>CBXJ02000086.1:15809412-17151912 GCA_000612645.2 Trichuris muris | reverse complement strand
TGCGTCCGGCTTCTTTGGTCTGTTAAGGTGCCACGAGCCCCCCTGGGCGGTTCCTGCTCACCGCGATGGCTCTGTTAGGTCTCATTGCGCTAGTACTGTCTGCAGATATTAGCTGGGTTGTATTAATAGGTCACATATCAAGCAGTTGCAGAACGTATGCACCTGAGCATAAAACAGCTTCTAATCGAAAAGCACAAACACCTTTGGTAAGTGAAAAATAGCGCATAATGGTCAATATACGATAGTAAAATTCATTTTGCCTAATGAGAACCCTGACGTTGGTGTTTTTTGTCAGTTTAGCAATGTCAGGCTTTAAGTTGGAAAATGACAGTCGCAGATCACCTCTTGCCGCAATGTCGGTTCTGTTTCTAGATTTTGTGAGCGAGACGACCTTGCTGAATCCGCATTCAACCAGATAGGACGTATTTACAAAATTCCTTTCCGAAATCCTGCGCCCCCTCTATGAGGCGCTGGGGTCCCCCTCTACAGACTTCTCCCTCTGTGGCCCCCCTCAGACTTTCCAGGACCCCCTTTGGGGCCCCAGGGCCCACGTTGAGAATGGCTGCCCTAAGTGAACCGGCAAAGGGTAGCGAAATGGAGCGAACGTAAACGACGAAACTAAGCGAACAAAATTTACTGACTTTTATAAAGAAATATACCTGCAATTTTCCTCGGAAAACGCTGAGTACAAGCTTCGACATAACCTGTTGTGGATTGGGAAATACACTGCTGATGATCACGTCGTTCTTTTTCAGCAAAAGCCAAATTTCGTTGAACATATCATCGCTACGGTACGTCTGCTGCAACGCAAAATATACGGAACTTGTAGGCAATAAAACGTGCCAAGCACCTACCCATTGACACTGATCAATGAAGGCGTCAACGCACTGACCATATCCCTGCAAATCGTAGCAACGTGACAATACTGCGGGTTCAATGGTTCGCAAAACTCCCGTTAACAAAGGGAACTTAAAGAGCTTTTAACAGCTACAGCGGGAGTGTCACCTTGAATTGGGACAGCACGTGAGCGATTTGCTTCATTTTATTCTTGGCGTTTGCATGATGGTAGCGAACAAATTCTTCAATCAGCATCTTTTCTACTTCGTCGTACTTGTAACCGATGCGACTTTGAACCGCCTCGTATCTAAGGCGCACAACGAATGGCCATGGGAAACATTCTACCCGCAAAACGTCTCACTTTTCTACTGGCAACTCGGAAGCAATGATGTGCAGTTTCTGAATGACGTCTCCAGCTTCGACCAGCTGCCAAGAAGAAAAAACCTCTTCACGCGAATACCACGTTCGTCAAGGCCTACCTTGTCTGGATCGGTGAAGGTGTCCGACTCGAGCGGCTGATCGGAAAGGAATTCATTGAAATGCATCATCAGCTTAAAGGCTTCGTAGGCTTTCGCTCTTGGACCCGTTACGCTTTGCAGCTGATCGCCCAGATGGACAATGCGCGCAGAAACGGAGCTCACCTTTTCCGACAACACCGACACCTTCGCAAGGGCAGCCTGCGAAAAGAGGAACGTGGAAACGAACAATATAGCCTGCCATGTGAGCTAACAACCGAAAGGTGCATAAGCAACAAAAAATCGTAATTTTACCAGTATATAGCCACGGTAAGTTCCTCGAGTGGGCGCAAAAGACGCTCATTCAGAAAAAGGGACATCTGGGAAATCGCCAACAGGAAGGATTATTCATTTTTAGTCCTTCAAGTTCAGACTCGGTCAAGCTAATTAAGGAGAAAAAGTAAATGAGTTCCATAACAAACGAACAGCTACAGTCATACTGCATAACTTCCGCGCCAATTTGCATAAGATAGGTAACTAGTTGTTCAAGTCTACTGCTTTTTTGTGCCAACCTTTCGCGAACAGTTCGCCGCTCGCGACCCTTTGGTAGACGAAGCGTTGCGCCGTCAAGCAAGGCGAGCCGCTCACTTGCCTCATTCGCGGCCAGCAGCTTCTCCAAGGAAGCGTAGTAGCTTTCCTCCTCTTCCCGCCGTTGGTTCTCCAATCCTTCCACTTTGGCCGCGCACTGGTCGAACAATATTTGCAAATTGCTCACTTCCTCCTCCATGGCGATGGCCAAATAGCAGGCGTCGACGCTACATCCGCTGGTCGATCCCGTCAAACGCCACGCCAACCGTTCCACGTACTCCTCCGGATTGAAGGCATCCTGAACGTAGGAAACCACCAACTCGCGCGCGAAGCTAGGCCGCGGCGCCGTAAAGTACCGACTGCAAATCTTCCGCGTACGTGCGCAGCATTGCGCCCCACCTTGGATGGACACCACGCGCAAAAAACGAATACCAATTCGAGGAGGAAGTACGCCCTAAATGTTCGCAGGTACTATTGGCATATCATCCGTTTAAGCCGAAGCAACATTCGCCGCTTAGTCTCCCAGTCGGCGGATTCCAAGCAACCGTTGGAATATTGCCACCGCGACGTGGCAGTTCGGCAACACTTTGGCATCACTGTTTTCGCGCTCGCGGACGGCTGACGCGTTAGAGCGGCAACTATTTGCCCGGCTTGACGACAACAATGCTTTGCTTGCCGAATCTCTTTCCGTTCCGCTGATTCATTACGTCGCGGCGCTCGGCAACGGAAAGCAATGAGCTGAAGCGCCAAAAGACGACTGAGGCAAAGTTGTCACGAAAGTATGCGCTATGCGAAAGTTCACAGTTAAATAGCGCAAGTTTAAAACGATTTGACGACGAAAGTAGGAAAAGTGCGCCGTTTTAAATTGGCTCGATCGGCAACTACATTTGGGCGCCAATGTACGCACACTTTTTCAAAGCTGCCAACACGAGCGTCGACGGAGCCGGCTGGGTGCCGTGCGCTAACCACCCACGCTTGCATCGCTATAAATTCGCACAAACATTAACGTTTCGCGGCACACCTTCGCGAACTACAGCCGCAACCGTAGTACGCATCCAAGTGGATGCAGATGCGGAACAAAACTAGCTTGCATATAACTAAGGCGACATCCGCTCCTTACTGTCGGCGCGGGAAAGGTTGCCCCGCCGGCCGAGGTTGAGATCAACGTTGCCCGGCTCAATCAATCTAAGCAGCAATGGATGAACAAACACTAATCGCATCCATCAGTTTTCCGCTATCTCCTTTTGCCAGTTTTTCGTGATAGGCAAAAAATAAATGACTGTCATTCGTTCATTTTTTATATTCATCAAGTGGCACGCCTCTGTTGAACAGTTGATAAACGACGAGTAAACAGACACCCGACAGAGTAACAATATCCGTTGCCAATGCTGTGTGAACGACTCGTCGTGCACACCTTACGGTTGGCAGTGACCAGCATGCCTCCAAAAAAGGTGCTGCCAATTCCAGACGCCGTTAGCGCGGCGAATCATCATCGTCGTCGTTGACCACAACGTTGGCACTGCTGGCGGGCGGCCAAAATTCCATTGCTATAGCTGCGCCCAAGGAACCGCGCCGAAAACCAAGGCCGCAATTCCAACACAATAATAAAAGCGCGCTCGTAAAACTGGCGAAGCGATCGTAATTAGCGCCTAACCACCATGGGCAATTCGAAAGGCGATTACAACTTTGTGCTCGCATTTAGCGAAGGTTAACTAAAAACGCGGACGGCCTTTTCAAGGAGAGCGCCTAAACGGGATAAGAGCAGGAATTAATACAATCGGAACACCTGGTCAACGTTAACGTCGTGCGGCGGAATGGAAATGCAATGGCCAAACCGACGGGATACCGCCATATGCCGCTCGTAAAAAGGCATTTTCCCCGTTGAGTTTCCTTTTTGAAGTAAAAAAGAAGATTACGCAATCATGTGGGAGGCGATTAAAAAAGGGACGGCACTACACGGGCTACAACTCACTGCCGCACGCCCGGCGAGCATTTTCCATTCGAACGTTTGCTCTGCGAATCCAAATGATTCATTAAAGCTATTCTGGGTGACACGGCCGCACTGGCGCCCGGATGCGGTGGAGCATGGCGGACGGGCGGAAAAACGTTTGCGCCAAGTGGAAGCCGTCGAGGCGCGGGACAGCCGCGCAAAATCGTTGGCGCCATTTCAGGCGCGCCCTTGGCGGACCTACCGGAGGTCCTCAATAGTCCACCGACAGCGGCAGTGCGCTCCAACGACGCAACGTACAATGGGGCGAAACGGCGTCGAAGGATGGCGCGCTGTTCCACGGCCAAAAAGACATACGAGCACGGCTGTCGCCTCGGCGAACGGAAGGCGCACTTTGCCGAAGCGATCGCTCCGGGAGAACGGGGCAATCGTGTCGGCAATTGAGGCATCACTGGAGTTGGTCGTAAAAGCGACAAGGCGACCACCCATCGACACAATGGCGAAAAGCAATAGGGATGCCTCGCTGCGGGTCACTTGATACGGCCCCGCTTTCGCTTAACGGAATCGCGCTAAGGAGCGAATGCCGATGCACAGCGACGGTCGGAGTCCAGCGGAGCGGCTCCATCCGCTTTTCGCCCATCGTCCTGTGACCCGAGCAACAACTGGCAACCAACTGTTGTTTTGGTGTCCGTCGATCTGCCCTCGCTCGTTTCCCTATCCTTCGCCTCCCTCCCTTTCATGTTGGAACAGCCTTACGGGCTGCAATTGTCATTTCATCCTTTTTTTGAGAAAATCATTCCATCTCTCTCACTGCATTGTTTGTTCAGCAACGCGTGTCCACCTTTGGCTATCTTCGTCGTTTCAGTGAAAACTACCGTCTGCCGCAGCGGTCGTTGCCTTATCGGAATTGTCAAGCGCATCGCGACGGCATTGCTGTTCCAATATATTCGCCGGCACGATTCCACCGCTTGTGTTGACGACGATGTTCAAACGGCTTGTCGCTCTGTGGTGCTGCCTGGGCGCCGCTTGGATTGGTGCCATACCTAAGCAGAACTTCTACCCGTACGGCTCCACCTACGGGGACAAGCAGCTGGAGCCTTGGGACGACCAGAGCAGCAACGAGTTGCAACTTCACTTTCCAATATGCTTCTACGACAAGTGCTACCGTAGCGTCTACGTCAACTCCAACGGAATGCTGTCGTTCAACACTGAACTGCCCAGCTACACGGACCAGGAGCTTAGCGAATTCAACTATCCGATCATTGCGATCTTTTACGCCGACGTTGACATCCTTCCCGAGGGACAAAATGGCCGAATTCTTTACAGGTTAGCCTTGCTTGAAGAATGTAGCTCTTTGTGGGTACACCTCCGTACGGGTAGGACCACGAACAATCGGGAACTGTTGGACAAAAGTTCGCACATCGTCCAATCGAAGTTTCACGTCGACGCGAGCGACTACGAGGCCAGAATGCTGCTCATCGCCACTTGGGACAGCGTTGGCCGTTACAGAGCACGAGATGACAAGGTAAGTCGGCCAGCTCGGCATGGGCTCCTTGTCGCTTCGACCGCGTCTTCAAACAACTCTGAGCTTTTCGCATCGAGGCACTCGCTCATTTTATCCGCTTCGCTTCGAGAGCAAAAACTGCCGTAAGAATGAAAGAACAGGAAGGAACGCCATTCAGGCGTTGTCCCATTCGTTTTCGCACTAGCTTTTGTCGCCTTTGCAGAGGAACTCCTTCCAACTGGTGATCAGCACCAATGGTAGCAGCAGCTACGCGGAATTTCTGTACGCCGACGGCGGGCTGCAGTGGATTCAATCGGACCTAAAGTATCCCAACGTGCCAAATCCGCACACGGCGCAGGCCGGTTTCGCGGCGCCGCGCAACGAGCCGTACCTGCTCAGCCAGTCCAACGCTCCCACAATGTCGCTGATCACCGAGTGAGTAGAGAACCGGCAGTCGGAACGGCTATGTACCTGTTCGAGTGTGCAGGGCCAGCAACGTCGATCTGCCAGGCATGTTCCTTTACCGGATAACGGGAAAAATTACCGAACCGAAAATGGCCGACGAGGACGACTATGAAGATGACAACGAGGAATACGAGGAGTACATGACAGAGTCGGAAGAATTTAACGTCCCCACGAACGGCGATCAGGATGAAGACTCGGACAACGAAAACCAGGAAGCTGACACGAGTAAGTTTACGAAAGCTACGTTTCTCTTTTGGCACGACCACGCGTGTTCGCAAAAGTCAAAAGAGCAGATAACCCAACCTATCGTCTTTCCCGCGCCTTGTACCCCAAACCCTTATTCCATTTTGCTAAGAGGACACTACTCATGCGTAAAGACTGTTCAACTGCGCAATCGCATCTCGTCACAACGACAGTTTTGTTACACTAAATGTCCACTTCACAAAGGTAGGCAACGGGTCGCCGTGTCCCCAATCACCACTAGCTAATACTAAGAAAGTCGCAGTGCGATTTCCTCTATTGAAACGAACGGACAGGGAACAGCGTAAATTAGATTTTGCGGATTCATTCATAAGAATATCTTTTCCAGCTTAGTTAAACGGCAAGATTGCCAACCCTACGATGATGACGTGTTATCTCCAGGATCAGTTCCACGTGCAAATGATATTCATTCTCGCTTACTTAACGCTGAAGCTTAATTTTGTGGATCAGTTGGACGCGAGAGTAAACTTGCAAATTGCCCAGTTCGCCAGGATAGCCGGCGCTGCAGGTTAAACGACGTGTTCCCATGCACGAATCGTAAGATGTATACCGTGCCTTTGGACGAATGCTCGTAGAATCGCCATTGAAAATAATCCGCTATTTACACTCATTTGTACTTGTACTGTTTGTAACACATAAGTTCTCACGTTGCCTTTCATTTCATAATTTAAACTTTTTCTCAACTGGCATAGCTGCTGTTCATTGCTCATTTGAAGACTGGAACGATCGTGCCCATTTTTCCGCTCAAGGCGGGATGCGGGCAGTCCCGAAATCTTCCGTTTCCAAATAAACAAGCAATGACAGCGGTGTGACTCGTCAATGAATTGTAAAACAAACGATGAACAGTTACACCGTTGCGAGTACTTCGGAATATTCTGCCAAACTATCCCGCCAACTTCAGCAAGGGTATAAATATTCTTAAAAGTTTGACAGAAAAGGACAGCCTGTTGTTAAGTAGCGCAACGTCACTGAGCGAGAGGTCTTAAGTTTGCCCACTCAAGAGGTTTGCGTGAGCACATTTTGCAAACCAGAAAAGTACTTCACCGCTATTGGAATAGTTCTAAGGTTACGAAGCAGCACTGTGCTGAGCAATTTGCGAGAGCAAGTTCACGCTCAGGAAGTCGGTCTTCTAATATCCAAGCATCATCGAACAGGTGAACAGGAAAAATAAAATGCAAAACGTGTGGACTGATTATTTAGTATCGTCGCTGCTAAAGTTAGGCATTTGCTTAGGGTTGTAGCAGTCGCTACAGTATTATGCAACCGTGCCGGAAGCGCTTTTGCACTGCATTTCGGAAACATCTATTATTCTTGCTATTTTTCGTGACACAATCCTGATCCTTTCGTTAAAGCTCAAATTAGTTTTACTAGAACGAAATTGACAAGACGAAAGTTTCACAGCCAACCGGGTCCCATTAGTGTACACTGAAATCCTGGCGAAAAATTAAAAGAATGATTAATTATGACACGTACATACATGCATACAAACATATATGCTGTCAAGGAACGGTTTATCTCCGGAAGCTTTGCGTAGTGAATTTAACTCTAACAAAGTACCCCCCATTAATCAAAGGAACAGACTTATACCGCGAAACATAGCAGCAGGTGAAACAGAATTTTGTTATAAACCCTTCGCGCAAAGTTCATAATTACCAACTTAAAGCTGATGCGCTAACCCTTAACGCAAGTCTAACTAAACGGCTGACAAACACCTTTTAAGGCCTTCTCACTCCTTCAGGATGCAAGGACGATCATATAGAATGCGCTTCGGAATGTTCCGTTAGGACTAATGCGAACGGATGCCCAGAATGTATTTGCGATAGAGGTGAGCAGCCTACGTTAAATATGCACGTTAGGTTCATTCAAATTTTCCTTCTTTGGGAGCAGAAAGCAAAGAAGACAACATGCTGCCTACCAATCCGTGGTGTCCAGACGATCCCTACCGAGGTGTGTGCCCAGACGGTTGTCACCTCGTTGCTGGAGATAACTGCCAACGATGTGACTGCACCCGAGGTTTGGCAAGTTCAACGCTTGTTGCCTAACCGTTCGTTGCGGCCACAGTTTCAGTGGGAGGATTCGGTCGATCTCCGGAGCCCGACGACCGAGAAATCTACCACAGTGGTCCTACGGATCACTGCAGACATTGTAGCGCGGCGGCGACCTGCGAAAACTTCCAGGAAGGCTCCTGCTGTAAATGCAGACCTGGATACGTGGGAGACGGAGTAGAATGTACCAAGGAAGGCAATATACATTTCGTCTCTACACCAAAACTGCAAACAATTTAGCGGTCCTATATTGTAGAAGAGGCACAACGACTAAGTGGAAGGCTTACCGGTCGCCTCAACGGCGTCGACATTACCGACTCGGAATTACACACGTACGCCGTGCTAACGGATGGTCGAACATATACGGCTTTTTCTCGTGTTCCCCAAGAGATCGGGCCATCAATGCTACTTTTAAGCACCCTAGGGTCCATAATGGGCTGGATTTTTGGAAAACCAATGGACAGTTACGTCCAGAACGGCCTTTCGCTAACCGGTATGTTCACGCGACATTACGAATGTCAATTTTGGTAAACGCTCGTTTTCCTGAAGGAGCGCGCCTTAACCGTTCCATAACAGTGCACATTGCCGACCGACACACAGTAACTATTCAGCAGCGGTTCCTTGGCAGGGACGAACATCAGTATATCAAATGCGATACTTTCGTTTCGGGCACTTTGCCGCCGGTTGATCAGCAAGCTACTGTCGACTTTGGAGAGCACTTTGAAGAGTTTGTCAGGTTCGAACGAGGTGCATATTGCAAAGTTCAATTGTTACCTGCTTTTAACCGGAGATACTTGTTGTGCCACAATCAGGCGTTATCAAGTCGTACACTAACCTAATCGCACGAGTTGGCGAGAGGCAGTATCCAGTCACTGTGGATCAAACCATTCGTTTCCAACCTTGTCCATATTTACCGTATCGACATAGCGAAAAGGTCCTTCTCAAGGTTGAGCGGAGCTATTCGATTTACGACGTTGGCGAGCAGATAGTACGCTACGCAGCAGGCAACAGCATTGAAATCCCAGGCGGTATGGTGAACGACAAATTACCGACAATCACGTTTCTCCGTACTTCAGAGGTGCCGGGGCAGAACCCATGCAGTGAAGGCATACATGATTGCGTTGGGTCCCACATGATATGCGTCCCAGAGGGCTCACGTTACAGATGCGCTTGTCAAGATGGCTATCAAATGCACATGACAAACGAAGTCGACCGCCGAATGTTTTGCGCCGGTACACACACGGCAATTCATGCTTTACAAAACGCTGAAAGCTGGTTGACGCCCACTTTCAGATGTCGACGAATGCAGCTACAACTTGCATAGATGCGACGGCAACGCCGACTGCCACAATGTGGAGGGTTCATACTTGTGCCAGTGCCGAAGTGGCTTTGAAGGAGACGGGTACCGTTGCACAAGTAAGGCAAAGCGCAAATCTGAATGCGTCTATTGCGTACTGTAAAACCACCAAGTGCGAACGGCTACCTGCATGAATTAATCACTCGGATTCGCTAACAGTACGAACTTCTGTTTTTAGGAACTTGGATAGCAATGCAACAGCAACGCTAATAATGATAATAACAACAGCAATAACAATAGTAGAAAGAAAAATGCCACTGTTTAAGTGAGAAACTGCAAAGACGAAACCATTATACTGCATGAAAATAGCCAAGCTACCAATGACTCTTGACACTAGATTAACATATATCAAAAATATAACCAACTGTCTCATATCGTTAACGGTTAGCCGTCTGTCTGCAGAACCAAACCTATGTGGTAGCTTAACGTGTAGCAACGATGCATACTGCTTACCGGAGCCAGGAAGCGGCATGCCTGAGTGCGTATGTCGAGAAGGCTTTTACGGAGACGGCTTGGTGTGCCACCGAAGCGACTACGGAACGGTGGCCCAGTCGCGTGGCGATCTCGGCGTTCCAGGTAATTCACTGACACTTGATTTGCATTTTTACAGGGATGCGAAATGTCTCGACTTGCGATTATATTCGCTGCGGTGCCAACGCCTACTGTAGTGTGGATCAAACGGGCCAAGCTCGTTGTTTCTGCGCCAACGGTTACGAGGGCGATGGGCACACTTGCACACCGGTTCAAGAGCAAGAGGAGGGCGACCGGACACTCGGTAGATGCTCGACGCTTTTGAGCCTAACCGCTTGTTAACCGAATCTCTTCTGCCATTTCGCTTGCCAAAAATGTCGCGTGCATTTGCGTGATTCCTTCTTCTTGTCAGGTACGATATGTCGATCTCACGAAGAGTGCAGCAAATACGGTCACTGTGTTTACAACGAAGCGATAAGGCACTATCAATGCCAATGTCGTCCACCTTATTCAGGCGATGGTGTGCACTGTTTCCTTGAAGCAGGTAGGAAGCGTTCACAGCTCCTTCTCCTCCTGTGTTATGACACATTGATAGAAACGTGCGAACACAACAGGAACTGCCATTCAGACGCTGACTGCGTCTATGAACAGCACGAAGAGGGTGGTGGCTATCGTTGCCGCTGTCGTCCTGGATTCACCGGAAACGGCTACGACTGCAGGCCATTGGAACGTATCAGTATGTGACAGTAACTTGCAAAGCGTGCGCCCAGAATAGCAAAACTGTTTTGCAGTAGAAGAGATTCAATGCAATGTGCTCAACACGTGCAACCAGCGCGCTGAGTGCGTCCACAATCCGTACACTAATAAGCACGAATGCCAATGCATGGCCGGATACACAGGCGATGGATACAATTGCCAGCCTGACAACGTGGATACGCAAAAACAACGTTAGTGTTCTTTCTCCTGAATAGTTGTTGAAAGCTCAAATTTTCTCCAGTATATCCGTGCCAAAGTGCAGACGACTGTCACATGAACGCCCATTGCATAGTGGATGAACGAACCGAACAATACGTTTGCGAATGCCTTCCGGGATTCAAAGGAGATGGCCAATCCCGCTGCGAGCCGGCCGGTAAGTGGAGGAATTAAGCATACAACGTTTAATCTCTATCGTCAAATAGACGAATGCAATCCTGGCGCTGAAAATAACGGATGCGGTTTGCACGCCAGCTGCGCATACAGTGACGCAACGCAGGCGTATACTTGTCAGTGTATGCACGGCTATACGGGCGACGGCAAGACGTGCACGGAAGATCAAGGTGACGAACAGAAAATAATATTCGCCAGTAATGGTATTGTTTCAGTGAAAGATTGTTCCGTCGATCGTAGTCTTTGTCACGAGTATGCCGACTGCACCTACGATCACCACATTCCTGGTTACACTTGCAAGTGTCGTCACGGATTTCATGGGAATGGATACTATTCTTGCCAGCAACAGAGAGGTACGACAACAGTTATTTCGGCAGGTCACTTTCCCTCTTCTAATTGCGCACCCAGTAAAACAGAATTTTGAAAAAAGATGAGCCGGATGTAAAATTTCTTGATTTTCATTTTCCAAGCTAAATGAGTATTTATTCGCCATTTAAACTATGTGTCGGCCTGTTACGAAATTTAAGCGTACATAACTGTTGTGATAATTACGTATTGTATCGCTTTCATTTTGGTATCTTTCGCATGGCCAAACTTTGCCACATTTAGTAACGGATCTTTAATATCAAATAGGCAGAGGAATATTACGGTAATTAGCTCCATTTCCTCTCATGCTGTTGACTACGCCCACAATAATGTAACAAATCTTCGACCAGTCCGTGGATAAGCAGTATATTAGTAGGAATACCAATGCTTGACATGCGGAATCTCACGGTACGGAATGTTTGCGCCCAAACTGTTTCATGAGCAAGAGTGAAACCGCTATACTAGGAATTGTTAAATGTCTGATACCGATAAGCACCAACAGAAATGATATCGTTGGCACATATCAGGAACACTCGCGCTCACGCATCGAGATGTTCACGCCTTAATGCTGAAGACGGGAATGAGCTAGGCTCTAAAAGCTGCATATTCGAAATAAGACACATGGATGGGTGATCCGCCGTTTCTCAACTAATGAGCTCCTCAGATCACATTCCCAATGTGCTGGCAGAATTGTTTTGTTTTACTCCTTTTTCTGTTCCTACGTAGTTCGACAACACTCGCGGTTTTACTGACTTCGTTGCTTCACCTCAACCGTCACATTTCATAAAGTTCCCGTCTCGAATGCTTAATCAACAACCAAGTTGCTAACAGTCTCCTCCTGTAGTAAATAATGGAGTAAAGTTAAAATGCACATTTTTTAACGTATTGCCTCATGCAATAGTTCTCAGCCTAAAGGGAGAGTTGCGCTCCGATGCTTTGTGTTAGGTCACTAATGGAGTGCACCTCACCGTCGGTGCGTTGTAGCTCCATGTAGTACTGTGCTAACTAATATCGCCGCGTTTTGCTAACTTAAGAAAGAACAGTATTTGACTTAAGAAAAGTAGTATCCCATTTTAAGGGAATGCTCGTGTAGACAAGGTATTTTACAGCCTGTTCGAGATTTGGTCAGTGACTCTCAAATGCACAACAAAGCCCCGTGCCAGTCGAGGATAGGGAAATTTCTACCTGTTACAAAGAACCCTGCCTTCAACGAGACTTTCAGGAAATTAACAAACTGCACTTACCTAATTGTGCCTGTGTTGTAGAGACGGTATGCGACCAACAGAACGTGTGCGACCCAAACGCCCAGTGCGTACCGAGCCAGGATGGAAACAGCTTCAGTTGTATATGCAACGCTGATTATGAGGGTGACGGATATTCGTGCAGACAAGTGACCGGTAAACATTAAAACTGTATATACTTGTCCAAAATGCTTTTCCATTTCTATTTGCCGTAGATTGCGTCAGAACGCCGAGCATATGTGACCAAAATGCTGTCTGTGTGTCGGAGAACATGAGATACGCATGTCGCTGTAAACAAGGTTACCATGGAAGCGGATTCACTTGCAGACGTTAGTATCTGTACTTCCGGCCGTAATATTCCTTTATTGTACAACACCGCACTGCTTATAGCTGATTCCCGAATAAGAGGAAGAAGCTTGATATTTTCGCACGGCATGTCGCTCGTCCAACGCGGATTACAACCGGACGACTATGGAAAACAGCTGGTCGTCGTTCCCTATCAAGTCGCTGTGGGTCTTGATTTCGACTGCAAGGAAGATAAAATATATTGGAGCGATGTTAGCGGCCACTGTTTGCGTTCGTCAAACTTGGACGGATCTGAAGTGCACATGCTCTTCGATACAAGTTGAAGATTCCTGTAGTGACGGCACCGCACTGACTTCTTTTTCCCTTTTACAGACGTCAGTTCACCTGAGGGTGTTTGCATCGATTCGTTGAATCGCAATCTCTATTATGCTGACTCGGTTCGCGACGAGATCACTGTTGTATCGCTGAACACAAAACATCGCATGCCGATTATCAAGGAAGGTCTTATCAATCCAAGAGCACTGGCGCTTGATCCAGTGGACGGGTAAACGTTTAGCCTATTCTAACGTACATATCTGCACCTTCCTTTCACAGGAAATTATACTATTCTGATTGGAATCGAGACAGCCCTGTCATCGGTCGCCTGAATTTGGACGGGACCGGACGAGAAGACTACGTGACTTCAGAGATTGCCCTGCCCAATGGTCTCGAGGTTCTTCCACGACGTCGAGAAATATGCTGGGCTGACGCAGGAACCCAACGCCTCGAATGTGTAGGCACAAACCATTTGAGCAGACACGTTGTATACGCTCCTGTTGGTTACCCATTCGGATTAACGGCTCACAATGAGGAGACATTCTATTGGACCGACTGGGAAGAGTAGGTGTCAGTTTGGAGCAACAATCCACGTCGCGCTTCATAACTTTCAGCAAACGTATTCACTCAGTATCTATTTACGGTGGTGACCATCAAAGCATGATGCCAGCAGCTGGAGGCAGCGGCAAGCTTTATGGTATAATCGCCGTACCGAGCGATTGTTGGACAGGTAGGTGGCTAAGACATTAAGACGATCATAGTTGGCAACTCAGTGAGCATAACATTTTCAAGGTGAATCTGCCTGCACGCATAACAATGGTGGCTGCAAGTACGTTTGCATACCGGACAGACACAGTGGTCGTCGTTGCCTGTGTCCAGAGGACGTCTCGGAGGCGGAGTGCAATCAAGTGTGATTTGTTAACCTTTCGGCTGCTGACCATTATAACTTTCCATTTTATCGCTCTGTTTTCTGTCGCAGTAACGCTCATCCTATTTGCGCTTTTCTCCAACAAAGATCGGATAATTGAACAGACAAGCGGCTGCGAGTTACTGCAGTTATGCTTTGATCATTCCAACTTGCAGGTATGCCCTCTGACGGCAAGTGAACGCGAACTGTTCGCAATATTCTTCGCGCTGTTCAACGTGGAAAGGCTGCCAGCCGGCCTTGGTGCAAAAATATAACCAGGCAAACATACGGCGAACATTATCCGATTCTTCACCGGTCCACAAATTAATACGCAGTAGGATTTGTCGAGCGATCTTAAACAGAGATTACGCGAAAACAGCGACTCTGCTTTCTCCCTTAACCTTGAAGGGTTCAGTGATCAGCATCTCTCCAAGCACATCCCATTCGCTTCCTTGCAGGTCCACGAATATTTTGTCAATGACAATACCGGCCGGTAGAAGACTGAGCACTCGATCACTTAGGTAAAAGTAAATTTAGGATTTCTGACTGAAGTGTAAACGACTTACGCATTGTAATCAAGATGAGAAGTATTGTAAAAGTGCACACGGAATGCTGTATCGTTTCGTTGTTTGCACAACGGGTCAAAAACGTACACGGTGCAGCGAACGTCTTTCATCAGAGAATAGGCTTTCGCGCAGTCGCCGTACTGAGCAAATCTGAAATTATTAATAAACTGCAATCCTTCGGGTAAAGCGAATGCACGTGCAAGACGGCATTCATTCGAACGGATGTCATAAGTTTGCTTCGCGTTCATCTGCACTTGGTTTAGCTAACCTGCCATTTAATGACATGTTGCAATACTAAACGTCATGAGCAATTACAATAAAGCTTCTACGTCCTACAGTGACGGCACATTTTGCGCAGTCAACGGAAATGCGATGCGTTTGCTACTGTAATCTCGGCAAACGCAAAGTAACAAGTCCATACGGCAACACACATTATTCTTGAAGCAAGAGAAATTAGTAACAAGGCGTTTCATAATAATGTAAAAATGATACTGTATCCTTGATAAATAGTCTTTATTCAGGGTAGCTTTCTGAACCTTCGTATTCCGTCGTCAGCGCAATTGAAAAGGGCTTATACTTGGCAAATACGGCTGACCGCTACCAGAGTATTGAACCCCCTTTACAACTGCGCTGACGACTAAACATGAAAGCTACGCTGAATAAAGATCGTTTAACAAGAATACCGTGTCATTTTTTTCATTAACATACATTAATCACGTTAATACTTAGTAAATATTAATCCTCTTTCACTTTGTCCTTGCGCCACGATTGGTCGGCTGGGTATAAATAAACTTTCAATGACAACGACGGATTCAATTAATGTTTCATCACGTCAACCATAAAGATTGTTCAAAAATAACAAGATTTTAACCATACTAAAACATCGGCATCATACATCGGAATCTACGAATGCTGGAACAGATGCCAATCACGCGCATTTGGTTAGAAGAATTTTCTGTCAAGGAAAATTCTTTGTACGAAACATAATGCCTGGCGCTACGGTATTGAGCACTTTAAAATGTTGTCATTGCATCGTTGTTATCCTCAGCTATGCTTTAGGAAAAACGAACATCGCAATAATGTCATTAAATACCAAATGTTTTAAGCCAATTAACGAAACAAGCAAAGAGAAACAAAGCGATTCCCTCATTAGCGCACCAAAACCTAATGGACAAAAATGTGCACCATTGAGTACTTACGACTAAGGCAGAAACAGGTTTTGCAAATATTAATGAAGAAATATTTATCGCAAAGGAATAATAGCTAGTATGCCAAGGAACGGCATAAACTACGACTTAGATCGCTCGAAGATCTAAGGCGATGAAGCTGACTGTCCAATGATGAAGTACCATCATTGGACAGTCAGCTCAGTTAATCTTCAAGCGCCAATCCCTGGATACGACATTGGATTGAAACCAGTATGCAAAAAAAGACAATTGCTTACCCGAAGTATAATACTGCGCATTGCTGATTATAACCTTGGAAACTGCAAGTCGTCCAAGACTCGCAACCGTAGCAACTTTCGTTTGTTACCGAGAACACTGTTGTCGGGCAGATGTGCCTTGGATTACTAAGAAAGTGGTGAAGCCTCAGCAGTTCTTCTTCGGCAGAACCTAAATGCGCAAAATTTATTCATTGAAATTAAACCCTTTATACCGACCCAAACCAGCAACGGGTACCCTAACCGACGTATGATCACTGCCATTGACGTTGACGAAACCAATAGTATATTTACACGAGCCAAATGATGCGCTGCAATCGCCACTTTGCTTTGCCACGTAAACAGCCATGGAATATTCAAAAAACATGCTACTCAATGTCTCGTACCAATCACGCAACAAAAGGCTATTGCTTTCGTCCAACCGTATTACCAAAATTAGAAGGCGCACTCTGCCCAGTGCGCCGCACGCTACCAATTCGCGCAGCAATTGCAGTTGCGCCTCTGGCAACCAGCAAGTAACGCAGTCCACCTTCATTACATCAATCACTTGACGTTTGCGCAATCGCGTGAGAAATTGGTCCCATGTTCCGAAAAATGACATCCGACCATGGAAACGTTGCGGCGCTAACATACCGTCGACAAACCGAACCTTGCCTATACTTGGCAAATACAGCTGACTGCTACCAGTGTATAGAAGCATCTCCGCACCAGCATTTCGTTCAAGCAAAGCGTGCTCAAGGCGAAGGCCGTCTTGGTCGCTAAACATGCTCAGCTTAGGCCCTTACCTGCTCCCCATGTCAAATGGTTGGCCAAGAACATCGCCGAAAGACAATATATACTTACTTTGCAAAAGACACCAGAAGAAAGCCCGTTCGATTTAAATCAATACCATACGGCGGCTCCGTGCAAATTGAAAATTGAAGCGCCCCTTCTCCAATGAGCGCCAAATTGTTGCAAACGAACTGCGAATAGGCAAGGAATTCGTTGAGCCTGCAAACAGGACATCCAAGCAGAACTGCTATCGACATGAGATACAGCGGAATGCGCGGCGACTGACAAAATGAACTTGAGCATCAACCGTACCACGCATTAACTCAACATTCAAAAGTTTCGACACGCAGTGGCATCGCGGCGACAATCGTTAGGCTGCTTACCGTTTTACCGCTGCGCTGCGCAATAACATTGACAGCGATGACGTTTGGCACGCTCACCTTGCAAATTCGTGCTCCAACGTTTCGCATGGCGGCTGTTTTGACAGTGTCCACTCCGAAGTAGGCTCCCTCAGCTTTCGCGCCCAGTTGAACAGTACTGCGAGAAGCACCGCGCTTGGCAGCGCGGCATTGGCCACCCGGAACAAGGAAACCCGCATTGAATTCAAAGCTACTGCACAGGTATGTCATTTGGTTTACCGTACAAAGATGCGCAGGTTGATATTTGGCCGAGACAACAGGAGGCTGTTCACTGCGGCGGCGTATTTTGACTCCTGAGGTGGTTGCCTCGACGCGACTGCTGGCATTACGACCAGGAAGTCGAAAAATATGTAGCCTAGAGAGTTCGAACTGCAATTCGTTTGCTTACTTGCGCATAACGTGGACCTGTCATGCCTTCTAGAAATACCCGTACAAACGCGTTTCTGTTGGGTCAGCCTGGTCGACCAGCGTGGACTGGATGATCTTTCCCCGTATCTGTTGAATCGCTTCAACGCAAGCCAGGTAAGCAATCACGAGTACGTGATGGAGCATCAAAACGGAGAGATTGGGCATTCTCTTCGAAACCGACTGAATGAAGTGGTCAACACACCGAGGGACGACGGTGACAGTCAACCCGAAGTGATGGAACAGCGAGGTGCCAAATCGCTATTTGAATTCCTGTG
Organism: Trichuris muris; assembly: GCA_000612645.2. NCBI lineage: Eukaryota > Metazoa > Nematoda > Enoplea > Trichinellida > Trichuridae > Trichuris > Trichuris muris. The sequence goes on along the minus strand of CBXJ02000086.1, from coordinate 17,133,820 downwards.
GTCCGAGCTGAACCGCGGCTACGCGCTGGCGAACGACGAAGCAAGGTACATTGAGAAACGAAGAAAGGTTTACGCATTGCTACGGATTCCACGCGAACTGGAAAGCTTTCTCTTTTGCGGATTCTTGCAGTGCGCCGATGCGTTTTTGTACATATTCACCTTTTTGCCGCTACGATTCGTCATGGCTCTCAGTCATTTGTTTCGACGATTGAGCGCGTCGGTGTCCGAATGGTGCGACCTTCTTAAGGTGTTCATTCTGGCCACCTCCATACTGCTCATGAATTTCATTGACACGTCTGTTTTGTACCACATTGTGCGCGGTCAGGCAATCATCAAATTGTACATATTTTTTAATATGCTCGAAGTAGCCGACAAGTTATTCAGCAGCTTTGGCCAGGACATTCTGGATGCCCTCGTTTGGACAGCCACCGAAACGCAACCGTCCCAACCGTGTCGCAGAAAGTACTATCGCCTGTCCGTTCATCTCGTCGTCGCCATTCTCTACGTAACGTTGCACGCCATTCTTATCCTGCTTCAAGCGACCACGTTGAATGTGGCATTCAATTCGCACAACAAAGCGCTTTTGACCATCATGATGAGCAACAACTTCGTCGAGCTGAAGGGAAGCGTTTTCAAAAAATTTGCAAAAAACAATCTCTTTCAAATGGCTTGTTCGGACGTTCGGGAGCGTTTCCACTACGTCGTGTTGTTGTTGATAATTGTCACCAGAAATATGAGCGCCGTCAATTGGCACGTTGAGCACTTTTACGAAATGCTGCCCGACGTACTGTTGGTATTCATAGCGGAAATTCTTGTCGACTGGGTAAAGCATGCTTTCATTACCAAATTCAATGAAATCCCAGCCGACGTCTACAAAGACTTTACAATTACCATTGCTTACGATGTTGCCAAAAGTCGGCAGGCGAATGCGTACTCCGATCATTGTGATCAGGTTTCGCGCAGAATGGGCTTTACCCCGTTGCCACTCAGGTAAGAATGTTCGCGCTATCGTTTCATAGGCATATGCAAGTTAAAAACTGTGGAAGTCAAATTTTCGCCCATTATTCACTTTGTTTTGTAAAACTGTTTCTCGTTTCTTTTGGTTTAAAGGACACCTTCTACGCGTGGTTGGATAGCCGTCGGCGTGAATTGGGATTTTCATTAACCAACTTTAAAACGTTCCGTTTATTTTAAATCGGCATTTCTTAAGTTTGGTGTGCCGCTCTGCTGACTTACCGTTTTCCTTGCAGCGTTCTTCTGTTTCGCATCGTCAATCAGAGCCTTCGGATTGACCTAACTGTTCACTGGCCAATAGTTTTGTCCGCCTTTGTCACCTTGCTTCTTCTGAAGTTGCTGATCAGCGTTGTTATGATGGGTAAAGCGGCCATTTTCATCGAAGCCTACGAAGAGATGCTCAAGCAGAGCGAGTTGTTGAACAAGCTGTGCCATAAGAAGGCGCACAGTTTGCCGGTCTCTCCGAAGCTCAGCTTGATAGAATTCACGGACGTAATGCAGCAGAATGCAGGCGCCAACTTTTCCCACTGTTTTACCGTCACTGATCTTGTCCAAAAGGGCGCCGCATGGCCGGAAGCTCTCGGCGGTGCTGGTCACCTGACTGAGCCTTCCATTCGCGAAGCCGAATTCTCCATTGGAGAAAGCGTCGTCCGCAAAAGTCGCAGTATGACCTCACTGTCGTCCGACAAAAACGTCGGCAGTAGCGGCGAGGCTGACCAAATGACCGAATTTGAGGAACTGTTGGAAGTTGACCGTTACACGCTGTGCAACAACGACCGCATCGAGTCTTAAGATAGTTCACAGTTAGTAATGACGAAAGCTTTTACCGCTGCGAATAAAGGTTTTACATTGACTGTGCATCCTTAACGGTTGACGGCTGACAGACCATGTTCCTCTCTTCGTTCTGTGTTGACTTACTAATTACCAAACCTTACACTTTCAGCCGACACGTGAACAGCATGGAGCACCACATCAGTATGTGAATGTCGACTCATCTCCGTTATTAAAATCTTGTTGTCCTTTAAGCCAGAACGGGAGACATAAAGAACATACGTGTTGAAGCAATGGGTTCATCCGAATACATAAAACCGTTGCGACTTCACTTCGAGCAAGTAAGCCAAAGCATTGTTTTTTTAATTATTCACAGCGCGTTAGAACAATGGCGAATACGGTAGTCGGCAACTCAATGTTTCACTTCATCCTTTTCTGGACTCTTCTCGTCAGTCAGCTTTACGTCCACGTACGCCGACGCCAGCCGTTCGTCTTTGAAAGCTGGAAACGCCTCCCAGGGAGAATTCAAGTCAAATTTACGGAACTCCTGCATCAGTTCGACCGGTTCAGAAATGACGCGCCTTAATTCGCTGTCGTAACGAACTTCCGTGTAGCCGGTCAGGGGAAAGTCTTTGCGCAGCGGATGCCCCTCGAAACCATAGTCGGTCAATATGCGACGCAAATCGGGATGTCCCGTAAAAGTGACCCCGAACATGTCGTAAATTTCGCGCTCGTACCACTCGGCTCCTTGAAACACCGACGTGACGGAGTCGACGGGCGTCAGCTCGTCCGTGTAAGTCTTCACACGACAACGCGCATTGTAAACCAAGGAAAGCAGAGCGTAGACAAGTTCAAAGCGCAGCGGCCTTGTGGGCACGTCGACGGCGGTCAAGAATATGAAGTTTGTGAACTGGCACGCGTGATGGTCCTTCAGGAATTGCATCGTTGGTATCACTCCATCTGGGTGAATCATGATTTCCAGTTCGTCTCCAGACGCGAGCTGCACCTTTTGCACGTACTTTGGCAGGCAGCGATGAACGTACCGTCCAAATTCCGACAAACGCCGTTGTACCATTGGATCAGGCAGTCTCACCGTTGGTTTCCTTTCAGGCGCGTTGCAGAAAGAGCGTCTGCCCTGAAAAGCAGTCGCCAATGCACGGCTTCGCGCTACCAACCTTAAAGCCAACGTCATTTTGTCCATCCTTGCGCCGCCTTAACTTTCCGTCCTACAGTAGGCCTGAGATCTGCAAATCACTTGCAATTTAGTTGTTATTCGTTCTGCATATTTAGTCTACATTTTCACCGCTCGCCTCTGTTTAGCTCGGGAAGAAGCGCTTTTGGGACGCCGTTTTGACACACAACTGCGTATCGGCCGTGATTTACCACAGAAACCGCAATACCCTGGTGTTGGTAAAGCAGTTTCGCCCAGGTGAAAATTTATTCCACGGGTGCGCCATCGGGGCGCGCAACGTTTGACCTTTTTTGCAGCCGTCTACATACACATGGCGCAAATGATGGGCAATCACTCTGAAACCATAGACACAATAAAGTATCCAATTTCGTTGGGCATGACGTACGAGCTTTGCGCTGGAATTATGGATCAAATCCTGTCGCCCGAAGAAACCATGGTCAAGGAAATTAAAGAAGAGATTGGTTACAGCGTGCAGGCTGATCGCCTTGAACGCATCACCGGTTGTCGGTAGACGCTGGCAGGCGGGAACGCCTTCTGCCAACGTGCGCAATGGACAGTGTTTCAGATCTGGAGTTGGGATCGCCGGCTACTTCTCCACGTACTACTACTGCGAAGTTAACGACAGCATGAAGGTGTCCAGCGGTGGAGGCAATCCAAATGAATTGGAGTTCATTGAAGTAGTTTACGTACCCGTGGAAGAACTGCGCTACTTCATGTTTGACGAGAGCCGTCCGAAGCCGCCGAGTCTCATCTTCGGCATTCTGTGGTTTCTGCAGTATAAACTGCCAAAGTTAACGGGCCATAAAGCGTAATCAGTAGCAAATACTAAGATTATAGGTGTTTACTTTCATCCCATCATATATGGAAGATATATGTATGCACGTGGACAGCATTAACGGTTAAATTGTTGGGACGAAAGTAAAACATTCGCGACGTTTTGGATTAAAACTTTTCTGCAGCGTTTTTCCCGTTGGTACGGTAAAATTCGGCAGCGGCCATAATCAGTTCTTCGCCTAGCATGTCTTCGCGTTGCAACAATTGTGAGTAGGTTGGATTTTCGAACTTCCTGTCCGAAGGTTCGGTCATCTCCAAGTGCAGCCGATCGTCCTGTTCGCGACTCCATAGCACCCGAAGCCGAATGATCTGATTCAGCATACAACTATGCAATGTGGCGGTTAAAGTTTTGTCTGCACTAATCCAGCTTCGTCTTACCCTTTTAAGGAAGCGTACTGCCACAGAATCAATGACGTCAGCAAAAAAAACGTGCTTAGGCATAGCAGAAGCACTGAAACTGCCATTGCGTATACAACACATTCATGTATATACGAAAGATTTACCGTAGTTGACCGCAGCCGGTTCGCTGGATACGATAAGATCTATGGTGTCTTTTAGTTCGTAGCGCTCTAAAAAGCAGTGTCACTTGAAAGCTAAGTGCATGTTACATACAGCTATAAGATGGAGGAAGCACTAATGGTTCAAGGTCAACGTTTATCAGAATCAACGCGAAATTGATCAGTGCTATGAGGCTACCTTAACTGAATAGCTATGATAGGGAAAAGAATTCACTGCAACAGTGTTCCTATATGTCCCCATAAGACTGGTGCTCGTGCAGCGTCAACTATTCATGCGAATGCGTAACAAAAGACTAAGCAAATTAATGTTATCCTTTGATCGTCTGGAATAACTGGCAAAGATGCTTTCACCCGCTTGCAAGCTGAAACTGCTTTGCAAGTGACTCGTTTGATATCATTAGAAGAAAATTGCAGTGCTCGAAAATGTAAAATACCATGGTCAAAAGCATGAACTTTGACAGAGCGGATTCTTTGCAATGAGTCTATGGATTTGTACAACGACGACAGAATCTCGTAGGCACTTACAAAAGCAGATGGGTACACTGCATTAATACAGTATAGAAAAGCTAAGCATGTCAACCAACGAGCTGTCACGTTGTACATCGGGAGCTATTCACATTTTTAAACAAATTATTTGGAGCGACCATTCGCCTGTTGGAATTTATTGCAATTACTGAATTTTGAAAACTCTTGCAATGGGTTCTTTCTAAATTCTTCTTTGCTCCTTCGCGGATCGTCAGTGTCATTCATTCATTGCTTTGTCGCTGCCACGATTGGCCGGAAGAGACGACTGACTGACGCGACAGGTGACAAAGACAAAAAACGCTGATGATGGACCAATTTTAGATCCGGAAGGTCTGCCTCACCAACTGAGAATCCGTGGAAGAACAAAGGAAAATTATTGACACTGAAAGGTACGTTTACCGGAAACGGGAAGAATGAGTTGTAATTCATCGAAATCGTTTCAAAAAGAATTCTACGGCTTTCGACCAATGTTCCAAGTGGAACGCTGAAGTTTAAAGACTGAAGGTTCCGTGTAACTCGAAATGGAATTTTTGAAAAAGCAACCTCGTTCGAACCTTTGATGGTACTAAGGCAATCTAATGCTGCTGGCCCGTCGAAATTGCCATCCGCCTTTTGCCCGGCAACTACGATCTGACAATACGTGCTGTTGTAGAGCTTCGAAATGGCGTAAGGTAAATCTCCGTGTTGACACGTATGCCGAGCTACGATCGCGTCCCTTTGCATGCCAAGTACATTTGCATTTTCCTCGTGACAAGGAAATTTGAAAGTAGCACCTGAAAGAACGAATAATGGATTCCAGCTGTTCATCCACTTTTTTTACTGACCGCACAACGGACAGCAATGGCCCACAGGCGTGAAGCTGTTCGCACAGGGAGGGTCGCTGCTGCACCGAACATGCTTGCATATTTCATTCATCTTCGCCGAGTCGCTGTTTCCGTTTGGGCAACTGCTCCTGAACGTACACTCAGACTGAACAACGTTAACGGAAGCCCCCGTGAATTGTAGACTGCCTTCGGACGTGCGCATATATCGGTAAAAGGTTTCGTTGGTTTGTTCCTGCAAAACGGACCACAAAACTAGAACGATTGAAAGACTTTCAGCCGACTGCTGCTACTCTCGCGCCAAAGAAGAGCCTGCCGACGGACGGGCTCAGCGATACGTTGACTCTGTAGGCGAACTGCGGCGGAAAGATGGCAACGTCAAACTCGCCAGGCACCATATCGGCGTACAACAATGGCTGCGCACCATCCACGAGGTTCCACAGCGAAGGATCCCACCAGTAGTCCCAAGCCGAAGGCCCAACCGTGCTCTTCGGACACTCGTCGGCGCCCAGCCACAGTGTGCTATCGTTGGCAAAAATTAGTTCCCAATCGCCGACCATTTGCTGAAAAGAAATGTTAAAAGGTTGAACAACGGACGGCAAAGTTGCCGCACCAAATTTGGAAGGTACATTTCGCCAACCATCGCGAAAGCAGAACCCATTTTAACAGGTACGCATCGAAACGCGTCGTGCCGATCATTGAACGCCCGCTGCGATCCGCGAAATTCGAACACGGCACCAAAACCACCAAAAGGTACCAAAAGAAGCGAAAGCGGCAACAGCAGCATAGCGTCAACCTGCACACATCCTAACGGGTCATTTTATTTATGCAGGCCAATTTGGCGAAAGTCAATATCGAAGAGTCAAATTTCACACGCTACTACGGCGGGGGAGGATGAGCAAATCCGCGGTCGGCTGACATCGCCCAATTGGGAACCAAATACGCCTGCGGAGCACTGTTCATTGCAGCCATGTTGGCCATCCCCTCTAGTGGTACAACATTAGAAACAGTTCTCTGTCGAGAGAAAACTTGTTCGCACTGACGACAGCTCCATGTGCCTGAAACAAAGTCACATTAAACCGGTTCACCCACGAACCACCGCTTTGGCGGTTCATTATTCTCAGCCAGGAAAGCCGGGATAAATGAGCTAAGCTACCTTCCGGCGGTGCAAGCAGTTTCGGCGTCAAACAGTACATGTGAAAGCCGCGGTCGCAATCGTCGCAGAACAGAAGCTGCTCCTGAAAATTGGAAGAATAATATGAAGCAATGTTGGACGAAAAATAGTAATTAATAAGTGCCTAAACAGTAGGCGATGCACACAGGGAGCAAGAACATTTTAGAAACGATAACAAAGAACGGAAGGTCCCGCAAAAGTGATTGCTTACGGACTAGACGGACAAAAGCTAGGCGGACAGGTAAATGCTTACGTCGTTCTCCGAAGTGCCACAGACGGCACAGGATTTGCACTCAATGCACTGCCAACCGTACTTCTTTGTCGACAAGACCATATTTGTTGTGAACTGAAGACACGTGGGATGTCCAGAGCGGCCGCAATCATTGCATGATATCAACTGTTCTGGTTTATTGGTTTTTTTGTTCTCATTCACGTCGCCCAAGCAGAGATCGCATATAGAGCTTACTTCAACCGGACCGCCGGCGCCAATGCCCTGGTCCGACCTGAACGACGTAGAAGGTACAGGTCGCCTTGCGCTCGCACCCGCTACATCATGCTGACTGAGAGCAACACCAGCGGCAGCAGGGGCAACTTTGGGAGTCGCCGAACCTGGCAAAACCGAGGGATCAACTGAAACGGACAATTCGCCGCGAACAGCCTCAGAGTGGTGGTGTCTCATGTGATAGTGCAGACCAGGTTTGGTCTTGTAACGCATACCGCAATCTGAATGGAAAATGGGCTCAGTATAACCGCCCGCGACAACTGGTCCCAGAAAACTGTCAGTCGTGCATGCAAACCGCAGTAACGTTCTCCGCTCGTGCAGTGGATGTGTAACAAAGCAGGACGGGCAATGCTCAGCACAGTGAGCTGACAAAGAAACGTTATTTACGCGGACAGGCGAACGGTCGTTCCAAAGCACTGTCGTTGCTGTTGTTGTTGGACGGTTTCTTTGTCGACTTTGCCGTTGACTTCTTCTTTCGTTTTCGCTTTGTCAATTCCTCGTAGTCGTCCGTATCCGAGGGATCTTCGTAATCTTCGCCGGTCACGTCGCCGTAATCGTCGTACCAAAACTGTTCCTAACGGATGTACAAGGATGTTAACGGTACGTGCAAACATTCCACGTGCTAAGAGCAAACCCGAAATTCACGATCCACCAAAGTTGAACCTTCGCCGACGGCCGAACGACTTGCCTCGCTGTGCTCGCGCGAGGACTCCCCTTCGTGCGCCAAATTGGAATCTCCGCCAACTTGGGCACTCTTCAAGCCATCCGGCAATGTTACAGGCGGGATTAAATTTTTCTTCTTACGCCAACGGCGAGAAGGATAAGTATATACCACGTTCGGATCGCTGCTCAAACGGCGTTCGCGCCTTGAACGCCACAAATTGCACGGCACTTGCGCTATGCCCGTTTGGGCGTCCAAGAAAGGCAATCTTTGTTGCCGATCGAGCGTGATCAAATGATTGTACTGCGAGCAGCTTTCCACTAATTCGGCATAATTAAATTCCGTACCCGCCATTGAACAAAAAGGAGTTACCAAGAAGTACAGTACATTAGCAAATCAGGTTCAACGACGTTAACTTTACGCATATTAACGAAAATGCAGGCTTGACCTTTGTGTGCTTACTCTGCGCAATGTCCATCCATGTTTGTGTCAGCAGCTACGCCTAGACATTACCGAGCTTCCGATATGCTGGCGTCAAAGAAAAGATCGCTGATTTAAGACAAAACGTTTGTTTCACAATATGAAATAATGGCTCTTTTGTCGGTATGTCTCGACGATACTGTAACACAGGTCCACATAACAGACAAAGCATTTATTTACAGCAGCGTACAGTGCCAAACGCCACGTAACACAAATTGAAAAGAATACCGTTCTTACCGTAATCACCCAATCGTGTGTGCAGGTAGCCGCGTCTGGCGCTACAATACTCCCCTAAAAAGGGGCTCATGCGCTCATGACCATGGCGGAAAAAACGCAGCCATGTTTGCGATCGTCCCTAGATGTCAGTAAAATAGTCGCGAAACCAGGCGGCCTTGCGGGTTGGTCGCTTCGACCGTTCGGCCGCGAGCGGGCTGGCGCTAGGCGAAGAGAGTTGCCGCCGCAGCGAGTTCATTGGGTTGTCGCGGGACTTCGTGATGAAAAACCTTTAATACCAACGAAAGTAGTGTAAGCTACAAACGAAGTAACCCCACCAGACAGCTCATCACAGTATACTGTTTTCTATCTTCAGGTAGTCTTCTGTTCTGCCGTTAGTCGTCCGCCACAGAGCTCCCCAACAGAATTCAGGGAATGAATTCGACATGAGGATCAAAAGAAACATGTGGCTTTAGTGTCTTCTGCGCTGCATCAGTGAATGCTAACTTAACTCTGTCCACGCTGACAGTCTTGAGTCTTCCAGCATATAGAATGGTGACTGTCTTTGGCGTCCGGTTGATTTTCCTGTATGGACCATCATACGCGGATGACAGCGGTGGTTGCGCTGCGTCATGACGCAGGAAAATGTGCGTGCACGTATCCAACTGCTTGGGTATGAACCACGTGGATGACGCCGCACATCGTGTAGGCATTGAGCGCACAGAATTGAAAAACAGTCTCAGTTCGTCGCTGTGCTCTGCGATATTCCTAGGCGTTTCCTTTGTAAAAAATAAGCCGGTAAAGGCAGCGGCATGCCGTATACTAACTCTGCTGGCGCGTGCTGCAGATCCTCTTTGACGGAGGAGCAAAGGCCAAGTAGCACAAGCGACTGTCAGCCGCGGGATGACTTAACAAAACGGCCTCCGCTAAAGCTCGTTTCACCTGGTCGAACGCTCTTACTGCCATTGGTGGTAGCTGGATTGCTTTCTTTCCTGACTTCGATGAAACAAGGCGTTCCAAAGGGTCCAAAAGAACGGCTTCTTTGGGAATGAACCGTCGATAGAAGTTAATGCACCCTAGGAAGCGACGCAATTCATTCATATTCGACGGTTGCGGAAAATGCTGTATAATGGCCACTTTCTCTTCTAGAGATCGTATACCTTCAGCGGACACTTGGAACCCTAGAAATTCAATGGTGGGCTTATAGAAGACACATTTATCAGGATGGAGCTTGACGCCGTATTTCTCGAACAGTTTTGTCAGATGAAAGTCATACTCCTGGTTTGTCCTGCATGCCACTAAGATGTCGTCTACGTAGACGAAGCAGAAATCCAGGCCCCTCGTGACTTCATCCATAAATCTTTGAAAAGTCTGCGCAACATTCCGCAAACCGAAAGGCATGCGCACATATTCGAAAAGTCCGAACGGGGTGGTAATCGCAGTTTTCGGCGTCTTCTGGATGAACAGGAATTTGTTGATATGCGCGAATGAGGTCGATTTTAGAGAATACGCGCCGGCCATGTAGGCGAGAGGAAAAAATCGTTAAGATTTGGAATCGGATACCTGTCAGGCTTCGTCCAGTTATTCAAACGGCGGTAATCGCCACACGGGTGCCACGTTCCTGGCTGTTTCTTTGGAACTAAATGTAACGGAGATGCCCAGATACTACTAGAGGGTTGGATTATTCGCAACTGTAGCATAACGTCGAACTCTTTTTTGGCTGCCCGTGATCGTTCTGGCGGAAGACGCCGCGGACGGCTAAAAACTGGGGGGCCGGAGGTTAGAATTCTGTGCTGTACTGAATGTCGAATAGGTTCATCCATGGTGGTACAAGAGGTAAGAGTGGGATACCGGGACAATATCGAAGGTTGCGGATTGACATTGTGACGGAGCATGTATAGGTTAGCGGTCCGGAACGTCCCGGGTCATCAATGTCGCGGGACTTCGTGATGAAAAACCTTTAATACCAACAACAGTAGTGTAAGGTAAAAACGAAGTAATCCCACCAGACAGCTCATCACAGTATACTTTTTTCAATATTCAGGTAGTTTTCTGTTCTGCCGTTAGTCGTCCGCCACAGGGTCTAAGAACACCAATTCGGGAGGACGAGGGGCACTGGCGTCAGGATCGCAGTAGGTGTGAATCCACGGTTCTTGCTGCATGGCCGGAGGGGCGGACATTCTGGGCAGTCTGGTGGTGTGGCGGCGAAGGGGTAGTCGTAGATCGCTGCGGCAGTGCTTCAGGCGATCTTCGTGAACGACGTGGATGACGTCTTTCCTGTGAAGTTGCTGAACGTGGTCAGTTACAATGAGAGCTGCTCAAGAATAACGTATGGACCAATCCACGGCCGGGTCTCATTGCGGGTTTCCCCTGCTCCTACAGTAATCCGACAATCATAAACAACGGAATGCAGGTATCTTCACAAAACAAAACAGCAGCAGTGACGTAGTCGTCGTTTTGGGTCAAGTTTGTTTCATGCCCTGCAGGGGACGCTGCAGTCGCCAAGGGCGGTTGCTGCTGTTTTCTCGCTAGATGGCGCTGGTATGGCTATTTTGTTGATTCGCTTGACCATGCCTTATGATGAAATGACTCTTTTTCACGTTATAAGTTGTGAATCTATAAAAGTAGAAACTGGATAAATCTGAAACCATTAAATAACCGTAGGAATTCTTCGCTACTACCGCGGTAAATGCATTTTACACATTGCTCTGCGCAAGGACCTTCACAGAACGAATAGCTTTAATTCTGAATCGGATGTAGATGATCGTGCGGCGGTGAGCATATGAAGAGATTATGACGGCAGGAACAGGGTGGCGATGTCTTGGAGCAACTGCTCAAACCATTGTTTACGGCCAGCACATCTCCGACGCCGAATTGATTTCCATTTGTGCTCTCTGCTTTATAGTCTTTGCATATAACCGTTAGCCTGCATCAGGAAAAAAGTTGGAGCTAAAAAACGTTGTGTGGTTCTTTTTTTTCTGGAGCCTGCAGAAGACGACCGCTCGATTCTGCAAGACTACTATGGGTAAGGTCACTAGCAGATGTCATTGTAACTTCATTTGTAAGATCCTATTTAGGGACGACTAAAAAATGCACAATCGAGTGGAACTACTCCATTCGTTGTCCAAGTCCGTGCCTCCTCCGGGAATTGTCAATAAGGGAAAGGTTCCGATACCCAGCCGGCCACTGTGGAACCAGCCCCGATGGATCTAGATTGACCTGACGGGCTCCACTGTGGTTCGGCTGAGGGACTCTCCCTGAAAGCCAAACCTGGGGGAGGGCCGAGAGTATAGACCGCGCTGAAGACGGGTCTAGGCTAACCCGAAAGCTGCGCTTTCCTAACCACGACGCGCCACGTTTATCTTCTTTTTCTTTTTTGGAAATAAAGATCTTTCCATTTACGTGTCATTCGACAACAACGAGTAAAATCTTCCGTGATTTCTCGATTCACCCGGTATTTTAGCGTATTATTTAAGGAAAATAGCGCTGACGACGTCTCATTAAGGCCGCCAACATGTAATATGTGTTTAATGTGCAAATAACAAATTACGCTTGGAAAAGAATGAGCTTTCTTAAATATGGCTTCTAGATGAAATGGAAGCAGAATCAGAATGAACAACTTTGAAACTTTCTCAACGGTCGCAACTTGCGTCCTGATTGCCAGGCTTGAAGAAAACAACCTTTTACGCTAAAGACAGACCTTTGCGAGGAATCTGATGTTGACAATACTTGTGAGACTAGATAGAGGCGACACTGAAACAAGTTTGATCACTTGAACACTAAGGCACTGTAGTTGGAAGATTATAGCAGCGCCTGACTAGACACTGGCCAGGTTAGCCTTGTAGCATTGATCCAACTAAACGGCGACTTTGCAAAACGCCATACTTCGACCGTCTTGTACGTAGGAAACAGTCCCAAGGCACGGGTACGCTTATTGGTACCCTTGCTGTAACCATCCCAATGATTGCCAGCAATGCTTATCTGATCTCCGCGCCGCAATTCGATTTCTCCACTTGTTCGTGGAACGTGATCCATTACGGCGACCCAAGTATGTTCTCTCTGACCTCCGAAATAATATATGTCATCAAGGGAGCGAAAACTGTATCCGGCGTCGCCATGGAAATGCTGCATTCTTTCGTAGGCTAACCTGCAAACCTAAAAGCAATTCTTCTTTGACAGGCATCACCGTCCAAAGGTCGGTGCATACCTGAGAAGAAAAAGTACAAACCAAATAATTGGACAAACTCAAGAAGTGAATGTCCGTAACAATGCCATGCAACGACGTGTCACTGTACCGAAAGTTCAAGTCGGCTGTTCGGGCCACATCGGAGCTGCCGATGAACGTATAGTTCGGATAAGTATTCCGCGCTTCTGTGAACAATGAGGGATCGTCTGTAGCTATGTATACCTTTCTTCGCTGACCGGGACCAAGAAGACTTGAGTTTTTGTAAAGCTCGACGTCATACCATTTTTCCACTTCATCCATGTACTCCTGTAACGGATGAAAGCTGGCTTCGGTGCCTACTTTGTCGGTACGGCGAACATGGATCCTTCAAAACGAAAGCAGTTTAAGGACTATCAAATGAACAAATTGTTCCTTGCCCAACGACTGGATAACTAAAATTGTAAACAGCGGTCAGCTGCTCCAAATCATCCGACATTTCGCTATTGTAACGCATTAAGTAGTAGACGAGTTCACCGGTCCACCATGCGGGCGGATAAGAATGCAATCTTATCAATCTGGAACAGATGCATCGCTACAAAAGTGGCAACCGATTGTTTATAAATTTGTTACAGATCGCTTATTTCTTCAGGAAAGTTTTGCGGAAGATATGAATTCAGAATGTTGCTGACGCCTTCAATGTAAGATAGTGACACCACAGTAGCATTTTCCGAGAAACGATCTATAACGTTTACGGAAGTGAATTTCAGGGAACGGAAATAACAATGGTAAACGCCTTATGCGAATACTGCTCACCAAAATTGAGCGGCTGTTCGTCATAGATGCTACGGCATGAATCGCTGATCGGTTGAAAAACGCTTGTCCAACCATTACTGCTGTACGACCAGAGATTATCGTTCAGAATCATCGTTCTATTCGTGTAGTAGGCGATTTGTAGACAATAGGTAATGTGATGAACTTGGCAAGCGAAACCGCAAGGCTTGTTCAGACTGCAAGCCAGCTTTCGTGATTGTCGACAGTCGGCAGGATTCTGTAAGTTGTATAGCTGACTTTGAACAATCTTGGACAATTCCCGCAACTTCTTCGCATTCCATAAATCACTGGAAGTGCTTAACCGGCGACTCAAACCGAGCAGAGACCTAAGTTAAATACCTGCGAATTAAACATTCTACGGCATAGGCTTACTTGTGCTGTTCGTTGAAACGCGACAGGAATTCCGACACAACGGCTGAAGTTTTCGAAGGAACTTTTCCAAGGACGCCATTCACCATGTAGCCAAGCTCTACGATGTCACGATGCAGCTGCCTGTACTGAATAACGCGTTCAAGGCTGATATCGCTGAAAGTTGGCTCCTTCGGTTCGTTACGTGCAATCGTAGCGCCTCCATTAACCGTTTGATTGGCGCGTAAATAATTGTCGTAAACGTTTCTACGGAAATGCGACAGCCTAACTTCAAACGAAAATATCACAGTAAAACTCACTCAATCTCGCTGATCCGATTTTGCAGTTGTTGCGCTCTTTCGTTAAAGAAATCCAATTGCTTTTGAGTCTGCTGCAGGCGAACAATCAGTGTCCAGGTGTTATTCCATTTGCCCGTCTGTTGCGGATCAAGTGGATATGACAATTTGGATACCAGAACAATGGCGATAAAGAAGGACAAGGTGCATAACGAAATTATAAAGACAGTTAACTTTGACAAGCGGGACATCCGGATGCACCGGATAAGACAAAGCGTTCGCTTTGGAAGGATAACAATCCTCAAGGTGCAAATCCAAACCTATACAACGGACCAAACGACCCTAAGCGCATTCGCCTCGATCGAGACCTAAAAATCAGCAACTTCTAAAACATAACGATGCAATACGGCAGACGTGTAAGTTGGTAAAGCATAGCCATGCGGAGCAAGCGAAACTAACGATCGCAAATGACGCTTAGGAATATACAGCATGGCTTCGATTACGCGTGAAAGCACGCATCGTTCGCCTAGACCGACACTGTCATCACAAGCAAACAAAGTACGCCACGCAGAAACAGACAAACAAACCAAAACCAGGAACGCTTAATGACTATTAGCCCATCGTTCTAAGTCAACCGTTTACCAGCAGCACTGAAAAGGAGGGCGTACAAAATTGTAAAGCAATAACGTGCTAGATTAAACATAAAACCGAAACGTAGGAATTTAAGGAAAACGCCTGATGGTAGAAATGATACCGAAACGAATGAGGTCATATCTACTAAATAGAGCAGTGAGCATATATCAGGATAATCCCTTTCCTACTTCAAAAAACGTTCTTTCCCTTTCATTTGTATAACGAGAACGCAGATCGTTTGCAAAAGCGCCAAATCAACGAAACGTTGCAGAACAAGTTCGCATTGCGAAACCCTTCTATTCTGAAGGAACCATAAGGTGCCAATTAAAAGCTTCATGAATATTCAAATCAAAAATACAGGATATGATGCTCAGGAAAGTCGCATGCATTACAGTAAAACATGTACTTAAAATTGCGTCTACTTCAATGGATAATCGTTGATAAATGAAAAAGAATAAAACCGCAAAACGATTACGATACGTTTTCATATTAAAATAATGACTTCACTGATAAAACATGGCAGTGTAACCCGTGACTAATTAACTTAGAAGACGGAGCTTTCAAGACGCTCTAGTCCCGTCGTCAGCGAGTGTGATGAAATGAAGAGTTAATTTCTTGCTTTCTGTTAGTATGGCATGTATTCTTGTTCCAATTATGAGCAAAATTTGCTGAACGTGGCTTTATAAACAGTGAAAGGATCACATATGAACGAAGTTTAACAAACTGGCTTATTCCCAACCCCTCGCAATTACTAGCTAAGGATCAGGGTTAAAGTGGAATCGTAAAGTTGAGATACATTGACAATTTCATTCGGGTAACATATGCCAATTACTTGTCAACTAAGACAATGACTCCCAACCTTTTTGGAGCTAGGGACCCTTTTCATTGCTGATAACCATCCTGTCCCCCCCCCCCCCATCAACCCTTATTGTCTTATTAGATTCCCTACAGGTTTTTGCGCTTTTTAGCGGTGACTTCATTGTACCACCTACGATTACCACACCAGAGTGCCTTCAATCTTGTCAGGGCTCTCCCAGGGACCCCTTCACTTTCCAGGGCCCACGTTGGGAATCACTGAAGACATGCAAAACGAAGAAAATACCTTGAATCGTCAAGCCTTGCATGATTGCGGAAGGAACGCTGCTTACTAACAGCTGGCGTACGAGGGTAAAGCTGCTCAAAAGTTAAGCGAACTTTTTCTTCTGCTTTTTCACATTTTTAGCTAACATTAACCAGGTTTAAACTGGTCGTTCCGTCCAACTTCCGGATTCCTCTTTTGGAAAAAATTAATCATGCTGAACAGTCAAGCACGACAAGCTAACCGTTTCGACGAACGTCCTACTTCAGGCGAACTTTGAAACATGGGGTAAACGATGGATTTGACTCGCAAATACTTTGGTTAAAGACACAGAAGTTCAAAAGGAAACAGTAGGTAGCTTAAATTTCACGGCATTTGTTTCAAAAATTCGGACAAAGGCAATGAGCTGAAACGAGTATTCGCCACGGCTAAAACGTGCACAGTACTAAAAGAATGCGCACGTTTTATTAGTTCAGTTTACTGTAACTAATGACGCAATGAGTTATTAGACGGGATGGCAGTTTGCGGGGTAAGTCGTGTGTGCTGAAACTTCCTTTCGCTATGCACTGAGTTGAACCTCCTTAGACCTTGTTTAGCGAGCCAAATAGCTTTCAGACGAAGAAATTGCTTGCTGTAGCGGAATTTGGTAACGTAAACTTGAAAACCGAATGTCTATCCAAGGCCAAGAGTGCTCACCAAAATCCATTACATACGGTAAGTTGCTCGCTACTGGCTGTGCGTAGTGTTTGAAAGTATATAATCGCAGCAAGTGTACTTCGTCTCGAGCAAAGGGCAGCATTTGTACACCCCAAATGCGATAGCGTGTTACTTGAGCAGTGCGTTGACGGCGTCAAAAGACCAATTTCATGCCGTGCAAGTAGTTGAATGGTTGGATATTGCCGACACGCAGTTCCTTCCTCACGTCTTGTCATGGGTGCTGCCATGCGTTTCCGCCGTCGAGTTCAACAAAGCTGTACGTACCTGTTTCTCGTCATCTTCCACGTGTCGTTGACATGCTTGTTAAAGAAAGTTGAAGAAGCCAAGAAGCAGCTCGCTGCTCAGCTTCACTGGTTGAACAGCGTGATGCTCAGTCGAACTTTCTTGGTGGGTGAGCGCCTAAGCGTTGCTGACGTGGTACTCGCCTGTAACCTATTGCCTGCTTTCCAACACGTAAGTATTTATTCTTAACATGTCACAGTCCCCACATGCCTCTTCAAAAGGCACCAGTCCATTGCGACATGGTGTAACTAGCGGAGGTAGAAAGTAGCGATGTTTTGGTCCAAGTTTTGTGGACGGCCTTCGCAACACGGCATTTCATTCAAGGAGCAATCGCAGTAGCGTTCATAACGCGCATTGCAGGTGTTGGATGAAAAACTGAGATCACAATACGTTAACGTAAAGCGTTGGTTCCTGACCATTGTTAACCAGCCGTTCTTCAAGAAGGCGTTTGGCCAGTGGGAGCTGTGCGTTAAGCCGGCTGAATTCGACCCCGCCAAGTACCAACAGTTTGAATCGGCTGTATCCGGAAAAGGTGTTCCTGCAACCAAGAAGGCAAAGAAACTGAAAGAAGCTGTTGCTAAACCTGCCGCGGAACCGGCAAAGGCGCCAGAAAATGACGATGACCTAGATGTACCTGCGGAACCGAAACAGAAGGATCCGTTTGCCGCCTTTCCGAAGGGGTAATACCTCAAGTGGGACGTCAGTAGGAGTTTAGTCCTTCCTCTTACAGAAAATTTGACATGGAGGCCTTCAAGCGTGTCTACAGCAACGAGGATACAATTACAAAAGCGTTGCCTTACTTTTGGGAACACTTTGATGCAGAGAACTACAGCATATGGTATTGCGAGTATAAATATTCAAACGAGTTGACAAAGGTGTTCATGAGTTGCAACTTAGTCACCGGTATGCCGTTGCTGCTGTCAGCTTCGTCCGTTACGTGTGTATATTGCTAATAGGAATGTTCCAACGCTTGGACAGAATGAGAAAGAACGCCTTTGCGTCTGTTTGCGTCTTTGGTACGGACAATAATGCTTCAATATCGGGCATCTGGATTTGGCGTGGTCACGAGCTGGCGTTTAAGGTAAAGTCAGTAGAATATCTACTGCGCAACAATTGGCAAAGGTTATTACAGTTGTCAGAAGATTGGCAGATCGACTACGAAAGTTACGCGTGGACGAAGCTTGACCCCGCTGAGGAAAAGACTAAGAAGTTGGTCGATGAGTACTTTGCATGGGAAGGGAAGTTCGGCGGCAAAGCGTTTAACCAGGGCAAAATTTTCAAATAGGCTAAAGTTTGAGCAAGTGCATTTTGGTTAAGTAAAAATTCGCGGGAATGTAGTACTGCTAATTTAAATTGCGATTAAGTTGAGTATTGCGAATTCACTTTGAATGACGGCACACTTCGTGCTCACCAGCTGTGATAGATTGATTAATTAACGCGCTTGCTACGCTTTAACAGCGGCTACGTCTGTTCCTGATGTGTATATACATTTCTAATCTTGCCTGTTGGCTGTGGGCGCATGTGGTCGAGAGAACTTGGCGCAGCATATTTTAAAAAGTGCAATGAACAGTGACGGCCTTCCCACACAAAGTGGTGATACAATGACTACGCTGACGAGGGACGATTACAAGTGGGCGTTCGATCCGTATGCTTATTTGAATGCTTTCTATTCAAGGTATGTTCACTCTGCAGTTACTAATAATGCACTGAAAAAAGAATAAACAAAGTTTTCGCCCATTATAGCCCAGTGGACGACTCCGCGATGACTATGGTTCTTTCGCTGCTACCGACTATTGCTGCCCGTCTTCCGCACTGCCAACGTTTGTTGGACATTGGTTCCGGGCCGACGGTGCACGTTCCGGTGGTGTTTCGCAAAAAGGTGGACGAGATATATCTGTCCGATTACTTACCTCAGAATCGGGAATTACTGCGCAAGTGGTTACGCAATGGTGAACCATTTGACTGGAGCGAGATAGTACGCTTTTTGCTTAATCAAGAAGCGGACTATAATTGCGCAATTGATGATGCTCAGGTCGAGGCAAAGACCAAAGTACAGTCAGTCCTCGATTGCGATGTACTCTCACCGCAGGTCATTGAATCTATCGATATTGCAATGGGTGGGTTCGACATTGTCACATCTTTCTTTTGCATTGAGTACGCGGTGCGTACACGTTTAGAATATTCTCAAGCGCTCTCCAATGTCATCCGTTTGCTCAAGATAGGTGGTTATTTAGTGCTTGGTGGAATATTGTCTGAAACGTGGTACCAGTTTGGCGGACGCCGCTTTGGCTGTTATCTACTTCTTGAAAGCGAACTGTTTTCAGTGCTTAGCCAGTGTGGTATGGACACTCGCGAAAAGCATTTAATTTATTATAACCATTGTGACGTTTTTCTGCTGATCACAAAACGAATAGTTTAAGTACTTTTGTACTTCCCGAACAAACGCTTATGCAAATTGACAATTGTTATCAGCGTTATTCTATCCGTGGTAATAATAATTAGTGACGCTTTCCGAAATGAAGAATGTTTCTAGCTTTCTGCACTACCAAATTATAGGTATCTACGGCTGTACATTGGCCTGCCGTTCTGCGACAGTGAAATCATACGCACGATAGGGAAGGTGTCAGCACAATTTTTTCACAAGTGCATTGCAACAATAAGTGCAAAAATTCCAGTCCACGTGCATTCGCCTAACTATTAATAACTCGTAATCGATCTCATGTTTAACGAACTACTGCTTAATGAAAGCGGAGTTTGAACAAAAATCAAATTGGACAAGGAAGTCAACGATGCAAAAAAGCACGGCAATGCAAAGAAACATGAATAGACCAGACGTCTTTTGCAACATGTTCAAATGAGACGAGGGATTCGCGTTCCTCTTCAAACTGCAAAGTCAATTCCAATGATTGTACACCCTTTGAGAACTAACCTCATTCTCAGCGGCTGTAAAATCAGTCGTTCAAATGAACAATGAAAGTTGCCTAAACTATTACGAGCAACTACATCTCTAAACAACATGGAATTAAAATTTGTTCGCGAGATAGAAAAATGCCTTTCCAATTAACGTGCACTTCATTTCCATTGCAGTGCTTCTTTTACTATATTTGTTGTGCGCAGATGCTAAGCAGTCGTACAACCAAAGGACCAACAATATTACACGAAACCTTCGAACGAAAAGAAACGATTTTCCTCAGGGGGTTGACTCACCTGTTACAATATTGTTATTTATGCCATGCCGTTCTCACAGTGGGCCACGAAATTTCTAGGGAGGTCCGGCACACTTCAACGCAGGCAAAAGGTCAGAAATTGTGAGAAGCAGGTCCCATAGGAGGCAACCAAAAAGGTCAACTTACCCGATGCATATCCAAAGCAGAAACGCAAGGAGATAGGCGAGAAAGTTTTCATCATGCATTAAACTTCAGTAATTAAGAATAGATTTTCAAATCAGATCAAGTATTACAGATTCAACGTAACGCAGAAATGCAAGCTTTTGGTTGACAGCTAGATATTGACTGCGCGTCATCATGTTTTAGTTACTTGGATTGACAAAGAACTGCCAACTTGACCACCGCTCCTTGGGAAAAAAACATCAAACATTATTCACGCACACCTATCAACATATTTTATTAGCGCGGGTTTACTCCAAGGTAATCTTCCTTGAAGCAAGAGAAATTAGTAACAAGGCGTCTCATAATTATGAAAAAATGATACAGTATCCTTGTTCAACGATCTTTCTTGAGCGTAGCTTTAGGAACTTTCGTGTTCCGTCGTCAGCGCAGTTGGAACCTTCTGGTACGCACACAACAACACCAGTTTCCAACTGCGCTGACGACAGAACACGAAAGTTCCGAAAACTACGCTCAATAAAGATCGTTGAACAAGGATACCGTATTATTTTTTCATAAGGTAATTTTCCTAACAAAATTTATGAACATAACGGACAGCGTAGCAACAGGCGACCAGCGTCAGTCATTGTCCAATAGTTTTTGGCCCAATTTAATAAAACGTGCAGAAAACTGCCAAACTCAAAATGATTTCATGATTACCCTATCGTGTTGTATCCTTACTTTATCAGAGAAGCGTGCTTAAGAGAAGAACATCCAGAAATCGACCACGAGAGAATGGACTGAGAATGAGTGATGTAACGAATCCCTTCTTCAACCTGAATGATACTCATATATCCGTGCAAAGCCCAGAACAGTTTTCAAGAAAAGGTATTTTATTTAAGTGTTCTGGGCTTCGCAAACGCGCTTACAAACTATATCCAGCTGGTGGCAAGTACTGAACGATGCTGACCAACGCTGAATTTGTATTCACCGTTTCCATACTGCAGCTCATAATCATGCCATTCAACCAAAAATGACATACCCATTTACATTATTCGCCGAGCGTGCAATTGGTTGTTCGCGAAAATGATCACTACTGGACGTAAAAATACACATTCGGCGCAGACAGGTGAGCCTTGTACTGTGATCAGCCAATGTAGCAAGCCATATCTCACAGACTGTACGATTAGTCATGTGGCTATTAAGAATCACTGGAAATTACCGAACCCGTTGCAAACAAATCCATCCGCGAACTAACAGCTTCAGATAGTAGGTCGGTAATGGAGCAACCTTGAATACCTTTTAGCTGTGACCACTGAGTAGGCCACGATTTGCTGCAGCACGCTTACTAAGCAACCCTACTAATGAAACTGGCTTTATAAGCGATTAAAACAATGATTCGATAGGCTACAAAATTCTTTTAACTTTGAATAATGGGCGATCGTCCGACAATACGGCGAAATGAAAGATTGACGGAGAACATGGAAGTAAAACCAAGCATAACGTATTTGGTACGTCAGCTGAAGTAGGGGACGCAATACCTTAGTGTTCTCTTCAGCAATCCAGAAAGTTTGCCGCCATGAGCAGTTCTAACGCGTATTCCGGCTCAATTACGAATTCAGGTATGTCGGATGTGCAGCTGCTGAAACGATAGTTGTACTGCAAGTAGTGACAGATTTTCTGCAAAACGTGCGACGGAATCTCGCGGAAGCGCACAATGTTCGTCTCGTTTTCAGCAAACTGCCCAGGGCCAGACAGCATCGCCCGAATAGTGCCAGCTACCATTGCCACCTCACGACGGACGACGAACTCATGATTGTCCGAGGAGACAAGCTTCACGTAAGGGGCATCCGGCCCCAGGCACACTATTGGTTCGCCGTCGAACATGAGCAACACATTCTAAAATATGTTGCATAATTAAGTAAAATAAAGAAAAAATGCTGTGCACCGGATCACAGCCAGTTGGATGGCCGGAATCATCGCCTTCCATCTTTGCCACCATTTACCCGAATACTGTAGCACAGTAATGATGCGTAGGCTACATGTACCGAACCTGGATTGAAAAACTGCTAAGCTCTTGATGTGAGGCTTTGTTGCGGGAAAGAAATCGGAAACGAAACTTTTGAAATGATCTTGTTTGGGTTTTTGCGCTAACACTATATGGCTTTTTCATCTTCTTAACTGAATCATTACCGCTTTTTAACACAAGTAATTTTGAACGAACCATTGGGAGGCAGCAGATTTTTTTAATACCCAAACTTCTGCAGCAACGTGTCCTTAAAGGGTGGCAAAATCAATGTTTCCTCGCATTGGTCGTGCATGTATAGTCGTTAAGAAGATTTATAAAATCAAATAAGCAAAAAATATGAGCTAATTTTACTTTTCACATAATTTTTAATCCTTACGACGCTGACCAACCACCACAAGTCCCTTATGCTTTACTTTGCACATATCGTTTTGAGCATAACTACAATTAGGCGATACGTACAATAGAATGCGCAATTCCAACGGCTGCTGAAGTGAAAGGGAGTGCGCTACTGGTGTCGAATATGGCCCATTTGCAAAACACTGACCGAGTAACTTGACCTGCCTACTGTAAAATTGGCGGGTTCGACATCAGACCCGAGTTGCAGTTATCAAAGCAACAAATTTTCGTCTATTCACTTGCCAGCGTTCCTTCAGTTTTAATCAGCCAATAACGCAGTTATTGGCTGATTATGTTCCCGTCTACGCCTGCAATGAATTCAGGGTGAAATTACAGGCAGTTCTCGTATAACGCGAGCGTTTGGTCACTTGAAAATCCTGAAAAATCTCGCGTTATATGAAATCGCGTTATAGGAGACATGTAAAGTATAGGAAAATCACGATTTGGTTCAAAGCGTCAGAAGGATTGTTTACTTGTAAACAACAACGGAGAGATATGTTAAATAAGCTGGGTTGAAACAGGAATTATGATGTACCTGAGCTACTTATTCTACCGTTAGGCACGCTGACGTATGGATCCTCTTACACGGGGTCTGAATAACATTATCTTTTACGGCGATCATACATTAACGGCAGAGCTTTTATGATAGAACTCTTTACAGCGGACAGAGTTCAAAATGGCTTTCAGGAGAGGCGTGCTTGCGTCTTTAGCTTGTGGAAAGAGTCCCTCTCAGTACTAAAATAAACGACCTCATACCCAGGAAAGAATGGAGTTCCGTTGGACTCACTTTTTTAATCTCACTATCCTTTGTTACGGGCGAACTGAGGTCCTATTAGATGTAGAAGGTAGCATTGTGATGAAGAATGAAGAAACATTGTGACGCCTTGGTCAAGCGGTTGTAACAAAGAAGTGGTCCGTGCAGGCAAAGAAAACAAAGTAGACATTTGGGTCTAGCTCAGCTATCATCGGTGGGTGGCTTGGCGCGCTATCCATGATTACGAGAACTTTAAAAGTCAAGTTCTTCTCTTTCAAGTATTTCTTAATGTCATTCACATAAGCATTAGAAAAAATATCAAGGCAAACTTGGGCGGTCATCCATCCTCTTTTGCTGTACCTGTAGTAAACGCCCAAACTGCTTTTAACAATTCCCCTTAGGGCTCGTGGATTGGCATGACGATGAATCATCAATGGCTTCAGCTTAAGATCCCCACTAGCGTTGGCACCGACCATTACAGTCACACGATCTTTCGCAGCGCAGATTCCTGCAGCATGCCTACGCTCTCTGGAAATGTAGGTCCTTTTTGGCATACGCTTTAGATAAAGATTTGTCTCGTCGAAGTTAAAAATTTGATCGAGGCAGTAGCACTTTTCTTTGACCAAGTTTTGTACTTCTATTGGAAATGTTTGCGCGGCATCGACGTCCGCGCTTCCTGCTTCGCCACAGAGACGAACATTGTGAAAACTGTATCGATTCTTGAAACGGCAGAACCAACCACTACTAGCAGTAAATGGAGGAATTTCAGTAGGATTTGTAGACTGTTTCTTAAGGTCTTCGTAAATGGTAACTGCTTTTTGTCTGATGGTGAAAAACGTTGTTCCTATTTTTTTCATCGTTTGAGTTTCGATCCAAATGCTGAGTAGTTTTTCCATTTCTTCCAGTATCTTCGGCCTTGTTCTTATTGACATCGCAATACTTGAACTGGTACCGCTTACGCAAGTCTGTTTAATTTTTTTTGCATTGCTCCTAATGGTCCGTAAGGTTGATACCTTTATGCCGGTAGCTTTGACGATATCACGTGTCGTCTCATTCCGTTCATACCGTTTCAGTATCTGAAGCTTCTCTCCAACAGTCAGCGCCTTTCTTTTTCGACCACTACCAGCTGACTTCGAATCAGGAAGCTTAGACATTTTCAGATACTTAAAGGCTATCCTCAGATCGCGGAATCAGACAAAATACTTACGAATTGAGCTCGCAATCAGACGGTGTGAATGCTTTCCGAATTCTGTGCTAGCGTACTACGACTCACTGGAAAACCACTACGATGCCTGCGCTTCGGAAGAATTGAAAATGGAAACGTCGTCTGTACACATGTTCCTGCCGGCGCGAATTATTCCACCGAACATGAATACCGATCAGTAGCCTGTTTGAGTATGCATATCGCAGGGTGCACAGCTGGGTCGGACACTACTTCTGATAAGAAACCTAAACGTTTTTGTCACATTTCGCTTGTTCGTGACCGAAGAACGCGCATAAGCTAACAGCGCGGCCTTTGTTTGCTCTCGGTGGATGAAAACACGGGGAGACTTTGCCATACGCCCTCGCTTTCCAGCCGGCGAAATCGCGTAAGAGCGAAAACAGAATCGCGTTATGTGAGAAAGTGCTACGATTTCAAAATCGCGTATGAGCGAAAACGCGTTATATGAACACGCGTTATACGAGAACTACCTGTAGTTAAGATAGTTTGCATATAATGTTGTTCCGTTTTAAAAGAGTGAATAAAGATTGGTTTGTAGGCGATCTCACAGGGTCAAAAGGCTGCCATTAACGACATAGGTGAGCAAAACGTGTAACTCTAGGTTTGACGCAACTACCACTCCGAGGCTATTCTGGAAGACTATGCTACCCAAGCCTACGGCACGCGAATCATTCGTCGCATTGCAGCAGCGGAAAATCGCTGGTGTTTGGAACAATGCAATCATGTTTGAACAATGTTTCGTTACTTGTTGTACGGCAAGTTCCGCCAGAATTTGACAGCTTTGCTTCTGCCGTTGACATATTGGAGGGACCTCCTGGGCAGTACAGCTTTTAATTCGAAGTATGCACAAATAACTTGGGTCACAGAAGATTTAGGTTTGAGATGTGCAATGAGTTATAGGCATTAATTTATTCACCCTCTTCTTCCTCTCCGCCCTCTTCTTCCTCCTCCTCGTCCTCCTTCTTCGCCTTTTCACCCTCCTTTGGTTTCTCGCCCTCCTTTGGCTTCTCGCCTTCCTTTGGCTTCTCGCCTTCTTTTGCCTTTTCTTCCTCCTTTGGCTTTTCACCTTCCTTTGGCTTTTCCTCCTTCTTTTCTGCTTCCTCCTTCTTCTCTTCAGTTTTCTCCGAAGCAGCTGCGCTTCCTTCGCTCAGTTCTACTTGCGGATCATATTCAATAGCAATAGGTATGCGGCGCTGGTTTTTAGGTGGGCCGTCGGCACCTTTCCACACTTCTGACGGCTTATTGTAGGTTTTTCCCTCTGGCACAATGGCCACGAGTATCGTCAAGCGATCCTTCGTAATTCCGAAGTTTGGGTCAGGTAACTTCTTGAACTTGACCCTCAGGTACGTTCCGCGGGTGGCCTTAATGATCCCGTAGGCTGGCTTGGCGGACAATTGCTTTGGTCTCGTGCTTTTGACCTTGAATGCCACCGAACTGTTGGTCAGATTGGTTATGCGCACCTTTTCCGTTTTGTCCTCTTTCATTGACGGTTTGATCTTGAAGTTTGTGACGTCTAACTTCACCTGCTCAAGCAAGTAGTTTTCATCCTGTGGAGCAGCCATGACTCGGAGACGGACGGATAGCTGCGACCAAGAAGGAAGATGCAATCGGCCAATGAATAACTTCGCCGGCACATCAGCGCCCCATGGTTAACAATTTTAAAGCGCATAATTTTAAAGTTAGTTTAAACTCATTAATGCGTTAAAAAGGCACCCGGCAAGCACTGCTTATTTTTCAAGTTGGGGATAAGTAGGTTTCCCCGTCGCAAGATTTGCCTTCTGAACTTGCAAACGACGCAGAACATACGTGATTCCAAGAGTACTACTCCTGCGGTAATAAACGGCGTATATCATGTAGCATTTCACTTATTATTCTACCCACTTACCGGTAAATTAGTTCAACAATTTCAATCCGGCATATCTAATTAACCTTACAGCGCATCAGTAGAGTTCGTGTACCCATTCGCAGCAACAACATAGTCCAACTCAGTGTTTCCCAACCTTTTGCCCGCCATCGTCCCCACTAGACGTCGTCATCGCCCCCTTAGGCTCTGTCATCGCGCACAGGGTTAAAACTGCTCTTTCCCTCTGTTTTGCACCACTTGCATTTCTTGGACCTTGCTGGTATGACGTCATTTTCCCGGCGCCTTTTGGGGAGATGGCAGATAGATTCATTTTCCCGGCGCCTTTTGGGGAGATGGCAAATAACTTTTCATGTCACTATCCCGCGACAGGCTACATAGAGGTGGCTCCGGTCGAGCTGATACGGCCAAGCATGTCGGTGTCAAGCGGCATATAGGCTTTTCACGGCAATAGTCTTTGGATGACCGCCGTTGGGTAATGTTAGGGAGGAGCGAGGTTTCTTCAAGAGTCCCTTCCTCTGACCAATACTTTGCAGAGACACCTCCGTTGCCGACGAGTACTGCCGCTCGTTTCGCTCAGATGGCTGTTTCTTTGCTCGCTAACAGGCCTGGCAATCAAGTGCACTGCCGACAGATTGCGTCTTTTATTTCATTCAAGGTTATGGATTGAAGGGCTAATGGGAACCTTGACGCTGCCGAAGCGAAACTAACTTTTGGAGATCTGGCGCCATGTTCGTAAGCCGGAGCCGCGTTCTGTTATTTCTATCCTGTTCCTCTTCTTTGACAACAGATCTGTCACAACGCTGAATCATTTTTCAACTAGATAAGATGACGGAAAAGCGATTAACAATTTGTTTACAATGGCCCATAATCGAGGATAGAGTGAAGGGATCTTCTTCTGTAGCCAAAATGCTTGGTACACATTTTTGAATTTTGGCTTTAATTCTTCGTTACACTGCAACTGGACGAGCTCTTCTTGGAAATGGATCGATGATCCAAGCAGGGACTTCCATGCCAACAATATCTTCAAAACGATCGATGAGCTCTTCGTGCAAGTATGTTGTGCAAGTGGTCACAACATACTTCGATGTCTTCGTCACGAATTTTTGCCTCCTCGTTAATTTCAAAGAGTTTTGGAAACTGTCGCAATTCTCCACGCGCAAAATCATTCTTGAATGTTACCAACTTCTTAATAAATGAGCATACGACCGTTTTTGTAGAAATCAAATTGACATTGTCACCTTGTAGATGTAAGTTCATTTCATTGAACTTCGAATACAAGTCCGCCATATAGGCAATGTCTTTCTCCTTTCTCCGGATGCTGCCTAGAAAGGTGGTCCAACATCCGTGAAGGTTCCATAGCTTCATTCGATAGCACTTTCTCGCAAATCAGACACATCAGTAAATGCCTGTTACCGTGCGAAAAAATGAAGCCATATTTCTGCGCTGTAGAGCCTGCACTTCCTTTTAGGCTCTGACATGCCTCACCCTGCAAACCAATTTTTTCTTAGGAATGCCCCACTTTTGGAGTCGGGGTGCAATTAGCTAACCTCTTCAAGTTCGACGGTCCTCTAATCAATGCGAGAGCAGTTAAGCCTTCAAAAACCTGACGTTCGCTCTGGTGTGCGACCGCTTCTTTCGCTTTGGAATTGTATCCCCGTGGATTCTCTGTTAGCCCTTCTACAAGTTTAATAGCCGTAGTTATTAAATGTTCAAATACATAAGGGCATCTCACTTACTTAAAATGCTTGGATAGGCACAAGTTGAACACTCAGAATCAAAACTTGCCGAAGAGCACGCAGCAGGCAGCGAAAAATACACGACTCCGAAAAGGTGGACGAGCTTTCGGAACCTTAATTTTCGGAACAGCCTAGTTCCGAAAGCTATGGTAAAAGTTGTATCGCTCGCAGTTATTTTCCACCGTCTGTTTCTTACTAATAAACTCGCCCATCTGCCACAGGTAAGGCCTGCTTACGTGATTACAGACACCGCGAGCAAGACCGAACGGGTAGTCAACCGTCTTCCGTTGAACAACTGACATAAGTGTAAGAAAAGAAATTGGCGATTCTTTCGGCAGGATGTGTTTTCCATTACGGCTCGATTGCGCAATACTCAAATTCAGGGAAATATGCTTTATAAAAGTGTCATAGTTTTACCGTAAGAATTCCAATCAAAGCGAAAGGTAGGACGAAAAGCGACAAAAGGAAGAAAACAATCCTGCACAGTGCGGCAGTTCGTGGATGAAAAAGTTAGGTGAACGGAGTAAGTTGATAGCATTACCAATGAGAGCAAAGACTCAAAAACGTACGCTTAGACAAAACAACAAATCTTCGGCGAAGAAGGAATACGTTTTGGTACACCCGTAATGGAAAGTACAAAACGAACAGCGAGACCATTTTATAAACGTAATGCAATGTATCAGAGAATATCGTTGCGATAACTTATGCAATGGATTGGGAGCGCAATTTGTCCTGTGAAAAAAATTCTTTCGCGACTATTCGCTGGGATATATGGTATATATTTAATCACAAAATTCCAGAATTACCGTTTCGCACGTCATCTATGTATGCGCAGTACATACATGGTATTCGTCGAAGACAACTATATATATATATATATATTTTATTTTATATATATATATATATATATATATATATATATATATATATATATATATATGCTTAATGCAAAGCATTTGTCATTTTAGGCAAAATAAAGTGATTAGCTGTCTTCCCCAGAAGTAATGAAAATCTCCGAAGACTTTAATTTGGTTTTAGGTAAAGAAGTAATGTTGCTGTTCCTTTAGCAACGTGAATAACTACAACGTAAGAGGCAACGTTTGACGGCGCCTTTAAAATTCATTTCTTCTGCGCAGACAACAGCAACCAAGTCTACGCATCAGCAGCGTGAATTCCCACTGCTGTTTTAATACTTTCTGTTCAATCACACCGCACAGGTAAGTAGATACAAAAACCATGGCTGACACAAGCGTGCATGCGCTGTTTAGTCAATACGCAGTCAACTTTTGTCGATTGTATCAGAAAGATGTGCCTACAAATGTACTCCGCTTGCCGACTATCGCAAGTTCACCGAACTACACTATCTGCAATGCTAACCAGGATTCATCAGTACCAATAACCTACGGATCTTAACGTTAAGCCAGTCGAATGAAAATTACGCCTATG
Source organism: Trichuris muris (assembly GCA_000612645.2). NCBI lineage: Eukaryota > Metazoa > Nematoda > Enoplea > Trichinellida > Trichuridae > Trichuris > Trichuris muris. The sequence continues at coordinate 17,103,992 of CBXJ02000086.1, read as the reverse complement.
TTCGAATGAAAATGCCAGTAAGCTTGACAGCATGTCACGGAAATCGTCGAGTGAAACCACGGACGCATCACATTTCCTTTTCCCCAGTGATGCTATCGCGAAATTGAACAAAGAAATGGTGTCCTGAATTTAGCTGGCTGTACGACCAGCCAATATTCACAATGGCACTACTGTCGCCCAGGAATTTTATCTCACTTCACGCTGTTCCGATGGAATGCATATTTTTTTCGCTAAACTCAGTTTGACCAACCAATTTTCAAATAATTTTAGAGCGCCACTTCCTGCAGCGAAAATCACCGTAAAAGTAGACACAAATCTGCCAAACTTGTAAGACAGATGGTGCCACCGACCCGAGCTGAAGTTTGCTATTCCGATTAATAGCTGTCACATCACGGGCACGCTTACGACACACCTTTTCTTCGAACTTTCCAATCAATGAATAGCCAACCTGACGTGCTCGCAAATACCAATCTAAATGCAGGAGCAAAATGTATACCCGCCGAGACCATCGGTGTCTGAAAGCCCCGATTGAAACAACAAGTAACTTTGAGGCGGACGAAACTTCAAATCATTCATAGGAATCATTACTACTTTTCGTTGCTGTTCGCCTCAAAGGCAATTGAAGGGCAATCTCTGTGGAAGTGATGCTCGTTGAACGGACACTCTTTGCGGTGCTGCCATCAATGGACATAAGCGCTCATGCATATCAAAAGGCGAAGAGTCTACGACCCCATTGATAAAGCGATAAGAAGAAAAGAAAAAAATAAGCACTTGCTTTTTGAATAAACAAAGTAGAATTGTCTGAAGCTTCGAATGCTAACTGAAAGCGCTGGCACGTACATTAGCAGAATAGGGACATACCAACAGCTACACTGGGACAGCTGCCAGTTCGGAAGAGAGGAAAATTTTGCATTCGTTAATTGAACATATCTTTAACTATTTACATTGAAATCACTGCAAAAGATGACGTCGTCACAAAACAATGAAGTAGTGATCAAGCGAGTATGAATGAGCACAGTCGCTTTGATGGACAGCTCATGTCTTGAAAAGGAACGCTCTCGTTCGACGCCACTTCGGAAGAGCGAAAGTGAGCAGGAACGCCAACTTCCATACTTAGCGTCAATTGTCCACCATTGCTGTAGGGATACGATAAGGAGAATGATAGAAGAATTAAGGCGACATGTACAAGCACAATTACCGGTTTACGCAACGGTAGTGGCAGCGAAAGGTCAATGATTACCGAAACCCAAAAAGGTCAAGGACCGACGGGCCGCTCTTCTTCCCCTGACGCGACCTCTCACTCCCGAGAGCTGCGCAAGTTGTGATAAAATTAAATTTCGCAACTTGTTGCGTTTGTTGGAACGCCTCACCGGAGAATGAAGACGCATGAAGCACTGCAACGCTTAACGTTCATCTCCACTTCGCTAAGCGTTGTGGCAATGGCCTGTTGCCTGTTCGCTGCGCCGGCCATTGTTTGGGAGATACAAAGTATATGGAATGAATTGGACGACGAAATTGCAAGGCAAAAAGTAGGCTGGCTTTCGCAGAAAAGCAGGCAGTTTAAAGGCCTCTCCATTCAAGGCAATATCCGGTGAAATTTGGAAAGAAGTTCTGCTTCAGAGAAGCGCCAGAGTGAAACGGTACGCCTACGAGTCGTCGGCGAGCATCGAGTCGAAGAAAAACGGTAAGCAAGTGGCCCACGACCGCACCAAACAGCGTGGCCATAAACCTGGCACGGTGCCAATGCCTCCTGGCCTTAAACCTCCTGGCTTTACCGCGCCAAAAGGTGCGACCCGAGAGGAATTAAGCTTCGAGGAGGACATGGACGAAGAAGTCCGTTCGGGCAAAAAGAAGCCGTGCAAGTGCAAGCCGGAACGCGCGAACAAGTGCCCGCCTGGTCCTCCTGGGCAACCCGGTCGCCACGGCTTGCCAGGCTTGAACGGACCCAACGGGATACCTGGCAAACCAGGTGAAAAAGGCGAAGACGCTGAAACTTTAATTCCCGTGGTAAACGACTGCATCATATGCCGTTCCTGCGTCAACGGCGCTCCTGGGAAACCAGGTCCTCCAGGTAGGAAGAACGAGTATGCGTTCTGCGCAATATAATTACACCATGACTTGGAGGACCGCAAGGATTGCGAGGCCCAGCAGGTAGAGCTGGTGTCCCAGGAAGCGACGGTGCACCTGGGAGCCCAGGCGAAATGGGCCTGCCAGGACCGCAAGGTGAAATTGGCAAACCAGGACTGAAAGGTGCGAACGGAACCAACGCGGAGCGGGTCATTGGCATCAAAGGAGCGCGTGGAGAACCAGGCCCAACTGGTGTCATGGGAGCGAGAGGTGTATCAGGAAACAACGGTGCTCCAGGGCTAGTAGGCGCCGTAGGACTACCTGGTGATATTGGACCGCCGGGTGACGCTGCTCCGCCGGGACCTGCGGGCCCCATGGGTCCCATAGGAGGACCTGGACCCGATGCGACATACTGCCCTTGTCCGGCGAGAAACCCTCATCGTCTGCACGACGCTTCTCTCGGCCTTCCGACCACGCGACTATCGTCACGTGACAACGAAGAATACATTTTCGCTATGAACGGCAAAAAGGCCAAGAGAAAGTCATGAGTGCACTCGGTGAGTGCACCCTTGTACAGTGTAGCGCAAATGTGACGTAGTTGGAACAGCTCTGCACCTGCCCCGTATAAAATAAACCAAAATCCGCGACGAAACGTTCACAAGTGCTCTTTAAGAGCGAACATATACCGTTAGAGCACGACTTGTTGCGGTTACAAAGCGCGGCAAACAGAAAGAAGCTTCAATTCATCTCTGTTTACGCGAAAACCCCACAATGTAAACTTGAGCGTCGGTATGTAATCTAACTATACTGACAGGCTTTTTCGCACAACGATTAATTACGTCACCAGCGGTTGCAAACCAAAATATGATAGCTCAAAACGCGTGTATTCACGATAGGTTATACGTTAGGTATTTGGTAACTACGAGTTCGATTACTCACTTTTATTGAAACTTGAAAAGTGGCTTACGACATCAATACGTCGTCAAGGAAAAGGTTTAGGCATAACAACTAACAACAATGTAGGCTAGCGTCCAAGAACAGCGCAAATGGAATACGCTGCGAAGGGCCCCGAACCAAAGAGTTAACCAAAATTAATTTATAGAACCCTTCGACAACTACGACGGCAAATATCTTTCACTTAAACTGCCTCAATCCATGGAAACAAGTATCTGCGCTTTTCATGGCCAACAATTACGCAGTTTTTGGCACCATCCTGTTCCCGGAAGACCTTTTTTATATAAACGAACTGTTTCATCGCCATTCACTGCCAGTCGTCTCCCGTAAAAGTAGCGCAACTGCCTTAAAGGCCATCAAAGTGAAGCTCCGCTCGTTCAAAAGGGGAAGAAAAGCAATTTCCATAAACGACCGCCTGAGAATGCAGCAACAGCAATTCAGTGCAAAGCAAGCCAAAACTTTGCGTCGTAACGGAATTCATTAGTAAACACAGCAACCCGTCCGTACATACAAGGACAAATAAAACGGAGATAATGTTTGTGGCCCGAAGCGATCGTGTGCATACGAATGCTTCTGTGTCGGAATCGCATTTGCATTCGCATGCATACGATCGCTTCGGGCCACAAACGTTATCCCCCTTTTTTGTCCTCGTGTGTACGGACGGGTTGCTCGTTGCTCTTTGCAGCCAGGAGGCGAACGAATAGGAATTCGATTACGATTGTACCGGTCGACGTTTACGTTTCGAGAGACACATCTGTTTCGCTACTTCTGACAGGGTGCTGGGCATTGCTAAAAGTGATGCGTCCAGGTCAAGCTGTGCCCTTAGAGGCTGGAGAAATGATAGCACGGTATCTGCATGACGAGGCTGGGGCCATAGCATTTATGCAGGACCACGGTATACTGCACCGCAACAGGCGATACGAGTGCGGCAATGCTATGGCCCTGAACGCCAAGACCCCGAACCACTATCGGTGGCGATGCGGCGTGAAGACCTGCAGAAAAGAGATGGCCTTCCGCAGGGGAACATGGTTGAAAGGTAAAAAAGGTGCTGAGGTTCGTGATGCACGGTTAACGATATTTGTTGCTAGGTACCCACCTTCCAATTAGGACGGGACAACCGAACAGAAGAAGAGGGCGCCCACAAAGACTGGATCCCAAAAAGGTCATAGAAGACACAATTAAAGCCTCAACAGTCGTTGAGCACTACTCTCAGTGCTCTAACGACCTTCAACCATATACACTGTGTCGCGAGAGCCTCTTTTCCCTCAGAAAAATAAAAGAAGCCCTGTTTTGTTGAAAGTTTTTGACACGGATTTTAATTCGGAACAACCAAGGCGAAGCTTTCGGGTTGGTCTCGACCCGTCATCAGCGCAACTAAAAAGAAGAGCGAAAAAATAAAAAAGAAAAAGAGTCGGGTGAGCACACCACAAATTGGTATTCGAGGGGACACCCCTTCGCTAAACCGCATGCGTGGGAACACATTCAGTCAGCCTTGACCGGGCATTATGTTTTCCTCTTCTTTTTAGTTGCGCTGATGACGGGTCGAGACCAACCCGAAAGCTTCGCCTCGACTGTTCCGAATTCAAGCTTTAACAACGGGAGAAAATCCGTGTCAAAAACTTTGAACAATACTCAACCGCCCCGTTACAAAAAAGGTTCAGAAGCCCTGTTTATAAAAACTAACAGGTGCTTCAATCGCGACAAGGGTGTGGAAGTCAGTGATGTTTGGTCAACAGTAATCACAAAAACGGGTTGCTGTAACCTACACATCTGAACCCGCACCCCGATCCCCTTCCCATATTTGCGTTATCCCATTTGTGCAATTCGCAGACAACGGAGCAGGAGGCTCCGAAGGCTACGAAATTTTCTCGTTAAAGGTACGTTGTATTTCCTCGTTGTTTTACATTGTATCTTTTTCGATTCAATAAACGGGTTCCGCGGCCGTGCCAAGAAGAATCTTCTAAGCACTGCTCTGTATTCATGCCTGGAGCCTCCAGAAGACGACGGTTTCTTACTGTGAGGAGTATCTGAGCATGAATGAAGGAGCAGTTGTCCAATGGAACTTGGCAATGCGCGAGGTGGCAACAGGATGGCTGCTTCGAAACCCGGTCGCTGTGGGAGGACCAGGCCTTACGGTTGAGGTTGATGAGACGTTGTTCTCAAGGAGGAGGTACAACTGGGGCCGGTCCTTAACAAAGCAATGGTTCCTCAGCGGTGTGTGCCGTGAGAGGGGTCATTGCTTTCTGGCGCCCGTTGCAGATTGGTCAGCCGCTACACTTCCTTTCGTTGTGACGCGAATGTGGCGGCTGACTCGACTGTGATCACCGATGAGTGGCGGGGATATCGAGGTCTGTCGTCTGCGCAGCACGCGCACATGCGTGTGAATCACTCGGTCAACTTTGTTAACCCGGAGACGGGTGCGCACACGCAGACGATCGAATCCCTGTGGGCGCAGCTTAAGCATGGCAATAAGAAGCGTCGTGGCACACATCGGTCCATGACGGACTCCTACTTGTGGGAGACCGAATGGCGCCAAAGGATCCAACCGGCCGAGAACCCGTTCGAGAAGATCCTCCGCTCCATTGCTGAAGATCGGCCACTTCAATAAGAGGTACTTAGATCTGTAGCAAAGTATACGTGATCAGTAAATCCTTAAGGTCTCATGTGAAATGCGTCCATAGAATGGCGACTTCGGCGTTGGGCAAAGCGACTGCAACCATCGTTCAGGTATACCAGTGATGCGCAAGGCTATGCCAGAAATCGCCCCCCTTTTCCAGCTTCGAGGTTGCCATCGCCCCCTGGGATGAATCATATCGGCTGACGACGCGAAAATGGGCGGAAAATCTCCACCGAGGGCAATGTCCTTCTTCCTGCCAATTTCTTGCATTGACTATTGCATGAGGGAGTGTTCCCGGGACCAGCGACATCATCGTTGCTACCCCTTGCTTCTGCATAGCAGAACTTCGCATACAAAGAAAACGTTATGTGTACAACTTAATTTGTTCAGACTTCGAGTTTATTACAGTATTACTCTGAAGAGCAGAAAGCGTGCAAACCAATTATCCCTTCAATATTGGGCCGCATTGACGTGACCTGAAGTCGCAAATCGCCCTGAGTGACTACTTCGAGGCGATTCCGCTTCTTCGTGGCGAGATCCGTAACAACACTAAAACCGCAATATCGCTCCTTTTAGCTTCACCACCCACCCCCAGGAGGGTGGTGAAGCTGAAAGAGTCGGTTGCTCAGAAGTTAACTATACAATTGAACGATCTAATAATAGTGCATTGACCTTCCGCTCATCTGCAATATAAATTGCGTTTGAACTAATCTCTTTGGGGCATGACTTTACAATATAAGGACACCTTACACTTACGGTGCACGGTTTTCGCGCCTTTAATGTTTAAAAGAGTCTGTCCATTTTGGCAAACAGTTGTTTCTCGTGGAGAAATACATAATCGTGGGAAGTAGGTAAATAAAACATTACGTAATGTTACAGAAAATCTACTCCGAGATACTGAAACGCTTTATCAATAAATGCTGAGTTGATAGCCACTGAGCTGCCGACTTTTGTGGAAGGCAATATTCTTAAGTTGTCGACATAGCCACTGAATAAATTGGAATGCTTTCAGCCTGATTTGCTCCTGTGCGACCATTCAATTCGGCAATGATCATGATCACTCGATTAACGAAAACATGCGAATTGCTGTCAACGTCACGTCACGACATTGCACGCTGCTGGGAAATTGTACAGACGTACATAAATATCCCTCAACTTCTCCAACCTTTCCCGCTCCAGTGCAACCTTGTTTAATGGATCCAACTTGACGCAAACGCCACTGGACTACTTCATGACTCGCACAACTGGCAGCGGCAACGGAACCGTACGCGCTAAACGCTCCTGGGAGAAGCTCCTCACTTCTCAATCAAGTCAGCGTCATTTCGTAGCGACAAGATGCGCGGACCGGAAAATTCCGTCCCACGATTTCGCGGTCAACGCATCAACTGTGTCGACTCATATACAAATACGATTCACTGCGAACCTTCCTTAAGCGTTTGTCAATTTGCCAACGTTCACTGTCGAGTTCAACAGTTCCTGTTCACCTTAAGGCGCGCATGGGTCGAGCCGACCGTCCTGGAACAACCACTCAAGAAAAAGGAGATCCCCGGTTGTACTGAACATGTGACCAAACGATGCACTAAATAAATGCTTACCTAACATTGGCCCGTCTCCTGATATCTAAGCGCAGTTAACTACGATTACCGATGACAGCGTAGCCAAAATGCCTAATCAAATCGCAAATACCGCAGCGTTACAAAAGTTAAAAAGTTTCAAGTTCACGTGCATGACGTCTTAAGCAGTTGCGCAAACGGTAATGTCGCAATCTCGGCATAAAGGGCCGTTATCATTGCCAGGTGGAAAACGAATCGACGAAAATGAATTAACTTAGACAAGCCGAACTGTACAGCTGACTCTCTTGCATCGCTTCCTTCGTAACCATCGTCTCGGCTGTTTGCACGCTGAAAGTTTTTCAGATAAGAGCGGCAAATAAAAAAGTTGGAAAGTTCCTTTTGGAATTCGCATGACGAGCAACTTCTAAAGGTCGATCGCCAAAGTAAACGCTGACGTGCAGCTTCACTACGTCGTGGAATAATTGGTTAAGCAAACAAAAGTTGCGCAACACTATTGTACTTAACTGAAACACTCATTGTTCACTGTCGTAGTGGATAGTGCAGGAATTTGCGGAAGAACTACTTAGTCCGCGAGCTCAGAATTGATAAACAGTTTAATATCCTTCCGTGCCACACATGCTAAGCAGATGTTCAATTTTTCCCTTGGACAACTTCGCCAAACCTGCAAAATAGCCGCACGTTCAATTGCGGCCCACGCGGACACTTGTGACGCCAGAACGAATGGCCAATTTTCGTTGAATGTCTGCGAACCGATAGTTCCGACGAGCATTACGGAAGCTGCTTTTTCCTTTCATGCTGCTCCGTATATACCGCCGTTTGCCCAGTCGCAATACAAACAGCAGCATTGGGCCTTTAGCTCCCCCACCAAAGGTAAAAATGATTGCCAATCGAAGTAGGCGCCCTTCGGAGATAACAGTGTCGCTTTGGAGCAGAATCCAACAATTGATTCAACGGAATTGCGCCCTGTTTGGAGCTTCGGGCAAAGCGAAATCGTAAAAGCCATGTCAAATGTTCGCAACTTTGAAGAAAAAGCGTTTTGCTCAGTAAAGCTCCCATATTGACTTCTCGAAGTATCATAATGATGGCCAGTTATGCTTCAACGCAATTGTCAATCGTCAGCAGCACGCAACCTGTGAGTCAAACGACAACTGGGAACAACCCCGTCGCCTTAATCGCCGACAATGCCTACACCTACGGCGGTAAACAATTTCAAGTTACAAACAAGGACAAGCAAAATATACACGAAGATCCAATGTTCGCTTTGTTTCTGTGATGCGGATTGCTTTGGGTAACTTTCGTTAGCCCCTATTGGACAATCGGAAGAGGCAAACCGGTGGGGCGTAAATGTAGCTGCAGGTCGGATGTTCCGTTTCCTAATGCCAGCTTTGCTGGAAAGCTCACACCGCAGTAATGAAAACAATGCACTCCGTCTAATGCTTGCTTTTATGCCGAAATTCCATTGCACGCAGATCACGTCAGTGGACTTAGCTTAGCATTAAAAAAAAAACTCGCCCACCTTGCCTGCGTCGCAGCTACATTTCGCCGCGATGCTGCGCGTTCAAACAAAGAACGGCGGCACGCGAGCGCTTCGCCTCGTGGAATAAACGACACTGACAAAAGTTGGGCAAATACGCATTTTTCGAACAGAATCACCAAATGGCTGAAAAGAAATTGTTTTTCTCTCGCTGACTAAACGAGAAAGCATTTATGACAAAGCAAATTCGCGTGACTTGGTTGCCAGCTCAACTTGAACGGCCACATTTTCGCCCTTTTCCTTTCAGCACCTTTGCGGCCGCGCTTCCGTGGCGCCTCGTCAGTGCGCACTTTGAAGTTGAACGCGCCCTCCTCCGCTCAGAGGAAACAATTTTGCTTCAGTCAGCTCGAGGCAATGCGAACCGGAGAAAGCGACGTGCAAAAAGAAAACATTCCTCAAATGCCCTACAGCCGTTTTCGCTAATCAAAATGGCGGCTTACACCCGGACAGCAATGATCAAACGAAAAGCTCTATAACGTTTTCCCCCTATAGAGTGGATTTGGCAGCAAGGAAAGTTGACGCAATTGTAACACAACAGATCGGTTACGGCTTCACGCACATTTGCCTAAAGCGACGCAAGAAGAGCGAAACAGCGCATTCAGCCTTTACTGAACGGAACCGTTGAAGCGCTACGCTGTTTTAATGCAACCTGAAACCGTCGCGGTTGCAAAGGAGCATTCAATAATGCCGATTAGCCGACCGAGCTAATAAAAGTTCAATTTGCCTTTGGCAATTTGCAACACCGACCAGAGGGCGCAGGGAGAACGAATGCCGTTGCTTACGGGTGGACGCTACCGAGGAGGAGGCGGCGGTTCCATGACAACTTGCCTAAAGCGCTTCCCTTCGCGGCCCGGCAGATTCTCCGAGGAGCCGGCAATGGCTGCCGAACCGCCGTCCGTCGATATGAACAGACGCAGTCGAGAACCTACAGACAAACAGCGGCCGTAGTAGCATCATGCCGAACGCGACTGCCCACCTATCGCAACCACATTACACACCTTGGGATATTATTAAAAATGCTATCAGCGAAAAGGGCCTAAGCTCAACTGACGCTTCTGTGCCGTCAACAAATTAAATATCATCAATAATTACTAACCTGAATCAATTCCCCTTCGGTCGTCATCTGTCGTCGTATGGTAGTCCTTCAGTAGCTCGGTGATCAATTCGGCAGCATCCACACGGCTGCTGTCGAACTCGGGAACGGTGTTTACATCCGGATTGACTGCCTTCAACAAGGAATAGCTTACGAGTAGAATCGATGCGTCTCCGGATTCAAGTAACCAAGAGGCCATTGACGTTTACCTTCTTCACGGCGGAGCCTTTGCAAGTGGGGAACATGCTGGCCAAGCCTTCGCCTCCGTGGCAGGGACGGTGAAGGTGGCTGGAACCGGCGCTGCTCTGACGCGAATGGGACATGCTGCTGGGATAGTCGGACATTTGCGACTGCTGGCTCGCCTGCGACGCATTTCGGCAATGACCGGTGGCCTCTATCGCCGTCGAGTGGCGCAACTCCGGCCGGTTTGCGCCAACATCCGGGCCCAAAGTGGCGCCCGCGACTTCGGCGGGTCTTTGAACCGGCACCCTGCCTAGGCTCTCGAAACCGGATGAGACGGACGTAACCGACGCGCTATCGCTGCCCATCACTGTTCTCTCCTGGCTCGCCTGCGGGACAGTCTGCTCAGGCGACGTAGCAGCGGTCGACTGCCACTGTTGGGGTCTGCAAGCGTTGACAAACGATCGGCTGAAAAGGGCGATCAAAGCCCCTAGGGACGCTCACACTTTAAAGCACGGGTCGGAGCTCAGCAGAACCATGCTTATGTTAACGCGAATCAGTGAATTGTCTTGTCGTTGCTGACCCGGATTGTAGCCCTCGAGCAGATAGGTGCGCGTCAAGCCGTCGATACCCGAACCGGCGAATTCCGACAGGTTAATATCTACGTATCCCAACTTTTGGAAAGACCTGCCGCCTTTGACCTCCTGAAAAGAAAACGTTGACCCGACGTAACCGCACTTCCAAAGTACAAAACGGCCTACCTTTCTTATGGATATTCGACAGATGCACGGCTCCAGTACACCCGTGGTAACGCACGACGCTATGCGACAGACGAAGCGTGACACCTTTCCCCAGTATATGTGATGATTCACGACGTCAGCCCTACGGTATAATTTGCTAAGTGAACGCAATTGCTTGCAAAGGATTCAAAAAAGCGTCGCACGGCAATAACGGGCTTTGCTTAAAGATGAGAACGCATTTCCCTGGTTCGCCGCCGCAGCGGTGATGGTCGACTTGAGTGGGTCCACAAGGGAACACTTGTTGCAATATCGCCCCCATCAAGGGACCAACAAGGGGGGAAAGGGCGACCATCCCGGGCAAACACTACCGTAATGTGGTGCCTACTGTTTGAAACTTTCTTTTCCTGGAAACTTCCACTTTCTGCACTCCAACAATATGCAAAGTAGCTGCGGCAACTTGGAGCGAAGGGGAACTGGTCAAGCAGCTGCCTCGTTGGCTTAGCTGCGATCCACCTTGCGCAATGCATGCAGGAACTACTGGCGATGACCGTACTTCGCCAGCGCCAACTACGCGAAAACTGGGAAAGCCCACGTTGGTACATTGGAGGCGAGAGCATTTCCAATTCCCACGGAACAGGAACAAGCGGCCAGCAAGGGCGAGCGAACAACGACTTGCCTAATGCGGCATTCGGCATGCAAACCTGAATTCGGCTGAAACAAGCCAGTCGCTGGGTTACAATTTTCTACGATCGCAAAGGCGCTGATAACGGCGTATGACAAAGCAATCGGTCAAATTTATAGTCTTAGTCGAATCGGACAAATGGCATTCACGTCAACATTAGATATAAGGAATCCTAGCGCAAGGAGACAAGAAAGGGAAGGACATTTGGACGGTCAAAACTTCAAAATAGAAATCGCCAAAACTGGTCAGCTTATCAAATTGGCTACACAATGGTTAAGCATGCAAAACAAGTTCGAACTGCAGCTGCTATTGGAATGGAAGAATGACAAAGCGAATCCGGCGATATCGCCTATCACGGACAAAAACCGTCACGCACTGGGCGAAACCAGTTGGCAACGATAAACGGGAGATCCGCTGACGGGCGACAATTGAAAATGCGCAATGTTTCGCGCCACAGGAGCGACAAATAAGGAAACCAGAATGGAAAAAGCGCGGGCGGGACGACAAGCGACGCTCCCAACGGGAGCCCATTACCTGTTGGTATGGTCGCAAAAGTTGCCCCCGTCAAGGAGGCGTATCTTCGAGTACAAAATGGCGTTCACAAATGGTACATTGCACATGTCGGCAAGGAGCATGTCCACTTGAAATTTAAAACGCTTCTTTCGAAGCATGCTGCTCATCGTGGACACGCAGTAGTCGAAATAGCCGACCAAACGAGCCGTCCGATCGTCGCTCATCTTCCTGGACCTACTGGAGCTCGTCGTCGCGGCATGACTTGCTACCGCAGACGCCAGCGCGTCAAAAGCTGGCGGATGATCGCGTCGGACCAACAAAGACGCAACAGTGGCCACGCGAAAATTCCTGGCGGCATTGGCTACGCTTTGAGCCTACTGTAGGTGTTCGCAAGTTTCCCAAATCGAAGGCATCGCGTCTGAGCCACGCCTGAGCAAGCGCGGTTTGCACCGTTGGGCGCCCAACCGAGCAAGCGCCATACAGAATAAACCGCTTTAGTACTGCTTTCGCGAGCGCTGCTCAATGAGCAACCAAAGCTGCGCGCCGGACGTCGAAGAAGGCTTAACCGAAAGCGCGCCTGGCGCTCACTAAAGTTTACGCATTGCGATGAGTAACGATCATCGGTTTCAAGAAGTCGCCTAGCCTTTCGGCAAGGCAGTGGCCATAGGGAGGGAGCTGCGGCACAGTTCGGCGACGAACGGCCGGCGAGCAGAGAAGCGAAACGAAAATGGCAAGACGAAAGAAACTCAAACTGGCGTGACAACTCTGCCAATTACGAAAAGCACAACAACAATTCGTTGGCAAAACATTTTGATTTGCGCACTTCGGTTGACCGTCTGCGCGAAAAAAACTAAATTGGCGATTGCAATTCCCTAGATTATTGTCAAAGCAACAATTCGCAAACAGGACGAACACCTCGCCGGTCGAAGCTTCCACGGAGAGAAAGGTCGTATTTTTATGGCTGGAATGCATTGTACGGCTGCAGGGCCGTTCGATCTTCAGGTTGCCATCGTACTCGCTTGGCCTGCGCTAGCCGAAAGCTGCTCTATTGGCGCCAGGCTGACAATGGAGGGCGGCAGGAGGTTGAATCGAAAGGAGCAAAGGAAGCTCAGGCATAAGCTTGGAACGGTCGAAGTGTCAAACGAGACGCAGGACGGCGAAGAGCAACAGCCGACCACGGAAACTGGCATCGGTGCCGGCGTTGCGCTTGGCGACCAATTCACCGTGTCCCAGCAGACGAGAACGGCTGCCCAAACGCAACTGATGGAAAATGTGCAGGACATTAAGGTAACGGAGGGTCGGCCCGAAAGGGCGCGAATCAGGCTTGCCAGTGTTTAGGTGGAAAATTTCACAATTTCCGCCCAGGGCAAGGACCTGCTGGTCAACGCCTGCCTGACAATCGCCGCGGGTCGCCGCTATGGCCTGGTCGGACCAAACGGGTACGCACGTTTGCTAAAGGAGCGCTGTTAGAGGGTCACTTCGTTCAGAATGGGCAAGACGACGTTGCTGAAGCACATTGCCAACCGTAAGCTGGACATCCCGGCCAATATAGACGTTCTCTATTGCGAGCAAGGTATAGGGGTAGCCTAAGTGCCCAACCCTGCTGGAGTTAGCGCACGATCTTTATTGCAGAAATTGAAGTCGACGAAAGGTCGCCAGTTGACGTTGTTTTGCGTGCCGACACGAAACGCGTGGAATTGATGGAACGCGAGAAGCAGCTGATGGAGCGAGTCACGTCGGGCGATCTGTCGGCCAATGACGAACTACAAGAAGTGTCCGACGAGCTGATGGCAATAGGTGCCGACGCAGCGGAACCCAAAGCCCGGCGCATTCTGGCCGGTTTGGGTTTCAACGAGGAAATGCAAATGAGGCCGTCGAATCAATTCTCCGGTGGATGGCGAATGCGCATCTCGCTGGCAAGGGCCCTGTTCCTTGAGCCCACGTTGCTCATGCTCGACGAGCCGACGAATCACTTGGATCTAAACGCGGTTATATGGCTGGACAACTATCTGCAGAGCTGGAAGAAAACTCTGCTCGTTGTTTCTCACGATCAAAGTTTCCTGGACAGCGTCTGTACGGACATCATTCAGCTGGAGACTCAAAAACTCTTCTATTACAAGGGAAATTACAGTAAGTAGAATTCCGCGTCTCATCTGCTTGATTGGAAAGCACGCAAGTTTGAATTTTCGTAATCCTAAGCCAAAGTCTGCTTACTGCGTTTACGTCCTATTTATGAGAAGCATTTGCGCTGACGATCACAGCTTTCCGTCCCGGTTTTGCTAGGTATCGCTGTTGAAAACTGGATGTCTTCTAACGGGTCGTAGCATACTGGAAGAGTAACTTACGGTGTGCCCGTTGCGGTTAATCTTTCTTGTGTCTAAAATAAACCAAACAAACACGCCCTACCAGCGGATGGATGGGCAGTTATGAAGGAAGATTCGTCGACAACAAGCAAACCTCGAAGCTTTCGGAACGACCTTGTTCCGTCCTCAGCGAGTTTGGGAATGATAAGGTTTTACTCCGTAGTTGGGGTATTAATAGGCCTAGGAACGGGGTCAGGTGGTATGGTGCAACATCTGGTTTTACTGATAAGTGCATTCCACACCCCGCTGACTTCCGTTCCTTTGTCGCGATTAATGCAGATGTTATTGCGAATGAACAGGGCCTCTTTAATTTGCCTTAGATGGAATTGGCTCTCGCGACATAATATTTTCGTTTGCAGGTCATATGAGCACTGAGAGGCGTGCTCTACGACCGCGGATGACTTAATTGCTTCCTCCATGACCTTACGCGGGTCCAACGTCTGGGGTCGACCTCTTCCTCGTCTCTGGGTTCCCTGTAGCCTTTCTTCTGCGTTCTTGTATCTTCTTAGCGCAGCTAGGTGTTCGTTGAATCTGTGAAATATAGTGTTGCCCGTTTCCCCTATGTAGGAGGCGTGGCAACCGCACATAACGTTGTAAATCACCCCAGGTGTTTGTTCCAAAGGAACTTTGATCTTGTCGTTCCTGGTCAACACCCTGAGGTTTTGTGAGGATTTGAAGAAAACCCGGAATTGGTGAAGACGGCCTAGATGTTTTATCCGTTCACCGATCCCGTTGAAATAAGGTAGAACAACTGTTGGGAAAGTCGTTTCCGAGTTTTCTCTGATCCTTCTCGGTTGTTGTAACCTCCGCCTAATGATAGATGTGATCAACGACTTGGGGTAGCCGTTCAATTGGAGAGCTGATGCGATGTGATTTAGTTCTGATCTTTGGAACTTTTGATCACAGATCGCGAGTGCACGGTCTATCATTCCAATGGCTATACCTCTCTTCACCGACAATGGGTGATGCGAGGTAAAGTGGAGGTATCTATCCGAATGTGTCGGTTTTCTGTACACACGTATAGCCATTGGAATGATAGACCGTGCACTCGCGATCTGTGATCAAAAGTTCCAAAGATCAGAACTAAATCACATCGCATCAGCTCTCCAATTGAACGGCTACCCCAAGTCGTTGATCACATCTATCATTAGGCGGAGGTTACAACAACCGAGAAGGATCAGAGAAAACTCGGAAACGACTTTCCCAACAGTTGTTCTACCTTATTTCAACGGGATCGGTGAACGGATAAAACATCTAGGCCGTCTTCACCAATTCCGGGTTTTCTTCAAATCCTCACAAAACCTCAGGGTGTTGACCAGGAACGACAAGATCAAAGTTCCTTTGGAACAAACACCTGGGGTGATTTACAACGTTATGTGCGGTTGCCACGCCTCCTACATAGGGGAAACGGGCAACACTATATTTCACAGATTCAACGAACACCTAGCTGCGCTAAGAAGATACAAGAACGCAGAAGAAAGGCTACAGGGAACCCAGAGACGAGGAAGAGGTCGACCCCAGACGTTGGACCCGCGTAAGGTCATGGAGGAAGCAATTAAGTCATCCGCGGTCGTAGAGCACGCCTCTCAGTGCTCATATGACCTGCAAACGAAAATATTATGTCGCGAGAGCCAATTCCATCTAAGGCAAATTAAAGAGGCCCTGTTCATTCGCAATAACATCTGCATTAATCGCGACAAAGGAACGGAAGTCAGCGGGGTGTGGAATGCACTTATCAGTAAAACCAGATGTTGCACCATACCACCTGACCCCGTTCCTAGGCCTATTAATACCCCAACTACGGAGTAAAACCTTATCATTCCCAAACTCGCTGAGGACGGAACAAGGTCGTTCCGAAAGCTTCGAGGTTTGCTTGTTGTCGACGAATCTTCCTTCATAACTGCCCATCCATCCGCTGGTAGGGCGTGTTTGTTTGGTTTATTTTAGACACAAGAAAGATTAACCGCAACGGGCACACCGTAAGTTACTCTTCCAGGTATCGCTGTGGATATTACAGAAAACGTGACACTGCGAAGACATTCTTCGTAGTGGTGTCCTTTTTCATCTCTTTAAAATTGTTTTTCGCGGTATAATCCTGTTGCATAACAAGATAATGCCGTAAAAAGATATTAACAACAAAAAATAATAAGTGGAAAAATGCAAAGGATAGCCGCGTGCGTTATACGTTTAGTGAGGACGATCAAATTTGTGATTAGACATGTAAGCCTTATCCTCGGCGAGCATCAAGTTGGGAGTTTTCAAAGCCTACTTTAAGTATAAACTTTGGGTTGCCTAAAGAAGCCTGGAGAGTCATCCGTACGAACTTTAGAACATCTTGGTTTAGTTTTTGGGTCAAAATGTCCATTTTGCAATCATAAGCTATGAAAATGTTGTATCTATGAATGGGCGCGTTAGTTCTCACGACTATCCTGTACTTACGGAATGTTTACAGCCCGTTAAAACAAAAAGCAAAAACTTTATGGGCGGAGCTTTCGGGAATCGCCTTTTCCCGTCCTCAGCGCAAAAGGAAACGGTTCCTTTTCCAGAGCTTTCGGGAATCGCCTTTTCCCGTCCCCAGCGCAAAAGGAAACGGTTCCTTTTGCGCTGGGGACGGGAAAAGGCGATTCCCGAAAGCTCCGCCAATAAAGTTTTTGCTTTTTGGTGTTAACGGGTTGAAAACGTTCCGTAAGTACAGGGTAGTCATGAGAACATAAGCTACGAAGTGCATACGCTAAGGCCAATCCCTAGGGAACACTACTTCAAAACGTGTACTTCGAAAATGATAAAGAATAGCTCCATTGCAGCTCAGTTCAAAAAGATGTGGACGCAAAAAAAGAAGGAACTGGAAAAGGACTACGACAAGCAGCAGAAGCGCCTGCGCGAATTGAAAATAGCTGGCAAATCAAGCAAGCAAGCGGTACCTGCTTTTCCCGCTGCACACGTTGGGGCTACTGTACAGACATGCTGGCCTTAGGTTGAGAAAATGGTCAAGAGCAAGCAAACGAAGCAGAAGCGAGGAGCCAAAGCGGACGACCTGTACGACGAGGACGTTAATAAGACCGAGCTGATTCAGCGACCAAAGGATTACCTGGTGAAGTTCGCTTTCCCTGATCCGCCACCATTAAATCCGCCCATTTTGGGCATGCACGGTAAGCGGACAACAGCTGCTCATTGTGCAACCGTCATTTGCCTTCGTTTGGTAAAGACGTCACGTTTGGCTACAAAAGCCGACCGCCACTGTTCAAGAATGTAAACTTTGGCATTGACCTTAGTACAAGAAGTGAGTACTCGCCTTGATGAATGAACCAATGCGGCGAACGTTTGATTGATTCACGGTTTAAGTAGCAATTGTTGGACCGAACGGCGTTGGAAAGTCGACCTTTTTGAAACTGTTGCTTGGAGATCTGACGCCGGTACATCCGCGAACCTTTTTATGCTTCCACGTCAATTTTGCACCGCTTTTAGACCGAAGGAGAAGTGCGCAGAAACCATCGGCTGGTGGGCATAATAGAATTGTAGCGAACAAATAAGCAGTGTTCATTTAAGCGCGTCGGCCGATTCGACCAACATTCGTCCGAACATCTGACCGCCGAGGAATCACCGGTCGAGTACTTGAGGGTAAACAAATGAACAGTCGGCCGTTGCCAACTTTTACTTTGCAGCGTCTTTTCAATTTGGATTATCAAATGGCGAGAAAGAACCTAGGAATGGTTGGTCTCGCGTCGCACGCGCATACCATACAGATTCAAAGCTTATCCGGTGGACAGAAATCCAGAGTGGCGTTGGCTGAACTGGCGCTCAGCGCTCCCGACGTGCTCATACTGGACGAGCCAACCAACAACCTTGACATAGAGTCAATAGACGCTCTGGCCGAGGCGATCAACGATTACAAAGGAGGTGAGAATTGAAAACGAATAACTTCTTACGTGAATCTGACGAAGGCGAGTAACTTAGGCGTGGTTATGGTGACGCACGATGAGCGGCTTATACGGGAAACCGACTGCCAACTATGGATTATTGAAGATGGAGAAATTGCCGAAATAGACGGCGACTTCGACGATTACAGAAGAGAGCTGCTCGAATCGCTAGGAGAAGTGACCACTTGAAAAGTTGCTCTTGTTCTAGTAAACCAAATCACCGAACACCTCTTGAACAACACGTGTTGCTGAGCAATTTCTCGGACGTACTTTCCGTTGAACGATGGACGTATAAATTCTTTCCTTAGTACTAACCACTTACAATCACCAGCATGCCAAAAGCGAAGCAAAACGCCAAAGGTGGACCATCAACGAGCGACAAGAAAAGCAAAGGAGGCGGAACAGCCGTCAAGGTGGGCCTCATTGCTCAAAGCCTTACTTGGACGCGTTTGAACGCAGGTGAGGCATATACTGTGCGAAAAGCTGTCCAAAGCGAACGAAGCTGTGGAAAAGCTGAAGGCCGGCATGAAATTCAGCGAAGTGGCCAGCGCGTACAGCGAGGACAAGGCCCGCCAAGGGGTAGAGCCTAGAGGAGCTCGATTGGACCAATAAGCGTCTTTCGATGCTTGCAGGGAGACTTGGGATGGATGAGCAGAGGATCAATGGTTGGCCCATTTCAGGAGGCCGCATTCGCTCTGCCAATCAGCAGCAACGACAAACCGCAGTACACGGATCCGCCGGTGAAGACCAACTTTGGCTATCACATTATAATGGTGGAGGGGAAAAAGTGAATCGCAAAGCGGTTGCATATTAAAATTTGCCTTCACAGCTCATTCTTCAAAGGATTGCTGGTGTAGTTCATTGCCCAGAACTCCGTTGGTAGCCCGTACACGTCCCGCTCCCGACGGGCGAACGTGGAAAATGTGGACAGGCAATTCCCTATGTAAAGGGACGCTTTCGCCAAAATGCACAGACTGACCTGCGGGTCGTCCGGCTCTCTTCCTTTGATGAGCACTTCCTAGAAATGTGTACGTGTAGAAATGGGAACGCCTGGGAAACAAGTTGCTTCACCCCAGAGAGATCTTTGAGCTTACTGCTGAATTTCCCAATCATGTGGTCAACTTCGGAAGCAACAAAAAGTACTCGAAGTCCTGTTCGAAGCATCGTCTCTCGTACTTGTCTTAATATGGTGTCTTCCGACGGCGAGCAGATCTCCGTTGTCATTACGCTATGTTCGAAGTTTTCGCCAAGACATTGTCTGCTATCGAAAATGTGCCACCTCGGAGTCAGGTCTTTGCACACGTTGGGCTGTAAAAGGTCTTTGCACACGCTGAGACTAAATTCACCAACTGTTGCAATACCCAGTCTACATTGTTGCGCAGGTGAATGCCCAGAAAAGGTCGACCTCCTAGCTCCTTGCTAATGAAATCGTTCGCCTGTTCCCTCACGTCTACGGACCACCTCAAGTAGCGCTGCAGAGGCTCATGCTCTTTGCGAATTGGGAAATCCGCTGGTGCGCCCCTAAATGCCAGCACGGGATACTTGTCCGGTGGGTATCTAAAATTCGTTAAACCTAAGTGACATTGCGCAGCTCGAATCCGCACGTACACGTGCTTCCAAGTACTTCCTCTGTGATGATCGCCTCCACTGACCGACAATCCTTTTGCGGTGAAAAATTCGCTGCCAACAAAACTGATGCCAAAGTTGTCCCAAAACGACGTGGACGGTTCGCCTTGCTTCATTTTGCATTCCGACACGTTGCCATTCTCTGTGCCGTAGCAGAAACCTTAAAGCGTCAATGCAAGTGAACATTCGTCGGAGGCGGCGAACGTGCCCAACCGATTCGACGATGCGAAGGCCATACTGTTGGTGCGATATGTTCCATGAAATCGCTCATTAGTATGACTCGATGGTATTGCATCAGCGGAGGGACCAAGAAGAAACGATCGAACGGTGTTTTGCTCTATAAAGGAGAAGATAGTCGACTTGGTATGGGGAACCTCGTTTGGCAGAAATCACAGGCACAATAACACCAAAGTGGAAAGCTACCCAGTGAGGCAGTGCGAGGGTACGGTCGACAGCTTTGGCGAAGGCCAGCGATCCAAGGAAGTGCTCCGCCTGATTCCCAAAACGTCCTATAAGTACAGTCACGCTGGAACTTTGTGCCTGACCGATGAGAACGCTTGCTTTACCCATGCAAGGACAGTAGAGAATGTAACCGTTCGGATCGATTTCAAACGCCTTGCTATCATGAGCAATTATACTGAGCAGTTGAATTAACAGAAACATGGTTATCGTAGCAATAACTAGCAAACGCCTGCAAATGATTAGAACGATAGTGTGCAACTGCTGATTCTGAATGTATACGGTTAAGACCAGGGCGTCGTTACAGCCAAAGCGTTAAAAATTTCTTTACTGTAAATTACAAGGTGCCGTTAAAGTATAACGAGCAGTAAAACGAGGACCAGTAGTAGAATAATCAAGGCAATGATCACGTAAGTTTGAATTCTGTCTGAAAAATAAGCATTATGTTCAACTGGACTAGAGCGTGAATTAATAAATAAATTACCAGTCGACAAATTCAATGCTTTGGCAACCTTTTTCATCACCGTGTCCATCTTCGCGTGAGTATCCTCAAGGCTCTGGTGCAAGTCGTCTAACATTCTGTAATATACCAATCTTAAAGCTGAACGCGTTAAGCAAACTGTTACATTGCTTGCTCCTCCAGTTCACTGCCGATATTTTCGCTCATGTTCTTCAAAACGCGGACGCTCGTACCTATCTTTTCCAAGTTTTCATCCTGCTCAGCTATGACCCGCTAATAAAGGAATTAACGTAGAAACGCCGAGCCGGCGCAAAGTAAAAGACCTGCTGAATACGCAGCCCGGACTCGAGGACATGCGGTCCGGACGGTTCTTCCTCCAGACGAGAGTACTTGTACACGCTGGTTTCCATACTCTGCACAGACTAGTATTGTACAACGAGGAATAAGATTACATAACTTAACCCCTCCCTACCATCAAATCTGAATAGGGAATGCAATTCCACAATAACGTTACTCCAATCACCAATAAGAGCTGTAACAAAAGGAAAGGAAATTTCTTACCGAGAAACCGCTCAGCGAACGAGCAGCAGCCAAGAATGTTTTGCCATGCCGTGTAATCTTCGCACCAAAGGCATTTACAACGCTTTTACCTATGAAAGCTAACAAGCGGGAATATCATTACAGTAAAAAGACAAGCAGGAACAATCACGAGCGACGAATCCTTATGGTTCAATGACACTTTCGCAAGCCATCTTTACGCCTGGAAACTTATGCATAAACATCAATAGCTAGCATTTCAAAATAAACGTACTGGAACACCGTTACACCTTAGTATGGGTACACGTCAATTCGGCCCCGCGCGTTTCGGCCTGCGCGATTCGATTGGCCGTGCAAGACTCGGCGGCCGTGAGTGATTGGCCGGCGCACGGCCGCAGAGCTCCACCTTGCACGGCACCTTATGGAGTCGCATGAGTTGTTTGCAAGTCTTGCGCCCTTCTCCACATTTAATCGTCCACCTAACATGGATAACCAGCGCTATCGCATGCCTTATCTTCTCACGTATTCTCCCTGGGATAATCGAGCATCGTATAACCATGAGTGTAGCGAACTGCCCAGTCAGTCGACATTCCTGCAAGCTCCTCCATTCGACCGTCCGGTCTGGTAGCGTCAGCTATCAGGTTTAATCCCTGACCCGTCCAGCTTCTTTCACCCGCCGAGTCAGTAACATGGACGAGCGAGCGTCCCAACCGACCGACCAAGACAATGAGACATCACAAGCTGAAACGAAAGAACGACAGTAGCTCCCGGATCACGTCTGTAACATCTTTAAAATCAGAATGTTTAAAGTCTTTTCCCAATGGTGTCCTTCCTTCTTCCGATGTTTCTGTCCTCTTCCGTCGTTGCTGTGTCCAGTGCCCCTTGTAGCACATTTTTAATTTTGTAATTCTGCTTCTCTCTTTACGGCATATATTTGAAATTGTTTGAGACAGCCGCTGCAAACCTTCAACACAAATGATGTACTCCTTTTCTCTACAGTCCAATGCATTCACAATTTCTTCTGATCAGCCGTTGTTCCGATGTCGGTTTAATGGAGGTGACGTAATGCGCCCGAGTAGACCACCAACGCAGCAAAACCGTCTCAAAGCATTGGTTAAATTCGGCGCCTGCTCGGTTATCCCAAGGAGAATACGAGAGAAGATAAGATCAAGGCATCCGATGGCACTGGTTATCCATGTTGGGTGGACGATTAAGTGTGGAGAAGGGCGCAAAACCTGCAAACAACTCATGCGACTCCATAAGGTGCCGTGCAAGCTGGAGCTATGCGGCCGTGCGCCGGCCAATCACGCACGATGAATAGAATCGCGCTCGGCCGGCCAATCACGCACGGCCGCCGAGTCTTGCACGGCCAATCGAATCGCGCAGGCCAAAACGTACGGGGCCGAATTGACGTGCTTCGTCCAGCCGGCCGAAGTAGTAATCTGTTTCATTTTCGGTGCCTTTGGTTCCCATTAGGGCACTCCTTAACCTCTGCCCCCTGGCGGCGCTACTCTCGCCTTCGTTGAGTGGTCGCCGTCAGATGGGTTAGACTAACGATGATTGGGTACAACGTTGCATGAAGCGAAATCATGGAAATTGAATGTGGGGATGTAGAAGTGTTTGAACACTGGGTGTTTTGTAACGGGTTTGTTCATGTTTGGATATCTTTGTTCGGCTGTCGACCCGTTTGGTGGTATCTGTAATAGATCTGAACACACGCCCTACCAGCGGATGGATGGGCAGTTATTAGAAAATATCACAGATATAGAACGCTTA
Source organism: Trichuris muris (assembly GCA_000612645.2). Taxonomy (NCBI): domain Eukaryota; kingdom Metazoa; phylum Nematoda; class Enoplea; order Trichinellida; family Trichuridae; genus Trichuris; species Trichuris muris. Next base: position 17,080,900 of record CBXJ02000086.1, on the reverse strand, counting down.
TCAGTCAGAGCTTTCGGCACACTCTGGTGCCGTCGTCAGTGATGGGAAAGAGAGACACTTTCGGCACACTCTTTCCCATCACTGACGACGGCACCAGAGTGTGCCGAAAGCTCTGACTGATAAGCGTTTATATCTGTGATATTTTCTAATAACTGCCCATCCATCCGCTGGTAGGGCGTGTGTTCAGATCTATTACAGATACCACCAAACGGGTCGACAGCCGAACAAAGATATCCAAAGATGTAGAAGTGGGAGAAAATGGGGGGGGGGGGGGAATTGTTGCTCAGGATTGAAGAGCGGACATTCGACAGAAAAGTAGACGGTGATAGAACTTGAATAATTTGCACAGGCTGAAAGGCAGCAAATCTTCAGGTATTTGTTAGGATCTTCAGGTGTTTGTTGGGTTAAGGTTACGTAGGACAGAAAACGAAGTCCATTGTCGTGTTGTTTCGTAATCTAAAAGGTAGATATGTTCCTCATTTTATGGCCTAGGCTTGGGTAATGGCAGAAAACGATGCCTATGGTCGTGTTCCTTTCATAATCTAAAGGGGAGACATCATCCTCATTTTATGACCTAGGCTTAGGTAAGGGTGGAAAACGACGTACAGTAAAACCTCCCTAATCCGGACGCGTCGGGGCGGTGGGTAGTCCGGATTACGGAAAAATCCGGTTTATGGAAGAGGCTTACAGCAGGTCACAGAAAAGCAGGTAATTCAATTGTAGATATAGGTTCCTGGCGTCCACAGCGCAATGTCAGTCTCTGAAAGCGGGGAGTTAGCTTACGAGGACGGCGAAGTCCGTCTGATCAAGGAAAATGACTGACCAGCGGAAACCAGTTTCTTATATGGCGTGGACGCTGTACCGCGAAGCGCCCTCGTTGTGAGCTTACTTTGCAAGTTGCCTACTAGCTCTCGACGCCTAAGGTCAGCCGTTAGATGCCTAAGGTTTCCACCTTGGCGTCCTCAAATAGTGGGGGAAAAAGAAAGGCGTTGACAGTTGAAGAGAAACTTTAGGTACTACGAAATGAGAAAGCATGTGGTAAAGTAAGACTTTCCTTAGTCACGCGGCCACCATAATAGCGAAGCGCGAAGCAAAGAGGGACAGGATTCATACTGCTGCATCCTTAGTCGTTGAATAAGTAGCATAGACAGGGCCGAGTCCCTATTTCTAAACCCTGCTTATTTGCGACCTGCTCCTTTATTGCTTACAGGTAAGCAATTTTCCTGGCGATGTGCCCCAAAACTCAATTTCCCCATACTTTACGTGTCTCGCATAGTGCGTTCTCGTGTAACGCGAGGTTTTCCAGGAACTAACTTTCGCGTCATGTTGTTAGGATTTCTCCGACCCTTCATACTGTATTGTGTGCTTGCGTATCCCCCTACTGTGGTGGTTGTGTTGTCCTCTCGCTGTACGGTTGTCGGGTTTTGGTTCGTCTTGAGTAAACGGTCACCGGATTTAACTACAATTGGTAGCAGAGCGTGGTTACCATTCGTCCTCTGGAAAACGGCTAATGCTTCCAGTCTTAAGACATTGGAAAGGCCTGAATTGAAATCATGACGGACAAAGAGATTGGTAACGTGCCGAAGCTCAATGGTAGCAATTACCACGACTAGCAATTTAACATGGAATGGTTACTTCGAAAGAAAAAGTTATGGAAGTACGTTGATGGGTCAGTTAAGCGTCCTGTGTTGACACAGACCAATGTTGCTGACGTGGAGAAGTTCGACGAACAGTCGGAGATCGCCCAAGCGACGATAATTCTTGCCATTGAGCCTTCGCAACAGCAACATATTCGTGATTGTGGGACTGCCCAAGATGTCTGGGAAAAGCTGAAAGCTGCGTTTGAACCGAAATCAAGACCTCGTATGATGCAATTGACGAGAGCGTTGATTGATAACAAGTGCTCAGAGACAGAACCGATGGAAGATTATGTGACACGTACGAAGCGTCTAGCTGCCCAGCTCAAAGAAGCAGGTCTAGAGTTTAATGACGATCAGCTAACTACCATCCTGATAGCCAATTTGCCATCAAGCTATGACTCAGTTGCGTCGGCGATAATGTGTTGGGACGAGAGCAGCAACAGTCTCTCCGAGCAGGAGAAGCATCGGAAGCGCTAGCGACGAAGTATAAAAACAGGAGCCCCTATTTAAAGAAAAGATTGGAAGGAGCGGCAGTGCGGAAGCAACGCGTTGTATGCTATAAGTGCCATCGAGCAGGGCACATTGCGCGTGAATGCCGTGATGCATTATCGTCAACTCAACAACGGTGTGAAGAACCTATGAACGGCCTCTATGTGCAAGCAGCGCGAATTGTCGACGAAGCATTTATACTCGACAGTGGTGCGACTCGTCACATGTGTAACCAAAGAAACTGGTTCTCCGACTTCCGTCAAATGGCACCGTCGGAAATTTTTTCAGCGGATGGTAACAAGAGTACGTTGACAGCCGAAGGCGTCGGTAATATTGAGATAAGATTGTACCAGGGTAAGTACGGTGTTATGGATACAAAATTGCTCGACGTGCTGTACGTGCCGAAATGTCGCAGAAACTTAGTGTCCGTAGCTTGCTTGGAAAAGTCTGCACATTACGTCGTCATAAAGAATAGACTAGCCCGAATTTACGATTTGGCAACACGAAATTTAATTACTGAAGCCCATGCAAAAGAGGGACTCTATGTTATGAGAGCAGAGGTAAAAGCCAAAAACGAAATGGCGTTCAATGTACAAGAAAGGGACAGTGTTGTATGGCACAAGCGGTATTGCCATATAAGTAGTGCATTGGTACGCAAAACTGCAAACGAGAACGCCGTTGATGGTCTAAGTATCAACAACAGGACTCCTTCGCCCCCTGTAAAGACTGCATTATTGGCAAGTCAGTGCGGGCAAAATGCACGCGATTGGAACAGCGAAGATCGAAGGCGGTACTCGAACTCGTTCATTCTGATATTTGTGGATCAATGCCGGTCAAGTCGATTGGTGGAGCAATGTATTTCATGACATTCATTGACGATTTCAGTCGAAAACTCTTCATTGCGTGTTTGAGAGCGAAGTCAGAAGCGTCACAAAAGCTCAAAGAGCTCATTGCATTGGCAGAAAGACAGACAGGCAGAAAGATTAAGGCAATCCGAACCGATAATGGCCTTGAGTACTGCAGCAAAGAATTGCAATTGTACTTGAGAAAGCTTGGCATCAAGCATGAACGTTCAAATGTTGAAACGCCGCAAATGAATGGCGTTGCTGAAAGAGCTAATAGAGCCTTAATGGATTTGGCTAGAGCAATGTTGAAGTCGAGCAGTTTACCCAAACAGTTTTGGGCAAAAGCTGTCACAGCTGCCGCATACGCTAAAAACCGAGTCTTTCACGCGTCGATTGATGAAGGCGTTCCACAAACGTTGTGGACATGCAAACGTGTTAGCGTCCGGCACCTGAGAGCGTATGGGTGTTTAGCCTACGTTCAGACGACGAAGCAGGGCCGAAGGAAACTTGATGATCGGGCTGAAGCCGGTATCATGATTGGTTATGGTATTTATACCGTAGGTTACAGAATTTGGTTGCCGTGGAGAAGAGATGGTCGCGGAGAAGTCATAGAAACGAAACATGTGAAATTTGTCGAAGACAAAAATGGCTTCACAACCCTGTATAGAGTGAAGGATGTACAGCGCACGCCGCCGTCAGACTGGATGCCAATCGACAGTGACGCTAGTGATGACACGAATGACGATGAACTGCCAGAAGCCAAAGGAGACAACGAATCACTCGAAGATGCGAAAAGTGACACGACGCGTGAGTCGCGAGGAAGGAAAATGAACAATGATGAACAAACGCACCCAAGTCGTCCGAGAAGGCGTAAATACGTGCGAGCTGAGAAAACAGAGGATGAAGTGAATTTCGTAGATTTTGCTGATCCTAATAGCGTCAGTGAGGCCCTTTCTTCGCCCGAGGCGAAAGAATGGCGAAAGGCCATGAATGACGAGTACACAAGTCTGTTAGCACGACGTACATGGGTAGAAGTTCGCATGCCCGAGAATGCCTCATGTTTAGGAAGCAGATGGATATTTCATCGAAAACTGAACTGTGAAGGTAAAAGTTCAACGCTACAAAGCGCGTTTAGTTGCGCAAGGATTCGCTCAAAAAAATGGCGTTGATTATCATGAAACATATGCCCCGGTGGCAAGCTTTACTATAATCAGACTATTGATGGCATTGGCCATGTGTTTTAAATGGCATATACGTCACGTCGATGTGAAGTGTGCATACTTGTATGGAAGTCTGAAGGAAGAGATTTATATGAAACTCCCGGAAGGCTACGAACATTCTGAAGGAATAGTAGCGAAATTGTTGCGGCCGATTTATGGGTTAAAACAATCGGGACGAATTTGGAATGAAACGCTGACAACATTTCTGCAAAAGAAAGGTTTTAAAAGACTGTTGATGAGCAGTTGCGTTTACGTCTCGACAGATCGGATGATCATCGTAGTGTACGTTGATGACATCCTCATATTTCACCCTGATGAGAAAAAAATCGACGGAATGGTCCACGTAATGGCGACGGAATATGACATTCATGATTTGGGTGAACTCAACTACATTTTGGGCGTGAAGGTGCGCACGGAAGCGAATGAATTACGGATAAGCCAGTCCGCTTACATAGACATGATGCTACGGAAATTCAAAATGGATCAGTGTAAACCCGCATTGACTCCGTTGGATCCGAGTACCGAATTGTCAGTGTCGAATTGCCCGAAAACAGACGCAGAGCGTACGGATATGGCCAAAGTACCGTATCGCGAATTAGTGGGCAGCCTCATGTACGTAGCGTTATGCACTCGACCTGACATCCTATTTGCAGTGACGAAACTGTCACAATTCAATGCGAACCCAGGCAGAAGCCATTGGAATCAACTAAAACATGTACTGCGGTATTTAAGCTTGACCAAAGACCGTGAGTTAGTGTTTAAAAGAGTGAATGATCATGTCACCCAAATTTACTGCGACGCTGACTGGGCAAGCGACGCGGACGATCGGAAATCGTGGACCGGAATTACGATAAATGTGGCAGGTAATTTGGTCGGTTGGATATCCAGGAAGCAACAATGTGTTGCCAGTTCTACAATGGAAGCAGAGTATATGGCGTTAGCGATAGCAGCTAAGGAGGCAAAATGGATCAAAATGATGTACGAGGAACTGAGACTTAACGACTGTATGAGATCTATTGAAGTGCTTTGTCACAATCAATCGGCGATGAAATTCGCGAGTAATCACATTGAAAGATCACGCAGTCGACACATCGACATTGCTTATCATGTCGCGCGAGAAATGGTCCAAGAAGGAACGATTACGTTGAGATATGTACCTTCCGGCAAAAGCGTCGCTGATGTACTCACGAAGGCCCTCCGACCAGTGATGCAAAAGAGAGCACTGAAGATGCTCAGTCTGAAGAGTCGAGAAATAGGGGGGGCATGTTAGGATTTCTCCGACCCTTCATACTGTATTGTGTGTACTTGCGTATCCCCATACTGTGGTGGTTGTGTTGTCCTCTCGCTGTACGGTTGTCGGGTTTTGGTTCGTCTTGAGTAAACGGTCACCGGATTTAACTACATATGTGAACAGATCGTAGTTTTATACGACTGAAAAACACCAGTTCTTTGATACACATTTCTGTTTATTTGGGGAAAACTAGCTCTCGAGGTGCCTTGCTGCAGTCAGCTTACTGGTTGAGATTGGCTCGGCATAGTCGTGGTTGGTCTGCGCCTACGCTAACGTATACCGAAAGGACCGTTGGCTGGTTGTTAGCTGCTCTTATACCCGTTGCCGCGAAGTGACTATCAGTTTCGCACATGTAGCCTAATCATCTTTAATACATACGGTCGTCCTACTGTTCTCTTTCACGATCCGGATTACAGAAGGATCTGGTTAATGGAGGCCCGGATTAAGGAGGTTTCACTGTATCTCAAATGGTGTCCGTAACAGAGAAAGAGACCAATGTGTTTTATGAGCTGCAGAGAGATTGGGAGCTTGCGAGCTGATTCACTATTTACTTTTCAAGTTTGGAACTAGCGAAGAGAGAGCTGGTTCAGCATTTTCTGGCGAACGAACGGCAGACCTGTGGAGAGTGGGTGCGCTTTAACCCTGAAGCTATATTTACTATTCAAATGCACGACGAGCGAAGAGATAACTGTCCCAGCATTTTCTGGCGAACGGACGACAGAGTTGGAGAGGCTTGGGTAAGCTTGCAACCTAAAGCAATGTTGACTATTCAAATGTACGATGACCAAAGAGTGAACTGGCACAGCATTTTCTCTCGGTACATTTGCTAAGTAAACCGGTAAGGTATGATGTGGCAGTCCGGAGGCGACAGGGAACGATGTATTCTGCTGTCGCCTCCGCGAAACTACAGCGATAGCGCATGATCTGGCAGCCTGGCGGCTACTCTAACCATTCGCGTTACAAGCGGAACACGGTTTCATTCGAGATGATGTTTGGAAGTGATCGGTTGAACTTTGCCCAACTCTGTGCTCGATTCGTCAATGACGAACTGTCTGCTGTTCGGTTCATGCAAGCACGGGGATTGATACATGATCGAAGGACCTGTCCCCGATGTGGAAAATACATGATGCTGCGATGCAGGGAAGAGCGTGGTGACGTGCGATGGCGTTGCGGTGGAAAGGCGTGTCGGAAAGAGCTGTCAGCAAGAACAGGAGCATGGTTCCAGGGTAGTAATGAGTTGGCGAATAGTTTGTTGCTCATTGTAATGGTGTTTAGGGTGTGAACAACCCATAAGGATCATGCTCCTGTTCATTCGCACCTGAGCAGAGAAGGGGACGACCGCTGTCTTCTGCAGGGAAACGTTCGACATTTGTTGAAAATAAAACCCGCTCCGCATGAGAGAGTCGTTTCGCGGCGAAGTCTTTCAAGTGTGCGCGAAAGTAGGCTATTTTTCACTTTTCGAACGTTTTGCGGCTAAGTCTTTACTGATTCGCGTTGGAAACGCTGACGCGGCTGCCGTTCAACCTGTGCTAAAAAGTAGGTTATTTTTGATTGGTCAGCCGTTTTGCGGTTAAGTCTTTTCTGAATAGCACTGCGAATACCATGACGATGGTGGCGCCCCCTACACAAGAGGGGGCACAGATTAAGGAGTACCCCAATTAGTTACAATGAACCCAGTCTTCTACGCCATTAGTCTAAGTTTTGCAGTCAAAAGTTGGCTAGGCGCTTCGAGCTCCACTTGCGGTCTTCAGCAAAGCAGCTGCTCCGCCGCCTGGACTATGCAATGTTGCGCAGGAATACGCGGAATGGTTGAAACTTTATTGCGGCATAATAACAACAAGCAGCCGCTTTTCGTTCGTTCCCTTTCCGCAACAGCGTTCGAAGCTGACCGAACTTTGAAGCCGCCGTTGCAATGTGGTGCTCAGGTTCGTAAAGTGGTTCCACGGAGCATGCACGGGAATCCCGTCCCGTTCTAAAATTCCGTTGAATTTTGGCCATTGCGAGCTAGTTCTTGCTCTCAAAAGTACGGCGCCAACCGTTCTGCAGGCCAACTGGCGGAGGGAAGCTCAGCCAGCGACAGCTACAGTGGCCTCACGCCATGCGGCCGATCGTTGTACCTGCTTACCATTATATATACTGTATTTGAGGTTGATTTCGTCGGTTGTATTGTAAGAATTTGTTTATTCGATTGTGTTTACTGTTTTTCCGACTGCGGCGCCGTCTAGGCATCGTTTTGTCTCCTCACTTGCGAAGAGGCATTAGAAGCGCCCGAGGAATTTTGTTATTTTCGAGAACATCCTGTTCGATCCGCGTAAGCTGGTTGGAGCGTCTTTTCAGGCGAACTTGTCAATATTATGGCCGCATTGCAGTCCTCGGCATGTCCGGCGCCGTTCAGCGACGACCCGCAAGTTGTAGCCGAAAGAAAATTGATAGACTATTCCATAAAGATTGACTATGAAACTGCCGCTAGCGGGAAAGGTAGGCGACCGACTTCTCTGCGTGCATATCTCGTCGCCGCTAGTGTAGCGATTCTTTATTTGGCAGCTGGTCGGCCGGTGCGTGTTTACGCAGACGGCATTTACGATTTATTCCACCACGGTCACGCCAGGCAGCTGTTGCAAGCGAAAAGCGCTTTTCCCAATGTTTACTTGATCGTTGGTGGTAAATTTGTTGTCGTTTATTGCAGTGCGAAGCAAAATTTTCTTCATTTTCTCAGTCTGTAGCGATCGCTTGACGCACTACCACAAGGGAAAAACCGTATCCGATGAGACGGAGCGCTTCGAAGCGGTCCGTCATTGCCGCTACGTTGACGAAGTGTACCGAAATGCGCCCTGGTTCGTTACCATGGACTTCCTGCGCGAAATGAAGGTTTATTGCAACTTCTCTTCCATTAAGCTTGTTCACGTTTCAATCTTTGTACAGATAGATTTCGTTGCTCATGATGCGTTGCCTTATAACGCGCCCGGCGTTTCGGACGATCTTTACGAACCGTTTCGCAGAGCGGGCATGTTCGTGGAAACCCAGCGAACGGAAGGAGTGTCAACCAGCGATGTGATTGCCAGAATTGTCAAAGACTATGATAGCTACGTGAGAAGGAATCTGGCCCGAGGCTATTCGGCAAAAGAACTGAACGTTGGTTATTTTGCGGTGAGCTTTTCGGTTATAAGTCATTTGTTTCGAAGGCTGAAACGATAGGAGAAGAAGTACAAGCTGCAGAATCGGTACGACAGCCTGATCGAGCGTGGCAAAGAGTTCTTTAGCAAATGGGAGGACCGTTCTCGCGAATTCATCGTCAACTTTCTAACCATGTTTCAATCGGACGGCCAATTGGTAGGCAACGTCCGCTTGACTGTGTGTTCTACAAGTGCTGCTCTGCAGGCTCCCATCAACTTTATTCGAGGTGCTCTTAGCCGTACGCCATCGCCTACATTGGAGTTTTCCGACGACGAAGACGAAGACGACGACAATCTTCCGTTTAGGGACGCAAGTTGTTCTCCTCCGTCTGTGAAAGAACGCACTCAGGCATAGGTGTTTCTTATAGGCATACAATTCTTTCCCGTTTTCAATTCGTTCTACATGATTGCTCACATCGTCCGTTAAAACAGTTTTCTCCGTTGGTTCATTCGTTCTTACTCCATTGGACTCTGCGCGCGTTTCTCTCCTGCCAGCCGCGTATCCGAGTTAACGTTCGCATTCGCTAAGGGAAAGTAAAAATTTTGCTATCGTACATTATTGCTGTGAACGTTTCGGATATGTCGATCCGATCCTTTGCTTTCAGTGTCATCGACGATTCTCCTTTAAGGACACTGCGTTACAGTGAAAGGGTAGAATGGCCGCCTCGCAAAATAGCGGCCCCTCCGATGTTTGCTTGAGAAGGTCAAGCAAAGGATTCCCGCAGTTGGAACACTGCTCTTTGCGCGTCGTTATGCGTCGACTGCCGAGCAACCTGACCGAAGAAGAATTTCTTCAATTGGTGAATCCTCTGCCGCCTCATCGCGACTTCATGTTCGTGCCCGCCGACACTGAGTTAGCTATGCCTCGGAGTTGCTATATTGTTCTTCTTGTCCACCTTTCTTAGGCACTACTCGTTCGCGCGCGTTTACCTGACCTTCAACAACATCGAAGATATGATCGCTTTTCGTGACATTTTCAATGGCTACGTGTTCGTCGATTCGAAAGGTAAAGAGACCCCACTAATTATGTTGACGCTACGCCGTGGTGCCTTTCAGGTGCAGAATCAATGGCGCTAATCGAATTAGCCCCAAATCAGTTGATATTTGCCGGAAAGGAAGAAGACGGACCGCTGTGCGGCACCATAGAGAATGGTTAACCGTATTTTGTTCCCTGCGCAAATCTGTTAATCGAAATGGTCGCTCCTACAGATCCCGACTACTTGGCCTTTATCAACCGTATGTCAAAGGCAGAAGCTACTGTCAATCCAACGGTCGATTCCATCCTGGAGGAGATTGACGCGCGCGAGAAGGCCAAACTTGGTTCGTCGACGCATTAGTTGCACTCGCGCTTGCCAAGCAGCTGACTTTTCGCCTTTTTAAGAACCGTGGAACTATATGGAAAAACCGCCTTTGGCAGCCTACTACGACAGTATACTACTGGAAAAGAAGGTTACCTTTCCAAAAATCTCCACTAGAGCCCGCACCTTGCCAAATGTGGTTTTCAAATTTTAGCGTTTCAAGGAAGCGAAGCGTAAGCAGAGGGAGGACGAAAGAAAGAAGAAGGAAGCGGAGAGACAAAGGCGTTTGGAAAAAATTAAGAAGGAGCGCGAAGCGGCAAAGAAGGCGGCCGCCGAATGGCGGAACGTATGCAGTAAGATTATATGGTAAGGAAATACGTGTGCCGTATTTTCAGACGGACAGCGGCAAGGCAAAAGCAGCCGTTAAAGCGGAGACGAAGACCGTCGACGTTAGGAAAGCAAAAGGCGGGAAAAAGGTGGACACAAAGGTAGAAACGAGGAGTGGCGCTCCCCTTCGAGAACATTCGGCAACAAGCAGCGTTTACGTGCCACCGCACCGCAAGGTATGGGCCCGTCATAACGACGCGCGGCCCCGTCCGGCTAAGGTGGTTTATAGAAGGGTCGAGGGGGCGCCTCAGTCAGATTTAAAAACAAATGGGCAACGTCAATGAATAGCGCCAACAACAGCACACCGGAATGCGAATGCAAAAGCGAAGGAACGAACTTTTATCAATGCGATTTGAAGCCGGAATCTCTTGTACAGTCAACGTTACGCAAACCGGTTGCCAAGGTTAACGTTGCTAATTTATCTTCCACTACACGGCGTGTCGTTTTGACAATTTTGCAGACATCAATTGGTAGTACGAGTGGCTCGGCCGACAATGGCAAAACCACAACGCACAGCAACAATTTTGAAACGACGCACAATTCGCCATCCCAAGTGTCCACTCGAACGGCTAACACTGACAGCGCGAGCAGCTTCGATGATGCGTAGCTGCACTCACTTTGATCGAGCACCACGTATGGGAGGGAGTACGTTTCCAATGTCTTAAGTTGATGTCGTCGAGTGGCAAAGCAATAAGAGCAACCTTTGTTGTGAATATTTTATTTACGTATTAAAAATGTCTTACGGGGTGCGCTGACGATCATCACTGGTACCTAGCTCACCTTGCTGCGGTAGAAATGGAAGGAGAATGCTTGCTTCCAAAGTATAACAAACGTCCAAAGTTGAACGGACAATTACAAATAAAAGGTACAACTGTTAGACCAGAGACTCAATGACAATGTTCGCACGCTTCGGCCACCAACGTTCGGCGCCAACCGAACAAAAGATACCCGATCCCTGCTCCAAGTACAACGGCACACAGCATCCAAGTGTTGTACGTCATTACTATCAGCATCAACACGTAAGAAACAAGTAGCTGGAGCATGTGCATTGCACTCTGAATGGCGTGACCAACGGAAACCGGCTTCAACCTGCTCTTCTTGTCGTTATCAAAGTAAGGATTCATTGAAGACTTACCGGTAGGCAATTTTGTACGGCAACGCGACATCCGTCTGCGCCACGCTATCAGTCGCAGAACGGCAAGCTTGCCCGTTAGTGCAGGTGGTTCCAAGCGCAAGAGCACTTCTATGAAAGAGCGATTCGCGAAACGTCTTCAAGCCTTCGTACAAAACGGCTAGTAAAAGGACCCCAATGAAGGAACCCAGGAAACCTGCAAACACCTGACCACGGACAAGCAATGGCGAGGGAGGTCGTACCTCCAACAGTGCAAGTTTTCCAAAAGGAAAATAAAATTGTTTCCTGGTATCCACCGTGGAAGTACATGGCCATCATGTCCATGTGGTTCCCGTGATCGCCATGCTCGCTATGGTTCATGTCTGCAAAGGCAATTTGGTGATCAGAGAAAGTGCCGGCAAGATGTAACGCAGCTAAGGCTTACAATGGTCGACCGAGTGGGTACGATGATCCATAATGATGGATACCCGTTGGTCCAGAAGCTGAAAGCAAAGATCAACAATCTGCGCCAACTACGAACCGAGCGCAGTTAACAAGGTAAACTTGGAGGAAAGTCAAACATTACGGCTATTGCACAGTGAGCACGTGCAACTTACCACCGACCCATAGCAAAAGCGCGCACGGACTTTATATACTGCGCACCGAACTATTGATCATGCATTGATACTTTGCCCTAACCGTAACGGGACAGATAAAACAATCACCTGCTGGCCGCGCACGCCTGTCCGTGGCTTCGCTCGTTCATGCAACGGCACGCCAGCTTAACGAACAACACCCACCTCGCTGCATGCACGCTAGTTAGTTACCTAAACAGGAAAGGGTTACAAATGAAAGGACAATTCGGTTTCGCTGACAAGCAAAAGCTTTGGCAAGATTACCGCTTACATTAAATACAGTAAGTCGCCTTTAAACGTTGAGATGCGCAAGCTCAATTTAGGCTCTCGGCCAGAAGCGTGAAGCCGGAATGGCCGTGTGCGGAGTGCTTCGCCACGCTAGCGAAGGAAAATGTGTTTCATCGACGTCGGCAGGGATGGGCAACTTAACTTAGGCGGTCGGCTGCCTTTCCGGCCAGCGGAGCTATATCAATAGAATGGAACGGAATGCGCACAGAATCAGCGGCCGCCGAATGGAGAAGACCGAAGGCTCACCGTCGGGCTGTCGGAGCGCCGTCGTTTCGTCGTCGTCAACACCGGCGTGCAGGAGGAGAGTTAGAACCTGAAAATCATTTTCTGACCGTCGACTAGGTGTCTCGGCAGCGCAGGTTGTTTGTGCAACGCCGGGCAATGGACAGTAAGGGATTCGCCAACTCGCACCCGGAAAAGCCGAAGATGGAGGAGAAGGGAAAGCTGAGGAGCTTTGTTGAATTTTTCTACAATCCCCGGGAAAAGAAGGTGCTCGGCAGAACCGGCCGAAGTTGGGGTAAGAATATTCAAGAACAGTCGCTCGGCAACTGCTGCACATCTCGTTCGCGTCGAGTGAGCGAGGGCCACACTCCCGTCGCGCGAATTATTAAGCTTCAGTGGCCAGTGTGCCCGGTTTTCGCGCTTTGTTGTGATGTTGTACATCCCGAAGTTGCGTAACTTCCCCGAGATCAACGCTGTTGCCGACTCCGTGAGTAGAATCCGACGACCAGAAGCGCCAAAGGCGAGACCTCGTCGGATAGGCGCACGTTGCCGGCTACAGGTTGCTTCGTGTTTCCGCCATGTTCACCGTGCGTCGTACTGGAAATAACGCGCGCTTTTTCCAATATCCTTTGCTAATTCAGTATGCAAATGAACATTGGTGGAATCGAAAGTTCGATTGATTGGTTGTGTAAAGCCATTGGGAGGCGGGCATTGATTGATTGGGACAAGAAGGGAACTTTTTGCTTGAAGCACGGCAAGAAGTTGGTTGCGAAGTCTCCGTGGTTGACATGCGCGCGGCCGTCAACCGGAGAAACCTGTTGGACGTGATTAGATTTTTGGCCGAATTGAATGTCGCTTCAAAAGTGTCGTATCGAATTCAGCAGTCTCAGACGGCCTACGTAGTCTTATCGCATTGTTTCTTTTCAGTTGAGATCACCTTCTTCTACATCGTATTCTACTCATGCCTGGCAGGCTTCTTTGCCATCAATATGGCAATCTTCCTGCAGATGACCGACCCCAAAGTGCCTCGCTACTACGGCAAAGGCTCCATAATCGGGATAAATCCTGGTGAGCTTCCAGAGGAGAATGCTTTTTGGACATTCTGCAATCGTGTCTTTGCAAGATGAAATACGCATTCGTCGTTGTGGTTGAGCATTCATTAACGGCCCCAATTTAGGCATGGGATATCAGCCATGGTTGCGTGAAGATCCCGAATCCACGTTGATTTACATCAACGTGAGCGACCCTTCTTCGTACGAGAAGTACACGAATCAGCTGCGCAAATTTTACTCCAGTAGGTAACGGCAACGTTAGTTCGGTTTGCCCGTTGCTGTTTGCCGTAGAGTACAAAAACTTGAACGACACTCGCCAGTGCAATGGTGCGAATGAGAGCAATAGTGAAGATACGGACATTGCCTGCGCCTTCGATCTGTTCAACAAGATTGACAACGCGAACTGCGGCGAAAAGGACAACTTTGGATTTTCCTCCGGCACGCCGTGCGTCGTGCTCACATTGAACAAAGTAGGATGAACTTTGCTCCGCATTGTGCAAATTGTTGCGTGCAGCTCATCGGTTGGAAACCAGTCGCCTATCCCAAGGACTCGGCGCCGGATATCATCAAGGGCTTTTACAATTACAGCAATCCGGACGTAGCGATTGCCTGCGAGGGCGAGGTAAATGCCAATCGTTGGTTCGGTTGGCTTCAGCGAAATTGGCGTTCTGTTGTTTTGCAGCAGTTCACTGACAGCGAGCACATAGGACGTTTGCAGTATATTCCCGAAAGGGGCATTCCGCACAAGTTTTTCCCTTACAGAGTTATGAAGAACTATCACCAACCGTTCGTACGTTTTAATTGTTGTCCATTGACAGTGGTGCATTAAGACTACTTGATTGCATTGCAGGCGCTAGTCAAGTTTCACTCGCCAACAAACGGTGTACTTTTGGAGATCGAGTGCAGAGCTTACGCGTACAACATTATGCACGATCGTACTTTTCGGCTGGGGATGGTTCACTTTGAATTGTTGATCGATTCGTGATAGTTTCGGTAACTCGTTGACGTTGCGCCCGTGTCCATTGTACTTCCATAGTTCGGTTTTCGAAATCCGTCCAGGTTATACTGGTGTCCAGATGAACAGTAACCAAATTTAACATAATGGTGCACTTATTATACTTTTTATCTTTCCATGTTTTAGTCGACATCGCCCTGCCATGTACCTTCCCGTTTCTGTTCTTTGGTATTCTTAGAATTTTGCCTGCCACGAACTTCGTCTGGGCGACGTTGTTTAGCTGACCCGTCGAACGGCTGTCCATATACCATGTATCCCGTGTATGCCGTCTTGTTTAAGCGATCACTTGATTAGCGCTCTTTCCCAATTTAAACCTGTTTTCAGATGTCAACAGAACGTTACATGTACGCAACGTTCACAGAGATGCTGCGATTTTGGATGTTTCGCCTTTGCACTGCTCAGTGGCAGTATTCCACTTATGGCCATTGGGCGAATGACCGCACGGACGGCAATGAAAAGTTGAGCCTCTTCTTGTGTTATAAATACAATTTCCTAATTACTGCGTTCAGTGCAGTGACGGTGTTAGAATTGCTTCCATCGACGGTCCGTTAAAAATGCTTTGATTGGCCATTGCGTTTCCACCGCTGAATGCATTTCTGTCAAACTTATTTTTCAATCATTTCATGGAAACAGCTCTCAACGCAGTTCCAACGTATACGCGCTTGTTTCAGTCTACAAATCCGGCCGGAAAAAATGTACCTTTCGGCAGTCACAATATCTCTGGTTTACGACGAAGAATGTGCGCAACTTTCACGCGTTCTCAGCGATGCCGTATGGTCCACTTCTGAGCCGAACAGTCGTAACGTAGATGTACGATAGAGGGGAACTAAGGCAAAGCGAAGGATAGCTCCGTGACGCGCTCGTTGGCTGGCATTAGTGACGACACGAATAGCGGTAGTATTGCATTGCGAGCTCTTGGAGAATGTGGCCATCCTGCGTGCGCCAAACAATTTGGCGGTGGCCTAAGCTTGTAAAAATGTTGAATCGCGCTGCACCCATTTTTTTAAATTCCAATTTTGACTTTACCAGTAAATGTACCTGTGGTGCAGCAGTTTAGAATAGGAGATTAATGTTCCATAAACGAAGCAACAGTGTGCTTCCCAAGTATACGTTTACACCGAGGTGGAGCGCCCTATCGATAATTTGCACTTTCTACCTGACTATCCGTAAGTTTATCGTACGAAATATCTTGCGTCGTTAACTCGGCTGTTCTATGGTGAGTCACAGTGATTATTCTAAATGTCCTGGCTTATATCATGTAATGGCCAAAGGTATTCTCTTACAACGGCTAAGCTTACTCGTATATGTTGTTACGATAACGAGTTTAAACGTCGCCAAAATCTGCCGGTGTACATAATTTTAACTGTGACAATCATTAGAAGAGCGCAATTGCTGTAAATTGTACTGAGCAGTTTCACTGCTCCTGCCTTAAACTAGTCTTTTCATCTTACTGTAATTATTTGCTGTTTGGGCGTTCAGATTTCTCGGTGGCTACTTGAAATTCATCATCAATCTGTCACTAACCTAAAGCTGAGGTTCTATTCAAACACTAATGGTAGAATACACGCTAAGGTTCGCATTTCTTTTTCTGCTTTCACTTGCCTGTTTCTATCAGGAACCAACAGACGAGGTAGCGAGACGAATCGCTCCTGCAGTCAATGCTCACTTTCCTCCTTTCAGAATGACGAGGATGGCAACGAAGCAGAGTTCAACTGGTTTTGGCCACAGGCTGTGATACCTTACCAAATAATCGATACAGCTTCCAACGCCACAGCCGAAGTAATACAAACAGCGATGTACGTGCTCGAAAAGGTAACCTGCCTTCGGTAAGTATGACGAAGATTTGAAATTAGCACGCTCAATGTAATGCGCTGAACGTTCACATTTCTTACTGCCTTATAGGTTCGCGCCGCTCATTCAGAACCTGTCCTATTCTCACTATGTGAACATATACGTTACTGATGACGTCGTGTGCGACGCTACAGTTGGGCGGCAACAAAATGGAGTCAGCAGTGTTTGGCTAAACAGGAAAAGATGTCTCCAAGTGGGAATGATATTGCACCAGCTTATGCACGTCGCAGGTTTCTACCATGAGAATGACCGCCCAGACCGTGATTCCTTCGTGACAGTCTATTGGAGAAATATAAGACCAGAAAGCAGGCATTTGTTCAGAATTCGTACGTGGCGGGAATTCCCTGTTACAACCCCGTACGACTACGAAAGCATCACTCATCTTGGGCCACATGCCTTTGCGCGAGTTGGACGCTTAACTATTGAGCCAACGAGAATGGCTCGGACAATGGGACAGAGAACAAAACTGTCTGACGGTGACATATTGAAGATAAGGATAGTTTCGCACAGCTTGTTTGTCTTCCAGTGACATATCTACTTTAGGTGAACGTTGTGTACCGCTGTCAGCAGGAGAAGGAATGCCGCGACGCTTTGGCAAAAGCTACTTGCATGAACGAAGGCGTTATGCAAATGGCCTGCAACGACACCGTATGGGCACAGCTTAAATGCGCTGAAACTTGCGGCTATTGTCGTCCTTTCCGCTCGCCGAGAAGTCACTGCGAAGATAATAGCCTACTGTGCGACCACTGGGCGAAACAAGACCTATGCAAAGGACTCGCCCCGTCTTTCTACAGGTTCGAAGTTATAGCCGAATGGTGCCCAAAGTCCTGCAAACGTTGTTAATCCATCTATATATTAATATTAACGTAAGAGTGGCAGCATTTAACGTTCAACCTACGACAACGGGAAATGGCTAAGCATTAAAGCGGTGCCGTTAAAAGGCTTACAAAAAATTTCTGGGAAAAAATCTTACAGTTCACCCGCTGTGGAGGAGACTTGTTCAAATCTCCCATTTCCTGATTTCTGATTCCAACAGCTCGTGATCACGCACGCTGGAAGTACACCAGGTTTGCTGGCTGGCATGAGAGCAGGATCTCGTCTCTTTTGACATTCCCAAACAGGAGGCTGAAGTATCCCCGTTGTCGGTTTGACATCGACGGAATCTGGTCAATAAATGACACGTTAAACAGAGGTCAACTACTTGCGATCTATTCGTCATGCCTTGCTTGGAAACCGTCATTGCAAATGGAAGAACAAGCGGACCAGGAACTCCATAGTGACCATTCTGCTAGTCGCTGTTGGCATACCGGGAGGTGACATGGTTCACTTTGCATGGCCTCTCCTGAACAACGGCTGTGACCGTAACTTACACGAACCGATGGAGTTGGCATTTGACAGAATCGCTGTCTACGTTTGGAAGTATTATCACACGGTCCTCTGCAATCTGACCAAGCGGTCCAAACGCTCCAAACCCCACTTGGAGAATCTCCAAAAAGATAATTAGGTCACTGACGAGTATGCGCGTCGCTTACTGTGGCACTGTTCATCTTCAGGACAGACAACAAGGTCAAAATCGTTTCCATCGCAATGATATGGTCCATCTTGAATGCTTTCGCAACGGCTGCAACGACAAGTAGATTGAATAAATTAACTTTACTGTATACGGTCTTGCACCGAGTCCTTTGACGCTTCCGACGGCCGCACACTGTACCATAGCACTGCGTCCATTCTGACCAATTCGACCAGAACCCACTGCTTTTCATTTCTCCTTCAAAAAGATGCATTGACTAGCCGTTTTAATAATTCAGTCACTACTTGAATGCTCACACGTGTATCAGCTTATAATGTGAGAGCTACTGCAACTGAATTAAATGAAATGACTCCACAAACAAAGACAATGGGCAAGGAGGCAATAGGCATGGCGTCAATAATAGCAGGCGACTAGCAAAGAGCCAAAGCAAGCTGCTATATATATATATATATATATATATCGGAAGACAGAATGTCTTTTAACGGGAGCATAGATCTTCATGATGTTGTGCTTTTCACGGACTTTGTCCCGTTACTTTCTGTATGTGATGGATCTATAAGTAGACTGACACGGTCTCCCTACCAGCGGATGGATGAGAGTAGTTATTGGAAGAGCATGGTCAGAACACAAGAGCAGCGAGCAAGAGCTCGCTGAAGACGGAACTCGAGCGTTCCGAAATATTCGAGAAACCGTACGTTGTGTTCTGACCGTGCTCTTCCAATAAGTACTCTCATCCATCCGCTGGTAGGGAGACCGTGTCAGTCTACTTATAGATCCATCACGTACAGAAAGCAACGGGACAAAATCCGTGAAAAGCACAACATGATGAAGTATATATATATATATATATATATATATATATATATATATATATATATATATATATGGTCGCGCGGCGGAGGAGTGTGCAGAACCAAAGACTGCCTCGTCAGTGATTATTATGCGGTGATGATAGACCCGGTTAGGTCCGAAAGCTACGCGATTAACGAGAAAAATAAAAGATTTGTAGAAAAACGGGAAAGAAAATCCGTCAAAACTTTTGGAAATTAATTATGAAAATTCCCGTTACGGAGAATAAAGTTTATTGCATATACGTTATAAAATGAGGCAGTTAGAACACTGCCGATGAATTCAAAAATAATTTTTGCATCGTAATGCACTCAATTTAGTTACGAAGAAGAGATTAACCCATTATTTAGGCAACAGTGATCTCCTGAATTGAGTTTCCAGAACTTATGATGCACTGGAAACTTGAATAACGACTGTTATAAATAATATACGAACGCACTGCAAATGAAAGGTAATGCACAAAGATTTGCTTTGAGTACTATCATTCATACTGACGACAGAAGAAAACTCTATATAACGCAATGTAAACTTTCGTAAAATATTTTCACTTGTTCTTTAATTATAGGTATGATATCCAGGTGAATATTAGGTTATTCATAACGGATTGGTAGGGTAGCATGCTTTCTTGACACAGCTTATGCATTCTGTTGGTAGTTTCGGAGTGTTTGTAATTACACAACAGAAATCTGCACCAGTCAATGGTAGGGCGATTGATTGATAAGAAATGAATAGCACTATGCATGCAGAATCAGAGATCTCAGGCGCTCTAATTCCTCTCCTCATAAAGGAAATCTAT
Organism: Trichuris muris; assembly: GCA_000612645.2. Lineage (NCBI taxonomy): Eukaryota > Metazoa > Nematoda > Enoplea > Trichinellida > Trichuridae > Trichuris > Trichuris muris. The sequence goes on along the minus strand of CBXJ02000086.1, from coordinate 17,061,207 downwards.
TATACTTAGCTGTATCTCTTATACAGTGTTGGAATAACGGGAAAGTCGACACCTTTTGCCAGTGCATTAATAACGAACAGTAGTTATTAATTTTCTTCCCTTCTATATTAGGAACCGGCCAAGCAGAACGACTGTCACAATACTCAGCGAAACCCACCTGCACTGCAAACAGAAGGGCAACTTTCAACAGCGACAGCTTCGCCTGTACAATGATTACCCCTATTGGCAGGCAACGGGTCGCTGCAAAGACGAAAACGCATCTTCTGACCATTGCATGCACCTGTGCATGCCGTCCATTCAGACCACAACGTCCATCCGCCGTCGACTGGATCTGCGAAAAATCACAAACAAATCAGCGCGGCAATAATAGGCGTGGAAATTTGCTAACTACGCAGAAATCTGCAATGTAATTGCTAATTTGCATTTCTTTCGAAAAAAGCGAAAATGGACAAAGCTCCTAAGCGATAAGCGAATAAGATAGCCGGCGATCCCCCTTATACTCGCAAAGAATGACGAGATCAGCACGCAGATGAAGCGGTTAACAATTTCTCTGATAAGCGCTCTCCTCTTCAGCGGTAGAATGTGCTGGCACACGTCCCTAAACGATGAAGTAATTGGCAACAATTGATCGGTTGAAGCATCCACTTAATCACTGCATCTCGTAGATTTCACTCAAGAAAGTTGCCATCGAAGATCTATGGATGTGGCCAAATCAAACCGTACCCTACAAGTGCACGTTCTATGACAAAGACTTTATCAGCGTTATGAACACAGCCATGCGAGCGATTGAAGCAAAGACATGTATACGGTATGATTTAAACATTTTCTCGAAACCTCAACGCCGCTATAGTAGTTGCTTAGCGCTTTTTACTAAGGAGGAATACCTGACACGAATACCTATCAAGCTGTGCGCTCAAAGAAAAAATGCAAATGTTTCAGATTTGTTCCGTGTGGTAACAGGGCGAGCAACGAATGCTTGGTTATACATAGTACAGATGATAGTATTTGCCAGTCGACCGTTGGAAGGCAGTATCCTAAGCAATCATTTATGCTGCTCAATTTGCGCGAATGCAAACTGCCAGGGTTGCTCCAGCATGAGCTATTGCACACCATCGGCTTTCAACATGAACACAGTAGACCGGATAGAGATACGTTCGTAGTTGTCAAGTGGGACAACGTGAAGGAATATGCGGTAACGAATTTTGAAAAGTTCTCGTGGTCATCATTTCCTGTGAACACCCCCTACGACTACGGCAGCATAATGCACTACAGCGAATATAGCTTTGCGAAAGCGCGCGGAAAAAGAACGGTGCTGACGTTCAAGGCAGCGGCCCGAGTTATTGGCCAGCGGGAAAAGATGTCTCGATGGGATATTTATAAGGTACGATAATCATAATATGGTTGAAAATTGGGTTCGGATATCTTTTTTCGGCTGTCGACCCATTTGAAGGTATCCGAACATGAACAAGCGACCAACAGCCGTCGAACATGAACAAGCGACGAACAGGGTCGACAGCCGAAAAAAGATATCCGAACATGAACAAGCCCGTTACAAAACACCCAGTGAAAATTGGGTGTCTTTAACGGTGGAGTTTAACACTGAGGCTTTGTTACGAATCTACAAGGCTGTTTCGAAGAACTTTTATTTAACCGAAGATCCCCGAAAGTTCCGGTTGAATAAAAGCTTTTCGAAACAACGGCGGATTCGTAACAAAGCCTCAATGATAATAATAATAATAATAATAATAATAATAATAATAATAATAATAATAATAATAATAATAATAATAATAATAATAATAATAATAATAATAATAATAATAATAATAATAATAATAATATGTACGGCACTCACCGTTTGAAAGAATTTTATTATAAAAACGCCGTAGCTTTCGGGACCGACCGCGTCCCGTCTTCAGCGGCTGATAATGGAGCCCTGAAGACGGGAGGTGGTCGGTCGCGAAAGCTACGATGTTTTTATAATAAAATGCTTTCAAACGGTGAGTGCCGTACATCATCATATCATGTTTCATTACACAGTTACAAAATCTCCTGTTTTCAATAATAATAATAATAATAATAATAATAATAATAATAATAATAATAATAATAATAATAATGGTTGCAATAATTCAAAACGTATTTAAAGCAGATCTACCTTGCAGGTCAACAAGCTCTACCAATGCCCGGAACAGGGAAACGTCTGCAAAGATATTTTAGCCAAAACGAGTTGCATTAAGCAAGGTCTTCTCAAGCTGGAATGCAAGAACATAAAATGGGCTAGAGAGAATTGCATGAAAACATGCAATCTCTGCTGGCCATATACAAAATCTGGGAATGCCTGCAAGGACAGCAGTCCTATATGCCCATTTTGGGCGAAGAAGGGTCTCTGCGATGAGAACAAATGGACTGGTTTGAGATCGAAGCATTTGGTAGCAAAATGGTGCGCCAAATCATGCAATTCTTGCGCAAATTATTAAATGAAGATTCATTCAGTAAAATAGACAGTCGATGCAAAGCTCGTTCTAAGGGATTAGCTGAAAGCAAATACAGGCGTGGAAGGTCAACTTCGCATCCACAAAAAATGCACAGAAAGGGCATTGAAGACAAGTACGCTTTCATGAAACTTTTGTTCGAACAAATGATAACTTGCTTTGAACATTTCGGCATTACGATTACGTAATACGGAAAGAGAAACTTACCACAATCATCAGCTTTGCAACTGGCCTCCTCGATCGACGGGCCAAGACAAAAACCAGCCGTCTGCACGTCGTTTACAATGCACATACGCGCTCGAATATGAGAACCGGTATGGCAACTGCAGCGACTCCATGAAGACCATATTGACCAAGTAGGTAACATAAGACGACGTTCTTAAACAGTAATAGTAATAATAATAACAATAATAACGAAGAAAAAGAAAGGTTCAAAGTTGCAATCAAATATGACTGATCATTTCTGCGAATCAATTTTTTCACGGCTTCCACATTATTATAAATTAGGTATAACATGTCTTCAAAAAATGCACAGATTCAAATTATAAGAAGAGGCTTTAATTGCTCAATTTCATAACTGATCACGGATTTGGAAACCCAAACTGAACGTAACCTCAGGCAACCTTATTTGAATACGGGCCACTGTTATGCTATCGCCCGCATATCGCTACATCGTTTGTGATTGTGCCCGCAGACAAAATGCCAAACGAAGAAGGTAAAGCAAGGCTGTTCCTTCACAATGCATTCATTCAAAAATTGCAGCTGCCTTGCTATGTGCAAAATTGACATCAATTAATTACGACAGAAGCAGAGTTGCGCCATTTCAGAAATGATTTTTTTGAAAAGTGAGATATGAGACTACTTTTCATCCGAACGGGAGAGAATTTACTTTACTTGTACCTCCAGCAGACAGATGACAATTCAGCGTTCACATCTTGTTCACTTAGCAAAGCCTACGTGCTATGAAAGGAATCGAAACCGGGATCCGTCATGTTGCCGCAAAGCAAATCTTGAACGTGACACCCATTTGAACAACAAGACAAATTTCCATTTGCACATCAGCCAAGCAAGCGCGCTGCCGATAACAAACAGATTAAGAGCAATTCTCATTTAAATCATTTCAAATGCACTTGCGAAACTGTAAACGAAAGTATCAGCATCATAAAATGCGAAAAAGGAACAGCTAATCGTGATTTAAATACCTTTCCTGGAATTCGCCAGCTCCCGTTTCAACCGGAATATTACGCAATGCAGCTGCACACTTCTTTGCAAATGGAGTTCGCGCGAACGAATATACTTATCCCGTAACATGGTTGCTTAGTGCTGCATCCATTAAACAGTTCCTGAGCAGGTAAGTTCAACTCACTGAAGCTTTATGATAGATAATGTATGAATCGGGCTTTTGGAGATAAAAGCAGTCTGCTGATCACTGCAACGAACGGCGTTACTTCTCCCTGCTTTACGGGAACGAAGTGGTGCAGCCCATTTGCAAAATCCCGCTGTTGTTATCAATATCCACAGCGCTTAGCCAAAGGCGTAACTACGTCGTATTAAATACCGATCACGCGTTAAAAAATGTTAACTTAACGCGGACCTGCTTAGTACGCATCCATACATGGCTTTGACGGATCATTGAGCGTATCAGTAGATATTTTCAACCTTTAGCAGAACATTCTAGCGAAGGGCTAAATTACTTCGAACAAATGCCAGATATATCAAATTAGTAGCATTGATTATGTAATATTTTTGCACTTTAGTCCAACTACCGACGAAACAGCCTGCAGCTGGACTAAAATGACGGATGAGCCGCACAGGCAGCAAAGGACAAACTCACTTCTGATATTATCGTTTTCGATCGCACTGCAGGAAAATGTGTTGCACGACTGTTCTTCGACGGAAAACCCGCTGCAATCTGATTTGGATAGGGAATTTCGAATGCAGCTACGTCTACGCGACTGCCTGCCGCCACCGCAATTCATAGAGCACGTTGTCCATTGAGACCATTCGGTCCAAGTCGGTTCTTAAATATCTGCAATTATTAATTCGCCCCATTAGTAGCAACGTACAGTCTTCACCTGACAGACACGCCATACCGCGACAGTTTTCAGTTTCAACCAGCTCCTCCGGCAAACACTGGTTCTTATCGTTGGCCAAGCAATTCCGACTTCTACTGATGGAACGCAGTGTGGCGCAATCGTGCACGCCCAGATAGCAGCGGAACAGGATACCTTCGGCGTTGGCCGGTACCGCAGCTTGCTGAACAGTCGCTCCACGGTCGCCAAGCGCCAATCAAAGATGGAAATTCGCAGTCGCCGACGTTGCAGGACACTTTTTCTATGTACTCTGCACAATTCGTCTGCGAACTAAAACGCAAATGGTACACATCCGGACTTTGCAATCCTTTTGCGAGCTGACCCGCACTGCTTCCTTCGGCTCCTGAAGCCTTCACCGCAGCTAACGGAACAAGATGTCCATGCAGACCACGAATCCCTCGCCTCGTTGCAATCCGTTTCGTTGCAGCTTCGAACTTCCGTGGACTCTCCCAAGCACCTTTTGCAAGCAAGTTTCTGCTTCACTGAATGGAATGCTGACCTTCTAAATGATGTACGCCTACTTTAAATTTGGATCCGTCTCCTCGCTGCCCCCTTTGAACGACATTTGAAAGTGATTCGTCGAATTAAGGAAAAAAACTTACTAGAAAGGCATACGCGCGATCGGCGCTGGGTTCCGTGACCGCAGGTAGAGGAGCAGGCGCTCCATTCCTGCCATGGCGACCACTCCCCGCAAGGCGCATTGTTCTCGCAAGACTCCACTTCCGTCAAGTTTGAATCGGCGCAATCGGTGGAGTCCAATGGACATTGTATTTGTCGGCTGCGGGTACCTTTTCCGCCGCCGCAATGACCACTGCAACTCGACCACTGGCTCCAGGACCTTTGGCACTGCTGCAACGTTCGTATCCCGTCAGCCCATTTACACTTTTGGCCGCACCTCATTTTCGCAGATCACCAATTCCTCGCTCATACCGTCGCAATCCGATGGAGACGAACCGTTGCATTCGCGGGATCGCTTTTTGTATCCAACTCCGCAGGTCGCCGAGCAGTCTGACCACGACGACCACGAGCCCCAAGCTTCGCTGCACTTATCGGTGGCGCACTGCTCGAATTCAATAGGTTTTCCTAAGTTGGGCTGCTTTGTTGACAACAATGCTTGTCACCGTGCAAGCCGACCTGAGCAGATGCCCTCAACGGGGCACTGACGAGACCGAAGACGCAAACCGCCGCCGCACGTAAGGGAACAGGAGCTCCATGCGGACCAGTCGGACCAAAAGTGGGGGCACTTTTCACCTTGGCAGGTAGCCTCTTCCTTAGCAGATTGGGCGCAGGATTGCGACTTAGACAAAAATGCACGCAAGTGAGAAGCAAAGCTTTCAGCTCGGTTAAAAACGCTCACAAGGCATGTTCTAAGTCGAGAGCGGTAACCTGCACCGCAGGTGGCTGAACAGGCGCTCCATTGTGACCAGGATGACCACTTGTCAGAATGATCACCATCCTTTACATTGTCCGGGCATTCCGATTGCACGGAGACGATAGCTTCCCCTCCGCACATCCTATGCTGAATGAGCAGTAGTTTCGAAATTGCAATTTTACTCCGGCAATACTCAGGGTTACCAGGCACGCTCCGGCGACGCAGTAGCGCCTGTGGCCGCACGGAGTTCCGTCGGGATAACGACCCTTACTTCGTATCAGCATATTATTCTTAAGGTAGCACCAAATTTTGCACGGGGAAGTCGTATCTAAAGTATGGACAATTTGCATAATCGGAGGGAAGGTTTGGCTATACGTTGGAAGCTTTTGCCGGTCAGCTCTTCGTCCGGCTTGGCGGGATCGTCGCGAATGGACAGACATATTCGATCGGCAAACTGCTTTTTGGACATATTGTCGCAATCGCTTTCGCCCGGACAAATCAAACCGCGAACCGCGGAGCCCGGACAGTCCTCGCCCCCATTGTTCGGGCTGAAATGCGAAGCCGCGCAACATGGATTCGCCAACAGAGCACTGGAACTCACGAAGGAGACGTGCAAGAGCGTACTTCCTTACGAAGACGCAGTGCACCCTTGACGACGCAGTCGGAGCAGTGGCTATGCCTTGGTAACGACCACGCACTCCATTGACCGTCAATGGCGACGGGCACTTGATCTAAGGGCCACTGAACGCATTTCCCATTTTTACACCACTGAAAAAGTAGTCGATTGGCGAACTCGCAGACGACAACAAGGAATAGTACCTGCGAGCCGCCGCACCAGGTCCCTTCCAGGGCTGGGTGAGCTGAGGATATGGTCGTACCGCCGTTGCTACACCAAAGTACGTAGCATATGTCGGCGCGCGACTTTCCACCTGGAATCTCATGCCGATAGCCCTTTCCCCAGAAGAATTCGCACTGCTCATCGGCAGTGTAGCGCTGTCCAGGCAAGGAAAGCTTCTTTTCTGGCACTGTTGGCTCGGGCTCCTTTTCGGCGGAGGAGAGGCAATTACGAATCGAACTTTCGGGACGTCTGCCCACAAAGGTAAAGCGGAATAAAGCTCAGCGTTAAACGCTTGAAGGGATTACGATATGGCGAGCAGGAAAGACTGAAGTTCCCGCGTCGAGCAGGGCGACCAGGCGGTTCGTCCGGCACCGTTCACCGATGACATCAGGCAGCATGTCTGCGAACACTGATTTTGAATGCCGTCATGAAGCATCCCTAAACTGCACGCAAACGGATAATGGGGCGGAACATCAAGGCAAAAAAGGCTCAACTTCTCGTAAGGTGAATTCGCGAAGGCGCCAATCGTCTTCGCGTCAACACTGCCTTGATTCATGGCGTTAAAGATTATTAACGCAATGCCTAATATTTAATGACAAAGAGGCCCCAACTACACATGCTTGAAAAATTACGAGAGCAAAAAGGGCCAATAAAAGTGAAAAGCAAATCTTGATTTTCTAAATCTGAACCCCTATTTTCTTCCGACCTTCCTACGAAAGGTCACGCTGTTTCGGTTCGCAGCAAGCTGCAATGAATAGCGCGCACTTGCTGCTTGCGTCTGTTAGTTCGTTCGCTCGTTTTCAGGCGCTGAATAACGTTCAGTCCGCAATAGGCCATTTGACAAACTCTTAGAAAGAAGAACCGAAAAGAAGCAGATGCAAGCACATTCGTTCACCGCTTTTGATTGAACGAAAAGCATTCGCAGTTGAAAATGCTGTCCTAACTAGTCTTTTCCGTAGTCGTGTAACCGAAGAGGTAAGGCAAGCGGCTACTTCGATTCAGTAAAATTGAAAATTGGCCTTTCGGCAACAGATGGTTTCCCGTAAGTGTATAGCTAACGGATCTGCTACCCGCTGAAATTGGTCTTGTGTCTTCACGGATTCTTCCCGTTGTTTTTGCACGTTGATTGATCTATAGGTAAAGTAAACCACTCTCATCCATTCGTTGGTAGGGAGACCGTGTTAGTTTACTTACAGATCCACCAACGTGCAAAAACAACGGAAAAGTCCGTGAAAACACAACACCATGAAGATCTATGTTCCCGTTAAAGGACATCCCGTCTTTCGAAACCCGTTGAAACTACCTAAAAACTTCGTCATATTCAATGACGACGGAACTGGACCGTCCCAAAAGCTCTGAATTTTCTCATACGTTCGTGAGCCCCGTTTTCTTACTAAATGAACTTTCCGGGGGTTCAACAATTCGTGTGTTTCGCACGCCTGATTATGAGCATTGAACAATTTCAACAGCTACCAGAGACGTGCACCACAACTGTTCCACGGAGACGTTAACCGAGCATTAAAAAGAAAACTTCATTCAAAAAACGGCAAAACTAAACAAGACCACATGTGCTAATTGGGGGTACAAAAGTAAGAAGTTAAACAGCAATGACAAGACAGAAGTTTGCCCAGGCAAAGGATTCGCATACTTATAAAAGGCTCATTGCGGTACTACCGAAGCTCATCTAACGCAGGACATTTGCGTGCCTGCCCCAAGCTAACCTAAGACGGCATGTGTGCCTTTTTTCTACGCTTCACTCGTTAGTGCAAAAGAAAGTAACCGACTGCAATAGAATAACTTCTCAAATGAATGATTATGAAATTGAAAGCGGAATGAGCGAGCCACGATTGGCACAAGCCCGTTCAATTGACCAAAAATCGACTTTGGAAACACAGTTTCTTCTGCTCGTAAGGGGACCGTTCCCCTTTGCTTATTCAGAACAGCGTTGTCACAGAAAGTGAACAAACCCGAAATGTACGACGGCTATAACAGTATCCTAATGGCTATGCAAATTAAAGTGCTTAACTCCTATTCACCATTGAAATTGAAACGAATGAAACGGCGATTACGCCCGCCAACGTCAAAAAGGCTACTAATCTCTATGACGAAGCCGCAGGAATATTGGGGTTTTGTTAGGTGAGTCCATTTTCGGAATGCCAAGCACAAAGCATCATCTGTTTGAAAGGATGTCGACCAGTGTTGAGGCTATCGAATTACGGCTAAGCAATGCACAATGGCTCTGCAACTAATATCCAAACTAAGTTACGTATACTCCTTTGAGCAATCGGCTTGTGGAAGGTCGCTACGCGTTCAATCTGTTTGAGCCACCTAACTCCTATGCAATATGATAAGAACTCGTTGAATGGAAAAGCATGGACCGTACTTGATACGGAAGGAACATGCCTGATCAATCTGAACTAAAATCAAGAGGAACCGACTAGACTAATTCTTTTTCTATAACGAATGAAGCCTTCGCGTTGGAGCATCTCAGCAAAAGTGAACCTCGCCGCTTTTGCTTTACCTGATTTTTCACGTTGAAGAAAAAAGCAAATGTTCCAAACTGCAGATGAATCAAGCTGCGAAAGTAGAGCAAGCGAACTTCGCTTAAATAAATGCACTAAAAAGACTGTCCTCCCGATGAAACTTCCACGCTGGAATACGTACCGCAAAACGCAATCAATTAAATGGCGACACGGAGAACCATAGAGAACCTGATTACATTAACTGGCGTAATACCAGCTCACTTAAAATTATAAGTGGCAGTTTAAAGCCGGATCTCGGTTCAGATTAAACCCATAAACGATAGGCGCTCCCAATGGTGATCTTCTTCTGCTCACCCGCATAGGCGGCGGAAAGGGCGAAGCGGGAACATGTCGAAGTCTCAAGTGATCAACTACAAACCAACTGTGGAAATGTCCGAAATGGACGACGAAGGGCAGAACCTAGCCATCGACTTGGCCATAGAAGCGCTGAACAAGCAAATGACCGAGCGAAACGTCGCCGCGGAGATCAAGCGTGGTTTCGACAATTTCTACGGTGGAAAATGGCAATGCATCGTTGGCCGGGAGTTCTCATGCCATTGCGACCACGAACCCAACTGCTTCATCTATTATTTCATTGGAAAATACGCCATCCTATTATGGCGCTAATTCGATTGCTACTTGCCAATTAATGTCCCATAACTACGTAAGCGTGTGATTTAAACAATAGAGACTGCGAATAAGGGTGACCCCCTAGTCATCTGTTGCAAATATGCAAATTGTGTGAAACAACCATTAGAGACTGCGAATAAAGCGAACAGCCGTATTTTGCTTGCCCTCTATTGCAGGCGAATACTTTCGACAAATCGAATTTGCATGCCGACCTTCAAGGCGTGCGAGTCAAAACGTTTAAGAACAGCAACTTACTTATGACCCATCTCGTGAGCCATGACAAAGGAACGGCCCAAGTGATTGCCCTCAATCAAGGAACAGCTGAACTGTGGATCGCACATTCGAGCCACGGGAGCCACGCCCGCTACGCTTGTCGTACTATGATAGATGTCGTAGCTGAAATGAGAACGGCTCTCTTACCATACGGAATTTTCGTTGAACTAAAGTGACCCAGTTAACAATGTGGCGTGGTCCCAACGCGATCCGCTGTCGCTCATCTTCGACTGAAATCGACAGAACGCATCCAGAAACAGCTGCGCTTCGCCATACTTGTGCACGTTCGACCGGAGAGCTTCCTCAAGCCAAGCAACAGTGCAAACGAACGGAGCAACACGTCAACGGCAGGCATACCGGCGATTCCTTCCACATTTCGAAGTGGACAACCTTAATTTTCAACTTCGGTCGAATGGTGGGCTGTTGAAACAGCAGATTAACCTAGCAAAAATGGGCGAGTAACAACTGCAGACGATCCAATTCCATTTACGCACGTTATTAATCATGGACATTGCGTAGTCTTGCAATTCCTCCTCGGCCTTGGACGCGTAAAGGCTCTTGAACATCTGCCAAAGTTTGTTGTCCGTGAATACGGCCAATTCCAAAGTCAGAAGGTCGGGTAGATTTTGCCCAACGTAGTCGCCTTGGAATGGTAAAGGAAGAACGCCCGGAGACGACTCTTTCAAAAGTAGTAACCGCAATACTGAGATCCTAGTGAAAGCATGGGAGGCCTACCGACGTCGCAAAACACTTCCGGCTGCATTTCGTGAAAAACAGTTTCCTCGAGATGCTGCAGGCTCGCTTCGTCGAAGGTGGATTTCGATGGTACGGATCTCTTGTAAATAAGGTGTCCTTCTTTCTTACCCGAATCGACGAACGGGAAACCGGCGGAGTGCTCGTACCTTGGATATATTATAAGGAAGTGATCGTCTAAGGCGATAATGCCTCGCTAAACATACGAAGCGTCGGTGCGGAAGAAATAAAAGTAAAACTAAGATTACAAGAGAACTGCAAACCGACAAAGCAACATTTGCATTTTTGTGGGACAGGACACGACCGCGATAGTGACACGGTCGAAGGGGCAGTCGGCGGAAGGTCCCATTTGGGGAATGGCTGTCTCGTGTGATCGCGGCGGCTTCATTGACGAGCAAGTCAGCTTCCGGCCACACTCTGAGCTTAAACGTCTCGTTGAAAGCCCGAAAATGGAATGTGAAGCCGGAGTCGAAAAACGACTTGGCATCAAAATCCAATTCATCAACATATGCATTCTCGAAACCTGGAGAAAAGCAAAACGGCGGAATTAGGCGAATATTTGCAACGCGACAGCTGCATAACGGAACAAACCCGCAAAATCGCTTTCAAGAAAAGCGCTAAATATGGAATGGAGTTGCAGCGTATTGGCGCTTGATAGTAGCGCAATGACAATGCACCAAGATGGAAAAAATTTAGATGGGCAGCGGCTCATTTCGCAGGGCACAAATTGCTGCCTTTCCGGCGCAAATCTGTCAGCAAAGAAAAAACTAAACGCAAAGGCGTTATTCAATACGGACGTGTGGCGCGATGGGTACCCGACGCTGGTCAAATGGCATGACCGGATATCGGCTTATAATCAGAGCGAATCGTTGACAGCGTCATTCGCTACTGCCTCACCAAGCAGTGCGAACTGGAATGTTCACCCTTTTTGGGGACGCTTCGCCCACCGTTTGCGTGCAACCGCGTTTCAGGTCGCCTATTCTTGGTTGCACAACCGTTGCGCAATTTGAACATTTTCCCTCGCGGCACCGGCAATCCAATTATACCGTTCAAATTGGCCGAATTGGTGGCCAAATGCCGCAGCAACGCCTCGCTTAAGTTTCTCCCGTATATGTAACGGTGCGGCGAATCATTTCAGTAATAAATCGAAAGAAGTGACAAAGCGAACTGCTTTGCTCGCCAACCAGGAAACGAAGATTACCAATTTAACTATGTGGGGCACTAGAGTAAGTGAATAAAACTGCGTCACTATCTCGGGGGCAGTTCGTAGACAGGAAACGATCACTTTCCACCTGTCAATACGACATGCAGAAATGAGCGCGAAAGGAGCTCCGGCAAAATTAGCCCAACTGCATAACGCCTGCAAAACAAAACCTTTCCGCAAATATGACATACCAACACTGATTGAACACTGGGTGTTTTGTAACGGGTTTGTTCATGTTCGGATGTCTTTTTTCGGCTGTCGACCCGTTTGGTGGTATCTGTAATAGATCTGAACACACGCCCTACCAGCGGATGGATGGGCAGTTATTAGAAAATATCACAGATGAGAACGCTTATCAGTCAGAGCTTTCGGCACACTCTGGTGCCGTCGTCAGTGATGGGAAAGAGGAAAGAGGAAAAAGGAAAAAGCGATGGGAAAGAGGAAAAAGCCTCTTTCCCATCACTGACGACGGCACCAGAGTGTGCCGAAAGCTCTGACTGATAAGCGTTCTCATCTGTGATATTTTCTAATAACTGCCCATCCATCCGCTGGTAGGGCGTGTGTTCAGATCTATTACAGATACCACCAAACGGGTCGACAGCCGAAAAAAGACATACCAACACTGACAGCAAAATCATTTATTGCAAACTAAGAGGATTACGCTTACCGACACGCCGTCGATGGAGAAAGAAAAACAGCAAAAGGACCCTACCTTAATAAGAGTTATTGTTAAATTACTGTACTCGAAAAGCAGGTACGTTGGCAGCCAGTGAACGGGTACATGTCGTTTCGACGCAAGGCGTTTTGACGCAAGCGCACTTCGACGCGTCGTCACAGGCTCAATCGGCAGGCCTGTCTCCACAAACGGTTACCACTCCTTTCGCGGCCAATCTTTCTGCCTGACGGCTCACCTCCATGTACATGTCCTTGCTCCTACCTTCGGGTCCCTGCTCCATGTTTTCACATGGAACCACCGGCAATTTCCGTGACTTAACTCCATCGTGTAGGCTACCTTATTCGATCGCGTTGCTTCTTTCCTAGCTGTGTCATCTTTCTGCCAATCTAACGGCTCGCCTCCGTGTAGATGTTCTTGCTCCCAGCTTCGGGTCTCTTCTCCCTTTCCTCAATGTCAACATTTCTGCTCCATATTTCTTGACGCACCCGCGTACAATGTCCAAGGAATAGCTGCAACTTGCATGGTCCCATATCGAGTCGCACGAGTTGTTTGCTAGTTTTGCGTCCTTGTTCACATGCAATAGTCGATTAGATCCATCCAACCTGGATACTCTTTCCATTTGCATGCCTCGATCTAATCTTCTCGCGTATTCTTCCATGGATAACCGAGCACAGGCTGAATTTAATCACTTTTTGAGACGGTTTGGCTACTGGTTTATTTGGGAGCACTGCGTGACACCCACTAGACGGACGTGCAAACAAAGGCTGATGAGAACAAATTACAATAACATTGGACGACAGAGAAACAGACTACAGAAACGGTGTTGAGTATTTGCGGCTAGTGTACCAACAATTTCAAACGTTTTCTTTATTCGCACGAATTTCGTCTTTGTAACGGGCGTTTATTTCCGTGATAAAACTAAATGTTCTTGACAAAATATGGAGCATAAAAGTTTTGAGCTCGCTACACGCATGGTAGCGAATACATTTCTTCTCGATCCGAAATCTACTTAATGTCAACGAAACAGTGCAAGCGACCACAAAAGCCTTGTACCCTAAAATGAAAACCATAGCACATTGAATACGGATCTTGTCGCTGCTTACTTTGCCGGAGGATGCCAGCGCCTCGGCCAACGCTGCAGTTGACCTACGAGAGCCGTCACTGATCTTAAATGAAAGCCATGCTATATTGGATATGGATCTTGTCGCTGCTTACCTTGCCGGAGGATGCCAGCGCCTCGGCCAACGCTGCAGTTGACCTACGAGAGCCGTCACTGATCTTAAATGAAAGCCATGCTATATTGGATATGGATCTTGTCGCTGCTTACCTTGCCAGAGGATGCCAGCGCCTCGGCCAACACTGCAGTTGACCTACGAGAGCCGTCACTGATCTTAAATGAAAGCCATGCTATATTGGATATGGATCTTGTCGCTGCTTACCTTGCCAGAGGATGCCAGCGCCTTGGCCAGCGCCGCAGTTGACCTACGAGAGCCGTCACTGATCTTAAATGAATGCCACAGTATATTAGATACGGATCTTGTCGCTGCTTACCTTGCCGGAGGATGCCAGCGCCTCGGCCAACGCTGCAGTTGACCTACGATGGGCTGCTGATAAACATTGACCGGGGACTAACAACTTCGCTGAGGCCGCGCACCGCAGAATTCGGTCGGAATTCTGTGGGGAAGTTGCTTCTAGGTAGTTCAGCCCGGCAATCCTGAAAGAGAATACTTAGTTTATTGAGAACGTGCATTGGTTTTTTACCTCTGAAGACGGCTTGAATGCATCGGATGGATCTGTGGAAGCAATCGCTCTCAGCGACGCTGTGTGAGCTTCTGAAATTTTCGAAGTTGCGAACAAAACTGAGCCAATCAAGTTATACACTCACCTCACAGATCCATCCTAAAGTTGTGCGCAATCCCCCGGAGATAGTCAAGCATCGTTCGGGTGCCATACCGGCGTACGATGTCCAGAATACGATTGTCCGCCTGGATGTATCGCTGCCGCTTATGCTGCGGCTGCTCTCCCCTAGCGTACTCTTCGTATTCCTTGTCACGACCGGCCTGGACTTTACGGAGGCCATCTATAAACCTCCAAAACGTTGGATGGTCCACCCCGAACTCCGACCGAATTCTGCGATGCGCGGCCTCAGCGAAGTTGTTAATCCGGTCGAGGCCCGCCAATGTCGTTTGATAGGTGGACCATATGCTTGGAGGAAATAGAGGCTCCCGGCGGCTATGGTGCCGGTTCCAGACTCCCACGTAGTTTTGCTCGAACCAGTATAAAGTCGGCAGAAGCTCACGTGGGAGCTCTGTTCCCAAAACATCAATAGCCCCGTCCAGGTCAGTTATAGGAACGAACGCAAGGGAGGCGATCATGCGGGCGCACAATCCAAATCCGGACTCCCTACGGCACCTGGTGAGAAGACCTTCATGGTTCAAATGCTTATATAAGTTTCTCACCAGGTGGAAGAAACAGCCGAATATCTGGGCGGAAGGGAATGTGGCCACAGCGGCGTTCATTGCCGCCATCTCGAAGTCTATGGAGATGGACTCCGGCGCCAGCTGTGGCCACATATCCCTTATCGCTCTGAACATTCGGCTGTATGTCAGTTCCTGCTTGTTTGGGAGCAGGGCGTACAGCACAGGGAACACGAAGCCCTCCCTGTCCGCCAACAGCACGTACAGCTGCTCGAAGATGTCGGGCGAGACGCTGAACGTGCCGTCGGCGTAGAGGGCCTTCATGTGCATGCTGGACGCACCCTGTGACTGCCGCCCGAAGATCAAAATCCGATCTTCATCTCCCAAACCTGAATCGTAAAGCAGGAACTGTTCTTCGTTGTAGGTTTGATACGCCTCTGGAATGACAAGCGAAGCGCGGCTCACCGGAAGGGATGGAGGCGCATCGATGGCGGCTCGTCTTCGCTGTATGATCCTCCGAATGTGCGCCGTCCGCGGCATTTGGCCCAGGACGGCCGTTGAAACGCCCTGGAGGGCTTCATTTATGATGGCGGCGGGCGTTTCAACGGTTTCTTCGGCTCTCCTTCTTATTTCTGTCATGACGACGCTGGCTTCAACTTCACCAGCGTCGAAGCGATGACAGTGAAAATTGATCCTCTTGACGACTCGTCCTGTTGCGGCATCTGTATGGATCCTCGCCTTGCATCCGTCCGAATCGCGCTTGTCGCAGCGCCAGAACTTCTTTGTTCCGGTGGAATCCATCCTGTCAAAGCAGTACATTTGACCGTCATCTCCGAACTTCTCTCTGTTCCGCTTAGAGAGGGTCCTGGACGTCTGGGCTGGCCGACTTGCTTGCGTTCACTGGAACATGTCATTCGTTTATCCGGCGAACGAACGGTTTGGACGAGTCTTACATAGTTTTGCCCCTTAGCTTACTGTACCGAGCGTGAGTAACCGCTGAAATGCAGGTTTTCAGCTCAACAAAACAACGCAACAAATGTAAACGTGGTCGTTGGCGTCATCATGCTTTGTTTGCTTAGTGGCCAATCAGCGATCCAAACAAAGGATTTCCACAGCATTGGACTACTAACTCAGCAGAAAAGTTTCCGGTGCTCGCAAAGTCGACCTTCTTCAGTGCTTTGCAGCTATTAATAGCAATAGCAAAAACGGCGCCACTTATCTTGGTGACGGTCAAAGGATGCCTTCTATCAGGCGTCGTGCCGTGACATCAGCCAAACGCGGTCAGGAATCACCGAGAACGCAGCACATCTCTGCGCGGAGACGCTGCCACGGCCAAGGGCAACCTGCCGTTGATAAGTTACGACAATCTACTGTTAATTTGCAGTTTTCCCCATAAGCTGCGTGGCTTTCGTTTTCATGGCCCAGCGAAGAAGGCCTGCTTTTCTACCTCCTGACGATCAAATGGCCCGGCTACAGACTGCCTAATGTACCTGCGCACGCATTTTACTGTTTGTATTGGCAAAGCTGCAGTGTCAGGATTGAAAAGATGAGGTAAGCTTCGTTTTGAATATTATCCATAATGGCATGACCGTCTAAGGCGCGTTTTCTTAGTAATTTACGCCTTCAAAAGCGGCTGGCCGCGGCCGTAATGAAATGTGGCAAGAACAAGGTTTGGCTGGACCCGAACGAGGCGAACGAAATATCGAACGCCAACTCAAGTGCGCAAACTGTCCGATTGCGCTTGTAGCGTTTTGTTCGCTTGTAGGACAGAATATTCGTCATTTGGTGAAGGACGGGTTGATTATCAAGAAGCCAGTCGCGGTGCATTCGAGGTTTCGGGCTCGCAAGAAGAAGGAGGCAAAGCGAAAGGTAAGCGTTCGTTCGGCAGCCGCGGGCTGTTAAGAAAGGTCGAACCGCGTTCAGGGACGGCACATGGGCTTGGGAAAGCGCAGAGGTACGAAAAACGCGCGCATGCCATCAAAGGTGCTCTGGATTCGGAGGATGCGCGTCCTGCGGCGTCTTCTAAAAAAGTACCGTGACGCAAAGAAGATTGACAAACACCTGTAATGTGCACGATAGTTTTCTTGTTGCTTCCTGCAAGTCATTTTCCGAAGGTACCGGGAGCTTTACCTGAAGGCAAAAGGAAACACGTTCAAGAACAAGCGCGTTCTTATGGAGTACATCTTCAAAAAGAAGGGCGAGAAGCAGCGTGCAAAGGCCCTTGCGTACCTATTTAGTTGTCGCAGGTTTTTCGTTCTCACATAACTGGTCCAATTTAGCGATCAAGCCGAAGCACGTCGCCAAAGAAACAAGGAAGCCCGCAAGCGGCGAGAGGAGCGCCAGGCGCAGAAGGCAGCCGAGATTGTCCGTCGTAGTACCGCTGGCGCAGAGAAAAAGGAATAAAAACAATGTTTTTTATTGTCACGTTTCCAAGGAGGGACTAAAACCGTTATCGTCTGACAGTTTTCAACAATCACCTCTCGCTAGCGTTCACCAATTGTAACAATAGGTGCGCGCAGCGTATAGGGCGGCCATTATATATTCCGGTGAGACACGTACCGGAAGTACCTCTTGGCACCCAATACCATACGCAACATATCGCCTAATCCTTGCCTAGGTTTATCCATAACATTGTTGCGCTTTGTCCAAACAGTGATCATGTCGCCCTTTTCGCGGACAGCCATGCCGGCGCCTAGTAGCGTCTCCCCGTATCCTTTTAGTTTCCCTTCCGTTATGGCTATAATGGTCATCATCCAGTAGCGGTCCATTGCTTCGTGTTGCGATGGATCGAAGCAGGCAATCCAATGGCCTTCGTCCGGCTGAACGCTTCTTGGTGCAGTAGGGTCGAACGATTCCATGAACAAGTAGCATTCGCTTTGCCAGCTCATCATGCTCACTCTTTTGGCGCCATTGAATACTGTCCAGAAGTCGCATGCAGTCTCAAACGTGCCCAACTTGGACAACGTACCTTCTTCCGGATGACCGGAATCCGCTGGGTTGTTCGACTCCCATAACCAAAGTGCCCATCGTTCTTGCAGTCGATTTTTTGGCTTATCCACAGTTCGACTCGTCGGCGGAAGAGTCGCTGACCGTTCGTGAATGTCCTCTTTTGATAGCAGCAGTTTGGTCATGGACAACCAAGAAATTCCATTCTCCAAAAGCATCTGATCCGATTTGTCAACGCTTGAACTGGATATATCCAATGCCTGCGACGTCGATGCGATTGCGTCGCTTTTCTCGTCCGTCGATTCTTGGTCGCTTGCGTGCATACTTCGAAAAGGTACACGTTTCGGCGGACGGATTAAGTCCTTTTCCTCCGTTCTAACGTTTCTTCAAGTCGCGCAACCTCAGCATTACGCATGTTATACCCGTTAAGCTCCTCGTGAATCTACGCAAAGTACAAGCAATGCTTAAAGCACACATTGGTAACAATTCAACGGCAAAGCACAATGTACATACTAGTGATGGGTACGGACGCACTTTGAATTGGCGAAATAAAACTGAATGAACTTTTACTAGCAAGCTGTGAATCAGTGCATCAGCAGAACGCTACCGTCTCACTATCGCTGCTCCTGTGGGCGGCCGTAATTTTGTACGCCCGCAAACACATTGATCAGCGTGAATCACATGAATGGAACATGCCGCGCTATTAGCACGTTTCAATGCGCAATTACTAATGTGCGTGCGTGACGCTACGTGACGCGACGTCGCTTTGGTCTTTCGGCCTCCGAGGGACACCAACCGGCCAGCATTGGAGAAACGTTCAAAGTTTGCGCCGGATGCCGCCGTTGCTTCCGCTTGTTGACCGTTGCCTTCAGTCGGCTGGTCGCCGTTTTGAGGCGTTGCGACAGTGGCGCCTCCAATGAGTCGGGCAAACCTTTTCCCATAAGATTACAAAATCCGTCTATGCGCTTTTGTCTTCCGCTTTGTAATGCTACCGCCCTTTTGACTACGGGCAGCAAATGCCTGTCCGTTTCCTCTTTTGACCAGCCGAACCAGTTGGACATTAAACTGCGAATTCTATCGACGTCTGGCAAATTCCAAGACAGCGTTTGGCCATCGACCTGATCGACTCGAGGCTGCAAAAACGCGTCGAAAACAAGCTGGTCCGGAAATGTGTCCGGAAAACGGCAATGAGCCAATTTGACCAAACGTCCTCTGTTGCTCGCTTCAGCGGAGTCGTCGCGATCACCGTTGGCTATCCGTTCGCACCAGGAACGGAAATGTCGCAGAGATTGGAGACGGTCGACGTTCTGTTCCTCTTTGGTATGATCGAATTCGGCTATTACTTCAGTTGCCGTTACGGCTCCAATACCTTGGACACCTACGGTGTAATCGCAGCCGACCAACATAGCCAGCAGCACCAACCTTTCCCGGTCCAATCCTGCGGAAAAGGCGAAATTGTTGAAATGCGCAAATCGTTTCAAGCTTTACCGTATAAATTTGTTATAGTAGTCATGTCGAACTGCTCGACCATTTTCTTAACGTTGAATAAGTTACGATACACTCGACGACCGCCGAACAGCCAAATATCCGAATCGTCCGTGATCGTACCTTCCGTAATGTGGTTCTCCTCGAGCCATGCGCACTGGGCTTCCGCCTCGGCCGGACCTTTTACCACAGGCATTCCAAAGCTTTTTATCAAAACCTAAGGCATCGACTCAATTGAATTGTTAATGAGAGACTTTTCTGGGCACCAACCTCACAGTCATCCAAAATTTGCGAACTAACGCCTCTTTCCCTTGCTTCAGCTTGTACCCTCTCCTTCCTCAGCAGCTCGACGTTATCCTCGTAGTCGCTCTCCGCCGAAGCGTCCGACGAAGTTGACGTAATGCATTCCAACGAAGACGGCTTGGCTGCCAACGGCCGAGAAATCAAAACAAGCGATTCGTGGCAAGGTTTTGTCGGCTCTTCAACTTCAATAAAGTCGTCTAGGGAGGGGATAATGGTTGCCGGCGTTTACAAAATGGCGGCGCAACGAAAGCGGAAACTGCATACTAACCACTGTCATCTGTAGAATGACTTGACGGAATGTTGGAAGCATCTTCGTACACTTGTCGCCTTAGTGGTTCAAATGACAAAGGGTCCTCAGAAGGCGTACAAACTTCCCCGGATAAGACATCCTTTGCGAAATAGCTCAAGGATGTCGACGGCGGGGGAGAATGCTTGCGCACGTTGGTCGTTGCGTCTATGTTGCCAACGCTCTGCTGCTGGTAAACGCAATAGCCAGTCAAATTATCATTTTGCTCTTCTTCAACCGAAACAGGGATGGTCGTAGGTTGGTCTGCAGTCATTCGAAAGGAGCTGATCGACTCTGGTTTCAAAATGTCGGCATCCTTCCGCTTGGCTGGCTCTTGATCATTTGGCTCCATTACCTGGATCGGTGTTGCTTCATCTTCGAACATGACGTGATGCTTTTGATCGCGGCTAAGCATCTTGCGTAGTCGCACTAAATTGCTATTTGGCGGACCGTTCGTCAGGCTTAGGGCAATCACTGGATCGCTTAGGATGATCTCGGTGCGCAGACGACTCATCTTTTCGCCCAATTCGCTTCGATTGATCAGCCGCCTCATTTGAGCAGCCGAAAAATCAGTCGAATCCTTAAATGTGGAGCAATTTTTAAAAAGGCAAAATGGGGTACTTAAGCACCCACTTCTGGCAAATCCTTCAAGGAGCAGGCAGCCGACCTTTCGGATGCGTATATTTGGAATTGCATCTCGTTCGGAAGAGCGGCCAACGATTGAGGATCAATGCTCGAAGAGGAAGGCAAATCGAAAGAATCCAAATCGTTCCATAACGTCTGAGACGGGCTCCTTCCGGGAGACGACTCACCGTTTGATTTGGCCTCAGCGTCTTCCTCCTGTTCTAAAATAAAATGGCTGTCCGCGGAGACATCCTGAAAAAGCGTCGTTGAACACTTACGTCACTCGCTGATCTATTGTAATTCAGTGAAAAAGCGTTATTTACATAGAATCATTGATTGCACGGAATAAAGACAGGGCAAAATCCTGTTTCCAAAACTGACACCTACCTTCCGATTTGGGGAATCGCTGGGAGCGTTGTTCGAAACTGAAGGTGACTGACATTTCTCCTTCGCTGAAAAGCCAAAAGATGCATGCTCGAGGCAATAGCCGAAAGAGCAAATCAATACGAAACTAAATATTGGAGAAATCACCTAATGTGGCTGTTCCCTTGTTAAAATGGCTCGCAGCAGCAGCGAGATGTTTCACAAGTTTTACGTGAGCCTTGCGGCTTTTCAGCGTTGCCTGGCTGAGGCACAACCGCCGAAGAAGCTTGAAGAAACGACAATGGCAAGGTGGAGCAATTGAAACAAAGCTTACCTGCGTTCTCTTCTTTAAGCTGGAGACCTCGGGCCCGTCGAACACGAACACGGCGCGAATACCGTAAAACAGTAGCTTCAAGAGACGATGGAAAAGCACCTGCAGATGCATTCGAGGTCCCTCGGACCTGGCAACGCTTGTAGCTACCCTCGCGTGGACGGCCTGGTGAAGCCATATCGACAGGTCTTAACGCAAGCGGAACTAGCGGCACATAACGGCAATCTGCTTTAGGTTACCTACTGACAACTTGGTACCCTCGAGACGATCCAACTTTACCAGCCTCGATGTCGGCTGCAGAAGTTTCCAAAGACCCTTCACACCCATTTAAACACCCGCAGACGGCGAACGACGGTTAATCAGGGAAAGCAATCCTGCCAACGTAAAACTGCTGACGCGCAACAGTCTACCTATTGTACAGGAGCACGAACCAAGCGGTCCACATTTTACAACCTGCCCGTTCTGAAACAGTACGTGTAGCGTAATGGTATGGTCAGGTTCGGTAATTGACGGTTGCGCAATGTGCTTTGCCCCAATTCACAAAGCATTGAGTTAGTCGGCATCAAATGTTTGCTGACTTACAACGCTGGCGAACGGGCTTGGCAGTTACGAACGAAAATTTAACAAGTTCTGGGTGATTACAAAAGCCTAAACTAGTCAAATCCCCTTTTCAAATGCCCCTTTATGGTTTTCGGCAGACTTTTACTGAATATCAACTCCACAGCGAAGTCGCACGTTTTTTAAATAAATAGATGCTGCGAGCTCAAAGTTATGTTTCTTAATAGAATTACATTGGTCGCGTTATCGGTTGATCTTTGCTTGGATATACCTTATTTTAAAAAATAGCTGCCAAGCAACCGTCACTCAATGAAACGCCACCGGAAAGGCTCAGTTGCAGCGTAACGCCGCGCTTCAGAATACGTATTCCGTGAGGGCACAGTTTTGAGGTTCTCCAAAGCCAAGCGAAATTTGGCAAAGTTCCATTTGCCCAATGCTTGCTAAATTGCGCGCACTGATCGACAAGGTTGCTATGAACGTGAGATCTCCCATTGTTACCAACTGTAGCCTAAATGAGATGCGCAGGCCAGTATAGCAGACCTGCCGATCGCAAAATCGTTGGTACATTTTTTAAATCCAAAAAGCCTTGCAATTTCGCTTTGGAAGGAGAGTGTGAGAAGAGACGGCATGACCGGATGTTTGGGAGGATTGTTTTCCTAGATTCTGGCGCTCAGCGGCGCTTCGTCTCCCTTCGAACGTTCCGTTGGCAATTTCCATGCCTCGAGAAGCAACGGCCGATCAGCGCCAGGCTAAGGAAAGGGACCGATTTGAACGATGGCTCCTGCTGTTGGACAAGCAGCGCTTGCGGATCGAAAGTCTTCCAGATTCTTTCTGCGAGGAGCGGCTTGCCAAGCTGGACGTTACCCTGCCCGCTGGACAAACCGGTCGTGAGGAGTTAAGAAAGTCCTTAAGCCAAAAGAGGGTAAGTCGCTTTTCTTCAACTCCGTCGCACGCAACTTTAGCACCTCGAGCGCGTTCGTCCTTGTCACGGCCGCTTTCTTTTTCCTCTTCCACTTCTCCCTCTTTTACGTGGCGACCGATCCAGCCAGCGTGCCGAAGGCCTTAGGTGGTCACATCGCTTCGATTGCGAATCGAATTTTCCTGCTCCATCCTATTTCCTTAAGAACTGGTTTCTCATATTTGTCAGCCCTTGGACGCGCTCTGAGGAAGATGAATTGCTTCGAAGTATCGTTTCATCTTGTTAGCCCAATTTCAATCGCAACATGGCATCCATTTGATTTTCCGCAATCCTTAACCAGCACTGCAAATCCGTAGGTCAACGGTGGGCCGCACGCTTGCCGCAGAACACGTCCTTTTCCTTTCGTGCGTTGCTGCAATGTGCGGAAAGGATAACCTGAAAGAAAGCTGGGCTCTTAAATCAAAGCGATCATCCAATCGTTTGGTTAAGGTGTTTCTTCACGCCGTCGCGATTGCTGTGGAAAGTTCATCAACTGCAAGTGTGATAATTACTGATACTTACTTGTGCCCGTTTAAGCCCCTGTGTCTTTGTGGGTGTTTGACGGCAACTTCTTCGGCTTACCCATCGCTCGCTGCTTCCATCATGCGAAATACTGCGTTCAACATAGCTGGCAGCAGTTGGTTGCTCCGATGACACCAGCAATAGAATGGGTGTGCGCCAGCTGTCCGAACAACCACCGTTTTCTCTTGCTCGCCTTACTCTCTTTTCCATCCGTCGTCAACGTGCGATAAACGCTTGCTTGCGCTGGCTGCATTTGCTTTTCGTTGGATTCACGTTGGTCGTCGATGCAACAGAAAGATAGGTATTGGCAGTCGCCGTGGCCATCGTGAGTCTTCCCTCATCTGCTATGAGATAGTTGTACCTCGCGAGTCAGTTGCCTCGCTCCCTGCGTGCATCCGCCTTTTTCTCATTGCACCAATTTCGCTATGTTGGCTATTAGTATCGTTCCTGGTGAACGACGATTATGGAATTGCCTTGGTTCTCGATGCTTCCTGCAATACGCTGGCCTACCTCACATTTGGACAACCCTATCCAATGTCCACTAATCGCTATTGGCGTTCCAACAACGGTTGGCTGGCGCGTCCGGCTAGCCAAGAAGCGTTGTATGCTTCTCCTGAATCCATAAAATCTTTTCCCATATATGATGGGGCAAATTCCCATTGGCAAGGCGCCACGAAGGACTATATGCGATCGGCGTATAATGATTACCGGCGTAAAGTCGATTCCAACCCGTATGAGTCGCCGGATTATGAGGTAACGCAAAGAAGAAGTACGGCTGCCTCTTCGAGGCAATTGGACATATCGGCGTTGGACGAAATCCTTATGAATACCAGCACGTTGGGCTGTCAAAGGCCAATGGAAAGACGTCATAGCGAGACTTGGAGATCCAACTTCTTAGCAAAGCGGCAACAGTTTGCCACTAACGATTCAACGGACTGCCGTGTTCGAAAGGAATTGCTCATTGCGAAGGCGGCCGCACCTGACGGACCGACCTTTGCCGAAGATCCCTCGCAAAGGCAACAGTTTATCAATGGTAGGCACGTTGATTATTTCGCTTGACGCATTTTCGGTTTTCTCGCTTTTTGTCACGCGCTCGCTAAGGCGTTTTGTTTTCAGGAAAGTTCAAAGACCGCCTCTACTTGGAGCGTTCGTACAGCGACCAACATTTGCCCGACTATGTCCGCCAATCTTGGAGGCATCCGGCGCTGGACAATTCGGTTAGCTGCACGCTTCCGAGGAAAAGTCAGCCAACCCCAATGCAAAGGTCCTCCAGTTGGAACGTGGCCAACTATCGGAATGATGGCGGCGAGAGATCTCGTTCAAGATCAAAGGGCGGGCAACCATCCTGGAATGCCTGGAATACGGTCGTCGAGGCAATAATCGCTGAGAGGGAGCAGCAAAGGGAGGAAAGCGACTGCTATCGTAGCCCTTGGCGCACCCAATCGCTGCCCAGGTTCTACGGGACCCGTCATGCCCAACCAACAGTTGCGCCCAACTTCTCCGAGCTTGATTCCATATTGACCAACTTGGGCGTGGCGAACGACCAACAAGTGCCTCTGGCTTCCGCCAAGCAACTTAACGGTCCGACGGCTTTTGTTGGCAAGCAAAATGCTCCGTCGAGCTCGCACAGTTCCCGAGTGCCATTCAGGCTGTCCACAGCAGGGTCGGTGGCTGAACGAATACAGCAGTTCGAAAAGCGACCGGATGGGGCGCTGTGCAAATTGTCAGAGTATCCCCGCCAGCAGTTGGTAGGTGGGCGCATTCGCTACCGGGTGTGAACCTTAGTCAACTTTAAAAACGCGTTTGCATAACTTCACTTTTTGCCCAGTTCTGCCGTTCCCTAAAATTGTCGTACGTTTAAGAGGTTGTCGCTGCACGAAGCGAGCAATCCGCGGATATGGGATACTACTCTTCCTTTGAACGTCCACTACGTTCATTCGCCATGCCAAAAGGTGGCTCAGGGTGCGTCTTCAACTGTAACGCCGACGTTGTCTGTCCGTCGTGACTTGGAGACCGTTCCTTCTGCTCAGATCAGCCGACCAGAGACAAAGAAACCTTTTCCACGGGTCGACGTTCCCAGGTGAGCGCTCCTTTTGTGCTAACACGTTCGTTTGAAACAACCGGTAGACGTTCATTTCGCGCGTACGGTTTGAGTTTGCGTTTTGGGCTCTTTGTGCTTCGGCAGCCGTTCAGTGGCGCTTGTTAAGCAAACAGGTTTTCCGCAGTCGATAGGGGCATAATTTTTCTCACATCCATTTCCGCAAGCATTATCGCGCATGGGAAGTTCGCCATTGTTCTTTGGCCAATGTTTTCGCGCCGTTTCCCGCAAGCAGGGCAGGAGATAAAGCCACTTTGAAATTTGCATGGCGAAGCTACTGTGCCGGTGTGCGTTTTCAATGAGCAATATCCGGTCGAAATGTGCAATTTTTTTGGAATTTCGCTGTTAAACGCGAACGGCGTGTCACATTTTTTGGAGCAGCCTTTCGCCCGTTACTTTGCTTGTAAGAGCCAATTTGTCAATGTTGAAAGGGCGATTAATCGCGTACGTTAGGCACTGCGGGATAAGCGCTCGTTGGCAACATTTTACCCTCCGCCCCTCCCGGATGGCGTTGCTGTCTAGCTACCTGGTCGTACAGCATTCAGCCCGCTTACGTTTCCTTCGTAACAGCATTAATCATAAAATTGACTTCCACTGAACATCCAATCTGTAGCGGCTTCC
Organism: Trichuris muris; assembly: GCA_000612645.2. Lineage (NCBI taxonomy): Eukaryota > Metazoa > Nematoda > Enoplea > Trichinellida > Trichuridae > Trichuris > Trichuris muris. The sequence continues at coordinate 17,034,839 of CBXJ02000086.1, read as the reverse complement.
ACCGACGGCTCAAACGTTTTCTGTGCTGTGCGATCTCTTTTGATTTTAACTCAACACTGTCGTTCATTTGTGAAAATCTACTTCATTAGATTGCCCGCCTAGTGTGTCTGTGGTTGTAGATATACAGGCAGTGGGTGCTTTGAACAGAGGAAGTCGAAGGAACGACTGCGCAACGAGGAAAACGTATTAATAATGACGTAGCCGCGATTAGCTGCAAGAATTTTTGGTGATCTATTGCGTATGCAGCGAAGCAATTAAAAATTGAACTTCGCGTATTTCCAATTGTTCACTGGTGGCCATGATTGTCAAAGGTAGCAGCTTGGCAACGGCGGTTCTTTCGTATCAGATTTCCGTTGCAACCGTGAAATGGCCTCCTCGCAATCAAGCTAAGCAAAGTTTGTCGTAAACTTCGCGTATTTGTACATGTGAAAGACTTCAGAAGCTGCTTCGACTGCTTTCAAACAGTTCATTTGCCTGAACGCTGCTTACGATCGGTTGGCGCAGATATCTTTTGTGCGCTTTCGTGATCCAGCTGGCTTTCTTCGCTACGTCGCACGGGTACGTCGCTGTTGCGGTGGTTGTACAGTAGCTGAGAAGAACGCAATGGACATTTGATTCTATTATAGAAACATCCAAGATAAGATCATGATAAATAATAGTTGACCTTTACGTCCATTTTTAAATGTTGAATCTACATGACTGCAATCATGAAACTGTAGTATGTGATGCTCGGCACTGCCTTATTTCTAAGCCAACAGTTATGATTGTCCGCCTTATTTTCCAATCTCGTTTATTGACAATTGCATACCTTTTCTACGTCCGCCTTAAGTTCAATACAAAATGTCGGGAAATGCTCCTATCTTGGCAGGCTTGTTTGATTCAGAATGTAAAGCCATTTGTCTGCCGCAAGCAGCCGGGAGGAAATTTGCTTACGAAAAAGTTCATAAGCATTGACCACGTCGAATGGATTGACCATTTCAAAATTGCATTCAATGTTGAATGATTTACTGGGCTGAGCTGCGAGCTGTGCTGAGTGGCTGTCGCTCATCAGCTAACAATTCGTTCAATGCTGAAATTTGTTGCTCCTTGTAAAAAGTTAGGGTTCCTGCGGGTGTTTCACTCTCATAATGTAGCGCTCTGCCACGCTTAACCGTTGAATGTGTGATTAGCTTGCTCTAAGGCTAGTTGATAGCGGATGACATATCGTTAGTATTTAGTGCTGCACCTCGTGACTTCGATTAGTGATGGAAGCAGCATAGCTCCGAAACGGACTTCGTACGTTATATATAATATATTAGTACGACTATCACCGTTTAATGTAGACAACGACTTCGGAGCTTTCGAGGTTGCTCACACCCCGTCATCAGCGATAAAGACGCTATATATATATATATATATATATATAATTTTATTGAGGAATGAAACACGGCAAGAAACGGAACCCTTTATATAAATGTTTTTAAATAAAGATCCGGCAGCTGCGGAGCCTAACATTTCAACGCGAGAAGTTTCGCTACCAACAAGTTCAATAAACCCTAAGACTGCCTGGTCTTCAGGGGATCTGCGCCCACCTAAAGGCAGTAAATAAATTGTCTGATTCCTGATGCCCCAAACGTTTCTGCCGTAGACGTTTTGTTCTATGTGCATGTGTTCTGCGTGATGTTCAGTATTTATGCTTAAGTGCGCCTATGTATTTTATATTTCCCCTGCTCTGTACCCATTCCGCGCACCACTACATCGCTTAGCTCATTAAAGCAAGGCGATTCCCAGGTTTTTAAAGAAAGAGCATCTTACTTTCGTCCTTTCTTGTATCTAATGGCCTGGACTCTGATGGTTGTCCCCATTGGACAAGCGCAATCTCATTCATGTCATTATCTCGTAGCTAGATTCCGTAGTACGAAGATTGGAAGGATCACTAGGTATGATAACCGTTCGGGAAGGAATTCAAAGGTGCAGGACGAAATACGCGCTTGGAATACATGCTATTTGGAATATTCATAGGGTATCCTATACAGCGCGGAATTCGTTATCCGCGGTAAAACGCTCAAAATTTGGGACGAATTAACCGCGGATAACGAGTGCCGCCTGTATATATATATATATATATATATATATATATATATATATTGGAATAAGGGAATTTTGACGGGTTTGGGTTTCATTTTGTCCAATACGGCAATAACCCGTTGAAGAAATATTTTATTTTCCGCGAAGCTTTCGGGACCGACCTTGTCCCGTCGTCAGCGCTTAGTAGAATGAAAATTGTCGGGAACCTATTCAATCTTAGAGTTGTTTTAAACCGAAGGACCAACGATCTTTCTTTAAACTTATTGTCTTCATTCCCTTGGTGGTAGCGGTTAGACTTTAAAGTTATCCTATTTCTTGGTCCTTTGTTCGAGGTTTTTCATATGTTCGTTGCTTCACTTTCCCCGTTTGTTGAAACAAACGCACATCCCGTTTTTATCGCCACAATGGACCATATGTTGCTAATATCCGTCCCTTGATCTCTGTTAATGCAAACGTTGTGCCGAATATAAAATGCTTCTTTGATTTTTCTAAGCTTGAAGTCCTGTTCATGTTTTAGTATGGACACGCTCATTTGGTTGTTTGTATGCGGACAACCTATTGAATGTTCCACCATGGCTGAGGCGTTGATTGCCTCTTGCATTATTTCCAAGGGGTCCCTTTCTTGTGGTCTTCCCCTTGTTCTCACCGTTTCACCTCTATGTCTTCTTTCAGCGTTCCTATACCTTGTCAGTGCCATGTTGTGTTGTTTTATTCTGTGTTCCACTGTATGTCCTGTTTCTCCAATATATTTAGCCCCACATGCACATTTAATACTATAAACTACTCCTGGTTTCTTATCATACGTGATCTTGACTTTGTCTGATCTTAAGATCGATCTTAGATTCGGAGGACTTCTGAAAGCAATTAGAATTCCAAAATTCTTTGCTAGTTTCCGAATCTTCTCCCCTAAACCAGGATAGTAAGGAATGGAAAGTGTTTTTGTTGTTTCTTCCCTATCCCTTTTTGGCCTTCTGTCCCGGTGTAGGTGCATCTGTAGTCTCTCTTTAATGCATGAATCAATGAGATCCTTGGGGTAGTCGTTCAACAGTAATGTTCTTTTTATATATCCGATTTCGTCCTTCAAGTATTCATTATCACAAATCTTCACTGCTCTGTCCACCATTCCTATTACGATACCCTATTTGACTGTCATTGGATGGTTCGAGAAGAAATTTAGGTATCTGTCTGAATTCGTGGGTTTTCGGTAAACCCTTGTCTTAAGATGATTGTTACTCCTTATTACTAGGGTGTCCAGGAATGGAAGTCTTCCATTTTTTTCTTTTTCCATTGTGAACGTGATGTTCTCTGGGAAAAGGCTGTTCAAGTGCTCAAGAAGAGCTGTCTCCTTTCCATTTTTGATAACTACAAACACGTCATCAACGTAACGCTTGAAAATCTTTAAATGATACGTTGAGATGTTAGTTCCGAAAGCTTTCTCTTCCAAATGTTCCATGAATATTTCCGCAATAATTGGGGAAAGGGGGCTTCCCATCGGTGCTCCGTCAACTTGTGCAAAGTAACTCCCGTTCCATTGGAAGTAGTTGCCTTCTTTCATGCAAAATTTGATCATCTTATGATTTTATATATATATATATATATATATATAATCTTGAAAATTGGATGTCTGGTAACGGGGAATTGTTTCCTTTCGCTGACGACGGAACCAGACGGTTCCGAAAGCTTCGAAAAAACACTCAAGTGAATCGTTCTCTGTGCACTTTTTTAATAACCTGCTCATCCATCCGTTGGTAGGGCACGTGTTAATTTATTACAGAGTACAGACGACAAACGGGAGAAAGCCGTGAAACGAAGAACACCCTCAATATATATATATATATATATATATATATATATATATATATATATATATATATATATATATATATATATATATATATATATATACAGGGGGTCCTCGTTTAACGTCAGGATGCGTTCCTGGAGAAGTGACGTTAAGCGAAAACGACGTTAAATGAAACTGACTTTATTATTATTTTGATAGGGGCTGCGGGGGATGCGTTCGCAGCGCGTGATGACGGTGTCATAAAAACCTAGACTTCTGGAGCTATTCCACCTACGTCTGCACCAGCTATCAATATATTACCTTAAGATATTAACAAAATACAAATACGTTTTTTATTCTGCTCCATTTTCAGTATTTCCGAGTAGCTTAAGTAGTACTGACATTACAGGCTACCAATATATCCCACCCACACGCTTATCTGTGCTGCAAAAACCTATCCAGTGTCAGCTGCTGTGCGTGCCTTTTCCTCCTTTCGTATATCTCTCTGTAACAGCTATACGCATCCGTGATCACCTTGTTCACTTGCGCACTTCTCTCCTGTTGGGGATCTTTCTCAGTGAAGATGGCCATGGCATTTTCCAACAAGCGAAAGGCCTCAGACAAATCTTTCGTCGACAAAGTCTTTGCCTGTTCTGGATTCCTAAGTTCAGGCGCTTCCTGGTCTTCGGTTAATTGTCGTTCGATCTCTAGTAGATCACTATTCGACAGTTCTTCGTCGTGAGATTCTAACAGCTCTGCAATATCCTCTTCGTTTATTTCACCGAGGCCGACTTGGTGCGCTATCCCAGCAATCTCCTGATGGAGGTGTTGGATGGATTCTGTCGGCCCTGACGATTCAGTTGCCACTCCGAGATAAAGTTTACGCCAGGCAGCATTGAGTGTGCTGCCCTGCACTTCATCCCATGCTGCTGACAAATTAACGACAGCATTCATCACGTTGTATCCATGCCAAAATTCTTTTACCGTGCGATTAGGAGAGTTACCTATGAAATCAAGCGCCTGTTGGAATGTGCGTCTCAGGTAGAAGGCTTTAAATGTTGCTATAACTCCCTGATCCATTGGTTGAATCAGGCAACTCGTGTTTGATGGCAAGAAAGTCACTCGGACACCGTCGCAGAGCTCATCTAAGTCAGGTGGATGCCCCGGTGCGTTATCCAGCACAAGTAAAGCTTTGCTTTCTATGTTTTTCGCTTGGCAGTATTCCTTCACTGCCGGGCAGAAATACGAAGTAAACCACTCACGAAAAAGACTTCTGGTGATCCACCCCTTCTTGTTCGACCGCCAGATAACCGGAAGGCGTGGTTTACAGTAGCCTTTCATAGCCCTCGGCGTCTCACAATGGTATACGGTTAATGGTTTCATCTTCAGGTCTCCGGAAGCGTTTCCACAGAGGAGAACAGTCATGCGGTCTTTCGCAGGCTTGAATCCCGGTGCCCATGTTTCTTGTTGAGCGATATAGGTTCTCTTTGGCATTCTTTTCCAGAAAAGGCTTGTTTCATCAGCGTTAAAAACCTGCTGAGGCAGGTATCCTCCTTCGTCAATAATTTTTTTTTAACGAGGCAGGATAGGCTACCGCAGCTTCCCTGTCCGCACTAGCGGACTCTCCTACCAATCGCACGTTGCGTAGTTTCTTCCGTTTCTTAAAACGATCGAACCAACCGCGGCTGGCAGTGAAAGTCTCGGTCTCAGCTTTAGAGCCTTCTTTCTTCATCAAGTCTTCAAACAAACTCAGAGCCTTCGCTTGAATAGCCATTAGCGAGCATGGGCTGTTGCGCCGATATATGTCTTCAATCCAGATGCATAGAAGCCTCTCCATGGTTACCATTACGTTACTTCTAGCGCGAGTCACTTTTGTGATCTCTAGAGGTGTCACGCTTTCAGCGCATTTTCTGATTTTCTCAGCATTGCTGCGTATAGTGCGTACAGTCGTTGGCGGTAAGCCAAGAGCCCTTCCGACGTCCGCACTTCGCTGCCCCCCGTCTAACCTCTTTAGGACCTCCAGCTTCGTTTCTAGCGTCACTGTTTTTCTGTGCTTCTGAGACGCGCCGGCTTCACTGTCACATAAACTACGCTTGGCATTCATTCCAGCGAGCTTATTCGAGCAAATGCCTAACGACCAGAAAGATAGCCAAAAGAAGCGCGAGCTCCGTCGACTAACCTGGGTAATTCGAAACAAAGTGCGAGCAACGAACGAGAGTGACCGATCGCGAGAGCGACGACGAGAAAGGATGAGTCAGACGAGCGTTGGACGATCGCCAACGCGGATGATAAGCGGTTTGCATATGCGGACAGCGAATGGGACGAGCAGTTACCCCTGCGGGGTAACTGCTCGTCCAAGTTATAGCGAACATTTAACCGGAAGAGGGGGCTGCCTGTCAGCAACCTCCGTGCCCCCGTCAGACTTTGCCAGAGGGTCTCACTGAGTAGGCGCTGACCAGGCTCATCATCCGTCATACCCTGGTGGGTGATGGACAGTCGCATCGTAAATCATAACGATCCTATTCATTTCAAACTGACAGGTAACCGTTACTGCTGGGCAGAGTAACACTAGACAAATGGTAGAACCTGCCAATCTTTGTGCGTACTGTATCTCTTCGCCCGCTCAAAAACGACGTTATAGCGAAAACGACGCTAAGTGAAACGACGTTAACCGAGGACCCCCTGTATATATATACAGTAAGGCCCCGTTATCCGCGGCCCCGTCATCCGCGGTTTCACTTATCCGCGGTTGAGCGGCGGAAAAATTGCACGCTAAAATTCTGGCCGGCGTTCGCGGTATCCGCGGGAGCCCCGTTATCCGCGGTTGAGAACAGCCCGTAAATAAAAGGGAAGATTCTTAAAGAGAATGGCATGACTTGAACGGAGGAGTTACTATAACTATTCTAGCTCATTGCTGTAGCTGAGCGGCTTGCATTTTCGCGGATATTATGCTTTTTAATAGTAATGATGCATGTGACAAGATAGAGCTTCGCAATTGCGAACAGAGAAAACAGTGGCTAACTGATTCCTTCTACTGCAATACATAGAATAAGCCCGCCCTCCCATACCTACGCGAGCGTTTCCATGCGTGAAAAGAAGATGAAACCTAGCGGGGAAGCGCTGCGGAAGCTTTGCATGTTCCAATGAATTAAGCATTTATGACAGGCCCGCTTCCAGTCCTAGAGATTTGTCTGCTCATCCTTCAGTTGAGCAGTCGTAGCATAGCTATAAGTGATGTGTGCCGTCGATCACTAGCAAATGGAAACCCGTGCGACGCTGGTGGTCGCATGCTCGATTGGGCTGCAACTCGCAGCAGAAGGGCACTACTGCGACAGTCGCTCAGGTGTCGCTAGGCCGAGCAAAAGAGAAACGTGCGCAGCTGGGAGCTAACGTGTGTTGCTTCGAAACCATCGTAACGGCTTGAACCCATAGTAAAACCGGTCGTTCCAAGTCAGGGGTCACCCGTCAAGCTTCGCTGACGATGTTCTTCCCAATGGCTTCAGCGACACAAGGCCCGCAACCATCAACGTCCTCCGCTACTCCCAGCTGCCAATAAAGGTCGTAATGGTTTCCCGACTGCCCGTTGCGTCGCCTTCACGAGGAATAGCGTCCTCAACATTGTTCAGCGCAGGCAGGCTCACCTCGCGAATAATATCCATCCGGGATAACGTTAAACCACGTTATTTTTTATGCATGTACGTATTCGTTACTTATTTGAACGCGAATCGCTTATCCGTTCGGTCCCTAATGGCAGCGTTAACCTTAAGCGCACCTCTTCTAATGCTTAAACATTCCGAGAGCGCACAGGAATAGGCACAGACACTTCAAATTTTAGCGTTCCCTATTATCCGCGGTTTCAGCTATCCGCGGTCATCCTCGGGAACCAAAAACCGCGGATAACGGGGCCTTACTATATATATATATATATATATATATATATATATATATATATATATATATATATATATATATATATATATATATATAGTAATCCGTCATTGCAATCGACGAATTTGTTTTTATTCACTGATGACGGGTACGTGAGATGTACCCGAAAGCTTTGATTTATTGCGTTTTGGGAATAAACGCTATTTCGAATGGGTGTTTACCGTGTTGGTGTGTTGGTTCGCATAAAAATGCACTTACCCCGTCAGAGTAAGAAAAATTATGCATGTATTTGGTGTTGCCTCACTGTCCTGGTCGGTCGGTAGGGATGCTCGCTCTCTGCAGGACTGACTGGGCGGGCGACAGAAGCCTGACAGGTACAAGGGTAGTACCTGATAGTTGATGTCGCCAGCCCGGACGGTCTAGCGCAGTGGTGGGCAAAGGGGGGCGATTTTGAAGTCCAGGTGGGCGATAAGCGCGAAAGGGGCGATTGGGGGGCGGTGAAGGGCTAAGGGGGCGATATCGCCCCCCTGGGGGTGGGCGGTGAAGCTAAAAGGAGCGATATTGCGGTTTTAGTGTTCTTATGGATCTCGCCACAAAGAAGCGGTATCGCCTCGAAGTAGTCACTCGGGCCCATTTACGACTGCGGGTCACGTCAATGCGGTCCAATATTGAAGGGATAATTTGTTTGCACGCTTCCTGCCCTTCAGAGTAATACTGTAATAAACGCGGAGTCTGAATAAGTGAAGTTGTACACATAACGTTTTCTTTGTATGCGAAGATCTGATGTGCAGAAGCAAGGGGTAGCAACGATGCTGTCGCTGGTCCCGCGAACAGTCCCTCGCGCAACAGTCAATACAAGAAATTGGCAGGAAAAAGGACATTGTCCTCGGTGGAGATTTCCCGCCAATTTTCGCGTCGTCAGCCGATATGATTCATCCCAGGGGGTCGATGGCCACCTCGAAGCTGGAAAAGGGGGCGATTTCTGGCATAGCCTTGCGCATCACTGATCTAGCGGATGAGCTTGCTGAACCGCTGGCTGGCTGGGCAGTCGTTGTTTAAGAGTTTGGCACTGAGGACGGGTACGCGAGAAGTACCCGAAAGCTCTGCTTTTGAGTGAATGAAAGCGTTCAATGAACGGAGGAAATCCGTGGATATTAGTTGTTTCGCAGATATATATATATATATATATATATATATATATATATAAGAATTTCAAATATCGTTGCATTAGTTCAGTGAATGTCAGTAGGATTGTTTCTCTGCGAGAAGGGAGCACATGGCTTGCCGAATTAATTATTTAAAAGGTGGAGATTAGTCGACTGATGTACTATTTCATTGCTACGCGAAATCAAATGGGATTTCGATTTCTGCTTCACAATTCTGTGCTGTTAGGCAGGATTCTTATCCCGGCAGCAACGCGACTCGAAGTTTGCAGTTTTACTTAGGTAAGGCAGTAGGGTGATCAATGTGAATGATTATTTAATGGTGCGGTTTCAATGGCACCATTAAATAATCATTCAAGACGTTGCCAGGAGTTTGCGGTTGAAAACCTGTAATTTCTACGTAACCAACCAACCATCCTTCCGGCTGAGCGTTGTTCAAAGTGACCAGTTTGACAATAGGTCAAACGACCGCTTCGTAATTTACCTGCCGGCGTTTACGGAAAAGAATTTGCTGTCTTGTGAACGAATGATTGTGTTGTACACCGTCGGTTTTCTTCAGAGCTAGCAAACGTTGATGTAAGTGCTTATTTGGGCAAGAATACAAAGGAACTGTCGGGACAAGCCAACCTCAGCAATTGGGAGCGTGTTGGCCTCAGGGAGGACGTACCGTAACACCTGCTTCGACCTATTACTTTCGTGCAGCATCGTTTATGGATACTCTTTAATCTCTGTTTAAACAAGGGTTTAATGAGCAGAGCTTCTTTAAACTTTCTTCTTCTACGTTCACTTTCTTTTCACAACCTAACTGCCGTCAAGTTCTATTTGCAATGCGCTATATGTTCTATTGCCGTTTAGCGGTTTGTCCATGACCACGGGAAGGCTCACTTGTAATCTCTGCATAACGATATATCAGGATCTCAAGATCAATAATAAAGTTCGCTTTATTTTGCGAATTCTAAATGCTGTTTTCTTGTGTTAATTTTTTGTTCTTTTGAATAATGTCGATATGTCGTTCGTCGGCAGGTTATCATTGCTCGAGCATTTTTTGCGAAAGTCAATGGACTCTTGCCTTCACTTCTTAAAGGAAGCGTACCTTCGCAGTAACCAAAGGCTAATTTTCAAGTCGCGCGAATTAATTTTTAAAATGGCGCCCAACGGCGGTTGCGTTTTCGCTGCTTTTGCGGCCAGGCATACTCACTCGGGTTTCCACTTTTTTGTTTCCTTTGGATCATTTTTTACGAATAGCTTGTGCTATCTTATTAATGAAAATAGCCGAACAGGTGAATTGTTAGTTTCGCTTGGAAATAGTGTGAATGTTAGAGAACGGTACAATGGTGGACATGCTCTTTACTACGCTCCTCCATTTAACTTCTGCTTCTGTACTACCGTATTAATGCCCTGACGAATAATGTAATTTCGCAACTGCCCCACTGGGCAATTTTTAAACACCACGTTGTTACGTTATCTTATCCACTAAAGATCGGCTGAAAGAATTTAGGAAAGCGACCAGTGTCATTTCCTCAATGCAAGAGTGGAATGTGCTGGCTTCAAAGTAAATGACCTACATTGAAATAACGCCATTACAGGACACCTAGTGTTTCCAATACGTGCTCATCATTACTTATATAGTCATTTACGGCATATAGGACAATCGTCAACCTTATCACCGGAGAGCGAGATCGAATAGTTGAGACGCTCTTTTCAAAAACGTCGAAAGCGCTCCGGCTGTAACGTACTAATGCGAGTATATCTACTTTACGTTCAAGAAATGAAGCGGCCCTTTCAAAGCAGTCCTCGTATCGTTTGTTTGCTTGCTTGGATACAGTATGAGATCAGCTTAGCCAAGCTGCAACGATACTGCTTTAGCGGCATCACGAATGCTTTGTAACAATGCTGTTCGGTTTGCAGGTTCTATTTTCCGTACGGAAAATCAAATGACCAGAACGAGTTAGAGACCGTCCTACGACGTGCAGCGGGTATTTTCAAAAATTATGGTGGACGGGCCTGTCTGAACCGCTTTGGCGAAGTAGCCGAAGCTGTCGGCTTACCATACTATGTCAGACAGCCTTTGTTCTCCATTTGCGGAGGAGACGCATGTGAGTACGTAACATTCCAGAGCTTCGAAAAATTTTGGAGGCGGTAAGCTAGTAGTTGCACCGTTGAATGTGACTGTTATCCGAATTTCCCAATATTGAAGAATCACTCAAACGCGTCACGACGAAGCTGCTCTTTTCGTGCGCATCCTGACCAAGGATACTGCCGATTACCTTCTTCCAATGGACTTCACCGCTGTTGTACAAGACATTATCAACGACCATCCCGGTCTTCTCTGCCTGAGACAGGCTCGCGCTTTCTACTCGACCTACTTGGAAACGGTACACTTGTCGTTTTTCGTTCATTCAACGCCTTGGAGGCGTGCTTTATTGTTACGCAGGTGATCTCAAGGATTTACTATAATGTCAGTCGCAACTGGTCGGATCGAATCAGCGTGGAGGAATTGCGACGCTCCAACTTCCTGGCAGTGCGTTCACCTTCATTGGGGAAATTTGGCATTGCATTCTTCTTTAGACTCTCCGTCGGCTCGGCGAAGTGGACGACATTAACCAAGTGCGCGACTACTTTTCCTACGAGCACTTTTACGTCATCTATTGTACCTTTTGGCGGCTGGACTTCGACCATGACTTATTTATATCCAAGAGCGATCTGAGCGTCTACAACAACTTTGGTGGGCTCTTCGATTTGCAAGCGCTCACTAAGAGTTCATTTGTAGCGCTGTCCAGCCGTATAATAGATCGCATTTTTTCGAAAGCGGTCAACGCCAACTTGTCCGAACCGGACGGAAAGATGGCCTATCCGGACTTTGTATGGTTCATACTCGCCGAGGAGGACAAGGAACATCCGAAGAGCATAGAGTACTGGTTTCGATGCATGGATTTGGACGGCGACGGCTATTTGTCAATATACGAGCTCGAGTACTTTTACGAGGAGCAGGCGATGCGCCTGGAGGCAATTGAGATATGCGCGCCCGCGTTTACCGACATTCTTTGTCAGGTAAGGTCGGCTGGCAAATACGGGGGATTCGCCCAAGGCGTTGCCCTGCGCAGATGCTTGACCTGGTGAAGCCCCGGGAGAAGGAGAAAATTTCGCTGCGCGACTTGAAGAGGTGCTCGCATGCTGCCTACTTCTTCGACACGTTCCTGAACCGCGAAAAGTATTTGCAACTGGAGGAGAGCGAGCCGAACAAGGTCGCCGAGGAGTCGGTAAGCCGAGCATTTTTGGAAATTGACCACGCTGATCTTTATTGTCGAAGCATCCGGAGCTAAGCAGCGCGTGGGATCGATTCGCAGCCCGGGAGTACCAGCAATTTCTTGCCAAAGAGGAGTCACCGGAAGATACGGAAATGTAAAAAGCTTAAACTAACGACTACGCTTCGATGACGATGATGTGTTCCTATCTCTTCGTAGAAACTGCGATACGGACACGGACGAGGAGGGCAACGTTCGGGTCGCATCAGATTATCATCGACTTGCTGAACGCGTATCGTCGTTCACTGGTAAAAGCATTTGAGGAAAAGAGCAAGGACGCTTTCGATTGCATTGCCAATTTTCCTGAGCATTTCTTTCGATCCTTGTTGTTCCGCGTTGATCGGGCAGTTGGAAACGGAACTTCCCGGAAATGAACGTTTTAATACTACGCCGCTAGCATATCCTCTTAGAAAGAAGTTTCCTGGACGTGTCCGCTCTTTGCAGGGGCCACCTGGCACCCGTCGCTCACCTGCGGACTGGACGAGTAGCAGCCGGTGTCCAAAGACAGGTTGGACGTTTGGACCTCCTTTGAGGCCGTGCAGTCCAAGGGAGCGCATCGACTTCGCGAAGGCACCGTTGGCCAGTGGTACCTCTGTTGGGTGGCTGATTTCTGCTCACAATAAGGCACTGCCTCAGCAAGGACGGGTATTCTTCTGAAAGTCCGATACGTTCCTCTTCGTCGCCTTACAACGATGCGCAGCAGGAGGAAGACCGAATAGGACGTAACTAGGCTGATGAACAAGCAGAGAAGCACCAGCATGGCCATTGACGGATTTCGCTTTCGCAGTGCCGCGTTGGCTTCTGCGCAACGGTGGCGGTCCAGTGGTGGGAGAGTTTCATTTGCGAGGCAGAGACGATCGCCAGACTTTACGGACTCCAAGCATATCTGCAAGCCGCGTTTGTTCCGTTTGCTCGAACCTTACGATGGGGTATTACCTGAACTTGCTGGTCACTCCAGTTCGTGACGACCAGTATTGGCCAGTAGTCGAAGCCGATGAGGCGATATTCGTTTGAATTGGAAAGGACGAAAGTGAGCAGCCATGCGGTTTGCAACATCTGCAATATGAACGGGTACGTCGCCTCGATACTGCCAGCTAACCTCGATCGTTAGGTCCAGTTGCATTGGAGTTGAACAGACGTCCAAACGGATGCCCAACGTTGCGTCACCAATTTTAGGCATTGTGATTGAGCAAGAAGAAACGGAAGTGGACTCCAACAAGCAAGAGGACGGCTGAAGTGCCATTTATGCTTTGATGACGCGTGAGCTATCCTTTCACCGGACGTCGTTCGGCCGTTGCCCTACACTTGGTCCAAAGTGACCATGAATGGACCACCTGCCTGATTTGGCCTTCCGTTGCCGTGGGGCTGTGCCGTTCGGGCAGCAGTTGAAGGCGGCTCTCTATTTGGCGGCGAAACTCGGTCAGTCCCAGATTCGGCTCACCACTTGAAACAATGATCGGCGTGTACAACTGCTTAGCGACAAGCCGCTGTTGCGAATTTGGACAACGGTCGCCTGCTGCGGATAATGGGAAAAATACGCCAACTGTGCTAGTTCAACGGCGGTTGGTCCCCGGTGACAAGAGCAGCAGCCTTGTCGATCAAGGGCCAATGCTAATTGTCGACTTATGTCCGCTTGGTCAATCTCCGTTTGGACGCGGCTACGCAGAGACCGACGAGCCTCAAAGTAAGTTTATATCCGATTACGTGCAGACTCTTTAACCGAAGGTCATTAGAGGACGATGTCCGACCGCCTTACCAGTCCGTCACCGGTAATGAAGTCGGCTAAACACTACGGTATGTGGCCAATCAACGGTAAAGTGACTGCTGCTCCTTGGATGCTTATCGCCTTCTTTTCTTCTGCCATTGGTGGTTCATGATGCCTCGAAGCAAGGCCATCACAGTTGGGCGCTGTGACAATATTTGAGTTCGATGCGCGATAACCACGAATACGATGGTCGTGAGAAAAATGTACCATATGTCCATCCGCCGCCGACGAAGCTTTGTTTTTCTTTGCTCACCTCAGCCTGAGGTCAACGAGTACAAACTGCGGAAGTGTATACTCCGGCTGGGTCGACATGGTCGCGACGCCTTTTTCGCGTTTCGTTTCTTGCTTGGATGACAACCGGACGACGATGTCAGACCAACATTGCGAACCAGGAAGCACGTCGTTAAGCACAGGAAATATTTGATACTTACGCTGCAAGTTCGCCGACGCAAACGAAGGGAAGAGAAGGGTGAACTTCCGAGCAGCACAGCGTCTCTGTTAATAATTTAACCGCAGGAAAAGTATAAACAGACGAAACGCCGTGGAAAACGATGAGCCACATTGAAACAATCCAAACCGCTATGGTCCGTGCGGTTACGTGTTGTTGGTTGCCAATAATTTAACGATTCAAGCACGGGATATGTTGCTAACGCGTCCTGGGAATTACAGTGCTACTACGACCGACAGGCGATGCCTTTGTCTTTCCATGCTTTTCCAGTCGTCCCGTCCTGCGGATGAACGGTGACAGGTAAGTGTCCTCAAGTAACGATTAAGGCTGTCGGCTCTCGGACGACTGCATTCGAGATGAAATAAGTCGACTGTTGTTTCCTCACCTTAATACTACTGCGTGTACTGTTTCAGTTGGTGTTTACCTGCTGCGCCAACTGGGCGGAATAATGTCGGCGCTTGCAACTCCTGCGGATTCGGTCTGTGGCCGCGAGGAGCGCAACGAAGGCAACGCCGCTTGAGGTAAGAATTTAGCAGAGGACCAAGAGAAAACGGAAAGTAGGAAACGGGGCGCGAACTCATCAGAATTGTCTATCAAACTACACGGGCGATCCACTGTCCTATGTAAATGACGTGTTTGCAGTGAGATAAGCTTCCAGGGCTAACAGTTGCTTGCAAATTTTCGATCCCCTTCCCGGGCATTGTATTTTGTTCGTTATCGCTTAGCGGTGACACAACCTATTGTAAGCTCTTCCTGGTTGAGGTGTACGTGCATTTTTTCGTACACCTGTTTGCTAAGACTTTCCGCTGAATTTCATTTGATCTGAAGGGAATATTCGCCTGAGCTTCTTCGGAATTGTGCGCGCCGATGCTTCCACTTGTCTTTTGTATTCAACAGTATTTCTCCCGTATTTTCTTCCCTTCGGAAGAAAATACGGGGAAATGCTATTATCCCGTATAATTTCGTCGTGCCGCCAGCAGTGTTGCCAGTAATTCGTAAGCTATATTTTCTCTATTTACATTACGTGTAAGTTACGGTGTCAATTTGAGTCAACAATGAGCAGTTCGTTATTTTTTTTTAGTTTTGCACACATGCGACCGCCTGAGTTGGCCAACTTTCGTCGCTGACTAACTCTGTGAATGATAAAACTTTTGCTGGTAGCTTGCCTAATGGTTGTTTGCTGAACGGAAGTTAAAGTTTCTATTGGAATACCGTTCGATGAGTAACAGTGCCATGACAACGCGCCAGTTCGGCAGCGTTGAAGTCGGCCTGCATTGCTGCTGATGTGCCTGTTGCCCAAAAGAACCGAGACCTCTCAAGTGTGTTGACGCAGCGCTGCTTGCGCGAATAGCGAAGCTCGTTATCTTATCGTCTGTTAAAAGAGTCCGCAAAAGGAAATCGAAAATTGCGCGCAGTGTTACTTAGCATTCGAGACATCGAACGACAAGCGCCATGCGGCCCACGTTGATTACGATCCTGTACCTTTGTGTACGCTTTCCGTCTCGCCTAGTGTCCGATGTAACGGTACATCCTTTTTGTTCATTCGATGAGAAAATGTTGTTCTAGCCAGTGGACGTTGCCAGTTTCTTGTTGAATTTCAATAACGAAGCGGTTAAAGAAATTTCGAAGCACCTCACAGAACTGGAAAACGTTTTACAGAATTTCAGCGATGAAAATCAAGCAAACGTTATCGAATCGAACGCTGTGCTACGACAATGGATGGCAGAACAAGTTAATAATGTATCAAGCATGTTGCAAGATAACCGCACTACTGAAAACCAGAAAAGTTCGTTGAAGAGCATTCAGGCAATGACAATGTTGCTTCCGACGGAGCAATGGAACGAGCTGATGAGCATTTCGCTTTCTACGCTGCAGATTTATTTAGGAATATGCGCGAAAAGTAGCAACCAAAGCGATTGCCTCTGGGAATCCTACCCGAAGCTGCGCCGCGAATTTGCCAATTGTCGCGACCAAGCGGCTCTTCTTCGTTATTGGAACAAATGGTATCGCGCAAATGGCCATTCTGCAACGACGCTGAGCTCTTTCGAGCGGTTGGTGAAACTTTACCACAACGGCAGCGTCTCAATGAACTACACGGACCTCACCGAGCTCTGGAATAGCAAATATGCAAGTGAAGGTTTCCAATTGGAAACGTGGGCAAACAAATCGTTTTACCAACTTCTACCTTTGTACGAAGAATTGCACGCCTATGTAAGGCATCGCCTTGAATCGGAAGCCGACAAGGTGACGATTGATGCTCATCTGCTTGGCGACCTGTTCGCGGAAAGTTGGGAAAATGTCTACCTTACCAAGCGAACCATCAATTCCAGCTTGAACTTGAATTACACTAGCAAGCTAAGAGACAAATACAAAACCGCGTCCGAAATGGTCGAATTGTGCAAGACGTATTTTAAGACGATTGGCTTTGATATAGAGCCCATGTTGCAAGGCGAATTGGTATGGAGCGTTGACAAAGGAGGTGACAAAAAAATTTGCCAGCCAACCACTTTAGTTTTTCCCTCCATGCAAGTGAGGGAGCAACGAAAGGATGTCGTCGATTGGATGTCAATGTGCGCGGATGTAGCAATGGACGACTTGAGCGACATGTTCACGCTGATGGGAAGACTGGTGTACGCGCGCTACTACAAGGACCAGCAGCCGGTTTACTTTCAGGATGCACCGAATCCGGGCATGCTGGACTCCTTGGGCAAGGCCGTTGCGCTGGCATTCAACAATCCCGTCAATTTGCAAGAAAGAGGCTTGCTGGACAATCCCGCCAACTCGGAGGAGTTGCAGTTTGAACACTTGTACAAGCAGGCCCTGATTACCGTTCCGACAATGATGCGTGCCTTCGCGACGGACACGTGGCTTCGCCATCTCGTCCGCCTTCTGCCTAAGACGACTAGCGTCGATTGGCCACGTTGGAATGACGCTTGGTGGCAGACTCTCAGAAATCTTACAGGCATTTCTCGGCCCCCCTCCACGTTCGACATTCAAAGCGTTGACTTTTTACGAATTCCACGAATCGCCACATTGGAGCCCATTGGCCGCCAGTTCTTCTCGACTGCGTTTAGCTATCAGCTGTTCGAATACTTTTGTAATTCCGGGAAGCAAGAAGGGAAGCTGCATCAATGTCATATTGACGGCAGATTGAACGCCATTGACGAGATAACGAATATTCTGAGTTCGGGCAGCAAGTCCAGTTGGTCCAGCACAATAGAACAGATAAGCGGAAATGGGTTGCGAATTGAGCCGCTCTTGCTCTATTTTGATCCTTTGCATAAGATGCTGATAAGGGAAAATGACAACAAAAGCTTGTGCAGAGGATGGGGAGCCGACGAGTTGTGGCCGCCCGATGTTATGTCGAATCTTTCATCGAATAGATGTCGAGTTAAGCCACCAAATGATGGTTCAACAACGAGTAGGTTATGCATGTGCTGAGAAATTGCAAAACTTTATTGTTGTTTCAGCTGCTGAGCCGAGTACTCCTACTGTAACGGTTATCCCTATCGGGCCGGTTGTTCCTAATTCAACGGATAGTCCTACTGTCAACCCTATCGGGCCGGTTGTTCCTAATTCAACGGATAGTCCTACTGTCAACCCTAAGGGTGACTCTGCTTCGATGTTAGCAGGCAAGCGAAATCATCTGTTTGAGGTGAATTCTTTTGATTTCTGTACATTTGTTTTCCTTGCAGTTCCTCGGTGCGTCGTCTGCACGCTGTCGGCTATGGCGCTGCTCCTTTCCACATGGCACAAGTTTTCGAATTAATTGTCCTAAACTGTAACCCCTTTTCAAGGGCTAGCAATTGCTTGTCAAATTTCCAGGGGAGTTTTTATTAAGCGTCAATGGACAATGTTTCCTTTATTATATTTTGAAACGAACGAGTGCCATTTTTGCGGCACAACGACCGCTGTTCCTGCCGATAACTGCGTTACAATGACACGCTTGAAGTTTATGAAGATTTTTCGCTCCCGTTTTTGCTACGATTCGCTTGCTTAAGCTTTTGCACGTCAGCTTCCCCATTTCGAAGCATCACCGTAAGGCAAAATATGCATGCTTCGAAATGCCAACGCGAGCAGCCGTCTACGAACCGTGAACCTTTTTTGCAAGCGTTGTCTCGATTGAAGTAGCCGTAAGCGTGCGATCGTCGTGATCCCTTTGCGTTGTGCTTCCGTTGTTCGCCTAAGTTTACCGATTTGGTGCGTTTGAAATAGGCGATTGTTAGCGCGTTAGCTGCAACACGCAGCTGGTATGCATTACCGAAGTATGCCTTCGCGCTAAAGGGACACTGCTCTAAATAAACGCTAGTATTACTGCCTCAGCTATGGGCTAACCGAAGGATTGGCTACGTTGTTTTCGCTGGCCTGTGTGTTCGGCATACTAATCTGTAATGGAAAGTAGGGCGACAGCTTAAAGTTTTCTAGTAACCGATCACTGTCCGTCTACTATGAGAAGATTTTAGCCATGTTTGTGCAAGTAGATAGGAAAGCACAGCAGTATTGCGGAAGCGGTCATAGGACATTTGCTTCTCAAAAGTTGATGGTGTTTTACATTTGGAGCCACAGTTTATTTAGTTGTTTTGTCTGCTGGTTACCAAGAAGCTACAAAGATGCTCCATTGAATCGTCAGACAAGAAACTGATTTACGTTCACCGTGTTTGCGAATAGGCCGGTTGACTTGCCTTGTGACTCTGGACAGTTTGTCTCCTGATACGGAAACACTGCAAACTTTACTCTAAACTCAGTGCGTCCAACCTAATTGTCGTGTTTTGAGCAACCCTATGACTCGAACGCTTTCCGTCGGTTGCTGCGACTACAGCGTCCCCGACATTACTCCCCAAGTTGCACGTGTCATCATGGATTTCGTCATCACCGTTTCGTACGGCGTTGTCATAACGACGCTGTCTTAATCTATGTTCACGTGCTTGTGAATCAGTCGTGCAGGCACGTTATCAGTCCATTTACACTGCTTTTATTATATATGCCTATCACAAACTTAATTGAACATTGGGTTCTTGCACACGGCGTAGTTTCTCATCTTCGTAAGCAAACGCGGCAATCACCCGTGACCGAAGATGTTCTTTCGGTCACGGGCGATTGCCATTGGTACCGTTGATGCAGCGGCATGTCAGACCGGGCACTACGGTCACAACCGATTGTTGGAGAGGCTACCACAGTCTGTCGCAGGTGAGCTACGCAGGAGCATGGTATGGTCCTATTTATGGTAGCACAGTTAAAGAAGGGCAACAAGCTCCGGAAAGGCATACGCAGGAGCATGGTAGAGCCCTATTTGGGTCAGATGTGGCGCCGTACAGTGAGGCTCAGAGAAGATCGATTCGAACGGATCCTGGAAGACAGAGCTACTCTTTGGCCCTTAGCTTAGGTTCACACTATTTGAATATTGCTTATTGTATATGAGCGCTTCCTAATAAAAACTATATTGGTTTTCCGTGCTTGTTGTCAGCAAAGCAACCGGCTCTTCTGCGTTTGAACCTTGCAAACAGTAGCGCAATGGAACTAATTGCCTGCCACTACACTGCCACTGTCCAGCTGGACATCAAGCAGATAGTCGCTGCAGTACTCACGCCACAGCGAAGACCATCCCGTTCTGCCCATACGTAACCCAAAATTCCAATGTGCGCCTAACGTACACCCAATGCTGTGGAAATCCTTTGTTTGGGTCGCTAACTGGCTGCTAGGCAAACAAAGCGTGATGACGCCAACGACATCACGTTTACATGTGTTGCGTTGTTTTGTTTTGCTGTTGTGTTGTACCGTTCGTCAACCTGCATTTCAGAGGTCACTCACTCTCGGTACAGTAAGCTAAGGAGACAAGACTAGGGAAGACCCGTACAGTCTTTACCATCCGTTCTGAAAATCCGGCGCTCCGGCCGCCGAGCGGTTGCGCAACGGAACAATTGATGACGTAATAGTTCAAGCGTACTGTACCGGCGGGAGAACACTTTACAAGACCCAAGGTGGGTATTGGGGGAATCGCCATTGCTGGACTCACTGATAAGAAAATCCTGAGCACGACAGGTTTTTCATCCTTTGCATCTTTTAGCAAAGTAGCGGACCGTACTGTAGGGTCTTACCTAGATGGAGGCGTTCATTGTCAACCTACAGGGGTTTCGTAAGTTACCGTGTGAATTTCGAGGCCTTATAGCTCAGAAATTCTTCCTTTTCCGAATTGCGAAGCATTTCATTACATGCAAAGAAAAGCTGAAGGCAATGTGACGTTCACAGATTATGCGAAGCAGTACAGTTTCACGTTACAAAATGCATGCGAATAGCTTTCGGCGTTGCGCTCGCATTTGCAGGACCATGCTCCCATTCCGTTGGCTTGGGCATCCCAATATAGCCTTGCGACCGGGCCAAAACAACGTTGTGGAGCACGGTCATTGCGATGACAACTTTCCAGGCGAATTACTCCCCTTAGACTAAGTCACATTGTACCGTTGGGGGCCTGACTGTTGGCCAAGGTTGATATTTCTGCAAAATGAATCGCCATGTCAATTGGCGATGATGATTGTTCGAAGCAAGCAACAGGTTCCAACCGCGTTGGGTTCTAAAGCACTTGCAGAGTGACTATCGTACGAAGTAGTATGCCGTTCGTCAACATGTTTCGTTCTTTCCGAAAGCGCAAGATGCTACTAACTGCGACAGTTGACTTGTCCTTTCGTACAAATGTTTAGCAGCTTTGGAAAAGTACACCATTTATGCAGCACAAAAGCGTTCAGCGCATATTTCATGCGTCGTGTGCTAATATTTGTATGTATTTAATATGGGAACTGATTTTATAGTACAGAGGTTGCATGACGATTCGTTCCAATCAAGTTGCAATCGACAATTTGCGACACTTTGATACCAGTTGCGAGCGCAAGCTGACTTAGCCCAAGCAGTGGGAGGAAGGCCCCACAAATGGGCGGTGTGTTCCAACTGCGAGTAGTTCTGTGCAAACGGCCGGTGGCAAATCGTCATGCGGCAAGTTGTCCGTTACGGAAAGTTGCTCTACGGCAGGTTGGCAGCGCGAAGCCGTTCGTGCTTGTTGCACAAGTGTACTACCGACATACTAGTACCACTGCCAATTGATTTAGTCGAGTTACCAGGCGGGAAGTATGCATTGATGGGGTTGTCAGCATGTTTAAAATAGTAGTGTCTGAATGGCTAAAACTAGTTAGTAAACTAAATTTTGCGAACCATTCAAAAAGCGTGGAACCTTTTGTCGGAATATTCGAGCGCCAGTAAGCATCGAATATGACTGTACCTGAAAATCACATGTCTCCTAGTATACGTCAATTATTCTTCAGCATTGTTATGTTGTAGAGTCGAATCAGCGTTTTAGTAGTTGCAAGCAGCAGTGTTTCATTCCGTTGGTTCGCTGTTGGCTAATATGGCAGATTTGGACTACCTTGGAAGAAATGACACTCTGATGTCGACAACGGCTTCACGAAAGCGCATAGTGTACTTTTACGATCCTAATGTCGGCAATTATTATTACGGTAAAGGACACCCGATGAAGCCTCATAGGGTGAGGATGGCGCATCACTTAATTTTGAATTACGGCATGTACCGTCACATGGTTGTCTATGTACCGGCGAAGGCCTCTACAACCGAAATAGCCATGTTCCATACGGAGGAGTATGTTACGTTTTTGCAGAGCATAACGCCAGAAAAGCAGGCCGACTTCAGCAAGCATGTGAAGAGGTTCAATTTCGATGAGGATTGTCCGATCTTTCATGGACTGTTCGACTTCTGCCAAATTTCGGCTGGTGGTTCGTTATCAGGCGCTGAGCAGTTGATCAATGGAACGTGCGATATTTCCATCAATTGGGCTGGCGGTCTCCATCACGCAAAAAAGTGCGAGGCTTCTGGATTTTGCTACGTGAACGACATCGTCTTGGCAATCCTCCAATTGCTCAGGCGATTCCAACGAGTGTTATACATTGATATTGACTGTCATCATGGCGACGGCGTCGAGGAAGCTTTCTACACCACTGACAGAGTGATGACTTTGTCATTTCACAAGTTTGGTGATTATTTTCCTGGCACCGGCAGCATAAGTGACGTTGGACATGGAGCGGGCAAATATTATTCACTGAATTTCCCTTTGCGCGGTGGAATTACGGACGATCGCTATGAAATGATATTCAAGCCAACTGTTTCCAAAGTGATCCGTCGTTATCAACCAGACGTTATTGTGATGCAGTGCGGCGCAGATTCATTGGCTGGGGATCGCCTTGGCCATTTGAATTTGACAGTCAAAGGACATGGAAAGTGCGTGGAATTTGTTCGCAAGCAAAATCTTCCAATGCTAATGCTCGGAGGCGGCGGCTATACTCCACGAAACGTGGCTCGCTGCTGGGCTTACGAGACATCCGTTGCTCTTGGCGTTTCCGTACCTAACGAACTGCCCTTCAACGATTACTTTGATTACTACGAACCAGACCATATGCTGCAGACTACACCCTCCTGTATGACCGATCATAATTCAGACGAGTACTTGCACAAGGTAATGGCCAAGTTAGACGAACACCTTTCCAATCTGCCATGCGCGCCAAGCGTTCCGATACATGAAACGTCGGACAATCAAGGATTGGCCGACCTAACCGCACAGAAAGATGAGCTGGAAGACCAACATGCTGACGAGGCATTTCCGGAATACGTTAAAAATGCCGAAGTCGAAGCAGCTGGTGAATTTTATGAAACGGAAAGCGAAGGTAAAGGAGAGGCCGGGTCGGAGATCGTTTGCAGAGTGCTTCCAGAGGACGCAAGTCCTTTCTGAACTCGCGAAACGTAAGAATTCTAGCCGCGATGTGTTTACCTCTATTGTTGCGAATTGATTTCATGAAACCTGTAGATCAACTGTAGTACCTTTTTTGAGCGTTATGGAAGTAAATAATTTTTCTAATTTTCCTTATGGCTGTTCCAGACCTTACGCGATTTTTGCACTCATGCTGTAACTTTCGCGGTAGTAATACCAAAATGTTATTCCAAAGGGTCTTCTTTAGCTAGCGCCCGCAAACAGTACAGCTATCTAGGAAAGTAAACAAAATGCAGGTACGTGTCAGGACGGATAGCAAGAGAACAAAAGTGGACATGACCAGTAGCGCTGCTTTTTGCCAAGCAATGGGGTCCTGTTTCATATTGGCCCGCGATTCTCCAGGGGCGCTAAGAAATTACAGTAATCAACAGACAAAGAAATTCAAGAACGTTTGACAAAAGAAAACATGTCGAAGTGGTAGTGGTAGTTTTCCCATTGCAGCTAGGCTATTCGCGTGTTACGGGCAGTCGCGATTTGCAGGAGTTGTACGTCGTATAAATTAGTTATTAGATAATGTCAAAAAGCAGCTACACGGTCCACTGCTTCTTTCAATCATGCTGGTCTCGTGAAATTGCCTTGCAGCCTAAGTGTTATGTCTCGGTTTAAGATTAAGTGAGGGCAGAAATGGACGGTCGCCAAATTTCGCGAGGAGCCGAGGTTACAGGAATGGAACTCATAAGAATTTTTCTACGTGTAGGAATAAGCATGACGCTTAAGGTAAAGTAATCACCTCTTTTACGATGATGGTTGTTACGGATAGCACGTTTCATGTTACGGCCTGTATACTTATTATGTCCTCAGCATTGAGGAACTAGTTGAGGTCGAAACGCTGGGAACACAACGTGAACCCGCCACTGGCTGCAACTGTCGGTACGCGCAGTCAGACCGCCCCCCTAAAATCTCCCAGCGCCCCCCGGGAGGCGGTAACGACCCCCTTGAGAAACACTGGGTTAAGCATACGCTGCTTGGGCGCTATATTGCGTGTAGTAAAATAGAGAATCGTTGGAAGTCATGATGAAGCTATGGGAGAAAATAGGAGAACTGCTAGTGGGGACGGAGGGAAAACGATGCCTCTGGTTCTGTTGCTTTCGTAATGTAAACGGGAGACATGGTTCTCATTTTATGGTTTAGGCTTAGGCTTAGGGCAGAAAACGATGCGTATGGTTCTGTTGCTTTCGTAATCTAAAAGGGAGACGTGGTTCTCGTTTTGTGGCTAAGTCTTTTCTGATTCGCGCTGGGAATAGAGTGGCGACGGTGGCGCCACCTGTAAAAATTTTCAGGGGGGCTGAGATTTACTAGTACCCTTCCTCGGGGTGTCGAGATCAGCGAAGTATGGACTGCAGCTATTAATAAAACTATTCTATTCATCCGGCACAATGTTCATCCGGCACACGAAGGGTGGTGAGATTAGATGGTGGTGAGATCAGGTGTTGCAGTTGGCGTTGGTGAGATTAGGTGTTGCAGTTGGCGTTGGTGAGATTAGGTGTTGCAGTTGCAGTAATATTTTTTAATATGCGGGTGGTGAGATTAGGTGTTGCAGTTGGCATATAATTAAGTTAGTAAAGATTTGCATAAACGATTCTGCTCCCTCCTTCGCTCACATAAGGAGCCGTTGGAACAGTCACTACTGTTCATTCCCGTCATTTAGGAAAACTAGATGTCTTGTAACAGGGACGTGTTTCATCATGGATGCTTCCTCTTCACGACTTCTCTCGTTTGTCGTAAATGTAAGCTGTAATTGAATTGCACATGCCCTACCAATCGATGGATGAGCAAATTGTGAAGGAAAAGCACAGAAGACAAATAACTCAGTATTTTTCGAAGCTTTCAGAACCTTCTGGTTCCGTCGTCAGCGATGGGTAGGAGAAGGTGTTTACTCTGTGGTTTCATATAGGAACGCAATGAGGGTCAAGATGGGATTTGCTCAGTCTGGTACAGCATAATGATACCTGCGTTCCATACCTCGCTATCTTCCACAGCTTTGTTGCGTTTTTTCGTGTGATTATGGCGAATGAATACAGCTTCCTTGATCCGTCACAGGTGCACGCTGTTTTCATGGCAGATTATCCGCGGACAGAGGTTGTCGGAGCGGAGTGCCGAACGTCGGAGCGGACAAGACGCCTGTGCTCATACTGTCATTTATTAATTAGTCATTTAAAATGGATCTATATGTCGGTTACCATTCTCAGTTCATGCAAATGAAATCATTTTAGAAATAGAGAAATAGATAAGGTATTAGGTCGATGGGTCTTATCGCTAAATTAATATCGTGTGGTTGACAGCTAACCGGTTTTTATCAACGTGTATGTGCTGAGTAGCCTATAGAAGTCTATGATTATCACTTCATGTAGCTGTGCATTAGTAGGAATGAAATAGGAGGATTCAGTCAGCTAGGAGGCTGTAATCGCCAGAGTGGTTGCTTCAAGGGAACGAGTGGACACCGTTTCATACAACATTCAGTAGGTAAGTCGTTAACGATACTTCGATTGACGAGTTAGAAATGATTCAAGCAGAGTACCAATTTAATATAACGCTAGAAATAATTGTGAAATGAGTTAAATTTGAGCATGAATAAGGGCCTAAGCGATAGAGTCAGTTGAATATTGAGTTTCCCGTAATGATTGAGTTATACGTCATTTTGTTCCTTCTTTGGGTACGGCTTCTACGAGTTTATTCGTAATGTCTGAAATCACACGGAAACAACTCCCTACCAGCGGAGGGATGGGAAATTATCAGTGGAACGACAGGGCAATGCAGTAACCTTCAGTCCTTGCGGAACGTTCTGCTTCCGTCGTCAGCGATGGGTAGGAGAAGGTGTTTACTCTGTGGTTTCATATAGGAACGCAATGAGGGTCAAGATGGGATTAGTTCAGTCGGATCATTTTACCCTAATGGCCGGCAGCGCGACGTCGCGCTCGGCCAATCGTTACGCTCCAATCAGGAGAGCTCAGGTGCCGCCGCGAGGTCGCCTGTCCTTATCTGTCCTTTCGCCAACCTGCCGTGTCTAATATGTCCTTTCCTGACCTTCAGATTGCTCTTGCATGCTTTCTCATAACATCCTGTACAAACTATCCGCTTATGTCCATCTAATGGGGTACCCTATCTGTTCGCAACCTAAGAATTGTGGCTTTTCTCCCAAATGAATTGTTCCAAGCTGTTCGATTTGAAAAGTCTGGTGCAGCATATTGATAGCTGCATTCCATACCTCGCTAACTTGCACACCTTTGTCGCGCTTTTGGTGTGATTATGGCGAATGAATACAGCTTCCTTGGTCTGTCGCAGGTGCACGCTGTTTTCATAGCAGATTATCCGCGGACGGAGATCGTCACAACGGAATGGCGAACGTCGGAGTGGACAAGACGTCTGTGGTCATACTGTCATTTATTAATAAATCAATTAAAAGGTCTCTTTAACTCGGTTACCATTCTCACTTTATGCAAATGAAATCATGGTACAAATAGAGAAATAGATAAGGTATTAGGTCGATGGGTCTTATCGCAAAATTAATATCGTGTGGTTAACAGCTAACCGGTTTTTATCAGCGTGTAAGTGCTGAGTGGCCTATAGAAGGCTATGATTATCACTTCATGTAGCTGTGCATTAGTAGGAATGAAATAGGAGGATTCAGTTAGCTACGAGGCTGTAATTGCCAAAGTGTTTGCTTCAACGGAACGACCGGACACCGTTTCATACCACATTCAGTAGGTAAGTCGTAAACGATACTTCGATTAACGAGTTAGAAATGATTCAAGCAGAGTACCAATTTAATATAACGCTAGAAATGATTCTGAGATGAGTTAAATTTGACCTTGAATAAGGGCCTAAGCGATAGAGTCAGTTGAATATTGAGTTTCCCGTAATTATTGAGTTATACGTCATTTTGTTCCTTCTTTGGGTGCGGCTTCTACCCGTTTATTCGTAATGTCTGAAATCACACGAAAACAACTCACTACCAGCGGAGGGATGGGAAATTATCAATGGAACGACAGAGCAATGCAGTAACCTTCAGTGCTTGCGAAACGTTCTGGTTTTGTCGTCAGCGATTTAATGGTTCAGACAACGGAACGAGAACGTTCCGCAAGCTCCGATGGTTACTGTATTGCTCTGCGTTCTACGAATAATTTCCCATCCATCCGCTCGTAGGGAGTTGTTTTCGCGTGATTTCAGACATTACGAATAAACTCGTAGAAGCCGTACCCAATGAAGGAACAATATTTTGAAGATTCTTCTTGGCACGGCAGTGGAACCCGTTTATTGAATCGAGAAACATACAATGTAAAACAACGAGGAAATACAACGTACCTTTAACGAGATGATTTCGTAGCTTTCAGAGCCTCCTCCTCCGTCGTCAGCGAATTACACCTTGGCATATTGCAATTGGTGCAATTCACTGACGACGGACCAGGAGGCTCGGAGAGTTACGAAATCTTCTCGTTAAAGGTACGTTGCATTTCCTCGTTGTTTTACATTGTATCTTTTTCGATTCAATAAACGGGTTCCACTACCGTGCCAACAAGAATCTTCTAAACTAGAGACAACAACCCGTAATGAAACATTTCGTTTTCAATCAACGAATGATGTCTGAAGCTAAGAAGATGGCCAATCAGAGGCATGAAAAGGTGACTTACGGTAATGAATATTTGCATAAATCTGTCCACTGACACCCCGTGCTTTGACAGAAGATATTTATTTAAACCGGTAGATCAACGAGCAACTTCAATGCACCTGCCGCCTCTGATGTCGCAGTTCCCGCCGCCGAGGAAGCTGACCATTCTGGTAAGTATGTGATATTGTTGGGTTTGTGGTATTGAAAATTGCATTCATTCGTAACGGCAGACGATAAGATATGCTGCGACGGGCGGTTGACTATCCGTTTTTGTCTTTGTTTCCCGTGCCAGTAAGTACGTGTAAGCAAACCTCATCCGTAGCAGGTGGTCGAGTTTATTAGAACAAAACAGACGATGACAATTCAGGGAATGACACATGATTATCGTAACTTTCGGAACGACGTAGTTTCGTCTTCAACGGTTGGGAAAGGTTCCATGTTGTTGGGCAGCGTGTATAAATAGGCAGCTGTTGTGTAAGACAAACCAGCAGTGAGCGTCAAGTGTGTATTTCACACCAACCGGTCAGATGAATCCAATCAGTGCACGCCTGGCTAATCTCCACTTCATTTTTTCTGTTGATGATATCGTTGTGTTGAAAACTGGTTTCATGGTAACGGGAGATTCGGTTGGAACGTTTTCTACGGTTTCTTCCCGTTCGTTCTGTGTCTGAAAATTAAATGTAACAACGCCCTTCCAACGGATGGATGGGTCAGTTATTTGGTAAAAATTCAGAGCACCACTTCTGCTAATCTCAGAGCTTTCAGAACAACCTAGTTTCGTCTTCAGCAAGTGCAAAGCCTAAGCCTAAGCCTTGAAGGTTATTTGCCAGTCGCTGAAGACGGAACTACGTTGTTCTGTAAGCACTGAGATTAGCAGGTGTTGTGCTCTGAGTTTTTATCTAATAACTGACCCATCCATCCGTTGGTAGGGCGTTGTTAAATTTAATTTTCAGACACAGAACGAATGGGAAGGAACCGTAGAAAACGTTTCGATATCGCTGTGTCGTATAAAGAGTGCCTCGTTAATGTTTCGGTGTTGGAAAGGCTCTCGCGGCGCAATATCCCTGTTTGGAAGTTGTGCGAACATTTACGGTAATCCCTTCAAGTTGAAAAGAGGATCCATGATAATTCTCATAATTACAAATTACTTACGGAGTATTTCAACCCGTTGTAGAAAGAAGCAGCTTTTACTGCGTAGCTTTCGGGAAGCGACTTTTCCCGTCCTCAGCGCATACACGTAATGGCGGAATAAAACGGTTAAACGCAACGGCCGAGTAAAGTAAATAGGGTTGTTTTCGAAAAAAGGTCCAATCAGGATGGGGGCCTTGTGTAAATTGGAGTGAGAAATAAATTTAGGGCGTAAAACCTCGTTGGGGTTGTACAACGAAGGTTGGGGTAGGCATATCCGGTTCATCCTTAATTCAGGGAGCAACATTTTGTAGATTGGACGAGTTGGCCCCATAGCTCGTCTACTTCCACTCCTTTGTCCCTGCTGATAGTTGTGTTGTATCAGATGTAAAGGGCTTTCTTTACTTTTCTTGTCCTTAATTGGTTTTCCACGCAAAGGACTTCAGGTTGCAGCCTACTAGAGCAGGTGGCTGCATGCTCGGCCACGGCTGAAGACATCATACATTGCGTCATTATTGTTTTGGGATCCAAAGTCTGTGGTCTCCCTCTGTGCCTCGTTTGCGTACCTTCTGTCCTGCTTTTAGCATTCAGGGAACGTGTTAGGCACTTCATATGTTCCATGAATCGGTGGTTTATGGAATTTCCGGTTTCGCCAATGTAGGTTGCGCCATAATCGCATTTTACTGCATATACCACTCCAGGTTTCTCTTCCAAAGGAATGGTACTCTTGTCATTTCTGAGAATTGTCCTCATGTTTGGTGCGCTCTTGAAGATGATTTTGAAGTTGTAAGATTTTCCCAATCTGATCAGTTTCTCTCCCAGGCCTGTGAGATACGTTATACAGAGAGCGATAGGTCTTGTAGTTTCTTGCTTCTTCTGTATCCACTGTTTAGTCTTTCACGAATGGTGGAGCGAATAAGTTGGGTAGGATAGTCATTGTTTTCCAAAGTCCGTGTAATGTGGGATAATTCTTCTTCCAGAAATTCTGGGTCACAAATACCTACCGCTCTGTCAACTAAGGACGTCACAACGCCTTTCATCACCGATTTCGGGTGGTGGGAGAAAAAATTCAAATATCTGTCAGAATGGGTAGGTTTCCTGTAGACTGTCGTTTTTAGTGTCCCTTTTGATCTCAGAATTATGGAGTTCAGAAAAGGCAGTCTATTGTTTTCCTCTTTGTCTATCGTAAACGAAATTTGGTTAGGGAAAGCACTGTTTAGTTCTTCCAAAAATTGGTCTTCTTTTCTACTTTATATTATGGCGAAGATGTCGTCCACGTATCTCTTGAAGAAACTAGGTTTGATGTTGCCACTAATCGAGGCGAAGACCTTTCTTTCAAAACTCTCCATGAATACCTCAGCAAGCACGAGCGATAATGGGCTGCCCATAGGAGCACCGCTGTTTTGTTTGAAAAACTTGTCTTCAAAATTAAAGTAGTTTCCTTCTGACATGCAGAAGGATACTAACTTCGTGATATGATAAGGGTTCAGTTTTGTCCTGCTTGAGAGTTGACTGTCATTATCCAATAATGACTGCATAACTTTGAGAGTGTATTCAATTTGGATGCTGGTGAAGAGATCTTTCACATCGTAACTAACTAGTAAATCCCTTTCAGTAATTTGTAACTCCTTCACCTCTCCAACGAATGATATGCTATTTTTAACGTATGAGCTCTCTTTGCCCGTAAGAGGCTTGATTATGCTCTTTCAGTAACTACAAGCCAGATATTCCCTTACGACCGGTCATAGCCTCTGTCAACAGTGTTACGTCCGAGCTATGTAGTTACTTAAAGAGCATAATCAAGCCTCTTACAGGCAAAGAGAGCTCATACGTTAAAAATAGCGTATCATTCGTTGGAAAGGTGAAGGAGTTACAAATTACTGAAACGGATTTACTAGTTAGTTACGATGTGAAAGATCTCTTCACCAGCATCCAAATTGAATACACTCTCAAAGTTATGCAGTCATTATTGGATAATGACAGTCAACTCTCAAGCAGGACAAAACTGAACCCTTATCATATCACGAAGTTAGTATCCTTCTGCATGTCAGAAGGAAACTACTTTCATTTTGAAGACAAGTTTTTCAAACAAAACAGCGGTGCTCCTATGCGCAGCCCATTATCGCTCGTGCTTGCTGAGGTATTCATGGAGAGCTTTGAAAGAAAGGTCTTCGCCTCGATTAGTGGCAACATCAAACCTAGTTTCTTCAAGAGATACGTGGACGACATCTTCGCCATAATATAAAGTAGAAAAGAAGACCAATTTTTGGAAGAACTAAACAGTGCTTTCCCTAACCAAATTTCGTTTACGATAGACAAAGAGGAAAACAATAGACTGCCTTTTCTGAACTCCATAATTCTGAGATCAAAAGGGACACTAAAAACGACAGTCTACAGGAAACCTACCCATTCTGACAGATATTTGAATTTTTTCTCCCACCACCCGAAATCGGTGATGAAAGGCGTTGTGACGTCCTTAGTTGACAGAGCGGTAGGTATTTGTGTCCCAGAATTTCTGGAAGAAGAATTATCCCACATTACACGGACTTTGGAAAACAATGACTATCCTACCCAACTTATTCGCTCCACAATTCGTGAAAGAGTCAACAGTGGATACAGAAGAAGCATGAGAACTACAAGACCTATCGCTCTCTGTATACCGTATCTCACAGGCCTGGGAGAGAAACTGATCAGATTGGGAAAATCTTACAACTTCAAAATCTTCTTCAAGAGCGCACCAAACATGAGGACAATTCTCAGAAATGACAAGAGTACCATTCCTTTGGAAGAGAAACCTGGAGTGGTATATGCAGTAAAATGCGATTATGGCGCAACCTACATTGGCGAAACCGGAAATTCCATAAACCACTGATTCATGGAACATATGAAGTGCCTACCTGAATGCGATCTTCTGTGCATTTGAAAGGTGCTCACATGAAGGTACTCATACAAGTTCCTAAGCCGTTATTTCAGTTATTAAAGCATATCTCCCTGCTGACGTGCATTTCCTTGCCGTAATTCAACAAGGAAAAGCATCCTACCTTGTCGTGTTAGCTCAATTTAAAGACTGCTATGTTATGCCAACGTGTTCAGTTTTGCATAAACGCTTACAACACTGCTGACGAATGCAGCGACAACGTTTGTCAGTGCCGTATTGCTTACGATTTTCCCAAATATGTTTGCTACATACTACAGTAATGAATTATGGTACAATTCATATCCCATTAGTTTTGACATAAAAAATAAAACCAAAAGCACATAAAATCACAGCCCTACAGCGGGAGCATAAGTTTTAGCCAAGTTCGCACAAACCGTTTCAAATAAACTTATAACTGTGGATGAGACCAAGGTTGGGATTCTTGATTATGGCACTACGACTTTATCAGGTTGATTCGCCATCAGCGTAGCAATGCGCTTTACTTCCTTAGTACAGTTCATTGCTTCCGTCGTGTATCGACACCAACTCATCTTCGCAGCTAATGGAAATGTCAGGAAGGATTGAAGCTTCATCGCAGACCACATTTTATGCAAATGGCTGTCAATCAGCACTACGTAAATCAGTTTACTATTGCGAGTACTTTAAATATCCTCCATCCATGTGTACGTACACTTATGTAAGTATGTATACGTACATTCATGTCTATGAAATTTCTTGTAATTCTTTTTAACGGGGTCGATGCATTTCTGCAAGTGTAATAATATCACGGATTGTCCCCGTTCGTTGAAAGCTTTATTATTCCAAAAAAATCTGCAAAGCTTTCGGGCATAGCCTTTGCCCGTCTTCAGTGCCAAAAAAATATAAAAAGAAAAATAATAATGTTGCTCAACTACCCAGGTTGGTCAGTCGGTCTGCAGGTACTCCTAGGTTGGAATGCTCGTGCTTCTGCACGGCTGACTAGGGCGGATTGCGGATTCGACGCGGTCAAAGGTATGACCCAACTGATGAAGCGTCTGCCTAGGTCGGCTGAGTAGGAGTACCTGCAGACCGACTGACCAACCTGGGTAGTTGAGCAACATTATTATTTTTCTTTTTATATTTTTTTGGCACTGAAGACGGGCAAAGGCTATGCCCGAAAGCTTTGCAGATTTTTTTGGAATAATAAAGCTTTCAACGAACGGGGACAATCCGTGATATTATTACACTTGCATTCATGTCTATATATACATTTTCATACCTGATATGTACATGCATACATGTGAGCATATATCAAGACTAGTGTATGTCCTCTGTATCTTGCTCATCACTTGTAGCCATATCGAACGGGTTAAATGTGGCCATTGACATGGAGTCTTCTCCGAATTGAAAAAATCATTTAATTTAAGTCATGCAATTGTTTAGCTGAGGACGGAACAAGGTTGGTTCCGAAAGCTACGCTTGTTTCCTTTTTGGAATAAACTTTTTCGCCTAACGGGTTATTGCCGTATTTGGTTTACAACATGAAACTCTACCCCGTCAAAAGAAACCCCATTTTCAATTATGGGTAATGAATATGATAAAACAAAAAATGTACTCGATGCAGATGAGAAGCATGATACCGAACTATTTTAGTTCATTATTCGAAATTTGAGCGAAGTTCAAGTTGCAACTTGACTTGCGGATGCTTCTTCCACATTGAATGGCAGAAAAGCCTCTCCTACAAAAATATGTAACTACTAGTATGAAGGGATCTATGCTGCGGTTAGGAAAACAAATTGAAATAATTCTGCTACAGTTAGGTTTACTTGATCATTATGTTGCTACAATTACATTGACAAAAGTTAAAGCGCTCTAAGAATCAGTGCGCTTTAACAGGTTTGATTTGATCAGTTTACTCTTAATAGATTAATGTAGATAGGTGCTTGGAGCGCATTGTTCCGTAAGGTAGAAGCTTCGTTTACTTAGTTCGCATGCAACGCTTCACGCGATACCTAATCATTGATTATAAATAGGTTAAATCAACGAATTGTACCTGAACTAGAGAAATTAGCCAATAACGGGCATGGAAACGTGGCTTAGCGCAATAAAATTTGCATACAACAGACTGACACATCACGTTGAAGCAATATAAGCCGGTGAATGAGCGACAGACTTCAGCGCTTTGGTTTGTTCTCGCCGCTACCTCTGCCACACTTCGCCATCTCTCGCTGGTAAGCAGTTGAGACAGTTAATGGGGTTTGAATATTGGTTGTTTTGCAACGGGTTTCATGTTTTAATGTGGTGGTGTTCCGACTTTTCCGTTTTTTGATAATACCTGAAATAAAACTGCAAATGCCATACCAACGGATGGATGGGCGATTGTTAGAAATATCACAGGTCAAAAACATTTCTCGAAGTTTTCGGAACGTCCTAGTTCCGTCGTCAGCGATGTTGAAAGGGAATTGTTTTATTCCGCTCAGGGTATCACCCGTTAGATAAAAGCGTTTATTTCAAAACGCAGAGTTTTCGGCTACTACTCATGTAGCCGTCATTCAGTGCAAGATGAATTATGTCCACTGCCCAGCCAGCCAACGGTTCAGCAAGCTCCTCCGTTAGACCATCCGGGCTTGGGACATCAACTATCAGGTACTACCCTTGTACCCGTCAAGCCTCTGTCACCCGCCCAGTCAGTCCAGCCGAGAGCGATCATCCCCACCGACCGAGCGTGAAAGTGTCAAAACTCCATAATTAGCCGTAAATTATGGAGTTTTGTCACTGTCCCGGTCGGTCGGTCGGTAGGGATGCTCGCTCTCTGCAGGACTGACTGGGCGGGTGACAGAAGCTTGACGGGTACAAGGGTAGTACCTGATAGTTGATGTCGCCATCCCGGATTGTCTAGCAGAGGGGCTTGCTGAACCTTCGGCTGGCTGGGCAGTCGACATATTTTGTGTTGCACTGAATGACGGCTACATGAGTCGTAGCCGAAAGCTCTGCGTTTTGAAATAAACGCTTTTATCTAACGGGTGATACCGTGTTCAAGAATTTGTCAGCAGAAATGCACCTTTCCCCGTTTAAGAGAAAAGAAGAAAAGTGTGGGATATTTATTCAACGTAAAGCAGCGCAATGTAAACAGAGAGCGTAATGGAGGCAGGATAAGACGAATGCGTTAACAAGCGCATACACTAGCGATCACGCAAGCCACCATGACAACGGATCAGAGCACAGTAGTATGAGGCCGATTAGCAGGTTCTTTCTCTGAACGCCCGGAAGCCTAACATGCTCTCCGTCGAAGTGGCGTCTTTCATTACTTTGATGCCACTTTGCTCGTTCCAAGAAGCACGTCTCTGCATGCCTCATGTCGATTTCGATCCATTGGCTTTGTAAATATATCGGCGAGATTCCTTTCGCTTGGTACGTAGACCGGGATGAACGTTCCATCTTCGACTTTGTCTTCCACGAAGTGATACCTTATTGAAATATGTTTCGTTCTGCTTTTGTCCGCTAGGTTTTTCGCATGTGCTATGGCGGCCTGGCTATCGCAGTATATCTCTGTTGCTTTACTCGCCAGTCTGTGGCCTTAGCCGATGCGGTCCAAAACCTCTTAATCCAAGTCAGTTCTCGTGTACACTCGCTAAGTGCTATGTACTCAGCCTCCATGGTGCTCAAGGTCGTCACTGTTTGCTTTAGACTTTTCCAGACGACGGGCACAGGAGGGCCACATTCCCTGTTGTGCTCTTGCGACTGTCTACACAGGAGGCCCAATCAGCGTCAACGTAAGCCGACAACTTCTCGTCCGACGGTTGCAAGGTAATGCCAAGCCCTTTCGTTTCCTTCAAATAGCGTAAAACCCGTTTGGCTAGGTTCCAGTGATCTTCATTGAATTTGCTGCAATATTGTGCTAGTTTTCCAACCGCAAAGGCAATATCCGATCGTCCGCTGGGCCAGGTATAGTAAGGCGTCGATGATTTCCCGATAAAGAAAGTCCGACTTCACCGCGTTTAGCTCTTCATTTTCTGGAAACGAGGGTCTCAATTCCATCGGTGTGGGTACGCCCTTCGCGTCGCTCATACTAAACCGCCGTAATAACTGTTCGACGTAAGTTTCCTGCGTCAAAGTGATGCTTCCGTCGTCCGAATGGCTGAATTCAACTCCGAGCAGGTAAGAGACATGGCCCAAATGTTTGCACTCGAAATACCTGTTCAAAAGTTGCTTTGCCTTCTTTCTGACACCAGCATTTTCCGATAGAACCAACAAGTCATCTACATAAGCAGCCAATATAATGCTCCCTTAAGTCGACGTCATCCTGTAAACGCACGGTTCTATCGGATCTCTTTGGAAGCCGACATTTTTGAGGCATTCGTCGAGGTAGTGATTCCAGCATCAACCGCTTTGCTTCAGTCCGTAGATACTTTTGAATAATTTGCAATACTTGCTTTCCTTTCCCTGTTGGATAAAGCCTTCCGGTTGTTACATATAGATCGTTTCCTTTAATGTACCATGAAGGTAAGCGTTCTTCACGTCAAAGTGGTCGAGAAACCATCTGTTACTTACCGCAACCGCGGTAAATATTCGTATAACCTCGAAACTCGAAACAGGGGCATAGACCTCGTCGTAATCCATTCCTTCTCGTTGGGAGAAGCCTTTAGCGACCAACCTGCTTTGTAACGTACTACCTGCCCTGTAGCGTTAGTTTTCTTTCGAAAGACCTACTTACAGCTAACCGGTGTCGTACCCTTTGGGACGTCCTCCAACTTCCACACATCATGGTCTCGCAAGCTCTGGATTTCCTCTTCCATGGCTTTTAGCCATTCGGACGCTTCAGAGCTGCTTATCGCTTCCTGATAAGACGTAGGATCACTCGTATTGAACTCAACGCCGACTGGCTCGTCGATACAGGACTGTTGAGGGTCATGCGTTGATTTATTATCGACGAGAGCCTGAATGATCCCATCGTTACTCAATGCCTGATTAACAGTGCTATCCTGCTTATGGCTCCTATGTACCATACGATGTCTTTTTGTGTGCTTGTCCTCGTTAAAGAAGGCTTTGCGGTTTTCACCTGTCCACTCGCTGGTCTCGGCCGTCTCCGGTGTACTGCAGCGCTTGTGATCTTCCGCGGGAGGAAGCGCTTCAACTCCAGCTTCCATTCTCTCGTCAGCATTTTGGGAGGCATCTACACCACATTCCTCTCCTGGGAAGAGTACGTTGGTGTGTTCATTTTACACCTTGTTCGATTCCCTTTGGGAGGCTGTTGCCTGTTCAACAAAAACGCAGTCATGTGATTCCACGACTCGTTTCGTTTCGGGAATCAAAACCCACCAGCCCTTGCCGTTCGAGACATATCCAACTAGTAGTCCCTTGCGCGCTCTGGGTTCCAATTTTGACTTCCTTTTCTGTGAGGGTACGTGAACATATACCGCACATCCGCAGGCCCTGATTTGACGCGCGCTTGGTTTTCTGTTAAACCATAATTCACAGGGCGTCTTCCTTTGATTATGCTTGTTCATGAGTCTATTGCATATATACGCTGCTGTACTCGTCAGCTCTGCCCAAGACGCCCGCGGGAGACTGCTGCCACTCATTGTGCTCCTAACCAGGTCAAGTAATGTTCGGTTTAGGCGTTCTGCCACGCCGTTTAGCTGAGGCGTGTAGACCATTGTGCGCTCATCTATGATACCTCGTAACGAGCAAAAGTTTTCCCAAGCTTTCGAGCAAAATTCAAGGCCATTATCAGTGCGTATTCTTTTTAGTCTTCTACCAGACTGCCCTTCGGCTTCTGATAGCCATCGCTCAAATTTGCCCAACACGCTTTCCTTGTTTCTTAAGAAGCGCACACTTACATAGCGAGTTGCGTCATCCGTGGTTGTAAGGGTATACATAGCTCCTCCGAAGCTACAAACGTCCACAGGTCCCGTGAGATCGCAGTGCGCCAGGTCAAGTGGGTGGGCCTTATTACCCTTTCGTTCGTCTGTTAATCGAGTTTTAAACGGCTGTCTTGTCGATTTACCCTTTAGGCAATCTTCGCAGGGGGAATATTTGTTCACACTGCAATCTAAACCCCTTACAGCTTCGCATTTGGTCATTTGAATAATGCTTTTCCTGTCAACATGCATTAATCGTCGATGCCACTCATCAATACTTACTTTATTACATCTAACTGCTGGCGCACCTTGCTTGTCCATATTGGGAGATTCAGGTTTTGTCGTTATGACATATAACCGATCTCGTTGCATGGCTTTCATTAACAGGTTGCCTTGTAGATCGTACACGCGGCAGCCTTCCTTTTCAAAAACAATTCTCCGATCATTTTCCACTATTTGTTTTACAGATAACACGCCGTGTTTGATCGCTGGAACAAACATCGTGTTATCTGCAACGAACTTTCTTATCAGCCCTCTACTGCAGGGCAACTCGACGGCAACGGTGCCTTTTCTAGCGGCTAGCGTTGTCGAACCGTTTGCAGTTCGTTCTGACACTGCTACTTGTGTACAGCGTATTGAAGTATCGTTTGTGTGGGCACATATGATGCGTCGCTCCTGAATCAATTATCCAATCTGTCGTCGCATCAGTAGACGCACCATAGCACGAGGCGAACATATTGGAGGAATGACCATCTGTTGCGCTTTCTGCAATTTGCCTTGAGCTGCCTTCGCGCCCTTTCTTTCCTGGTGCACACTCTCTGGCGTAGTGTCCTTTCTCGCCACACTTAAAGCAGACGATGTTGACCCTGGCTGACTGCCTTTTCTCAACGGGCATTCTTTGCACAGCTTCAGCAGTCATAGCTTCCACTGATCTGACGTCGCTATCAATGCGCCTTTGCCATTTAGCTAGAAGTCTGCGTTTCACAGTCGAGCGTGAGAATTCTGACTCCGGCAGGTTACAGATCGAAGAGACAACAACATCCCACTTTTTAGGGAGTCCACATAATATTGTCATAGCAATATCACCGTCGTCGATCCGATCACCAATGCTTACTAACTCCGAAGCTATTCGATTCATTCTCCCAAAATAGGCGTCCACGCCCGCACAATTTTCTAGCTTCTCTGCATACAGCTGACGTCGCAGCTGCAATATGCGCAGTTTACTGTCCCTTGGCGCAAAGAGCCTCTGCAATTCCTCCCACACATCTTTCGGAGATGATAGATGCAGCTGCTGTTCGTC
Source organism: Trichuris muris (assembly GCA_000612645.2). Lineage (NCBI taxonomy): Eukaryota > Metazoa > Nematoda > Enoplea > Trichinellida > Trichuridae > Trichuris > Trichuris muris. Next base: position 16,995,805 of record CBXJ02000086.1, on the reverse strand, counting down.
CCCAATGGCCAGGCAAATTTTGGCAAAAGCTTCGCTTTGCCGAGCTTCGTGCAAATGCACTTTCCTGTGGTCTTTAACGTCCTTGAGTTCTTCGCCGGGTTGTACGGTGGTCCATAGGTCACTGTCCATCGACACGAGCTTCATCTGGAAACTCCAAGTGGCGTAGTTGGAGCCATTCAACTTCTTGATGGGCGTGAACTGGACGGAGGAGGAATATTGCGCAGAGCCGCGTTCAGGGTCCATAACCATTGTTGAATATTTATTCAACGTAAAGCAGTGCAATATAAACAGAGAGCGTAATGGAGGGAAGATAAGACGAATGCGTTAACAAGCGCACACACTAGCGACCACGCAAACCGCTACGACAACGGATCAGAGCAGAGTAGTGTATGAGGCCGATTAGCAGTTACTCTCTCTGAACGCCCGGAAGCCTAACAAAAAGTTTGCTATTCCGCTCAGGGATCTTATAGGTACAAAACGGGAAAGCCGAAACACCACCACATTAAGTTAATGGGGTTTGGTGTATTTGGGATGGAATCATGGTAACTGCTAGTGCGTGTGATAGCGCTGCTCTCACTATCATCGTTAGGTAATTAGAAGTGCTGAGAGAAACTGGTGTATAGGGGAATGAGGTAAAAGGATGAGAGTTGATGATCGTGTTTGCTTCTTTGTAACGGAAGCGATTAACAATGTTTGTTGTTGCACACGAACTTTTCGTACCCGACCTGTGGATCTAATGCACTACAGCCGGAGGGCTTGTTAGTGCAAACAATCACCTACAGTTCCGCCATCCCCGAATTTCCCTTTGTCCGTGTCTGCACCGCTGCCGTGAATGGTTGGTAGAGACTACCCTCTGAAGCTTTACCAATGGGGCGGAGGCTAACACTGCCCGGTCTAGGTTGACTAAAAGTGTTCCCGCTCTTCCGGTTAAGTGGATGTGCGCTTCCTCGAAAACCTTTTCGCGGTATGTACTGTCACGGCTCAACATTTTTTATTGGTTTCCTTTTTTACTTTCCTTTGCGCTGATGACGGGTCAAGATCGACCCAAAAGCTCCGCTTTTTCGTTTTGAATAAATCGTTTTCAACGGGAAGAAAAGTCCGTCTACAACAACAAACATTGTTAATAGCTCCCGTTTGATGATTAAAATAATTAATAAGCATTAGGAACTTCAATTGCGGTATAGAATAAGAAATTAAATTAACAGAATAATGTGTTCGATTCAAGTTTCTCAACTAAATAACCTCTTTTTGGGAAGCAGTGTGCCTCCACTCACCCTTTCGTAGCTATGGTAGTTTTCATTCGCTGAGGACAGAACGAAAGTCATTCCCAAAGCCGCGAATGTTTCACAGTGTTCTGCATTATTCTAAGAGCTCGCCATCTATCCACTGATCAGGCGTAGTTTCGGTAGATTTCATGTGCTAAAGACACCGAAACGGGCAGCCCCGTATTCATAGCCTACAAAGTGAGCAGGTATTGTTTTGCAGTAAATATTTGGAAAAGAGATATTTGTTTCGAAGCAAACTGATATGAGTTGGCTATAGAAAATGCTAAAGTACTTGAAATTTATGCTTTTCAATCGCAACTATTCTGCTTAATTTGTGGTACGATAAGAGGAGTTGACGGTTAAATGCTGGCAAGAATGTTGACGTCAAGGAACGAACGATAATATGACTGGTTGGCGGTGCATGCTGATTCCGTTTGAAGAGGAAGATGTTTCATTTTGCAATGATGAGCGGTAGCAAACGATTGACTTTTGCGGGGCAGTGTGCGCGATTTGTGTATGATAAGGTGGCTGCTGTGCAGTTCATGAAGACGAAGGGTTAGATCCACCAGCACAGAACGTGCCCCCGTTGTACTAGATCTACGGTCTTGCACATCGTTCCAGTCATTCCTATGCCGCAAGACCGTAGATCTACACCACCTGTCAATGATGGTTGATTACGTAAGTAGGACTAGGTTAACACGGGTGGTCTTGTTTGTCGGCGAAATTGTAAATAGGACTACCACACTACTTAGACAAAGCAGCTGTTGTGCCATCATCTCCTGACCAATGATGGCTACTTATCGACACGTGACCCTTTCCCGGCCCTACAAAGTACCCTCTCTCAAAAATACCCGCGCATTTCTACTGCTTCATCGTCGGTTTTGAACCTATCGTTTTCTATAATGTCAGAGACAGAACAGATGGCCTTCGCGCAGATGTACCCTGTGTATTTCAGTTACGAAACTGCAGCCGACGCCTTCATGCAGGCGAATGGAATCGTTTATCGGGAGAGGATATACCTGTGCGGCAAAGTTATGGTGCTGGACCTGAACCGTGCATCTGCTCATGGAGGTACACATGGAGAGCCTGCCGCGAAGAGCTGAAAAAATGGACAATTCGAAAAAAGTGGACAATTTGAAATAGGTGGACAATATTGAATATACTGTTTCTACGAACGGGTGTGGTAGTTCTCATAACTGAAATTTACTTACGGAATGTTTCAACCCGTTGAAGCAAAGAGAAATACAGCTTTATTTGCGTAGCATCCGGGGATGAAACCTTTCCCGTCCTCATCGTAAATCGTAATGGCGACGAAACAGTAAATCGGGATGTTATTGGTAGTGACCAATCAGGAAGTGACCTAAGGAAAATTAAGTAGGGCGATCATCATGATTTCGCCTAAGGCGTAAAGGAAAGTTAGGAAAGGCACATCCAGTTCGTTCATCCTTGATTCAGGGAACAATAATTCGAAGAAAGGACGATGGGGCCCCATAACTCGTCTACTTCCAAACTATTGTCCCTGTTTATAGTTGTGTTATGTCGACTGTACAGGGCTTCCTTTATTTTTCTCGTCCTGTAATTGTTATCCACGCAAAGGACTTCAGAGTAGATCGTACTAGAACAGGTAGCAGCATGCTCTGCCGCAGCTGAAGCCTTCATGCATTATGTCATTATCGTGGCCGGTTCCAGAGTTTGTGGTCTTCCTCTACGCCTCGTTTGTATACCCTCTGCCCTGTTCTTGGCATTTAGCTAACGTGTTAGGCAGTTCACGTGCTCCTTAGGACGGTGTTTCATTACAGACCAAATGTAACACGGAATTTACCCCGTTTTATTACCACAGAAGACGGACCACTACGTCGGTCCGTCTTCTGTGCAGAAATAAACTTGTCAACTGCCCAGCCAGTCGACAGTTCTGCAAGCTCCTCCATCCGACCATCCCAGCTAGTAACGTTTACTGTCAGGTCGAATCCTTGACCCCTCCAGCTTCTGTCACCCACCCAGACTGTCAGCCAGAGTGAGGGCAGAAACATCGGAAAGGGAAAACGAATTAAAAAGGACTCCATCTGAAGAGAATTTTAAAACCCGCTGATTTTAAAGTTGTTATAGCCGGGATTGGATGTTACTGTCGTTGCTTCGATTCATTTTTTGCGATGTCACTGTCTCGGTCGCTCCTCTGAAGCTGGAGAGACGAAGGATTCCACCTCATAGTAGACGACACTAGCCGGGATGGTCGGATGGAGGAGCTTGCAGAACTGTGGACTGACTGGGCAGTTGACAAGTTTATTTCTGCACTGAAGACGGACCGAGGTAGTGGTCCGAAAGCTCTGCATTATGAAGCTTCGCTAATAAAACGGGGTAGATTCCGTGTTACATTTGGTCTGCAATAAAGCACCCACCCCGTTGAAGAAGATTATGAAGAAAAAGACGGTGTTTCATGGAATATCCAGTTTTGCCAATGTAGGTTGCGCCACAGTCGCATTTTACTGCGTATACCACTCCTGGTCTTTCTTCTAATGGAATGGTGACCTTGTTATTTCTGAGAATGGCTCTAATATTTGGTCCGCTTTTAAAGAAAATTCAGAAATTGGCCGATTTCCCCAGTCTGATCAGTTCTTTTCCCAGGCCTTTGAGATACGGTATGTTAAGAATGATAGGGCTTCTGGTACTCGTGTGCACAATATGTTTAGGATTCAGTCTCTCCCGAATGGTGGAACGTATAAGTTTGGTAGGATAATCGTTGTTTTCCAAAGTCTGTGTCATGTGGGATAATTCATGTTCAAGAAATTCAGGATCACGTATGCCTATCGCTCTGTTCACTAAAGACGTCACAACGCCTTTCATCACCAATCTCGCATGGTGGGAGCAAATTTTTACTGTCAGAATGGGTCTGTTTCCTGTAGATCGGTGTTTTCAGTGTACCGTGTGATCTCATAATTAGTAAGTCCAAAAAAGGCAATTTATTGTCCACCTCTTTCTCTATTGTAAACGAAATCTGGTTAGGGAATGCGTTATTTAGTACTTCCAAAGATTGGTCTTCTTTTACATTTTCCCATAATGGCAAAAACGTCCTCAACGTACCTTTTAAAGAACTTAGCCTTGACGATGGTACTAATCGAGGTAAAAACCTTTCTTTCAAGACTCTCCATGAACACTTCTGCAAGTACCGGAGACTGTGGGCTGCCCATCGGAGCGCCGCTGTCTTGTTTGAAGAACTTGTCTTCAAACCGAAAGTAGTTTCCCTCTGACATGCAGAAGGACAGTAACTTCGTGATCTGATAAGGGTTCAATTTTGTTCTGCTGGAGCGCTGGATGTCATTGTCGAACAATAACTGCACAACATCGAGAGTGTATTCCATCGGGATGCTAGTGAAAAGGTCTTTCACATCGTAACTCACTAGATCTGAAATCTCTTTACCTCCCTTACGAATGATATGCTATTCTTAACATATGAACTTTCTTTACCCGTAAGGGGCTTGATTATGTTCTTTAAGTAGACACATAACTCTGTCGTAACACTGTTAACAGATGCTATTACAGGCCGCAAAGGAATGTCGCAAAGTTTTATGTATCTTAGGTAGACCGTATAGTTCAGGGGATCTATAGTTGGAAGAAAAACGTAGGTGACTCGAAATTTTGGAAAGATTAGGATCTGACGTCTCATCGATGAAAGTCCTCGTAATGGATAAAAGTGATTACCTCACGTGCTCGGTTGGATATGAAGGTAGCTGAATATATGTTCCTTTTTTGAAAATGTCAATCTTTTTGTTGTACTCTTTCTTGTCGAGTAGAATCATCACGTTTCCTTTGTCAGATTTGGTGATAAGCAGTTCCTTCTGAGATTTCAATTCTTTCTTTGAAATTTCAATTTTTTTAGAATTCTTCTTTCCATCACGGTTAAATTGGGTTGATAGATGCATCTATGTTTTATTAATAGATTGGAAACGGCACACTTGATACGGGACGCTTGTTCGCGGCCAACAGATGCTAGACTATCCTCGACGTTCCTTCTCAAGTGTCGGGAATTTGGACTTGTTCCGAATTGCTTTCGCTTACACTGGCACCACGCCAACACACTCGTGTTTCAAGGATACTCCTCTCAACCGGTTTTGCCCTTCTCCATGGTACTATTAGGCACCATACGCTCACTTTAGCGCTGTGGAGATCACAGTACAGTAACGTGCTGAGGAGACTGCAACGTTAGCTAAGTGGAGCTCACTTTTTGGAACTTGTATCCAATATTGGGTTTAACGTTCTCCGAGTTTGCCGATCACAAGCTCAACGCCTAAAAAGGAAGTTCGACAGCCTATTCTTCTCAAGAAATTGGACCTTCAACAGATCTGGCATCCCACATTACCGATAACTGGACAAGGCAGTGGTTAACCTTAGTTCCTTTCCTTTAAGTGCTAACCAAAGACGGGTACTGGCGAAAGGGTTGAACTTTGTTCCTACGCCTGCAGCCCCTCCTTGGCTAGACCTCATTGCTGGTGTCGAGGACAGTCTATCATCTGTTGGCCGCGAACAAGCGTCCCGTATCAAGTGTGCCGTTTCCAATCTATTAATAAGGCATAGATGCATCTACCAACCCAATTTAACCGTGATGGAAAGAAGAATTCTAATAGAATTGAAATCTCAGAAGGAACTGCTTATTCTTTAATTAGTAAGTCCAAAGAAGGCAATTAGTTGTCCACCTCTTTCGCTGCTGTAAACGAAATCTGGTTAGGGAACGCATTATTTAGTACTTCCGAACAAGTCTATTCTTAGTAGTCCAAAAAGTCTCCAACTTCTTAGTCAACAAGGAGTCTTCTCTTTAGTATTTCCAAAAAGTACTTCGACAGTCTATTCTTCTCAAGAAGTTGGACCTTCAATAGATGTGGCTTCTCACATGACCGAGAACTGGACAAGGCAATGGTTAACCTTAGTTCCCCTCCTTCAAGCGTTAACCAAAAACGGGTAGTGGCGAAAAGGTTGAACTTTGTCTTTACTCCTGCAGCCGCTGCTTGGCTAGACCTCATTGCGTGTGTCGAGAGCAATGTATCACCTATTGCCCACGACCATGCTTCCCGTATCAAGCGGGCCGTCTCAAATTTATTAATAAGACACAGATGCATCTATCAACCCACTTTAGCCGTGATGGAAAGAAGAATTCTAAAAAAATTTTAATCTCACAAAGACCTAGTTATCACCAAAGCTGACAAAGAAAACGTGGTGGTTCTACTCGACAAGAAGGAGTACAATAAAAAGATTGATGACATTTCCAAAAAAGGAACATATATTCAGCTACCTTCAGATCCAACCGAGCACGTGAGAAAATCACTTAAATCCATTACGAGGACTTTCATCGATGAGACGTCAGATCCTAATCTTTCCAAAATTTCAAGTCACCTACGTTTTTCTTCCAACTATAGATCCCCTGAACTATACGGCCTACCTATAGGTACATAAACCAGATATTCCTTTGCGGCCTGTCATAGCATCTGTTAACAGTGTTACGACAGAGTTATGTGTCTACTTAAAGATCATAATTAAGCCCCTTACGGGTAAAGAAAGTTCATATGTTAAGAATAGCATATCATTCGTAAGGGAGTTAAAGAGATTTCAGATCTCTGAAACGGATTTGCTAGTGAGTCACGATGTGAAAGACCTTTTCACTAGCATCCCGATGGAATAATAGGCTCAACGTACCTTTTAAAAAACTGAAAACGTCCTCAACGTACCTTTTAAAAAACTCAAGGCTAAGTTTTTTAAAAGGTACGTTGAGGACGTTTTTGCCATTATGGGAAAATGTAAAAGAAGACCAATCTTTGGAAGTACTAAATAACGCATTCCCTAAGCAGATTTCGTTTACAATACAGAAAGAGGTGGACAATAAATTGCCTTTTTTGGACTTACTAATTATGAGATCACACGGTACACTGAAAACATCGATCTACAGGAAACAGACCCATTCTGACAGTAAAAATTTGCTCCCACCATGCGAGATTGGTGATGAAAGGCGTTGTGACGTCTTTAGTGAACAGAGCGATAGGCATACGTGATCCTGAATTTCTTGAACATGAATTATCCCACATGACACAGACTTTGGAAAACAACGATTATCCTACCAAACTTATACGTTCCACCATTCGGGAGAGACTGAATCCTAAACATATTGTGCACACGAGTACCAGAAGCCCTATCATTCTTAACATACCGTATCTCAAAGGCCTGGGAAAAGAACTGATCAGACTGGGGAAATCGGCCAATTTCTGAATTTTCTTTAAAAGCGGACCAATTATTAGAGCCATTCTCAGAAATAACAAGGTCACCATTCCATTAGAAGAAAGACCAGGAGTGGTATACGCAGTAAAATGCGACTGTGGCGCAACCTACATTGGCAAAACTGGATATTCCATGAAACACCGTCTTTTTCTTCATCATCTTCTTCAACGGGGTGGGTGCTTTATTGCAGATCAAATGTAAGACGGAATCTACCCCGTTTTATTAGCGAAGCTTCATAATGCAGAGCTTTCGGACCACTACCTCGGTCCGTCTTCAGTGCAGAAATAAACTTGTCAACTGCCCAGTCAGTCCACAGTTCTGCAAGCTCCTCCATCCGACCATCCCGGCTAGTGTCGTCTACTATGAGGTGGAATCCTTCGTCTCTCCAGCTTCTGTCACCCGCCCAGACTGTCAGTCAGAGGAGCGACCGAGACCGTGACATCGCAAAAAATGAATCGAAGCAACGACAGTAACATCCAATCCCGGCTATAACAACTTTAAAATCAGCGGGTTTTAAAATTTTCTTCAGATGGAGTCCTTTTTAATTCGTTTTCCCTTTCCGATGTTTCTGCCCTCACTCTGACTGACAGTCTGGGTGGGTGACAGAAGCTGGAGGGGTCAAGGATTCGACCTGACAGTAAACGTTACTAGCTGGGATGGTCGGATGGAGGAGCTTGCAGAACTGTCGACTGGCTGGGCAGTTGACAAGTTTATTTCTGCACAGAAGACGGACCGACGTAGTGGTCTATCTTCTGTGGTAATAAAACGGGGTAAATTCCGTGTTACATTTGGTCTGTAATGAAACACCGTCCTAAGGAGCACGTGAACTGCCTAACACGTTACCTAAATGCCAAGAACAGGGCAGAGGGTATACAAACGAGGCGTAGAGGAAGACCACAAACTCTGGAACCGGCCACGATAATGACATAATGCATGAAGGCTTCAGCTGTGGCAGAGCATGCTGCTACCTGTTCTAGTACGATCTACTCTGAAGTCCTTTGCGTGGATAACAATTACAGGACGAGAAAAATAAAGGAAGCCCTGTACAGTCGACATAACACAACTATAAACAGGGACAATAGTTTGGAAGTAGACGAGTTATGGGGCCCCATCGTCCTTTCTTCGAATTATTGTTCCCTGAATCAAGGATGAACGAACTGGATGTGCCTTTCCTAACTTTCCTTTACGCCATAGGCGAAATCATGATGATCGCCCAACTTGATTTTCCCTGCCTTATTTACCTAAGGTCCCTTCCTGATTGGTCACTACCAATAACATCCCGATTTACTGTTTCGTCGCCATTACGCTTTACGCTGAGGACGGGAAAGGTTTCATCCCCGGATGCTACGCAAATAAGCTGTATTTCTCTTAGCTTCAACGGGTTGAAACATTTCGTAAGTAAATTTCAGTTAGAAGGTGGACAATTTTAAAAAGGTGGACATAAAAAGATGGAGAATTTGAAAAAGACGGACAATTTTAGAAAGGTGGACAATTGTATCTTCTTTTCTTCTCGTACGGGGTATTTTCAAATATGAAAATTTCTCTACACGGTATTCCCCGTTATGGTAGTAAGCTTTAATAAGCCTTTACTGGCAAAGCTTTCGGGCATAACCATTGCCCGTCCTCAGTGCACAAAACTAACGGCTACCGCCCAGGTTGGTCAGTCAGTCTGGAAGCGAAATCAACGCGGTCAAAGGTATGACCCAAATGATGTAGCATCTGCCTAGGTCGGCTGAGCAGGAGTGCTTCCAGACTAACTGACCAACCTGGGCGGTAGCCGTTAGTTTTGTGCACTGAAGGCGGGCAATGGTTATGCCCGAAAGCTTTGCCAGTAAAAGCTTATTAAAGCTTACTACCATAACGGGGGATACCGTGTAGAGAAATTTTGATAAAGGTGGACAATTTTAAAATATGGAAAATTTTAAAAAGGTGGATAATTATATTGAATATACTGTTTCTACGAACGGGCGTGTTAGTTCTCATAATTACAAATTACTTACGGAGTATTTCAACCCGTTGTTGAAAGAAGCAAATTTTTACTGCGTAGCTTTCGGGAAACGACTTTTCCCGTCCTCAGCGCATACACGTAATAGATTACGTGTATGCGCTGAAGACGGGAAAAGTCGCTTCCCGAAAGCTACGCAGTAAAAATTTATTTCTCTCAACAACGGGTTGAAATACTCCGTAAGTAATTTGTAATTATGAAACGTGCACAATTTGAAAACGGTGGACAATTTGAAAAAGATAGATAATTTGAAAAAAGATGGACAATTTGAGAAAAAGTGGACAATTAATCAAGAGGATCAAAGACTTGACCAGATTGTTGTCTGCCCAAATAAAGGACTAAATTTTGTACCTTCCAGAAAGAATCCACCTGCTCTAGACCTGATAGCCTGCGTTGAAAACAGCCTCATTCCAGTTTACCAGGATAAAGCAGCCAGGATCTGAGCCTCGATCGCTCACCTGCTCCAAAGCTACAGAAACAGGGAGAAACCTATCCTGGAACGTGATGATTTCGGGACAATCAACAGATTAAGGAAGGACACAAGGACACAAACAAAGTCATCACCAAAGCAAACAAAGGAAACAAAGTAGTGATTCTAGACAAGACCGACTACGTCCATAAGATGAATCTGGTCTTATCCAGTGATGTGTACACTTCAGCACAAAAAGACCCTTCTGAAAACACCAGGAAATCACTCTCCTCCATTCTTTCAGACATGCACTCAACCTCCAAGGAGACGGCACTGCAGAAAACGATACAGCTCTTGAAGTTTCCCTCAAACTTCAAATGCCTGGAGGTGTACGGGCTTCCAAAAATATACAAACCATCTTCCAATCAATGGAATCACTTCACATATCTCTCGCTACTTAAAGGGCCTAATCAAACCCTTAACCGGCAACCGTTTCTCGTCAGTGAAAAACTGCACTTCTTTGTGTACAGAAGTCAAAAACTTCCAATTAGCAGCTGGGCATGTTCTCGTTAGCTACGACGTTAAAGATCTTTTTACCAGCATTCCACTAGCACACACTCTTTCGACATTACGCAGCCTTCTCTCGTCGGACGATACACTTAAGTACAGAACAAAACTAACAGCGCAACAGATAACTGAGCTAACAAAATTCTTCATGACAAAAGGAAACTTCTTTCACTTCCAAGGACACTTCTTCCGGCAACGGAACGGGGTGCCAATGGGAAGTTCACTGTCACCAGTGCTTGCGGAGGTTTTCATGGAATCTCTAGAAGAACAGGTTTTTTCGACTGTTCCCTCGGATATTAAACCGCTATTTTTCAAACGCTATGTCGACGATATTTTCGCCATAGTACCGACAGGATAAGAAGAGACACTTCTCTCCTTTCTAAATCAGGCTTTCCCCTCTCACATCTCTTTCACAATGGAAAATGAAATTGACGGAATGCTTCCCTTCCTTGATTGCTTGGTCATTAGATCTAACTCAGGCATCAAAACCAGAGTATACCGCAAGGAGACTCACTCTGACAGATATCTAAACTACAGTTCCCACCACCCACCATCGGTCTTCAGAGGTATGATACACGGAATGGTCAACAGAGCCATAAATATCTGTGATCGAGAGTTTCTACATGAAGAGTTAAATTACTTCACGACAAATGGCTACCCCAAAAGATTGATAGAAAGTATCATCAACCAACGACTACGCACACAGAAGGCGAACAGAGAGACAAATTCCTCATAAACGGTTCTGATGATGCCTTATCAAGCAGCATTAAGTGAAAAATTACACGCTTGGGCAAACGTTTGGACTTCAGAGTCTTCTTCAAAAGTGCGCCGAACCTAAGAGCTATTCTCAGAAACGACAAGGTGAAGGAAGACCGAGAACGAATCAATACCTGGCGTAGTATGCCTAATCAAATGCAGTTGTTCGGCTAAGTATTATATATTGGTGAATCAGGGAACTCACTAGTCCATCGGTTTAATGAACACATGAAATGCCTCACAAGATACAGGAACGCTAAGGACCGAATAGAAGGGCACATAAACACAAGGAGAGGACGACCTCAAACAATTGACCCATTCAACGCAATAGGTCAAGCCTTAAGAGCATCGGCAGTGGGTGAAAACGCTTCCACCTGCTTAGGGCTCTTAGAAGGACAGGTTCTCTGTCATGAACAACATCATCTGAGGAAAATTAAAGAAGCCCCTTACATTAGGCACAACCAGACCATCAACAGAGACCGTGGAATGGAAGTAAGTGACGTCTGGCAACAAATAGTTACATCTGCCCAATGTTGTCGTATTTCATGTGATTAACAATTCCCTCCATACGCTGCATGGGATTTTCTAAGCCTTTCAGGAAGAAGCCTCAATCGAGCGTTAAAAGACCAAATCGGAGAAGACCAAAATCACAAAAGAGGAAAAGGAAGAAAAGAAGAGCAACGAAGAGCCGAACAGAGAGGAACAGGAGCGATCGTATTTTGGGCGATCAAAACAACTGACGGCATCACCGTTTTCGACCTTGCTCTTACGGATTCCACTGATGCCAATGTTTGACTAACATATGTTTACTTGACCTCAAACCTTTTTATATGACGTACAATCCGTACCTAACTGTTCATTTCTTACGCTGAAGACGGGAGTCGGGTCTCCCGAAAGCTACGTCGTGGGTAAGTTACCCAAATAAAATTCTTACCTCACAGGCGGAACGTAAAGAAGTCATAAGGAGAAACATCTTTAATAAAAATAGAAGTACCGTAACCTCACTATGTTCAGCTTCTCTGATGACCTCTTCGACACGCAACAAAGGTGCAGTTGCAACACATTTCAGCTCTGCGCATACATGCATTTATGAACTCACATACTACAGACTGGTCAACGTAGACACGATGAGCTACCATGCTGCATATTGCAATATCGCTCCTCTGTTTGAAAAGACAGCTAATTGTGTTGTACTGTAAACTACTAAATTCACAAAAATGAATACGAACCATGAGATGAACGATGACGTGAGGATACTGAAGGCACGCAGGTAGGTACAGACATGCATGATGCTCAAAAGTATTCAATGAACTCAACGAATTCTTTACCCATTTTGTCTTTGAAGACTGGTTTCTTTGTAACAGGGCGGTGGATCATATTGGAAGATTACGGCTGAAGCGCAAGTTGAGTTCTATTCACTGTTACCTGTAAGAACACCAAAACAACCTAACCAGTGGCTGGTTGGTTAGTTATGCTAGTGAAAAAACAGGTGAACAGTGAACGTACGATTGCTTTATTTCAGAGCTTTCAGAATCGACTGATTCTGTCGCCAGCGAGAAGATGGAAAATTGTCTCCATGAATCCTACAAACAAGGGAAATCGTTGTTCCGTCCATACAAAACTTCTCACCACCAAAGACATACGTCGTCAATAGATCAGTGAGTGTACCAACAGACCTTCGAAATCAGAAGAAAAACTGCAGCAGACAAAGGACACCCATAGAACCTTTCGATGAACATTTGTAGAAAACAGGCCGCCTTGGACCCATTCCCATGTAGCCACTGAAAAAAGTGAAACCAGTCTGCAACTAAATATCATTAACAATGAGCCTTTAATTCACCTCAGACGGTTTAAATAGCTTTTGGAATTGGGTCAACGCGCATCTGATTGGCCAGAATGTGCTTGCATAAGGCACGCTGATCAGCAACCTAATTTTTCTCCCAGTTCCTACAGCAAATGCTTATCGAAAGTAAACACGGATACCGCTTGCTATATCGTCTAAGTATAACCTTTATGCAAATCTTGAGGTTAATCGCCAATATCAATAGTTGCAGCACCAACAGTAGCTTTTAGATTTTACCGTTACATTCGTAAGCTTCCATCTTCCACAAGTAAAATCACAATGCTTAATCTTTAATGAAAAGTGAAAGTCACAGCGGAAGATGAAACCGTTTAACCATTTATCTAGATCAGATAAACCGTTAGTAACCAAAAGGAGCAAAGGCTGTCCACATAATCAAGTGGCTGTGACGTCATACTAAGAAACAAAATTTAGCCGCTCTCTTTCTTCACCTTTCTCCATCTATTTACCGCTCTCTTGTTCATAGTTGAACTTCCAAGAGCAGTCGCTCTAAGTGAAGATCTGCTGAAGACAGAGAGAGAGGTTTCCCGAAAGGTAGGAGTTACAATAAAGGAACTTGAAAAATGGCAAAAGTCACAGAAAAATAACAAATGACATATAACAGAATATGGGGTGCTTCTCTATGGGCTTTGACATATTGTTCCTTAATTGAAAACGAAATGTTTCATAACCGGTTGTTGTTTTTAGTTTAGAAGATTCTTCTTGGCACAGCAGTGGAACACGTTTATTGAATCGAAAAAGATACAATGTAAAATAACGAGGAAATGCAACGTACCTTTAACGAGAAGATTTCGTAACTATCGGAGCCTCCTGCTCCGTCGTCAGTGAATTGCACCAATTGCAATATGCCGAGGTGTAATTCGCTGACGACGGAGGAGGCTCTGAAAGCTACGAAATCTTCTCGTTAAAGGTACGTTGTATTTTCTCGTTGTTTTACATTGTATCTTTTTCGATTCAATAAACGGGTTCCACTGCCGTGCCATGAAGAATCTTCAAAATATTGTTCCTTCATTGGGTACGGCTTCTACCCGTTTATTCGTAATGTCTGAAATCACGCGAAAACAACTCCCTACGAGCGGATGGATGGGAAATTATTCGTAGAACGCAGAGCAATACAGTAACCATCGCAGCTTGCGGAACGTTCTCGTTCCGTCGTATGAACCATTAAATTGCTGACGACAGAATCAGAACGTTCCGCAAGCACTGAAGGTTACTGCATTGCTCTGTCGTTCCATTGATAATTTCCCATCCCTCCGCTGGTAGTGACTTGCTTTCGTGTGATTTCAGACATTACGAATAAACGGGTAGAAGCCGTACCCAAAGAAAGAACAAAATGACGTATAACACAATCATTACGCGAAACTCAATATTCAACTGACTCTATCGCTTAGGCCCTTATTCAAGCTCAAATTTAACTCATCTCACAATTATTTCTAGCGTTATATTAAATTGGTACTCTGCTTGAATCATTTCTAACTCGTTAATCGAAGTATCGTTTACGACTTACCTACTGAATGTGGTATGAAACGGTGTCCGGTCGTTCCGTTGAAGCAAACACTTTGGCAATTACAGCCTCGTAGCTAACTGAATCCTCCTATTTCATTCCTACTAATGCACAGCTACATGAAGTGATAATCATAGCCTTCTATAGGCCACTCAGCACTTACACGCTGATAAAAACCGGTTAGCTGTTAACCACACGATATTAATTTAGCGATAAGACCCATCGACCTAATACCTTATCTATTTCTCTATTTGTACCATGATTTCATTTGCATGAACTGAGAATGGTAACCGAGTTAAAGAGACCTTTTAAATGATTTATTAATAAATGACAGTATGACCACAGACGTCTTGTCCGCTCCGACGTTCGCCACTCCGTTCCGACGATCTCCGTCCGCGGATAATCTGCTATGAAAACAGCGTGCACCTGCGACAGACCAAGGAAGCTGTATTCATTCGCCATAATCACACCAAAAGCGCGACAAAGGGGTGCAAGTTAGCGAGGTATGGAATGCAGCTATCAATATGCTGCACCAGACTGAACTAATCCCATTTTGACCCTCATTGCGTTCCTATATGAAACCACAGAGTAAACACCTTCTCCTACCCATCGCTGACGACGGAACCAGAACGTTCCGCAAGGACTGAAGGTTACTGCATTGCCCTGTCGTTCCACTGATAATTTCCCATCCCTCCGCTGGTAGGGAGTTGTTTCCGTGTGATTTCAGACATTACGAATAAACTCGTAGAAGCCGTACCCAAAGAAGGAACAAAATGACGTATAACTCAATCATTACGGGAAGCTCAATATTCAACTGATTCTATCGCTTAGGCCCTTATTCAAGCTCAAATTTAACTCATTTCACAATTATTTCTAGCGTTATATTAAATTGGTACTCTGCGTGAATCATTTCTAACTCGTTAATCGAAGTATCGTTTGCGACTTACCTACTGAATGTTGTATGAAACGGTGTCCGGTCGTTCCGTTGAAGCAAACACTTTGGCAATTACAGCCTCGTAGCTAACTGAATCCTCCTATTTCATTCCTACTAATGCACAGCTACATGAAGTGATAATCATAGACTTCTATAGGCTACTCAGCACATACACGTTGATAAAAACCGGTTAGCTGTTAACCACACGATATTAATTTAGCGATAAGACCCATCGACCTAATACCTTATCTATTTCTCTATTTCTAAAATGATTTCATTTGCATGAACTGAGAATGGTAACCGACATATAGATCCATTTTAAATGACTTATTAATAAATGACAGTATGAGCACAGGCGTCTTGTCCGCTCCGACGTTCGGCACTCCGCTGCGACAACCTCTGTCCGCGGATAATCTGCCATGAAAACAGTGTGCACCTGCGACTGATCAAGGAAGCTGTATTCATTCGCCATAATCACACGAAAAAACGCGACAAAGGTGTGCAAGTTAGCGAGGTATGGAATGCAGCTGTCAATATGCTGCACCAGACTGAACTAATCCCATCTTGACCCTCATTGCGTTCCTATAAGAAACCATAGAGTAAACACCTTCTCCTACCCATCGCTGACGACGGAACCAGAAGGTTCTGAAAGCTTCGAAACATACTGAATTATTTGTCTTATGTGTTTTTCCTTCACAATTTGCTCATCCATCAGTTGGTAGGGCATGTGCAGTTTAATTACAGGTTACATTTACGACAAACGAGAGAAGTCGTGAAGAGGAAGCATCCATGATGAAACACATCCCTGTTACAAGACATCTAGTTTTCATAAATGACAGGAATGAACAGTAGTGACTGTTCCAACGGCTCCTTATGTGAGCGAAGGATGGAGCAGAATCGTTTATGCAAATCTTTACTAACTTAATTATACGCCAACTGCAACACCTAATCTCAGCACCCGCATATTAAAAAATAAATCCTTAACTTCGCGTCTTTATCGCTGATGAAGGGGTGTGAGCAATCCCGAAAGCTCCGAAGTTGTTGCTGACATTAAACGATGATAGTCGTACTAATTTGGTTTGAAATCCTTAACTTCATGAATTTCACGGACAAGAAACTTTACGCTGCTTTGTGGTAACATCATTTGCCCAGCACACAATTTTATATTCACAATGTCAGCGAGTGAAGTTTTCATGCTGATCTACATTGCTTCTTTGATTTTGCCTGTGCTCAGAAACAGCGTCGACGATAAACTAAGTTCAACGTGATATTGTTGACACAACATGCCTGCTCAATCACAGCCATCTGACGCGATGATTGCTCGAAAAAATAAAGGATTAAGTCCAAGATTCTAATGGATGAATAATGTACGCAAAAGGATATTAATATTATTGATGTACTTGAAGCAAGAGAAATTAGTAACAAGGCGTTTCATAATAATGAAAGATACGGTGTCCTTGTTCAACGAGCTTTATTCAGCGTAGCTTTCAGAATTGTCCTGTTCCGAAAGCTACGCTGAATAAGGCTCATTGACAGGGACACCGTATCCTTCAATGTTATTATTACTATTGGTGTATCTCTTTGAATATTGGGTGTTTTGTAACGGGTCTCATATTTTGAAAGTGGTGGTATTCCGGCTTTCCAGTTTTTGATGATACCTGTAATAAAACCGCAAATGCCCTACCAGCGGATGGATTGGCGATTGTTACAGATATCACAGGTCAAGAACACACTTTATTCTCGAAGCTTTCGGAACGCCCTGGTTCCGTCGTCAGCGATGTTGAAAGGGTTCGACGCCAGCCCTTTCAACATCGCTTACGACGGAAGCAGGGCGTTCCGAATGCTTCGAGAAAAAAGTGTGTTCTTGACCTGTGATATCTCTAACAATCGCCCATCCATCCGCTGGTAGGGCATTTGCACTATTGGTGTACTCAAATTAATAATTTGCTTGCTTGCGTGATATGGTAAGCACCATTAGTTCCATCGCTGAAAGATTTCTTGTTTATCAGTTCGGCTTCACAAAGCTCAAAGCTAAAGATTGGTGAGGATATCGTTAAAGAATTTCTGTCAAGATTTAACATCAAGAGAAGCTAATACACAGGAAGAACAAAGCGTGAGGTTTGGCAAGCCGACAGCAGAAAGTAGGTAGGCTTTCTGGAAGGTAAGGGATGTCAACGTGAGCCGATTCGCCAAAATTCATCAAGTTAAAGGAGAAATGCAGTGTGTTAAATACTCAAGAAAAGAAACAAAATACAGCAGCGAATAATTCAGAATACCAATACCGTGAAGACGACTGGAGAGACTAATTTGGGCACCGTATGAGAGGTGACACTTTATACTAATAAGCTGCTTCGGGCGAGCAAACGAAGAGTGTAGTCATTAAGGCAGAATCTAATGGTGAATGAATTAGGTAAACGATGTAACGTTGACACGTTCCTCATAATTATCTGGTTTTGCAATATTCAAAAGCTATCTGCTCAACGGCTTGCAGGTGGACCTGGCGACTAGTGCTTTTGCCAACACGATGAGTTGTTCTGCACTTTTTGATATTTTTCAAAATCCGTAGTCTACAGATTTACAAAGCCCCACTCCATATTTAAAACGTATAAATGGTTGTCTTCAACGTTTGCTTGCCGTCATGATCGCATCCCCAATTTAATGTTGCAGTATTCTAAAATTTGTAGGACTCTTCAACGATCGTGCTCGATCAAATATCGCTGACTTGCACGATTTGTGCAAAGGTCTGTTGCACTGTATCTCATGAAAACTGCCTCCTGAGTTCCCCTTAAAGTAAACTTACTCTCACGGTTATCCCAGTGCCTCTCAAACATTCAGGGGTTACCGTCCCGTTTCAAACAAAACTTTCCTCATCGGTCCCTCCCTGGGACCGACGAGGAAAGTTTTGTTTGAAACGGGACGGTAACCCCTGAATGAAGAGGATCTTGAAGAAAAAAAAATATATATATATATAATAGATAGATATCATGTATTTACGTGAGCATTGAAATAGCACCGTAGCTTCTTCACCACATTTGCTTCATCACCAGCGTAGCTGGCCAAAGCTTAGGCAAAGGGCCTGTTGTGCTGTACAAAACTTCTCTGCTGTACACGTTAGCAGTTGAGTTAGAGCTTCATTTTGAGAGAAGGCAGACTTTGGAGAGTCGCATTTGACAATGTTTCGAACAATCTGGTATAGGAACGTTTCGTGGACACGGATGATAGTATCGTTTTCGAAATGTTGGAGCATGACTTAAATGACTTTTTCAATTCAGAGAAGACTCCATGTCGATGGCCACATTTAACCCGTTCGATATGGCTACAAGTGATGAGCAAGATACAGAGGACATACACTAGTCTTGATATATGCTCACATGTATGCATGTACATATCAGGTATGAAAATGTATATATAGACATGAATGTACGTATACATACTTACATAAGTGTACGTACACATGGATGGTGGATATTTAAAGTACTCGCAATAGTAAACTGATTTACGTAGTGCTGATTGACAGCCATTTGCATAAAATGTAGTCTGCGATGAAGATTCAATCATTCCTTACGACTCCATTAGCAGCGAAGATGAGTTGGTGTCGGTAGATGACGGAAGTAATGAACTGTGCGAAGGAAGTAAAGCGCATTGCTACGCTGATGGCGAATCAACCAGATAAAGTCGTACTGCCTTAAGCAAGAACCCTAATCTTGGTCTCATCCACAGTTATAAGTTTATTTGAAACATATATCAAAATTTCTCTACACGGTATCCCCCGTTATGGTACTAAGCTTTAATAAGCTTTTTCTAAGCTTTAATAAGCTTTTATTGGCAAAGCTTTCGGGCATAACCATTGCCCGAAAGCTTTGCCAGTAAAAGCTTATTAAAGCTTAGTACCATAACGGGGGATACCGTGTAGAGAAATTTTGATATTTGAAAATACCCCGTATGAGAAGAAAAATGAAGATACGGTTTATTTGAAACAGTTTGTTTGAACTTCGCTAAAATAATGCTGCCGCTGTAGGGCTGCGATTTTATGTGTTTTTGGTTTCATTTTTTATGTCAAAACTAATGGGATATGAATTGTACCATAATTCATTAGTGTAGTATATAGCAAACATATTTGGGAAAAGCGTAAGCAATATGGCACTGACAAATGTTGTCGCTGCATTCGTCAGCAGTGTTGTAAGCGTTTATGCAAAACTGAACAGGTTGGCATAACATAGCAGTCTTTAAATTGAGCTAACACGACAAGGTAGGGTATTTTCGTTGTTGAATTACGGCAAGGAAATGCACGTCAGCAGGGCAATATGGTTTAATAACTGACATAACGGCTTAGGAGCTTGCATTAGTACCTTCATGTGAGCACCTTTTAAATGCACAGCAGATCGCCGACTGATAACTCTGTTGCGCTGAATCTGTTTGTCGCTTCTTACATGAATTTTACAGAATGAATAAATTTCATCCATTCACATTTCACCAAACATTCATGTAAGAAACGATGGCGCTTTTCGGTTAGCTGCCCGTGCTACAGTAGCCCATGACCTAATTACAGAACCCAGAGTTACCGTGACGCAATAGGTCGGCGGCCGAAGCGCTGAACGAATTCTGACCTCAACGCCACCTCGTGGAGGTGAAAGGTGATATGGGTTCGCTGCTGCGTGACTCCTCTTTTGCCTGTGGAGCAAGTGTGCTGAATGCAGTGTGACAACGGAGAAACTCTGTAGAGGACACGGAAGCGCGGTGTTGCACGCGAGCTCATTTCGCCGCGCACTAACCGTGTTTACGCCGAGCGACGGTGGCTGTCACTTTTGCCGATACCTAAGCTTAGACCTAAACACAACCGATCTTTCCTGTGCGCTCTGCTTTCGTGCTGGTCGACTGATGATGGCTGTCGGTTTCGCCGATACCTAAGCTTAGACCTAAATACAACCGATCTTTCCTTTGCGCTTTGCTTAAGTGCTAGTCGACTGACGATGGCTGTCGTTTTCGCCGATACCTAAGCCTAAACCTAAACACAACCGATCTTTCCTGTGCGCTCTGCCTTCGTGCTGGTCGACTGACGATGGCTGTCGTTTTCGCCGATACCTAAGCCTACACCTAAACATAACCGATCTTTCCTGTGCGCTATGCTTTCGTACTCGTCCACCGATAATGGCTGTCGTTTTCGCCCATACCTAAGCTTAGACCTAAACACAACCGATCTTTCCAGGACGCTATGCTTTCGTGCTTGTCGACTGATGACGGCTGTCGTTTTCGCCGATGCCTAATCCTAGACCTAAGCACAACCGATGTTTCCAGTGCGCTCTGCTCGCTTAGGCCCTTAACACTAACATTGCCCTGTACACTCGCAGTTAATCACGGTATAGCAAGAACGACGCACACTTACCGAACCTTCAAAGTACGAACGCCGTACCGTTGCTAAGCGCTGACTGTTGCGGACGTGAACACGGGAAGCCTGAGAAATCACCATGCGGCCGCTGCCTTCCCAGACATACAGAATGGAGCTGACGGAGGATTGCGGTCCTCTTAATCAACGAAAGCGCAGAGTCGCGGGACAAGATGTCTTACAACGGCGCGGCTGCTTTGTGCATACCGAATTGATAACACCTGGGCGCTGCGGCCATTTGCACGGAAGGTAGAATGGCGCACAGTAAGGAGTGGCGGTCCTTTCCATGATGCAAAGCGACCAAACATGGATCAACAGGTCCAGCAGCTTTTCTGCTACCCTGTTCGCGCTGTCTGCTCAGCACCTGAGCACCACGCTCATGTGGACGCAGGTCGAGAGGTGTTAGCACCCATTCTCGTGTAGCAGTTTCTACGAGCAATCAGTTCGCATAACACAACCACGGTGCGTCTATGCGTTCGTCAAAAACTCCGTGCAACATCCACACTGCGCCTGTCCCTATATAAGAGCCGATAATACCCTATTTGGTTGATTTTACAAATTACCATGCAAACAAGACCACACATGGTGACCTTGCCCAATAGGTTACATCCGTAACAGATGTGCAGAACAAAAGGTGAACTCTCCCTGTTCCATTCACAGTGACGGACAAGTCCGAGCACACTAGCGTGCATCCAATAGCGCTGCACAAGGTCGGCCGCCAACAGATTCGTCGATATCGGCAACGGCCTGATGAACGGGTTAGCGCCAGCGCTAACCCGTCAGTCAGAAAAAAAGGTGACGCAAGTAATGCATTGCATTATAGGATGCGCAGGCACACGGGCAGCTATCCTCAAAGACCCGAAGCATTAAACAGAGACGCTGGCTTCGATTAAATGCTTCCATTGGGTGAGTTCAAGCTCACTGTGCCAACAGAAGAAGACTAACTGGAAACATGACAAGAACCTCCATTCGCGCTTTTGCCCTTTCGTCTTTCCATTACCTCTTTGCTCTGTTTAATCTTCTCTTTTTCAACCTCCGCATATCAGTGCCTCTTCCGCTTTCTCTTGCGTTCCTTCCCTTTTGCAAACATAATCCTTCTTCTGTTGCGTCGCTACTTGTTTTTCTCAGTAGACATTCTTTTATCGAGGGCATGTCTATGCATACTGTTCTGCATACGCGTACCTTCTTGCGCAGTTCAATATAAGAAAAACTGTCGAGCATTTAGCAATACCATGAGACATTTTGGGAAGCACGTTATTATTCTGTTAGATTACCTGAAATTCAACATTAGAAAACCGCTTAAGGTAACATAGTTTCTTTCATTTCCTAAAAAACGCATATTCACCAGTCATATTTCAGCTATAACTACTGATACATCTCGTAGACACCAATCTCCTCGAGCAGTTCTGTTTAACTCCAACCCGGTGAACACCAGTTCCACAAGATTGTCGAACAGATAGTGAAATGACCCACTGTTGAAAAGATAAGGCGTTGTTACATTTAATTTCAGACATAGAGAAGAACCCGTAGACAAAATGCATAACCGAATCTCCTATTATCATGGATCCTCTTTTCAACTTGAAGGGATTACCGTAAATGTTCGCACAACCTCCAAACAGGGATATTGCGCCGCGAGAGCCTTTCCAACACCGAAACATTAACGAGGCACTCTTTATACGACACAACGATATCGAAACGTTTTTCTACGGTTTCTTCCCGTTCGTTCTGTGTCTGAAAATTAAATGTAACAACGCCCTACCAACGGATGGATGGGTCAGTTATTAGGTAAAAATTTAGAGCACAACACCTGCCAATCAGAGCTTTCAGAACAACGTAGTTCCGTCCTCAGCGAGTGGCAAATAATGTTCAACGCTTAGGCTTTTGCACTTGCTGAAGACGAAACTAGGTTGTTCTGAAAGCTCTGTGATTAGCAGAAGTTGTGCTCTGAATTTTTACCTAATAACTGACCCATCCATCTGTTGGTAGGGCGTTGTTACATTTAATTTTCAGACACAGAACGAACGGGAAGAAACCGTAAAAAACGTTCCAACCGAATCTCCCGTTACCATGAAACCAGTTTTCAACACAACGATATCATCAACAGAAAAAATGAAGTGGAGATTAGCCAGGCGTGCACTGATTGGATTCATCTGACCGGTTGGTGTGAAATACACACTTGACGCTCACTGCTGGTTTGTCTTACACAACAGCTGCCTATTTATACACGCTGCCCAACAACATGGAACCTTTCCCAACCGTTGAAGACGAAACTACGTCGTTCCGAAAGTTACGATAATCATGTGTCATTCCCTGAATTGTCATCGTCTGTTTTGTTCTAATAAACTCGACCACCTGCTACAGATGAGGTTTGCTTACACGTACTTACTGGCACCGGGAACAAAGACAAAAACGGATAATCAACCGCCCGTCGCAGCATATCTTATCGTCTGCCGTTACGAATGAATGCAATTTTCAATACCACAAACCCAACAATATCACATACTTACCAGAATGGTCAGCGTCCTCGGCGGCGGGAACTGCGACATCAGAGGCGGCAGGTGCGTTGAAGTTGCTCGTTGATCTACCGGTTTAAATAAATATCTTCTGTCAAAGCACAGGGTGTCAGTGGACACATTTATGCAAATATTCATTACCGTAAGTCACCTTTTCATGCCTCTGATTGGCCATCTTCTTAGCTTCAGACATCATTCGTTGATTGAAAACGAAATGTTTCATTACGGGTTGTTGTCTCTAGTTTAGAAGAGTCTTGTTGGCACGGCAGTGGAACCCGCTTATTGAATCGAAAAAGATACAATGTAAAACAACGAGGAAATGCAACGTACCTTTAACGAGAAGATTTCGTAACTATCGGAGCCTCCTGCACCGTCGTCAGTGAATTGCACCAATTGCAATATGCCAAGGTGTAATTCGCTGACGACGGAGGAGGCTCTGAAAGCTACGAAATCTTCTCGTTAAAGGTACGTTGTATTTTCTCGTTGTTTTACATTGTATCTTTTTCGATTCAATAAACGGGTTCCACTGCCGTGCCATGAAGAATCTTCAAAATATTGTTCCTTCATTGGGTACGGCTTCTACCCGTTTATTCGTAATGTCTGAAATCACGCGAAAACAACTCCCTACGAGCGGATGGATGGGAAATTATTCGTAGAACGCAGAGCAATACAGTAACCATCGGAGCTTGCAGAACGTTCTCGTTTCGTCGTCCGAACCATTAAATCGCTGACGACGGAACCAAAACGTTCCGCAAGCACTGAAGGTTACTGCATTGCTCTGTCGTTCCACTGATAATTTCCCATCCCTCCGCTGGTAGGGAGTTGTTTTCGTGTGATTTCAGACATTACGAATAAACAGGTAGAAGCCGCACCCAAAGAAGGAACAAAATGACGCATAACACAATCATTACGGGAAACTCAATATTCAACAGACTCTATCGCTTAGGCCCTTATTCAAGCTCAAATTTAACTGATCTCACAATTATTTCTAACGTTATATTAAATTGGTAGTCTGGTTGAATCATTTCTAACTCGTTAATCGAAGTATTGTTTACGACTTACCTACTGAATGTTGTATGAAACGGTGTCTGGTCGTTCCGTTGAAGCAAACACTCTGGCAATTACAGCCTCATAGCTAACTGAATCCTCCTATTTCATTCCTACCAATGAACAGCTACATGAAATGATAATCATAGACTTCTATAGCCTACTCAGCACTTACACGTTGATAAAAACCGGTTAACTGTTAACCACACGATAATAATTTAGCGATAAGACCCATCGACCTAATACCTTATCTACTTCTAAAATGATTTCATTTGCGTGAACTGAGAATGGTAACCGACCTAAATAGACCTTTTAAATGATTTATTAATAAATGACAGTATGGCCACAGGCGTCTTGTCTGATCCGACGTTCGCCACTCCATTCCGACAACTTCCGTCTGCGGATAATGTGCCATGAAGACAGCGTGCACCTGCGACGGATCAACGAAGCTGTATTCATTCGCCATAAGCACACCAAAAAACGCGACAAAGGTGTGGAAGTTAGCGAGGTATGGAATGCAGCTGACAATATTCTGCACCAGACTGAGTTAATCCCATCTTGACCCTCATTGCGTTCCTATATGAAACCACAGAGTAAACACCTTCTCCTACCCATCGCTGACGAGGGAACCAGAAGGTTCTGAATGCTTCGAAAAATACTTTGTTATGTGTCTTCTGTGCTTTTCCTTCACAATTTGCTCATCGATCAGTTGGTAGGGTGCGAGAAATATGTCCAGTGCGAGCTTGAGCGCACGCAGCCGATAACTCGCAATGGGACAAAGGATTTACTCAAGAACACTGGACGGAAGCGGATGTTTCGCGCCGCAACGCACTCCACGGTCGAGTCGCCCGCACTGGGTTATCGCTCCTTTAAATAGCACAAGATCTGCCGGGATAGCCTATTGCAAAGCAACACGTTGTACATCCGCTGATACTCAATGAAAATGAGGTGGGTTCTCATGGCTCTATTGTACTTACGGAATGTTGTCAACCCGTTTTTCACCAAAAAAGGAAAGAAAAACCTTTAATGGTGCGTAGCTTTCGGGAACAACTTTTCCCGTCGTCAGCGCAATCGAAATGGCAATAATGTTATGTGGTAAGGCACAAAACGGATTAGTAAGGCATGTTTTCGTCAAAATTTGCCAATAGGAGAAAGGCACACGGTAAATAGAGACGAAAAGCAAAGTGGGCAAACAGAGGTCAATTAGCTTCTTGTTTTGCAAGGTCCAGACAGGCCATCCGGTATTTTTATGACCGATCCAGGGAACAACAGTTCAAAGATAGAACCAAAGCGTTCCATGCCTCGTCCACTTCCAAACCGTTGTCCCTGTTTATCGTTGTGTTGGAGCGAATGTAAAGGGCATCTTTGATTTTTCTGGTCTTGTAATGGTTATCCAAGCAAAGGACCTCAGGGTTCAGCTCACTTGAGCAAATAGCTGCATGTTCCGCTACCGCTAAAGCCTTTATGCATTGGGCCATGACAGCTCAGGGTTCCAAACTCTGTGGTCTTCCTCTATGCCTCTGCATTTTCAACATAATCAGGTGGGTTTAAGCAAACCTGCGAATCGTAAAGATCAACTCAGTTAACATAACTCCGTCAGTGGCATCCCTGAATTACCCGCCAGTTATATAATACATAGGGCATGTGCAGTTTAATTACAGCTTAGATTTACGACAAACGCGAGAAGTAGTGAAGAGGAAGCATCCATGATGAAACACATCCCTGTTACAAGACATCTAGTTTTCATAAATGACAGGAATGAACAGTAGTGACTGCTCCGACGGCTCCTTATGTGAGCGAAGGATGGAGCAGAATCGTTTATGCAAATCTTCACTAACTTAATTATACGCCAACTGCAACACCTAATCTCAGCACCCGCATATTAAAAAATAAATCCTTAACATCGCGTCATTATCGCTGATGAAGGGGTGTGAGCAACCCCGAAAGCTCCGAAGTTGTTGCTGACATTAAACGATGATAGTCGTACTAATTTGGTTTGAAATCCTTAACTTCATGACTTTCACGGACAAGAAACTTTACGCTGCTCTGTGGTAACTTCATTTGCCCAGCACACAATTTTATATTCACAATGTCAGCGAGTCAAGTTTTCATGCTGATCTACATTGCTTCTTTGATTTTGCCTGTGCTCAGAAACAGCGCCGCCGATAAACAAAGTTCAACGTGAGATTGTTGAAACAACATGCCTGTTCAATCACAGCCGTCTGACGCGATGATTGCTCGAAAAGTAGAGGATTAACTCCGAGATTCTAGTGCATGAATAATGTACGCAAAAAGATATTAATATTAATATTATTGATGTACTTGAAGCAAGAGAAATTAGTAACAAGGCGTTTCGTAATAATGAAAGATACGGTGTCCTTGTTCAATGAGCTTTATTCAGCGTAGCTTTCGGAATTGTCGTGCTCCGAAAGCTACGCTGAATAAATCTCATTGAACAAGGACACCGTATCTTTCATTATTATTATTATTATTATTATTATTATTATTATTACTATTGGTGTAAAAAATATGATTCTACTATTGGTGTACTAAAATTAATAATTTGCTTGCTTTGCTTGCTTGCGTGATAAGGTAAGCACCATCATTTCCATCGCTGAATGATTTCTTCTTATTTAATTAACAGTTCGGCTTCACAAAGCTCAAAGCTAAAGATTGGTGAGGATATCGTTAAAGAATTTCTGTCAAGATTTAACATCAACAGAAGCTAATAGACAGGTAGAACAAAGCGTGAGGTTTGGCAAACCGACAGCAAAAACTAGGTAGGCTTTCTGGAAGGTAAGGGATGCCAACATGAGCTGATTCCCCAAAATTCATCAAGTTAGAGGAGAAATGCAGTGTCATGATGGCGTGTACGGCTTGATCCCGTTGGAAGCAAAGATTGCTTGAAAGTACACCAAGAACAACGCCCTACCAGCGAATGGATGGGCAGTTATTAGGTAACGCAACAGAACAACACAGACCTTCTTTCTGAGCTTTCTGAACTACCTTGTTCCGTCGTCAGCGAATAGTAACAGTTACTATTCTGCGTCGTTCCCCGTCGTACCCGGAAGTTACAGTTTGACGGGGAACGAGGCAGAAAAGATC
Source organism: Trichuris muris (assembly GCA_000612645.2). Taxonomy (NCBI): domain Eukaryota; kingdom Metazoa; phylum Nematoda; class Enoplea; order Trichinellida; family Trichuridae; genus Trichuris; species Trichuris muris. Next base: position 16,968,198 of record CBXJ02000086.1, on the reverse strand, counting down.
CTATATATATATGCCCATGAAATGGAAGTTATGCACTGTTAGGGAAACTAGCGCATTCAATTAGCGATAACATGAACATATTTCTTTTGCATAAATTCATCCCCGTTTTAGCCATTGCTACCAAGGTGCCGTGCAACAAAGCATGCGTGTTGTTACGAAGAAATGTCAGACCTTAAGTTCATGATACGCTTGAACCAAAGGAGCCTTGGCAAAACAAGACTAACTGATACTTCCCTGAACGGAGTACAATACGAGTGCGCGTTTTTATGCGCTAAGTGAAGCAGTGCGGAACACTGCATTATGCTAATTGTAATGATAGCCTAATAGCTCCACGCCTGATCTGTGCCTGAATGTATGTGCATTCAAGTTCAGTTTTCCCTCTGATTATGCTAATACTCGCACGAAACATGGAACAACCTGCTCAGTTGTGCGTCTACTGACCGTGGAATATGTTCCCTATTTCTATTCTTTGAAAGGTATGCTCACTAAGCAAGTAACCAATGTTACTGCTTTCAGGTGACTGAATATGGGCGCGAAAATGTAGCTCCAATTTTTCAAAGCAAAGTACAGGACAGAACAACGCAAATCGAAAATGTTCAAAAATAAGAGACCGGATTAATCAAGTCTCATGGGTTAAATTTTCAAATTATTTGCGTACGGCTGAGGGTGATATTAAAATAAACGTTTGCTTTGACGGTCTTGTCGCTACAATTATTAGGTCGTTGCATAAGTTTTTGCTGTTTTGTTAGCTCTTAGGTTTGATAGTGTTTTATTCTTGCTTGTATGTTTTTTCCGGGCAAATGATATATTATTTTGTAGCTCTTTTTTCAACCTATCGATTGATCGTATTTCATTTGCAAAAGCTCGTTAGCCTGTTGTTCTTTTACCGGTGAAAGTGAGGATGAACAAGACGGTAATTCGGGGAGTTTTGCTTTACGAGTTCAAGCAAGGCACTAAAGCTGCGGTAGCTGCTCGGAAAATTAATATGACATTTGGCAGTGGTACTCTTGGCGTCGGTACAGCTCGGTGGTGGTTTCGCAAGTTTCGTAGTGGGAACGAGAGCCTTGAAGATAATGACCGTAGTGGGAGACCCAGTGACCTTGATGAAGACCAATTAAGGGCCATTGTTGAAGAGGACCCACGGAGATCAACTTCAGATATCGCAGAAAAACTAGGCGTTCACAAAACAACGGTTAGTCGTCACCTCCAACGAATTGGGAAGAGGAAGAAGCTGGACCAATGGATACCTCATGAACTGACCGAGATTCAAAAGTTGCGCCGTTTCGAGATTTCATCAATGCTCCTTTTGCGCAACAAAAACGACCCTTTCTTGGCACGAATTGTTACCTGCGATGAAAAGTGGATATTGTACGACAATCGGCGGCGATCATCGCAGTGGCTGGATAAAGGTGCGGCTCCCAAACGTTTTCCCAAACCGGATGTCCACCAAAAGAAGGTAATGCTTACTGTTTGGTGGTCAGCAACCGGTATTATCCACTACAATATCCTCAAGCCTGGTGAAACAGTTACTGCGCAGACATACTGCAGCGAACTGGAAAAAATGCATGAAAAATTACAGCGTACACGTCCTGCATTGACAAATCGGAAGGGTCCAATTCTGCTGCACGACAACGCCAGACCCCACGTTTCACAAATGACAGTCCAGAAACTGCACCACCTGGGCTATGAAACTCTTCCTCACCCACCGTACTCACCAGATCTGTCGCCCACGGATTATCATATTTTCAAGCACCTGGATCACTTCCTGAGTGGGAGACAGTTTAAAAATCAAGAGGAAGCAAAAACTGCCTTCGAGCAGTTCATTGCCTCTAAGACTCCGGACTTCTACGCTACTGGAATAAATGCCTTAGCGAGTCGTTGGCAGAAATGTGTAGATTGTGATGGTTCTTATTTCGATTAATAAAGTTTATTCTTTGCCGAGATATTTAGCTTTAAATTTGTGGGTTGAAAACAGCAAAAACTTATGCAACGACCTAATACTTTAAAGTTTTTCATCTTGGCGATCAGTTCGCTTCGGAAGAATGCGTTTCGTGGAAAGCAAAAATGGCAAACACTCGCAAGTCAGTCTGTCTCAAGGGCTCCACGACTGATGCGATCACCCAAATGCAAATTAGGCTGAGGCTCCTTTACCAATAGTCTGAGCGGTCATATCGGCGAGAGACTTTCATTGCGCACTGTCCTGCGTCATTGCGTCTAACTGTGTCTAGCGCTCATGAACAAAAGTAATGAAATAACGCATAGTCGGACGACAGTTATGTTCACGGAGATTTGACGCGAAAAATGCTGTGATACGTTGCTTTGCACAAATTCAAGCGTAACTTGTATGTGGATGATCGCATCAGTCGGGCAACCTTTGAGACTGACTGACCTGCGAGTGTTTGCGATTTGCTTTCCGAGGCTGTCCAGGACAATGTGCTTCCTCCAGGGATGGTCGGTAAGGGAACAGCTCCGATACCCGGCCGACCACGGTGGAATCAGCCTCGATGGATCTAGATTAATCTGACGGGCTCCACTGTGGTTCGGCTGAGTGGAGGGACTCTCCATGAAAGCCAAACCTGAGGGAGGGTCGAGAGTACAGACCGCACTGAAGACGGCCTAGGTTGGCCTGAAAACTCCACTTTCCCGACCCATCGTGCGCCACGATTTTCGTGTTTGGAAATAAAACATCTTTTTTCATCAACGTGGCTTTCAACAACGGGTAAAATCCTTCGGTGATTTTTCGATTCGATTTAACCGATCAGCCCGTTACAAAAATACTGATATCAAGATTAACTGGTTTAGCATAAATGTTGTTCTTTCTGCATTAACGCCCGTCATACAGGATATTCGCATTTACTTACAGACAAGGAACATTACGGAAGGATGTCTCGAACTCGACTAATAATGTTGCCTCGAATGCAATGCCGCTTTACTGCTTACGTAAGATCGCAGTAAACGATCCGCAAATCTTACATTAGCGAATCAGTTAGCAGTGCCTTGCGCTTCGCATTCACTCGCTACGATACGTTGCCGTCAAATGTCATATTTATAAGTGTCGTCGTTCTTACCGCCAATGGAAAACGGCAAATTAAGTGTCACCTACTGAAACTTCATTTGAGCTGGCTTTGGCAGAAGACAAATTCTCCCAGCTGACAATTTTCGCAAGGCAATTGATCAGCAAACACGCTTCCTTTCCATTGAACACCTTAGGGCAAAATTAGTTACTATGCACTGTGCCCGCTTGGCCAAAGCAGTTCATTTATGATTGCATTTTTTACATTCATTTTTGAATTTTTCAGCTTGTGATTTTTCGCTTAACAACCGTAGAAAATTTAACCATTCTTTGCAAGACTGCGTGCATTTTCGAATGGAAAACTTAGAAACTAAGGCACTGGTGTCTTAGCGCTAATAAAGAGGAGAACAACCATTTCAGTTCCACCATTGGCAACCATGAAGTCATATTTGATGGAAACGTGTCACGTCAACTGTATACTAAATAGAGCTCAATGAGATGAAGAGTAGGCACAAAGTATTACATAAAATGCAAGGGAAAAAGGAAGCATCAGCAGCAAAAGCAATAACACCGTGACAGCGAGGCAAAATAAAGAAGCATATACTGCTTCAGTTGTACCAACAGGCCAGTGTTTCTCAAAATGGGCGGTGACAGATTCGAGGGAAAGAGGGCGGTGAGGACAAACGGACAGTTGGAAGACGACGGGGCGCCAGAGGGTTGGTGATGGATTAGTGGGCAGTAGCGTTCTTCAAAGAACGGAAGATGGCGGGAAGGGATTGCGCAAGGAAATGCTCAGCTCAGTATCGCTGATGACGTCCAATCACTGCTCCTTTATCCGTGTCGGAAAGTGCAGAGGGGCGGTGAAGGTCGTGCAAGCTCCATAAAGGGCCGGTGGAGCCCCTGACCCTGAGAAACACTGCAATAGATGCTCTCTTATTCATGGAGCAGCGACATGCCAATCAAGCATCTGCTATCACGCAAAGACTACTAGGGCGAATTAGTGGGCATACCGTTGCTCAAGCCGGAATAGCGACCCACTTAATTCCTCCTGTGATGATTTGAACAGCTCCTTGTTTCTATGTGCCTTTGCGTTTTGAGCTGTCGCTCCTGCTTCCTTGCTGTGTCTCCTACACTGCTCACGTTCAACCGTTTTTCCCGCATCTTCGCGCATTAAAGTATAACAAAAATGGACTTAAATACCTCATTCACATATCCCTGACGACACTTAGCCCCTAATTTCATTCATACTACAATTTATGGGACGCCTAAAGTCACTGCACATGCAGAAAACAATGTTTCAACTTAGAACATTCAATCCCATTCTCACTGATATTTACTTTGATAACAGAAGATTTATCTGAATCAGGGAGGGAAATAGCCCTGCAGCTTTTGGAATGGTAAGCACAACCATCAACCGTAGAGTCAGAAATGTAATTCGATGGCACAAAGACGAGTTTAAAGATGAAGTTCATTTTAGATGCAGATGAGATGTTACAAAGCACCTTGACCACTATGTGCGCATGCTCACGTGATAGTTGGGAAATCAATGAATGGTGCAACGTGGAAAAGGAAAGTGACAACAATGATTCGAAGAACACACGTTGACGCATCTTGAAGACCCACTGTTTTATGGCAACCAATCGATTAGAAACACCACAGAATACCTTACCATAACTCTATTTACTGAACCAGCGCAACTAGATTCCGAGAGCAAGAAGTCTTGTAAGAACACTAACGAAAGTCCAGTGCCCACATTAACGCGGAACAGGACATTGCCGTGCTGCCATTTCGGTGCAGAGCCAGTTCGGTCGCAGGAATAATTTGCTAAGCTTTGGCGCCATTTCCAAGAATTATCATTGCGCTTATGATGATTATCATTGGGATGATAGACTACAGCCTCGGCAACAGAAGTAAAGAGCCATAGTCAACTGTGCCTCTACGCCGCAAACGTTCTGCTCAGAAATGGCCTTCACCGAAATCAGCTTCATGAAAATCTGCCGCGGGCAAAAGTGCTTCCCAAACTAAACAAATACATCGTCCAATTTGGGTGTTAATAAGGTTCTGCTTTAGTTTAGATTAATCGCAGGACAGTTTACCGCCGATTATCTCACGCAGCGCTCTAAGGAACTCCGTTATTGCACTAGTAATAATTTAACACTTGAAAAATGCATTCTTAGAATTAAGCAAACAAACTTGATTAACAATGAAATGCTATTAAAGCATTCCTAGCACGCAATGCAAAATTCTTTATTAATACTGCGACTGAACAGATTGCATGTCGATGCAAGGATAAACAAGAACTCAGCAACGCAATGGAAAATTCGTTCAATTATTCAATTCGACAAAGAAGTGAACCCGGGTTAAAAGGCAATTTTGAAAAGGAAAGAGCACGTGAACACTTCAAATTGGCGGCAATTGGAATAGTTGTGTCACATAATTCTACTACCTACCGGTGAACCTTGCGTACGTTAATAATACCTGCAAAACTGGCCATACACCGAACGATTATCAATCCGAACAAGAGCTACGCCGGAGCGGAGTGCGAATACACGAACTACAGTACTTGTCGCCCCTGATTTTCATAGTAAGCGACAGTGCTAACTTTGACATGGGCACGCTTCCTTCATTTAGAATTTCAGACATTAAAATTGAATTGCAAATTGCATCTTACCGGCGCACTACCGATGTTCGCAATTGTCCGTTGGACACTCCCGCAAAATAGCGAATCGTTAACTCGACGAAAGGAAGTTCAGCTCCAGCGAAAGATGCGGAGTAACTCAAAAGCCATGGGCCGGATTTTGATTTGGGCGTACCTTTACGTGAAATGGTCCACCGTTCGATTCGCACCATTCATATCGTGCGAGTTTGACGCCTAATTCGCAATGTATTGCACCTTGAGCTACAGACTTAAGTAAAACTTAACAGTCTTTCATTTTTGAAATACCATATCTGCTTGTACATTGAACCCCTTGGGTGTAGTCCTTTGTTGTTATTGGTGTCGGCTTTGATGTTCGCTCTAGTATCCGTGCTTTTGATGCCGCAGGGCGTCTTCGGAGGGCCGGCTTCGTGGCCACCAAGGGCGTTTCTAAATTACACTGAAGAAGCGAAACCGTTAGAGATATGGCCTTCAAGCGCCACTCGGTGGTATCTCTCGCCGAACTGCCGCATTCCCGTGCCTGGCAGTTGTTCAGATTTGGGCAGCTTTAGTTGTCTGGGCGCCAGTTTCAATGACGGCAAATACTGGCTCCGCAATAATGGTAAGCATTCTGCTGGCATGTGGTCGAATAGTGCAGGTTTAATATGGACCGTCCAGGAAGCCGCAAATGTTTAGCGAATTAATTTCTCCTCTTACCGAACAGGTTCGCCCAGTTTTGAGGCGTACGAAGGTTTGGCTGGTCTTCCTCATTGTTGGTCATTGCTGAGGAAGCTGCTCTGCACGGTGAACGTGATTCCTTGCCACAATGGAAGTGGCCGTTTGATTCCGCGCGGACAATGCGAGAAAGTCCGTACGCATTGTCAATTTTTGGTTGACCACAACTTGTGGCCCGAACAGTTGGGCAATTGCACTGATCCTACCATTTTTAACAACGCGTGCACGGTGAATAGCGCAGATGCATCATATTTAGTATGGCTAATAATTTCGTTTGACGTGCAGATCGACTATGCGTTTCCCATATGGGACGATACGCATGCGGAACCGCGAAACTGCGTTAAACCGTTAGCGTTTTCCCTTAAATCCGACGATTGGGTCATACCCTATTGTGCTCTGAATTGCACTGACCAGTGGCTTTCTACGGTGGATCATTTGTTGTTCGGCAGTACGGTTTGGCACTTTGCCCCGACTGCCTTTGCCCTTTCGCTAATTATGCTGGTGGGTTGTCAGCCCGCTTTGCTTTCTTGATCATTTTCCCTTTCCGCAAGTAGATCTCTCAGTTTACGGGTATTTTTGAAGCGCCTGCATATTTCAAGCCGTTATTGGCAGATGTCTGCTGCCGTGCAGTCATTTTGCTTTGTTGGATTTTTCCGTTGAACACTGATCTGAAGCAGATCATAATCTGCAATAATGGCACTCTGCGACAAAGAGAAGGCCTTTACTTACGGTATTTCCGTGTTTGCCATGTTCATATCTGTAGTGTTCTGATTAGGTCGTTCCCACTGTGTGTTGTGCAGTTTGCGTTGCTTTATGCCACTCGATTTATGGCGATATGTTGGCTTGCGGTTTTCTTTTACCATCAGTACACCTTCAGCAGTGCTCCAGATGAACGCACCCAGAGTCGTTACGACAAACGGGCCTCAACGCTAAACTTCGTCGTTTTCTTTGTCCCAATCCTGATCTCTATCGCTTTGGCTGGTTTTTTCAATGTGGTAAGCGGGCACGGCACGTCTGGAGGAAGGAATTGTTGAACGAAGAATTTAGGCTGACGCTGACGGTATAACTGGTATCTGTTTCGTCGGTCTTCAAAATCCTCTTCGAACAATTATTCTTTATTATTTACCAACAAGCTTGGCAGTGTTGGCATGGGTCACTTTTTACGCTCTTGGTAAGTATCCGTTTGGATGTAATGCACATTAACATGTGTACCTGTTGTTCCAAGCGGTTCGTCGACGCCTCGCCTGTCCCAGGACGTTGTATTATCCCAAATTTTCTACGTTTAAACTCAGTAGGCGGATATTGGATCCTGAATGGCATGCTGTTAAGAAGCGCAATTTCAGGTTTGATGTTCGTCTGCCACATTACTGCCTACTGCTTTGGCCTGTTTTACCACTGGAGAGAAATGCTAATCTTCGACGAGAAGAAACGGGTCTTGATGGACTACATAGTGTACGTGCTAAAGTTCCTTACCAGCCTTCACTGTAACCTTTTCAGCTGTCAACTGGGAACCAGTCGAACGTCCCTTAATGGTTGCACGTTAAATTATAAATCCAGTCTTCTGCTAGTGCAAATATACGCATTGATGGACTTTATGCCTGCTATTATCAACTGCGTTGTTCTGATGACCAGCGCGAAATTCACACCTGAGAAGAGCCGTTTACTTAGGTTTTCTAGTCAATTATATGCGTACATTTCGGAGTAACAAATTTTAAGACGGTTTTACAAACCAATGGACACATCGGAGAGCGAAAAAGAGTTTTGTTTAAATGAGGTGCCTGCGCGAAACTGCATCTCGGAAGATGGTCATTTGCCCTTGTGCATGTCCACGATGCTTGATAGCGACAGTAAGTTCTTAAAATGCTTTCGCTTCCGTACAGTGTACGATTGCGAAGGTTGCCACACGGGAAAATGTTCTGTACGGCAGCCGCGTCGTAGCAACAAGGAATTTTGCAAACGCTTTCGACTTCGCGGAAATCTTAGCTACTTGCGTCGTCAAAACAGCTACGGCAGTTCTTCGGGCGTAATGGCGCCCTCCTTCCGGAGCTGCTCCCTTCCGTCGAATTTGCAAATAGGGCGTTCCTTACCTTCCCTACCGTTTGGCGATCCGTCCAGGTCAGTTACGTTCGACATTTTTCGCCTAGCGAAAAATCCAAGTAACATTTCGCAGTGGCACTTTTGCTTCCGTTTTATAAAGAAGGCTAAAGTGTTCAAACGGCACAAAACTTTTTAGGGTAGCAAGTCAAGTGGCATCTCCAAATTACGCCATTCCAGGTGTTTGGCCAGCATATGCTCCTTGTTATCCCCCCTTCTGTCCGCCAGTGTGGCCTGCAGGCTTCCCCATGGTTAATACTCAGCCATCCGCAATGACGCCCGGCCATTTGCAGTCGCCTGCAATGGCAAACGCGTTTTTACCCTTTTACTATCAGTGGGTGAACTGGATGCAGATGAATAACCTTGGGCAAGGCAGCAGTGCTGCAAACTTTAATGGTGCTGCTGCGGACGATGGTTCCTCGAAAGTGGATAAAAGAAAGAAAACGTTCAGCGAAGATCATGGATCAGCGGATGAAAAAGAGAATATTCTAAGCGACGCAGACGATTCAGATAGTGAGAAGTTTGATCCTGAAGAGGAGGCCTTCGTGGAACAGCAACTGCTAGCTCTGCGTTCTCGTAATACGAACTAACGCAACTGTTGCTCCTTCGACCCTTTTACTTGTTCTACCGACATTGTTAATGTTGTTTACCGCTTTAGTCTGCAGGTGCGATCTTTCAAGTATACTAACCAAATGGAGAAGTGCATTTGGATCGGTCGCCACCATGTTTTACCTACATTGGTCCATTTCCTAACTATCACATGAAAAGATACTGGCAGTTATGTTCGTACGCTAATCATTGCTTTCAGCAAATCATGCTGCGCTTGGCTATACGTCGGGCAGTCAGTGTCAATCACATCCGCCTCAGCCACGATGCAGTCTATGTACATCGAGATTCGCCAGAAAATAATCCAACCACGCCGTTCGAGTTTACAGCGGAAAACATGGAGCGCATCCAGGCAATCAAGGCGATGTACCCGGCTGCGCACAAGTCGGCCGCCATTCTGCCCGTCTTGGACATAGCGCAGCGGCAGCACGGTTGGTTACCCATCACTGTCATGAACAAGGTGGCTGAAGTTATCGGTTTGAATAGCGCAAAATTTGGGATGTTGGCTTAGTGTTGTCCAACCTAGGCGTACCAAGAATGAGAATCTACGAAGTGGCAACCTTCTACACGATGTACAATCGAAAGCCAATGGGAAAACATCACGTGCAGGTTTGCACCACCACTCCGTGCATGCTTCGAGGCGCCGAAGACGTGCTGCGCAGAGCCGAGAAGCATTTAGGTAATTTGGCGACTTCGTGCCGCGCTCAGCTTTAAACGATTTTAAGCATCGTAGGAATTCATGCTGGCCAAACAACGGCAGACGGAAAGTTTACGCTGTCGGAGGTGGAATGTCTGGGCGCCTGCGCCAATGCTCCCATGATGCAGGTAGCTCCGGAAGCGCTGCGAACTTGAAAATCATTACTTGACGATAGATTGACGACGACTACTACGAGGACCTGACGCTCCAGGATACTGTACGCATATTGGACGAAATGAAGAACGGAAAGCGACCCAAAGCCGGTCCGCAGAGCGGACGCCTCGCAGCAGAACCCGTCACCGGTTTAACCACGTTGAAATCGAAACCTTACGGTCCTGGGTTCGGTGTTCGCAAGGACCTTTAACAACTTCCTACGGTTGGAGAACTTTTGCACTATGGCGTCAGCTAAAGCCGCGCAAAATTTTCCTTATTCGTCTTTGCCAGTCGCCTGCTCGACGAGCGCTTTTCCAAGCTGAAAGTAAAAGGCTAGACGGGAGCATAGTAGTTTCGACTTACCGGCCGCCAACGATTTTACGTTCAAATGACACTGTACGGCGCAACGGTTATCTGAGGGACAGCAGCGTCGCCGTAGCAACAATCAAAATGTAATGGACTTGCTAGAGCCACAGGCCGATGCATGCGTAAAGGGACGAAATGAAATGCAAAGTACCGCCTGGCAACGCAGATTGGGACAGTCGAGGTTACGCTTACCAAGGAATAGTGCTTCCAGGACTATTGGATTCAAACGCCAACTTGCCGAGGGAATCGTCATTTCCGATATATTCGTGGCAGGAGAGTGGCACTGCCACTCCGAGCTCGAAGGAAAGCAAACGGCACTGGTAAAATGACGAACGCATTATCTGGTTTTCGTTTGTCAACCGCAGCGCAGGTTACCGACTTAAGAATGCAGTGGAAAGTTGGTTGACGAACTCTATCACACTTCACCACGGAAGCATACCTGCGTTCAGTGTGCATAAATACAGTAATTACCACTTGAATATCATCGTTTGGAGACTGCCGAACGCCGGACACCGCCAAACTTGACGTGGCGTCCTTTGCCGTCAAATGCAGTGGATCAGTGGTCCGTCAGCCTTGCTTATGGCTGCAGGAAGCCTACCGGCCCAGCATAGCGAAGGCCATTTCTCCGGAAAAGGAGAATCGACTCAACACGGATGACGGTCGGCGGCTTGCGATCGTGGCGGATTTTGAACTCGCTCAAGCTTGATCCGTTCAATGCGCGAAGATGTCGCTTTCCGTGCAATTCCGGTAGGCCTTAAAGTAATAAATTCCGTTGCTTGTTCTGCAAATACTTTTCCGGAAGTCAAGCTGAGCGTAGCGCAGTTATTGTTCACCTCTTCGTGAGTGCTCGCAGGCTTGAATGTTCGAAATACTTTGCACGATTCTGCCAGTCGCTTCAACCGAATGCATGCTTCAGTTGCAGCACCAGTTGTTTTCCTCCCACTGGCGTGCCGAGATGGAATCTGTGGCCGCGAAAATCGCTTTCTCGCGCGGCCATTGGTAGCGGTATAGACTTGGTTGCATTTTCCATTTCACAGTTGCTGCGTTTTCTTCGTCGCGTGACATTTTTCGGCCCCACTTGCTTGCCATCATTAGTCACCTGTGCGATCAGTCGGAAAGTGCCAGCGCGGGGGCTCGTTATTTTTGGCGCAATTATAGATAAAATGTAGGTACTCTGCATACTGTTAATGATTACTGTGGGCCGGTTCGCCCGTTGCGACATTCAAGGGCGCTGCGGTCGCTGCTGGTCGGCCTTGTCGCGCGGACAACTATTTGACCATTGTCGCAGGAGAAGTCGCTGCGTGCGCTATGTTCGCTGGCAGGTTAGGGTCATGGATTGCTGGTCGCGCTCCGTCGTGAGTAGCCCTTCCGCATGGTGGACTTTGTTGCCACGATCGAAGCGGTGCACAGGAAGATGGCTCAATCTCCATTATCCGTTCTACTTTGCTGCCAGCTTGCCATTCTGCTTGGCCGTTCGGACATTGGCGGAAGCAAGGAAGCGACCCCCACGGTCGATCCACTTTGGGCAGCTGACAATTGGAACCAAACGTGCGACGAAGTGCGTAGCTATTTTTACGAAAGATTTGCGGGTGTCCAAGGCTCGAACACTCCTTCGAAGCTATCGCTGCCCAGTGATGCGTTTGTTAACCATCGTCTGAAGGTATGCGCCAAGGGCCTCACCTGCTGCACCGAAGAAATGGAAAACCAGTTTCTTCTCCGTTCGCAACATGAGTTCCGACGTCTCGTCCAAGACAGCATCATGAATCTGGTGTTGGCGTTCAAGAGTCGCACGAACGGCTTTGATCGTAAGTATCAAAGTTTTCGGTTGTTACGTTTTCTGGACGCTCAGGCATGGCTGCTTGAGTTGCAATTCAAAAGTGACTATTGCATGGTAATTTGAGCTAAATGGTCAGCGTCATCCGTAGCAACCGGTTTCCACTGTCAACTGCTGTCACCGATAGGGGGTCGCAAGTTTCTCCATATTTTCTCCCTTCACACCAATTAGCACAGTCAGTGGGGCGCGCATACAATATTCGCTCTTCTTATATGACCTGTAACGAGCCTGCTCTCAACAGAACGCCCACATTTCACCTGACGCGACGGTAATGCGCAGATGGTTGTCTTCGCCCAGACGAAGGGTTGGGTAGTACACGGGGTGCATTTTACTCAATTGGTTCGAAGATGTTAATTGGCCAGGCGGTCGTGTCGCTTGTAAAACCGTTTGCGTACACAAAAGATTGCCTTGCAAGGTCGCAAACGTTCTCAATAATTTGTCATCGTTGACATTCCAGACTGAATGTCTCATCTCTGTCATCTCTCCGGGCAACTCCTGAAAGTGCCATTTCAACGTGAGACGCCGCTTAAACTGAAGCCAACAATCTCTGTACGCCTAGTCATTAATTGTACCGCCGTTAGGCGTTATTCATTTTTCCTAAGAGGGCGCCCGTCGACAGATGCGTTTAGCATCGCAGGGGGTGCAGCGACCGAAAGCCGGCGCCGCGGGGATCATGTGCATTGTCGGTTTCCCGAGTCAGCCGTGTTGAATGGACCGCAAAACTATTATTCTCCAAGCAAGCAGTGATGGACAATGACCTTTACCGTATTTGTCAAGCCGCTTCATACCGATGTCGTTTTGTTTCCACTCTTTGACGCGCCGTCTTAATTACGCTAGCGCGGACCCATTAGCGGTCATGGACCGTCCACCCCCCAATAGGGGTGCCCAAGCGCGTCGACGAGACCCATTGGTCATGCACTCGCCGCGCAGCTGTCCAATTCGAAGAGGGGTGAAGCTGAATACGAGAGAGTGCAAATCGTGTCGCGGCGGTATCCGTGCACGTACGCGATGGCGACGTGTTTGCCCCTAAGCAGGAATTAAGTGGCGCTCGACCTTGGTCATTGTTGGCGGAAAGGCAACTTCCGCTTGGTGTACTATTTGCGTGCGCGAGGTCGTAGACCATTGATCGGCCTCGTCAATTGGACTGTTTGTAGACGAAAACGCTGTTGTAAAAGAGCATGTTTGTCCCCAACAACTTGTGCAAGCCTCGGTGACACATGCTTTCCTTTTGACAGGCTTCTTTCGCGAACTTTTGGCCAAGTCCCAGCGTGACTTGAATAAAATGTTCATAAAGACGTACGGTATTTTGTACGAGCAAAACTCGGATCTGTTCGTCTCGCTGTTCGACAATCTAACCTCGTACTACACGTATAAACGAAAAGCCGACGGCAGCGTATTGGCCAGCGGCGATTTGGACTCCATAATGGATAGATTCTACGAGAATCTATACAGGCGCATGTTTCGCATGCTGAATCAGCCGTACCAGCTGGACGAAGACTACTGGCAGTGCATGAGTAGACACATGCACCAGCTGCAACCGTTCGGCCAGGTTCCGGAGAAAATGAAATTGCAAGTTTTGAAGGCATTCTCATCGGCGCGCACCTTCATTCACGCGCTGACCGTTGGCAGTGACGTCATATCGGATATGCTCAAGGTAAGCCGGCTTGGAACTGTCGAATATCTGTTTACCGGGGACCCGCGAATAGGACACGGAGGGATGGTAATTACTTTTGCTTTCAACGGTCGGGGCAGTGTATGCCGGCTGGCAGTAGGTTTGGTATTTTTGAACGGCCAAGACGATTAGATTGATTTCCTGCCAAAGTGACGGCAGCGGTGCCACCCAGGAGGATGCGCGCATCGATTGGACGATGCATGTCGACGAGGCGGATCAGTTTCCATTCGGAAAATTGAAGTTTCACGTTTTTCCTTCCTCTTTCAGATGAAGCCCAGCGCTGAATGCGTGTCGCAGCTGACGCAAATGCTCCACTGCCAAAATTGTCAAGGCTTCGCTGGCCAGAAACCGTGCAGCAGCTTCTGCTTGGCTGTCACGTCCCGCTGTCTCGTTTCCTACGTCGTCTTCGATCGTCACTGGAATGAATATCTCGGTATATTGGCCGCTTGCTTGAACCGGCTGATCGTCGTTGCCTTCGTTGACAGAAAGTTTGCTCCAATTGCTCGACCGCCTCGAAGGACCTTACAACATTGAATCTGTGATAAATCCCATTGACATTCAAATTTCCGAAGCAATAATGATCTTCCAAGACAGAGGCAAAGAGATCTCGGATAAGGTGAGTAGCGATACAAAAAAAAGAAGTTGTCGTCTCTTAGACGCCTTTTGTTCGAAAGGTCTTCGCGGGATGCGGTCGACCAAAGATAACGCGAACAAAGCGTCAGACGCGTAGCAAAATGGCCGACCAACTGAAGGACCTGCGCTTTGGTCCAATTTCGGCCAGGCCGAGCACCGTGCTCGGAACGAGCATGGACTTGCTGGCAAAGGACATGAAGGAAAAGGCACTGCCGACCAAAGGCTTTTGGCTGCATTTGCCAAAAAAGTTATGCGTCAAATTTCACGCCGCCGCCGCCGCCGCCGGTTCGAACAGGTCGGATCAGTACTGTTGGAATGGAACCAGTTTGCAGCAGCAGTCCGACGAGCCCGTCGACGCGTCGGCGGAGCAGTTCGACGCCGAGACGCTGCTAAAGGACGCCGAGATTGAGCCGGCGATTCGGGAAATGGTGGCGCGAATTCGGCGAACCGTCAACGAGTTGAAGAAGGTTATGTCGTTCGATCCGAAGGAACGAGGTCGGCCGGTTCCCTCCTCGGCGTGGAAGCCGTCAGCCAAGCTGGGCGCCCAGGCTGCTTCGCCAATCTACGAACCGGCCATTGAACAGTCCGGTTACGGGTCCAACGACCTGTTCGGCAGCGGTGGTCATGAGCCGGCAGCTCCTTTCGGTCATGTGCAAACGGACGACGAAGATCTAATCAAGGAGATAGGCCTGAAAGGTGGCGGTGACCAAGGATCGGGAAGCGGCATGGGCTACCCGTCCGAATCCGCGGTGACCCATAGTCCCAGGGATCCAATGGACGTCGACGATCTGTACATGACGGTAGACATGTCCGGCGTTCGTCTGACCCTAGCGACACATCGACCGCCGCCATGGGTAGATGCTGACGGTCGCCCTGTGCCCGACTTCGAAATTGGCATGCACACCACTCCTCCGTTCATTCTACGGCCGTACAGCCGACCAAGGGACTACGACGTTTTTGAGGCAACCCCTCCGCCCTCGTCCTGCCAACATCTGGCCGCCTACGCCTATTTGGTGCTTCTGTGCTCCACCTTGCTGTTGCTCATGGCCGAACGCCATTTGTTGTAACATACAAGGATGAATATATGCATACAAGAATATAAAGCCTCCGAAAATACTATGCGAAGAGCGAGCTGGCCTGTTCGCCTGCCCAGTCCGCGGTCAACTCGGTGGATAGAAAACGTGTAGTCGCCCGAAGGTCCGTCGTCGTCGTCGACCCTGTTTTACATTTTTAGCACGTGTGATTATACGGCAGCTAACCGTGCAGCGCGTCAGAGAACCGTTGTTGCCTACAAGGTGGTGTGCACCATCGCAGTGACCGGTGCGGCACTTCGCCTGTTGCAAACAGGCCCAACAGAGCGACCACTGCCCCGTTTCATAACTTTGTCGTCCGCGCTTTGTGCAACGTCGTCGTTGATGCTCGGCCAATAAGCAGCAATCTCAGAACTGCGGAAACCTGTTGCTCGTTGTTTCCGTTGGCAAATTGTTTATTCAATACTGTTTCTCTTAGCGCACCCTCTAGAAGACGTAGCGTAAGTCTTGTCCCTCTTTTCTCTCTTCCCGTTATTCGCCTTATTGCCCACAGTAGGCATATCCAAGTGTCACTTCGTCCAATTTGTGCTCGTTGCCAACAGCCGTTTTCCTACCGCAGTCTGTCAGTGATGATGGATGATCATGAAGAGTTGATCTCTCTCTCTCTCTCCTACGACGTTGGCATTTGCGGCTTGCAGCTAGGTACGCTTGACGACCACTTTCCGGTACCGGTGCACCGAGTAACTGCATTTCCGTCCATCTTGTACTTATTCGAAATGCAGTAGTAGGCAATTGTATCGCCTACCAAGTAGTAAGCTTTCGGCGGGGAGGTCGTGTCACCGAACAACGGCTGGCCTGGAAACCAGCAAAAGCGAAGGCCTGAGACACATAGGTGCAACGTTAAAGCGTTTTAATACTACTATCACTACTAGCGGACGCGTACATTCGGGCGCAGTGTTCGTCCACATTCCATATTTGTTGCAGATGGCGTAGTTTCTGCCGGTCAGCAAATATCCGGTCGAACAGCTGAACAGTACGATGTCTCGATAGTAGTAATGCGCTTTGCGTGGTACCAGGACCGCCCCGGTTGGTACGTCGGGACTGGTGCATCGGACAACTGCAACGATAGCGTGGCATGCTGAGACAATTGCGGTCGCACTAGACAAGCACCTGCGCAGTTTGGCGGATCTTCGCTCCACTGACCGTGCGATGTGCATTGAACATAGCGAGGTCCATCGACCGTAAAGCCGGTCTTGCATTGGAAGAGAGCTACGCCGTTGTACTCGTAGGAGGATACGTTGATCATAAGAGCTGGATGTGAACTCTTTATCGGAGGGCACTTTACAGCTGAAATGTTCTCTTTTTTTGCAAGCAACGGTTGCCTTCGTCGCCAAGCGTCAACGCGCCAAACCGTGTCTTATTTACGTATGTATATATCTGTACCTTGGCATTGCGGCAACGGTACCTGCGACCATTGGCCGGTTTCAAGGCAGCGGAGACGATTGGCGCCCACCAGTCTGAAGCCAGGGCGGCATTTCAAGTCGACAACGCTGCCGAAGTAGTTGCCTTTCGTCGTTCTGACAAGCATCGCTTGGTCCTGGTTCAATGCCGGGCAACTTACGTCTGAAACGCAGTCTCGTGAATCACGACCTTTCACTGCCTGTCGTCGCAAAACGACGTTGCACCAATTGCAACAAAATGGTCGTTTTGTTACCGGTCGCAGATGCCTCCGAGAATGCGACATTTTTTCTTCTTTCTCAATTATATTCAGCAGACTATTTTTTTCTTAAATCTCAACGGTTGGCGGGGAATTTAATTTTCATTCGCTTGACCAATTCGTACAATGGGTTATCATTGCCGGTTGTCTCTTTGCCCGCGAAACGTGAATGGCCATTTCGCTGTAACTTGGACAACGACAAGAGCCCGTTTCTTTTACGGTTCGTATCAATCGTAAGAGGGAATCATTGTGTTGTCAATGACGCTCATTGACACACCGGCCAATGAATGGACAACTGTTGTGCGCCAACGAGAAGGTTCAAGTGAAATTGGTGGAACGACTTGCCGTCGGTCGTCGTCAGCGGCCAACAACTTCAGTTGGCAACTGTTTAAAAGTGTCCAACTGCCGTCGCAACCGGCAGTTGCATAGCCGACGGCAACTACTTGTGCATAATCGGTTAGGACAAATTCGACAAAGAGCAAAGTTCGCTGTCCGATATTTCAACGCGAATGGGCGCCATTTGTGGCGTATCCGTTTGCAACGGAACGTCGGACGGCAAACGCTCCGTTAAAATGATCAATGGTGCGAGTGCCTACATATAACCTCGCTGAAGGTATAGTTCCACGCAAACAATGCCTACTGTAGGACTGAAAGTTGCATGCAAATTTGAGCAAAAAGTGCTTTGCGCTTGATGTTCATTGAATCCCATGTGAAAAGCGCTTAGCGACAGCGCAGCTGAAGATCAATGGCAGTCAGAAAACCTGCGAGAGTTGGCGATTCAATCTGAATTCAGCTGGGTTTGTCGAGCACGAATTCAACGGAGCACATGCAAAACGAGGAACGACGGAGAACGCTAATAATAGGACAATAATAGCTTTGCACACTTGTTGGACTGGAAAGCTGGCAGCCTGATATCACGTGAGAACAAGAAGTCATCAAAGTCAGCGAACCACTGGAATCTGCCAGGACAATAGATGCCGTCGAATAGCAAACTGCACATTTCGGCTTAAGGTTTCTATTTTTATGATCCGCTGAGTTACCGCCGCTGCTCAGCGAACATCCTCAACATGCAGTGACTGCGAGCTATCAAATCCAAACGGCTTTACGCAGGTTCAAGTGTCAGCATTTTGTGCCGACACTCGCGAAACACCCCACCGACGAATGGGAAACTTGCAGGCACTTAATGGCCAACCAAGTTTGCGTACTAAACTGTAATAAAGCTCGTTAGACCAGTTGAAAGGTTCGTTGCAGTGAGCCAAGCGCAAAGGAAATCAACTACCGCCATTCGGATGCGTTTAAATGAAATTCAATGGCGCAAGGACGATTACACCAACGGAAAATCGCAGTTATCCAAATTCTTTGTAAGTAAACACGGCAAAACACCCGTGACCGAAAATCTTTTATTTCGTAACGGAGCTTTCGAAAACTCCTGTTTTCGTCGTCAGCGTTTCAACAAACTATTGGCTTTCCGTCTTTCTTGGACAGAATTTGCTATTACGCTACCGCATCGAAAGCTGTTTACCATGGGTATCTGTCTGACCAGTTGAGCAGTGATACGGCAGTTTTATAAATGAAGATGATATGAAACATTTTCGATGTATTACTTTCACGGTTTCGCAGAAACGCTACAGAGCACGTGCTGTTGTTGTTTCACGGACGGCAGCCGAAACAAATGAGCATTCTTATGTAAAAAAAATAACAGCCATCCGCACCCTACATCTATCTTAGCAAAAAGTAGTGGATAAAATGATATGCTGTTCACACTGATCTTCATCTTCACAAATCGCCGCAGCTAGATGGTCGCGCACTAACGAGCTGGTTTTCCACCATGGAAGACGAGAACTGAGAAACGTGAAAAACTCAACCCGGAGCAAACAAATGATTACTCTTAAGATATTTTACCAGAAAGAACAGATGACGAAATGCGTACAAGTTAGAGTGGATCGGTTGACTAAGAAAATGAATGGAACGTAATTTCTTGCACTCCTCCCAGGAACTACACAACGCGCCTCAGCTAAGATGTTTGCCAAAGGTGGACGAACTATTCAGCGAATTGTCCAAAAAATGTCATTCTTGAATTTCTAGCCTGTCAAACTCCTCTGCAAGTAGAAGCGTACGAAAGCGTGGAACAAGCGCGAAACGGAAACGTATCTCGACTATGACGTTTCCACTCCGCTGAAACAGCAACAAAGGTTGGCAAGGTGCAACGCGACCGCTTCGAAGTTGCTACAACTGGTTCTCTCTCCCTCCGTCTCTCTCTCTCTTTCTCTCTCTCTCTCTCTCTCTCTCTCTCTATCGCAGCAATAAATTTGAATATGCGTCTTCAGACGCGCCCTACCGAGGCCACTCGATCAGCGAAGTTAATAATAGCCCATTTCAACGATCGTGACAGCTGCCTGCCACAGGGGATTGGCACCCCGTAAAGTGATCCAAATCTGAGCACATCACGCCGAAACGGAGCAACGCCTATACGACCGGACGTCGTTCCCAAAGTTGTCACCAACTTTGACAACATGTCCACCTAAACGTGTTGTCAATATGACGGCTGCGCATCATTGTGGCATGCAATCGTGGCCACTCCCACGCATTGTCAATGCAATACTTTGGGTTCGCTTCCTTCGTGTCATGCATGCCTTGTTTTGTCACGCTGCACGTCTCATGCCGAAACCTGATTTGCGCAAACCGGTCAAGCACCTTGTTATTATTGCACATCAAGTTCCTGCGCGCATTCCGGTAGCTAATTTTAAGGAGACGAAAAATCAGCCTTCGGGCATTTCTGCATTCTCGTGCCTGCACGCTAAGGCAAAGTCTCGCGCTGCATCAGCCAACTGGCCAACCTATCAGACCATATAGTTCGGCCGGAGGAATGGAGAGAGGAAAGAATACGATTGAACGAAGAGGGCGTGTTGGAAACCGTTGAGAATACGAGTCAGCATATCCCTCTATGCCAAAAGCTCCTTGAGGATCCCCAGGCTACACGAAGCGATTTTCATTTTCAACCGGCTGTCAAACTGAATAACATTCATGCACCTTCTTCCCGAAAAGCAACAACCTATCCATATGGAAAAAGAGTCCGCCAATCAGCAAACCCCAGCGTACAACTTCGCAAAGTCTCTTACGAAATTAACAGCAGAGGTAGCTTGTATTAATAAGAAGTTATTTCTACGTACCTTTTATGACGATTCGGATGGCATGACGTCGTCCATCTGGATCGACGCAGTAGAATGTACCAGAGTCCTCAGGTCGAGCCATGTAAATGGTCAGCCTGTAGGCGCTCAGTATGGACGGACTGCCGATTAACATGCCTGCATGGCTATCATGGAAACGATCCATGTCGACGGAAATATTAACCCAATGCTGTGGATACTGCCGATACGAGCTTGTGTAGTGCTGAAATGCAGAGATAAACGTCTGCAATGAACTTGCTTTCCATAGATCACCCAAACAGGCTGACCCTTGTCCAGTGGATACAGGCAGTCGAGTTGCAAAGTAGAGGAACGCCGGACGACCAAATCGCCTGACGTGCTTGGCCACACATCGCCCTGAACGGTCCGGAAAACGATGGCGGGAGGACGTCCTAATGGCTACTTTCCTGACACAACAATCAAATCACACGTCTCACTTGCCTGAAAGAACTGCAGTACCCACTGGTCTGCAATAGGACTTTGGCGACCCGCCGAACCAACTGCCGTTGCGGCAGACCACCCGACCGGGACCTATCAATTGAAATAGGCCAACATGCTCGCACCGAAGAGTCAGCTCGGTTCCTTCGGGCAAATGTTGGGTGAAGACAATTTGCTCGCCGAGACGATCATTCGAAATGGTCATGTGAGCAAAGTCGGAGGGGTTAAAAAGGCAATCCCCTTTTCTGATCAACGGTTGATCATTTGAAGCGTCTGAGAGAGACGTTACTGAGACCAACCGCGCCGCAAAGTGAAATGCTCACTGTTGCACAGGCCATCGTCTAGCTCAGACCAATGTCCGCCAACGCATTTCATCCAACTTGTCACGTTATTTGTGGAACAACGAACCTAAAAAAACATGAAATCACCGTATCTACAAGTACGTCCAAATTACATAAACAGTGGTTCCTTGGCGATAGGTAACCTTTGCTGGAGACTTCAACATTCCTTTGTTTGACTTCCAGCTGTTCAAGTAAGCGACCAGACGCCAAGGTGCTCTGACATTCGGACTTAGGCAGCGCCGTGAGCGACGGACTAATGCAGGCGATGATGAGCCACTGAGCACAGAGGGTACGGCATCATTACTTGCCCTTACGGAACCGGGAAGAACGGCCTCCAATTGGCGCGATTCCATGGAAACTGGCAACAGTTAAAGTGGTTTTTTAAGGAACGCAACAACAACTAGGTTGGAAAGCAGCTTACAGCACGGCCTGAGCAAGGCAACCCAGCGCCCGTCGATGCACTGAACGGACATCGCCTGTGGCCTCTGCCGTGAACTGCGACCATTCTCTGACATTCGACATGCGTATTTCACAATGCTCGCATTTGGATACTGACGAATTGCAAAATTTTCATCGTCAACGGCAATCCGTTGAATTGCACCGCCTTCATAACTTCTGCCATTATTCGTTTGCTCTAAAGGCGGCAACCAGACTACGGCCACGCGATCCACATCCGCCGGTGGTGGGCAGTTTGCTTCCAAAGGAGACGGTACTAAACGATCAGCGGTTCGTCAGTATTAAAATACAGTCTTCATTGTTCTTCAACTAAATACTTGGTGTGCACTCGCCAAAGGGAGATTGCCATGTGCCCGTAATGCACAAATTATCCGGCATTCCTTTTAGCAGATGACCAGGGGAGCAATGAATTCTCACCGTTGTACCATTGGGTATCTCTTCTCCGTACTTTACGATTTGACCAGCAACAACAAAAAAAGAATTGGCTCTTGTTGGTAAGGTGCACGCTGAAATTGTCAATAAAATACGAAGTTAATTCTCCTAAGTCGCTAAAAACGGATAAAAGTAGCCCAGAAGTTTCAAAGTTTTCCCAATGTTTAGTTCCTGCTAAATGATGCGCATGGACGACCGGCACATACAAAAATCCGAAAAGAAATGCAAAGTTTTCCAAATTCACTTCGTCGATTCAAGTCTCAGTCAATGCAACAGAAACCCGAAATTAAACTTTGGCAAATCATCTCGCCTTTTACAACGCTTTCATATTATTGAACTGTATTATTAATATTGCGATAAGACTGTAGCGATGACGAAAAACCCGAGACTGGACAAACACTATCAATTAGAAAAGGATGAAACGTTCGCACATGAACCTCAGTATCAGGAAATCGGCTGTTCTTCTAAGAACACAAACCTGAGGAAACCCCCCCCCAACTGTTTCAACATAATCTTATTATCGAATATTGAAGGATGATTTCAACCAGAGAACAGGAGAAAAGTTATTCCTCGAAATAACGTTAAGCTATTCATGGTTAGGAGATATACGGCAAGGCAAGTGTACGGTTCAACACTGGCAAGCAATGTCAATTACAACACGACAAAAATGTTCGCTGTTCCCATAGCAACATACCCCTTTTCAAAAGGTCAATTATATCTCAGGATGTCCAGTTAAGGCATCGCACATTAAACCAATTGTTCTTCCGCGTAGAATATTTAAGCAACCGCAACACTTCAATCGCAGGTACAGGTATTGCGAAGGGCAAATTACTTCGTACAGTCTCAAACACTGCGTGTCAATAATAGTATATTGGCGTTTCAACATCTTTAGGTGCTCATTGCTGGAACGGAATTCACTGATCAACGCTCATTGCCAGAACCGTTCTACCAAATGAGACACGGTCATCTGGTTAAACAAGGTATCCAATCTTCAAAGACGTACGCGAGTGACATAATACCCAGTTTCGAATTGGCCAGGCAGTATGAGCAACTCTGATCAAAGGTCATCGCGGTTTGTGGTAAGCTAAACCGTTCCAGCAACGAGATACGGTCAGATAGTTACAACGTACCCATCTAATCTTCAATTTCAGCGCCATCAAATACAGTCAACCGTCTATGCAGAGAGCTTGTTTGCAGCGCTAACACCTACAAAGCTACCCAAAGGATTCAGGCAAGCTAAATACAAAGTTTAATTTGGTCTTGCATAAATAGCATATATTTATTTGCCATTTTCAGAATCTGCCATTTCCAAACCTTTGCGAAAACAAAACACGAAGGCATCTCAGGAGCGAGTATGGATACTGTGACAAAGCTACTGTCAACCTACTCAATTCGACAGCATGAAACAGCGATATCAACATAACCCTTCTTATCCGTACTTCAACTATAAAATTCCTATAAGGGAAGAACGACATATAAGAGAGAGAAGAAAAACAAAGTCAATGCGGGATTAGTGATAATCGCATCGTCATTATCAAGTGAAATCCAGGCAAAGCGAAAATGACAAGCACTCTGAAAACTTTTCCCCATTCGTCGCTGCTAATGAGAACAGAAAGTGTGAACTTAAAAGGATTAAGGAATCGAAATGGCTAAAAATCGATTCGATCATCAGTCCTACCGCTCTGCTAACTCAACGAGAAGTGTCTAAAAGATGCTATTACAGATAAATGCTTACATGTTGACAACTTGTGAAGCTAAGTAGTTCAGAAATTGCATTTCAAATGATGGCGCAAAATTGGCAATGTCGAAAAGAGGGCTGCGTGTTGCCCATAAAAAAACTTACCGGACAATGATGTTTCGTGTTCGTTTTCAATTTTCGATTTTCCCAAGTCGGTCAAAATAGTGAATTTGTCGCCCAACGCTCGTGCGCCACCATTGACGCGTTTAGACAAGAATGAACTTTCCCTGAGAGCAAATCCCTTTTGGCGAGCTTCCCGAACAAGATGCGAACGCCAAATCGCTTGGACGGGCTTCCAACCCAGGTGACGTTTATCACGAACGATGACATCCCAATCAATGCGGCCGCTTAAGGACGGATGCGTCTGAAGAACGCATCTCGGACGAACGTTCGGCTGCCAGGTCCCATTCACGCAGGTAGCTCTGCCGGGACCTAGAAAAAACAGCATTCGACCTAACCCCACATTGAGAACTCGTTGTAAGCTATGTCACCTTCAAGCATGTAACCCCTATGACATTCGAACACAATCGTCCTGTGTTCGCCAACCGCCCGAATGTAATCTTTATATTCATAGGAGCCCAGTGAGCCCTCCAGTTTGATCAAGCCATGCTCAATATCTCCAATTACTGTCTTCGGGTGCGGACAATGTTCTACGCAAATGAAAGCAGAGAAAACATGAAAGCGAAATATTCGGGTATTATTACTTTCTACGCAGACTGGTCGAATGCCTTTCCATTCACCGAAAGAGCAACGAATTGTCGAAGGACCCTTGAGTTGGTAACCGGCGTGACAAACGAATCGCGCCATGGCGCCATGCTGTGTCTTAGCGAAAAGCACGTAACCGTTGCGAACCGGCTCTGGCCATTTCCTGCACCTCACTGCAAACACCATAAAAATGACGAAGTAACAAAGCATTTGAAACACAGATTACTGGGTACGCATCGCGGCAGATGCGACCAGGAGCCATTATTGCACAGCGGACTTTCTGAATACTCAACCTCATGAAAAGAAGCGCACCGTATTGCCACATGCTCTCCATGAGGCACCGGTTCACTAAGATCGTGCCTCATTATTACACCATTGGACAGCTTCGGCATTTGGCATGGGGCTTCAAGGTTGGTGTACTTAAGCGACATAGTCTTCCAACCGAATGATATTTACCCATACAACTGGGCATCGGATGGGACCAACTTCCATCCTTTTGGCAGCGGCTGTACGGGGGACCAAGGTGAGTCATACCGTCCAAACAGCGGAAAATGACCATTGCTCCAAAGGAGGTTTCATCGCCGTCAATAAATCCATTCCATAAGACCCCAAGCGTTGGGCAGCTGACTTCTTAAAGGTCTTCGGTGATAACGTAAGCAAAAATCAGAGATCAGCGCGCACCTTCGCAGTAGGGTTCCATGCCACTCCAGGAACGATCGCTCTGGCAGATACGCTGCTTCTGACCGACCAATCGGTATCCCTCTTCGCACGAGTACACCACCTTGGACTGGAAATCCACGGACGTACCTT
Organism: Trichuris muris; assembly: GCA_000612645.2. Lineage (NCBI taxonomy): Eukaryota > Metazoa > Nematoda > Enoplea > Trichinellida > Trichuridae > Trichuris > Trichuris muris. The sequence continues at coordinate 16,942,907 of CBXJ02000086.1, read as the reverse complement.
GCACTTGTCCGTACAACGGTGCTTTAGGCCTTGGACATTCTATGGCTTTGCATGTTGGCTTCTCGCCAACCCAAAGTCCATTGCCGGCACAACTGAGCGTTGACGAGCCAAGAAGATGGAACCCGTCGACGCAGCGGTAGGTCACCACGTTCGGATAAGTGAACTCGTCTCCCAAACGGACAGCGTTGAGCACCTCACCAGGGTGGCCACAGCTCCGAGCTTAAGCAGCGACTGTGCACTAAAAAGGAGCACAATGCGAAAGATGGCAACTCACCGATGCATTTGACGTCTGGGCCAAACCATTCGGCACTTTCCTTATGCATTAGGCATTTGGCTAGCTGGAAACCTCGGTCATCGGCGTGATAACCTTCCACGCACTCGTAACGCAAAACAGTATTCACAACGTGAACGTGAGTTCCATCGGACGCATTGTGCCGCGCATGGGGCAGTTCTGGAGGTTTCGTGCATTTATCTACAAAACCTGGGTCAATCAACGGCCAATAGCGAGAACAACTCCAACTGACGATTATCGCTCAAGATCTGAATAGACGCGCAACATGGATCCAAGTTAAACAAAGCACCAAGAAGCAATGAAACGACGCAATACAAAGTCATGGATTAAAAGTTACGAAACAACCGCACAAGCGACCATCACGCTTCGATTTAGCAAACAGTCCAAGGCTTGGTTGTTTCAGTTGAAGGTGACGAAAAGGGGAAATGACGACCTTCTTTCAAGCAGCTAAAGATACAAAGTGCTTCTTGACAACGTGACAAAACAAATCAGCGTCACCATTCGACTGGATACCCTTTTGGCAGATAAACGGATCCTACTAATCGATATACCCCATGAACCTTGAGCAATGGATTTTTTGTAACAGGCGTGCTTCATCATCGGGATAGTTCTTTGGTGACCACAGCCCGAACAGTAAACGCTATTGTACGGTAGGAACTACCTGACGACGATTCCACTTTGAAAGAACAAAGCAACGCACTACCGCTTGGTAATTCTGGACTTTTGATCAATGTCAAGGAGAAATGCTTGCGTCCACAATAGCTTCTTTCTACGAAACGATGTGACACCAACGGGAGAGGCACTATTATCTATTCTGCCAGAAGTACTCATGGACTGCCTTGAAGAAAAGGCATTAGCAATGCGTACACCTCTCTATTCCTCCACATTTCCCAAATAACAAATAGCGGGCATCCCTGCAACCAAGAGAGCCGAAGAGGAGTTTCCTTCGAGTAACTTCAACGACATACGAAAAAGTTCGTTCAAAATATTAATAGTAAAGGAATCACAAAACAAGCTCCCATGCTTACTCATAAGTACTTTAGTTATCAAACACAAAAGTATTCAAAACGACCGTTTCCTATGCTCGTACAATTCGAACATATACTGGTTGTGTTGGTAAAATCGTCCAACATAACCAAAAACAAACATCCTATTTCGTACACTGGGCTATAGCAATTTTCGACCAATAACTCCCAAACTCAAAACTGTTCTACACCAAGAGCTCTCTCTAATTGACGACTGATACGATGAGAATCCAGGAACACCCCTCATTACCTGAAAATTTAAAATGCCAAAACCATCGAGCCCCGACACGGAACAAATGGATTCTAGTACAGTGGTATGGGCGAAAAATTCAGATGCCTGGTTAGACTACATGTGTTGCGACCACTTTTCAGAAGCCCTTCAAACCGACGACCGATACTCATTAACGATAAGACTAAAGTTGCAGTTGAAAAGAATGCTGGGATTGCTTACGAATTTACGCGTGGTTGCCACGCCTTTTGTATAAGAGAGACGAACAGCGCTTCATTTCACGGGTTTCGTGAGCACAAGGCAAATGTAACCCGTTACAAGAACGCTAAGGATAGGTTGGACGGAAAAGGGACGCCTGGAACTCCCTGAAACATTTGACCCAAGTAAGGTCACAGAAGGAGCAAGGAAAGCTTCCACAGTCGAGCGCTATTCTCAGTGCTCGCTCGACATGCTAACAAAAGTATCAATTTCCGGACAAGAAAAATGTCGATCTCATACCTTAGGAACAACAGCTTGTTCAACCGTGACAAAGCTGCAGACGCGAATGAAGTGTAGAGCGCAGTTTGATAAATGTTGAAAATTGGACTTTTCGTAGCGGTGTGATTGTAATGCATCTCCTTGATTTGACCCTTTGATGACTGGGACCGTTCCGCATGAGTTATATTTAAATCCGACGTTTTCGGGGCTCCTCTGTCTCCCGTCCATCGCCCACCTTTTCCACCAAACAGTTAGTCCGCTTATTTTTCCACTGCAGAAGCAGACTTCGGTTATTATGAATGGTGCCAGTTGTCAAAGTATCAAAGGGATATCTAATAAATGTTAGCAAAACGAAGTGCCGTTCCCTAACAAGCTAACACCCACCTTAACTTATTTGACCTGTAAGGCATATCACTATCGCGTGCGAGATTCACATTGCGCAACCTATTCAATTACCGCCGCTGTTCGTTGATACAATCCTTCGTTGCGTTCTACTACACTGTCACACTCGCTGGCAAGGGAACAAGTCGGTTCCAAAAGCCACGAAATAAGGCACACCTGTTCCTGTGCCTTCTTTTCCTAATAAGCTGCAGGTCCACTAGTTGGCAGAAAGCCTTCTGTGTAACCACAGACTAACTGGACAACTACATTCGTCAAACGGGTTACGACAGTCAAGAATACTCTTAACGACAACTTACGAATTGAGAAACCCCGCAGTTGGACAATCTCTAAACCTCGTAAACATGTTCAACATGCAAGACGCCCAAAGTGAAATGCGGTAATGATAATGCCAAATGGTTGATGCTGATATTTTCCTGCAACTAGTAGTGGAACAATTCCTACCGGAGGTGCTGCATGAAGGTTCCCAGCCGGACCACATGCGATTTCCCTGACAGACGCGACGGCGTGGTCCGACAAGCCGGTATCCGTCGGAGCATTCGTACTTTATACTGGATCCAACGGTCGCTTCCTTTGGATAGCGCACATGACCATTGGCCAATCCGGTGATCACCAATGGACACTGAGAACCTGCGAAAGACGAGCCAAACTTAATTCCATTAAAACGATCCGTAAAGTTTACCTTTCTTAATGCAGCTGAGGCCGCACTCCTGATCACAAATGCACTGATGCTTGGAGCCGCAGTCGATATCCAGAAGGCACGATTTGCGACACCTACTTTTACCATATTGAAGCTTCCAGTTGTCCGGTCGTATAGGGCAGTTGGTGATTACGTAACCTAGGGCTAAAAGGGGCATGTTAATTTAGCATACGCCTGACTGCAATTAAAAAACCACCACCTCCTTCCGTAAAGAGAAATGAGCATAAGGAAGCGACAAAACAAGCTCGGCACGTCCAAGCGCTATCGCTTCGCATGGCACGAAATTAGAAGATATCGTAGCGACTTCAAGGAGGCGTATTAATGTTTCTGAGCGATCGAAGTTGCCAAAATTGGACAACCGCAGCGTCTAAGTACGACAAGAGCACGACAGCCCGAGGGAATTCTGCCGAAACGACTGGCTGTCATGCAATGAGATGAAACCAAAATAGAGAGTGGCGCGACTCGCTTCGTTTCACAATGGCACTTTTCGACCGGACGTTCAAGTTGGATCGATGATCGCATTATAATATTGCCAAAATTCTCACCTGACTATGCCAATGAGATAAACTCTAATAAACTTTATCGCCTGACGACGTCCGCCTACTCGATGATCGTTCAACAACGGGATTTAAATGGCGAACAGCACAATTCGGTTAACTTCCTCCGCCGGCTTCTAATGATGACTCCATGGCAGGGTTGTCAATGTTGCCTGCGCTCGATGATGGCCGTGAAATGCCGCTGCATTACTTTCGGGCGGCCTTTTGAAGTAGCCGAATAGCCATCGCTTGGACTCAATCGTGCGAACACCTCAGAAGCTCGCAACGAATCGAAAGCTCAACTTCGACCGCAACGGCGGCTGCCACAGAGATAAGGAAAGATGTCTCAGCGAAAGCAATGGTGCATTCATTTCGTTTGGTCCGCACTGCTCTCACGACTCAACACGATGCCAGAGGGAATGGATGAACATGGGCAATGAGTAAGTGCGATAAGATAATGGTGACTATTAGTACAGCGTTGAATCCACCAACAACGACGATGGCTTCGCTGATCATTCTGTACTTGCAAAAAGGATGGTGTGCAGTAGACGCTGCAAAAAGTGAACAGATAAAAAGTGATTCAAATGGACTATGCAGAATAAATGCACCAATAATTCGCCAGAAACAAATGGAGCGAACTGGATACAATGTATTGGAATGGAAAGCGGCAAAAGAGCGCTGAAGCATCGATTACCGAGCGCCATTTGCACTCGCATTTCCATGAAGCATAACTTCAACGGATAGTAAGAAGCGGTACACTCGCCGTGGCTCCTATGCAAGAAGAAAATATCCTTCAGCTGTCCTTATGGCTGTTGTTGGTAGCAAAGAGCAAAGCCGTTAGTGATACGCTGTCCATCAATTGTCTGCATTGCAGTTCTGACGGATTAAACTAGATGCAACGTAACACATTCATCAGTATTTCACTTCAGACCTCATTGACTTCGCTCTCTGAAGCTGGCCGATAAATAATGAACAGGACAAGTTGAACTATTCGCGAGACGGAAGCTACGTGGGAAAATTGGGCAGCCAATTGTACGTGGTTCATTCAGGCAGACGTTCATTCTTTTGCTCCATCCCGAGGGGAACTGAAAGAAACAACAATTTGACGCACATTCATGCGGCGGAATTTGCTTCTATTCGCTCCATTTCGTCGACGACATTTACGCAAAACTGCTCACAGGATTTACTGTGCAAAGTGGCGAATCCGTTAGCGCGACCGGCGATTGGAAAATTTTCAGTCCTTCCAATTACTTGCGGACTGTACAGTATTGCTGCAACTGCTGCCATTAACATTCATTTACCATTCGCTGAAATTATCGGAAGAAGATAATCGGCTCGAACAGGTTTATGCAGCTGATAGGATGTTGAAGGTGACCGACAGTCGATATTCCGGAGAAACTATTGGCAGTCAGGAAAGAAAACCGCTATCAAGCCGCATAATGAATGCAGAACCAATAGACCCGTTAGAAGACATCCCATTTTCAATATTTTTAACCGAATGCGCAATAATAGTATTAATGGAATGGTCGAAACGTCAATTACTTTTGTACGTATCAAGCACCAATTACGGAAAACTTATGCAAGAGAATGCCTTCAAACGGTGAACAGTAAGATGGCAAAATTCCTAACAGGACTCTGATTCATTTTTATGCCAATTTTAAGCTAATTGGCTCGTCGCTAATTAACAACAAAAGCCAACTGGTTTATTGGAATCAAGATGACGACACAAGACTTTCAAGGGAAACCTGTTTACTGTATGGTGATGGCAATGAGCGGATTTATTCTAAAAACTTTGTATGATCTCTATGCAAGAGGAATTAGTAACAAGGTGTCTCATACTTACGAGAAATATGAAATGATACGGTATCCTTGTTCAACAAGCTTTAATTGGCGAAGCTTTCGGAACGTACGTGTTCCGTCATCAGCGCGATTCAAAGTCGCGCTGATGACGGAACACGTACGTTCCGAAAGCTTCGCCAATTAGAGCTTGTTGAACAAGGATACCGTATCATTTCTTATTTCTCATAAAAACTTTGTACTGGCAATTTCGTTCCAATTTCGCTAACAATAAGCAGCAGAATAATTAAAGAAAATAATGCCATGAGCAAAGGGAGTCTGGAAAAATGAGGCAGCAGATTGCGCGGCTAAAATAAAAAAAAATACAGCGCAGAAATCCGAAATACATGTAATGGGATACCACCAAAGTTCAGAGAGCATTTCCAAACGTTGCCTTACCCGCCGTACATGTGCAGGCTCATTTTGTGACGTTTCGGGCTAAATTTGGCTCGTCGTTCGTATTGGTTGGCAAATTATTCCCTGCAACGGCGCTTAGACTTTGACACCAACGGAATGCTTAAACCTGATTTGGCAACAGCCGTATTTGCTATCACCGCAAAGTCAACAAGAAAAGATGGACAAAGTCACTGGAAGAGCACAATTAGACCTCAATTTCGATGGAAGTACAATTTTGGGATAACGATAACATCATTATTATACATGCACGCACACACATCTTTACCACCTGCCGAAACTTGTTCACAAGTAATGATATGAACAATACGTAATTACAAGCCCAAAGAAGTGGTGAGCCTTCAATTCAGATATTGACCTAAGTAATCAATCATTGGGAGATTGAATATAACAGAATGCATACGTGCTTACATCATACTCAGTTAATAGCTCATCATTGAAAAGATAATTTCACTTATCCATTTAGAGAAACAGAAAGAAAACTGTGAGTGCGCCAATAATGCTATATAGTCGGTAATTTCGATACGACTTTATTGATCAAGGTGACAACTTCCATGCTGGGCAGTGTTCCTACTTGTACACGTTTTAATATTAATATTAATAGGTTGAAAATCGGACTCTTCGTAACGGTGTGGATAGGTATGATAATGTTTGTACGACTAGCACCGTTTGTCACTTTTTAATTATCAAACAACCGTCGGAGCTTTCAGGGTCGCGCATACCCCGTCCTCAGCGACTAATCTAATATTAATAGGTGATTAAATTAAAAATAGGGTTTCTTCGGACGTACATCCGAAAGCTCTGCTAATAATAAAAAAATGTTCTTACAAAGAAACGGGACTTAACCGTGTTATGCAAAATGGAATGTTAGACGGTATTGTCACAGATGGAACTGGGAATCTGTGACAATACCGTCTAATGAAAATTGTACCCCGTTACAAAACAAGATTTATCTTGAAATGGAATGTTATGAAATTATCCCGTCAGACAATAAAGAAAAATTTCAATGAACACGTGCTGCACGGGGCGCATGGATAAAAGGACAACGGCAGAAAAAGGAAGAAACATCGGATAGGGAGAAACAGAAAGAAGAAGGAAAACACCGGGAAAAGGACTTTAAAGGACGGTCGTTTTAAAGAAGATTACGACATACCTTTGATTGTTACTGCCATTGTTTTCATTTTGTGTTGCGTCGCTGCCTTGGTCGGTCGGTTGGGATGCTCGCTCTTCTGCGTGACTGACTGGGCGGGCGACAATCGCTTGACGGGTCAGGATCGACCTGATAGTTGATGTCGCCTACCCGGTTGGTCGAACGGAGGAGTTTGCAGGACCATCGACCGTACTGGGCAGCTGACATTACCTTTAGCACTGATGATGGACGAAGTTACGTCCGAGAGCTCTGCTAATAATAAAAAATGTTCTTACAAAGAAACGGAACTTAACCGTATTATGCAAAAAATGGAAGGTGATTAAATTGCAAAATCAGTGTGGTTGATAAGTTCAAGCACCATTTGAACAACGTTAATCAAAGAGAACGTTCACGCAAAGAGTTAACGGAAGACTCATTCAACTATCTTTTTCCCATTCAAACGTAGGAATGAACAAGTGCGACTGCAGAAAGCAAGCAGATTTCACACTACCGAAAACGAAATTGTATGAAAGCGGCAATCATACGCACACATATTATAATAAAAAATACTGAATTGCTCTTCACGGACTTTTTCCCGTTGAAAACGCTTTATTCAAAAAAGAAAAAGCGAAGCTTCCGGGTCCAACCTGACCCGTCATCAGCGCAAATAAAAATAAAAAGAAAAGGCAAAAATAGGTAAACTGAGTCCGGTCAGCACATACCGTGAATTCCTTTTGGAGAAAGCGCTCTTCCACTAAACCGCAGGAGCGGGAACACTTTCAGTCAACCGAGACCGGGCAGTGTTGCCTCCGCCCCTTTGGTAAAGCTTCAGAGCGCAGTCTCTACAGACTATTCAGACTATTCACAGCAGCGGTGCCGACACGGACTGATGGAATTTTCGGTGATGGCGAAAAAGTAGGTAATGTTTGCACTAGCAAACCTTAAGGTTGCAGTGCAATAGTAGGGCAGGTCAGGTAGAATACGGAATAACAAATATTGTTTTAAAGTGCGACTCTAAACGTTCTTTTCCTAAACGTATATATATATATATATATATATATATATATATATATATATATATGTGTGCACCATGTTTTCAATGGAAAACTGACCTCTATACGTTGACCACCTCTGTAAATTGTATGTTGACCACTTGGACGCGGCATAAAATGTTACCTTCTATAAGCTGACCAGTTAACAAGAACGAATGTTTTACCTTACTCAATTTTTGTAGAAAGCCACAAGTGGCGACAAGAAATTAATCAAGTGCTGTTTATCAGGCACAATAGCTGTGTAAATAGCGATCATGGCATGGCTCAGAGAAACGTTTGGGCAAATCTGACCAGTGACCACAAACGCTGAAGATGGAAGCACTCTGGAAGCTCCGTTTCCACCACCTCCCTACTAAGAAATTTGCTGTCATCCCCTTGAAGTTGCAAAATTGCCATTTTGAGAATTAGTGCGCTACGGCATTCCGTAAACTACATAAACAAAAGCACTGGAAGCGTCTTTTCGTCTTGAACTTCATCCCATCCAAAAGTCATGTAGTGTACGATTTTTTGTATCTTCACCATACTTTGTCTTCAGTTTTTCTTGAATAATAAAAAGACAGGCTGGTATTTACGTTGAATGATAATGCGCGTTTCCATTAGAAAGAACCTGATTTGTAACAAAATTAACCGCAAGCAAACTGTAATCAATGCTTTTGTGAATTAAAATGTTCGCAGGCAACTGCCAGAAACAACAAATTAATTATATACACCGTTTGCGAAATTGAGAGACATTCCCAGTTACACTCCAAGCGGCCTGTTCAGTGTTAAAGCACTTCGTCAGACTAAACGATGAACTTTAATTGTAAGATGCTTTCCTATTAATATAGCTGAAAAGTGAACATCACAATGTGACGCACTTACGGTGATGAGCTTCTCAATATTCTTTAGAACCTTACCAAATCATTGTAGATGATGTATACGTTGGAAGTGAGAAAGTGGGGATGAATTAACATCGGCGACTGTACACAACTTTTATACACCATCCTAAAAAGTATAGGTGCGAGAAAAATAATTACAACGACAGTTTATCAGCCGAACTAACTGCGCTAAACAGAAGCAGTTGATACTTGGACCGCACGCACAGATAGGATTCTTCTTCCATGGTAAAGCTGCATTAATATACACAAAATCATTTTTCGCAAAACAACGAAATGCGGCTCAACCATCTCCAGTGGAGAAATAAATCGTAATAAATCAACAAAATCAGTGCTGTCCAAACACACTAGATACGATATACGAAAACTACGAAGGAAAACCTCATCTTTTCCATCGTTAACGATTAGAATCTCCCTAATAAATGCAGCTTTTCAAGAACTATGATTTGCTGCAAAAAATCAGCACAAAATATTCTTGAACACGAACTGTTCGGTCACAGTGATAAATAAAACGTGGCTACTCCTTTATAGTTTTTGCCCCATTCCTTTTGCTTGCATACCTGACTAGCGAAGACGTACCAGTTCTGCATAGCTAGACAGGATTTGTAAACTTCTTTCTCCGATATCAATGCTAAATCTTTATAAGAAAAAGCATTCTCTACTAATCTGTGCATAGACAACAACAAATTAAAACAATATTTTGGTTTTTCTGCTGACCAAAGGAAGAATAAAAGATTTCACAGAACGGCGTCATACCGTGAAAAACTTTTCGCAGTCATTAAAACAACAGCGCACTCTGCAACAAGAACATCCTTTCTTGTAGAATTTTCTAACGTTGATCAATGGTACATCTGCACACCGAAGACAAAAAACTCGAAATACATGCAAATGCAGCGCATTTGTAACCGGCAAAAAGCTGCAGCCGTACTGAACAAGAGAACAGCATGGACACAACAACTACATAGAACTAGTTTAATTCGCCATTTGATTTTCTATCCTACATGTGTATTTCCAATGCAATTTCGATCGGCTGCAAAATCACTGACTGCGTACTAATTAGACCTTTCGTTTGATAACTAGAGGCCCAACATTGTCTCCCGTAGCCGCATTGTGCTCCGTGTGACTGCCATCGCAATAGGGAAACTACAAACGCAAATCATGACAAGATCTAATCAATGGTTTTCCTGACTGTTTTGCGCTTTACCTGCTTGGAGCGCCAGCACCGGCAAAACGCCTTGAAGTCACCTATTTCTTCAACCTCTACGCTATGAACTACCTTAGAATTTTCCTTGTCGACAGAAAGATTTATTGGACTGTCGCGTTTCCAGGGAAGCACCTTGCCGTAGCACAGCAAATAACCAACGGCCGCTCCCATTGCAAAAACGGCGAAGTCGCGACAAAAATCCTCCACTGCAAAAAATGTTGATGAAAACAAGAAACTAAACTGCTTTAAACTCACTTATCCAAACCAGATCCCTTCAGCTCGCAAACACAGTAGCACCGAACAGGTCCTAATTATAGCGAATACCGTACTCAATAGATAGCACGTCCAAGCAATATTAAGCTTTTCGTCTGATAATTACGAGAATGGCACTACCTCCCGTAACCGCACTGTTATAGGTGCCTGCCATAGCGAAAGAAAAACTACAAACGCATATCTTGACAGGGTCCTCGTCGCCTCTAAGATAAAATATGTTAGATGATTACAATTGTACGCCAGTGTGCATTAATACACATACAGTTAGGAACTCCCGCATTCATTCATTGTCTTTTCTCTATGACATTATAAGGAACAAGTCGTCAATTATAATAACAAGCAGCTGCTTGATAATGTTTGTACGACTAGCAAGCAGGTGCTTGCTAGTCGTACAAACATTATCATGCATATCCACACCGTTACGAAGAATCCGATTTTCAACAAGCAGGTGCTTGATCCAACTGATCCGCCGTGCGAACACAAACCTTCGGTTTTGGTTTACGCTTACGTAAACGCGAAAAAAAGTCGCCCAACACGTTGCGGAGAAAATTTGGACCCCCTAATATGATTACGGATTGGCTACTACAGTAAGTTTTTCTTCTCTAAAACAAGCAAGCCTTAGACATATTTGTAAGACCTGTTGTAACAAGCACCCTTGAACAATCGTTTACTGCAAGTAACTTCATTGCACGCGTTTATGTTCAACTGGCTAACAATTTCAACTTGTGCAACATCAACAGCGACATCCTCGTTTAGACATTGTGCATGGCATTATATAGGTGCTATAAGTGCAATGTGATTGGTCGGCCTGGCTCATGTTAGTTCTGATTCGCCTTGGTCGACTGGTGCAGTGTAATATATTAATACTACACCTGTTTTTGGCTTAAGCTTAGGAAATGGCAGCAAAGGATGACCACCAGATTTCCAAGAAAAAGCCCAAACTAAGTTTGCGTGCTGCAGTACAAGCAAGCCGTACCCAAACTGACAATTGCGTAGAATGTACTTACGATGACCTCTGATCCGTCCAGGCTCAGATGATCGTCACTAATCAACCAGTAAGGCTTATATCATTTACGGAAGTGATAGACTTGATTATTCTTAAGGTACGGTATAACTCGCGGGTGTTGAAGTAACAAGACCGCAAATTGCCGGGTATTTGTCCTACGTTTACCACACAGTGGTGTAACAATAATAATAATAATCTAGTTTATTGGTAGAGGCGCAAGGAACGTGATGGAAACATGATGGAATTTTATGCATCAATAGAATAAAGGAAGGACAAGATGCACCGTTAACGGGTGACTGGTGCAGAGTATCAGCATCGAGATCGCTACTGTGGTCTTTTTCCTGTCTGTCCAACATATACTGTAAGTCGTAACTTTATTACTGTAATCATCTTCTCCGGGCTACGGCGCTGCGCTCTTCTTTGCCGCCCTTTTCCGTTACTATCCCAACGTATAGCGCACAACTGGTCTTTTCTGTTATCTAGACAATCCACAGCATGCGTGACCTATTGGGCTATTGTTCGAAATGATGCGCGGGTAATTGTACAGATGACAGGAAAAACCTCGCAAAACTCCTTTGCATTTCGGGCTAAACTTAGCTGCTGACGGACCCATTGTGCCCTGGAGTGATGAACTTGATTATGTTTAGAGGATACGGTAAGCGATCAGACAGATTGGAGCGTGCAGTTTTCGCTGAGGGGTCAGTTCGCCGAAGCGATACAGGCTAAGCTGTCATGATTACTGTTTTCGCTGCCAATGTCCCTATTTCACAGTTCGTTTCCTGTGTACACGTCTTTCCACCAACTTTCTGGTTTCTGTTCCATGTTTTCCGATGGCATGGCGTGCAGTTTCCGCAACTTAAATCCAACATACACCCTATTATTCAATCGCGGTGCTTCTTTCCAAGTTGTCGTCTTTCTCCTAACGATTGGAGAAAGGATTAGTAAAGGGGTGCTAAGCCGTCAGAATTGGGGACAACCCAGAATGCCTGGAAATAGGCGTCGTAGTCACATAAGGTAGGCTGTAACTTGGAGCTAAGCCGCGGAAATTGCACGCGGTGTCATGAGGAAACATGGAGCAGAGACCAGAAAGTGGGAGCAAGGGCATGTACACGGAGATGGGCCGTTAATTTGGAACTCTCTTCGGTGGTCTCTGGACGCGATATAGTCTATTATTGTAGGATGCTTTGATTTCTTTAAATATACTTTATTTCTTACGCTCGCAATGACGAAGCAGAATTATAAAAACCGGCAACAAAGCTAGGCAGATGACAGCGAACCATCTCCTTCAAGAATAGGCAGCAGAGCAACGAACTTTATCCAAGGTTCAGTGATTAGACGGTTAGGCTCGCAAGATGACCCTTCTCGCAGTTGCTATGTGTACGTATTTCCCATTCTTCGCTGGGTACTTTTTGCGCCAGTATATTAAACTAGCATCATTTTTGCAAGTGCAAAAACATCTTACTAGGAACGCAGGTAATAATCAACTACGGTAGAAAAAAGGCCGAACCCAGCAGCTCCCAATGCTGCTGCCTTGACGCCAGCACGTAAACCGATCAAACCACCTGTGACCAGGCCGGAAATTGTACCATTGAAAATATCCGATTTCCCTCGATGAGTTTCCACTGTACACTCAATGCCAGCAAACATGAGCCCCAATACGCCAAAATTTTTGGCGTACGACCACGACCGTTGCCCCATTTCACGAAATACTTGCCGAGCAGTGAGCTGCGCGGGGTCCCCTAAAGTATGAGCCGGGTCGAGGCTGGCTGTGAACAGGCCAAAAAGTGCCCCAACGCCAAATCCCATTACGGAAGCCAAAGCAGACTTGAATAAGCAACTTTCGGTTAGCGTCTGCAAGGCTCGTTCTTCTTGCGAAGGCACCGGTAATGGCAGCAATGTTCTTGGCACTACAAGTTCACCTCTGGACTGATCAAACCTATTCGGCCCTATCAGTCTATCCAGCATCTGAACAAAGGCCGAGGGCTTGTAGTCCGTATGCTCGGGCAAAGTGGGCATTGAAAAGTCAGAAAATCTTAACTAGTGGAATTGTGTTCCGTACAGAAAATTTCAGCCACCGTAACCTACAAGCAAGTTCAAACAGCTTTTACTCGTCGAATGCACTTCGACTTCTCGTTTTGCTTATTTGCACATGAATTAGACGCAGTTGTTGGAAAACCTAGAAAATTTAGGAAGCTTAATATAAGCTCTTTGGCAACTGGGTTATGCAACATTCTTTCTTTCCAACGATTTTCTAGGATGATTTTTTAAAACTTATTACATCCGGAGCTTTCGTCATTTCTCGCACGTCGTCTTCACTGATCTATTGTTCGAAAAGATGCGCAGGTAATAGTCCTGTAGGTCCTTTAGATGACTCCATAAAGACGTTTCTCCAACGGCCGTACACTTTATTCAGGAAAAGAAAACGACTAAGGGAACACGCTGGAAGAAGAACCGAAACAAAAGAGTATGCAGGTGCTCGGGAGTACTGTCGGTTTGCACCGGCGTCGAGCTGATCGCCACAGTCCAGATAACAGAAAAGCCCCCGTATTTAATACGAAGGATTGAATATCGGATTGACAGCGATAGAACTGGAAAATGTCCGTTTAAATTGAAGGAAAGAAATTTCAACGTTATCGATCTGTTATTTGCGCTGCCGAAAAGGTGCGCCCTTAAACCAAGGCGTTCAATTATCCGGGAGATCGCATTGAGTTTATTTTCGTTGCGTTTAGTTCAACGCATACCAAAGAAATATTACGAGCTCCAATGGGAACAAGAGGGATTCGACGAAGTCGCCTTTACCGATTGCAGAAGCGCCACTTTCTTCTGAAAAAGGCCACGTTGTACATTAGGACAAAACAGCAAAACGACTTTCAGGCTCCATGGGGAAATGTGATTGCAATATAATACGAAGTTTTATTCGACTACCCTACATGTGAAAGCCCACAAGTGTATGACCAATTCGCTGACGTGCTTCCCCATACCCGCGGCAACTCTCTTGCAAAAGATTTAGTTCGCAAAGAGTACGAAAATTCGCACTACTTGATTTCATCAATAACAATAAAGTGTGGGAGCCGGGCCACGCACTTGCCCCTATAGCAGGGGAATGCGGACCGCTGCAGGTGCTCAACAGCTGCCAGCAGATGTGCCGTAATCCTTCGGACCCATTCATCAGATGCAGGCCATCACGCAGGGCAGGTGCCCGACGCTGCAAGAGACGGGGCAATCAGATTACCCAAATCCTGCATCCATTCATACGGTGAATGCCGTGGCGCACGCAGGTGTCCGAGGACGTAAGAGACGGGACAGCGGATTAATGCGGCGATGACCCACATTCAATGGGGGACCGGCACTGAAGGCTGCGGAGAAGTCGGCTCGTCCCTCAGTCTTACGAGTGGTTGTGCATACGGTATTCTCGCTGTATTTTACTGAACGTTGGTTGTGAATAAAACGCGTCTCGAACAGATATGTCTTCGAACGGCTTGCGCTCGATGCGAGACGCTACAAATAAAGTAAGGATATGTTGGGCATCTGAATTACTGTTGTAATGCGCAGTTTAGTGAGAACTGGTGAAGGTCCAACCGTAGACGCCGCATGACAAAGCTGAGGCGTCAGTCGGTCTTGGTTTTCTCTACTGTGCTGCCGTCCTGTTCTGTCGTAGTAAACTATTACCATAATATTTACCAGCGGAATGAGCAGAGAACAATGTAGTGGTTATGGCCTCAAAGGAAAAATGTTGCCGGCACATGAACGTAAAGGTGCCCTTGGCGAACACACACCCTCCAGTAGCGCTATAGATAAAAAGAGCTTTGGAATAACTCGCCGTCAGGTATCAATCATTGCTCAAAAATTTTTGCATAACGGAGGAATGGCATTACTCACCCATAAACTCACACATAATTCCATAGTACGGACTTGTGCATTGACATTTGAAATCGTTGGCCAAGTCTTTGCACGTTCCTCTACCATTGCAGTCAACGCCTCCACATTCATTCAGGTAGTCTACGGTACAACAGTAGTGCGGGTTCTGCCGCTGAGGGAAATTCAAAAGTTTACCATTTTCACAATTCTTCCCAGTTAGACCATCAGGACATAGGCACGTGTAACCATTTGGCTGCGGGATACAATATCCATTGTTTTTACACACATTCGGTCCGCATGTTCCCGTAGCTGAAAGTACAGTATTAAATATATTGCGCACTATGACCATAGGAAGGAGGATAATGCCTGAAGAAGACTAAGAACGTTAAACCATGAGATACTTGAATATGACAGAATGTGAGTAGCGAGAAAAAATTTCAGCGGAAAAAAATCTGCGGCCTGTAGGAGCGCTGATTTCTTTGAAAGGAGGATGAGGCAAAAAATACCGCTTGCGCAAAAGTCTCCCTCGTATCCGTCCTTGCATTTACATCCTTGCTCCTCCGGTTCGCAGTTGTCTAACTTATCTATTCGACAACCATAGTATGTATCATTTGTGTACTGTTTTGACAGAGACGAACAGTCGAAGTATTTAAATATGTTTTCCTCACGAACAACACACATTGGTGGAACTAACTCATTCATGTTGCCATCATGAAATGTGAACTGGCGTTTTGCAAAAGTAGCACCTTCAAAATTTGCCCATAACACTGTTACGTCATTAGCCGACCTTCCCAAAATGCGAAGAATTTTGCCTGGAAGTACTAAGCGCTTCTTGAAATCGCCCCCTAACGAGTCAGTGAACACGGCGCTTGGACCAAATTTGGTTTGGCAGCTTTTCTCAAGGTCATCAAAAGCAAGATTTTCTTCAATGTCCAAGCTAAGATAGACAACGCAGCTATTGTCTTGTTCAAAGCCACTGTAATGGGCCCACTTAAGCTCGTGAGGACACAGCGCTCCGCTAAATTGCGACCACCAGAACAACATGATGTGAAACAAAACAACTTTCCCAAGTTTATCGTCCATTTTCGAATGTGTTCTCTTTCAGCGACAGCCCAAACTTTGACACATCTGTTAAGCAGCGTATGTTGCTCACATTCCACAGCTAGGTCGTACTGGAAGAACGGCCTCTGTTGGATTACTGCCACGCATTCGATTTACTAAAGCTAGGGGACTGAAGCAATTTAAATTCCCTTCGACCGTTATTTTAAAGTTCTATCACAACTGACTGCGACTTTGCACCGTCTGCTTCTTTTCCAATTTTTGAACAATGAACTGGCAGCAAACGCCATCAAAGAACGTGCATATTTGATATGCAATTACTTAGGCGCATGTGTGAACTATGACTCTTTTCGAAATATGCCGCGCAAAAATACAGTACTAGAATTTAGATGAACAAATAAATGCAGATAGTCATGACGAAAAGTAAATATGACTATTTTCCGCGTCGCAAGCACCTGTTCCCGTGTTAAAAACGGCGCTGGTAAAACAGGCAAAGGACAAGTGCGCCCTAGTTACCGGTAGTTAAGGAAAAGCCGTTTCCTGCTGCCTATTCGTAAACGATGATATTTGAGAAACTTTCCGGTCGTCTTTTACTGGCCTTACGTAAGTCCAAGCGCCAACCTAATGGCTAAGCTTAGGTATGGGCAAAGAGGGATAGCGGGCATGGTCGCAAGCAAGCTTGAATCGGGTAGCCGGTTGTTGACCTTATGTACGACTAACTACGGCCCACAAGTCCTTTGCTTGTTTTACCAGTGCCGCTGTTAAAAGGCGCTTGCGATGTGCAAATTGCGTCATGTTTACTTTCGTTTTAATTACCTGCATTTCTAAAGACAGGATGTCTTTTAACGGGAGCGTATATTTTCATGAAGTTGTCTTTTCACGGATTTCTCCCGAGTCCTATTTAAAGACCTTAAGTAGGTTTGATTATATCTTTTTGGTATGAGCATAACTTGGATGTCACACTGTTAACGCTCGATACCACCGATCTGAGGGGGAGTGTCTGCTTTATGTATTCTGAAAAGTCCGCAGAGCTCAGGGCACTTACTGTTGCTTGCGAAATGAATGTACCGTCTGATGTTGAATAATGTCGTGTCGTCGGTTTCTAAAACGAAACAATTAAGCAAATTCAGTTACCTTTTCGGCACTATGCACGTACAGCCCTGACCCGCTGATCAGTTGCTTTCAGATCTCTTCGGCTAATGCTGGTTGGCTCCGACAGGCACTCCTCGATTGGTCGGTTTCGGATGGCACAGGCTAATGCTGATTGTCTACAAACTTGGACCGACAAAAATCGAGGAGACTGAAGGTGGGGATGAAGAAGTGAGAGACAAAAAAGGAGGTATTAATAAATTGGCCGCTCACGGTTACCACTTCGAGTGGTAAGCCGGTGATGATTCATTAAGTCGCCACCCCATCGTTTGGTAAATCATTGCTTTCCAGACTGACCAAAACAATAATCTGCTAATTTTAAAACTGCGAGATAATTCGTGTTCGCCATTTCGTACAGGCATTTCGCTAATTAGAAAAGGCAATAACCGTTTCCACTGCAAACGTAAACTCAGAAGTGGACTCTCTCACTCACGCCTGACAAGAAAGCGCGACGAACCGTTTAGGCGGTCCACCAAGGCATTGAAGCGATCAAGTGGAGCTTATGAAGTATACCAGCCACGCTGCTACTGAAATGGGCAGTGTTATATGCACTGCTTCTGCACACTCGCTTCGCTCCTGTAATCTAATCGGTCTCCTTAGGAGCTCGCTGATATCTTTCTTACGTTCTTTGCATACATTAGCACATGAAAAATCCTTAGCGTAAAAGTGCACTTCGTCCTAACAACGCTCACACTTTCTAGTATTGTTGGTCTTACAACCATGTAAGGCAAACACGCAATGCATATGCAACAGTCAAATGAAAAGCGCAAGGTGACATGGCAGGAAGTACGATGGCCGGCATTTAGCTGCCGTCAAGCACCGGCAGCACAGCAGCTAACGTTTCCAAAGTAAACTACATGAATTGCAAAATATTTTCGATAGCAAAAGACGTTGAAACACTTCAAATGAGCGACGCATCGACGGTAAGCAACTAGTTTGCTTTACAAAAGCTATTGGAACAAGAAACACGCCTAATCTACTCTGGCTGATCCTTTATACAAACAATAACAACAACAAAATAGCAACAACAGCACTTACGCCAACGAAAAGAGGAGTCGCCGTGGTTATGGATTACAGGTTGGTGAGGAGGGATGTTCATGGGACTATCTGTCGGAAGAAAGGGATCGTCGTGCAACATTCCTTGCCAGGCAAATCTAGCTTTGACACGATGGCACTACAAGTCGAGAGCGTCGTGGCCGCCTCCGTCCATTGCGCAACGGATGGCAACATTGGAGAAAGATAATTTTCGCAACGACGGCCGAGCTACTAGCTATCATATGATTGCGTGCTAACCGTAAGCAAGTAATTTTAAAAGGTGCCTTTTCAGTTCGCTAAAAGTGAGGAAATCATGTGTTCAAGGAGAAGCAACCCCAATGCACTATTCGCTTTCTAGCAAATGGGCCTCACGCAAGAACTTGCAGCACTTACATTAACTGCAGCCAGTTCCAACTAGCCCACATTCAAAGCGCGCTTACATATCGCTTTTTTCTTGTCTAATCGGCAAGTTGCTTGCAAAGCAATGCGCACGCATGCCTGGATCAACCAACGGACATTGCAACAACTGAAGGAACAAATCTTACCCGAATTCATACGGCGTTTGGAATGCGTATGGCGTCTCAGTCTCAGTTCGACTCCCATCAATGGGACTTCGCATAAACATGGAGTGAATCAACAAAATGGAATATGCTGCAAACTGGTCAAAAGCAGTGCTTCCGCTGACGTATGGCAAACATTTTGTCGCGCTTAATTGCATTTCCGAGGAAAGGGTGCACCCCGTGGCGTTACCTTACTATTAATACATCGAGTTCGGATGTCAGTTCGAATCGCCTGTTTGCCGTTCTCAGCCAACTGTAGCGTCGCGCTTATTTCTCAGCTACACAAACAAATGTCTACATACCTTGAGAAAAGAATTTTCCGCGCAATTTGACGTACGCGGGAGCGAAACGTCGTCTTTGAGCATTCAAACGATGGTCGTTTCCATGGAGATGAAACGAGTTGATCGGCAAACGTTCATCCGCTTGAAACCGACCGTTGCGCTTGTTGAAAAGCGCCTTCGTTCTGGACCACCAAAAATGGCAATAGTCGGCGGTGAGCAATTTGAATTTCCAATCGAATTGGTCTTTCGACCGTTTTGGTCCTTCGAGATCAAAGGAACGCTGGTCGGCGATCGGCATTGCCAAACGCAAAGGGAACCATTCGCACGCGTACACGCAAGCGACGAACAGAAAGTCCCGAACACCGACAATGAAACGACCAAAAAACCGATCTTTCGTCTCGTAGTTCATCGAACCATCTTTTTCCCTTTCGGGCAAATGTCGCCATCCCGTGAATTGCAACAGCCAACCTGAGCATAGTCGATTCAATGAGGCAGAGCAAAGGAACGAAACGACCACAATGGAACTGAGCGTCGCAGAAAGGATGCGGTAACACCACGTCCAATTGGAACCGGTCAACTCGAACATTTAGGCAATAACTTGTTTAAAGAAATATGCGAACAATTTGACAACGAGCAGTCGTTGGTTGAATGGCTTTTTGAAAAAAGCTGCTGACACACCAAAGGGCAGCGAAGCTACATTTAAGTGAACCAAAAATGTCCAGGTCAATGGAAATCAATGGCCAGCAGCAGATGCTGAAAATGCGCAACCTTGATGGACAATGAACCGATCTGCTACTGAAGAAGAAACCTGCACTGACCATTTGACACTTTTCCCTTTGAAACGAAATCGTAAGACCGGAACGACTGCCGTTAAAAACGAAATCGCATCGACCACATGCGTTGTCCGGTCAGAGCGGTAAACGTATGGTATTCTCACGTCAACGTTGTCCTTCGAACGACCGCATGGTTTCGTACGGCCATTGCAAATTGAACACAGGGTGTTAGATAACGGGGCCGTTTGTCATCTTGATCTTCAGTACGGTGGTTGCCTGTTGGAGCTTTTTGGTGTCCGAAATAAACCAAGAAACACGCCCTACCAACGGATGGATGGGCAGTTATCAGGGGAAAATCGAACACGAATATAACCTCGAAGCATTCGGAACTTCCTTGTTCCGTCCTCAGTGTGTTTGGAATGATTCCCATATAGTTTGGAACCAATGTATATATATATATATATATATATATATATATATATATATATATATATGACTGAGCGGGCGACAGAAGCTTGACAGGTACAAGGGCAGTACCTGATATTTGATGTCGCCAGCCCGGATGGTCGAGCCGGGGAGCATGCTGAACCGTCGGCTGGCTGGGCAATCGACATTTTATATTGCACTGATGACGGCTGCATGAGTAGTAGCCGAAAGGTATGCTTTTTTGTGACCTCTTATGGAAATAAAGGGCTTTTGCTCAACGGCGGAAAACCGTGAAACATTTTGTTCGCATATATGCACCAACCCCGTAGAAAAGAATAACATTAGTTAAGAATGGGCTAATAATTAATAGCTAAAAACTGATAATGTTGAAAATATTAATATCACTATTGAGGCCATTGTTCTCTAGCTTCCGCAGCAACACCATTCTGTCTCCTTACTCAATGAGTCAACTGTAAAGCAACAAGTCAACGAAACACTTTAAAGCCACCCACTACCGGTGCCTAGCCTTTAACCAGATGCAAACGTCGGTGAAAACCGTGATGCCGTTCATCGAGCCTCCATGAATCCAACAGGACGGACAAGCAAGTGCTGCTCAGGCAGTCGACCGACGCTGAGCACTTGTCGTCAACTACGTGATACTGCATTACGGTGTTCATTTTTTGGATTGCTACTTCTGCTGTTGAATCTCTCGCAGGTGCAAAAGGCAGCTGAGGTAAAATGTCCAATGGAAATGGGATGGGATGGCTTGGAAGAAGTCGATGGCACATGCAGAACATGGCTCTCAATACAGTATGTCCGATCCAGTAAAGCGGATATTTTCGATTATGCCTTGCTAACGTGCTATGGTCTCCCCAACGGTTACATGCCATTGATGGAAGAAATAAGTTTCAATGTAACTTTCAGCAGCGTTGTTCATCCTGTAAGATTGATAGATGGAAAGCGACAGAAGGACAATGTTACGCTTGAATACTTTGACTTAGAGCATGGAAAATATTTGACAAATGAGAATATTAAAGAGGCGGACGCTTTAAAAAAGTACAAGTTCAAGGATTTACCACAGTGTAGATTTTCGATTAATGGCAGCACCGAATTCACACTCGGTTCGTGCCATCCACAAGAAGGTTCCACCGTTTGGGTGCTGTGTTCGAGTGGAAGATTAGAACACTGCAACCCCAAGGATGGTAGGTGCGATTGCGACTCAGGATGGGAAGGACCGTTTTGCAAGGAAGGTGAGCTACGGGCGAAAGCGACTCCTGCCCAAACGTTGCGCAGAGAAATTTGATTATGCAATCTTTCGTCTGCATTCAGAGAAGAACAATTGCAACGCGGGCACCTGCTCGAATGGCGGCCTATGCCAAACAGAAAACGGAACAACTTTCTGCAACTGCCTTCCAGGGACTACCGGAGCGAACTGCGAAAAGGGTATGTTTTCGACTGAACGTCGGCACCAGGAAATTCTCCATGCCATATAGACGGAGAAAACGACTGCGCAGAGGTCACTTGCAGTCACCATGGAAAATGCGAAGACAAGATTCGGGATTTCAAGTGTACTTGTGATGCTGGCTTTACGGGTCCATTTTGCGAAATGGGTAAACTTCCTTTTCGCACGGTCGAACGTTGAAGCGAACTTTCGCACTAAGAAAACCAAATTACCTAATGTGGAAAACGATTTTCAAAAAACGCAACAAATTAGACGGCAGTTCCATTACGTAGCGATACTTCCATCTTTTTGGCAAGCCTTGACCTACTTCGCCTTTGATGCTTCATGCAAATACCGATTACAGCCTATTTCAGCTATACGGAATTCGGTCGCAATGGTCACCATTCCACCAGTGTCGCGACTGCTCGCATTGACGCTTGGCGCTGTTGCCTTCCCGAGTGTGGCCATGCCGGCAAGTTAGTGCTTTTGACATAATCGTCTTACATTTTTGTGGCAAAGTAAACTGACGTAACGGGACGGTAGAAATGCCTGGATCTGCTGCAAAGGAAGATGCGCCACTGGACATTGGTCATTCAAAAGGCATCGCGGTTTTGGTCCCATTTTTGAAAAGTCGTTCACAGTGGGTGGGCGCAGTAATTGCGGCGCACTTAATTGAAATGCAAATATCGATCACGGTGAAATTCAACTAGCTGGCGTTGCACGGGACCATTGGGTAACTTTTCTTTTACTTTTCCGAGGCATCGACCTAACCACGGAACAGTACCATGGAAATGTACAAAATACTGCATAAAACGCGACAAAAAACTTAATCAGCTTATTTAGTATAGACGTACATGCGTAGAACTCTACTACTTCTGTGAGTGGGCAAGCTTCTTACGAAGAGGGCACATTTCCAGGCACTGAGGTGGTCGGGTGACCATTGGACATTGTAGCAGATTAAACTTCAGTTTCATCCACGTCGTTGGCAAAGGCCAACTGGACGCCGGCAGGCCAACAGTGACGTCTGCTAGCTGCTTGTCTACCGCTGTCGATGGTGTGACGCATTTGATTTGCGCGGTCGAAACCAACAGCCGTCCTACGGGAAGGATAGGACGACTGAAATTCTGGCTGATCAGAGGCAATGTTTTCTAAGGATTTGAGAACCGACTTGAGCACAGAGGAAGCCGACTGTTGCTGCTGCACAACCGGTGGTCGCATTCGCCGCGAGGGGGGCAGCGACCGACTCTGCAGATGACCATTGGCCATTCGGCAAAACTGCTTTGGTTCTGCAAGAGGTTGATCGTACTGAAAGGCGGTCGCATGAAGAAAGCTCGGCGTTTGCGGGACTTGATCAATTTCCACCATAATGCTAACGCTCAAAATAAACTTTTCCTTTGGATTGTACTGGCGACAAGTTGCCACCAGATCGGCACTTTTGCCCAGCTCAATCAAGTCGGATATGGTCAAGTAAGAAAGGCATTTCCGGTCAGAGGCGATTGCGGGCCAACCATTGGCTATGTACTGATTAGCTACATGGAGCTGCAGGAAGCGAAGGTTCACGGATCCTCGACCACGATCGGCGTAGCCACGCTGCGCCACCAGCGACATGCTCCTTTGAACTTCAAGGTCCTTCTTCACTCGGATTATCACTTCTTTACATACGGTATTCACTCGGGCATAGGTGCAGCGCCGCTTGTGCTCCTGCCAATCGTCGCTGCGGCACCCGTAGCTGCAGTAGTAAGTATAGCAGTGGCGGCAGCTGACGTATCTTCCCCTGGCGCTGCTCATCTCCTCTATTCTTCCGCAGCAATTGCATCTAACCCAAACCGTCTCCTTCTGAAAGAGAAGACAACAATTACGCAACAACACGCTTCCCGTCTTCGTCAGAGAATGTCCACCTGAAGTAGTTTGCGGCAAAGACTTGGCGCCTTTGCGCAGCGCTCCATCAGTCGATCATTGTCGACGAAAATCGCAGGCCGATAGAAGGAATTGGGTGTCATAGGACGAATTTTGGGTGCGTCTGCGGAAGCCAACGCGTCCTCCAGATTGTCCAAACGCCGGGGCGCATCGGCCAAGGCGAGCATCGAGTCCAATGCCTCTTCTAGCGTCAAATTGGTGAAGCCCAGTTTGGCAGATGCGTCTAAAAGAGTCAACGTTTACGAACCGGAGACTGAGCAGAAAGGGAAAACGGTCTTAGTAGAGTTATCCCATAAAGGAGCAAGCCTACCCGCTAAGTAGAAGCGCGCCGGCCCTATCATTTCGCAGCACGAAAGTGCGACAGATTGCTGGTCACTGTTGGCCGTTGGACGGCTTGGCACAGCAACAGCGACGGTCACCCTGTTTACCAACAAATTCCGTTGCCAAGAATGGACAAACAAAGGGAAAAGGCAAGCCGGCACGGCAAGCCAACTTATGTAGGCAAATAAACACAAGTACTTACTTAACCCCAAGCAACAAGAGGTGACCTGACAAATAAAATGGACAATACGTTGAAGAGAAGATAGCTTCTAGCATCCTGGTGCTTTTCCAAAATTTGCAAACTCGCCGGAGCCAAAGGGTCAATTTATTCCGCAAGCACAACTGCGACTCGCACAAGATATCCGCATAAAATGACACTTACGGCGACAGCAGCACACGGCGCTTAACTCAAACAATCAGTGAACCAAAAACTGCGTACGGCGCGAACGTCAAGCGAAGTCGTCGATGGAAAAAATGGTGCCATTTCAGCACAAATCACCCTTGATTTGATAGTACGACTATCACCGTTGAAAATAGTTTATTACATAAGAAAGATACCGTATCTTTTCTTATTTCTCATAAGTATGAGACACCTTGTTACTAATTCCTCTTGCCTCAAGATAAGAAAGAACCGTAGCTTTCAAGATCAACCGTATTCCATCTTCAGCGCTGAAGACGGGATACGGTTGATCCTGAAAGCTACAGTTCTTTCTTATGTAGTAAACTTTTTTCAACGGTGATCGTCGTACTATCAAATCACGTTTAGTTACACCGTTACAAAAGTCCCAATTTTTAAACAAATGACCCTACGTATTCCGAGCGACTACTCTCTTTTGGCCAAGAGAGCTTTTGGTTTGTTAGGATGGTTTGTCAACCGGTTAAACCGAATAATATTTCAAAAGCAGATTTTCCTACATTCTCCGCCTCAAGCAAAGACGTTTTGAACAGAGGCTACACCGCCGTTCCAACAGCAGCGTTGGCGCCTTGCGTTGCTGCGTTGCAATGACGAGGCGGCAAAGGAAGTTAAAATGCTCAACTGTGAATGACGCCCCGTTACCGTTGCGTAAGAATTGGAAATGCCAACTTGCTTTCGAACAGGCAGCCGGTAAGTGGCGGTTCACGCGGAAAAGTAAAATGCATCATAAGAATGTAAACAATGATACCAGAGAGAGCAATGCAGTTACTAGCGTGAAAAAAGTAGCGAAAAGTTGGACGTTTGCCAGTGGCTACTTTAAATATTGAAATACACTTTTGTTGAATAAAACAAAAGCACGGCAAAAGCATCGGCGATGATTTGAACGAAAACTGAACTTGCTCGATTTATACGCAACCACTCATTCACGGATTTGCTGCGGAAGTAACAAAAAGCAATGGTCGCCGGTTCGGCTCGGTCCGGCCGTGTCTACAAGTTAGGACTTTCTATTCCCAGGCAGAGCGGTTCCAAGGGGCAAAGCGATTGAAACGAAGGTCCTAGTAAAGTCCGGTCTCAATCCGGAATGCTTTCCACGACAATCCCCCAAAACAGCGTTGCAGCAGGCAGCTGGTATTAAAATTTTCCCTCAATACGGAGTCGTACAAGCTGGACTGCTTGTCTCTATAAACGCTGGAGCAGAATCCAAAGTGAGCCGCATAAGCTGTGCAACTACGGAGCCAATTGATTTGTCACTGACCAAAACAGGGGCGTAACAAACATGCCTTCACGCGAAGGCGACGGATTTTTGGAAATTCTTCGCTAACGAGTTACCAAGGGTGACAATGCACGCGTTTACAATTTAAATACACTTCTACCTTCAGGTAAAATCCATCTTAAGGCGAATTGGGAGTTTACTTTAGCAAATCGTGAAACTTACCCACCCAATTGGATAATGCAGAAAAGCGAATACGAAAAGACGCCGCGACGGTGGAAGCGCGGAACATTAAAGGCTCACATCCATGTCTACGAGAGGAGTCGCACGTTATCAAATGCAAAGCACTCAGATCATTGAAAAGGCAGATGAGCTACCCCGTGGAGTATGGGATTGCCGATCCAACGTTTTATTGGCAGTCGCACGCAATCGGTACAAAGCGTACGGCGATGATGAACGGAGTCATTTGGACGAGCGGAATTAGAAAGGCAATCAAAATAGGCGTCCCAATTTTTCCAAACAACGTTAGTTTACTACCCCTACGGGAAGCCGTCAACAAACTTACCATTGACGGAATACGTAAACTTAGAAACAAGACTTACCGGTTCTTGGCGTAACGTCCGATTCGAGCACTTCGACCACAACGCTGTCACGCTGCTTGGGCACATTCCAGCTCGAAGGAGGTGCCGACACCGTGTACCCGGGTCTGCTCGGCCCGGGCCTCTTCGCTTTCGGTGGCGCCGCCGGCGGTGCCACCTTGGGTCGTTCTGTGATAACCGTGGAAAAGGCGCTTGGCTGCGAGCTGACCGTAACAATTTTCTTCTCGATGGTGTAAGTTTCGGTAATTTGCACTTGGGTCGGTTTGACGGCAGCGACCGGAACCGACAGAGCGCCCGGTGGAGGTCGAACGGACGTCGCCTTTGGAGGCAGAGAGCTCGGCTTCGCTTCCAAAGGACCGCCAGGCGCTCTGTTCAACTCCGACCGACTCTTGCGCAGTTCCTCAATTTCGTCCTTGTACTTGTCGAAAAAGCCAACGGGTATGGCGAAGTCACGAGCTTCGCGTCTTTGGTCGCGCATCGAAGAGTAAAGTCGGCCGGTGCTTCTAGAAGGCGACGATGGCAGACCGTACGTCCACGGCTGTCCGCAACGAGTGGCCACGTTGGGCGAAGCCGCCGGCCGCATTACCGGCGTTGGCGATTCGACCGGTGTGGAGGTGAACCCTCCGAGCGTTTTGCGACTCCACGTGACGCCAGCACCGCGGGGCGACGTCTGGCTCCCGTCGCCCGCGTACTTCGACTGCAAGTACCAATCGGGCAAGTGCAGCTTTTCCATGGACTTCTTAAAACGCAGCTCGTGTTCGGAAAGTTTGCGCCCCTTCTCCTCGTCGTCGAAAGCGCCACCGGCACCCATAACACGCCGCAGCTGATTTTCGGGCGGCTCCACTTGCTCCCTGTTCGCCTTGCTTAGCAAAAAGTCGGCGCTTCTGGCGCGGTAGTGCTCCTGAGAGGGCGTCTCATTGGCAAAGTAGGAGCCCGCCGTTTCGAATACATCGTCGCCGCGCTGATGCACCTCGTCCAAGTCGGTTTCGTCTGCGTGGAAGTAACTTTCGAGCGACGGTTGCTCGTCGGCGGCGGTTGCTTCGAGGCATCCGGTGCTGAACGCCCTCGACTTGGCGTACAGATTCAGCCTGCTGTCCGCCTTGCGCTTCTGATAGTTGGCCCACAACTTTTCGGCACGGTCGACCATCTCCCGATGAAGGCGATCGTACTTGGACCTCGGAGGGAGGTACCTTGGCTGCACGTCCTTGGCCGTAATGTGCAAATTACCGCTGCGCGACAGATACTCCATGTAGGGTCCGCGAGCCGGCTCCGGATCACGCATCTGACTTTCCATGTCGTCCATGGAAATCTTAAACTTCTTCGCAAATTCTTCGCGACTCTTGAACAAGTCGGATACGCTCGAGCGGCTCTCCAAAAATTCCTTCTTCGCTCTGTCAATTCTCGACTTGTACTTGTGCCGACGGATCGACCTCGACAATTCCCGCTCCTCGTCCAGCTTTCGTCGGTATTCATGCGCTGGCGAATGCATACTGCGTAGCGCCGGCGTGGTCGACCGTGTCGACGGTCCCTCAATGGAGCACAGACTGGGCGACGCCGTCTCCGAACTCTGGTAGGTGCTCAGATATTGCTGGTCACTTGTGCATACAGTCAGTCCATCCTTCTTGGGTGACAAACGCTGATCGGGCGGTCGCTTCACGTCGGCACCACTTAGGGGCTGCAACAGCTTCTCGATGTCCTCGGAGCGTATAGCCACCGCATAATGGCGTTGCTCGACTTTTCCTCGGCTGGCCACCTCCTTGCGCACCGCTTCCTCACTAGTGGGTGTCCGAGCGGCCGACCGTTGCGGACTTCTGCCGTAGGAGCCCTGATGCTCGGCGTCCGCTTGCTTTTGCATTGGTGGCTGGGCGGCTGGGAGACGCAACGGCGTTTTTGCGGAAATGGCGCCACTGGTACGACCGCTGTCGGCAACGGAAGAAATGCACACGCGATGGCGTATTACGGTCACATTTGGTTGAGCCATTTCGCCGGATCGGTCACCGTCATTCTTCAACGTGACCGACAATTCCGATTGCTGTAAACCACCGGTGGAACGCGGGGAATTTCGCTTAGCGATCGTATGCCTTCCGGTCGACTCTTGAAGCCCCGACGGAAGAACGTGCAAAGCCGAATCGTGACCTGAACAATGCGGCTGCGGCAAACAGGCTGTCGTTGAGTAGTGACCGTTCGCAGTTGCCTTCGCTACGGAATTGTTCGTTGTTGTTGTTGCAGTCCGGTCAACTCGGGCTACCACTGGCTCTGTGACCAGTTTTCTGTTTTTGTCATCAACGTCCTTAGCGCCATCTACTGTCAAGCTGGCAAGACGACCTCGGTTGCCTGCAAAGCCTACGTGTCACATCACTGATACAATTGCGAACAGAGTGCATGCGCAGCCGGTTGGCGCATCTTTACACGCCAAGCGCCTCCCCTTCCGCTAATCAATCGAATAACGCGGAGAACAACGCAGGCGACAACAAAGCAAAGGGTAAAGGGTAGGAAAGTTGCTGGAAGAAAAAATTCCTCCAACAATGGACGACGACCGCTGGAGGCCGTAAGCCAAATGGAGGTCAACTGGAAACCAAGAATTGGCCGCCTTGCCGGAGAAACTGGTTTGACGCACAAATGGTAACAGGCAACGAAGGAGAAGCCATAACAGGAACGCGTTCGCTCGCCACAGTGATGGAATCTCTCTTCGGCATGGGCGTACGCGTCGAGTATAGCGAGGCGAAGATCTGCCACGGCCGTTCTACTGCCGCCGCCATATTTGGGTAACAGCACCGTCACCTTCCTAAGGTGCTTAATGTTGACGGCGGTCCGGCTTGGCCGCTTTCCACGCCCAACCTGCGCGACGGAAACTTGGCATGTTGACAAAGAGAGACAGATACACACAGAACGCTGGTATGTCGGCAGAAATATGAGGCGCCTTAATTCGCATCTCACTTACGAACTCGCATAAGTTGTTGGCACGCGCGCAAACGCGGACTGGCACAGCGAGGAACCGAACTATTTCGAGCGCATTGAACAACGCGGAAGGGGTATTGTTTCACCAAAGCTATCCAATTGCGCAGGGACACGAAAAAGTGAAGAAGGTACAAGCGCCATCGAAACGCATTCCGGGAAGGTTGGACTCTGGCGCTGCGAAAACGAAGTAACGACGACGACAAGCCAATTGCGCGAAATGGCGCTGCTTCCTTCTGACGACGCGCTTCTTTACAAACGGAAGTGAACTTACCAAGCGAAATGGAAGCGAAAGATTTGTACATCCGTCTATCCGACATGGACTTCGTAACAACGTGCAGACGCAGTCGAAAACGCAAATGCAACGCACTCGCGCCTATCAGTAAGCACAGACCGTTCGGCTGCCGCTTACGGATGGGCAAAGTTTAAACTATTCGTTTTAATCCACCGGCGTTCGCTGGTTGTTTAAAGCAACGCGCGGCGGAACAATTTCCATCCAATCGGACCGGATTGCGGTTTGACTCGTTTTAAAAAAACATCGAAATGCACCTTTCCAATTTTACCGAACGGCAATGCAACGGAGCGCCTTTTCGCTACGCGAAAAGTCGACATTCCGTTGCCAAAGGAGTCGTCCATGTTTGTTCGCGTCATTCGTTCAAGTGACCACTTGAGCCAACAATGAATGAACCGACCGCGCGCTCCGTCAAATCGTACCGTTCGGTAATTGAACAATTGAGGGACGGAGGCAAAAAATATCCCATTCATTGGAGGCAAGAAAAACCCGTTGGAATAATCGAGTTTACTCGCGGTCAGGAAGCCCGTTTTCGCCGAAAGCTGACAGCCGACTCAGCTGCGGCTATGAATTATAGGCAACGGAAAAGCGGATGCCATGCAAATTCGGGAGCCTATTATTGAATTCTATTAATAAAACTAACGCGACGGAAATAGGCATTTGAGCCTAGGAACAGCTCGAAATCGAAGGCTGACCGCTGCAGCGCACCGCGACGGATTAGAGGCGAAAGTGTTAACACTTTGCATACATTCCAACGCTTGAACATCAAAAGTACGTACGGTTGATGGACAAAAAACGCGGCATTCAGCTTTCGCCTAATAAAACGACCAACGGAACGCGACGTGGTAAGCAGTCATTCCATTAAAGACTGGCACTGGCGGCCATTTGGGCGCGAGAAAAAGCCATTGACTTTTTACCTCCAAGCAGCTGTGCATGAGCCGCTTTATTAAAAATTAGGCTTCCTCGGAAGGCGTACACGCGGCTCCACTGCTTAGGCGAGCGAAATGTACGTCACCCAATGGCCATTTACGTGATTCCCGCGTTTTGACAAAAAAAGTGCCCAAAATCAATGCCGCGCAATGGACGGTCCATTCATAAAGCGTTTACTCACCTACGTTGGAGTACGCGCAAGGGGACTGCGACGGGGATGGCCGATCAAAAGCAAACGAGACGGCAAGCTTACGGCGTAGCCAAAGTGCTCCCAAATATTCACTGTAAACAGCGCCATTTCGCCCGCACGTTCGGGGAGCGCGGCACTACTGCAAAGGCAACAGCAATGCTCTTCAACGGAAGCTTAATATCAGCCAGCAAGAAATGAGCGTTCACGGGTCGAACCTTCTTAAAAGGTTGAACCAATGTTGTGCTGAAAGAAGGGCGATGAAGTGCCAAGAAAAGGATTACCTCACAACGAAACGTAAAAGGCCTGCCAGTCACCTGCATTAAAGGGATTACTATTCCAACAGGCTATGCGAAGAACGCTAATCGCGCGGACGGAGAGACGCAGCAGCGCCAGAAGAAGTTGGAAAAGCTGAAAATCTTACGGCGCCCGTCCATGCATGTCAGTAACACGTCACGTGCCTATGACTAAGCCGACAAGCAAAGCAAAGCTCGACGTTGAAAAACGCTTCGTCATTGATAAGACCGATTCCCGCGTCGACAAAGTTACGCTTCATCTCATTCAGAAAGGAAAAAAGGACCACCCACCCCCTCGACAGACCGGCAGCACCGTTCGCCTCATTTCCATGGAAACAACAGATCTCCTTTAGGTGACGTAAACGGAAACGATCTCCAAAAGCAATGGACAATTGGTCGCACCTATTCGCCGTTGTCGGCGGACGAAAAATAGATAGGCAATTGTTTACGGCGCGCGTGGAAGAGGCAATTCGCTTACCGGCGTCAACGGGAGCGCAAGTATTGTTCGCTAGCTCTTCTTGATCGTCCGTCCGTTGGTCACTTTCCTTTGGTCTTCGCTTCAGTCGTTGCTTGGACGTATAGCTGGACAACGGCGAATCCGAATAAACGGAACAGTAATGTTCGAAACGCTGTATAGCTCCGTCTAGATCAATATCCATGTCGATAGGTTGATCGACTTCCAATGAGGTACACAAAGCCGCCTGCTTATCGTTGCCTGTCGTTTCACCTTGCTTGTCCTCCGCCGTGCGGCAAAGGACAACCCGATTGGCAGTATTGTCGTTGACCAATGGAAACGATGTCGCGTTCACTTTGCAAGAGGCCGTCAACGAAGATGGACCAACGGCGCCAAAGCGGTCCTCAAATGGGGGAGGAACAACTTTACAACAAGCAACGTCGTCGCTCGCAGCGGCAAAGGCACGTCTCGACACCAATTGCCTCAGCCTATTCTGACACGTCACAATAAACCGGTTGATATTTCGCGTAGCTGCTGCTTCCCCGTCGTCGTCGTTGTCGTCGTCGCCGCCGCCGATGGTCGAGTCTCCGTATACCACCTGTGAGGACGGTAGGCGACCACCACCGGATAAAACCTGCTGCCACGTGCTCAAGTCCCAATGAACCTTCGGCACAGCATGTTCAGCCGCTTCCGGTTGTTCAACTTCATTGACCGATTTGAAATCTGAATTGAACTAAGGCGTACTAACGAACCAACGACCAATAGGAGTGTGTGGGAAAGAGAAACGACAAAGAAAAAACTAAACGCGCACCGAGAGTCGACTGGCGCACTTTGCTGCTGCGTACAGCAAAGATCGCTTTGCTGCCAGCCGACTATATATTTGCTCAGGGCGCCGGGTCCAAGCGAACGATTGGCAAATAAACTTGTTTATTGGAGGATGAAGGGGAGGCAGTGGAGCAACGACTGCGCAGCAATCCTTCGACCGCAACAACGCCGCATCCGCTGCTCCTTCCCTATGCATTAGATCGGAGGCCACTTGGTGGTCCACTGGACAAAACCCGACGGGTCAATCGAAGCCTCAGCTGCGAGGCGATGCCGGCTGTTTGTGCCATCCGGGGACATCACGGCGAGAGTCCATACGGGCCGAATGGCCAAGAAGCCTTCAAGCCCTCCTGCATTGAATCAACATAGCATATTAACAATGGGTGCGGCCTTTGACCCGCCATAAGGCTTCAAGAGGAGCAAGTCGAGCTTGCACGCTCAGACTAGATGCATACTCGATAAGATATGTACAAGGTTGAATAATAAATGCACGCGCCGGGCGTCGGTCACTTCGTAGTGGGCCACGCTTAGGCACCCAACTATCGCGATTCACGTTTGTTCGTTCAGCAGAAGAGACGATTACAAAAAGTTTACCCGCTGAGATAATGTCGATCTTTTAAATATGTTTGCTGCAATACGATGTCTGCCCAATGAGGCAACGCTTACGCCGTCGACTGAAGGGCCCTACAATTTTTGATGGGAGGTCCAAACGCGGAACTACGGGTTGCAGGGCAAGCTAAGGACGCGCTGGAAATGGTGCTGCGCTAGGACCTGTTTACAAAGGATCGCTTCTACACTTGACCATTGTTGTCAAACGATTTGATGGAGATTATGAGTGGCAACAACGAGAAGAAGCAGGTGAAAGCCGAGATCGTCGTTGAGATAACAAACAAAGCCGGCAACTGCCCCGGCCAAAGGGGATTGTCAACCGTGAATGCCACAACCGGCTGTTTGGAAGTGCCATCCGCCCGGACGGACGAACTCGCACCGACGGGTTCCAGGCTTCTCCGCGCCCCTGTTGCCCAATGGGTCGCCCAAAGGGTGACTGTAGGGCATTTGGCCGGGCTCAGCAGACAGGATAAAGGAATTCCAGAAAAGGCAATTCGGGTTAAGAGCGGCCGGTTAGCGCCCTTGACCGAACGATGCCGCAATGCGTGTGTGAGCTAATTTGACTAGCAAATTACGATGACCATTTGGGCACACTGTCAATGGCGCGCTTGACGAATCTGTGAAATGGCAGAATGTCGAAGCTCGCGCCCCAGCACTCAACTTGCTAACGTTGAACAAAGAATAGGCAACTCGCGTTTGGTGTCACCTCAAATAGTGCGACTCCAGTTAGCACGAATACTACTTCCTTTCAAGTAAGAATAGTTAGCTGTTCTTTAGCGCTTCTTTTTCAAATCCATCAGCATTCATTATGCATGAGCACAGCAGCAAGCAGGCTCATTACTGTCGACTTGGCAAGATTTTCCCTTTCATGGATACTACTATCACGCAAGCAGGTGCGCAAAAATCACTACGTCTCAATCAGTTGGTTTATCAAAGAGATTATGTGCGCAAATATTGAATTAAGAAACCGAGCGCCACTACTCAACTTCTTGTATTTCCATATAATCATTTTGAATAATACGAATTTAGCTAACCTGAACTACTTCAGAACCGCACGAATCGCACAAGTTTGGAAATGGAATCATCCCTCGACAGTCTTTCAGATCTGGTCAAAATGACCTAAGGAATAAGAGGCGAAAATTTTCATCATAAGCGCGCACCTCCAAGGAGCTTGTTTCTGCCGACACGCCGTCGTTGATGAAAGCTGTGTGAGCTGCAAAGGATGCGCCCAGTTTCACTGTGCGTACGACAGGAACGCACCTATTGCCAAAAGACGATAAAATACTACACGAACAGTTTCCACGCCATATTCAGTTTGAGAGTGATGGTACGAACAAAGCAGTACAGGACAACTGCTTCCACCAGGTGACGCGCGCTGAAGATGGAACGTAAGGTGCTCCAAAATATAAACGCCTTTGCTCGATCAACAACAAGTGGGTTCCGCAGTACCAACAATAGCCGTCGATGATGCTCACTCCGCCGCTGCAGTGTTTTTGCTTATTGTAAACAAATTATTTACAGCTACGTGGATAAACGAAAAGCTTTGGCAATGAAAGCTCATTGCCAAAGCGCAACGGTTTCGCTTGCACAAATTCCGCTGGCAAAACGAATGAGACATGAATACTTTTAATGTTCGCCGAAGCACCTACGGAAAGGAGGTATTAATAAATTGGCCGCTCACGGTTACCACTTCGAGTGGTAAGCCGGTGATGATTCATTAAGTCGCCACCTCATCGTTTGGTAAATCATTACTTTCCAGGCTGACCAAAACAATAATCTGCTAATTTTAAAACTGCAGAATAATTCGTGTTCGCCATTTCGTACAGGCATTTCGCTAATTAGAAAAGGCAATAACCGTTTCCATTGCAAACGTAAACTGAGAAGTGGACTCTCTCACTCACGTCTGGCAAGAAACCGCGACGAACCGTTTAGGCGGTCCACCAAGGCATTGAAGCGATCAAGTGGAGCTTATGAAGTATACCAGCCACGCTGCTACTGAAATGGGCAGCGTTACATGCACTGCTTCTGCACACTCGCTTCGCTCCTGTAATCTAATCGGTCTCCTTAGGAGCTCGCTGATATCTTTCTTAGGTTCTTTGCATACATTAGCACATGAAAAATCCTTAACGTGAAAGTGCACTTCGTTCTAACAACACTCACACTTTCTAGTATTGTTGGTCTTACAACCATGTAAGGCAAACAGGCAATGCATACGCAACAGTCAAATGAAAAGCGCAAGGTGAGATGGCAGGAAGTACAATGGCCGGCATTTAGCTGCCGTCAAGCACCGGCAGTACAGCAGCTAACGTTTCCAAGGTAAACTACATGAATTGCAAAATATTTTCGATAGCAAAAGACGTTGAAACACTTCAAATGAGCGACGCATCGACGGCAAGCAACTAGTTTGCTTTACTCAAGCTATTGGAACAAGAAACATGCCTAATCTACTCTGGCTGATCCTTTATACAAACAATAACAACAACAAAATAACAACAACAGCACTTACGCCAACGAAAAGAGGAGTCGCCGTGGTTATGGATTACAGGTTGGTGAGGAGGGATGTTCGTGGGACTATCTGTCGGAAGAAAGGGATCGTCGTGCAACATTCCTTGCCAGGCAAATCTAGCTTTGACACGATGGCACTACAAGTCCAGAGCGTCGTGGCCATTGCGCAACGGATGGCAACATTGGAGAAAGAGAATTTTCGCAACGACGGCCGAGCTACTAGCTATCATATGATTGCGTGCTAACCGTAAGCAAGTAATTTTAAAAGGTGCCTTTTCAGTTCGCCAAAAGTGAGGAAATCATGTGTTCAAGGAGAAGCAACCCCAATGCACTATTCGCTTTCTAGCAAATGGGCCTCACGCAAGAACTTGCAGCACTTACATTAACTGCAGCCAGTTCCAACTAGCCCACATTCAAAGCGCGCTTACATATCGCTTTTTTCTTGTCCAACCGGCAAGTTGCTTGCAAAGCAATGCGCACGCATGCCTGGATCAACCAACGGACATTGCAACAACCGAAGGAACAAATCTTACCCGAATTCATACGGCGTTTGGAATGCGTATGGCGTCTCAGTCTCAGTTCGACTCCCATCAATGGGACTTCGCATAAACATGGAGTGAATCAACAAAATGGAATATGCTGCAAACTGGTCAAAAGCAGTGCTTCCGCTGACGTATGGCAAACATTTTGTCGCGCTTAATTGCATTTCCGAGGAAAGGGTGCACCCCGTGGCGTTACCTTACTATTAATACATCGAGTTCGGATGTCAGTCCGAATCGCCTGTTTGCCGTTCTCAGCCAACTGTAGCGTCGCGCTTATTTCTCAGCTACACAAACAAACGTCTACATACCTTGGGAAAAGAATTTTCCGCGCAATTTGACGTACGCGGGAGCGAAACGTCGCCTTTGAGCATTCAAACAATGGTCGTTTCCATGGAGATGAAACGAGTTGATCGGCAAACGTTCATCCGCTTGAAACCGACCGTTGCGCTTGTTGAAAAGCGCCTTCGTTCTGGACCACCAAAAATGGCAATAGTCGGCGGTGAGCAATTTGAATTTCCAATCGAATTGGCCTTTCGACCGTTTTGGTCCTTCGAGATCAAAGGAACGCCGGTCGGCGATCGGCATTGCCAAACGCAAAGGGAACCATTCGCACGCGTACACGCAAGCGACGAACAGAAAGTCCCGAACACCGACAATGAAACGACCAAAAAACCGATCTTTCGTCTCGTAGTTCATCGAACCATCTTTTTCCCTTTCGGGCAAATGTCGCCATCCCGTGAATTGCAACAGCCAACCTGAGCATAGTCGATTCAATGAGGCAGAGCAAAGGAACGAAACGACCACAATGGAACTGAGCGTCGCAGAAAGGATGCGGTAACACCACGTCCAATTGGAACCGGTCAACTCGAACATTTAGGCAATAACTTGTTTAAAGAAATATGCGAACAATTTGACAACGAGCAGTCGTTGGTTGAATGGCTTTTTGAAAAAAGCTGCTGACACACCAAAGGGCAGCGAAGCTACATTTAAGTTAACCAAAAATGTCCAGGTCAATGGAAATCAATGGCCAGCAGCAGATGCTGAAAATGCGCAACCTTGATGGACAATGAACTGATCTGCTACTGAAGAAGAAACCTGCACTAACCATTTGGTACTTTTCCCTTTGAAACGAAATCGTAAGACCGGAACGACTGCCGTTAAAAACGAAGTCGCATCGACCACATGCGTTGTCCGGTCGGAGCGGTAAACGTATGGTATTCTCACGTCAACGTTGTCCTTCGAACGACCGCACGGTTTCGTACGGCCCTTGCAAATGACCTAATGGGCGACGGTCCTTCTCTATCAGATGCTTTCGTGTAGGCAAAACAACGACGACGGGCAGCCAATCAAGCGCACGTCGACATTGAAGTGAAGGCACGATGGCAGCAGCCAGTGGTCTCTTCGCTTCAAGTGACCTACGACGGCTTTCCCAGAATCAAATATCTTTGGAAAACACCAGCTTTCCAGTCGACCGCACCCGCGAACTTCTTGCACCAATGGCCCACTTGCTCAGCACTCTCAAGCGACCATTAAGTCAATGGACATCTTCCCTGTTGCTATCTGACAACTCGAACGGTTCACGCGGACGGCACGGATAAAAGTGCACTTCGGGACGGTCAACTTGAGAGGGCACATCATATGCAGTGGGAAACTGCCGATTACTTTTGCACTAGGCCTACTCTATTGGTATTTGTGGTTCAGCGGCAGACTGCCGTGTTCAGCTCGAGGTGCTTCACCGAAATGCAGTCCAACAACGTCAAATAAAAATAGCAGAAGCTGTTTTCTCTGACCAAATAGAGACATCCCTCAGCAAGCTCTGAGAACTTGTTTTCTATTGCACTGATAGTTTTTTCTTTTTGGATCTGTTTTACCTCGCGCACTGTGGCGGGTTCACGTCGCTAGGGGGCACCAGTGACGTTTTCCTTGTTGTACTTGCATATAGAAGGGCGGTGATGTCCATTTGCCCTACAGTTGACCTCCCGTACGGTCACCTTCCCGACGATATGTTTTTCTACAGTTCACGTGATCGACAGCATGTCCGAGCATAGCGCACACGAAAGGTCGGTTGTGTTTAGGTCTAGGCTTAGGTATCGGCGAAAACGACAACCATCATAAGTCTTCGTGTACGCGAGCATAGCGCACAGGAAAGATCGGTTGTGTTTAGGTCTAGGCGTAGGTATCGGCGAAAACGACAGCCATCATGGGAAGGTGACATAGACCACGAGAGGAGAAGAATTTGGACTTTTGTTCAAACACACTTTGGGGCAGGTGTTCGTTCGGGAAGCTGAACGTTAGGGCAGTTCATGCTCGGGAAGGCCAACATTCGTTCAGGTAAACGTGCGAATTGTCGAAAAACATAATGCCGAGAAGGTCATCGTAGTGGATGTTAACTGTAGATCATGTGATATAGACCCATAAAAGGGCGCGGAGAAAGGTTTGAGTGTGATGCGAACATTCCTGCGTAGCGCAACGTCAGAAAGTTACGGCGCGGAAGGTAGATGACAAATTCACGCTGGACTGCGTCATCTTCACGCATTCGAAAAGGTAATAACTGAATAGAGAATATTAATAGTTTGTTGCTCATTCTAGTGGTACTTAGGATGTGAACAGCCCATGAAGATACTTATGGAGAAACACGACGGTGACCAGTCGTCGCGTTCCCGCTTTGAAAGCGGTCAGTTTTCGTTTGAGAACGCTGCTTTGCGGCTAAGTCCTTCGACTGAACCCAAAAGTACGCTACGTTTCATTCGTCAGCCATTTTGCGGCTAAGTCTTCCTGCTTCCCGCTTCATTCCTCGGCCATTTTGAGGCTACGACTTTTCTGATTCCGACAAATCAGCGCGTTCACAAGACATCAGCGCCACCTATCGCAACCCGAAATTGGCACAGCGCGCGAGGCAAAACTGATCCATCTTTTGCAGTGCTTTCGCGTAAGTCAGTCATGCTCAGTCTTTTTCCGCTGGGAACCCCCAGTCTCCCATCGATAAAATTGGTGCGAAAATGTAGAGCGGTCTTTTCATGTACCTTCCCATCGTCCTGTTCCCATTGCTGTTCGACCAGTGATGGGCAAAGGGGGAGGGGCGATTTTGAAGTCTAGGGGGCGATAAGCACGGAAGGGGCAATTTGGGGGGGCGGTGAAGGGCTAAGAGGGCGATATTGCCAGAGCGCCAGAGGAATTTATGGGAGGTGGGCTCCCCGTTGGAGTTTTCCTTCGTATCCCCGCTTATCTTTTCACGTATCTCGTCACGAAGAAGCGGAATCGCCTCGAAGTAATCAATCGGGGCGATTTACGACTGCAGATCACGTCAGTGCGGCCCAATACTGAAAGGACAATTGGTTTGCACGCTTCCTACAGTTCAGAGTAATACTGAGTTTGCTTTCTACGGATTCTTCCCGTTCTCAAGCGTCTGAAATTGGACGAAACAACGCCCTACCACCGGATGGATGGGCAGTTATTAGGTATAAGTTCCGAAAGCTCCGAGCAAAAAGCAAGCGTTTCCTGAACTTATACCTAATAACTGCCCATCCATCCGGTGGTAGGGCGTTTGTTACAGGTTAGGGAGAGCGCTGAGTATATCGACAGACACGTATGTACACACGTTTATTGGAGATACGTTAACTAGAAGAAGAATGAACAATGCTGACACGTTTCGCTTATATATGTCCCAACTGAAGGTTACCGTAAGTCCACCAAAGGTCACCAGCCAGCGGATGGTGGGACTGCGTTCACTCATTGATGATCGATGCGTCTGGGAAATGTCACACCTTCAAGTTCAAGGTAACGTGACATTGTTCCCGGCATCGGGTGGTTGTGATGCAACAGTCTGTAACAGCGTTGTTTCCTTCAATTTCAGACGCTCGAGAACGGGAAGAATCCGTAGAAAGCCATCTCAACCGTCTCTCCCGTTACAATGAACCCAGTCTTCAACAGAGTACGTAATAATATCTTCAAGTACGTACAAAACATCCTATCTTCAAGTACGTAATAATGCAATAAACGCAATGTCTGAACAAATGAAGTTATGCACATAACGTTTTTTTTTTGTCTGCGAAGACTGCTGTGCATAAGCAAGGGGTAGCTACGATGCTGTCGCTGGTCCCGCGAACAGTTCCTCGCGCAACAGTCAGTACGAAGAATTGGCGGGAAAAAGGACAGGGTTCTCAGTGGAGATTTCCCTCCAATTTTCGCGCCGTCAGCTGATATGGTTCATCCCAGGGGGCGATGGCAACCTCGACGCTGGAAAAGGGAGGGTGCGATATCTGGCATAGCCTTGCGCATCACTGTGTTAGACCCTCTTGTGCATCCTCCACCGACTCAGTCCTCCACGAAGACAGGGAGATGATTCGACCTATTGAATTACCATGGCCAACTAGGTCCTCTAACCCTGTCCTGAGTTCCTCCAGAGGCCCCTGCCCCCACGTACTTTGACTTCAAGTTCTCCCGCTCTCGGGAAGGCCCAGGTCGAGCACCGAGGATGGCTACTGTAAGCCATAGTAGTTGGACAAGAACGTCAAGTTTAAAGTGGATTCCATCAGACGCACACGGACTGTCTGCGCTGCTTCACCTGTAGCGCATTCTGTTGACGGCCTCCAAACAGATCAAACATGGAAGCTGTCGACGCTTAACTTCGTGTTTTACACAACACTTGCCGGCATGAGTAAGGCCAATTACAAATTGTGCAAACATTTTGGTTCTCCTGCCAAAAGCAGTGAGCCGAACGATGGAAGCAACTTTGAGAAAAAGGTGGATTACAATGTCCTTGTCCATGCATTATGCAATGCCCTTATGGAATAATCAACAATCTTATTAACACAGTCACTCTAAAAAGCAGCTGCACAATTGGCCTAACGCGAACATCCGAGCACTGAGCAAACGTTGATTTTTGCCGTAAAGAATTTGTACACGCAAATGGGCATCAATGGAAACGCTCACCGGATCCTTATAGGGAAATGAGCCTGACTCAGCAAGGCTAAAGTGTTGCGTCAGTTTTGGAGACGTGCTGTGTGAACCAATTGGCAACAAATGAGAGCAGCTCATGGGAAATGCAGGCCAAAGCAGTAATGCCGCACTACTTAATAGGAGGCGACCGACCCGTCTCTCGGTTTGACCACAGGTAAAATACTACAATACAAAACTGCAAAGCAGCACTAACAAACGTTGACATTCCTGCTACTGACTGGCGTCATTATACTGATACGGTTATATTTCATTCTTCCTTTTTCATTCCAGCAGAGAAGGTACAGGAGGGTAACACTGGAGCCTTCATGCGTGTCCTACATTTTAAAGGAAGGGCTCCCTACAATAATAGACAGAAAGGGATAAGTACACTACATAAGCTAACAAGTATCCTGAAAATTAGGTTTCTGATAACGGGTTATATTCCCATTTATCCAAAACGACGCAAAGAACTCGTTGGAAAGTCACTCATTTCTACAAGGCGCAGATTTCAGAATTAAGCTTGTCCTGACTTCAGTGCAAGCCATAGTACTTAAAGGTGATAATAAAACGGAACGAACGGACCTCATTACCGTTGTTAACCGTAGTTACAACCGTTACCCTGAAGAAGGGAAAAGGTGAGTCTTGAAGTTTTTGTTTGGCGGAAATAGTTACTTTTGCAGGGGTTCTTTGCTGTGCTTTCGAGTAAATAAGCTATTAGCATCATTAATACCGTTGCCACGACGAATCTATGACAACAACAACAATAAACCACATAATTATGAAAACGAACAACATCAATGCCCATATAAACATGACATTTTTAAGGATAAAATAACAGCTGCACGACTGTGGACTAAATGCACGTGCATCTTAGGAAGTGTGAGCGGAAATATGATGACCACTTCTGGTGTAAGCCACAATCGAATTATGGTGCGGTACGCATATAATCCAATTGACTAACGCAGCTCTTGTCATGCAATTCGTCGTACTGAGTCGGGCGCCTATTCATTACAAACTATTTGGTCATTTACGAGCTTCTAGTAATGTACGAGTACATCCCTTCACGTATGCAACACCATACCAATAGGAAAAGGTATCGCCTTGAATTTAACTACAATGCATTGAAAACCAATTTCAAAAAGGCTTCCTTTTTCAGAGCAGAAACGAGAACAGAAATGACAAAACGCTCCAATTCGAACAAAGATCTGATGAGCGACCAGAAGCCGATGCTGGACGGGAAATAAGGGCGTATCGAATTGAAAATTTTATGCCACGTAATAATAAAGTTACATGCCGTTATAAAAGAGTAGCTCCACCACCATACGATAGAAAACAAGGTACTACAACAATGCTCCTATTAGGCAAGTCATGGCAAAAACGAAACTACTAACGCAGCTCACTCAACGAAACCTTTGTGGAACAATTGAGCGACCACGATTGGCCAGATGACTAATGTTTAAATTTTCTCCTAGGCAAAGGGATATTTTAGAACCATTAATACAGCAATTGTAAAGTCGATTCGCCTTCAGCTTTCTTTTGACGTCGGAACTGACGTGTGAACAGACCGATGCTGCAGGTAAATCATTGCAATTGACGGTAAGGTGACATGTCAAGGTTTGGAAATAGTCGCAACGTCAAAAACAATTGGCAAAAGAAATTTCCATTGCGGAACGGTCGAAGAGGAGAGGAGCAACTTTGGTGATTCTGTCGCCTTTGCTTGATAAGGCGATCGACAGCCGCTTACTGGCGCGCTGGTCACGCTTGATACCGCACAATCGAGGCAACATGTCACAATGGAATACAGCCGCGATGCGCATCAATTACAGATTGTCATCTAGTTAAGACAGAACCAAGTAAAGTTTGGGTGCAGCAATCCGCCGATACATGTACCGGCAGACGCCAACATGTCTCTGCCCACCGTGGAGACTGCTGGAATTTCCATTTTGGACTCGCTATGATCGAAAAACGAAAGGAGCGCCACAGAAACTTGACGGGTCGAACGCCTGAAGCAAAATAGCACAATTCGCTATCTCCTTGCCAATTATAGACGCTGGCAGTGAATATGAAACAAAGGGCGCGACGCGCATGGGTGCGAGCAGCAATCAAGTCGTCAGCAAGGCTATTAAAGGCACCTTGCCAAGCACGAAAGGACATAACTGATAGAAAAGCGGCAGAACGCAAATGGGTGCCACAGCTACTCAACTGAGCATGTTCTTGTGTATAATAACTATCCTCATCCGTCACAACACTGCCACCGGACCACCAGCAGGTAACACGAAACTGAAAATATTTGTATGTTCTTGAATAATGGATTTCTAACGGGTTTCGGTTCCATCGTGTCAAAGGACGGCAGAGCACCCGTTCATAAATGCTTTATTTCTAAGCGTATCACCAAGTTACAGTTACACTCACGTGAAAGGTTGTGTCTAGTGTTGCGCTGAAGACGGGACCAAGAGAGGTCCCGAAAGCTACGCTAACAACGAAAGCATTTATGAACGGGTGCTCTGCCGTCCTTTGACACGCAGAATAGTTTGTTCTTTCAGCAGGTCTGATGAGCACGACGAAAGCGCCAGAAGAACGAAAGACTCCATACTTTCGATATGTGAGCGATGTTCGCGGTATGAAACAACTGATAGCCCAAGCGCCGGCTCAATACAACATCTACGTACTGTACTGTGGTTCCAAAGGCCAACAAGGATACAGTTGGTGTCCCATGTGCGTTGCCTTGGAACAATACATTAAGAATTTGGCGCACTATATGCCTCAGGAGACGCTACTAATCTACGCCGAGGTCGGAACGGTGGAGCAATTCCGCGACCCGGACAACCACTTCCGAAACGTCTGCAGAGTAAAAGTGACCACCGTTCCAACTTTGCAGAATTGGAGAACTGACGAACGCTTGATCAACAATGAAT
Source organism: Trichuris muris (assembly GCA_000612645.2). Lineage (NCBI taxonomy): Eukaryota > Metazoa > Nematoda > Enoplea > Trichinellida > Trichuridae > Trichuris > Trichuris muris. The sequence continues at coordinate 16,898,971 of CBXJ02000086.1, read as the reverse complement.
GTTTCGACTTCGGCCGACTGACCAAATTCCTGGGCATTGAGGATTACGGAAAAGTGCGCAGAGTTACAAAGCCACCTCGTCAAACATGAACACATATCCAACTGGAGGCCTCACGATTACTTACGCATTGCCAATACGATTCGACAATAAAGCTTTTCTCGAACAGCGTCATTGCGAACGAAATTATACGCGCGTTTCATGAATAGAAACACCGCACCGTCTGTCACTTGGAAAGAAAGGAAGTTGGGCAGAAAGGAAAAATTCAGGAACACGCACGAGCGCCGTCGAAGTTGATCTTCTTCATTATGCGCTCCGCAATATGCGTTCAATAAAGAAGAATTATTACCGCGTGTAAAAATAAAACCGAATCAAATGCACACTGAATAAGAAACCAAATCGCTTGCTTGCGGGAACAGTAACTATTAAAAATAAGGATGGATAATTGTGAATGAACTTACGCTGCACGATATCGCCACGTACGATAAATGTTTCCGAAAGGACAAATATTTCTGAATAACAATTGATTCTCACTGTGCCAACAGAGTTTCGTTTCGTCTGAGAACGCTTTCCCTATTGATAGTGAACAGGATCCATAACCAATGAATAAATACACAAACGCCTAAACAACGAAAGGCGGGATGGCAGAATAGTGTCGCCGTTATTGCAGAATTTGTATACGGGCATTCGTTGTTCAATGACAGGCGCTGCGGGGAAATTAGCATCAGATGGAACGAACATGGATATTAGGGAAAGGAAATATTCGCTGTCTTGGGGAAATTCAATTCGGCTTAGCCTTAACTTGAGCAATTTACGGATGGTGCTGTACGCAAGTGCGGCGTTGCTCTTCGAACAACATAACGACTAGAAGAATGGAAATGATCGATCTGTGAAATTCTACTGTTTCAAAATATTAGAGTTCCACGCAAAGAACTAACCGAACGATGGCACCAGTACGCGAAAAAACTTAAGCTGCTTACGATCTCAAATTTAAAAGTAAAGCAAACTATTGACTATGCCGAAGAGCATACCAGTTTGTCGCTAAATTATTTTAAAATGCGTCTGCGTGCAAACGACGCAACAAGGCGAACAGGCGAACATGACCGGCAGGATACTTTACCTTGGACAAAGGAAAGTTTGGCAATTTTAAAAACCCACCAGTCCACTATTTGTGTTAAGCTTTACCCTTACGAAATCACAAATCTCCAATTCATGTACAGGCTACTCGTTCAACATGCATTACGAGCAGCGATTGATTACGTAATTTCGCTCATAACGACTGGATTAACAGTTAGAGCAACTTAAGATCGTACAATAGGTACCGCGTTAGGGTTTGCATTTAGAAGCTTCTTTACGGGTTAGTACCATGCAGCAGCTTGATGCCTAGCCAACCTAGAGTACTGACACCTTCAAGATAGGCTAGTCAGTCGTAAGAGAAATGCTGCCGGCACAGAAAAAGCGTCATCCATCGGATTCACGAAAATAGAACGAGAAGCAAAAGAAAGAATCGCGCGAAACGCAAATGAGTGTAGTGATTCGCATGGTAATTAAAGAACGTTACTTAAAAATCCTTTTGTAATCCTTGATCTACTTGGTTGTGTCTTGGGATGGAATAAAGCACAAAACCACAACAACTGGCGACGAGTTGTTTCGGACATGGCGGACAAAGACGGACTAAGCAAAGTTCTGGCCGCGAAGGCCAAGCAACAGGAGCAGCAGCACCAAATGCTGGAAGCCTTTCGTTTGTTGATCTCATCGCGAGGAGAAGCTGAACAAAGCAGTGCGCCGTCGTTTCCGGCTTACGATAAGATGGTCGACTTATATTGGTCGGTTGAGTCAGCATTTCGAGGCCGATCGTGTAACAGACAACGAAGAAGCAGAGTGCATATTTCTTGTCGTGGATTGGCAATGAATGCTTTGAATTGTTGCAAAGGCAGATTAGCAGAGAAGACGTCGGTCAACAATCGTACGAGTGTTTGGTGGCAGGACTAACCGAGAACTGGGCTCAAAGACACACGTTGTGGCCGCGCGATTTCAATTCAGTCAAACTTACGGACAAAGTTATGCTGACTGGATTGCCGACCTACGAGGTGTGGCCCAATACTGCCATTACGTGAGTGACAACCCTAAATGTACCGCAGCTTTTGTCGATGGCCTGATCAAAGATATGATTATACTGCACACTCCGCATGAACAAGTCCGTACGACCGCCCTACAGTACGCGAATCCTTCTCTGGATCAAGTGATAAATATTGTCCATTCTTTCGAAGCGTCGCAAAGCACTATGGTGACAATCAAATGCGGAAGCTCAATGTCCTTGCCGGAGGTTCACCGCGTTGGCAAGGACAGTTCTTGCCCACGAAGGAACCAAGCACCGCGTGCCAATGAGTAGGGCAGACGCGCTCGTAGTTGCTGGATACAACACACGATGAGCCTATGTCCTATGCGTAAGGCAGTCTGTAGAAAATGCAAGAAGGTAGGACACATTGCAATCGTCTGCTTGTCTGAAGCGGCTCTGCCGGCGTCCGCACGTTATAAGTTCACACAGCATCAGGACAAGGTTAAACACGTTGCCCCTGAGGTTCGTTCCCTGGAGAAGGGTCTTCTCATGTAGACCTGCCATAATTACTATATCTGTCCAGAGACAGATGTGGATAGATCTGATAGTAAACGGAGCAGCGATAGCGCTCTAGGTAGATACAGGAGCTACGTGCTCTATGATTGGATTGCCAGCATAAAGGAAACTGGCATCTCCAGTATGTGAGCCAACAGCTCAAGTCTTGAAGTCCTACCTACGGTGGTCAGCAAATCCCAATTAGGGGTTCACTAATGGTTGCGGTCCAGTGTGGTTCTAGGTCACGTGTGCTTCCGCTCTTGGTTACAGACTTGCCAAATGGATGCAACCTATTTGGTGTAGATTGGTTTGATGCCTTCAGTTTCGAAGTATCGGTCGCATTTCCACCATTTTGGAAACAGTATACGCTTCGAGTTGGCAACGTAGAAGCGAGTCCAGTTTTGGTGTCACCCGCAGAAGAGTTCCACAGAAGTCAACCAGGTGTCAGAAATCTCGAAGGCAGATGTTTTCCTCTGGTTTTGGGTGATGTTTGTCTTTTCACGCCCATATGCAATTGAAGGCAGGAGCCCGGCCCAGGTTTCTCAAAGCCAGGCCCATGCCATTCGCTTGCATTGATCTGGTAAAGAAAGAAATTGATCGCCTCACGGAAAGTGTAATTTGGATACCAGTGAAGTCCAGTGTATGGGCAGCGCCAATTGTAGTCGTCCCAAAGCCGACAGAGTCAATTCGCATATGCGGAGATTTTAAGCTTTCGGTCAACTCGCAGTTAGAAGTTGAGCACTATCCAATAGCACGAATCGAGGAAATCTTCCACAAGCTGGGAAAAGGACAGACTTTCACGAAAATTGACTTGGCAGACGCGTATTTGCAAATAGATTTGGATGATGAATCCTAAGTACTCATGGTTGTCAATACACCCTTTGGACTGTATAAGTAGCAACGTCTCCCTTTTGGGGTAGCCAGTGCTCCCTCTTTTTCAGCGGTTCATGGATCAGCTCGTATCGGACATTCCAGGTTGCGTCGCTTATTTGGACGACATCATTGTTACGGGAGTGAACGAAACTGAACATCTAAATAATTTAGATTCTCTCTTGCGACGGTTGGAAGAAAACGGTCTGCGATGCAGAGTGCAAAAGTGCAAATTCTTTCAGAGAGAAGTTGAACATCTCATACACGTTCTAAGGGTTTACGTCCATCAGAAACGAGAGTTCAGGCAATAAAAGCGCTACCTCGGCTGAGAAATCTGCAAGAGCTTCAAGCGTTCATTGGCGAAGTCAACTACTGCGGTAAATTTATAAACAATCTCGCTTACCTTCGTGCTCCTTTTCGTCCACTGAGGAAGAAACATGCTGTTTTCAAGTGGCATTCAGACCAGGAAGAGGCATTTCAACGTTTAAAGGACGGGTTGGTGCATGTGACAAAACAGGTTCATTTCCGAGAAGATTATCCACTTATCTTAACATCAGATGCGTCAGCGTATGTTACCGGTACCCGGATGGATCAGAAAGGCCAATTGCGCATGCATCGAAAACACTGCCTGAGCAGCAACGCGGTTATAGTCAAATTGGAAGAGAAGCGCTATCCATTATCTATGCTGTGAACAAATTTCATCAGTATGTGTACGGACGCCATTTTGAACTAGTTACTGACCACAAACCTTTGGTTTCAATTTTCCATCCCAAAAGGAAGTTACCAGTTATGACAGCACAAAGGCTGCAGAGATGGGCTATAACGTTAATGGCCTATACTTTCACGATTCGCTACAAACCGACGGCGGAACATGGCAACGCTGATAACTTATCACGCCTCCCAGCAGGCCCGGATTTCGAATTCGATAAAGTGGACGTGTGCAATACGATTCAAGTGAACGCAGACGACGGCCTTCCTATGCAAGCTTTCGAGCTGGCGAAAGCAACAGCACAAGATGTGAAATTGAATCGCGTTTACCGTTATATGTGAAGAGGTTGACCAGAGGAGTTGAAGCAGTAGTGAGGAGGTCTTGCGACCTTACTACATACGACGTCACATGCTGACCTCCGACCAAGGTGTGATCCTTCTGGACTCTGACTTTAGATGAGTTGTGGTTCCGCTAGGTGCAAGAAAATACGTACTGAGGGTTTACGCCGGTATCATATATCGTAAAATGGTTGCCAGGTACCATTGCCGAGCCCTTGGGAAGAGTGAACTACAGAGTAAAAACAGAACGAGGAACTTGGAAGAGGCATAAGAATAAGTTACGGAGTCGATCTTCAAAAGAACTCCCTACTGAAAACGGAGAGACAAGTCTCACTCGTGATCAGGAAAACGACACAGAACTGCCGCAGTCGTTTTCTAAGGCAAGAAGAATTCGGCGACCGCCAGTACGCTTTTCCCCAACGTTTAAATACAGGCAAGGGAATGTAGTGATTCGAATGGTAATTAAAGGCGAGCGTTACTTGAAAATTCTTTTGCAATCGTTGATCTACTTGGTTGTGTCTTGGGATGGAATAAAGCACAAAAACACAACAAGGAGCAAAGAAACAAGGGACAAATCGCATATACTTACTAGGTGAGGTCAGACGAGACGTAATTTCGTTAGGCGTCTGTGCAGGCTTCATAACAACTCTGAGTCACCAAGCTTCCGCGAGAACGGCTGCGAATAGACAGTCGCAATTTTTCGAAACAAAAAGTATTGTAATTGATACTCAGGTACATATGTTAAAAGCATATTCTCGTGGCAATAGCCAAATAGGTCACTCATGGAAAATGCATAATTGCCTTTTTAATTCAAATTAATTAAGCAAACATGAATTCCGGAAAGAAAAACTGGTACCAAGGGGTACTAAAGCAGTTACGCAAGACGCGAAGTAAAAGTAAGATAAGAACGAATCCTGAGTCAGCCCGCCAATTAAGTAAAGGGCCAGCGAAGTCACGAGTTTAGGATAGAACATTTCAAACTTATCCGCCATAAGGAAACAACTAATTCATTAGCGAAGGTGAAGAGTCGTTAACCGATATTTGCATGTAATCCTAAAAATGGTGGGGAACCGCGCTTTAGGCAATTACATTTATTGATGTAAAAAGGCAGAAGGAAACGCAAAACGGGAAGAACTTTATTAACGCTCAGTTTGAATTGTCAGATGATTATAAAACAGATGTCGTTCAAGAAATTCATAAGCGGCATTCGTTATGCCCCAAGTGATCATTGACCTGGTGTAATTTGCGTGCACGCCATAGTACAGTTTCTTGATACTGTAACCACGCTCCCTGAAAACTTGTAGCAGTACGGACTGTAGCGTCGCGAACGGACCTCCAATACTTGCTTGACTACGCGTTTTAAGCATATTCAGCGGAAAGAAAAGAGTCGATATGGTGGCACCAAGAAAGGAGCCACTCGCAAAGTCACCAACTAAGTGAACGAGGTCATTAGATATATTCACTTCCTCCTTTTCCACGTACAATCCTAATCTGCTTGTTACAAGCTCCTTCAAAGGATCGCGTGAAGCGAAGAATAATGCGTTGCTAAAACCATTCCTGAGCAAAATTGCCGACCAACCACGATAATATTCGGCCAAACCGTATTTCCGGAGCTTCCAAAAAACGTCGAACGCATTCTTGAATTGACCATGATAGTTCGGACTTTGCAGAATCGTTTGAACCCGCTCAAAAGGACAAAGAAAGGCCTCCGTGCAGCCTGCAAGAAAAGCGGCCGTCGTAGCCCAAATGGTACATCGGTGATTATCATGGCAACCCAGCAGACGGCAGTAATGGTTGTATGTTCCAAACATGATGCATCTAAGGGTAAACGGAGCAGATGGAAACAGAGCAATAGTTCCTCGTCAAATCGGATTTATATGAAATCCAGTTATTCACAAAGAAAATATTTCATTATGATTTCACATATCCTCATTTATTTATGAGCTTTGATAAGCTAAAAGCAATGAAATCCTAAACGAACGGGCGTTCATAGGCAAAAATGATCCTGAACGGTATATCTAAAACAGAAGTTTTTTAAATTGAAGATAGGATGCATAGTAATGGGACGTTCAGTTGGCATGTCGGCTGATTGCCACGGTGAACCCGTTTGAACGCGTTAAGATGTTCAAAGTAAATCCACTTGCGTTAAGATGTTTCTACAATTACCAAAAAGGAACCTCACCAGTCGCGGGTGGGTTGATTTCACCAGAAACAGTAACTTACGATCGATCGGAGCTTTCGGGACGCTCTAGTCCCGTCGTCAGCGAATGGAAGAACCGAAGGTTCATTCGCCGTTCGACCTTCCTCTTCCACTCGCTGATGATGGGACTAGAGCGTGCCGAAAGCTCCGATCGATCATACGTTATTGTTTCTCGCATTTTTACCATTAAACCTCCCCACCCGCGACTGATGAGGTTCCTTTTTTGGTAATCGTAGGAGCACCGTAACGTGTTAATAACGGGTTCACCGTGGCAATCAGCCGACATGCCAGGTCTTTTTACTACCGAATCTTTAGGGGAATTAGACTACAGTGAGTTCACATTCGCACCAACGTCTACAGTGCTTAAAGAAGGCCTACATTAATGCTTAGGCCTTATTCCAGTACTCAAAGTCCTCGGTGAGACAAAAAGTGAAACGAAGGGGCCAACTTACCTAGCGCTTGTCCTCTGCAACAGAGGTGGCAGAATTCCGCGATAGAGCTTGCTGATTCCCTCTCTACGCATTTCGGTAAATGCCCGCAACAAGTGAACACCGTGCAATTGCTGACGCACAACGAGCTTGCTGAAGGGATAAGTGCATGCCGTTTCAATTAGAGCGGCGCCCCAGCCGCACACGTAGTCCTTAGGAAGCTGTCCTGCGTTCAGGCAAACCAGCGAGACAGGAACAGTGATTGGTTCACGGTTCCGACGTTCCAGGACTCTTGACTATACTTAGTCAAATCCAGCGGAATAGATTATCAAAATGTACGCTCAAATTGCACAGTTTATTCACTTCACACAGTAGGCCATTAACCTGCGCTCAGATAAGTATATACGGTATTAATACACCAGTGACAGGGATTGGAAATGGACTCCAAGGCGCTGTTGGAAGTTTCGAGAAACGTATGGCTGGATCGCCATGCTTACCTACGGGCGGAGTCGTTGTTTGCTTGTCCAGAGGAACAGCGTCGTGCCTCTAGAAATTCTAACCAGAATAAGGACACTTGCGCCTTGCAGAACCAATCAGTTTCCCGTCCGGATCATGAGGTTGGGATTTATGTTCATTCATTATGCTTTGTAACATATTAAGTGTAAATAGGCGTCTTCCGTGAACTCGCCATATGCGGATCTTGTGAGTGAAATAAATGCAATGCGTAACAAGATAGAGCAATCCTTGAAAGGCCAAGAGGTATGGTTGTGCCCGACGGTTGAGCTTAGAATTCTGACAGTTTCTTATTCATTTAGCTCGGCAGTGGAAACTCCTTATGTGATAGGATCAGACATTTGGAAGACGAAAACGCGAAGCTATGGAAATGTAAACCATGTTATGCGCTTAATTTTGTGCAACGTGGCTTGTAGGTATCGGCGCTTTGGAGCATGTTGTTAAAGCTCTTGAAAAAGGCCTTCAAGCTATGCATATTGGAGAAATGGGTTCAGCTGGAGCTGCTCCTCAGACTGGGAAAGACGATGAAGACGTTGACTTATTTGGTACTGACGAAGAGTCTGAAGTAGAACTGTTTGCTTTAAGATATGAATTAAGTAGGAAAACCGCCGAAAGTTTTTAGGATGAAGAGAAGGAAAAGATTCGGAAGGAACGCTTAATGGCATATGAGGCGAAGAAGTCTAAAAGTCGATTTAATGATTTTTTGAAAATGTTTTTATGCATTGCTTTCTCTGTAGAACCTGTTGCTGCTGCAAAAAGTAGCGTTATTCTTGAAGTGAAGCCTTGGGACGATGAAACTGACATGAAGGAAATGGAATCCCGCGTTCGTTCAATAGAGATGGATGGCTTAGTCTGGGGAGCATGTAATTGTTACTTCTTCCACCCTGATACTTTATAAACACATTGATGATTATAGCTAAACTAGTGCCAGTTGGTTATGGCATAAAGAAACTGCAAATAATGTGCGTTGTTGAGGATGACAAAGTCTCTTTAGAAGTGTTGAGTGAGCAAATTGAAGCATTCGAGGACTTTGTAAGTAAATCTTAACTTTACGCGGTCTAGTTGCCATTGCATGTCATACTTTTTGCTCTCGTTTAGGTACAGAGTGTGGATATAGCAGCTTTCAACAAAATTTAAGAACCAGCAGGTGTGACAGTGAAGCATCACGTTGCGTTTACACAAAATCCAATAAATGCATTGCAAGAGCTTGTCTGTCTCGTCTTCGCGCTTTCACTTCTTGTTGAATGTTTATGGTCAGGATTAAGTTATAGGTAAACCGCAGTTAAAGTCAGTGGGGAAGTGTTGTTACCTGTTACCTTAGGTGGTATTGAAGATATACATTTTCAGGCAATTTTCTTAATGTGGATAAAGCGGCGTTATTACGCTGTAACATTGAATATTAAATTTTCCAAATAATTGCTGAAGGTTTCCTCTAGTTGTTTAATTATGAGGACTACCAGTTTGCTCTTTCTATCGTCGAATTCACGAATAGACAGTCTCATTTATCGCTTTCACTGTTTCATTTAGTGCTCGTTTACGTTTCGTCGTTTTCCTGCGCTCATTCGAAAACATTTGAGTTAAACAAGGATGGAAAATGCAATAGTCAGCGGTAGGGACGCCAAACAACATGCAGGTTCCAAGTCGAACCTGAGCGCACCATTACCGTTATCACTATTTAAGTAGCTGTAGCTTTGGTATTGGTTCATTATTAAACTCATATTGCTCTTGTGTCTCTACATTGGTGACCCGATTCCTAAGATGTAAAAGCTCCGCACCAGCTACTGGACCAGGAATAAGCCAGTCATTGGTTACCACACCCCGTCTGTCCCGAGCTTCTTACATACGGACCCTGAGCTCTGGTTCGCTCAACTGGACCTATTCTTCCGACATAGGAATGTCCACGATGAAGAAACAAGGTTCGAGCTGGCCCTCAGCACCATGCCAGAAGATACTCTGGGGATCCTACGCGACTTTCTACTGGCAGTCGACCTGGAAGCCGCTCCTTTCACGGCCTTGAAAGCTGTCTGCTTGGATCGGCTCATAGAGGACAGGAACCACCGGATTCGGCAAGCCCTAAGTGGCGAAGACTTAGCGGGACGATCACCGTCGGTTTTCCTGCGCCGACTCCAACAGTTGCTGCCAGCCGCTTCGACTGAACGTGACGAATTGGTCATACGGCAACTGTTCTTGAGCCGCTTGCCACATCAAGTCCAGGTAACAGTGTTGCCGTTTGAAGACAAGCCCTTACCAGAGCTTGCTCGTATCGCTGATCGCGTGATGACGCTACGCGAGCCTTCACGTCACTTGCTCCAGTTTTCGCGACCACCCACGAGCTAGCAGCGCGTGTAGACTACCTCGAAGAAAGGGTGCGGCAGCTAAATCTGCATGCCGATGGGCCCCCCTGCACCCTCCGACAGATCACTGTCACTCATCTACGCCCTCACCTTCGCCAAAACCAGTCCGGCGACAAATTAGGCGCTCCCCTTCTCTTAATCCGTCCCGGCGGCATGTCAGGCGCACCCACTCGCCTCAGAACGATGATGACATTGAACAAGCGCGGATGTGCTACTACCATCGTCGTTTTGGCCCGAAGGCTCGTCAATGCGCCCCACCATGCAGATGGTTAAACGACAACGACGTTGACGGCCTTCGTTGCTGCCGAACCTCTTAGCCGTTGCATCCATCTACTTGATCGCCGCTCTGGCATCCGATTCCTTGTCGACACCGGTGCAGCGGTGAGCCTGCTACCAGCAAGACTGTTTTCATGCAGCCTAGACCGCTCACGCACATCACCAACTGGCTCTGTACACGCAATCAACGGTACACCGGTTGTCATATGTGGCTATAAGAGGGTCACTGTCCATTTCAAAGGCTTGCCACCAGTTACGTGGATTTTTACCGTCGCTCAGGTCGAAACGCCTATCATTGGCGCCGACTTCATTCACCGCCACCGCCTTGTTGTCGACCTGGCAAATAACAGCCTACATCAGCCAAAGAAAAGCTCAGACAACCCTCGACGCATCGCAGCAGCAACTGTCACTACGAAAGGCGAAAGGTTCATCGAGCTATTGAAACGTTTCATATGGGCATAAGAACGGTATGGACCTAAAGAGGAACAGAACCGCGACCACCTGGAACACTTCCAACATACCATTGACACTACAGGACCGCCCGTATTCGCGAGACCCCGACAGCTAGCACCAGAGCGGCTGCGAATCGCCAAGGCGCACTTCAGCGAGTTGCTTCGACAGGGGATCATCAGACCGTCTAATAGTAATTGGTCGTCTCTCCACTTAGTACCGAAGCAACAACCGGGACAATGGCGGCCCTGCGGCGATTTCCGCAATCTGAACCACCAAACTAAGCCGGATCGTTATCCCTTGCCCCACCTCGCTGATTTCAACGCGGATTATGCGGCAAGACGATCTTCTCAAAGATCGACCTTGCACGCGCCTATTGTCAAGTCCCCGTACGCCTGCGACATATACCTAAAACGGCAGTAACGATGCCATTCGGATTGTTCGAATTCGTCAAGATGCCGTTTGGTTTGCGAAACGCCGCGCAGACTTTCCAGCGTTTCCTGGATCAGGTGCTCCGAGGGCTAGAGAATTGTTTCGCCTATGTGGATGACACCCTGCTGACTAGCCGCTCAGAGTCTGAGCATCTACAACTACTACGGAAAGTGTTTGCCCGGCTGGCACAGTACGGGATCAAGGTGAACCCGGAGAAATGCGTATTAGGTTTCCAGTCGCTTGTATTTCTCGGTCACCTTGTAGACCAGCATGGCATAAGACCAGCTCCTGATAAGGTCGCTGTCATACAGAGATTCCCGCCGCCAGCCACGATCAAGCAACTCCGCCAATTCGTCGGTATGGTCAACTTGTGCCTGTGTCCCTTGCCAACGAGCTAAAGTTCACCGCCACACAAAGTCGCCACCGAAGGGGTTCCCGCTGCCTTCTGCCCATTTCGACCTGGGAATTTGCGCTTGCAGTTGGCTGCGCAAGTCGAAAGTGTCCGGCAAGACACTAATGACGGACATGGGCTCCTCACCCGCGAAGTTGCAGTAAAGAAGAAGCGAAAATGAACTGGAAAAGGATCGAACCAGCGACGCGCTGAACTCTATCGCGCTCGTATCAACAAGGCAGTCGTAACAGATCCTCGGAATCGGGCTCTGGAGCGTCTGCTTCCAGACTCACCGGACTTGCTCGAAGCTTTCCGACGCATGTACGTTACCGCTGAGTCGAACACCGTGACTCTGCCAGTTACGACGAGAGGCTTTGGTTTTCTTGCCACAGAAGTCCATTCTAAATGTGTTGTGCTCGAGCCAAAGCTCAAAGACACTGGTTGTACGGCGAACACTGTGCATAGGGTGGACCTTGCGCAGCTTGCCGCTTGTTGTCCGGCAGTACATACATGTGGACATCGTCGGCCCGCTTCCGTCGTCTGACGGTTACAAGTACCTCCTAACGGCCATCGATAGATTTACCCGCTGGCCTGAAACATGGCCCATTGCTGACGTCTCAGCAAAGACGGTGGCGGAAACCTTTTTGGTCAACTGGGTTGCCCGCTTCGAAGTCCCGCGGCAGATAACCACAGACCGAGGGAAACTGTTCGAATCCCATCTGTGGTCTGCGCTGAACAGGCTCATGGGAACGCAGCACACCCCACGTCGACTTACCATCCGCAGACAAACGGACTGGTTGAGCGATTCCATCGCCAGCTTAAGGCAGCACTCGTAGCCCGGACGCATGCAGTCGGCATCAAATGGACAGTAGCATTACCGCTAATCCTTCTGGGCATACGGGCAGCCCTGAAATACGACTTGGGACTCTCGCCGGCAGAGATGGTGTATGGAAGCAGTCTGCGCCTACCGGCTGAGTACATGGCCCCAACAGTTTCAAGCGCTGGCATGGACCCGACCAACTTCACCGGTATCCTGAAAGCGGCAATGAGGAAACTCCGACCCACACCGCCCAGACAGAACACCGGGACAGTGGGCTGGATATGGTCCCAGAAGTTGTTAGAAGCCAAGTGTTCGTCCGGGATGAAGGTACTCCCGGCAGCTTAGCGCCGCGTTATTCGGGACCGCACCTTGTCCTTTGCCGGACGGAGAAGAACGTGACCATCGAACAGGATGGGAAGCGCCTCACAGTCGCCATCGACCGAACGAAACCAGCTTTCTTAATCAGCGATCCCAAATAAACAGCAACGGTGACCCCGAAAAGACAAGTCAGGTTCAGGCTACCGCATCTTAATCTCCCAACCGGACCGCAACTCTAAAAGGGGGAATGATGTAGGGACGCCAAACAATATGCAGGTTCCAATATCGAACCTAAGCTCACCATTACCGTTATCACTATTTATGTAGCTCAGTAACATTTTAATCACAGTTGTGATGATGATTAAAATGCTACTGAACAAAATTCAACCCGTTACGAAAAGAAGATTGTCATCAATAAATATGGCTACACAGGGCCGAGAGAGAAGACAACGGTAGAAGAATGCAGGGGTGGAAGAAGATCGTCGGATACGGGGAACATCAAGCCGGAACGCTTTAAACTCTGTGAGTTTAAAGAAGAAAACGTCGACGATCATAGGGATCACTAGTACCGTTTGTCATTCTCGTTGTGTCACTGTCGCGGTCGGACGGTAGGGATGCTTGCTTCTTGGCATGACTGACCGGATGGGCGGCAAATGCTGGACGGGTCAAGATTCGACCTGATAGCGGCTGTCGCTCGTCTGGTTGGTTGAGCTGAGTAGCTTGCTGAACCAAAGACTGGCTGCGCAATGACCACTTACCACTGATGACGGACCACGAGAGGTCCGAAAGCTTTGGCTTAGTTGTGAAATAAAAGGTTTCTGGTTAAACGGGGACAACTGTGATTAAAATGCTGCTGAACAAAATTCAACCCATTACGAAAAGAAGATTATTTATGCAGCTGTAGCTTTGGTATTGGTTCATTATGAAACTCGTATTGCTCTTGTGCCTCTACATCAGCATTGTCTTGAGCGGTGACAATGTTTTCTTGAGGCAGATGTTGCGCGTGGTGCAGCTTAGAGACACACTTCAAGCACACAATGTTTATTAGCGACCGACCTTCAACCACCAGAATCACCAACCGACTCATTCTCTCCGTGCTTCTCCTACTGTCGTTGGTTCTCAGGTTCGTTCTTATTTAGCTCGTTTCATGCGCGCGGTTGATTGAGCCATTGGTCACACCTGTCCCCCCTCTAGTTGGAGCTCGACCCCGAGCGATGTCAACGACGTAATCGGAGAGCCATGCTGGTGATCTTCTGTTTCTTGACGATCTTGTGTTAGTGATGGGTGACGGGCTGATTATGGGGTCCGCCGGAACGTGCGTTATGGCCGCTGGCGGAACTGAGACGGCCATCGTCTCGACGGGCCTTACCTTGGCTAAGTTGAGTACCTTTTCGTTTCCATTGCCATCCCGGACGCGAACTGTTCCGGAGTCATACTGCTGGACGACTGTCCAGCCAGGCTGCCACTTTGGTTGCAGCTTATGCCGAACCTCGCGTTTGACGAAGACTGGTGTTCCTGAGGTTAGGATCGGTGGGGCCAAAGCTGCAGCATCCGTACGATGCCGTAGTTGCGTCGCTACCTGCTGGAGTTTATGGCGAACTTTAGTTAAACTGTGTGCCGCGCGCCACTTCAACGCGTCATAATAGTCATCAACTGAATAAGCCCAGTTTGGGCGGTCGGGTTGTAGTTGCAAACATGGAACCGGTCGGTGGAACATGAGCTCTATGGGAGCATAACCTGTAATGGCATGTACCGACGTGTTGTAAGCATACACTGCATATGGAAGGAGCGTTTCCCAGTCGCTACCGTCACAGGAAAGGGTTTGCAAAACTTGTATGATCGCGCGATTACCTCTTTCGACGAGGCCATTGCCTTCCGGATGATAAGGGGAGCAACGCGTTTTGCGTATTCCGAAAAGTGAGCAGAGCTGTTTTAGGAGGAGACTTTCAAAATTGCGTCCCTGATCCGAATGTAAAATCTGCGGTGGTCCAAAGTCGGTAAAAATTTGAAGTAAGTGTCGACCGTTACTTCCGCGCTTTGGTTGCTTATTGGACGTACGACGAGCCATTTTGTGAAATAATCCTGGACGGTGAGGACGTAAGTTTTCCCAGTTCGGCTTGGCGGCAGTTGTAGTACATCAACGGCGAGGCGTTCCCACGGGCGCCCAATGGGTGAGAATTGCATGGGCGGGCGGAGGGCCGGCGCTTTAACGCGCTGACATACGGAACATGATTCGCAATACTTGCGGACGTCCTCGCGAAATCCTGGCCAAAATGCCGTGCGACGGACACGGTCTAAGGTGCGCTGGAAACCCATATGACCAGCGGTCGGGACGTCATGGCAGAGAGCAAGAATCGCTGGACGAAGGCTGGGCGGGGCTACAGGAAGCCGATCTACTGGTGCGCAGTTGCCAGCGGGTGGTTTCCAAAAGACAATGTTGTCATGCATGACCATTTCTGTCTTGTGACGGCGGTACGCAGGAGGCCATCGTGCCATTGGCGTGGGCGCCTTTAAGACCTTGATAACTTGACTCAACGTTGCATCGTTAGCTTGATGAGTGCGCCACGTGGTTGGTGAGTCCAGGTAGCCAGCATTGCCTGTCAGCGAAGCGGTCATGACAGGTTGATGCGGTACGCGGGACAAGGCGTCTCCATTGCCGTTATTCAGTCCCCCTTTGTAATTTATGGTGAAGTCGAATTCCTGTAGGGCGATGGCCCAACGGGCAAGTCGTCCTTCCATCTTTTGGCCCGACAACCATTGTAAGGGGCAATGATCCGTCCATACGGTAAAATGCTTGGCTAGCAAGTAGTGGCGAAATTGCTTTACGGCAAACATGAGGGCAAGGCATTCTTTTTCAATAGTACTGTAGTGTTTTTCGGACTTTCTCAGCAATCGGCTGACGTAGCTGATCACGTGGCCGTCTTGTTCGAGCACCGCGCCCAGCCCCACATCGCTAGCGTCTGTGTGCAGCTGAAATTCGCGCCCAAAGTCGGGAGACGCTAACGTGGGTGCCGAGGATAGACTCTGCTTTAAAAGCCTGAAAGCTGCGTCACAATCTTGGTCCCACTTAAATTCAGCCTTATGTTCGGTCAACTGATGAAGAGGTTTGGCAATAGTAGCGAAGCTTTTGATATACCGACGGTAATATGAAGCTAACCCTAGAAAATGGCGTACATCCGTTACATTGAGTGGTCGCGGCCAGTTAGCAACTACAGCGGTCTTAAGCGGGTCTACCGACATACCTAAACGTGAGAATATGTGGCCCAGATAACGGACTTCTGATCGACCAATCTGGCACTTACTGCCGCGTAGCGTAAGTCCCGCTGTCTGACAGCGGTGAAAGACTTGTTTCAGATGCGCACAATGTAAGCTCTGGTTCTCGGAGAAAATAAGAACGTCGTCAAGGTAGACCATGGCAAAAGGCAGACCACGTAGTACAGTATCCATCAGTCGCTGGAAAGAGCTAGGGCCACCGCACAACCCAAAGGGCATTCGACAGAATTCGTAAACACCCAATTCTGGACCTGGGCAAAACGCGGTTTTGTGGCGGTCGTCAGGATGAATGGGCAGCTGCCAAAATCCAGAATTTAGGTTGAGCGTTGAGAAAACAGTGGCTCCGCCAAGTCGATCTTGTACTTCATCCGGGAGCGGAAGCGGATAAGCGTCCTTAATCGTGCGTTTATTCAATTGCCTGTTGTCCACGCAAAAACGCAGCTCTCCAGACTTCTTTCTAGTAAAAACTGCAGGGGCGAGCCAAGGACTGTTGCTGGGTTGGATGATTCCGTGTTCCAGCATAGTTTGTAGCTGGGCCTCCACCTCATGGCGGAAATGTGCCGGCAGCCTGCGAGGCGGTACTCTAACAGGAGGGCTATCCGCGGTAGGTATGACGTGATAGGCCATTTTGGTGGCTCCAGGTTTCACCGTGAACAATTCCTTGAACTGCTCTACGACAGTGTAGTAATCCGATGCGCATTGTGGCATGTCCAGGCGATCTTGAGCGCCGTAGTTCGGAACAGCGCAGTCATCCAATAGGTTGTCATCATTTTCAATTACCGCCGACGCTTGGAAGTATCGTTCCGAGAGCTTCGCTCCTTCTTGTGTCTGTTTGGGTTCCCATGCTGGAGCCATGACCAGCAGTGGAACTTCAGCACCCTGTGCTTGTTTCAAGCAATTTTTCGCATAGTCGATAGACCATCCGTGCGTCATCAGAAAGTCGTGGCCGAGTATTGCTGGGGCCACTAACTTTTCGGCCAACAGAAATTGATGCTGTGTTTCGTACGTACCGATTTTCAGTCGAATTATAGCCGACCCTTCGAGACGGCTCTCTTCCCCAAAAGCGCTGATCACAGTGACGCTCTCCGCCATGGGACGGAAGATACAATCACTATGCTGCCGCAATGTTGTAAAAAGACTGTAGCTCAAGAGACTGATGGAAGAGCCAGTGTCCAGCATAATACTCACCCAATGACCGGCCAGTTCCCCTCGTATGGAACAAGGGGCCCCTATGTTCTCTTTTATGCTCGTGCTACCTATACATGAATTATGGAATGACTGTGGTCGGTTAGTGGGTGCGTCGTCATTGCGTCGGGTGGACGGGTTGGTCCGACAGTCTCGTCGCATATGTCCAATCTGTCCACAGGCAAAGCATCGGGGACCTCTCCGTCGCATAGGCTGCTGTTGTCGGCCTCGATGAGCATTCGATGGGATGGCCAGCATCTCCAATTGCCGACTCACTGAAGCGATCTGCCGTTCTAACTGCTCCAATCGATGCTCGGTTGAATCATCGTTGCTCTTTTGCGACGTTGCGACGGCGCTAACACGATTCACACTATCAGTGAACGATGCGCTGGTCGAATAGTTTTTGCTGGCCATCATGTCGTGCGCTTTCCTGACCAGATCGGAGAATGACAAATTGTCCTGAACGCAGCGCAGTACTTGTTGCTCTCCACCTGACGGCAGACCATGAATAAATTGCTTAGTCAACAGCATCTCGACTTCGCCTGCCGGTAGAGATGGGACAGCGAGCTTTAGAAGTCGACGCAGATGTGCAGCAAAGGCGTACACTGATTCTCCTGGCTGCAAACATCTTTGATGAAAGGCTAGCAAATTACCTTTTCCCTGTTCCGGTCGCTCAAAACGCCTCAGCAGTGCCTCCTTCACTTCCGCATACTTGAGCTGCCGCCCTTCCGTGACCTCTTCGTAAAGGAGTAATGCCGTTCCCTCCAAAAATATGGGAAGCTTTGTAAACCGGAGGTCATCGTTCCATCCGTTAACCGCACAGCAGCGCTCAAAACGCTTTATCCATTCATGGAAGTCACCATCTGCGAAACTTGGGGGAACGCTCACGTAACCCAGTACAGGAGCTTGCATCGTCTACCACATAACCACGCTCTGCTACCAATTATGTCGCGCGTGGTGCAGCTTAGAAAAACACTTCAAGCACACAATGTTTATTAGCGACCGACCTTCAACCACCAGAATCACCAACCGACTCATTCTCTCCGTGCTTCTCCTACTGTCGTTGGTTCTCAGGTTCGTTCTTGATTTAGCTCGTTTCATGCGCGCGGTTGATTGAGCCATTGGTCACACAGACTATTTTTATATATTTGCATTTTGCATTGCTAAGCAAGTATGCATGTGAATGAACCTGCCACACAAAAAGATGGATCCTACGTAGCGTATGGGAATAATGGTATATGGTTCGACAGCGCTTACGCAATTATTATTCCACGTCTTCGGGCACAATAATATAGCGTCTAATGGCCATTTCGTGGCAATCTCTTAGCGGTGAGTTACAAAAATGAAACGTATTATACTTAAGAAAGCAAACCTGCAAGTAAGTGAATTTTAAATTACAGTATGTTATGAAGTCGGCAGTGGCTATTGCGCGAAGTGGAATGCAATGAGGGTGGCGCAGACAAATGTTAAAACTGTTAAATAACTAGTCGCAGCAATGCCACCAGGATGTACTTCATTTTTGAAAACTTGTGCAAAGTTCAAATCCACTATAAAGCAAAAGCCGTGAAAAGAAGAACACCCACAACTTGTGCAAAGTTTCACAAATGAATTATACCTATTCGTTTGCACATTACGTCGAGTAATTCAGTTGCCATCTAATTATGTTTGTCAACTTAAAAAATTTGTAACTTTTTAGCGAATGAAGGCAGTCAGCATATCGCATGACTTTTTACTATTCTAATAATTGGAATTATGCCAATCGTTTACCTGCGCATGATAATTTACTGTACTCGGAATGTTATGCGAATTTGAAGTTTTATTCAAAGTTATTGTTCGTTGCAGAAGATCTGTTTCACTTGCCGGCATTACGCATGACAAAATATTTCATTTACAAGGGTGCATCGCTTGAACAATTACTCATGGTCCAACGGTTTCATTCCGTTGTGGTTCAGCGCTCGATAGTGTTGCAGAACTCCGCTTTAAGGTCAGTAACGCCGATGGCTTCGTCTTGTCTTTTAGTGGATTTGAATATTGCGTAATCATGTCTTGTGAACATACAGACGATTTTCTCATGTAATTAAACATTCATCGCGGTTGTTAATACGACTGCGTTAATCATTAATTTTCTGCACGGCATAGTGAATTGGTTTACCAACTTAGCTGATTCTTATGGACATTAATTTCCAATAGTGATTCGAAATGGGATATCCGGTTTAGCTGCGTTCGTTTCAGAAAGTGATTGTAGAACGCGGTTTGAGACCGGTATGTGTAAAATTACCTACCTTTCCGATGTAATTGGCTTATTACCATCTCCGCAGCTGATCCGCCGCTACTAAAGCGCATAATTTTGAAATACACCGTCTGACACTTTGCCTTCGATCGACGATGGGTCCAATCACCATTGTGATGCTGTTAGTGTTCTATCTGTTTTAATCCCAAGGATGTTTCCATACTGGCGTCTCCACTGCGCAACCTTGCAACTAGGCTTTTAACCTCTTGCGCTCGCCTATCAACGGCTTATTCGTGCAAACGGGTAGATGTCCAATGCACCTTCAAGATCCACGCCATTAGTTTGGTAACTTATGCTGTGGACTGAAATCACCACCGAACGTACGCTGAGATCATTTTTAAAGAAGATTCTATCGGGCACCAACGTGAAATGCCGGCGAACCCCTTGTTTTAGCAGGTTGGCTTTTCTGAACAGTGTGATACGGTTCTGTTGAAAGTTCGTCAGCGTAGTAGTGTTACTATTAACATTTGCTACCAATAAACTCGTGCGCCCACCGAACGTTGCCAAGTACTTTGCGCAAGTAAGTTGGAAGAGATTGTTGAATATTAACGATGCTCAGGTTAGCCTACAGTAAGTTGCGTTCGTTAGAAATAGTTGTATGTTGACTTTTCTCAAGCATATTGATGTCGCATTTCTTAAATATATTTGGAGAAATAAGGCGCTTTAGTCTGCAAACGGGCTTGATGCTTTCGCTTTTTACTGGGGATAAGTGTTATTGCTGACTTTGGGAGACACGATAGTTGTGCGTCTTTTAAACAGTGCAATTGTTCTTTCAATCTGCTCACCATGTTTCACATCGCTAACAATTGGTAGAATTATTTTACCCGTTATATTGCCGCTGAAAAAGGGAACATGTGAGTCTCGGAAACTGCGGAAATTAATATAGTCATTCAAAAAACGGTGTGCCTAAGTGGAGAAGAACAGTGATTAACACCACCGTTTATCAGTCCGACGGTCTTTTAAATTTATTTTTGTGGCATTCGGTGCCAACCTTTGGGCTTTCAAACTGTCATGAGCAATGATGAAACGGCAACGCCAAGAACCTCCTTGCTAAAATCTCACGCGACTTGTAACAGTGGAGCATGGCAGCAAGTTTAATCCTTTGTCCGAGGATACACATTTTTATTGCTCAGCCCTGTCTTACGCTACGCTTAGGTCTTACGTTTTATGCTATTCAATATGAATACTTTTATTTCCAGTATTGTTTTTTATGTTGGGATACTGGGGTGAATCAGTCATCTGAGCGTGCGTATTTCTGGAAGCCATTACGGTGCGGTGTAGTTGGCTTTTACTGTGCCGTTTTATAAAAAGGTATCTACGTAACATTTTGCTCAGCTGACTTTTGCTTTGCTTAGACGGTTCACACGATGCTCTGTGGTTCATGGGATCGTACAGCTCGCTTAACTGTGGGAAATTGGTTGTTGCATGCAGTATTTATTGAAAGGGTTTGCGATATCATAACCGCTTGCTGAATACGCTTGTAGCACGGGCTGAGATTTGTTGAGTGTCAGTAATCAGTATTGACAAAACGCCTCAACCGTTAGGTGTTTAGTAAGTTTATTGATGAGAAAAAGACCCAAGAGCGAGCGATACGGTTCGGCGCAACAAGCCAATTAAAGTTGCCGAGCAGACGCGCTCGTGGGCGTAAAGTAAGCTGCGAAAGAAGAAATTTTATTTACCCTTTGTGTATTTGATGGAATTGTTTGAAATGAAACGAAGTAGTTGTGAAAACGATTTATGTTCGCGAATGATTTTGGGTAGTTAATTAGCGATTGGAACTTTTGCGTCATTGCATCAATTGTATCAACGCACTCGTCTGATGAGCACCAATTTCCATCCTGCCATATGCTGACGGGACAATAACGAGCATTTGTAGGAATTTTTGTTCGACAAAATTTTCAGCCTTCTTCAAATTAATGTTTCGTCTTTGAGCGCATTGATTATAAGCTGCGTTTGTTCTATTCGAGGTAATTTTATTTTTCATTTGGCATTCAGTGGCCGCTCATTCGCGCGCATAAATCCCGAAAAGGCACTTAGTATTGGGATCAAGCGGCTTCTTGCAGTTTGGAAGTCTGTTGCGTGTGCGTTCATGCGGTCGTTATAAAAGTACAGGCTCACTATTGTCAAGTGACTGCAAAAATGAAGTCAGCAATTGCACACGCGATTGTAAAATGGAGTCTAAACTGCGTTCTTTATTTTACTGAATTCATTATAACGGAACTTTTTAGTTCGACAATGTTTTAATGTTTTCTGTAAGTATAGTGTCACTTGTTCACTCAGTTGCTGAAAACCGTAATCCCTGTCTTACCTGTGGCTTGTCGAGGGCGAAACGTTAGGCACTCTTCCCGACCCCTTTCGGCATTGTTCCCTGCAACCATTCGCGGGGATTGCACCGTAGTTCCGTCCCGGAGAAAAGCAGCCGGTCGTCTCACGTAACGTTTGATATATGTTGCTTTGCTTTTGGCGTACGAGAGGACTGTGCTGTTCATATTTTTCCGTACCTCTTTAGAAAAGCCAGCCGTAGCCGATGTGCAAATTCAGTTTGCTCAGATATAGTAATTAGGCAGCAGTTTTACAAAATTCAATATGGCGTAGCGTAACCGTCATGCTAATGACAGTGCATGACTCAGCCAATGGGGCGGTGTCCGTGCGCCTTCTGTAAATTTGGCAAAAACTCATCCAATTGATATATCATCAACATGTTCGATTTGTCAATACAATGAGAACTGCATGAGGAGAAGATAAAATAGAGAGAGGGAGTGGGAGAATTATGCAGTTCGTCATTAAGTGATCTCTTACGTTTGAGTAGTTATGGCTCGTCCTGTTCAGTATTCTGAACCCATGTTCAGGTATTCGGTACCCTCCATGCTGTGCAGTAGTGTGCACCATACGGTAGGGAATACGTACTTCCTAGTAAGGATGACCACAAGTTGCCAACCTTGCGAAACGCGCTTCGTAATCGGCAGAAGGGCATGTTGAATAAACAAAGTTTATTTCCAACTGAATAGTTGCCAATGTTAGACCTAACTTCGTCTTCCACTTTATAGCAGAGGTAGAAACACCATTTTTTTCTTATTTAAAATTCGTTTTTTGGCTATATGGCAATTTGCAGGCTTCAACGAAACGACGCGAGGAGGACATTGTCTCAACGCTGTGCGGCGGGCTCGTTTTCCAACTTGGTAAAGTGAAAAGTGCATGTGTAACTTTTCCACCTTTGTTCATAGGTTAGCGTTGTCGCTGCACCCACGTTGTCCATCGAAGCTGTTGTTCATAAGGCGTCGATTCTCCACGCCTCTTCCCATTTTTTGCAGGTAAGCAGCTGCACATTAACTTATATAGCGCCGCTAAGACTTATCAATGAAGTTTGTCTGCAATGTTGAATATGCTTTTTCGCCATCGAACGTCAGGGCTTCGAACATCGAGAGCTTTCCGAATTCGCGAAGATTCTCAGGGCAGTACCGTACTTTCCGGTGATGCATTTGTTCGGTAGATCTATTCAACTTTTGTATGCAAATGTGAAATCATTTCCTAGCGTATTTGCCATATGCCAACTCGTTCAATTGAAAGTCAGGCGCTATTAGGGCTAGCGAAGGGTGTCGCACGTTGAATTCCTTTCGAATCACCTAAGGCACCCAAGCCATTACGGCCATTTATTGACCCGGTCACCAGGAGACCAACACCATTAGTGCATTTCGAGCCAGTTTGAGTGTACGTAACGGGGGGAGCACAGGCGAATGCCTATTGTCTTGTGACAGCAAACCTTGGCAAGTTCCTATTGACTCCAGTCGTAGATGGAGAGATCATTTGCGAGGGGGAGATAGACATGGCAAGTCGAAGCAACGACTGGCAGTAATGATGCAAAGTGTTCATGTCAGATGGAATGCGAATGGCGCTCATCCGCGAAGGCAACAATTCCAACTTGTTTCTAATGGTATTTCTAATATTTTGCGTCACTTGAAAACTTCCCAAGCGCGGCTTACCTGTGCGTCTAATCCCTTGTAGCGGAGTGTAAGCTGCTCTTCCATATTCATTTTGCACATATCGTCTGACAATGCTTAATTGAATCATGCGGCTACAATATTGGCCCCTCGTGCTCACTGGAGCGTCATTAATGCAAAGTACAGCTGCGCGCGGTTACTCTATGGTCAGTCCGTCTGCCACGCCTCTGTGTCGCTCATAAATTTTTTTACTCCTTGCTAAGTGTCCTTACGGACGTGCTAACGGTTGCACTTGCGGCTTTCCCACGTCGAAGTCGCCAGTTGACTCTTGATCGTTACGTTGGCCATCGTAACTCTTTGACGCGTACGTCGGACCAGCTGTACACACACACACACACACACACACGTACATTTGCAGTGACAAGAGTCTGCTTATTCTATTCATTCGCGGTCACCGCATAGGCATTATGCGCAGCGCCGTCGAGTTGCATTGTCCTTTTCACGGGTAAATAAGAAT
The DNA here is from genome assembly GCA_000612645.2 of Trichuris muris. Taxonomy (NCBI): domain Eukaryota; kingdom Metazoa; phylum Nematoda; class Enoplea; order Trichinellida; family Trichuridae; genus Trichuris; species Trichuris muris. Next base: position 16,875,058 of record CBXJ02000086.1, on the reverse strand, counting down.
CGAAGACCGGGTCGTTGGCGAACTCTTCCGAGTTCATTGCGTTGCAGTGTTGACTTTAATTCGCGAAAGTAGCTTCAAATTCCGTGCCACATTACCTTACGACCAAGCGACATGTCCCGGCGGTATTTGTCGGGCCATTCATCTATTCTATTCCAATAGGCTAACAATGTGGAAACGATTATTTTCTTCTTTAGGACGGCCTCTTCCGTCCAAATTGCCTTCACGATTTATGGTCTCCGTCTTGTCCATTGTGTCACCTCTCCACCGGGGAATAGGCCATAATTTTCATTCTTACGCACAATGGCTTAGGCGCATTCCGCTAACAAGATTAAGGCGAGCATAGCTCCTCTGCCGGCTTTCGCAAAGCGCGGGAAGAGCTTTTCGGTTTCCGACGACGTAGTACGTTTTTCGTACGCGAAACGACGTCGTTTGTTCGTTTTTATAGCAGTCGTAAAGGGAAAGGGGAAAGTGAATGGCTCCGCCAAGCGTGAGCGATCCGCATCGGCTTGTTCAATTGGCAATTTTTAATTCAACATTTTTGTGAAAGAGTGTATGTTGCTTGTTTGACGTGATGCACCTTTGCTGTTTCTTTTTTATCATTTTCCTTGACAATGGGAAGCCGGAAATGGACGAACACTTCCCCTTGAGACAAGTGACGACGGGTGGCGCGCTCGTCAGCGATTGCAGTGGCCGTCGGCGACGTTTCCCTCACGCTTGTGATTAGATTTGCCATTTGCGTCATGGGAATCGTACCCGGCAAGCCTCCTTAGTCTCCCGCGCGTCGGTAATTGCGTTAATTCGATACAAACGCGTCCCTGAGGCAAAGGCGCCGCTCAACGCGCTGTCAACGGTCGGCGTGCGGCGCCATGGAAAATTTCATTATGGTAAAAGGATAATTGGATCTTTTGATGAGCCGTGTCAATTGAATCACCGCCTCCTTGTCATTGCGGTCTTTGTGGCGCAAGGATTCTCCTTAAAAGTCGTCGCCTTAGGAGGTGATCCTCTTCTTCTTTATCTATCTCGCGTCGATTACAGTAGCCGGCAAGCGGGCCACCCACTGCAAAAGGCGTGTCATTGTCGCCGCCCTGCTTAATTTGCATGCAACTTGCCTATCCAAGGTTGCACCCGTTTTTTATTGTACATCCCGCCGGATCACCCGCCGCGATCACGAAGGACAATTAGTTCGCACCGCCAACCGAGAGAGGAGCCTCAATCGTTACGGTCTTCAGCTTGCCATCGTCGGTCAGTGGGGTTTTCAGGGTTGGCCGATTGTTTGCAGCGATAATTTCGACCGTCGCCGTTTACAGTATTCCCCGACCAATTTTCCCAGTGTGTGCCTGTACATGCGTGAGACGGACGGAGGGGACGCGGGAGAAACGGAAAGAGCGACAGCTTAATTCTGGGGTCGCGTTCCAGTTTCGGCCACCCCTTTTTTCCCGCCGTGCCGCATAATCGGTGCGCGTCAGGAAAAAGGAGGGCACAAGTGAGTCACACGTAGATGATGATTGCTCGCCGCCAGCCTCAGCTGAACTGCGCACCAATTGTACCAGTCGGTCGTTGTGCCAATATTCGCTTACGGTAAAGGTGGAGGAAGATAAACGAACGAAATGAAGCCAATCGACCAAAAGCGGTTGTGCAGTGGTTCTTCAAATACACGATCAACCGCCGTTTGGGGAAAATTCACATTTTCTCATTCATCCATTCATGAGGAGCACTGTTTGGCAGAACGAGCGCGCGCGCAAACGGCAAATACAACAAATTTTCCGTTGCCATTTGCCTGCATAGCCCCCGTAGGCGAGAGGTAGCGCGACTTTTCGGTCATTGCATTTTTGGCGATCACTTCCGGTTGCTCTTGAAAATTGTTTTCCGCAAATGGACTATGAAATTGCTATTTCCTGCGAAGCGGAGGCGTCTTCGGCGAAACCATTAGAAGGCAATAGAGACGCCGTTGGCAGAGAGCATTGAAAACGCCCTCTCTCTATCCGTCTCTTTATGGAGGCGGTTCGTTAGCCTTTAGTTAGTTCAAGTGCCTCCACACCGTTCGATGCTTTGGCGATCGGTCGGTTCGGAGGCGCAAAGAGGTACGCACGTATGTGCGAGCGCATCGATTGCGAAGGCACTTTGCGAAAGGGAAAATTGCGCCTGAGCAGAGTTGGACAAAGGACTTGAAAGGGAGTACGTCAATTGGATAGGGAAACCAGCGATCGGCCTTTCGTCCGACTAGTTGGCCTGCCGCATACGAGTATGACACAAAGGCGACAAATTGATCTGATCATGATTAGCATCGTCTAAAAGCGGTGCGCCAATAGTTACTTGATCACACTGTGAACACGTTTCAAGAAAGCTTCCATTGCTGTTGCTGTCAGGTTTACTGTAGCTCTCCCACTGACCAAACGGTTGGCTGGATGTGAGGTTGAAACGGCGTGCGCAGCACCCACCCACCCGCGCACACGCGCTGCACACTGTAGCTGCATTGGCAACATAGGCACACAATTCGTTGCACACTTTACTATGGTCAAATATTTGCTCAATTCGCACGGCAGCAGGATGTGTGATCCCGGCGGCCGGTGGGATTGTTATTTACCGAAAATTGACCGTTCCGTCGTAAACAACGTTGCCGGAAACGAAATGCTGCCACCGTTTGACGAACATTTCGATGCTCTTTTTATCAGCGGGCGCCCGTTCCTGCTTTTCTTGTTGCTTTCGGGTGCGGCTCCGAGCTAAACGCGCATACATTTGCATACGGTGAAAAGGCCGCCGGGAGCAGGGCGCGGGTGCGCGCGCGACGGCCGTTCGCCAAAAAGGGGCGCAAAACAAATTGGGCAGAAAATAAGCGGATCCGCGACTAACCCATTCGGGGGCTGATTTTGCTTCGTCACCACAGCATGTCCGCGTGCAACACGGCCACGTTGGCTAAACGGACCGACCGACAGTAATGAGGTTTCCCTTGCACGGGTCAGAGGAGTTGTGTTTGCGAAGAAGCGTCGCCGTCCTCTCTGAGGTGGAGCCTCCGGGGGGAATAGTGGCGCTTGCTTGGGCGAACGCATACGGTGAGGCAGGTAAAAATTGACTACGCCGTCGCGATCGCCGCTTTGGCACGTGTTCGAAGCCTACGATCAACGGACGACCGTCATGGTAACGGCGCTAATGAACCGTCGCCATTCAGTTTCCACTTGGACTAATAAAGGCTGAAACCGAAATGTCACTTGTTGCGGTCGGTCTCTTGGAAGCACAGTATGTCGGGCGCAATCGATACGCCCTATTCACGCCTCCTCGCTTCCTCGGTTGGTCAACCGAATGTCGACCACACCGCAGGAGAGTACTGTATGCCTGGACGGGATCGAAACGGTTGGAACGGCCGGAAAAGGAAGTGTCCCCCACGAGAGCGAGAGGCTCGTAAAATCCCGAGTTGGCTGAGGTAAATTATTCAACGTGCAGGACGTTGATCGTTGAATTATGCATGTCCAGTCGGCTAATGCGCTCTGACCATGCATCGACGAAGCCGATACCAATCTTGGGCCCTTTTGTGTCTGCACCATCGAGAGAGAGACGACGTAGAGTTGTCGATAATCGACCACCGTGGACACTGTTGTTAAGTAGGAGGGGCGCCACGGCCAAGAAGGGTTCGGTGTATCCGATGCGACGCTGATCTTCCGGCCGCCTACGCGCAGGTGGTGCTCATCGGAGGCGCGACCTCGACCCTGCGGAATCCAGGCCAATTATCCATTCGACCGGGCGACGGGAAGGCGCAGCTGAGGAGCTGGACCAAGGCGGCAGCAATTGTTCCTTCGGCGCATACCAGCGGCCACTCAGCGCCGCTCGACCCAGTCGGTTGTATTGTTCCAAAAATGGTGCGGCGCAAGTGGGCTGCCGCAATTGACCCGTCGCCCACTTGGTCATTGTTGGAGCGCATTCCAGCTGCACCATTCTCGCCGAGGCGATGATCGCTACAGTAGGAGGCGGAGGCGAGCCCTGCGCTTCGCGCCGCCGTTTTGATCCGCTCTAATCCGGATGAACGAAGTTTGCGCTGGCGCGCCAACGCTGCATCCGTTGCGTTGGACCGCCGATTATGCAAATGACCGCGCATTAATGCATTCCTTCCCTTTCGTTCCCATCGTACCGGCAGAGGCGTGAACGCGTTGCGAGGCAGCTGTCCATTGTGACAATCGCCTTCTTCTATCGCGCATTGCCATTCTTCTCTTTATCGCACGCGCGAACCGTGCTGCACGCCGCGCCAAGTGTGTGTATGTGACTCATTCGTAATGTACACAAGGACAAGTGTCGGACGACGTTTTTTACGTTTCCGACGGGCGTGGGCCGCGTTCGCATCGAGAAGAGAAGACGGCAGCAGGTGTGCAGGAACGACGACATGCAAAAGAGCGCCGCTGCCGGTCTGTGTTGCAAAGTATCTACAGTAAGCCGGCTGCGCGTCCGCTGACTGGCGACGCGCAGTCTGCCGGAAAACGGCCGTTCTTATCAACAATCGGCCATCTCCGCGATTCGTTTTTCACGTCGTAGGCAGAGATTAAGGAGCGAAATTACGTATGCAATACATAAAGATGGCACGGGGGATAGGCACCGCCGACGTCGATGCTCAACCTTTCAATATGTTAACATAACGCGCATACGCGGAGGTCTCGCTGGCGCTCAGTCGGCAATCACTACACGCCAGCTGCAGCAATACTGGAAAGATGGAGAAAAGTGAAAACCGGTCCTTCCGTCGCGACCAACATGTTCTCTTCCGGCTGAGAGCAACGTGTCGTCAAAGTGGAACCCTACCTTGGGGCCCAAGAGTAGCAAACGCAATAGGCGCGGAACGGGTGCCCAAGAAGTTGTCGTCGTTTTTGCAAAATCTATTTATTCCAAATTTCAAACGGGAAAAAAAGGAGCGAACGTCCAACCGGCCAATGCCAACGGGCGGCAAAGGGAGGCCAGACTCCGGGCACAACAAGTAGTGTGTGAGAGAGAGAGAGAGAGAGACAACAAACGAAGCAGCAACAAAGGAGGCTTCTGGCGCGATGAATGAGGAGAATAAAGCGGGGCGAATTGAAGGGGAAAAACAAGAAGAAAAGCGACTATGAACAATTTACAACGGTCCGCCGGCTTCCTCGCTGTACACAACTTCAAAGGGCGAATAGGGAAGCAAGGAAAATTGGATGGACGACGGAAACGGCAAACGCCTGGTCCTGTCCCACGCAAATAAGAAGACGCATGTGTAAAGCTTTTGCCAAAGCACCGACTGCGCGACAAACGAATATCCGCGATGGAGGATGGACAAAAATGCCGGCAAGCGGTCGTCGGTCGCACACGCCGGGACCGGATTTGACGAATGGGACCAAAGGTGCTTACTTTGTTTTTTCTTTTCATTTGGCGCCAAGGAAAATATTGCCCGAACGACGACGCAGGCGAGGGGAGAGAGACCCGTCGATGCATCGATGCGGCGGAGAACAGCAGAAGTCGTCGCCGCTCGGGGGGGGGGGGGTTCACCTCCTTTAGAGGTGATTCAATTGGACCGAATTCATGGCGGCGTTCACGTTCGACATGTACTGCAGCTTTTGCGTGTCGGCGGCGCCCGGCTGAAGGTACACGTTGATAAAGTCGGTAATGTCGTTACGACGACCACCGCCGCCGCCGACGGTGCCTCCCGGCTGAGGGCTGTTGCTTTCGCTTTTGATCAGTTGGCCACTGGCCGTTGTCGCGGGACCGTAAGGGTTGGCCGAGATCGGAGCGCCGGCGGCGCAGGACAAACCTCCGTAGGCGCCCGTCGAGGACTGATGGTAGGCAGCCGCCATGGATCCGTTGAGATAGGCGCTGGTCGGCACGGCTTGGGCACCGCCCTGCATGTGCTGCATGGCGGCCATGGCCATCGGGTCGTACCTTGCGTAGGCGGCGGCCATCTGCTGCTGGTACGGATCGGCGGTGCCAAAGTTGGCTGCCGCTATTTGGTAGGCGCCGTTGGGCGGACTGGCGCTCATCATCGGGTAGCCGGCCGCCATCTGATACATCGTCTGCTGATGGCCAACCGCTCCGGCTTTCATCGGGTCTAAGCAGCCAGCGCCCAGCAGACCGGTTGGTCCCATGAATTTGTCCTTTTTCAAAAGCGTCTTCTGCTTGCGTCTCGGTCGGTACTTGTAGTCGGGGTGCAACTTCATGTGATCAGCCCTGAGGCGTTTTGCCTCGTCGATGAACGGCCGCTTTTCCGTTTCGGACAAATTCTTCCACTCAAGGCCTAAGCGCTTGCTAATTTCCGAATTGTGCATCTTTGGGTTCTCCTGGGCCATCTTTCTCCTTTGGCCGCGCGACCAAACCATAAAGGCGTTCATGGGACGCTTGACGCGGTCGTCCTTTTTGCCTCCGCCGGCATTTGCGCCTCCGCCGCCTTGGGCGCAAAGACCGTCGCGCCCTTGGTGACCCATGGACATTGACGAGGGGCTTCCAATGGACGTCATACCGGTTTGCGGGCCTCCAATTTGCATGGAACAAGACGCCGGCGTAAGCGACGACAGCGAAGAAGGGCTTCCGTTGTAGCCAACCGACGACGAACTGTTCGTATTGCTCGTGGGCGTCGATGGCTGGACGGACGGGCTGGACGGGTGCTGCTGTTGCATGGGCGTCGTTGTCGCCTGATGCTGATGGTGCAAAGCGGACGGATGCTGACCGAACGGCCCTTGGGCGCCACCCGTGTTGACAGCCACTGCAGCGGCCGCCGCAGCCGCCGCCATTGCGCCGAACGACATCAGGTCGGCTCCCGGCTGAGGGCCTCCCATTGGATTGCCGCAGTTGGCGACAGCCGGCTGTCCGCCGCCGATTAAGGGTAGCTGCAGGCCGGCCGCCATGGCGGCAGCCTTTAGCTGCTGCTCACTGTCCATTTCACCCTGCCGCGTTTATAAATAGAAAGGAAGAAGAAGAAGACCGCAACGGCAGGAGCAGCAGCAAAGCAATAGCTGATCAAGGAAGGAGGACAATACGCGGTGACACAAAGCTGGTGCCGCGACAACAATAGCTCGTTGACAAGTTTTTCAAAATGTAGTCACTCGCAGAGAAAGGGCCAGAGAGAGAGACAGAGTGACTGACTACTGCTGATGGCCGGTTATTGGCACCAAGTCTACAACACGTCTTCAATGCAACGTTGCTGCTGCTGCTGCTTGTTTCCACTAATACTGCGACTACTATTACTACTACCTCTTGACGACGACGAGAGATGATGATGACTGCAACGACGACGACTACGTCTGTATGACGCAGAGGAAATTCGGCACGAGCAGGACAACTCTCAGCAAGTGACAACCGACGACAGCGACGACGACAACACAGCCTCCTCACGGTTGGTCGATTGTGAATATATGCTCCCAGAGGCTCGCTTGTGTAAACTGGAACCTATTATCGCCGACGAAAGGTAGAGCCGTACAGGCGAGCGCGCGACACGGAGAGCACAATAGGCTCGTCTTGCTTCGCTATGCCTGGCCGCCTAGGTCGTGACGCTTCGCCTGTCACGCAAGCCAATCGAAGGCATCCGGGAGGGCGCACGCGTTTTCCATTGGCCAATGGTCGCCGATTACTTTGGCCAATCAGCGTTCCATCAAGCGCTCGCGCGTTCGTTGAACTTGAACCCGCGGCAACGCTATCCTTCGGGCACGTCGCCAACGTTTTGCAAAAAGCGTGCATTCAAGAAGAGAGAAAATTGCCACCAGCACGGCCGAGGAAAACGGTGATCCCTTCCGGCGAGCCCGCAACTCCGTGCACTGGGAATATCCAGAGAAATTTGCATATTTTCGCGGTCCGCGGAAAGCGGCAACGCGCGAACGTGTGAATGCCGCGCTGCGCGCCTACCTTGCAAGCGACGGTCGGGGCGGATATCCATCCTGCGGTGGCGCGACGCACGGGGAAGGAAGGGTGCGTGAGCGCGTCGCAAAAGCGAGCAACAGCCATTCGGGCCGACAGTCGACGTCGCACTGGCCCGGGCGGGAACCCGCAACGACGAGTAGAAAGAGACGGCACAAAGGGCACTTTTATTCCCCTCTTTGACGACGTCCACAATTGTCCGCCACCACCAAAGAGGCGCGCGCTTTGTACTCGGTGCGCGCAAGCACATCCATTGCTTATTGCTAAATGCCATTCATGGGCCGCGCGCTCATTGCGGCCACGACGACGATGACGACGGCCATTCCATTCTGGGCAATTGTGCATTGAGGGGCGAAATTTCCCCTTTCAGCTCCGCTCCGTCTGTCCGTCGTTGGGCGCACAATGGTCGCCCATTTTGAGTGCACCCATAGCGTGCGTGCGCACTCGAAACGTTGACGACGACGACGTCCGTAGTCAATGATGGCCGGTCACATTTATTGTTTCCAAATTTAGCGCCGTCGTTCACTGTCAGTTTTACCCTCCACCCCCCTGCAGAGTGTCACAACAAGCACAAGTGGTGAGATGCGTTCGTCAAATACGGCTCATTCGCGACAACGATGAACGACGACGGGATGTTGAGTGTGTCAACAGGCGCCCGTTACAGCCTGTCCATTCGACAGCGAGCATTTTTTAAAAAATGTTTTCAACCAACGGTGCACCGCCCAAGTCGCTTTTCCTGGGACCGGGCAGCGCAACCGACTTGACGCATTATCATCCCGTCATCGTCATCATCATCATCGTTGTTGTTGTTGTTGTCGTCAGTGTGCACGCCCGTTCTGTATGTGTACAGTACTCTTTGCATGTAGTCATGCGGGTGCCGAAACCTGTTTGCCAGAGGGGGCCCGCTGCGGGGGTCCACTTGGAAGGTTACCGGTTCTGGCGGAGGGCAAAAACGGATCCGGACGACCGGATTTCGGTTCGCGCAGGCCAATCGACCAGCCATAAACGCTAGCCTGAATAAGTGGTGCGTGGAAATTGCTTCCTTTTCAGATTTGCCTCACGTGGCAATTGTGCTGCACCAAGTTGACTACATCGCCGGGCCGGTCGAGGAGAGGCTGCGCCGCGGTGGTGCTGGCGGCGGTTCCGCGGAATCACATTTACCACTACTTCAGCTACCACTAAATCGACCATTAAAACAACGTTCCTCTTTCTCTCGGCGCGAACCGAGCATAGGCTCGCTTGACGGCGCTTATTATCATTATGATGATTATTATTATTATTACAGTATACTGCGACAACAACACAGGAGACGGCGATGCGCGGCACCTCAGTAATTAGCGCCTCTTGTCCGGTGGGAGAATTTGCGGTCGGCAAATCAAACTCGCTACCGCTGCGTTCACGGTCGGTTGTGGGGCCATCGATCGCGCGCTTCAGTGCACAGCCACTCCTGAACGACGGCAAAGCCGGAATGGGAGTTCGATTTTTGAAAAATCACGTCCCCTCTCTCTGTGCACATTTCTCGAAAGCCAAACGCGACAGTATACTCCGCGCCGGCAATGGAACCGACAAACAAATTAGCGAATGCACGCGTACGCCCCTCACCGGTGCAAGCCGGCGGCGACAATCGCATGCGCCGTACTTTGTTCGCCGTGCGACCACCCCCTGCGAGGCTCAGCTTCGTACGCGCCAAACGAGGCGCCACTCAAACGTCCGCGCGCGCGTTCGCCCTGTTGTCCCGTAGTGTGCGAACGTCGTCGTTATTTTCCGTGACGGCTTACAGACGATGCATGTACTTTAAATTAGGCACACCGGCGACAGCCTTGACCATGGCGGCCACCAATTTTCGAGTGGCCAACGTCCTTGGACAGGCCGGGAGGGGCGTAAATGGGACGCAGCCAACAACGGTGTCCATCGCCCTCGTCAGGAAGTGAACATGCAATTGCAATTAGCTACCGTTTCACCGACCGCGAAAGCCGGGCGCCCATAGGGTCGACTTTCGCTGCACATCGCTAATTAACCTTCAATTTTGGTCACATCCGTATCTGAGCAACCGTTGCCGCCTGTCAGCGAAGGCTGACCTGTGAGTCGTCAATTGGCACTTCGACTATGCAAATGTGGGGCTGAACGGGCGCAAAAGCGACAGCGTACGTTCGCATGCAGTGCCGAACTGGTGGCTGCAATTGTTGTTGTATTGTTGTTGTTATTGTGCTTGTCGCCGTGCCAATTGCCGCCGAACAGTCGGACAAGGGGTCAAAGGGACGCCGGATGTGCCACTGGTTTTCCGTCGAGCAGAAGCGGAAACGATGCGTCATCATCTGTCCATAAAAGTGACTTACCGATCGCGTCCGAGAAGATGACGATACTGCGACCGACCTTGGAAACGTCGGCGCCTTTCCGTCGTTCCTGCGTTGCCGCTATTTCAATGTACAAATGTATGCACACTGAGCGAGAAAGAAAGAAAGAGAGAGGGAGAGGGGAGAGCGAACGCGCAATGGGAGCGCTCGACCGCCGACATTGAGCGTTCGTCCCGTAAGTGTGAGCCTCGGAAGGAAAAAGAGACGCGACAGAGGGCAGCCAGTGAATGCGACTAAATTATGGGTTCAACAGCTACAACGGCCCCATTGTATCCGAAGCATTGAAAGTGGCGGCTTTCATCGTCTCAGCGCATGAAAGCTTTCATTGTAAGGCGCTTTTGTGGTCACCAAGAAAGGAGTGCACCGTTGCGCATTCGTCTCTCTTTCTGTGTGTACGTGCCGGAAACGCTCGTCAACGTTGCGCGTCCCCATTGGTCAGACGACCCAACCAAATGGCCGTAGCGCTATTTGGCGGTGGACCGAAGCTTTGCGATCAAGCAGAATGTTTCAATGATGACGTCACTATATTTGACATATATATATATATGTCAAACATATATGTCAAGTTATAACGTTTCATCATTACGTCTTCGTCTCTCTTTCTGAATAAAGGCATATATATATATATATATATATATATATATATATGTTTCAAAAGTGGAGGCGTTTCTGTACAGCCGTCGTGCCGCCGTTACGCGGAATGCAAAGGTGGCGGTAATCGCGGGAAGGTCGCCGACCGGTGCGCATGCTCATTCCATTCTTGGCCGCCCAAAACAGCAGCCACCTAAGCTCCCCTTCTCGGCGAGGCAGCAACGTCCTCATTTCGAAGCGTGGGAATTGTATTGTAATCCCACCGGCCTGACACGACCTTGTTGTCGCCATGAGAATTGTCCGTACGGACGGGCGGACATACAGTAGGCGTTCCCTTCGACGGGCGGCCGCCAAGCAAGTGTCCACCTCGTTTTGGTTATCGAGAAGAAACGGAAGGGCAACATCGATCAACAAGCGGCTCATACCAATCGGTTGGCGAACGACCGAACGTGGAGGCGCCTTTAAAAAACGGTTCCAACGGACACTGGTGCAGTGGCAAGGGCTTGTCAGCCTGCTAGCAGCGCACAGGTTAAACGTACGGGGTTTGCAGCGACGAGGTAATAACTACATGCACGTGTATGTACGTGTACGCGTGCATACTGTATTTATACGAATGTAGTAAGTGTAAATGCGGATAACTAGTAATGGAATCCCTACGTACCTGTTGAGGGGCTCCTTATCAAGTAACAGCTAGGAGAGACAGCTCAGGAAGAGTGAGCAAGACGGACAGAGAGAGAGAGAGAGTGCACTAGGCGGCGAGACACCGCGGAGGAAATGTAGCATGAATCGTCGAACCCTTTCGATTAAAAGAGGGGCAAACAATGACTGTAGTTCTATGGCGGCATTGACCATGTTCTTGCCTTTGTTATCTTACTACGGTCAATTCGTTAAGGATTGAATGGCAGCTATTGAAATGGCGACGCATTGTATCCAATCGGCGGCCGCTCTCTCATTGCCAGGAAATGAGCCGTTTTGTGTTTCCGTTTGATTTGCGGCGACCGTTTGATTATTTTTCAAAAGGTGGTGCAAAGATGCCGCTGAGTCGCGGCGCTCGCATCGGTCGGCGACGCATTGTTTTGCCTTTCAAGACTGGGCGCTAATGAGAATTGCCGCCATTGTGCGCCTCCGCATTGTATGTATGCATGTAAGGCGGTTGAACAGCTTTTCGCCGACACGACGCGCCGGCGTAGCGCCTCGTGGCAATTCTCCAACCGTTCGACTGTGTCAAACTGGCGTGGCAGTCTTTGTCAAGCGAAGAGCTCATCCTTCCGCCTCGTCGTTGCGACGCTAAGGACGAAAGGGTGCCCGCGCTTGGTGACAGCCGCGCGAACACTTGACGAACAGACGAGCAAACATTTGGGCCATAGACGGCCACGCTGACCAACATGAAACGTACCGCCCTTTCAAGTTCACCGGACGGCGGATAACTGTCTCCGCTTGGAGGGAATCCATTTGGGACATTTGAGCTCTTCCCTTCTCTGCAAACGTCATCTAAAGGTGGCAATACTACCGATCCTTTATGAGGTTGCATCCCGGCCTTCAATTGGAACGTGGTCAGAGGAGGGGACCTTTGCAGCGCGCTGACGTCATTGTTGGCCAGTGAAGTTCCCTCCTCTATTAGCAACGTAATCTTTCTTTTCGTTCGGCTGAAAGCTGTTTTTTGAGCACTGACTATTCTCCTATCAATTTCATTGTCTCCGCGAAGGGGGACGGAGTGCGATAAAAGCAGTTTTCATTGTTCACGAACAGGAGCAGTTGCGATTGACAGCCGGTTGGCGTCTTGCCAGTTCCTTTGTTGTTGTTCGTCTGCCGTTCGACCAAGATTGCTTTGCCCTTTGGTCCCTCCGTTGGCCCACAAAAGGCGGCTTGCGTTGTACGGATCGCGTTGAAAGCGAGAACAAGTTTGAAGCAACCCTTTTGCGCCTCCGGTTTCGCAAGCCCTCCTTCCCTTGCTGCCTGTTTGTCGCCCGGAGCGCCAGTTCGTCTCCACAAGTGTCGGCGGCGATTTACCATTGCTATCAATTTGCATATATTGGCGGAATGACAAAGTAAGGAGAGCGTGTGGCGAATGGTCGCGCACAATTGGGAAAGCGGAATTGCGCCCCCTTTGTAATTCCTTTGCGATCAGTTGATTAGTTGCTCAAGAGTTCTTGACGGCAAGTTTCGCTTTGACATCTGCCCCGTAATGTGCTTTCAAAATTTGTACGCGGTCGGCGCCTGTGATGTTCCCTGCCTGATCGGATGGCCGTCGGTACGCGCCTGGCGAAGAGTTTGACGACCAATTTGAAATTCAGACCGGCCGACGTCAGACGCCTTTGATTTCGTTGGCGATTACTCTACGCGCGGTAGCTTTTCAATGCCGACAGGCAATAAAGGCTTCGCTGGGATGTTTATTCTTTCTTCAATCAACATTGCCCTGAATGGCCGACAGCAACCGAAAAGCTTTCCTAAGTACAATGGAAGCCTAATTCAACAGCGTCGAAATGGCGCTCCAACGGATGTCGTCGCAAAAAGGTCGATTTCCATTTTTGCATCCAATGGCGCTCGGCCAGTCGGTGACAGTTAATGCCAAACGGCGCCATCGGGGAAAATGGCCACCGCCGGCACGTGTCCATCATTTCCTTCGTTTTCTCGCTCTGGACCTTTTGGGGGCTCGCCTCCTGCGCGCTTTGTTCGCCCGCGATTTCGACCTTTTGGCCGCCTTCTTGGGCCGCCGCTCTTTCCTCTTTGCACTTCGTTTCCTACCTTTGGCCTTCCGCTTCTTTTTGTCCTTTTTCTTCCTTTTGCCTTTTCTTCGGTCGTCGCCTTCCTGTTGGCCCTCCTCCCCACCGTCCCCGCCACCGTCGTCACCGTCGTCCTGCCCATCTGCCGCATCGGGTGACCGCAACTGTCTGCGTCTCTTGGGAGAGCGATCGGATCCATCGGGCTGAGGTGCCGAGGAGGATTCGCTCTTGTCGCCCTCGTCGCTACTGTCAGAGGAGGACTGGGGCTGCTCCCTCTTTGCCTTCCTCTTATTTGCCGATTCCCTTTTCTCCTCACCCAATTCGCTGCTTTTCGGCTCGGATTCACCTTCGTCCTCCTCCTCCTCCTCCTCCTCCTCCTCCTCCTCCTCCTTCGACGGGCTTTCCTCCTCTATTGAAGCGTCGCCGGATGACGACTCCTCGGCAGGGTCGTTCCAAGGACGAACGCGTTTGCGCACCAGCAGAGTGATCGCCAAATTTAGCAGGACGACGGTGCCGGCCAAGGCGGCAATGATTGCGTAATTACGACGCATCTTTTCATTGTACAGTTTGTTCTTGGCGCCAAGGGAGCCGAAGACCAGTGTGCTGATATTGGCCGCCACTTGCATCCAACAAAAGACCAACTCCTGAAAAGCAGGCAACAACAGCGCTGGCCGGGCGCTTTTGAGGGCGCTCCGCCTACGAGACCGCGAATCCTACTCGGCCGCATGCGGCACAGGTAGACTAAAAGGGTGAACAACTGGATAGCCGCCGTAGCCCCGCCCGAACCGGTCAGCTGGTAGTTGCGCAATAGGGCCGCAAAGGCGGTGTACACCAAAGCGGCAACCTGAAAAAGCGAGGACGCCCCGTAAGAGCGGCCCAACCGGTCCCCAAAGGTCAACTGACCATGATGATCAATTTGACGTAGGTGCCGGGCGCCTTGAGCAGCGCCTTCACCTCCATGGTTTGGCGACTGCAGGGCGGTGGGCGCAACGCGGCCTCAGTTGCCGGTTTTTTAAAGCGTCGAAATTTAAAGCATCACTTTTTTCAACGCGCAGTCAAAAGTGGCACCGCGAGCGCGTCGCCTCCCCAATTGGGCGGATCATGTCCAAGGAGGAACGGCTAAAACTGGAGGGCACCTATTATCGGGTCACCAATCTGTCCGACTCGAACATTTGGAGAATATCCATTGTTTTGGTCCCCTTTGACGTTCGCGACATACGGGTGCAGGTTGTGGGCGCCAAGTGAGCGACTTTTGCTGCTGGAAACATTGTCGCGGCGGAATTGAGCTATCAATTTTTAAGGTTAATTGTCAAGGCGCAACAAACTTCCAACAGGGCGGACGAGCATCAGATGCTCTTTTCCCGACAATTGAATCCCCGTATCGACAAAGACAAGTTGACCGCCTACTGGCAGCCCAAGGACAATAGGCTCGTCATTGAAGCACCGTTCGTTGAGCAACCCGACAGCGTTGCGCCTTAAGGCATTTTTGTTCATCGAACGCTCTCGGTCGTAAGTGTTCCCTTATTGCAGTTCACCCACCCGGACCGCGATTCACTTAGGGGGCGCTGCCGTTCGCATCCGTAAGGTGGCGGATATATTCCCCTACTTGGCGAAACTCCTACCATTTGAACATCGAGCGCGGCGGAAAGCCGAACCCTGCCTGCCCGCGCCTTGGAAGAACACGCTCTCTGCGATCGCTGCAGCTGCTGCTAGCGGCGATGACGTCTTGTTGGGTGGTCCGATCAAACGCAACGTGCCGCAGCGGTTTCAGCATGCTCTTCCCGGCATTCCAACAGTCTTTGCGGCATCTGCCCTTCGGTGGAGACGTCCGCATCGTTGGCGATCGCGGAGAAGCGTTCCTGCTGATTACGCAGCTTCGTTGGCAGCGAGCGTGGAGCCAAACGCGCTTTGCTGTCGGAAAGCTTTGAAAGTAAAAAAAGTAAATTGACTGAGCGCCCATTGACGTCGCCGTACGTGTGTTCCCACAACAAAGGTGGTCTTCTTGTGGGCCCATTTTCTGGCCACCGTGGCGTCGTTGGAAGCCCGCCAGTATGTTCTCGTTCCATTGACAATTGGCGCGAAGCAACTGCCGACTGAAACAAGTTCTCATTTTCTAATTGTTGCTTGCTGCATGGACTCGTCGCGGCGGCCGTAAGGAGCCGGTGTTTCTGTTTTTTTCAAAAATTTGTTTGAATGAAAATTCGCTCTATCAACGGGCAGTTCTAGAAAGGGCCGTGAGTTCAGCGTGCAGTCGACTTCGCCGTTCCTTGTTGGTTGGACAATGGGAACGACCATTGGAAGGTTGAACATGCAATGTCGGCAACAATGGCAGTTGGTTTGCAACGGCTTGTTTGTCGAGTTAATGTTCAAGCAAGGACGCGCCATCTCTTTGCTTAACCGCCGACGCGCTCGAGGGGCCTTTGTTTCCAAGTTGCAACGCAAATGGTCCCCATAAGACGTTGTATTTGAGGGGGCGGAGTTCCAATTGTCGTCGTCAACCGTTACTGTTCACTCGATAGGCTGTATTGCCCATGCTTCACTGTTTAGGAAACTGGAAAATCGTCGGTGTGCCATTGGGAGCGTGATTTCAGTTGCAATCGTACTTTAGGTAGGTGAGCAGCCGCCTGTGCATGCTTGTTCTGCAGGATTGCTGTGCGCGCCTTTGGTTCGCTGGACTGTGCCTTGTCCTTCGTCCATGCATACAGTCCTCCTGTAACGTGGGCTACCAGCAGCTCCTCCCTAAGTTTTCCGCTCGACGAGGCACCAACGTCGGTGACGTGCGTTTCCGCGAAGTTTTTCAAAGTTTTCCATTTCAAGCAATTATTATTGGTTAAACTGAAGCAGACAACTTGCTACCTTTATAAACAGCAAGCCAGCCAGGTGTCCACCGATTAACTAACTTTATTACGGTGCAATTGCAGGCGAAGCGAGCAAAGAAGCCAGCGGCCATTTCAATGTGCAAAATTGAAATTGGCGAAAGTGAGCTCGCTGGCGAAAGTCCCTTTTTCGGCGTTAAGATTTTTTCTGACTGCTCCGAGAGCAGAAGACCACCTTTGAGCACTTCGCGTTGCGACGGTCTAAGGAACAGTAACACTTTTTTTCTAAGGAACACTTTCTCTCCTAGTCAGTTTTCTTTAATTTTACCACGGATATTACCCGTTGCAATCCATCCTTTATTGGTACGTAGACCAATGGAAAGCGGACCTTCCGGTCGCCGTTGAATCCGTCGTGAGCGCTAGCTCTAGGTTTTTATGCCAGCAAAAGATGGAATATCCGCGACTAATTATGAATGCAAAATTAGGATTCCAATGAGAAAATGGGTTTTTACAAAAATTGTTTTTGTAAAAGCGAATTCCTAAGCAAGCTGTCGTCAGTGCGCTTTTCCCGTTCCGCGGCAAAGTTGAACTTGTCGACCGTAAGCAAACCGTACTCCGCTTCAAGTACGGTTTCCAGAGAACTGCCGATCGGCAGAAGGCTTACGAAATACGTGCGCACGCAATGTAGCCTTTACGCTGGTGTTGTCTTTGCCAACATTCGGCACGCAAGTGCTCTTGAACTTAATGCATCTTAACGCCAACGACACAGCGTTCACGAGATGACCAAATCATGAATGGCGAGTCATTGTAGCAGCCACGATAATGTAGTGGCAATTGAATAACGTTTGTCCAAGACTTTGCGTCCCTTTGTTCTGCGCCCTACGGATCGTTTTCGATTAGGCGCGAAGCAGAGTGTCATTTTCCACGGTTTGTTTGTCGTTCGTTGCACGTTTAAGCAAGCGCCGCAATTGAGCAGGGGCATCTGCTTGAACTACATCGAATCCTTTTTTTCGAACGGAATTTTGGATGCGGTAATTCTTTTGCAATTAGTCCAAACGGCCAACCGTTGAATGGTAAACGACTTTCTGCCTGTCGGAGCTAACTGCTTGCGTAGAATGGTCGGTAAACACGTTGTCCCGGCATTTGACACTTTGTCACAGTCTTAAGAGGAATTAAGTTGTAGCGCTGTTTGAGCTGCTGCTCGACAGCGTATGTCAACAGCCCTGAAAGGTCAGAACGCTTGCGGCGGACCTGTGCTCCATTGGAATGGCTGCGTGACCGGACAGAAATGGCGAAACTGGTCTTAACCCTTATTAGGCTGCGTCGATTGAACACGCGCGAATGTTTCCTCGTGAGGTTGGTCGTTCGTCAACGGCAAATGGGCCCCGGCAACTTCCGTTCCATTTTCCTTCCAGCCGTCCTCTCCAATTAGAGCAATGCTGTCTTTATCAACGTCTTAGTCATCGGCGAAATGGCAAAGTTGGGTCGAGTGGTACGTCAATGTCAAATCGGCGCACATTGCCGACACATTCGCATATGCACGGCGAGACGACCTCTATTGTTATGCATATACATCAGGTGTTAAAACTTTGCTTGCCTGCCAACTGGAGCGGACGTCTCGGGCTCGCAACCTCATATCAACCTGTCGTCCAATGATGACAGCGATGGTTAGTCATGCACGGTTGGCAGCGTTCAATCGGTTGACCACTTTTCTTGAGACGAGAACTTGTTTTCTCCCTTTTTTAGCACCTTAAGGCAGCCGGCCAGCTCGCTTTGTGGTCCATCGTGCGGTCGCTGCGCACGTGAAAATTCGTCTCACCTGCGCAGGTTGCTTCAAGATTGCGCGGCGATAGGAGAGGACATAAGTGGATCTTGAGAAAGTAAAGGCGCGTATATGTTTATCATAAACAGGCAAGTTATACGGCAGACGTATTCACGCAAGACTGAGCAGCGCCTGCATGCCTTCCATTTTGCTACATGAATGTAACGTTGTAGTGCTGACGCATGCGATGGTTCTATTGTTTGCGTCGCAAGGTCAACATACCATCGTGGGCAGAATTACGGAACGGCTTAGCGTGCCGCAGTCGCCGAAGGCATTTCGAAACGACGCTTATGGAAAATCCATTGTCCTAATCTGCGCTCAGGCAAGTTGAAGTACCATCCCGGAAATGCTGAGTAGCGGCGTCGTCTTCTTGACGGGGCATATCTCTACTTATGTTAGCGTGCATGCTTTTATAAATGTGTGACGAAGTTGCGAATGCCCTGGCAAGGCTAACTCCGCTCATTGCAAACGCTAAAATGGCGAACGGGCGTTCCGTGGAAATACACTGCTCTAAAAATGACCAAGTAAGTAATCTTTGTGGAAGCCGATGCGATATGCCAGTCAAAATTCGACGGTTTCACTTAACTGAGCTTGCACTGTTCGCAGTTGCGAGAACTTAATAGCAGTACTGCTGGTCACGTTATTTTCCATAGCTGTATCCGTGCCGGGGCACGACGATGAGCATGGAATAAGTTAAGTTTACGTTTTGAGAGAGTAAGGTGAAACGTCACACTGTCCCTTGGCAGTGACAATTAGAACAATGATTGCTGCTACTACGAAAGGCTGTCTGGAAAACGATGCATCAAAGGGCCGCTGGGATTTGCCTCCAATGCAGAGAGAATTGAAAGCAGGTGTACAACGTAACGACAGCAAGCATTGGTCGGCAATAGTTTGCAGAAGGTCAAAATCGGGCGCAGCTCCAATTCCAAGTGATGTGTCTATCACGTAAGGACTACGGGAGATTTCTTTGAAAGAGATACCTTGACTTGGTAAACTGATGTTGCAAATGACCATTTGCAGGCGCTCATTCTTAAGATTGTATGAATGTGCCAACATTGGCGAATGAATGCTCAAGGTTTGTCCAGTAATTACGCAGCTATGTTTTAATATTTGTCAAACCTTGTCGCGCCAGTTATGATACTGATACTTTTGCAATTGATCGCAATGATGGAAAAGGAACAACGACAGCAGAATGCCGGGATACACGCATTGCTCATTATTCAAGACACGAGCTGAGCGCATCCGCATCCTTACTAGACTGAACTCGTCGTTTCGTCGCGACCACTGCACGCGTAATAGACGTAATGGAACATTTGCCAACTTTCGTAAGATGTCAAGTTGATGCCCGTCTGTTTGCTTGGACGGGGTGTAAAGCAAATCGAACTAAGTACCGGTCTGAGGATGCGCCCAAGCGATGTTTGACTAAGCGAAAACGTGCACTAGACGACGAAGTTTGCATTTTGCGGTGCAAAAGTTCTATCGTCGTTGTTGCACTGCATTAGCACTTCGCGTGAACGAACATGAGTTACTTCCGGTCAGCTTGCGCGCCGTTGACCGCCCTTGAAGCCGTTCGCAAGAATGCGGCAATTAGTATTTGTGGATAAGCGCAAGATGCCTTCCTACCATCTATCTGTCGAGCGAGATGACGCGCCGTGCCGTTGTGCCGCATTCCTACAGTAACGGTGCCGTTGGAAAACTACTTGCTAAGTTGACCTCAACCACTGACTTTCATTCATTACCGTTAGCAAGAGAGCAGATCGCTTTCTTGTTACGATAGCGTCGTCGAGCGCGTCTTCTCGCGAAAGTCCCAACATCTTCCATGCCGACAAACATGCGTGCCATTCATGCAGGGCGAGGATAAGGTGCAACGTTCCTTGGTTGGACGGGCAGCAATGCACAACTTAGCTTTACATTCATCGCACGCGCAGGCGCACAGGTGCTGTCCGGGACAATCTTCGTGGTCCTGGCATTGCTCAAGCATTTCCGGGTCATTGCGCATGCAAGGATCAATGCATTCGTCTTGTTTCGCCGGCTGAGCACTTCTCAATCCAAAGTTACTTCCGCAGAAGCGAATTGGAAGACCGGTTGCTGGATCTATACCTTGGAAATTTCGTTGTACGGATGCCGGAGATCCATAGATGGGGGATATCGGACCTACAATAACGAAGGCACCACGTGAAGCAGACGTAGGAGGTAAACTGTCATCACCGCCAAAGCCCATCATTGGTGCAGTAACCATTGGCTGAAGAATAGGAAGGCTAGGAAGAAGACGCTCGGAACCAGGCAAGACGGGTGGATACGTGTAAGGCGACTTTTGGTATCCCAAATTTTCAGGTGCGTAGACAACCTGTGGGCTCACAACATACTCGCCGAACCATACTAACTGGCAGTGGACTATCACTAGCAGGGTGAACAATGAGACTGCACGAAGTTCCATATGCCTAATGGTGTTGTCTTTCAAAGCGCAGCAATGAAGCAGTGCGAATTAAGTCCATTTGCTTTTAATTACGTTTGAACGACTGCCTGATGACTTCTTTTATTTGGCCACAATTTACAAATCGCCTGACTAAACCACGCGACACCATTTCGTCACGTGTGCACCTATTACTGATAATCATGTAGCAGAGTGGATGGAATCATCAATAATTGCAAACTCAGGTGGCATCCAAACTGAGACATCGAATGGCTGCTTAACGAAAAAAACAAAGGAAAAGAACGCGTAGAAATGGTTACACATTCAAGCTGTCTTTTTGGCAAATATCTGCTCTGCCTCAACGGTGACGCGCTTCAACACGTCCAGCATTCTCTCTCGGACCGCGTCGGCCAAGTCAGGCACGTCTTCGTGCTTCAGACCTTTTGTTTCTACGGGTGGCAGCACTTCGACCACAACTACCCCACCTGAGCATCACAAAGTCGGACAAACGTTGGCACGTACGCCTGCCACACTTACCGTAGTCGAAGCGCTGCTCCTTTTTGCTGTAGAAGCTTTGATAGGAGGAGAAGACAACTGGTACAATAGGTATCTTAACGGGCGCATCGTTAGGCTGAAAACGGAAATCAAATACCTGCATTGCCTGCGCTTCGATTGCAATGTGGAAGGCACCCTTTTTGAACGGCAATAAACCCAATTCGTGGTTTCTCGTCCCTTCAGGAAAAACCCAAACTTTGAGCTGAAGCACCGAGCCGCTGCACAACCGTCTACGTGTGGGCTACAACACAGAGACTACTACCTTATTCCGTCGCACATGGTCAATGGTGCGAGCTAGAACGGCTCTGCTGCTCGTTTTATTAAAACGGTCGATGAAGATGCATCCACACAGCCACGCGGCAATGCCGAACCAGCCCAAGTAACGAATCTCCTTCTTCGCCAAAGGAGCGCATCTTTCGGGCCATACCTCCATCATTGCTGCAACCAATACAGGGCTGCAAAAGTTGGCTACGATTAATAACGCACATACGGACAATATCCAATGAACTCTGGTGGTTGCAGACGACAACAAGGGGATCCGAAGTGGTTAGAAAGTGCCGATTTCGAACGTGCACTTCTATTCCGTACAGCTGATTCATCTGAGCAACGGCTTTTTGTATTAGTCTAATTGCAAGGCCGAAGTTCGGCTCGAACAATTTTTAAGATCGCGCGAAAATGTACGCACCTTATGTTGGTCCAGTCGAACGGCCGGACCAGCGTGTAAGGCAGAACAAAAGCGCCGGCTATGGACAATATCATGTAGTACAATGTCATCTTAATGACGTAGCGAAGTGAGCCCCACTTTGGCCATAACGTCCAGGCCAACAATGCCATAATGCCAATAAATGCTACCAAAGCAAAGCCCATAACATTCAAATTACGTGCCAGTAAGATTTCTTTGCAAAACGGTTCGTCGGTGCAAAGCAAGCGACATTTCTATAGGAAGCTTCAAATAACAGTAACTTGAGAAAAACAAGTAAACAATTGTTGCACTGAAAGATCAACGACGTAGTCAAACGTTACCCGCTAGAGAGCAGCCAAGACAGGTTAGAAAGTTTTAATTAATATTTTCTTTAAAAAATGCAGTTCCGTTTCCCCGCCTCAAGGGTTATTTGTTGTCACGTGCTCAGGGGCCCACAACTTTACCGTGCGATCGAAGGAGGTGCTCGCCAGCCAGCAGTTGTTCGGCGATATAGCTACGCACATGACTTTACTTTCGTGTCCAGGCAGCGTTTTCAACGGCTGCCACCCTGGATTTGTCCAAATCTGAATAAAAAGGCACTTGTACAAGAATGTCACCAAAATAATTGCGCTCCGAGCAGGCCGTCGTACCTTCAACGTATTGTCATAGGAGCCGGTTACCATGAAGTCGCCATTTTTGGTGTCGAAACATATTTTTGAAACTAGACTTTGATGCGCAGGTAATGTATACACGCAACGTCTCATACGTAGATCCCACATTTTGCACGAATTGTCCGCGCTTCCGGAAACCATTTGAAACCTGAATATGAATATATGTAAGTTTCGACTAATAAGTGTCTTAGAGGGCGTGCACCCACCCGCTTGGGGTGAACTCGACCGTCAGTATAGGCTTCTGATGTCCCTCAAGAAACATTATACATCTACCGGTGCGTAGGTCCCAAACCCGACCGTAACAATCCAGGCCTCTGCAAAAGAAATCGTGTTTGTCTAAACGACCCATCGTCGACAAGAAAGCTACAGTCGAATCACCCTGTTAAAACCACGGAGCCGTCGCACTGAAAGGAAATGTCGTAAACAGCTTTGCTGTGCCCTTCTTGGTGAAGCACCTCTTCTTGCTGTTCAATATCGTACAACCGCCACGAGGTATCAAAGCTAGCAAAACAGCACAAAGTGATGTTCCCTGCAACCCACGGATACCGATTACCACGTGTATCCCAGAAAGCGACCGGAGGGATGAAAGGCCATCCGAGCCACCCTGTACGGTTCGCAGGTTTCGATGGATACAAGCGGCTTTTCCCTAAATCAAATTGTTAACTTTTCTAGAAAAAACTTGTCACCAACTTTCTTAGGTTCCAAAGCTTGACCATTCCGTCATTGTCGCTGCTTGCCACTTGAATGGCCGAATCGCTTTCCATTAAGGCCGCGTCCGGATGGAAGCGTACGCAGCTTGCATTCGAGGTATGGCCGCGCAGATCGCGAACGAGCTCGCAGTTGGGCACCGTCCAGACCTTGCAAGTCCCGCTCCTACAAACACCGACAATTGTTATCCAGCCTAACCTGTATCCCCTGATCGACTCTTCCTGTCTTGATAAACAGGTCAGCGAGTACTCACACTCAGAAGCGCGATGGACGGGTATTCTTGCCGCCAACAGTGAGAAAAGCATATCTTCGGCTTTACAGATCATTGAAACGTTGTAAAATGTAGAATATACTATGCCACTGTTGAATCCGTATGTCATAACTTTTACTACTTCTCACATCACACGTGTATTAACCCTAACCTGTTACAGAAATATTAAGTTCGAAAATCCTGACGTTCCCAATTTTTTACAACTACAGCGGCTAGAGCGAAACACTCATTTTGGCATTATGCACAAGTGAACACGCTGCCACTACGCATTCCATTGCCTTAAGTAACCTTGACCACCGATCTACAAAGACGGGATAACTTACCAACCGGCTGTAGCAATCATGCTCGAATCCGGGCTGAAATCACAATACGCAAGCGGTCGAGTATCGCCAACTTGGCTGCAGTAGTTGCTTACGCTCTAAATCGGTTTTTAAAACGTCCGAAGCGAGCGGAAAACAATTCAAGCCATGACATGTTGGTCGACTATGCTTGCTACTGCTCACCGTGATCCACCTGTGCGTCTCCTGGAGACGAATGGCCTTTTCCTTGCTCGGCATGCTTCTGCTTTCACGGGCGATTTCCAAACGTTCCTTCGCCTTCGGCAATGAATACATAACCATGAATAGGCGCGCTCTCTTTAGACCTTCCGTTCCCTCGTGGTACCACGTTGTTTCCTCTTCTCGAACCTCAGTTCGCGGTTCTTCTCGTCTTAATATCCTATGTGCCTCTTCTTCCTCCATCATGGACAACAGCTTCCTAAGACGCTCTCGACGGTCCGGTTTGTCCTCCCCAAAAAGACAAATCGGATGACCGAGCTGCCTCAGCAGAGCTTTCACTTCGTAGTCGTCCGTTGGCAGCGTCATGTGCCTTGCCCGTTTGCGCCGTTCGAACTCTGCCAAGATGGCGTCCCGATTGGGATCTTTCACCTTTTCCATGTCGAAGTGCTCTTCAAAGGACGTCAGCTTTACGTACAAAGGCTCGCAAGGAAGGGATGAATCTTTTTACCGTTTGATACGAACACGTTGGCTCCCGATGACGTCCCCTTCGAGGTGCTGAGCTCGGTGATTCGAGCGGCCGTCGCCGCGGCCGGATCCATATCTCTGAGCTGCCAAACAAAACCAATCGTTCGCGTGTGCGTTTTAAAAATATTCTGAAGCAAAAATTTCACACCTACCTCTCTGCGCGTAATTTTAGGACCTGAAAAATTCCGTATAAACAACCAGCGACGGCGCGAGACAACCAAATTTGTGGTAAAAGAATACTGTAACAACGCGTAAGTAATTATCAGGTACTATTAGTACGTAATTTCATTGCACTACTGCCGTAAGTTTTTTATGGCTCCGATTTCACGCTGCACCCTGGAATTTCTTGCCAGCAGCGGCTTTAGTTTCCTTCCACAAGAAGATTTCGCACCGCAAGGAGAACCTAGTTTCCAGACAGGTTTTGCAGATATCGTACTTCGCTTGCCCTTGAATGGACATCGAGGAGAAGAAAATCTAGTGTTTACGATGCGTGTTATTCGTTATATTAATAGTTTTTGGTACGCTCAAATGTCGTCCATGTCAGTGGTTCTGTTCGAACAACAATGTAAAGTCACTATTACTGCACTTTTACAGACAGCGCGGAAGAATTTCAGCAGTAGCCCATTGTTGCCACTTGGTTGAACATCCTCGCTTGTGTAATCAAACGGCATGAATTATGCCCGACCACTATTTGCTCTCCGACTTCGAGGTTGCTACAGCCTCATATTCAAGGTTATTTCGGTGAGATGGTGTTCACTTTCGTCAGGTTGCTCAACACTCTTCAACACTGCAACTATCTCGTCTTTTCTCAGCAAAAACACTGCCAGAAAAATCATTACGAAGCTGCTACATTTCGTGTTACTGCTCTGTCCAGCAAGGCTGGCAGCATTCCATCCAACGCTACACAATATCAATGCCGTTGCCATAGAATACGCAGTGGAATTTCGTAAAGTTTCCTGCAGCACTTCTTAAACAGAATAAGCGCGTTGGTATAAGCCATATCAACCAAAATTCACCCTTTATTAAGCAAAATGAAACTACTACCGGTGTGATCCGAACTCCAGTTATTTTTAAAAGAATTTCACAATGGCGATTCTGATGGGGTTGTGTAGCTTCGTATGGGACAAAAGTAGAATGGCGGATACTGACGATCGTTGACGCTAAATTCCAATCCATCTGTTCTGCCGCAAGAGTAAAGGTCCTTCGCTTCATATCTTATTACAGTAAGCACGCTGTGCTTCAGGTTGTCTGCACTCATCACCCGCAATTTCTAAAACCCATATATGCGAACTTTGCAAACGAAAGACTTATCGCACGACTTACAAGAGAAAATTGGCGATGGGTGACAACGTTTTGCAGGTGATTGCGTTCACGGACGCCTTTTTCCATCAGCGATCGCATAAAACTGACGTTTACAACATCAGTGCCTTCCATGACGTATTCACCGACCATTGCAACAGGACATTTAGGCTTCTTAGTATTAAGACACTGAACAATTACTTGAGGAGAGTCGGCAGACGTCATCATGGTAGCCGTGCCTAAACAACATTAGGTATGCAAAACTTTTTAAAAAAAGGTTGGCTTACCATCGGCAAAGAAACGTAAGCATCGGAAGTAAACAACCTTATGCCATGGTCGATACAGAGGAGTATTAAAGCTGTTTTCTCCCATTCGCGGGTAACTTATCTTGGAAACGTAAAGTCCACTGAACGATGGACGACAACGATTAATAAACATATCCCTCCAAGATGAGAAAGGGGTCCATGAACCTAATTGCTCTCCCCAAACACGGTTGCACATGGAACGCCAAAGCTCATGGCGTCGGGTTAGTATGTAGAATCCGCGGCATACCTGGGAAAATAAAACAGAATTAAAATAACAAACTTTTGGCTAACTAATTCTTACCAGCGAAAGCTGTTCCAATTGTTGAACGTCTAGATCGGATGAAACGACCCATCTGAACACTTGCAAAATAAGCTCGGGAGGCAAAATTGACATGTGGGTGCCTTCCTGCGTCTCCTCTGCCTCACAGTATCCGCGCTTCCCTTCGTGCTCTAGTTGCTCTTCGATGTTCTTAACTAGCTCTTCCGTGGATACACAAGTGCCCTCGTCGGATGACTTGTTGCTAGCGATAAGCCCTGATTCTTCTAAAAACGGTTAAATGTCCTTCAGCATACTTGAATGATTATCACCTATCGCCTTCAAGGAAAGACCGGTTGTAATGCGCGAATTTAGAAAAACCATCTTCTCTACGTCCGGATATATGTGCATTGCCTGTTTGTAACAGCGTACAGCCTGCTGCATACGTCCCTCGCGTTCATGGGCAATCCCGGCTTCGAATAAACGGATCGCAGACCCTGACTCTGCTCCATTTTCGCAACTTGCCTTTTCCAAGTAAGGATCGCGTTGTCTGCCGCTTGATTCAAAATTTCGATGCGTAAACTCAGCTCGCCAGGCCCGTCGGAAGGTTGCCAATTCAGAATTTTCAGTCACTGCCTTTTGAGAAGATTGTCCATTGCGTAAAGAGGAACATACGTTTGAAACCATGCCCTTCTCTGCTATTGGCTCGCTTGAAATATGAGCCATCAACAAAGGCGAAGGACGACCCCGGGCTTGCGTTCAATTCGACCACTGTAGGACAAATCCATGTCGACGGATTTACTTCTTACAAATATAGCTGGCGAGTAAATTACCATCCCACGAGATAACAAATACTCTTCCATGGAAAAAACAACTTAGACCACCATGCGAAAAGGATGCGCTACACTCCTACAGTATAACAATTCGCAAGTATCGTTTTCGTGCAATCGCTGACGCACATACATTAAGGTACTTTTAAACCGTATGCTAGAAGTTTCTGCGAAGCAACTAATATCCACGGATTTCCCCCGTTCATTGAAAGCTTATATTCACTCAAAGGCAGAGCATTCGGGTACTTCTCGCGTAGCCGTCCTCAGTGCCAAACTTTTAAACAACGACTGCCCAGCCAGTCAGCGGTTCAGCAAGCTCATCCGCTAGACCGTCCGGGGTGGCGACATCAATTATCAGGTCTTGTACCCGTCAAGCGTCCGTCGTCCGCCCAGTCAGTCCTGCAGAGAGCGAGCATCCCCACCGACCGACCAAGACAGTGACGCAACACCTGGCATATGCTAAAAGTTGTTAAATGGCTGTCAAGGTTTTTTTTTGGAAGGGCTACTTAAACGTAAATCTGCCCATTCCGTTGATAATTACGGGCCGAAATGTCAACAGTTCTTCGCCTAACGCGTAGCAGGACGAATATGTTGCGGCGTCTCCCAGTGCAAACGCCGCTTACAAAGTTGAACAGAAACTCTCAAAGCAACCGTTCCCGTTTATTCACAAGCACACATGTACACACATCCACAACGAAACAGTAGTCTCTCTGACCGTCAAGCATAAATGAGTGTCAGGTTCTTGACTGCCTGTTCTGGTTGGAACAGAATAGTTGCGCAACATTAACAAAACTCTGTGTAAAGAGAAATGTGATCCTGCGGAACGCCACCTCTGATTCCGTTTTCTAAAGCACAAATAAACAAGTTTAATCACTCATACCTAAAACTCGATTTAATTGTTATGCAAAGCATCACTCTGAAGATGGGATGCATGGTAACGGGGCGTTCGGTTGGCATGGATGGTTACCGTTGTGATCACGTTACAGTGCTTTTTGAAATTACCAAGAAAAGAACCTTACCAGTCGCGGGTGGGTTGATTTATTGGTTAAAAAAGCGAGACAGTAACGTACGATTGTTCAGAGCTTTCGGGACGCTCTAGCCCGTCGTCATCGAGTGGAAAGAGGCCTGTTGTTTTGGCCTAAGGGTATATATAGGCGAGACAGGGCTAAGCGAGAAAAGTCAGAAGTCAAGAAAAGTCAGCTGTAAGAGTTTAACATTGTCCTGTTGGTATACTTGTGTTGTCGGATTTGCGTTAAATGTGTTTAAATTGTGTCTTGTCTGTTATCTGGACAATAACTTGCTCATCATTTAGAACAATACCTTACTTGCGCAATGTCTTGTTCGGAAAAGGCGACTGCGCAGTTTGCCGCACTGCGATAGGCCTGTTAAGCGACCAATGCGGGTTTGAGCACGGTTTCTGTAAAACGAATGTTCGATGTTTTACAGAAACATAGGCGTCAGTACGCAGGTGAAGAGGTGTTTGCGCGGTACCAAGTTAAGCGGATTAATTAGGTTTTCTGGAAGAACAATGCTGTGAGGCGCTGTCGGAATCCAGAACTGTTGGCACTAATACCTTTCCACCATTCGCAGTCAAGCAAAGTGGCTTGATTCGGTGATTCCAGTCAGCAGACGCTACGAACCGCTGCTGGAGTGGCGGACTGCTAGCGCAGGTGCTAAGCACTGAGCGGGTCGGAGACATGGAGCAGCACTAATACATCTTGACCCACGTGCATCCGCCTGCCTTCTTGAAAAGGACCGCAATTCCACGCACGCGCCATTTGGCATGTCTGCGAACACAGTGAGTGGCCGAACACTTGGCCGGCGCCTAACGAGCTGAGGCATACGTTCGGCTACGCTTACACCAGTGACGACGTCCACGTTGTGAAGGTTCGGTAAGTCGATGTCAATACTGTGTACTACTACGTCACGTGCAGCAGTAAGTTTGTGGGGAAATCTTAGGCGATGAAGAAGTACTGAGCGCGCAGGTAGTGGGAATGAGAACATACGGTTGTGTTTAGGTCTAAGCTTAGGTATAGGCGAAAGCGACTGCTATCAAGAAATACCGAGCGCACATGTAGTTGGAATGTAAGTAAACGGTTGTGTTTAGGTTTAGGCATCGGCGAAAACGGCAGCCTTCAAGAACTACCGAGCGCACACGTAGTAGGAATGAAAATATCTAACTAATTTAACTGGAACCGCGGCGCATACTAACAGTTCGTTTGACCGCACCGTTCACCCCGCTGCATAAAAAACATGCGGCTACGTGCTGGCGGTGGAAGGTGACGCCACAGGCGCCGGCGCTCGTGCGCCGGAAGGCACTCGCAGTCAGAACAATAGGTTGCGTAATTAGGTCAAGCGTACTGTACATTGTCCAGATAACAGACAAGATCCTTTAAATCAGGGGTGGGGAAACTTTTTGCTGCTTCAGGCTGTTTGGACGCATATAACATCATTCGCGGGCCGTAAACAATACTCTTTGAAAAACATAGCCGTTGTTTGTTTGTTTACATGCAAGTTCTGTGCATGCTCTGCAGCATGGTCACCCGAATTGTTTATTGCTATCCAAACAACAAATGACGAACTACAAGGGGGGGACAGCTACGCAGAAACGAAACGGAAAAACTTTTCTTCTTTTCGTTGAACTGCCCATTTGTAGCGTTGGGTGAGCGCGCGAACTCTACCTTGCGATAAGCGTCACGAAACCTAAGCTTTCAGTGCCACTTTATGAGCAACTGCGAGCTAAAAGGCAGAATTTTGTCACAATTATGAAACCCACTTGTCACGAACCTAATCCCAAATATAGAGAACGATAAGCTCGAAGACGAACCGACGAGAACGACAGCAAGAGAAGGCGAGAACGACTACCGAAAGCATACAGAGCGAAAGTGCTCTAGCAAGCTAGACAGTTGTGATTTCGAACCAATGAACAACGCGAGATAAGAACAGCAAATGCGGCAAATGGTCCACGCTACCGAGGCGCGCACTACTGCTTGCCTGCAATGGCTGACGATATCGGTTTGTCGACAGTAGCCTGACACTCCCTGCTTGTTACGCAACATTTACGCCATTACTGCGATTCATATCCACTAAGTTTACTGCATAATGAAAAATAAGCTCTAACAGTCATAGTTCACTGAATTCCGTGTCTACCTCCGTTTGCATCAGCGGGCGGATGGAATGGTCTCGCGGGCCGGAGGTTCCCCACCCCTGCTTTAAATGTTCTAATCCTGAATATTTTACTTCATAATTCGTTAACGTGGTTAATTTTCTCAAAGTGCGACTTAAAGATTTTAGGTCGGCTTGCAGTGGTATGGTCGGTCTATTTTTGTTGTAACTAATGATATGCACATCACATTTCAATTAGCGCGTTCATTTGTGTGAAAGAAATGCGCAGAACAACGTAGCCCTGAAGTTTCCTTCTTGATGTCTTATTGAATATTCACCTTGTTTCCTTTTTATTCGAATGAACCTAATCACTTAAACATAGCTTTTAGAGCGAACCCGTTCCATCCGGTCTCTCGGAACATGGCAGTCGCAAAGACGGAGCTGGTTAGTTCCAAAAGCTACGTTTAGGTTATTCGATTTATTCAAATAAAAAGGAAACAGGATAAATATGCCGTGGAACATCGATAAGAAAATGAGATTAAGTCCTGTTGCAAGCCCTGTATTCACGTAGACTTACACCCTGTACAAATAACCTGGAACACTGAAGTGGAGCCCCAGTGGCGCAACCGGTTAGCGCGTCGTACTTATAAGCAGTACAGAACCTGCTAACGCAATGCGAAGGTTGTGAGTTCGATCCTCACCTGGGGCATTTTTTTCCGTAGCGCAGGTGAACCTTCGATTACCGATTGCGATTTTAACGTAGTTTGTCCTTTTCTTTCGTTTGTCGTTAATATTTTCTGACTGTTGATTAAGATCTTTTCCACTGCTGGACTTGCACCAGCGCTTTGGTTATTTTGTCTCGATGGATGCATTCTTGCTAACAATAACTAACTCTTTCGTAAATCTGATTCTACATATGTCCTTAAAGTAGAACAATTGCAGTAGGCGCACATGCGATAAGTTAGTCCTTTCTATAGGTACAAGAAATCATGCAGTAACTACGAATTACTTACGGAGTCTTTTCAACTTGTTGACGAAAACGGTGACTTTACTTGCATAGCGCAAACGTCAGAAGGCCATTAGGTTTGCGCTGAGGGCGGGAAAAGTTCACTCCCAGAAGCTACGTAAGCCGCCTTTTTTTGCCAACGCGTTGAATAGGTTCCATAAGTAATTCGTAGTTATGAGAACTAACGCACCTGTTCATATAAACAGCATTTTCTAGGTACGAGAAAAGGTAAATTGTAAAACAGTGACCAATTAGGATGTACTTGCGATGGGGAATCCTAGCTTTCAGAGTACCTCGCTGAGGAAGAAACAAGGCAGTTCTAAAAGTTGTTTGCGCCTTGCGGGTACATTGTAATTTACTCATTATGCAACTGTGTACTTCTTTCGTTCTCAGTAAAGCTTGTTAACTTGCCGTACGTCTCAGTTATTCAATGGAACCGTACGCAGCTGTTATGAAAAACTCGATATTATGGTTAAATGGGAATTGCGAATGCAAAGAAAATCACTTTGGTTTGAAATTTCCGTTATAAGTACGTTTCTCGTTGAAGTTCAGTTGCTAAATAGGAATAAAAATTCACTAATGTTGAAACAGACTGTGTTAAAAAGTTAAGTCTTTCTAGCTATTGACGGAATCAGTATCTGTTTGCATTGTTCAGCGTAGGCTCCTGTTAGGAAAGCAGACTGTTCAACACCAGTACGTGTTAATTAGTACTTCTTGATTTTATAAGACCAGTACCACTATTTCCCACGTCTGCAAAAGGGGGTCTAACTTTATGTCACCATTTAAAAAAAAAATGAAGCATGATGTATGCAAATTCTCACCTGATGCCCCAACTTTACTATGAAATACACAATATACTGTTGTCATTTTCTTAGTTTTGGCAAATATGATTTACGTCAGTTGCAGCTGTGGTTTTTATCTAACTGGAACCTTCTTGTGGTATAATACTTTCCCTGTTGACCAAACAAACATACAGGAAGTCATTCATTACCCGCGTTCTGCTCGACTATTGTCTTCGACAATATAAGATTGTGCTCTTCTATTGCTATTAATAGTATCACTAGCACTATCAATCGTTGTGTGGCCTTTTCATGTATTATCATTTTGCATACTGCTTCAAATCCATTCTTTTGGAACGAGTTTATCCAATGTTCAATTTAGAAATCAACAATAGGATAACCCTAATGCGCCAACGAAACGAATTGCTAAAAGCAGGGATGCGAGAACACGGTACATGTATAGCAGTGCGTAAATTAGCTGACGATGGCAAATGTGGGCGTCAAACAGAAGTTGTAACACTGCGAGCATGGTTTACTAAAGTGGTTCATCCCACGTAACGTTCGCTGTCCCTACTTTCTTCAGCATAGATATTCCTCCGTTAGTTACAGGTCAACAATGCATGTCAGTGGCACGTAGCCCATTGGCAAAAGTGAAATACCATTGAACAGTTTGGAGTAGACGCTGTTCTCAACAGGCCCAATAATGAATTCACCAGGATGATAAGCTGGCGAATGTAGTTTGTAGAGATTTTTAAGCATAAAACTGCGCACATTCACTACTAGGCGTGGCCGTATGCAGAAATAACGCCACGTATTTGGCAGAACTGCGTGCTTTACTGAATAATCTTGACGAAACTGGCAACTGTCCCAGTGGTGCAACCGGTTAGCGCGTCGTACTTATAAGCAGTACTTAGCCTGCTGACGGAATGCCAAGTTTGTGAATTCGATCCTCACTTAGAGCAGATGTACGCATCTTAGTTTGTTAAGGAGAGTTATACTCATTTCGTATCATCTAATTTTCGCACTTGGAAATGGCTGTCAGAATGATGTGCCAAGTTGAACATGCTGTAATACAACACTTTGAAATCCGCGCGCCACTGACAATGGAACTCTTAAGCAGGCGTCGATAACATCTTCATTTTACATATGGACTGCTCGTTAAGTGCAGATGGACTAAAAGTTAGCGTATGAGCCATGGAGCATCTAATTTAGCGGAACTAAGTTTCCCTTTGCGTTGCCATAATCCGGAGTGCAGATGCCTGAATCAGTGATTGGCTTAAAACTGTTTCACTTGCAGATTTTGCGGGAAGTCGAAGCCTCATAGTCATCATCCAGTGTTATTCTGTTTCCATTGTTCTCCATCGCTCCAAATTGTAGCACATCTAATTATTGTTCTTGCGTGGAAAACCATACAAAATGAGTTATAAACTTGTTATATGTCACTATCACGTACCTATTACGTTACGGTCATGGGCACGATACCTGAAAATCGCCCGACCGGAACTGGGTGTAGTATCGCCGTCGTGCTCGTTTCGCGTGCTCAATAAACGCTTGTCACTCCCGCTCCTGTCCGCGGCTGACTCCTCCAGGCGAAGACATAACAAAAATCATAAGCGATTGGATAAATTTGGGAAAAGTAAATCGTCTGCCTTCGGTATTTCTGTTTGTGTTCGGGTTTGCTTGCCTTTGTTGCACAGGCATATCCTAAACGTTTCACCAGTTTGGCGTCAATCTTCAAACTTATCGATACTCATAGCGAGTTGAAAGCAATATTTTCCTTGGGCTTTCCTTCGGCTGAATACATTTTTTAGGCTTGGAAGTTTTCCCTTAAGTTGCGTAGGGGAGATGGCTGGCTGACAGCTAAAAGGTTAGCGGGCGCTGTCTCTCCTCGCGCCTGTTCCTAATTTAATGGTTTGTTGGACCTCGCGTCGTTTCGTCGGCGCATTGCTCGACGGCGGAACCGGTTTGATCATTTTAGTTGGTGCGTATAAATCATACGTTAGAAATGAATGCATAAATTTGTATTGTATTAATATTGTTACTTTATTCTTCACCCTGGCACAAGTTCATGCTTTCTGTTTTTCATGAATTCATCCGTCAAATCATTAGTACTCGTAGCATAGTTGTTCCTTTATCGTTTTGCTATTCTTCGCTGCGTTTCCGTTATGGAATAAACTACAGTTGGTCTTATGTCAACTAGAGACATTCTGCTAAAACGTTATCCTAAAGTAAGCGCCAAGGTGATAAAAGTTATCGATTAGATCCTGTAGCATGGAATGATAGAAAAATACAAAAATTACCATTGTTTACGTAAGGCTATTTTCTTCTATGGCGAATGAAATGGGCCGTTGAGCAGAGTGCCGTCGAAGTAGGGCTACTGGAACATGGCAAGATCATTCACGGCAACAGCAAGTACGCGAGATGTTACTAGTCGTTCTGTTGCTCTGCCTTCTTCGTAATGTGGACACATTCTTCTGGGAAATCGATCGTGAAGTGTGCTGAGCAAATAAGTTCCCGAAAGACACATTTTGACTAACGAAGTTCCAGGATTGGCGCCTCAATCGGAGGGAAAGGCTAAAGGTGCTCGCGGCTCCCGTAGATCTTCGACGTCCCATTTCTCATTCTGTAGGAACAACCGAAGCGCCACGTGTGATTGATATGCAATTAATTGAGGCAACAACAATAGCTTTTGGACGAACTGCAGAGGGGAGCGCCCATTTTTTCAGGACGCCAGCTCAAGTTGGTCGACCACGGGTGCACATGATTGCCAGGCGTGTTCTACAGGATTCGCCCACCAGAGACAAGCATATGATCGATGTATATACAGTGCGTGTCCGCTGGTTGGACCCTATTTATTGGAACGACGGAAGCAGTGAATTTAGCTCTGGGCGGTTTGAAGGAGAAGGCAATAATCGAAGATGGTATGAAATCAGATGTTGGGTATCCTCTGAAGGTGTTCAACCTAGGATCTTGGTCAATAGGCGTTTAAGTGCTGAATTTAGCGGTTACGGTGAGAAATTTCAATTCCCGCCAAATTGGGATTTGACCTTCCAGTGCGCCGTACGCGCCATTAACGGTTTGGGAAGTGCCGGTCGCTGGACGGCAGCAGAGCCGGTACATGTGTTGCGCATTCCCATACATTTGCCAGGACTTGTTGACATCGACGTGAGACACTTGAGTGAAAGTGAAATTAACAATATTCTTTCATCCGCTGTACGCGTTTCCCGGGGAAGAAATGTTTTGTAAACGTAAAGGTCGTTGATGTTCCTGACGCTGGTCAACACTTTCATTTGTTCTTTTTAACATCTGCTACGTTTGAACTATTTGCATTTTCGCAAGTTGTTCTAATTAAATGTTCGAAAGACGAGTACTGCAGCTCATTTCTGGCAATTCCCATTCGATTCTACTGTTTGTAAAATCATACAATGAATGTTTTACGTCATACTGAATTACATATTGAATTCTTTCTTTGATTTGGTGCTCCAGCGTCAGCGGTGTGTAGAGTTTTAGGCTCTTGCCTATTCATGATGTATCCAAATTTTCAACCGTTCTGTATTTGCTCCAATAAATTGAATTTGCAGTAAGTCTAGCCTTTTCTTGAATACTGCTGTTTGATTAGAAATACTGAAAATACATGGAGGTGCTAACCATAAAGAGGAACCGTGTCAGGGCACACGGTTTGCTCATTGTCACGATTTTCTTCTGTTATCTCATCGTTCAGGGGTCATGTATATTACTCGCGAAGACAAACGGGTCTTCTGTAAGCGGCACAATAATTTTCTCGTTACGTTGATGATTAGCTGGCCCATGTAATTTGCAATAACTTCAACGATTGTGGATCCCATTAGAAAAATTAACAAGTTTGTGGTAATCGCAATACGCGAAACCACAGACAACTCTCCAGGTACTGCTTTTCTTTCTTAAACGTTTCAACAAACTTAAACTTAGTTCGGTCCTTGCACTGTTAAATTCTTCTTCCAATCAAGCAGTGAGAACGTTATGTACCATAAATACAATATGAACACAAATGTATACCTTGTCAATGATTTCAGAAGCAGCAAAGAGCTATACAGGGGGTCCTCGTTTAACGTCAGGATGCGTTCCTGGAGAAGTGACGTTAAGCGAAAACGACGTTAAATGAAACTGTCTTGATTGGGGCTATTATTGGGGCTATTATTTTGATCTGGGCTGCGGGGGATGCGTTCGAAGCGCGTGATGGCGATGCCAAAGAAAAACTGAGACTTCCGGAGCTATTCCACCGAGGTCTGCGCCAGCTATAAGTTACCTCAAGATATTAGCAAAATAAAAATACCTTTTATTCAGCTCTATTTTCAGTGTTTCCAAGTAGCTGAAGTAGTACTGATATTACAGGCTACCAATATAGCCCATCTTCATGCTTATCTGTGCTGCAAAAACCTATTCAGTGTCTGCTGCTGTGCATGCCTTTTCTTCCTTTTGTATATCGACGCGAATGATAAGCGGTTTGCATACGCGGACAGCGAATCGGACGCGCAGTGACCACGCAGGGGTATGGGCGCGTCCAAGTTATAGCGAACACTTAACCGGAGAGGAGGCCATCTGTGAGCAACCTCCGTGCCCCCGTCAGACTTTCCCAGAGGGATTCACTGAGTAGACGCTGACCAGGCGCATCATCCCTCATAAGCTGGTGGGTGCTGGACAGTCGCATCGTCCATAATAAAGATCCTATTCATTTCAAACTGACAGGTAACCGCTACTGCCGGGTAGAGTTACACTAGCCAAATGGGCGAACCTGTCAATCTTTGTGTGTACTGTATTTCTTCGCCCGTTCACGAGCGACGTTATAGCGAAAACGACGCTAAGTGAAACGACGTTAACCGAGGACCCCCTGTATTCATATTGTCTTGGCTACACTCTGCGCTGTAAATTTTGAACAGGTGTTGCTTAGGAAAGTTCGCAGAACTCATCTTGCACGACATCAGATAGTCGACCATTCAAAAATATACCGGTATTTCGTGTATACGTAATGCAAGTAGTCTTTTATGTATTGCATACGCATGCTCTATTAATCTGCAATGTACTTTTCAATAGCCTTAGCCGTAAAGCACATATACTCCAAATCGTCAATTGACCAGCCAAAAAGCGCATAATTTGTGGCGGTGTCAAACCGTACCACGCTTATTAAAATTTAAGCTTATTTTCTGTTTCTTATTTCGTCGACTTAATCTGTTCATTGAGAAAGAAGATTGCAAATGATATTAACAGTTTATAAGAATGCTAGGCGCGCATTTCTTCTAGTGGTAAAAACGTTGCCCCAGGTGAGGATCGAACTCACAACCTTCGCATTTCGTTAGCAGGTTCAGTACTGCTTATAAGTACGACGCGCTAACCGGTTGCGCCACTGGGGCGATGATTGCTACGCGAAGTTCTTGCATGAGAATTTTTAGCACAACGGCAAGTTCAACGAGTGAGCGTTTTAAACTTCTAAAAAACAACAGTCCGCTAGTTATGTTCTTGTGCATTGTATTAGTCAATAGTTACTAATTGAACATAGGATGTTTGGTAACGGGACCGTTTGTCATCTCTGATCTTCAGTACGGTGGATGCCCGTTGGAGCTTCTGGTATCTGAAATAGACCAAAAAACACGCCCTACCAACGCATGGTGGTTTATTTCAGACACCAGAAGCTCCAACGGACATCCACCGTACTGAAGATCAGAAATAGTTACTAATGTAGAAATTATGCTTTGCTCACTTCATGTATTTGATCAAAATGGGACACAGTTGTTTTTCCGAAGTAAACGCTTTATGTTTTCATGCACTTCGTACTCAAGTTAAGACTAGGACATTCTCTTCTATTATAGCAACTGCGCTGCACGCATGCAATGCAGAAATTTGTCAAAGGTGATGCTTCTCTTTGCAGGAGAGAATATTAACCAGCGTATCAGTGAATTTTACTTAGTATATTGTTATATTTATGATTTTGAGAATATGAATCCGAAATGCGGGATATGATCTCGTGTTTAATTTAAAAAAACCAATGGTTTCAATCCCGTTAAAACCTGAATGAAAACACACGGAGCTTTCGGGACAAGGAGAGTCCCGAAAGCTCCGTGTGTTTTCATTCAGGTTCTAACGGGATTGAAGCCAGTGGTTTTTTGAAGTATATTTATGATTGAATGATTATGTGTCTTCCCTGTTGGCTTTTTCTAAACTAACAAACCTTGACGTGAGTAATTGTTTATTAGCTCATGAGTGCAACGGAGCTATGGAAACAATTCGGTTCCGTCTTCAGTTTTTACTAATTAGGATGTGGTGGCTTCAAGGCAGGCGTATTGCAACACCTGGCTCGATGTATTGTTACTTTTAATGGCTCAACGGTGCGGTAGCCGTAAATGTGTAGTACGTCCAACATTACTTTGCGCGAAAGTTACCTGTAGGGGTGGGATAACGCACCTGTTTATATTAATGTCAATCTCGTAAAGTAAGTTCATTTGTAAGTAAGTCAACTCTTATTGTCAACATTGAAGCTTAATATTTCAATGTTTGTAACGGGCTCCTCGATTTAAACGAATTGAGAAATCACGGGAAATTTTACCCGTTGCTAAAAGCCACGTTAATGGAAAAGATGTTTATTTCAAAACTAGAAAACCGTGCCGCGCGATGGTCAGGAAAGCGGAGCTTTCGGTCCAATCTAGGCCCGCCTTCTGGCGAGTGGCACTGTGGTTCGGATGAGTAGAGGGACTCTCCCTGAAAGCCAAGCTTGGGGGAAAGCACAGACAGCGCTGAAGACTGGCAAAATGGTAAAAACGCTGTGCTTCACGGAACGGAATCAATATTGCTGCAGACTGTACAACTATAGCATTAGAAAGACCACTCTTGCAAAGCCTATTTTCGTTGAACTCTGCTGACATAAAAGTGAAGATACCACGAGCCATGTTGATTTGGAATAATGACATATTTGGTATATCTTTGTTCAACCAAACGGTCAACATAGGCAGCCATACGGTCGACAAGAAATAGTTGCACTTAGTAAGAAGATAGATGGCCGTATTTCAAGTCTTACTATTTTTTGTCGACCGTTTACTGCGCTGTTTTTCGCGCCTTTTTAGTAGGTCATCACGCGTAGGTGGAATAGCGGTAACTTTTCCTGTTATTCAATGGTGACTTAATTGCGAGGTTGAAATTTCACGAAGTAATGGCAGCATTTGTATGATATTTTAAACCATTTTTTGGTTTGTATACATGAATGAAAGCTGCGGACGATGAACAGGAAATGATCCATGAAGAACTACAAATGTTAAGATATGTGTATGGCACCATAGGCGAACTAAGATGACAGCCACTTCTGATTATGGAAAGCTTCAGGGCATTTTGAGTAGAAAAATGCGCTTAAATGCCCAGGAGAGGATCGAACTCACAACTTTTGCATTTCGTTAGCAGGTTCAGTACTGCATATAAGTACGTCGTGCTGACCGGTTGCACCATTGGGCGCATAGTAGTGGCGCATTTTGGTATTGTAATAGATTAACTGTAGGTTTTTCCTCTTGTGTGATAATTTGCTAAATTGAAGGGGTAATTGCAGATGGTCATTTGAAATTCAAGAATGACGGTTCATTATGTATGTCACCCGGTAATGTGTTATCTAACTTTTGAAGTCTCATTTACTAATATTTTTTGCTGTTACCAATACAAGTAAATTGTTCCTCCAAAAAGCATTTGCTTGGTGTTGGCAATGCTCACACAGGGATTCAGCCGTAGACCATTCAAGATCTTCAACGCCCCTGTTAGCCACCTGATATTCTCGGAAATATTCACTCTGTATCATTATTACAGCTTGCAGTTTGAAAATTTTCGTAAAGGGACTTATATCGTGTGAATATTAAATGAGCAGGAATTGGAGAATCCCTTCCTTTTCGTCGCATTAGCCAACGTATTTACTTGTGTGAAAACTTATTTGGACGTTCAGCAATCTTACCCAATGAATCAAAATTTGTGTTTTCTTTTCAGCTTTTTAATCAGTGATAGTCTCGTGACAGGCTGATGAAAGTTTTTACTAAAAGCGGTTGGATTTGAGGAATGTCAACTTAAGAAAAGCGATAAAACAGAATACTAATAGTTGAGAAAACTCGGTTTTACATTTTCCCCAATGTGTCTTCTCAACAGGAGATTGCAATATTCAGTATGAACTTCTTTGACTAAGAAGCATTCGACTCGAGTATTCTATTCCTTGCATATACAATTTGCTTAATCCTAATATCATTTAACCTCATCAAAGCTGAATTCACCCAGATTGTCTACTTACGAAAGCAAGTCCAATACAGCTGACTTAATAGACGAATTGTTTCTTTGATTTTATGATACTGAAGAACCGCTAATCTCTTATCTTTCGCTTCCGCTTGACTTAGTAAATCATTTCCGATGATTATTATTGTTGCATTGCTATTAGTTTCAGAAATTGACAGGAGAAGGCGGTAACCTATTACTTGGATTGTCGCCTCTCTCTTTTTCATTTTATGTGATGCTCACGTCTCTATTTTCAACGAGAAAACTGCTTTCGTTTCCGGTGAATACTATTATACTTGTTTTATCACGCGTGAATAAGACATGATTGAATTTGTGACATTCTGTTATAATTAGTAGAACCTTTGGCCTTGAAATACATATGGCGTATTTGTGGCATTATTATTTTGTCAGACAGGTTGTCTGCTAGTTCAGTATACATGTTGCACTTTCTCAGTTTATAGTTAATTCCAATTTGCATGTACTGAGAGATAATGAAAAAATGATATGGTATCCTTGTTAAATGATCTTTATTTAGCGTAGCTTTCGGAACTTTCGTGTCCGTCGTCAGCGCAGTTGGAAAGCAGCACGAAAAACTGCTCTGACGACGGAACACGAAAGTTCCGAAAGCTACGCTGAATAAAGATAATTTAACAAGGATACCGTATCATTTTTTCATTATTATGAAACGCCTTGTTACTAATTTCTGTTGCTTCAGGTACTAAGAGATGGAGCAAATGGAAAGTGCTAAGCAGCAGTTTTCCTCACTATACGTGTACGTTGAATGGCTTTGAGGTTCACTTAATGTGCGGAAAAAATGATTAAGTCTTTATGAGGAAAATGCTTGGCTGCTTTGCAATACACATTACGCGACAAGTAGAGTGGAAAATTATGATTAGTGACCTCAATTACAGTAGGCAGTGAGTGACGGTAACTGCTGTAGCACCATCCACCATGTTCGCATGAGACGTTTCACGTTGCCATTCATCGGCGCAGACTTCGTAGTTAACATATTTTCCCTGTTGGATCAACAAATTGGAGACATCGTTCCACCTTCGCTATAAGTTACTAAGTTACTTAGTAGTCCATCATTGTTACTGGAGCTACCGTATAGCCGATGTAAATTTCTTGCAGCGAAAGCTGTAGCACACACGCGTGAAGAATAGTCAACTTTATGGCTGGCCTCGCATTCTTCGTTAGCTTATCCGTATGGTAGCAGTCAACAAGTTGACCTCAGCTATGCTCGGCAATCTTGTACACAGGAGGGGCAGTTTCAGCTTTTGAGGTGTTTTTCCTCGCCATAGCGGTTAGCTATTTTTATTCGAAAAGAACAAACGCCCTTCTAACGAGCAGAGAGTTCGTGAACTTAAGAAACAGCTGTCAGGTTCATGGGCGAACATTGGTGCATATACATTCTGTCTTCATTCATCGTCACTAAGACAGAATGCATTTCTGTATGCAGGAAACCTTAAGTTTTTTGCACTTTGTGGAATGCGCGAACTGGAAAATGCATTGCAATTGTTCTCTGATAATGTCGTAGCCTTAGGAGACTCGCGTTCAATGAAATGGTAAGGTGTCAAATATTAAAATTGCCTGTACGCAATTGGTTCGATCTCTAGCTGCGCGTATCGATTTGCGCATAGTTTCGTTCCTGTTATGATGGTCCATATGCTGGCGGTCTACTCGTGGTGGTACTCCAATTAATAGTGCTGCTTCGGCTTTCTCTTCGTTAGCTTATCCGATGGCTTACCGCCGTCCATACCCCCGAGGCAATTACAGATTGTGCATTAAGCTTTCAAAAGCATAAGCACTAGCCTGGAACTTGCACCATTGGCGTGCATTAGTGACATCACCCTTCTGCTTCTCAAGGCGAATTGGGCATCCCTTCCCTTCTTTCAGTCTGTGCTAGGGACACTTGAATCCTTTGCTTCCGTTCGGAATTTCATGCTGCCATCGCCACTTCACTATTGCGCAAACACAAATTTTGCATATGCTGTCTCATGAACCTTTCGAATGTCGGTTCACAAAGGTGTCCCTTTCGAGCAAACAATTGTACGTTGAGGAATTTTTGCAACTGGTTTCAACGAATAAGTAGCAGCGAGAAGCATTATGAGTTCAAAGAATGGTAATGGTCGTCCCAGTTCAGGAAAATGGGACGTTCTATAACATCAGATGGTTGAAATATAATGGTATTAAACAAAGTTGCGCTGAATATTGGCAGGATAATTTGACTGGCTGGTCAATTAGAACAGATAGATTGCTGAAGAAAAGTTGCATAGACGAATAGGACCTCTCGTTCTTTCAGAATACGCTGTAGGAGCAGCGAGGCTGGACGGGCCATGTATTCAACTATTCTTTGCGTTGCAAACATCAAACCTAGACTACCTACTGTCACTCGTGACAGCTCTAGCATGTCAAATGTGTACAATGAATAAGGTGAACGCTTCCAAGTGGAAGTCCCTTAGTCCATCATTGTTACTGGAGCTACCGTATAGCCGATGTAAATTTCTTGCAGCGAAAGCTGTAGCACACACGCGTGAAGAATAGTCAACTTTATGGCTGGCCTCGCATTATCAGTGGTAACAGGGTACAATTTATCGATCCCAAGATTTGAGCAGAGTCCCTTCGCTATAAAGTATCGCTTAATACTGATTAACGATGCTCATGTGCTAAGTTTACTCACATACGGATTTTGGAGTGACCATATGACGGAAGATGCCAGCGGGAGATTCTTCTTCCTTTCTGTTTCTTCGGACAGCTCTGACATTGATACGTATCCACTTCCACGTGGTTGGTCAGCTTTCAATTTATTTATCTCTCAGCGTAGCTTCAGCGTTTCTCGTTCATACTTCGGCATTCAGTCTCAATGCGCATCAGCTCGCTGCAATCCGAGGTGCTCGAATTTGCCACCAATGGCGAACTGCTGTGTTGCTTTTCTTCAGCGTTCGACCAACGTTTGCAAATGTCAAAACGGCCCATTCTTAAACGACAAAAAGGACAAAGTAATGGGGCGCGCACGGATAAAGTAAGCACACGTAGAGTGTTTCTGCCTACAGGGACCATTTTTCAACGCTTTACGATGACAATAAATTTTCAACGTTCAACCAGTGATGCGGTAAACCCTTGAAAATTAGTTTACGCCCGGCGCCAAGGCATGACACTTTCAAGCAGCGCTTAGTCTTTTAATAAGAGGGGCAGAAGAAATTCCTGACGGGGCTGTCGCCTTTAGGCGCTGCAGGCAACTGAAGTTCGCCGGCCGGCGGAATCCCAACGTAACACACGCAGCGAAGGACGTTGCAAAAACGTGTTGGTAATTTTTCGAAAAAGATACATTTCCTTCACCTTTCGCAAACCGGTAATACGGTTGCCGCCGTTGAATGATGATGACCTTAGCGTTGTTATGCAAAAAGCTAATGAGCATCTTACCGTGGGCACAGAAAGCAAGAGCACGTCCATCCTATGACAGCTGCGGAACTGATCAGGGCCACGCTAATGTATATAGCTTTGTGCAGGGTCGAGGTGCCCGATACCGCACGGTCTGTGGGATGCTGTTTTCTATCGCTGCCATTCCCGCTTGACGATCCTTTAATCAGCGTCATGTCGATAACGAGGCGGTTCGTAGAAAAAAGGTTTTCTAATAGGTGGATCCTTGCTTCCAGTACCGCAGCAACCATACTGGAAGGAAGCAATCGCCATCTGTCGTCTGCTTCAGCGGAGTTGTTTCCGTCAAGCGAACGGTTAACGGAATGCAAAACAACGAAGCTAAGTCGGGTCCTCTTCGATTCTGCGCATTCAAGGGAAATTAGTATCACGTTGCGAGCGTTCAAGTCGACCAGATCTCTTTGGTCCACGTCCATGCAACTACCCATTGAGCATTCCTCTCGTATCCACCAGGCGATGTATTCTTTAATGTAATTCTCGTAAGCCTGACCCCGGTGGATTTGCTTTGCCAAGTCAACGGAGCAATCGTCAAAATGGACGGACACTGCCTGGATACTGTCAAACAAATCTGAGCAGACGGCTTCGTGGGCGTTGGTTGCTGAGCAAAGGCATTGCCATTCTGTGCCCACATTGCAAGTAATGTTTCTGTCGTACGGTGAATAGGTTAAAGATAGCTCATTGCGTGCCCATGCTAGCATTGTTGCTACCAGCGCGACAGTGGGCAGACAGTGGAGATTCATGACGAACACCAACGGAGGTCTCTTGTTGTGTGGTCCACGCTGGGCAA
Source organism: Trichuris muris (assembly GCA_000612645.2). Lineage (NCBI taxonomy): Eukaryota > Metazoa > Nematoda > Enoplea > Trichinellida > Trichuridae > Trichuris > Trichuris muris. The sequence continues at coordinate 16,830,518 of CBXJ02000086.1, read as the reverse complement.
GTCACTAAACGTGGTGTGACCATTGATGCCCTGATGGAACCATGTAGGCGATTCAGCAACGCTTGTGGACCTGTCGTCGTGTGGTCGACATTATTTCTGGTGTCAGATTTGCCAAACGTCCTCGACCTGAAAAGAGCAGCCCGCTGCGTGAATACGTTTTTAATTTCCTTGATTTCCCTATATTGGCGCTCAAAAACGTCCACCTATCCACGCGATGAAGCGATGCGCATTGATGACCGATAGCCAAGCGCGACCCCCTCTGCATCTGTTACCATCGGATGTCCGTCATTGAGGCAGCGAGCGGGCCTGCACAGCCTCAGTGAGCGCTTTTTGACAAATCTCCATTCCTCAACGTCAGCATTTTCCAAGGAGTCACTTATCTCTCATTCGTCGCTCCCTCATCTCGCTTTGCTACAATCTCGCTGAAGTGTAGCTCTCGATTTCTCTTTTTCCGCTGCCACAAGAAAACTAGATTTTAACATGCCGCTATAAAGACTAGAAACAGCAGCGCTGATTGATGACCCTCACCGCGCTGTAATCATTGGTAGAATAATCTTTGACCGAATCTCTGACCCACGAGATGAGCGTGACACGAATTCCTGTACGGTGAGCCGGGTTAGAACCACCGCCTATGGCTACTACAAGTCGTATCAGGTGATTAGGGCACCGTTTTTACTGTTGTTTACTCTGTCAGCAGCGGCACAGTAGTTCCACTGCTTCACTGGTAAGCGCCCCCTTTTGCTGGCAATGGTAAACATGCTTCAACTGGCGCAGTATCCACTGTAGCATCATTATTCCGATAGGACATTTTCTCCTCGCTACGGGATGTACATTTTTTGAAATGTCAAACTGTAAGAACAATTTGCTAATGTGCAGTAGAGATATACGTTCAAGTTGAACTTCGACTTGCGCGGCACGGTATGCAGACCTGCACTTTCGTCTCCCATTTTCAGCGCTTATGGACACATGCTTGAGTGATACTGCTTCGTTGCTTTGAAGGTGCCTGAATGAGTAGCAGTAGCGACGCTGAAGCGGTAATACAGGGCAGAGAGGCTTTCAACGTGTCTGGCAAATCGATTCAATCGAATATTCGTTGAAAAGGCTTTCTTTTCCCTAGTTGGAAGGTGGACTCAGCGATCCGAATGATGAGAAAATAGCGATCTGCTTGACAGGGTAGCAATTGTCCTAATGCTCATGAACCAACTATTAATAGTATTGGAGAATTCGAACATGGAAAATTCTATGGTCAGTGGTGACGGCGATCGCACTAAACTTGAAGAAATGTTAGCATTTTTTGATATGCTCAGCATCAGTCAAAGGCTGAGGCCAATAAAACGAAGACAGTTTGACATGTACTTTGGTAGATGTGACATGTGTGAAGCCGTGAATCTGGTCGTCGAGCTAAGGTCAGGCGAAACGGGTGCACTTAATCCAAGTAAATTCGTGTCGCAGGTGCGGATCGTGGGCGTGCGGTCGGCACTATAGGAGTCTAACGGCAGAGGGGCCTATGACGTTATCGTTGAACAGCTACTACGGTGAACATAAGCGAAAGAAGTCGCTTTAATCTCATAAATAACTCGTGACGTACTTTGCATGCCGCAACCAACTTTTGCGGGCATCAAATGAACAACCCAATGAGGCAACCGCCTCACCATTGCGCTGAGTAATGAGCATTGGCTGCGCAATCGAACACTATCTCTGCCTGCTACTGAATCCCTGTTATTCGTACTTTCGCTCAAGTTGTAAATTCTAACCCGCTAGCAGAAACCAGTTGTAACCGTTATTGTACAGAATGTACAACAGAATTTTACTTCTTGTTGTTGAAGTGAACGAGTGATTGATTAGTTGAGAAATTGCCTTCGTTTACGATTTGGCCAACGAATGGAAGATTAATCAACATCCAAGAGATTAGCACTGGTCTGCGCTGTCCTTACTGAATGCGCAGTTTTCGTAGGGATAATGTTAACTCATTTTTCTCCACACAAATGTGAAGAGAAACGTGAGGAAACAATTCCATTGCTGTACACATTACTCTCCTTTGCAGAAAGATCTGCTTTTTATCCGATTCATTGGGCTGACGTCAAAGGCAACGCCTCTGAGCTGTTGATTATTTTCTCTAATGGACTGTTGATGCCAAAGCCGCGTATATAGTGTAATTAATTTAACAATGGTTTCCACCGTCAACTGCTCATTAGTATTAGCTATTGCTGACGTGACCATCTCGTCTTGGTGGCCATTATTCTTCCAACAGGTAGTTCGATGTAAGAAGTTCGTTACTTTCGAGGGAAAAAGAATAGTCCACTATGTTTTAGCGCGTTTATTTGAGATATCACTAAAGAACAGGCAGTTGTTTCATACTGACAATAGAAGAGTTACCTGTGGGCGGGAGGGGTAGTCCAGCTTGTTCAGCGTCGTCTGCAGCTTCTGGTTGCCTGTCCAACTGAATTCCAACTACGGATGATTGCAATCTGATTGGCCAGAGTTTGTTACGGGTTCGGACGATGCTCATCTGACCCTAAATGGTCGTTCGACGAGGTAGTCGACGTAAGCAGGACGCTGTTGACGGCGGAATAAATGGTCGGTGTCTTCAGAAAAGATCGGACCGTTTGGCAGATTACGATCTGGTCAGCCATAGGCCGTCGTTGCATTAAGTCTCCAATGACCGACGACGACCGCTCCCCTTTGTGGCGTGACGTTTCTTGTCCGCTTGCAATTCCCAGAAATGTGCGAGTCTGATTAGCCTCAATTAAACTTGGCAGGCGCTGCGAAACTGCTGATTAGAAAATTTCCAACTTTGGACCCATCTGTTTGGAGAGCCACGCGCAGAGAGTTCATGTGAACAAGCAGTCCAGCGTTTCAGCGTGGCTCGCCACCCTCACTTTCAACGCAGCCGATGGTCTGGTTGGCTGAAGTTCACATTTCACTGTTCTTACTTTGATATGCTCGAACAAATACGCGCACGCGATATATTGCACTCGTCTAAGTGTCAGCCACTTCAGATTTTGTCTAGTGAACTGTTGCTTTTAGGAGATCTTTTCAGCCTATATAGGTAGTCCTCGCTTTACGCCGCTTCTCTATACATCGCTCATGGAGCAGACTGTCACGTTACAAAAAACACTCAGGTTCTGTCTACTAGCTGTTGTATAGTGTAAGTTATAGGGATACTATTGTTTTCAGTTTGTTTTTAACGTGTTTGTTTTTGATCTCCTTTGTGGTCACAGGTGTATGTTGTCACCTGTTATTTTGTGAACACTTGCTGCTACATTTACCTTTGTGCCAAACGTTGCGTACGTGCCCCTGACCTATGCGCCTCTCCAAAGGAAAGAAAAGGAGTGACACTAGTGGCAAAACTAGGCTGTGCATATATCCGCTGATGGACAGTGAAATGTGATATTGCAAAAGCTCTAGGTTTATTCCCAACTACTGTGCGAACGATTTGTGGTAACGCTGAGAAGATTGATGCTTGCGCTGAAACCTTAAGGTCTGTTCAAGCAAGCGCCTTAACTCGTAACAGAAGTAAGACAACGGAAGAAACGGAGAGGCTTTTAAGCAGACTGAATAATAATGAGCGGATACAAGTGCTACAGAGAATTATGCGAATAGAAGAAAAAACGTGCGCAGCAATAAACGTTGAACGGGTTTTGAAAGCCCCAGCAAATCAGCTAACAGAGTCACCAAAACTTGATTAAACGATTATCTAATTCTTACAGGAGTATCTTAAAAGTGCTTAACAAACGTACTTGTTTCAGTGCTTGAAATTAAAAATTTAATGTGCCACAGTTCAATGGTTAAGTAATGTTTCTTGATTATAAATTTACCGGCGGAACGTAGCTCCAACCTTTTCTATTAATATTTGTGTAATGGCAGTCGTTTCGTTATACGACGCGTCTCCAGGAACGCATCTCTGACGTTAAGTGAGGATTACTATTATATATATATATATATATATATATATATATATATATATATATATAAACTGCGAAAAGTTTTTCATGGTATATCTTCGTTCTGTGAAATCTTTTATTCTTCCTCTGGTCAGCATAGCTTTTTGGACCGCACCGTCGGTCCGTCATCAGTGCAAATAAAGTTAGTCGGCTGTCCAGTTAGTCAACGGTTCAGCTAACCCCTCCGCTTGATTTTGCTGACCTAAGGGAGAACAAAAGATTTCACAGAGCAGGGTCATACTGTGAAAAACTTTTCGCAGTCGTCCATCTAGCAAGGTCCAACAATCGTACAGACAACTTTGCTTAAAGTTGTACGATGGGATAAGTTACCTGGGTAATATTGTTCACGGAACAAGAGTAGTCCTGAAGTCTTAGAAGAGTTGTGATGATAAGCCAATACTTGGGTAGCACTACGGTGCGAAGTCAATTTAAACAGACTGACCATAAGAAAGAAAACGAAGTTAGGAATATATGTATATATATATATATATATATATATATATATATATATATTGTGTCGGCAGATTTCCACGGTGAACTCGTTGTGAATACGTTACGGTGCTTCTAGATTTACGAAAAAAGGAACCTCACCGGTCGTGGGTGGGTAGATTTAATAGTAGAAACGTGAGACAGTAACGTACGATCGATCGGAGCTTTCGGGACGCTGTAGTCCCGTCGTCAGCGAAGAAGGAAGAACGAAATCTTATATATAAATGGACAAGATATGTTGGAAATTTTGGAATGACGGAGTTGGGATATAACAACGGCAGAGAAGAGGTTATGGGAGAATTTACGTCGTTCTTCTCAAAGCTTCCTCGTCCCAACAAGCTGAACCATGAATTAAAACTTGAATAGACGAAACGATTGACAGCAGATACAACCGTACAACCGCGGAGTAGTTGCGTGCGTATGCGCGCAAACATTTTTTTCCGCGAACATGTTTCAGTAATTCGCAAATAGGAAGTGACATCTTTTGTTGGTTTCCAACTTGCAAAAAAGATAAGTTTGATAATTCAATTTTTTCGCAGTCCGAAGTGCGCGTTGCGCCATATCGCGTAAAATAATATTCTCCCTTACCGTTCAGTACATTCGGTGCAACCAATGTCGGTGTGTTCGAAAATTCAAAAACGATTGTTTACGGTGATGTCGAAATAGGAATAATTAACAACAACAACAACAGCAGCAGACAGTTCTTCACTCTTTCGTGTTCTCGTTTTTTTCTAAGCGAACATCGGGTTACTCCCTGAGCGACGGCCAACCGACGCATTAACCAACCTGCCATGGTTAAACGGTGGCACTGTCAAAATGGTGCCAACTGAAGAGCGGTAGCGTAAGTGGTGTTGGCAGGAAGAAATTTCAGTTCTGATCTAAAGTGGGAAACAGGAAATAATTTTAATTTGTTTAATCATTCGTACTGCATTGTGACGCGAACTAAACGAACGCTTACTTTAATCTGCAGCAATAGGTCTATTTTTGAAAAGATTTTCAGACTGCGTCTGTGTGATACTTTCTTCAGTTGAGCTTTAACATTGCAATGAGCCATGTGCAATACGCAGTATTGATAACCGTTGCAATGCGTTTAAAATTAGTAATCTTACTGACTCTTCGCGACGCAAAGAAATTTGTTGTGTTCGCAAGTACAAACTTATTGTTTCGGTGTTCAGTTGAACTTGGAGAATACAGTAAGGCAGACTCATGCTGCATCTATCTTCGCTCTGTGCGCTAAGTTTACGACACAGTTGAACGTGACTAAGCATTATTTCCAATGAAGACAATGTCAAGTGTTATTTCCGCCTATGTCATACTTTTGCGATTCTAAAAAGTTGTTTGCCTTTCTAAAGTTGCATTAGAAATCACTGCAGCACTTATACGTATTAACTTGCCTACGTGAGCAACTGCAACAGACTGCCGGGAGACGCTCTTAGCAAAGTATTTTCAATTGTTAGAAGAACAGTACAGGAAGTGGAATGAAACAGCGTAAGTGCTTAGTGTTCCAAATAGAAATGACGTGTCGGCAGTTCCCTGTAAATGTTGCTTTCGGCTGACAAACGGCGAGCGGATTTTAGCAGTTCCGTTGAAGAATGCAAATCAACCCTCGGTGACCGGATCAGCCGCAGGGCGGCAGCTGACAGTACTGAGATTCTGACAGTACGCTGGCAGGGCATGAAGGTCCTCTGCAGAGGCGTAGACGCTTTCGGATACCTAGGAACAAAGCAATAGTGGGGTGGATGGGATTCACAGCTTCCGGTTCACCAGTCTTTGGCATTACCTGTTCCACAACGACCCACACAGTGGCTCCACTGGCTCCAGCCGTACTCGTTGCCAGTGTTTTGTGGCCATCCGTTACCAATTATCAGAGGTCCAATATTTTGGAAATGTTCCTCTTGTGGGCATTCGCGCAAATGGCAGGTTTCGAAAGTCTTGAAGTCGCCCGGGCACATCTCTCTTGTACCAAGACAGGTACGGTAGCGACGTCGGAACCCTACACCACAGGTGCGCGAACATTCTGACCAGGCACTCCATTCTGTCCACCCGTTAGGGTTAACAAAGGCGCTGCAATGCTCACTCTCGGTGCTGTGGCCGGTGCAGCTTCCCAATCCGTAACACTGCCGATTGCGAACCCGAAGGCCCGTCGATCGAGAACATCCAGACCATAGTCCCCACGAAGCCCAGGCGGCGCACTCGGCAAGTTTGCACTGCTCTGACATCGTGGCTATTCCGCTGCATTTGTTACCTCTGCATGTGCGTCTTCGTTGCCGCTCGCCCATTCCACACGATACGCTGCACGATGACCATGCACTCCAGGAGCTCCATTCGGCTTAAAGTGCAAACGCGCTACAAGGGGTTCTCCTACTTTTCAAATTAGGGGTGTACCTCCAAAGTCGCAGGCCTTCTCGTGACACATGAATGATTGCTCGTGTTCACCCGGACAGCGAGACCCGTCGCATACCCGTGATCTGCGCCGTACGCCAACACCACAGGTGGCTGAACATTCTGACCAGGCGGACCAAGTCATCCAGTGTCCACAGGCTGGCATCTCACACTGTTGTACCTCGTTGTAAGAGCCGGGACAATTGCCAATGATGCATTTGCGATATCGAGCTCGAGCGCCCGTACCACACGTAGTCGAACCTAGCAATTATTGTTATTACTATTACTGAAAAATGTATTCACGTAAAAGATATTATGCTACTTACATGGGGTCCATTCACCCCAGCTGCTCCACAGAGGGTCCTTGAGATCTATACTTCTGGCTTCAATGCAGGGCTGCAATCGGCATGAGTCTTGGTCGATTGCCTCGCCATCACAGTGACCGCGCCAGCAGGTACGTCCTCGGGTCTTCACTCCTTCACCGCAGGAGGCGCTGCAGTCAGACCAGGCACTCCAGGGCGACCAGCTGGGCAGAATGTCATTGCTGGGAAGGTCGGTAACCTTGTCTCTCGTTTCGCCGGGTTGTGCTGCTTTATCCTCGTAGCTCGAAGTATCCTTGTCGCTGGAATTGTCTACTATGCTGTTACTTATGGTTGGAATGCGCTCGACCGGCTTCTTCGGTTCCAATTGACAGGATTCCGATTCTGAATTACACTCAAGTTTGTCCCTTCCGACAATTCTTACACCCAGTTATATACCAGTTGGACAATCGGTGGGACTGAGAACGAGAGCGCTGCCACGACAATCCAACGGCTGCAACGAGAGCGTCAGTCAATTGGGTGTTCGTGTTCCAACACTTTAACTTCTCAACAGCATTTTAGGAAAAGGATGCATCGTCAGGCAACGAAATAAACGATGGTGTAGAAATTTCTTTGGTTTTACAACTTAGATTATTCGTCTCGTCAGTTCTTCATCTTTTGAGTTTTCAGCTCTGCACCAAAGGCCGTTAGCGTTATTCAGCTGAAGATCAACGTTGGACGCTTTGGAAGGCGTTGCGCTTTACATAGTCGATTAATGTAACGAAAGAAAGGATGCCCTATTACGATTAATAACTTTTTCTAGTGAGGCGCGATTAAAACTTCCAACACGAAAATTATTGTAACAATGTTTTGGCCTGACGCCTTCCTGGATTTGGTTTTAGTTCACCGTATTGAAGGTTACTTTGGCAGCTGTTCATAGTTAAGCGAACGGGAATTTATGGAAAAGGCTTTGTCACAAAGAAGCGCGAATCAATGATGTGACAGCGAAACATTTGTAAAACTTTGCTGACTTACCAGACACCTTCCGCTTATGCAGTAGTGATTATCTCCGCAGGGAGATCCATCGGGCATCCAGTCGCCGAAAAAGCGGAAATTGATCGAATCGGCATTAGTAACGTTGATTTCGCAAAATACCTATACGTCGGTAACTGTGCAACTAATTTTTCGCTGCATTCTTACTTTGCAAGCGCGAGAGCTGAACCGGGTTAGCTGAACGCCGATGCCGTTTATAGCCGCGTCGTTAAGTCGTTGTCTATGCCCTGCGCAGATACGATTCGTGTAGGCTTTAGCCGAAACGACTTCAGCTATGGGCGGCTTGGCACAATGCCTACTGCACACGATTGCCCTGTGACTGCTGCCTGAACAATCGGCTCCTCCGTTCTCCGGAGCTGGATTGGTGCACGTTCTTTCGGACTTGAGAATCCCGAGCGAAGACATTATTGGCGGGCAGGAACAGCTGGAACAGGAGACCTGCTTCCAACTGGACCATGCTCCGTTGACAACCTTGATAGTACGTAACGTCAAAGTGGACGCATTTCTAGGGCTAGTTACCTTTGGTGGATTTCTTGACCTGTCGGGCACGCATTTTCCGCCCCTGCAATACTTGCCAACAGCGCAAGAGGTTCCTTCAAGGGCCGGATGGGAGGTAATTATCCGTCCCCAATTGTTCTGGCCACACCACAGCATGTGACAGATACCTTCATTTACTCTTTCGCTTGTCTTCACCTGTGAAGTCGAACTGTAGTGCTCGGCACAATTTGGGCCCACAATGAGCGGGTGCGGCTACCCGGTTGTAGTCTGTTCCGTGAACCATCTGGCATTGTTCGTCCGCGCTGTACTTCTGGCCAGGCAGCAGCGTCGTGTTAACTGGACCGGGTGGAAATTGAGCACTGTTCAGGCAGTTCTTTCGATGGTAACTGCAACAATATATGAATATGCAAATTTTCTTAAAAAGAATAGTTAAGATGGCTGCGCACTTCAACTTCTTGAGGTACGTCTGGAAACTGCGATTGCTGCATCTTGACCAGTGGACTTTGCCGGCTCCCAGGGAGCCTGACATTATGTAGCTGCTGGGGCAATAGGGTTCGTCGTGGAGCATTCCCAGTCCGTGACCAATTTCGTGCGTTGTTATGTACACCGAGGAGAAGTCGGTTCCTTCAGCCAGTAGGCAGCTGTTCAGCGGATCGCAAACTCCGTACAACCGAGCAATTCCGCTGATCGTTCGGTCGCTTGGAGGACGGTGAATATCGTACCTGCGAATAGACTTTTCTATTTCGCCGTTGACCGGCGCGCACGTTGTACCCGGAGAAGAGCAAAGCGAAGTCCCAGCGACGTTTGCCGCCGAGGTAGAACTGATATTTGCAGAAGGCGTTCAAATAGGACAGCGCATTTCCGTGATCGTGCTTGGGACCCTTCAGGGCTTTCTGAGCGGACGAGACGCCTCACGTGTTGAGCATCGCAGGTCGATTATTACCTACCGGTTGTAGCTTGAAAACCTCAAAGCGCACCACGCTGAATTCCAACTGCGGGCTTATCGACGGGTCTTGGTAGAGAATTTGGACCTAAATGTTTTGCGGATATATTCCACTGGGGCAAAGGCCGGCGGCTGACGTGATGAATAACGGTGTTCATGAAATCCGTGAGCTTCTCGTCAGCCGCTGCACCGTATTTTCGAGAATACTTCAGCCATAGTTCGTTGTCGACGAATATGGCCAATTCCATGACCAGCTTTTCCGGATGCATCACGACGGGATTTTGCAAGGCACCAGCGCCCGGCACCTTTCTGATCTTCATTGGGTCGTCCATCATTGTTCTTTCGAAGCTGGTATCTAAGCGAACGAGCGGCAGTTGGCGTTCCGCTTTCTTAAGTCAATTTGCCTGACAATTACCCACTCCGCAGAAGGAGGGCGAATCCGGCATGAAGGCAGATCGTTTGTAGAGTACGTGAGGTTTGGAGTCACCAGCGGGGCGGCCATGGTTCGTTAGAATGTCGTCAAGGGTCACCTGTCCTTCGGGCAGCGGCAGCAGCGTGTACAAGTCGCCGTTAACCACGAGCGTTCCCCTCTGTAAAGAAAAAAGAAACTTTCAACATAAAGCTACACCACCGTACGTCCAACGAACCCACTGATGGTCGCACAATGAAAGCAGCCCGTAAATGTCTGCCTCTTCGACAGCGTAATGGGCGCAGCTTGTTCGTTTGGAGCCAATTTCAACGGAAGTGTAGTTGTAATGGCGATTGACCACGAGCACGTCCGGAGTAAACACGGAATGTTTGGCAGTTGTTCTGACGCGCAGATTGATCCGCCCACTAAGCCCCCGCAGTCGTACGGAATGCAGCTTCTTGCTACGGTCAACGTTGGCTTCGGGAATGATGAGCACGTGATCAGGAACTGTAAGCACAGTGCGTAAATGTCGTTGATGTTTTGCTAACAATGCGCAACTCCCTAGAAAGGAATGAGTAGCTGACCTAGCATTGCCTTGCAGTCAACTGTACCAATTTGTAGCGACTGCGGGAGACTTAACGAATGAATGAACCTCACGAAATTGAGTAGCGTTACAAAATGAGACGGCGATATGGACAACAAGTGCAACCGTAGTTATGAGCAGCAATGCGGAGGCCAGTTGAAGTAGCGTTTCCGTATGTTTCATTAATAAAATTGACCTGACACGTTTAGATACCATGGCTGGAATTACTTCTTTCACATATTTAGAACGATAGAAGCCAAATCCGTACGATTTCTGTTACAATCAAAGCTCCAGTTTCGACTGTCCCACATTAAGTCATGTTCATTATAAGCGCGGAACTTTGCGCTCAAGCAGTTACACGTCATTACACGGTGAGCATGCCCAATGAAGCTAGGAGTTTATGTGCGCCTTAACAACTTTGCATAGCGATGCGGAAGTTGGTCATTGGATACGCACTGTAGCCCTTGCCGCAGACGCTTAACGTGAAAAGGGAGCGTGAAGAAGGCACTTGTAAATTAGATGCATGACTGCGTTAATCCCTTGTCAACAAGCTTGGATTGCGCCGCTCAAGTTAGATGTTCCCAAGCTGGCCAAGTTTTGCGGATCTTGCACGTAACGTTCTTGCGCTCCAGATGGCATTTAGGGAAAGCCTTTCCACTTATTTCCGACTGATAAATTTCTTCCTATCCTCGAACGTCACTTATGTAAATCCGGAATGGTGCAATTGGTGGCGCTTTGTCCGGCTTACCGCCTTCTTTGGCCATCTACATTTCCGGAGCGGCACTCAGGCGTATCCGTTGGCCTGCTTAACCGCCCTCTTCGGCGACCCTTTGAACGGAAGGCCGCGTGCTTCGCTTTGAACTAGTGCCATTGAGCCGCGAAATCGAAATTTGTGTTCTCTTGTCGCGAGACTGCTCAGCGAATGTTTAACAAACTGTTAGTGTATCTTGGATGGGCTGTCAGAGCTGGGGAAAGTTTTTATTCCGGTCGCCTTAATTAATTTCCAATGATTCCCGTCGTGAATTGGGACGGAATTCCATTTAGCCGTATGCGTACGGTTCTGAGCAAATCAACCTGACGTTACGCTTGCCGTGGTATCTTGAAATAGAACTGTTACAAATTGCAGAAAGATTGAATGCTACGCGTTCCATTCTCCCCACTGGCACATTTTTTCAGACATGGCCTTATGGACGTATAGATTTATTGGAGACTACTGTTCGGGCGGATCAGTTCGTCGGTAGGAGCCGAACTGATCTGCGTGAACAAGTGTACCCAAAAAACAGTACTCCTTTAGCTGTTTGAGCATGCGGCTCCGGAGCGTGAGAATAGGTGAACCCATGCCAAAGTGGTCGCTCGTCAGCGTGAAATTGCTTTCATACGGTACAAATGGCGGAGCACGTTATCTCTCGAAATGCCTGCATATGCGGTTTCGAAATACCGGATGCCTCAATGCCGTTTGTCGATTTGTACAAGGCAAGTCGACGCATTAGCCGATTTGCCGCACGGCAGCGACGCGCAGTTTACAAACTCTAAAGACCGCAGGTGCTTTTGAAATTGCGAAAGAATTGGAACAAAACTTCAATTGTTCCACCGGTGGGTCCACTTGCGCGGACGAAATGCTACAATGGGATGAAGAAAGTGAATGAACCCCCGCCGGGCACCGGTTTCCGGCAGGAACACGACGGGAGGTTTGGGGGCGCGCTGGTCGGTGCGCCTTATTTGTATCTCGCCAACAATGGGGAAGCGCTCATCCTGCCGGCTGGCCTTAATGACTTTAATCCTTGGCGTCTGCCTTTAATTTTTTGTGGGCGCTAAGTGGGCGACACGTGCAGGCGCTCAGGTGGGCACGTGAATGAGGCAACAGGCGTCCACTGAACGCGGCAGTGCGCTGTCGTAGGTGCAAAGCGATTTTGTCGCGTTTTTAAAACAAAAAATTACCATGTCGCGTCGCCCGTGGCACCGCAGAGGTATTAACGTCACGGTTGGGAAGGCGTACCCGAGAGTGGGCGTTGAACCAACTCCTGCCGTTAGCTGCGGCTAAGCGCCGACAGAACGCGCCGGCTGGAAGGTTAATCAAGAAAGACCTACGATCAGGACCCTATACGGCAGTTAGGAAACAATCAGGGTCAATGTCAAGCGTTTGATGCGACCTTTACTCGTTTTCCCAGACGGGGAAGGATTCGAGGAACGCCTGTCAAAAGTAGCCTTTTCGAGTTGAACGACGAAGTTGAAGAAGAACATTTTTGATTGCTACCATTTCACGCTTGCCCATTCATCGCTCGTTAATTCAGTCGTTTCGCGGCAAGAATTGTGAATCAATTGAGCGCTTACTAATTTCCTTGTCTCGGACGCCGAACACCTCGCGCAGTTGTTCCCCGTCGAGCGGACCGTAGAGTCGACGAAGCAGGGTGTAGTTGCGCACAGGCGACAGTGTGTCCTCGGATTTCGTAAGCCGGGATAGGCGGGACCACGATGATGAGATTAGCTGAAACACAAAGACGCATTGCATCTTCGGCCTTTCTCCCGAAAATTCTTCCACCTCCCTTTCGCCGCTGACACCAATGGAATTACAGTTGAACAAGCAGGGCGCCCTTTGGAAAGCGACCTTCGCCACATTCACAATTGCAGCAGAATGGAAAAGTACGGTCCAATTCGCGCGGTCAAGGCGGGAAGTCGCGTCCGTTGGGTTTGTTGGGCTGGCGCAAAAATAGTTGCGGTTCATATTGCCTTGCGAACAGTTGAAGCCGCAGTTATTTTCCCTCCGACCCAACGGACCACATCCCATCGTGTGACGCGCTGTTGGTACCGCAGGGAACGTGAGCAACCGCTTTAGGTTGACACCTGGGTAGACCTCTACTTGCAGCGACGTTGGGCATAGGGGATCAATTCCCCAAAGGCACGTTGGTCGTCCATTAAGCATGCCGCGGCAGGTGAACCGTCTCAGCTATGGGCGTGCTGCAGCTTTACCGCTGCGGTTTGCAAGTTGACTGGGGGTTGTCACGTGTCAGCGACTCATGCCGATATGATCCGCTTACCTGTTGGAGCGCATGCAAGAAAGGAACACCTTGCAACACCTACCGATGCGAAGAAGAAGAGCATGGTCAGTTGGCCCATGTTATAGGAAAGCGAAAGGGGCGAGAATGCCTTGCTAGCTGCCGTCCGAACTGGGAACCTCCGTCGTTCGCCAATGAAGTCAAAGTGAAGACGACGGCAGAGGTGATAGGCTCGAACGATGGAGACGACCGGTATTGGCCGGGCTAATACTGTAACGGCAGCTTAGCGGAGCGGTGAACATGTGTCGCCGTACGCTTCGCTTTTCTGAATGGAAATGGTAGCTATTCTGGTGGCGCAAAAAGGTGCCGTTCGTTAGGCTTTCAAGGACTGATTTTTATAAATGATTACGGCCTCATTGTCCACAGTTGTCAAACAGTGCCGACAGCGAGACACTCCCAGTTGCCGATGACGGACGGGGGTTTGGCTGTGCGCGGCACTTCAATCGTTACGACGGCCGCAAAGGCGCGGCGGCTATTCATGAATTTTATGCGCTCATATAGTAGTCAGTGCCTTTGGGCAATGTCCCTTTTCGGCACGGCGCCCTCTGGTGAGGGACGGTAAGCGACGGTCACTTTTCAAGGCGCCCATCCCAACCGTCCGTCCGTTCGAAGGTTGTTCGCTCAGCCTAGTGTTGACGACGGCGTCAAAAGAGGCCCAGCGAAAAACGTTGCAATCCGGAACGGCTAACGGAACCCATTTTGTCTGCACCCCGAGGAGGTGAACGATCTTCCGTCGGTTGTCAAAACATTTCTTTTATCGTTTTGCTTTTTGGCCAAATGATCCAATGGCAAGGCTCACTTGCTTCTCATCGATCCGCAGCGTACGGTCACTTTTCGAAAGAATGAATAACCGGCGAAATCTCGGTCTCGAAAAGTTGTCATTTTCGAGTATCAGTTGACAACCGCTGACTGCACGCCGTTATTACATCATTAAACGGCGATTGGGTTCCCCAATTGGTTCCACGCCACTGCGTGTTAAGCACCGCCGTTGCTCACTTCGGCGGAACCATTGCGTCCGTTGCGTTGCGAACGGCCGCAGCCGCGAAACGCCCAAAGTGGTGCCTCTCCGTCATGGAACCTCGCTTCCTGTTTCGTCGATTTCCCCACCGACAAGGCGCAACGCGCGGAAGGCAATTGCCAACGAATCAGCGGTCCTCTCTTGCCACGGGGAGCACTTTGTCCTTATTGCCATTTCGGAGATTTATCCGCCGGAGAGTACGGGTCACGTTGGCCGAGCGCCGTTCGCAGTTACCCCACGGGCAGTTGGGGGAGGGGGCGGGGTGGTGGGCACCGGTGACAGCAACTAGGGCGCCTACAAACTCGGACCTCCAAGCTATCAGGGCTCCTCGCGGAGAGGTGTCGTCCCCTAAGGCGCGTCCGTTCAGGGTTTCCGGCGTGAGCGCACCCGCGGGAAACGAGTCACGACGAGGCGGCCAAACCAGCCGACCGCCTTTTTCCGAAGGCCGGTAGGATCTGGACGGGCGAATTTTATTCGACGCGCACGTCAGGAACCCAAAAATGGCCAAACCGCCGCGGCTCAGAGGTCGGGGCCTTCTTCCGCCGGAGTTTTGGTCGACCGAAACGTTGGTCGCCTTCGCCCCCCCTCGAATCGTGCATAGCCTTGCTGCAGTATCGTAACGGCGCGAGCAGGTTCCACCTTCGTTCCCAGTTTATCGTAAAAACCGGCGAAAAGAGGCAATTTTGTAATTTCGGTTTCTTTCAGGTTCCCCCTATTCCGCGATTCATCGCCGTTTTCGCGTACGCGACGCTCCTCCACCTCCTCTTTGCATAGCCTCAGTGGTCGGTCGTTTCTCCCATTGACTCCAGGTGTGAATTGGTGGCTGGCTAATGGCGCTGGGAGGGTCCAAGGTCGTCCAGGTGGGATTTGCTACTTGACAAGTACGGTAGTGTACTCGTCGACTCGGGCAGGTTGGTTTATTGAATGTTCTCCGAACGAGCCACGTCACCTTCGACTTGCTAGCCGGGTTGTCGTCGTCAAGGGATTCGTGTAGAAATTAACGGCTTCCGGTTGCGCGACGCGTTGCGTTTCGATGGCATACTTTTCTTCTCGTAATGCGGAAATGAGGGATCGGCAAGAATGGCAGCTTGTTGGGCCCCTTAAGCAATAGCGACGTTGGATCGGCTGAAAAATCGCTCACCGTAGGGTCATCCTGCGACTTAGGGAAAAAAGGTAGCATTTAACACGTCAACTACAATTGTACCTGCCAAGCTGAGCGAACTGCGCGAGCGCTCACCGTCCGACCAGTTTTTCGAGTGCTCATATTGTAAATATTCGGCGCGACCACATGGTGTCGCTTTGATGCCTTCGTTGGTATCATTCCGACAGTCGTGGCAAAAGGGGCAGCCTTAAGGGTTCGGCGAAAGTTCATTGTCACCTTGGCGGTGGTTCCCAAAGGGATCGTAAAATGGCTGCGCTCAATGAACTTTCAATGGGCGCGGTTGTCGATTGCAAGTCCGGCGGTTTTCTTCGATGAGCGTACTGTCGTCGTTGTTGTCGTCGTCATAACTTCTTTCTTTCGTTCAAAACTATCCGTCGTCGTCACGTGAGACGTAGGCGAAAATTTTTCCATGAAAGGACCACGTTGTGACCTTGGCGCACTGGCTATTCTGAACGGCAGCGGAGGGCCATTTAATAGAACAATTTTCGTCTTGCCAATGGGAACCTGTTGCCCACGTTCACTTTTTGTTCTTCCGTTTGGACGAATTCAATTTTACGCGACGGTCTGTTGGATGTCTTCGTGGTACTTTTGCCCTTTTTGTTGGTCCAACCTTAAGGACACGGTATAATTTCGAAATAAGTACCAACAAAAAGCGTTGTGCAGCGTTAATTGCCGTTTCCGTGGGGAACACCTGTCAACAGGTGCACACACGCTTTTCTACAACTGCTAACAGGTCTGTAGGCGATCAGACTAAACGCTGTCTAATATTGGACTTTACCTGACAGCTCGCAAGAAGTGGGTGGTAGTACCTGTCATAAACGCCTGCACTGTAAAATGGAATATCCTGATTAATTGCGCATCGGCTAAGGACGAAATGGCGCGTGCGAACCAGCACTTACTTTATGCGAAACTTGTCGTCCTTCGTTGTAAGTGGATCTCGGCGGAATTGGAAGGGCACAGCGGCCCATTGAAAGTTGGCGAGTGCCCGGCCACCAATGCTAGCGACTGCTACGCTTTTGAGGAGTTGGAACAATTAATAAATTCTTACAAGAGTTACGTAATGTGGACAGCTTTGTTCTGCCAATATCGAGTTACGAGGTTCTTTGCTTCTTAGCTAACGCCTTGTCATCCGCAGGATGTTGGCAGAAAGCAATTGTACTTCGCAAATTCAATTAGCATCTATCAGCGTTCGTGCCCTCGTTCGTTGAAAGTCGCAAACCAAAGGTGGTTCCCCATTTGGATGTCGTCTCGGCGGTGCAGAAGTGCGATAATAACCACGAGAATGCGCGAACTCTTTCTTGCGTGACAAATTGGCAAAACGGCTGATTCGAACGGTTCGCGCGCTTGCGAAGCGTAGAAGCAATAGCGCTTCGTTCCCGCTTTGGAAAAGTGGGACATGCCCTGAGAACTGGTGACTGCAAGGGGGCGGGAGGCAAAGCGTTTCCCACTGCTTTCAAATGGGAGTTCGCGACCGCAAGTTTTCAGAAGCTTAACCATGACGAAACGGACGGCGCGGCGAAATCCCGTCACCGTTTCTTGCTTCCTAGGATGAGTATGTGTAGGAAGGGCTTGGTTTTACAACCGAATCATGTTTCGTGAGAAAGTTCTGGCCAATGAGGCTATTAGGAGCACAAACTGAAGTACGCATGGTCCGGACACGCTACAGTGATTACAGGAGCAAGGAAGGCCGAAGACGAACGGAAATGTCTTTTTCCTAAAAGGTGCAAATACTTTTCCGCGGTACTTTCGATTATGCAAAATTGCTTAAACGACAGATGAACGAGCAGGAATAAATAACACACAAAAAGGCCGCGGACGCGTTAATTGGACAACGAGTTCTCTGAACTTTTGCTCTTATATTTCCACATCGTAGAAGAAAAGTAGCTTTGTTGGCAACCTTTATCGAAGGGGTGGACTGAATGCGAAACTTGGGACCATTCCATCGATGATACTCGCTTTTTGCTACCACATCCGCATTTGTCGGTCGCCGCGGAAACCTTGAATGACATCCGACAGGGATGCTATTTTGGTGAACACTTTTGAAGATTGCGTAACTCAAGTGGGGGAATCGGAGTTCGTTTACCCAATTGTTCCGCTGTTCATATCGACGCTTATCGACAACGTTGACACGTTTCTCACCTGGCCGCCCAACAGCCGCTTGCTTTTCCATAAGAGAACCTACCTTGCAGCGCATGGCGGCCAGCGCGTTCATACACCAAAGAGATAACATCTAGAATCCGTCCAGCTGCCAAGCATGGGAAACTTCGGTCCCAATGACCTGCACAACGCTGCTGCTCCAATTCTGGACGGCTGATATTCCTGCACGTACAGCTGTTTTCCGGGGGAAGTGATAACCGTTATAAGAACCGCGGGCTTTCGTCCGTGCCGTTTTATACGATGAAGGAAAAGGTCTGTTGGCAAGTGAATCACATTGACATATTTATATTAATGGAACGCGAGCAGTTGTCATTTTTGAACTCATCGCAGCCGCGCGGATCGGGCAAATTGAAGTGACCAGTTTCCAATTCCAAACTTAGGCGCTTAGGATTCTTCTTATAATCACTCTTAACACGTTTGGCAGCTGCGTTGCTTCACCGTTTTGCCGTTGAATGATTCCCTGTAAGTCACTCGCAAGCGTTTCATTGATCACCCAAGGAACGCGGCACAGTTGAAGAAGCGGAATCTTCTTGTTACTTCAAATAACGTCATGTCATGTTGACCAAACGTGCTCATTAGTAAATGCAGCTTCCGGTCGATCAGCTGTACCTATAATAGTTTAATTATTATTCCTCCTTTTACTGGACTGTCGAGTCTACTTTTTCCAATGCTCTTCCGGAAATGAGCGGATCCTTTTTCCTTCAGCACGTATTGTTTACGTGCCTAACGTGTCTTTTCATTGCAGTCGAATCGCCTCAATTGCATCGCATTCCGTAAAAGAGATATTCCGCACTTTTCCCAATAATAATCAGAGTAAATGAGCCTTTCACTTTGGCCTATTGTTAATGTAAAAGCAAGGACTGCTATTCAGTCTGCCCATTGCGGCAAATTCAAATAGCCGATTGTCGACTTGCGTTTCAGCGTAAGTTAAGCTTTAAAAAATTACGTATGACGTTTAAGCTCGGTGGTAACCAACTTCTGCCGGGCCTTCTTCGCCAACGCTAAAATGAATTTATCTGCTCGTTTACTAGGTCGTTCCGCTGCCTGTTTGCCTACAGCGGAAACCAATGCCATTAAAAGCAAATGTCAAACAGTCTCTTAATTGCTTTTTTCACCGATAAATACCCGCCATTTCAATCAACCCTATCAGTGCACATGCAACAATGTTATTAAGGCATTTGCGCAATAAATGAAATCATGATGAGAACGAATGAGCAACTGAAGGCAAGTTAAAAGCTGTTACCTAGAAGCAATTACTAATCGCACGGTCAGAGGCGCTGAGCAGTTTGCTAAAGTGGGCAAATGTTACGTTCCTGAAGTTGCACATGTAAACAGTTTTATTCTGCGAGCGTACGCATAATCGTCAATAGGATAAACCAGGCTCAAATCTGCTACGCTTCTTTCATATTATGTAATGAAATGGCTTAACGAACGCTCACGCAACTTAAGGAAACTTAGACATAATGCAATCTACTTTGTAGTCGTCACTCACTTGCACATGCTTACAGTTTCTCCATTGTTTTTCATCGTCACCATGCAACTGCACTTTGCCGAAAGCTCACTGTCGCTTAATCAAATATTCATTGCCGGCAACAGCGCTTTTTTGCCTAAAACCGAAATGTTTACTACGAAGCACGCGAACCGTTGGCGAACCACGCAGGTAACTTCTTACCGTATCCAAGCGGCCGATAACGTCTTGCAAAGTCGGTGATATCCCCTTGTGGACACTTTGTGCACTGGATGGTGAAAGGGCGCTCAAACGGGGCGTGTTCTTAAAAGGTCAGGATTTGCTTTGCCGAATGCGTCTTAAGATCACCTATTTTGGTAGCCATGAGGCTTAACAGGAATCAATCGCATTACGCATGCTCGATTTCACGCGGGTTGAACTTAGGTTGAAGACAACGCAGCAAATTTGCGCAAAACAATGTCAAATCTCTACCATTGATCTCGCCCTAAAGAAGCAGCTGAATAGTTGGTAACAAAATCAATTGACACTCGTTTACTGAAAATAGGGTTCAAGATAACGGGGTGAGATCTCATATTCTTGTTGAGAAACACGGCTTATAACCCGTTGGTAATGCTTTATTTATACCATCGGAGCTTTCGGTGTCATACCTTGACAACCGTCCTCAGCGAAAACAGTCTATAAATATATAAAGTCTATAAGTCTATAAAGACACTCGTTTACTACGTATATTACTACTAATGGAGCAAATGTTGCCGATTCACCAAATAACTTTACATGACTAATAATAATAACGCACATGCACCGCATTGCATCGAAGCTGTGAGACATCCACGTTTGGGCAATGAAATTGACGCATTCAACGCGAATGCTAAAAACGAGGAACAAAAAGTGAACAATAAAATGCATTGCCAACTTTTCCACACATTCGCTACCGTTTCGTTTCGCCTGTCATTCAGAAGTAGATAACCTTTGCCTTTGATGCGAGCGATTCCTGAGGGCAATAAGGGCACTTTAAGCTGCAAAAGCAAGTAGACAAAATACAAATCGGATGTGCCAACACCTTAGCTACCGATCGTGGGAGACGAGACGACTTAGCGCGTCCCTGGAAATAACGTGCCCGCAGGCCAGACGAACTGGGGGGTTCTCATCCGAAGTTGCCTGTCGAAGAATGGGACAAGCGAAAACTGAATGATACTGCGGAATATCGCCCATGTCGACTTCGACCTTCAATTCATTTGTAAGACGGCCGTAATACTAGTGAATGCTCACCGGAAGCTCGTCGCCCAGTCCGAGTACTTCGACCACCTTGCCATGGCCCATCACCTTTCTTAGGTTAAGCATGGCGACCACCGCTTTCATTCCGATATCCATTCTGCAATGTTTAAATCGGATGACTTCCCAGGAATCAGCAGCAATGTTGCCAACTCACATGACCTTCAGTGGGCTAGCGGTGGGAATTTTATGCACCTTGCACCAATCGGACGTAAAGCTAGACACCGCTTGGTCCCACATTTTGTCACTAAGCAAATAGTTGTACGGCGACGACTCCAATCCGGATGTCAGGAATAATAAGCTCGTCATAAGCTCTTGCATTTCTTGAACGAATCGTTTTGGAACTTTCGCGCAATTTCAATTCAACCACTCACCTTTCGTGTTCGTATTGGCGAAGCGGTTAAACCGTCTAGCAAACTGTATAATTTCTTCACGATTGTCGCAGCCCTTCTGCAGCAACTGTATGAACTCCAAGCGAGTGAGGTAAAATTCAAGATCGCTCTTCGACTTTGCCAACGTTTCTCTGTTCGCATTGACCCACCTGAATGGCAATTGATCTCAAAAGAAACGGTAACAAGCAGACGGCTGAGTACTCCAATGCGGGCACTATGTTTTTGTTCTTCAGCGCGTTTAGGATTACGTACATGTTAGCGAACTTTGTATGGTTGTTCGCTTTGCAACTGCAGCCTGAATGCTGAAAGGGACTCAAAAGTAGGACAAAGCGATCTGCCTAAAAGCAAGCGGCACCTCCAGCATTTCGTCCGCAATATCGGCAATACCCAAGGACAAATAATGCTTCGTTATGAGCAAGTCGGTGTGCGGTCTAAGAACGGGATCACACTCGTACTTAATCTTTCGCATGCACACGTCTTCCAAGTTGCTAGCGAAATTCTGAAACGGAAAAATCGTTCAGCGCGTCCCGACGGGTTGCCGGTCGGCAATATGTTTGTTACCTTATCAATTTCGCGACCGATTTTCGAGACTGATGCATGCATCTCGCGATGGTTCGAACAAACTTGCTGCAGCACTTCGCGAGCGCGTTTCA
Source organism: Trichuris muris (assembly GCA_000612645.2). Taxonomy (NCBI): domain Eukaryota; kingdom Metazoa; phylum Nematoda; class Enoplea; order Trichinellida; family Trichuridae; genus Trichuris; species Trichuris muris. The sequence goes on along the minus strand of CBXJ02000086.1, from coordinate 16,808,743 downwards.
AGAATTGCTCGAAAATAAGCACGGCAGCTACGCTCAACGTGCTCTCCGGTTCGGCATCTGCGCTTTTGGCAAGTTGGAACGAGAAAGACAGCGCGAAGGACCTCGTAACTTACCGGCAATCAACTCTCGATGCAAAGTCTCCACTTGTCTGTTGAGACTGTCCAACGAGGTGCAATAGGCGTCTATGTACTGCGCATATTTGTTTAATAGTCGATCGACGTGCTCATCGACAAGTCTAAGCCCATCCATTGTTTCAAACGGTGGATTAGACACGTTCCAAACAGCTGCAGTTCAATCTTGCAATATCGGCGAAAAAGTTTCTGCTCCGTTCGCCGAGGGAGCTCTCATTTCGTTCTGCCTAAAACCGTGGCTTGTCGATTATTGAATGAACCGTCGCATTAATCGAGAGCCTATTCCAAGGCAACTGCGCGAACTTTTAATGACAGGTTCGGTTGACAACTCGCAACAGCAACAGCGAACACTCAGAAGGCAAACAGTTTCAGAAGCTAAATTCTACCTTTTGCAAGCGTAGGCCCGCTACAATCGCCCAAAAGCACGCCACCAAGAATCCATTCGAGAAGTCCAATGTATACAGTACATTTTGCCCTCAAGTTAACGCGTAAGGTAAATAAAAAATCGACCGAAGATTTGTTGTTGTTTCGCTATCGAGGCTGTCATAATGCTTGGGTACGCCTTAGCTGTTTGCAAGAAAAGAAGCTCACGCAGTTGCACTTCCGAGGCAGCAGGCAGGAGCCCATTCGTAGGAGGACATTCCACAGCTTAGGCCGACCACGATTTGGAACTACTGAAAATTGCTCACTTTAATTAGCAGAGCGGCCCGTCGGCATTTCTGGGCACATTACTTCGCAGGAGGCCACTGTATGAACATCGTTCGACTCGATGCACATTATTATACTTTACCGGTTTACTGTACTATTCGCCTCGGCGAACACGAGGCATTAACCTCGCGTGCGCACCGCTGCAACTTGCTAGGCAGGCGTTCAAATTACCGGAGCAAAGCAGTGATAAATCAGCTTAACTAACGGCATTATTGGCTAAATTTGAGGCTGTTAGGGCTTCCAAGGCGTTAGCACCTGCGCATCATTTATCCCTACAACTTGCGTCCCAAAGATTAATTTGAATAGGGTGTCGGCGCGAAGGTTGGCCCGCTTTTGTTCCCTGACGATTGTCCGGTCGGACGGAGCTTGCTGCGGCGCTTCACTTGGTGAGTACAGTGCTTTGTTCTTTTTCTTAGTCGTTTCGCAGTATCGTTGGGCGGAACGTTGAGTACCCACGGCGCAGTGTCCAGTCGCAATTGAGCCGACCTCGTGAGCGCAGACCTCGAGGCCTCGCAAAATTGGTGAAATAACGAAACTGTAACGCGAATGCTCGTCTTGCGACCAATCTTCTGCGTCGTCATTGCCGCGGCCGTTGGGGCAAAGTTTGGGTAGGCGCATTGTCCGCGAGTGTGCAAGTCCCCATATTCTAAGCGAAAAGCGCTTTTCACGCTTTGGCTGTTCTCATTGGGATGCCGTCTCTTTGTGGCCCATCAGGCTGGCAACAACGCGCAAGCGAAATACGTTCGCGCTTAGCTTCGTCCGGTCTTGCCGGTTTTGTAGACTTCGCGTTCCATTGTTGTGCTTGGGTAAAATTTTCTACCATTTGTTTGAAACGTATCTGTAAGCCCGGCCTGTCGAATGCATTTGCGCGCAACGCTTTCCGCCCTTGGAAGATTTCGTCCGTCGAACCGACCGCGGACTTTGCTGACGTCTCCGTTCTTGCAAGGAGACAAGAGCGTGTTGGGGCTATGCCTTGGGCCCTTTTCAATCCGTGCGGATGTACAAGAAGTTGGCCGTGGTCGGTTGGCCCATTTGCCGCTTCCCCGGTGACCGATTACGTTTGACAGTTGTGTTGCTGCATTTCGAGACATATCGAACTGATCCGTTTGGACGCCGCGTCGCATGAACGCAACGACGAAGTGCGTAGTAAATTAATTCATTTGCCCCTCTGCGGAAATCAATAGGGATTGGTTAGTTTGTCGTTTTGAGCAGTCGGCCTAGTCAAGTCGAAGAAAAGTGACTTTTAAGCGTCGCACTCAGCCAGTCCGCCGCAACTATTCCAACCGACTCGGCTCAGTTCCATCGAGGCTGGTGATATTTTAAATCCGATTGATAGTGGCTGGGAACAGTATGTACGCTCACCTGCTGATTGTTCTTGCCGGTCGTTTGCTCTTCTCTTCGGCGTGCAGGTGACTTTGCGATTTTCAGGAACTATCATTAGCTACTGTACAGTGCTTTCTCAAAAGCAGTGTCTACTTGACTGTGGTAGCAGCTTGTCGGCGAGCATTGGTAACGGCTCGTATGCGCCTGGCATGGAGGGTCAAGCTTCGTTGACCCCCATTCGCTCTATTCTGCGTACAATTGTTCAACCGGTTGATACGTACACCCAGTTGGAGCATAAGTGTGTTCACATAAGAAATTATCGCCTCTGCTTGGTTCGATGCGCTGATAGTTTGCCAAAGAGGATACTCAGCCTCGGCCTTAATCCGTGGTTATTCATATGCAGGCGGGAAAGCATTGAAGGTATTCCTGTTGACCTCTCGGGCCTCCTGCACCTTTGCGAAACCCGTTGCAGACTTGTTCATGTTTTTGCCTTGCCTTACGTATCATTCGGCGGCAATGACGGACGATTGCTCGGACTTTTTGGATTTGATGTCGGCCTCGGTGCGCGATCTGTTGTCAGTAAAGCTTGCCACTTCGAATAGCATGAGAAAAATATGCAGGTTAGCGCTCGTGATTCCCAAATTGAAGTTGTTACGCGGATTGCCGTTCAGAGCCCAGGATCAGTTCGAACGGTGCTTTGTCAGCACGGTTGGCAGGCACTGCTCGAGCGCCATGCCGTTTTTCCAAATGCTGAGCCAAATCAGTCGCGCTTCCCTTTTGGAAATGTGGCAGCTCTATTTGGGCAGCGAACAAGACGACCTGCCGCGAGAGTGTCTTCGCCTGAGAATCAAGCGTTACGAAATGCGAGCCATCTTTGAGGAATCGAAGGAGTTGAGCGACGGTATATCTTTGCAAATCGTTTCGTCATCTTCAAAAGGGCGGCAACTCGTCTTCCGTATTGCTAATTGCTTTTATTTATTGGCAATAGTTGCTGCTCTTCGCCAAAGTCTGTAACCGTTCAGTGCGCCAGTAGCAGTTGTCAGACGGTGGATGCATATTTTGAAAGACATAATGGCGATGGTACTAAGCCTCGTTTTATTATTCCCACGTTTTCCGCTCATCAGCGCATTAGTAACCGAACAAGTCTTCATTAAAACTGCGTAGCAGTCCATTTGGGAGGAATACCAACAGGCTGCTGGAATTGCGCTTAGCAAGCTGCTTTGGCGCCTCTTCTGCGTTACGGCGTTTTGGAATTGAAATTGGTCGGACGTTCATACCGATGTAAGGAGCGATTGCTTCCCGTTTACGTCCAATAGTAAACTTGGGTGCGTATGTCCGCCACAAAAAATAGGTTTGAGTGTGCCTAGCTTTTGGAACTTTACACAAAAATTAATAGTTAATATAAGCTGATTGTTTATTTTTCCTTTCGTTATGGGTAAGCCTGTTTTTTGCTAGCTGGCTTTATTGTTTGGAGTTTTCTGGGGCTGTTTGCGTCATCAGCCACGAAAAGGGGCCGCACTGTTGAACGACAGTGGCGTACGCAATGAAGTATGATCCGAACAATAAGGTAATAAGAAAGCACAGGTTTATCAGTAAAGAAAGGAAAATTGATAAGTTAAGTCGACATTTGGCCGAAACACGGTTGTGCTGTGGCGCTTTGTTCCTTGGGGATGCTACCAGCTTGGAAAGTTGTTCACTTCGATGTTCGTTCTTATCGCGCCCGACTTCTAGCATGGACAGGCTTTGAGTAGATAGGTACGTGAAGTCTCTTTCGCAGTGCATAACTTTGTGGTTAACGATCCGCGTCGGCATTTTCGAGGCGTTCAAAGGCGAATGGTTCTCCTGATTTACAAAGGTGCGTCGCTGAGCTTTTCCTACTCATAATTTGGAAGGATTTACCCGACGCTCCTCTGCTTTCGAGACCTGTGCCATTCGTTAGAATAGGAGCGCTTGAACTTTGCGCGTCAGTGTTCGTTGCGAATGCAACAGCTGCTTCGGTATCTCTTGTAGTCGATTAGAGTTCCCTCGATTGTTCAATGCTGCCAATGGGCAACATAAGCTGCCACGATCGTAGTGCGGAGTTCCATTAGCATGCAAATGAAGAAATATTATTTGTGCGGCGATCAGGAAAAAGTATGTTGTTGCCTGTGCTAAGAAATTGCCGTTGCTCAAATAATGAAGCTTTTGGTGAGCCGTTTCGATGAGCAACTTGGGAGTGGCGTAGACGATGTAATCTGTTGCTTGCTGTTAGAATTGAATCTCCAATGAAGGTTTCCAATGCATCACGTCAGGCCAGTTGGTGCCGCGGGAATCGATCTGTTAGATTTTGCGCGGCCATCGAAGATGAGATTTTCTTTTTTACGCTAAATTTATCAACTTTTACTGCCGCCTGCCGGATTTTGAAAGCAAATCTTTTGTCAGCGAAATCAGTATCGACGGCTATTGGATTCCTGTTCACTTGAACGGACTGACTTGTCATTGCGACAGTAATGACGGTCATTTACCATTGCATCAACCAATTGCGATGACAAAAGATCTGCCGGCGTTATGCGAACAAAACTCTAAATGAGGAAGTTGGTAAAGGGCATTCCTCCTTCCTCGTTCCTGCAACGCGTACCGCTGTTGTGGTATCCATGGTCTCACATGGAACTTGTCGCCTTAAATAAAGTTGGTCTCTTTCCGCCGAACTGTCAGTGCTGCTGTCGTTGTTATCAAATCATTTCGCGTAGGCCGCTTAGACAACGCACGATCATTGTACGTTTGAAAGTTCGATCCTAATATCGAGTGTTCAGCTATCAACGTCTCGTTACGAGAGGAAGAATAGTTTGTTTTATCGTGTCGTCACTTTGCTATCCAGAATGCTTATTGGCAAATTAATCGAACAGCTAAATCCCATCGCTTATCTATTGTCTAATTTTCAGCGGTTATTGATCAGTGGTGGCCGAATAAGGGAGGGAAAGATAATATCTCGCATAAGGTTGTAAAGGTTCATTTATTCATGCCCATTGGCAATTTGATTCCACAACCGTCGCAGTTGCAACTGCTCGACCAGCGCCTGAGCCCTGTTCATGTGTATTAGGGCAATACGTGGACCATTGTCTGTCATTGTACTTTTCGGTGACAATGCGAACAAGGAGGTTTCAGCTGTAGCGGTCAACATCTGGGCTCGTTAGGCAGAACAATGACGGTACAATAAGTCATTCTTCAACTTTGATTCCCTTAATCGGTAGACGATCAATGCGAGCGATAGAAAGGAATTGATGAAATTTGCATGCCGCCATTGCTTCGTCGGTCGGAACAAAGTCCGACCTGTAACCAGCGTCACCAAGAGACCTGTTTGTTCTCTCAGCATGGACAAAACGGTCGTAGCTGCTGACAAGAAGTCCATTCGTTGATGTACTTTAATTATTAAGTCCACAGGCGATGGTCGTCGCGCGCCTCTTGCCAAAGGGACTTCGATCTTCGCACCCTTCAACGGATGGGAAGTTAGTGATCATTCTGCCTACGTCTCTTATATCGTAAATGCCGCCGAACATGACAAGCACGCTGGAATGCCTAAATTCGCAACCGCCTTCATGAAAGCTTAAATCGTCCAACGTTCGCTGCTTGTTGAGGTTAAATTTGGAAACTCATTAGCTTTGTCCACGAATTACGCTGTCGACCGCTGCAGGTGACAGCTCTCGAGACCACTTTGCCTCGAAATTTGGCATGAATATTACCATGCATCACTAAATAAAGGTTTTAATCAACGGGGACCATCCGTGTAACTATTGGTTGCTATGTTTCTTCCCTCTTCTTTATTCTATTATGAATATAGAATACTTCTTTATTCTATTATGAAGACGTGCCACACGGAGCACCTGGACTAAGCAACGGCAGAAGAGGGAAGAAACATCGGAAAGGGCAAAGGGAAGAAGGAAGGACACCATCAGGAAAAGACTCAAAACCCGCAGTTTTAAAGAGAATACAGACGGGTTTGGGAAGCTACTGCCGTTGTATTATTTTCATTTGGAGTTACGTCACTGTCTGGGTTGGTTGGTGATGATGCTCGCTCCTCTGCGTGACTGACTAGGCGGGCGACAGTCGCTTGACGGGTCAAAGGTTCGACCTGATAGTTGGTGTCGTCAGCCCGGATGGTCGAGCGGAGGAGTTTGCTGAACCGTTGGCTGGCTGGGCAGTTGATGAAAAAGTTTTCGCACTGAAGACGGGCACACGGTTGTGACCGTAAGCTCTGCAGCTATGTACCTTTTGGAAATAAAGGTTTTAATCAACGGGGACCATCCGTGTAGCTATTGGTTGCTATGTGCACTACACCCGTTTAAACAGAGAAGTATTCTATGCATAACTAATCGCCTAATTTTCCTCGTTAGCCATTCGCATTGAATCGCTAGTAGATCGCGAGCCGCCGAATATATATATATATATATATATATATATATATATATATATATATATATATATATATATATATATATATATATATATATATATGAGAATTACGCAGAACGTTCGAGAGGTTTGTTTGGCTCTTCGACTATGCAAGCGATGGGTCCGTCTTTGGCGACAGCTCAAGGCAAGTGGGTTAAATGTCGCGGTGTAAAATTGAAATCCACTCAATTGCTCTTTACGTTGAACAATGGGACTATCATTGGAGCAGTGAACCGGTTAAACGCAATCAGGTGAGACATAGGTACGCCAACCGCATGTTGTGATTCTGGAATGCCCTTACTGACAGCTGTCCTTCGAAGTGCGATGACATTTCTGACCAAAGTGACAACTCGGAGTTCGTGTTTTATCTTTTTTCGTAATCTATCGGCGAGCTTAGCAGTTTCGAGGGCTCACCTCCTTGTGCTCCCATTCCTAAGTGACAACCGTTAAAAAGGCCGGAAGGCATTTTCACTTCGCTTGATAAGACGAATCACGGCGCGTTCATCTGACCAGCTGCCGATGGGATCTTTAGAAGGCGGCCCGTAAGATTTATGAACATCATATTAACGGCGACCGGTTTGTCTCGGCCATCGTCGTCGTAGTCGTTTTGCGGCAACGATTTAGCTTTGCCCACCTGAGCGCTGCGTTCGCGGGCTTCGTCCTCGCCAAGGTGGACTGTCGTCCTCGAATCGGCAAGGTATAAGTTCAAAATTTAGATTTAACCAACGGCGCTTGGCCACTCCCGGCGCAGTCTTAAGGATGGCATGTTGGAGCGAACGGCTTTCCGGGAGGCTAAAGCATGCGACGCACATTTGTATACGCACATTGAAATGCGAAACAGCCTATGGCCAATTGGGCACGCGAGCAGTGCCGACGGCTGCTGGTCGCATTTAAGGAATGGTCCTATCCGTAAATCCAAAGCACCGTCAGTGTTCCTCATTTGGAAAGCTTCACGTGACGTCGGATATTTGACGGATGAATTTGCCATGCAATGCAACCCGTTGTGCCTTGGCCACGGCAGCCAAGTCCGCGTTCTTGTAACGTTGCTTGCGTTAATATTCCTCGGTAGCAATGTTGCGGAAGCGGAAGCTGCTTTGAATTCCAATGCGCGCACCTGTGCACTGGGTGCGCTGAATAAACAGTTCGAGGTGCTTCCTTTCGTGGCAAAGATCGACAGTCCATTTGAAAATGACGGCATCGCGTTGGTTAAGAGAAAGTTGCCATAGTAATGCTTGGCTTAATTGTGCTTCAGCGTTTCTCTTGCATACGCATACGAAAAGAGGCCCTGATGAGTCAAGCATGCAAATACTTGTTGTCCTTGCGTCTTCGCCGCATGTAAGCTAGTCGTACTCTTCGCTTAAAATGCAAATGAGTGTTCCACCGCGTAGAAGCATTGCAGGCGAGCGGCGCTCGTCAGTTAGCAATACGCGATGTTTTCCGCATTTTATCTAAGTGGAATGAGGGGCTAAATGAAAGACACTACGGCGGAAGTAATCCACCACTGCAACTCGCCCGAAAGCATTTCTATTGTCTGAAGCGGTAATTAGTTTTACATTAGACTTAATGAAATGAAAGCAATGAAACGAAGCGTACTCGTTTTGATTCATTCAAACGTTCCGCAAGCGCTGTACTACTTAGTCGTAGGCATTTACCCCTAATGGCCGAATCGGAAACAGCTGGGAAGATATTCTTATTAGCGTTGAGAATGTTTTGAGCATCAGTGGAACGAAGCGATTGCCGCCTTTGCATAAACGTACAATAAGCAAGAGAGCGTAATGTTAACGGGGTTGCGTTGACAAGTTGAACGGAGACTAATTAGGTCAGAGGGTTCGTGTCACTTGGCATGGCGTTTCCAGAGGAATTGAGGTTACAGTAGAGCATTAATGTCAGGAAGTAAAAATCACGTTTATGTCAGTTGCCGCTGATCAACCGGCGAAGATTAGGCAGCCGCACGAGTCATCCAGCCGCGGATCCTACAGTTTGTATGCCCCTTTTGAAAGGGCCGCCGGCAAACTATTTCGCCATTCGGTTTTACGCACTTTGGGACGCGCGCCGCGCCGATTTTACTCGCATTCGCCAAGCGGCTGCCGAACGTAACTTTTCACAACTTTGAACAAAAAACGAAGGGCCACCACTGACGTCGACACTGCTGCGCTCCTTAAGCGTACTTTACCCTACTTGGCGATGCTCAGGTTCAGAAAGACTCGCGAAAAAACCGTCCGGCGGACGCGAAAGCTTGAAGCTTTTATTCCATTGATCCAAACGTCGCGACGGTAAATTCGTGCCATTATTGCCGTCGTCACAGAGCGACATTGTCATTCTTATTAAAAGCCGACATCGGAAATTGCCTTTCCGGCCGGGGGATGATCCTTTTGCCGTTTGGACGTCCGTGATCAATGGCACTTGGTCGGACAGCACGTAAAGCGGGCACCGTGTTTGTGGGCGCGATTAATAAGTCGCAAGATTTAATTAAATGACACGGGAGATGGTCACTCGAGAGAAGCTTCAATCACGGTGATCAATTTCCCTAACAGTAGTTGACTGAACGGTGGACGCCCCTCAAAAGTGGCCTTCCTCTGTTGGCACCCTCTCGGCAATGGAGCTTCCCTGCTTGTTGCCTCAATTGCTCGCTAATCGTGGTCGGCTTAAGCTGAGCTTGCCGGATATTCAGGCAAACGTTCTTCGTTTTCAGTCTCCCACTCCTAAGGCCAACGAAAGGCGTGCGCGCGCACTCGTCGCCTCGTTGTTCAGCTTATCGCGTTTTCTGGAAAAGATGGTTCAAATCGTTTAGAACACTTTGGAAGACGACCGGAAATGACGGGCGGCCAGCAAGCACGGTCGTCGCAATCAGCGTCAACCCCCATTGCCCAATGGCTGCGCGCGAACAATGCATCTGAGGCGCTAGATATTTACTTTCGCACGGTTGCAGCGGAACATTTGCATTACGAGAGCATGCTATTGTCAAGGGATCATGGGAGCCGGGCTGCAGCAAGGCGAACGGCCAAAAGAAAAATGGAGATCTCCTAACGACGGTCAACGGCGGCAATGCTGACCATACCAAAACGATGAATAATGCGCCGGCGATCACTGGGCGACCGTCTGCACCTTCTTCGATCGGGGTGGGAACTTGCTTAGGTCGAGCGGTTGAAGTAGCGATGCACCATTTTGCTCCATCCTTGCGTTGCGCTGCTGGCAAGTCATCGGCGCGGCACCCAACGGCTCGGTGTGACGTTTAAATGAGGTGCCTGCAATGGGCGCCGGCTGTCCAACTTCGCCTCTTGCGTTGTACGATTGGAATTCGTTGGTGGTCGATGATTGGTGGTGCGTATCCACGTGCCGTCTAAAGTCGACCTTCCTTTGAAAGGCGCGGCCACACATTTCGCACATGAACGGCTTAAGACCCGTGTGCTTGCGGGTGTGCGTAATAAGATTGGACGACTGACTGAACGCCTTGCCGCACACTTTGCACTTGTGCGGTTTTTCGCCTGCAATTGGTCAAAGTGGATTTTCCGCGTAATCTTAAGCAAACAATGCGGAGATGCGCCGAGCACAATCCCTCTTCGACGCGCATCGTCTAAGCCGCGCATACCTCCGCCTGGTTTGGGTTCAACGACTCTGCCCGGCTATCGTGGCTTCTGTTGGGCGCTTAAGCGCTCAAGCTAATCCTAATCAGTGTGTATCAATCCTTCGCATAAACATGGCCAATTGATTTCAACGACGAACAGGAGCGAAAAGGGAACAGCTGCAGTCGACGCTGTGTGCGTCTCCCCGTTTGCGCCACCCGCAGGGAAACCGGGACCGCGACGACCGTGCTCCTCGCCAAGTCGGAGGAGGGTCACATGACATTTTTGAAAGTGGCAAATGCAAAGAGGCACTGGCGGCCGCACCCATCGGAGCATAAACGGACGCAAAATCCTGAACAGGGAGCGACGCCCACGTGCGCCCAAAAATGAAGAAGGGTTGCCGACGCGCTAGAGCGCGCATGGCCGCGTGCGGACGACTTTGCGTGATGCACTACCATTAATGAACAATCAGAGACGAGATTTGCTCGGCGGTCGCCACGGTCCAGCGGTCGTCTTGTTCGCGGTCATTGGGCCAACGGTGGCGAACGATGCGGTAGCGTTTTGCGCGCACGCGCGACTTTGCATGCGAGTATCCCGTCCGTACGCGAGGACGGTTCGCCGCCCGGTCAAACAAAATGGATAGCGGAAGCGCTGGGCACGTGGTGCGGCGCCCATCAAGAATTTGCCGCCTTGTTGTCGTCGCTTCTGCCTACTGACGACGACGACGTCACGGATGATTTGCTAAGCCGATTTGCCGGCGCGCACGATCGAAACGCAAACGCCGAAGGGTCGCCCAAAGTGGCGTACCAGAGGCCAAAGCTCACCGGTGTGTATGTATGTATGCTTCTTCATGTCCGACTTTTGGTGGAACCGCTTGTCGCAGTAAGGACACGCGTACGGTCGAGTATCCGTGTGAATCATCAAGTGGGTGCTCAGCGTGGACGATCGCTTGAACACTTTGCCGCATTGGGCGCATTCGAACGCCTTCTCGTTGGCGTGCGTGCTCCGGTGCTGATTGAGGCTCACCTCGTGGCCGAACGTCTTTCCGCACTTGTCGCAGGCGAATGGTTTTCGACCCGAATGCGTTCGACGCACGTGAACCTAAAACAGGCAGCCCCTTATCGAGGGTTGGTTGCTTCGCTTTGGCGAGACGCTATTGCACCTCCAGTCCGTGCGACGTGCTAAACCACTTTTGACAACGGACGCACGAGTAGGGATCCCCGTCGTTGGCTCCGCTGCTTCCATTCCACACGCTTGAAGGCTCGTTGAGTAGCATAGCTTGCGCGGGCGTTAGGGCGTCGGTACCGGTGCGAATTGGTGGCGCGCCGAACGGTCGCGCGCCCATCGAAACCGTCTGGTCGTCACCTTGGGCGCCAAGCTGCCAGGAAAGGCGCTGATAGGTGATCAGATTGATCAAATTGCTCTGGAATTGCCAGGCATTCCACAAGGATTCCACGGCAGGCGCGCCGTAGGCGACCGGAACAGGTAAGGACCATTTGACCGGGCTTATGTTTGACGGTGCGACCATGGCTACTTTTTGGCGCTGCTGCTCAGGCGAGACTTGCTCGTCGAGCAGATCGCTAATCCTGTAGCTGCTGCCCTTCATGCGTCGCCAGTTCGTTCGCGTTCCGCCAGCAACGAAGGCCCAACCAACAATGGGTTGCGAAGCGCGATGAATGCTTGTAAATTTTCTTGTCATCAAAGCCGACGTAATGTTGAGAGCAGATTATACCGGCGGTTGACCAATCGCTGTTCGGTGGGCGGGGCTCTTCGGCTACCGTCGGCGCGCGGCTGCTGGCCGATCGACCAATCGGCGGCAGGAGGCTAAGGGAAGCCCCGTCCGGCGAACTTCCCTTCCCGGGACCCAAGTATTGTTCAACGGCGATTCAGCGCAAAGGGGGCGAAAGCGATAGCTGTCGGAGACTCGTGGGATGCGGTGCAGCTGGACGGTCGTTAGCAATTGACGTGATTGCCGGCCCGAACAAACTTTGCCGCCTCCATATTCAATCAGAAATTGATGTGCGGTCGACATGAGAGCTGATAGCGCAACGATGGTTATCGCTGTTGTCAGCGCCTTGACATCTTTGGCTGCTCAACCCACACGGTGGCCCATTGGTCGTCTGAGGTGCATTTCCAACATATATGTCGCCTTGCAAAGTCATTGTTAATCGTAAAGTTGTGCCACGCGGTAGTGTGTTCAGTGTTCTTTCTTCGCTGTTCAAATAACGGTTAACCTCATGGCAAAGCCAACGAGCGTTAACCTGTACATACTATGGTGGTCATCTGAGTTCCATAAAACTTTTTGGTTAGGTGGCATACAGTTCTTGTAACATGATGGTATACCACAATGGTGGTGGTGGTCACAATACCATACAGAGTATATATATATATATATATATATATATATATATATATATATATATTGTGTTGCGTCACTGTCCCGGTCCGTCGGCGGGGATGCTCGCTCTCTGCAGGACTGACTGGGCGGGCGACAGAGGCTTGACAGGTACAAGGGTAGCACCTGATAGTTGATGTCGTCAGCCCGGATGGTCTAGCATGGGAGCTTGCTGAATCGTCGCCTGCTTGGGCAGTCGACATATTTTATATTGCACTGATGACGGCTATATGAGAAGTAGCCGAAATGTATGCATTTTTGTGTTTTTTTATGGAAACAAAAGGCTTTTGCTCAACGGGGGAAAACCGTGAAACATTCTGTTCACATATGTGCACCAACCTCGTGAGAAAGAAGAACATTTGTAATATATATATATATATATATATTATATATATATATATATATACGCGTGTGCTTGAAATAGCAAAATGGCAATTCGAATGTTCTTTTGCCTTTCGCTGCTCATCAACAAGTCTACAGCGGATGATCTGAGTACGCGACTGACAGCCCTTTTCAACTTTCAGTCCATTGCAGTTAGCTCATCAGCAAGTGTGGTTTGTACGTAGCCTTTGAGCAAGTACAGTTTCGCCATCCGTTGTCGCGCATTGAACATTTTTGACCTTTCTTTCGTCTTCTCAAACCGTTCAAACTGAGCAGTCTCCAACTTGATTCAAGTTATATTCGCGTTGCCCCACGTGAGGAATGCCCAGATTGTCCATAAAGTAGGGGTGAGGGACTGCCGGCATACAGCTTTGCTTTATCTTTAAAAGCTGTTCCAAAGCATTTGGCTGTTTGTAAACGAGGGAAAAGTAGAGGCGCAATTTTTGTTTGAACTTGCCGTGGAATGCGTCCTAAGGAAGTGGGTGGCGAGTTTGCACAAATTCCGCCGGCCGCCTAAAGGGGCAAGGTTGCCGTGGTCGTTTGGCGACAGTGGTGCTTAGTTGCCTCGGTGGTGGGCCAAGTTGGTGACAATTTTGACTATGCAAGTTGAGCAGTAATGGAATTGCGGTCAGACGGTCGACTTTAGCGTTAAATGAATCATAGTGGGGAGGCTCCGTTCCACTCATTGGCATTGTTGAACACTGACTCTCACGGTAAGTGTCGACTGATCATTCGGTAGACATCCGCTGTACGCTACTTTGCTTGGTGTCACAATCGATCAGACGGCTTGTACATTACTGTAATCAGACACCGGCCTAAGCCATTGCCGTGCGGATAATTCAATTTGCCGCGTTCGAACGGCCGTTCACCTAAGGAAAAGATTGCTACTTTCGGCTGGTCGCCGCCACCGTCGGTCTTTCGGGGCCGCACCATTTATGTCAGCGGACGGACGCTTCGGTCCTTCTCATTTCAATCTGTAATTGCATTTGACCGCTACCGGAAGCCACAAGGGTTGACTGCGATGAGTTCCACTTGACTGATCGTCTCCTCGGCGCACCGGGCGGTAAAATGGTCTGCGGCCGACCGGCGGCGCCCCTTTCACCATCGGTCGAGCCGCCGACCGATGTTCCCGTCCGCTTGTGCAGTTGGTCGTATTAAAATTGTATGACTATCAATTATGCAGACAATTATTGTAGCGATGAACAATGATCAATGCACAAGTTTGATAATAAATTGTCCCATTACAAAGGATGGCGTTGTCGAAAGGACGTCGATCGTGTTTGACAATTTTTACTTGAGTACAGTGTGACGGTGGATGACTGCGTCATATTGTATTCGCAGGACATTGTTTATTTTTTCAACCCCCACGCGCGTCCGACCATTGTCATCGCGGGACCAACGAATCGACAAAAGTTGCGTTAACAAAATGCCCCCGGAGTTGACCGGCGTGCCCGCTTGCGCAAGACACTTGATGCCAACATATCGAAACATTTACTTTCCACAATTAGCATATCAACTCGGTTGATCCAAAGGTGGACTTGGCAGTTTTAAGCGCTGAGGCGTTTCAAGCCATCCGTGAGAGTCGGTGCTTCAAGACGCCTCAACGCACGGGTGCGAGGTGCATATGGTCTGTAGCGTTATGAGACACGCGAAACCGAGAAGCCCATTTGACGTTAGGGTGCCGTAGGCCGGTTGCGTTAAACTCTTTGCTTTCGTGTACGGTTTTATTCGACATTACAAAAGCGCGCGTGCAATTGATTTGCTGTAAATTGCTCGGGCGATGGATGGTTGTATTGCCGTTTGACGTATCAAAGCGGATTTGAAGACAGCCAGTCAATTGGCGATATGCGGGATTTGAAAATGCAATGCCTAAGTGGGACTGCTGCTTTGGCTGTAACCGTGTAGTCATTAAGCATTCTCTGCTGTAATACCAGACGTTCGTTTGTCGATTGCCGTTTGTCCTTGCTGCCGGAACCCAAAAGATCGATGAGTTCATGTTGCTCTGACTTCGTGATTCAGATTTGACGTTTGTGTAAACATTCTTTGTTTGCACGCATCTCGCTTGGCTTGCTGGCATATATCCCAAGTGGAATTGTTTACGCGCGAAACTGCTTGGCGTTGGTCAGTCGCCGTTGCGTTGATAGTTTACGATTTTTTACGCGCTGCCCTTCGCTTGCGGTGACGGCCGTCCGAAAGCCCGGCTTTCGCACTTTGGCATTCTCAGATGAATTTTCCCTGCGGCTCAGTGCAAAGGCCGCCGGTGCTTGGCTGTCTTAATTTCTTCTTTCCAACGTCGACAGGTGCATTTGGCTAAATGGCCGCAGCGGATTAAGGATCAATTTCTCAGCAGATTATCAGTCAAACGTTTCTAATCACAGAGCTCGTTTAGGTCGTTAGCCTTAGGCTTTGAAACCTGAGCGTTCTAGGAGTGCTGCTGCAGGAGCACGTATGCGCAATCGGTTGCTGCCGGGCGAAGGATTTTCCAAGTGCAAAGCGTATACTGTAAATTCTGGCGGCGCTTTCAGCCTATTGAACATGTGTTCGATTTCTTTTCACCTAAGGAAAGTTCGATCATCAGCTACAGTAAACGGGGAGGAAGTGGCGAGCAGCCGGTTGGCTGTTCGAAGGTGGTCGTCTGATTTTCTCCGTTTGTTACCGTAAGCTGTGCTCAAAAGGACTGGGTGTGCAAATTGACTCTAAGAGAAACAGATTACGTCCGCAGATTTCGCGAAATTCATTTGTCGTCAAGCAGCAGTCGAGGAAAGTCTCCTGCTTTGCAGAAGAGCGCTAACTTAATATTCGGGCGGGAGAAGTGTCATTATGCGCGAATAAACGATGTGGGAACTGAGACGGGTAGATTTATTCAATCCTCATCGATTCGGCGGCTATTTGGCCCGAATGAAAACTCACGAGCGCCGTACGAGAGCCTCCTTCCAACTAACTGCCATTCGCCTTGTTCCTATCCTCCTCAATGATTTTCCAATCACCATCGACGTAAGCAAATGTTTCACTGCATACGTGAAACGTGACTGCGTTTTTCTTTCATTCCAGTAAGTTTGAAGGTTCAACCGTTATTGTTAACATTTCACTTTGATTCCACGCCAGTCACGTTTGAATATCTTATGAACTGTTTTGCAAAAATCGAGTCGCTGTTTTATTACACGTAAACAGCGCGTATTAGGTTTTGCAGCGAAGTTTCAACAGTTGCCTTTTGGATTTGTCAACTTTGTCTCCATTAGTGACGTTTTCATTCTCTTCTTAATCGGTATTCAATTTGCTGGGGCGCTGTTAAGGATGACTCTTGCATTCAAACGGGCACGTAAAGTGCATTGGGAAATTTATAACTCTTTGCCATCGCCTGAATACGGTTTGATACAGGATGCAGTGTAAGTCGAGAACGACTAATGACAACGGAATAATTGTAGTGGGACAGCTTTAAAAAGTACTTTTCAGCTGGAAAATGCCGTTGCATTCATTGTGATTTCCGTTAGACTCGGAATTTTAATAGGCCAACATTTTCTTCATTCTCAGTAGTAACCAAAGCTTCCGTTGTGCGTCGTGTTGCCCTCAAAGGAAGTGAAAACGCAAATCGGTAAATTTTTGTGGTACTTCTGTTGAAATTTCTTTAGTACATATATCAGTTCGCTAACAAATTATTGCCCGCAAGAATCGCTTTTCATTTGCTCTCCATTGCACAGCATTATGGCTGATTTTTTAGCGACTTTTGCTATTATGCGAACAGAATGTATCACGGTTTTCCCCGTTGAGTAAAAGCCTTTAATTTCCATAAAAAGGCACAAGAGTGCATAACTTTCGGCTATTACTCATGTAGCCATCATCAGTGCAATATAAAAAAGTCGACTGCCCAGCCAGCCAGCGGTTCAGCAAGCTCATCCGCTAGACCGTTCAGGCTTGACGGGTACAAGGGTACAGTACCTGATAGTTGATGTCCCCAGCCCGGATGGTCTAGCAGAGGAGCTTGCTGAACCGTCGGCTGGCTGGGCAGTCGACATTTTTATATTGCACTGATGACGGCTACATGAGTAGTAGCCGAAAGCTATGCACTCTTGTGCCTTTTTATGGAAATTAAAGGCTTTTACTCAACGGAGAAAACCGTGATACATTCTGTTCGCATATGTGCACCAACCCCGTAGGAAAGAAGGACTTTTGTTGTTATTAATAATATTTACGAGTCTGTTAGAGCTGGGGCTGTAATACTTTGTGTAAAACTGGAAATGGATTTGAAACTTTAATAATTGCGAATACCAAACGATGCGATGTGGCAACTTTGACGAGCGCTTTTAACATATGGCGTAGCTTAGTTGGTCATTGTTTCTCAGTTGTTTCGCGCAAACATACCTGAGGAATCGAGGCCAAAACGCTCGGGTATACATTTATTCCGTACGTGCTACGCACACAGAAGCAACTACAACAATCAGGTACAAGTGCACAGTACAGGATTTAGAGGCAACACCAGTACAATGTGAAATGTCCAGGAAATGCCATCAATATTGAAAGTAAAGTGAGCCGATTGTACGACGTAGACATGTCAGCGGACCGAAACCTACGCAATTAGTTCCGATACTGATCTTTATTCTTCCCCAAGCTTCCGTTAGCATCCATCCAAAAAATTGAGGACCGCTTTTAGTTTTTGTTTACAATCGATTAGGGGATAGGTTAACTTGAGCTTAATCTCCATTATGACTGAAGGTGAACGTTTGTTGTCCGCTAGTAAGGTTCAGGCTCAAGCTCGCAGTGTTTGCGTAACTTTTACTAATTTGTTCAAGTGCTCGTAGAATCAAGAATACACCTATTTGTTCACTGTGCCAGAAAGGAGGATGTCAAAGAGCGGCTGTCGCAGGTAGTCGTTCCTTCACCGAGGACTTATAATAGTTGTAATATTTCTGATCATTGCTTGTTTGTAATGGGTCGATAAGTTTTCATTTGCAAAACAATTCATGCGTGCTAGAAGCGGGACGTGGTATTCTGAGGGTTATGATGTTAAGCTCATCCCGCGAGGATATCCGCGTTTCTGATATGAAAATTGTTATTATTATTATTATTATTATTTTATTTTGGAAGAGTACGGTTGAGCACCCGTTGAGTTCTATCTACCGTTCCCTGTAAGAACACCGAAGCAACCAAACCAACGGCTAGTTGGTTGGTTGTGTTAGTGAAGAAATAGGTAAACGGTGAACGTACGATAGTTTATTTCGTTCGCTTTCGGAATCGACTGATTCCGTCGTCAGCGAGATGGTGAAAAGCTTTCAGGCTTCAAGAGGCTTCAGGAGAAGGCTTTTCACCATCTCGCTGACGACGGAATCAGTCGATTCTGAAAGCTACGAAATAAACGATCGTACGTTCACTGTTTGCCGGTTTTTTTCACTAACACAACCAACCAACTAGCCATTGGTTAAGTTGCTTCGGTGTTCTTACAGAGAACGGTAGGTAGAACTCAACGGGTGCTCAACCGTACTCTTCCAACATGATCCAGCGCCCGTTACAAGAAAACCAGTCTTTAAGTATTATTATTATTATTATTATTATTATTGTTGTTGTTGTTGTTGTTGTAAACCAAATACGGCAATAACCCGTTAGACGAAATCGTTTATTCCAAAAAGGAAACAAGCGTAGCTTTCGGAACCAACCTTGTTCCGTCCTCAGCGCTAAACAATTTTTTAGCGCTGAGGACGGAACAAGGTTGGTTCTGAAAGCTACGCTTGTTTCCTTTTTGGAATAAACGATTTCGTCTAACGGGTTATTGCCGTATTTGGTTTACAACATGAAACTCTACCCCGTCAAAAGAAACCCCATCTTCTATTATTATTATTATTATTATTATTATTATTATTATTATTATTATTATTATTATTATTATTATTATTATTGACATTTGTGTGTTAGACACGGTTTTCCCGTTGGTATTGTTTCAGTGTATCTGCAATTAACCAAAGAACCTCACCAGTCAATGATGGGTTAGTTTATTGGTAAAAGTTGCGAAGCTCCTCCTTTTCGCTGACGACCGGACTAGAGCGTCCCGAAAGCTCCGATTCGTACGTTACAGTGTTCTCGCAACTTTTACCAATAAACTAACCCATCGTTGACTGGTGAGGTTCTTTGGTTAATTGCAGATACACTGAAACAATACCAACGGGAAAACCGTGTCTAACACACAAATGTCATCTCAACGACCCGTTACGATGCATCCAGTTTTCAACTATTATTATTATTATTATTATTATTATTATTATTATTATTATTATTATTATTATTATTATTATTATTATTATTATTATTATTATTGATCAAAGAATCACGGAGATTTCTTTCCGTTGATCACGGTCCAAAAAACAAGTAGATGGAGCACTTTATTTCTGAACACGTGGCGCTAAAAACACATTTAGCGAAGCTTTCGAGCCTCCTCTGGGCTCGTCGTTTTACGACATTTAGCGAAGCTTTCGAGCCTCCTCTGGGCTCGTCGTTTTTAGCCATTTACGATCGTTTATTTCGGACCATGATCAACGGGAAGAAATCTCCGTGATTCTTTGATCAATTATACTTGATACCCGTCACAAAAAGTCTCACATTTACATTATTATTATTATTTTGTAAACCAAATACGGCAATAACCCGTTAGACGAAAGTCATTTCGAATTCAGTGTCATTTCGAAAGATTCGCTACAAGCTACCTTTCGACATGAACGACGCACGGATTGGAATGACATAAGGCGTTGACGCCGGAAGACGTACGTTACGCAAAGTGCAAAATTTCGTCCGACTCTTCCTCCAGTTAAGGGCCGCAGTACTAATGTAATGGGTATTCTACCGTTCAGCCAAATTTGCCAAATACATTTGAATTGCTACAAGTTGGTTGCGTTCGATTTGAAAAGGAGTCCACTAAATTGGACCCTTAAATCTATTCCATAGTTGCACCGAACAAGTGGTGAAAGTAGTTTTGTCATTTTGGTTTGCTTTGCGTTTTCACGTGGTACGTTTCGTTCATTGCTTTCTCGGAAGGGTGTTACCGCTTTTGCAATCATCGCTCCGATCAGTTTTGATGGCCTCATCACTTTCTCGCGTGCGTCGCCGCAGTTGTCAAGTCGCATCCGTATCAGTCATCTGCAATGAGAAGGTTGCTCGAAATGCCAAGCGATGCAAAGTAATGTGGATAAACAAGCAATAAATAGGCACACAGACACACACACACATACACACACGTATCGTATACTTAATCCATCACTGTTGTTGACGTGCTAAGGGTATTAACATCGCTTCAAGCAACTTTACCTGAGCACGAAGAAATCAATGCGCGGATATAGCAGCAGCACCTGCTGCTTTTGCATCCCAAGTTTACGACGTCCTTACAGGAAAGGAATTATGTTCTCTTAGATCTGCATCTCTCTAAGTGACTCCGTTCAGAAGGGAGCCTTTTTCGCCCAATGTCCTTTGCTAGCCTTAACGTCAGAAGGAAGGCCCATGGGAGCTGCTAATATAATACTTTGTGTTTTTCCTTCATAATGGGACCTTATTAAATTTTTTGGTTGCGACGGACTTGTCCCGTTTCAGAAAAATTTTTAAATTGAGATCATTGCGGCTTAGCTTTCGGGACCAACGTTGGTCCGCCATCAGCGCTTGTGTAGTCAGCCGCCCAGTCAGCCGTTTGGTATATTATGTGTGAAATCCATTTAATTGGCTTCACTAGAATCAGTGTTATGTATGATGCCGGCCGAGTTTGAACCATCGCAATTCCTGTTGATCGATAAGTTAAATTCAAATCATCTGCTTCATCATCCAAGTTCAGTCGTATTATGTCGTACCCAATGGAGTTGCTATAGTTGATTGTCGTAAAGTGACGTCCTTTCTTTGCTGAGCAATTGGAAGTAACAAGAAGTTAAGAACCGTATGCTATTCAATTAGCCAGCCGCTTGAGCGCATAGATTGGGCATCACAAAGTTGCGGGATCACAGCAGCAACCATTGACACTAGGCAAGACATCAGAGTCAAGATATTTCAGCAATCATCCTAGGTGCTCGCAGCTGTTTGCCCTGACACTTTCGGTTGTCCGTTAATTCATTCATCG
Source organism: Trichuris muris (assembly GCA_000612645.2). Taxonomy (NCBI): domain Eukaryota; kingdom Metazoa; phylum Nematoda; class Enoplea; order Trichinellida; family Trichuridae; genus Trichuris; species Trichuris muris. The sequence goes on along the minus strand of CBXJ02000086.1, from coordinate 16,787,734 downwards.
ATTCAAAGCGCGAAACGTTGCTGCATTTAAATTGTTGGTCCATATCCTGCAATCCCTCTATCAAACCAGAAGGTCATTTGTTGTAATCCAATTGGCAATATTGAATATTCGTTTCCTGGCGGCCTACATGTCAGAGCAAAGATGCCAAATGTAGAAAGAAGTGGATACAAGTTGTTCTTCACTGCTATGGTTTCACCATGGCACTCTCAGAGCGAAACATCGTTCTCTTTCAGTAGGATTGGGGACCTACGTTCGTGGTACCTTTGCATCCGTATCGGTATATTTGCTGTACGGTAGGATTTGAATTGCACCCAGCTATTTCCAGCTGTTCAAAGTTCTGCCCCACTGTGCTCCATTTGGACTTCGCTTTGCAGTGATTGAATGTGGTCAAAAATTGCATGCACGATTGATTTTTAAATTTTCACACCCTTCAAGTAGTGACATTGTGCTTTTGTTGTCCAGCCGCCGGATGGGCTAAGAGTTCGTTTGCTCGTCCTACCGTGTAACATTTTCCGTGCCGGTTGATCATTGCTGAACGCTCGTCCTTGCATTTCGAGCGTTCCGCTATGGGTGCTTGCCGTAGACCTGAAGGACATTGGCCCAGACAAGCCCGTTTGTACACATCGACTGCCCTTGAGACGGACACCGGGAGCGCATCGTCGATAACAAAAAAAAGTATGCTCCGTAACGACTGGGCAACAACCGCTGGCGGACAAATTGAGAGGAATTGAACATGTTGGACCAATCGTCGACCTACCTTGAAAAGTACCTATTGCGGGCCTTTTCGCATCCCTTTTTCCTTGTCGTCAGCCGACCTTGAGTCAGTGTGATAGTTTCGGTTGCCAACGAGTGGTTGCCTTTGTCATTATGGTGCCCGCAAGATTGACAATCTTTCTCCTGCTCATCTTCTTATCAGGTAACAATCACTTGAAATATGAAATTGCGGTTGTTGTTGAACAAGCGCATCCTTTGATTCGTCCTTTCATTTATGATTCTTTTAAAAGGTTCCCTCAAATGGGAGGTCCAAGCGACCAGCAAAGGTTAGATATGCATATTATTATGTTCAGCAGTAGTTTCTTGAATGACTTTGTTAAGTTTGTCGTGGACGGATCACCTATACGCCTGTCGCTGACTCCATGCTCGATGAAATAACACCTTACATGCTAAGAAAGGTGAAATCATTGGACGAATGCATTTCCATGTGTTTGGAACGACTGATGTTCTGTTACTCGGTTATATACGAAACGCCGAAGAAGTCAACGGACGGCAAAGCGTTGTGCAAATTTGCCTATTGGCAAGCAAGCAACTGCACGGCTAAATTGGAAAAAGCACCAGGCATGAGTGCTCCTCCTGCTGGAGTGAGCAGAGCTTATTCCTGCATATACTGTGTGGATGGTAAGCATTCGTATCGTTCATTGCAAAGGGTTCGTGCGTCGTATACAGATTGATCCGAGTTGCCTTTTTACAAGGAATGCCACAATAGCGTACGCAGGTGCAGGCAGTTAAGCTTAAGCTTAATATACTTCCTGGAATGTCCACATTAATTAGGTCGTGGTACAGATTGTTCAGGGTTGTAATCGACCAGTGCCCTTTATGCGTGTTCCGCTCGCGTGATTTCCCGCCTTGACCTAATTCCACTTGTACGGTGTCAAATGCAGTGCGAATTAGGATAGGAGTAGCTTGCTGTGCTAAAAGACGAAATGGGAAATTGGCATTCCAAGTGTGTCATTTCGTTTGTCAAGGTTTTCTTCAAAGGCTCGGCGACCTGTTCCAGCGTCGTCCCTATCGGTGATGACGCTTTCCCTGTTTGACCATGTTGTTTTTGACCAATTCATTCCTGCACAGATTACCCAGGAAATGGTCAGCAAAGTTTGGTGGAAATGGCCAAAGCTTTGATCAACAAGTTAGCCGCACGTAGAACTGCAGCGACCGTTCGGTGCCCCGAACCACCGCCAACGACGCAGAACTGTCAAAACGCATCGGATGTGGTCCTCGACGGAGAACAAGTGAACACTACTGAAACGGCAAACACTACTTCAAGCTACGCGGATGAGTCAGGTAGGCAACCATTGAGAAATGAACATTTCAGTAGAACCATACTCCTATTTGAACGGGCAGTATGTGGAACAAATTTCACCTTCTACCATCAGCCTTCCGATTTCCCGCTTCAAGAGGCCACCTACTCAGCCGTAGCGAATGTAACGGACATGCTTAGCTGTGCGATCCATTGCCATCGTGCCGTATTCTGTCGCGCCGCCTTCTTTGACCCTTTGCTTGGAAATTGTCGCCTGTCGTACAAGAAATTTCCGTGCGTTAACAGGGAAGCCCCGCCAGGCTCAAATTCGACCATCGTTCTTTCCTGCATAGGTTGCAAGTGAACTAGCGTTCACCGTCGCCTAAGCAATTCGAACCTAGAAATCTTTAGCTAATGTACTGTAGCTTTAAGAGAACCAGAAAGGACGTCGTTATTTTATCGCGTTGAACCTATTAAAACAAGCGAAATTTAGTACACGTGAACAATGCCGTACAGGAACGTCCAAAATAGAATGTAAGTGAATAAGCCCCCGAGGACCCCATGTGTTAGGACAGCTGATGGATGAGCGAAATAATCGCGTAAGTGGAAGCCCGCCTTCCAGCACCATATACCGCTTTGAACAAAGGCGCACAAACAATAGAATACAAATCCATTGAGACCTGTAAGGCCAAGAATACCGGCTGCCACTCCGGATGCCGCCGCTTGGCACGTTCTGCTGTACTCCAGAACGGCGTAATTGTTTCTTACGGCGCCATCGCTGTATATTTGCTCACAGTCGCTTAAGCCGTGCCTGGTATTTCTCCGCATCAGTTCGACTCTGAAAGAAACGTTTCTGCGGACGGCGAATTTAAATAATGAATAGCATTGTGGATGGATGTCGTGCCTTCAATTCATTAAAAGTTCGTTCAAAACGAATCGAATATTTTACTTCTACAAATAAACGCAACCGCAAACAACTTAGCACATTAAATCAAAATCATCCCTTTCGTCATTATACTCTAGCACGTGTTTGCGAATTTTCGACGAATTTGTCCAGGTGACGAAGTCTTCCAGGCTCCTAGAATATTCACGTGGCTGGTGTACGAGAATAGTGAAATTTCTTACCGTGGAACCAAATATGCAGGATCATTGATCATGTCCGGACCGACGCGTACGTGGCCGTGCTCGACGTATTCCGTTGCAGCAGTAAGAGTTTCGGCCATATGATTTCGGCAAAGAACGACTGGCAAACGACGCCTGCAGAATGCAGATGCACTGACTTGACCGCACAACTCCAAACCTCGCTTTGTTGGAATTAGTCCAATTGAGTACAGCTTGTCAATGAGCATACGTGACGCCTCTGTCCGAAACGGGTCGGTTGGCGGCAGTTCTTTAATCTTTTGGGCAACTTGGCGTACTTCGCGCGACAGTTTGTTGTAAACAGTATATTCGTCGTGGTTCTTTAACCTGTACCGTTGAATAATGGTCCTTTCGTGAACATTGTTGTCCAACTCCCAATCGACAAAGTTCACCTTCTTTAGAAGCTTCTGCTCGTGGTACTTTAGCTTGCGCATATAAACGGTCTAAGCTGAATAAACGACACTTCCAAATTACACAGTAGTGATAAGTAATCGCAGGTACTGTTGGATGGATGGTTCCGCTTACTTACGGTAGTGAAACTTGATTTTCACGCGCTCTTGGATAAGTCGCCGAGGCGGCGAAGCGATGGATAGCAATTGGTTAGGTAATCTGTGCATTACGACTTCTGCTCGCCTATTTTCAAGATGACTGCCTATAAAGTAAGACTTCAATTGCCAAAGTTATTTGTTCCTGCTTTATTGTAGCTTAAGGATGCCATTAGAGCGTTGAATGCACTTCAAATTCCGCGTATATTGCCTCCGCGGGCCTTGGCAACTCCAGGCGATCGTTTGCTGGCGTTTGAAACTCACGTTGAGGAGTCCGGCTTGCACGTAAGTTGCTTTGCTGCTGCTCGCGCAGCGTACAGGAATTCCTGCAGCTCGACGACCTGGACAAATTAAACGTGGTCCACGTTGCTGGCACTAAAGGTAAAGGCTCATGCTGCGCTTTTGTGGAGAGTATCTTGCGAAATAAAGGTTTCAAAACGGGTTTCTTCAGGTAACTTCTCGCTGAACGTTGCAAAAGAACTTTTCCTTACTTGTGCGCTTCTTTTTCCAGCTCGCCTCATATGCTCTGCGTGCGCGAACGTTTTCGCATTAACGGCATTCCAATTTCTGAAGAGCGTTTCGTCGAGCTGTTTTGGCGGATCCATAAATGCCTATGCCGGGTAAAGCAGGTGTTTCTAACATGTTAGCATTATTTCAGTGAAGCGATAGTTCGAATTGCATTTAAAATGGCTCCCAGTGAAGTTGTGCTTTGCAGCTTGAGGCTTATGCTACCCAGGGCCTACAGGTTTTGGAATTTAAGGACGCCTCGAAACTGGAGATGGTACGATATTTCCAGTTCCTGACCATCATGGCGTTTCATCTGTTTCTCGAATCGAAGGTTAGCGACGCGCCGTCGGAAAACGACAGGTGGAAACCTTCATTTTGCAGGTTGATGTTGCAATAATCGAAGTTGGCGTTGGAGGTACGTACGACAGTACAAATGTAATAAGGTATGACTCTCACAAGCGGTTTCAAGTTTTGCGCGGGGCATAGTAATAACATTGCGTTTTCAATTAAAATTGAGTCTCTTGAAACGGTGTAGTTAAACGTGATTTGGTGGTACAACTTTCACCGCTGCTTAGAATTTATTAGAAAAAACCATAGCTTTCGGGACACTGTTGATCCCGAAAGCTACGGTTTTTCTGACAAATGCTAAACAGCGGCGAAACTCGCACTACCAAATAATTGTGTCTTCAAGTTCAATTTTTTTTGATTTTTGAAGCAGCTTTGTGTGGTTCATTTTTCTTTGATTATTCCATTTTGAATCAAACCTATCGCCAGGTTAGGGGACAATCGTGTGCTTCGTAATGGCTAACATTTTGTTTAAGGTACTTGAAGGATTCGCATGAGGAAACGAGCGTTGGCTAAAGCATTACGTAATAGTAGGATAAAAGCTCTTCTTCGTCTGTTGTGACGCCCAACCGCCTTGATAACCCTGGTCCTAACAATTAAGGTTGATGTAGCGCACTTGTCCAGATAATCGGTGCTAATCGCATGCGCAAAACTCAAGTACACTTGCTTCATTTCCGTCGGTGAGCACATGCAAGGATGACTATCCAAACTGCGAAACGGCGTACTAAATGTTCATTGTGTTTTGAACACCTGTGATTGAGCTGCCACCTTTCCGCAGAAGTTGGAAAATTGCGTTTCGCCTTTCAGAAATCCCGTAGTTTGTGGTATAACCCGCCTTGACTACGATCACACAGTGACGCTGGGTTCCCATATAAAGGATATTGCGTGGAACAAGGCTGGCATTCTAAAGCCAGGATCTGTTGCCGTTACTGTGCCTCAAGAAGAAGCAGCCTTTAAGGTTATCGCGCAGCGCGCTGTTGATGTTAAGGTACGTAACCAAAAGGGAGGGGCATCCTTTTCGTCTGCACACGCTTTTAACTTGCTTCGGCAAATTGCATAGCGATTTGCAGTGTTCATTGTACGTGTGTCCAAGTTGGGACGACTATTGCATTCGTCACAATGCCCAGCCGGTGGTTGTTGGCATCGCAGGCAAACATCAACTAGAGAACGCAAGTCTTGCAGTGCAGTTGGTTCGTTTGTGGAGCTTTAGAACAGGTAGTGAAAGGGGAGTAGAAATGCTAATTTATTGTTTACCGTCAAGGTAATGCGAAAGAAGAAAATGAAGATCGGCCTGCGAAATTCCTAAGTACACTGAAGGCTGGATGCATAAGCGACAATGAAGCGCTTGGTATTGACCGTGAGCATTAGACGTCAATTCTAAAATATGTCTTAGGCTTGAGCCGCTGCACGTGGCCTGGCAGATCTCAGAAAGTGACGGCGAATGGAATAAATTTTTATTTGGACGGCGCCCATACGCTGCTTAGCATGCAGGTAAATTCAGTGTATATTCTGTAATGGGAGTAACTTTTGTTTCCGTTTGTAGTGTTGCGTCGATTGGTTTCACAGTTCCTCCGACAAGGTGAAACGTTCCTTTCGCATCCTCATTTTCCATTGCACGAAAGGTCGTCAACCAGAGCAGCTGCTTCCCCCGTTGATTGTTTGTTGGGTATTGTGTCTTTGACTTTCTGTGTCAACATTTTTGCTTAGACGTTGGGTTTTCAATATGCTCTGTTCAGTCCTCCAAGGATAACATTATCTGATGATTCCTCTTGCGGTAATCTTCACGCAGTGTTGCTTGAGAAGCATTTTCACGTTACTATATCAGCAGACGTGGCATCGTTGACGACCATTACCGAAAGTACCGAAGAAGCGGTCAGCAGTCACCATGCGGCGTGGATACAGTTGACCTCCAGCATGCATGATTGTCCACCCTGCATAACTAGGTGCTTCAAGTGCGTCAATGATGCTTACGATTTCGTCAATGGAATAACGGCAAGCGTACCTGTGAATGACCAAACGTCAATCGACGTTCTTGTCACCGGAAGTCTTTACTTGGTCGGCGCATTTTTGTCCTTGTTAGATCCTGATCTTTCGGGCACCATCTCCACGTCTTCGTAATTCGACAGGGAGTTTCAGTAATTCATATCCATTGTGTCCGTTGTAATGTTTCGTTAATATGCAATGAAATAGTAAATTTGCCTTTTGCAGTCGAAGTTTTTGCCCTTACTGCTGAATGAAGAAGAACAGGAAGAATTAGGTTTCTGAAAATAGCCCCCAAAATGCTAGACCTGGCATCATTTATCGCCTGCAAAAGGTTTCCAACGTCCAGTATAGTCGTATGAAGGGATCTTGTTTGGGAAAAGCAAACAGCAATTGATCGCTTGTTGAACTTCCGGGCTTTTGTTTGGTCGTTAAACATACGCGGTGACAAGTCGTCAAAGATTATGGCTACTGAAGGAAAGTTATTGTTTCCCTCTTTTATTGGCGCATGTCAGCACTTGGAGAGGATTTGTGGTCGTCTCTTCCAGCTTTGGAGCATGGTTGCGCTGTGCCGTTGTTTTTTTTCTGTTATGCAAGTCACCATGAACAAGTCCTGATTTTCCGTTGAGACACCGTTTGCAATAGGCTTGCAGCCTTTGCCCTTGCCATAAGCAGCACATATGTAGAACTGGTCCCGTTGGCGCCACGCATTTTGCTGAATTTGCCTTTGAAATCGCAAAAATTGATCCTACGACCTGAAAGTGTGCGTGCATGGTTATTTAGTTTTAGCGTAGCGTGAAAATGGACACCAGCTCACGTAAGAAGACCTTCGTTGGGCGATATATAACATGTTTACGGGAGACAACGGAACCTGTTAATCTTCTAAACAGATAGGTAGGAAATTACTAACCGTAGACGTTTGGTAAGTGTCCTTTGGTGTTCTCTTTATTTAACGTTGCGTCCTGGCATTGGCGTGCCAATCGCAGTGCAAAGCAGAACAGCATGCGGTTGAGCTAGGGAATTCTCGCTCGATTGCAGGTCGAACGGACAAGTTGCAATGTGTTCCCCTATTGGGCTAGCAAGCGCCCTATCCATTGGTCGTGACAATTTTCAGCTTCGTAAAATAAAGCGGAGTGATGTAGGATGCAATAAAGTGCGTTGGTAATTGGGTTTCCGCATTTCAGGTTTTATTCTTGTGCCCTCGAAAAGTATGACGGATTTTTGTACGGTTTGTGCTCCCTTGGAAGTCAAAGCGTGTCTGAAAATGTGTCGACAACAACGCCGTACCGTACAAAAGTCCATCATGCCACAAAGAAGTCCCGTTGCAAGACCTCCAATCTTCTACGTCTATGAAAGGTAGTCCTTTTGAGACGGGAAGCAATAATCAATTGTTGCGTCACCTTTCTCATTATTTAATGTACCTGTTTTGTTTAAACGTAAACAAGTTTCTACACGGATTCTCCCCGTTGGTTAAAGCCTTTTATTCATCCATATAAAGGCATATGCAAAGCTTTCGGACCTTAACCGCGGTCCGTCATCAGTGCACGCAAACACCTAGTCGATGACGGACCGCGGTTAAGGTCCGAAAGCTTTGCATCTGCCTTTATTTGGATGAATAAAAGGCTTTAACCAACGGGGAGAATCCGTGAAGAAACTTGTTTACGTTTTAGCGTATACCCCGTTTTTAAAGAAGAATTTTTGCGCGCCTGTTTTGTTTACATATTTAATATCAAGAAACCAACGGCTTGAATCCCGTTAAAACACAGATCAGCTACACGGAGCTTTCGAGACTCCTTGTCTCGTCTTCAGCGTGTCACTCTGGAAACGTAGTGTCCATACGGCATTGCAGGTGTTTCCAGTTTAAAGTGAAAGGTCGTTAAGTTCTAAAGAACTATAACGTATGTTGAAGTCATTCCTCTTCTTGTCTCACAGAGCGTGTATCCCCGCGGTTTAACGTTTGTTTACGTGATTATAAAAGTTCTTATGTTCAGCGTATGGCGAAGAAAAAATCGAATTCTTCCGTGGGATATTCCCTAGTGAAGGCAAGTCGACGGCGCCGCGTAAGGTCAACAAAAGTTGGAACCGCTGTCTCGACTGCTCCCACGACCGCTGGCCAGATGCGTTCGATAACAGAGGAGACGGACCTGGAGCAATTTTTCGCTAAGGCCGAGATGAGAGGTCGCGATTTTGCTGCCGAGAAGCTGGATCCGAAAGTGATTTTGAATTCTGTCAGCTTTCCCCAGGAAATAGCCGCTCCGTCGGTGCCCTGTTTCGATTACTTGCCAAATAAGCTGCGGATGCCAAGGAAGCCCGACTGGAGGCTGGCTGGCAATGCAGAAGCCTTCTTGCAGCTCGAGCAGAAGGCGTTTGTGGAATGGAGAAAAGATTTGGAAGATCTGCAACAGAAGGGCGGCTACATATTGACCCCCTTCGAAAAGAACTTGGACATCTGGCGCCAACTGTGGCGAGTTATAGAAAGGAGCGACGTTGTGGTTGAGCTTCTTGACTCCAGGAATCCGCTAATGTTCCGCGTTCCCGACTTGGAAGCCGCCGTCAAGGAAACGTGCCCCAACAAGGTGGTATTTCTTTTGCTAAGCAAAGCCGACTTGCTTACCAGCAAGCAGCGACAATTTTGGGCAGACTACCTTACCGACCGTGGCGACCATTTTGCCTTCTGGTCGAACGCAGACGACCGAACGCAGAAAGAGACCGAAGCACAGGACGATGAGATGGAATCTCCAATTGCGGAAAGCGATACCGCCTCTTCCGTAAGCGGCAAAGGCAATGCAGACGCTGCCGAAGCAGTTGAAGAAAGAACATTACAAGCGACGACCACTTTGCAAGCGGGCGAATTATTATCAATTTTGAAAGGATTGCGTCCAGACGTTGACACCTCGCAAAGGCCCATTGTTATTGGAATGGTCGGCTATCCGAACGTCGGCAAAAGTTCCACGATTAACAAAATCTTGGGCGCCAAAAGGGCAGCCGTTTCGGCTACGCCGGGCAAAACGAAGCACCTGCAAACCTTGATTGTCGACCACGACGTCACGCTCTGCGATGCTCCGGGTTTGGTTTTTCCTGCGTTGCACTTCGGTCGGCATCACATGCTGCTTGCTGGTATGCTTTCGTCCGACCATATAACCGACTACGCGACTCCAATTCGCTTTCTCTGCAGCACTTTGCCCTTTAGGGTCTTCGAACGGCATTACGGTATTGTCTTGACCAATAGTAGCTACGTCGACAGCGCCGACCACGTTGATCCGGAAGTCCTTCTTACCGCTTTGGCTTTTGTCCGCGGCTTCATGTCGACCAAAGGAATCCCGGATCGGTCGCGAGCGGCACGGTGCATTATCAAGGACTGCACGAGCGGTCGTCTGCCCTACTGCGTTGCGCCGCCCGGCGTGGATGAAGCTCTCTTCAACGCTGCCGACGACCAAGCGCCGGCGCCTTTGGCGGAAATGGCGGGCAAGTTGCATTCGCTGAGCATTCTGGAAAAGAGACATTTGATCGAAGCGAAGTCGTCGGGCGAAGACTTCGATAGGCTGTACTTTTCCGGTGGTGCCTCCGCTGTTCACGTGCTGTCCAGGAAAGAGAAACCGGCGGTGGCGGAGAGAAGAAAGCAGCCCAGGCACAGAAAGCGCGAAAAGCTGAGACGCGTTTTCGCTCACCTGGACGCCTGACGCTGCAGCAAAGTTGTTCTCGCCAAAAGTTTGACCATTGAAGCGTAAAGTTGTTCTGTTTCGTAACCGTAAGAAGCGTGGCTGGACGAACTAAAGCGTTCTCCGTTTCGACGCAGTTGTTCGCTTGCCGCTGTTCAGATTACTTGAGACAGTATAACATGAACCTACAAATCATTTACTGTAGCATCGCGGTACTGGGACATTTCGTGTTGCAGCGTTTGGTGATCGTGTACTCGCTTGCGGCGATTTTGTTTCGAGCTCTTGTCGCCGATCGCGTTTGTGGCGTCCCAGTAAACGGTTTGCATATTTCGTTTTCAATTGCAGCGGTCGGCTGCCCGCGGAGCGCGGCTTTACGATTCGCCGTTGTCGCTTGTTTGCCCATCGGTTTGGTCTCGAATTGACGGTCTCGGCGTTGCCGTTTGCGGAATTAAGTTTTTTTGCCGTGATGCTCTTGGCCGCCAGCAGTTGCAGCGATTGCTCTGTACTTTGTCTTCAATTATTTGGTTCTTCGTGCCTGCGGTCAGTGTAAACGAATAACCGGCCGCTCGGTTGCAGTGAACAATGCGCACTGCGTACGCGGTTCTCCTTAGCTTCCCCTGCTAAAGAGGGAACAACTGTGCGCATGCGATCGGGCGTGTTTGCGCGCGCTTGTCCATTGGCGATATGCCAGCAAGTTTTTTCCACTTCCCATTTGGAACGGCGGATTCCAGCGTTGTCAGTCGTTTTTTCTACTTCCCCGATAAGAACGGTCTCGCACACGTGCGATCCGTTGTGCAGATCCAAAAAACCGGCAGGACGCCATTTCAACTGAAAGGCAGCGTCGCGGCCAGCCAAGCCGGTTAAAAAGGAGACATGTCTTGCTGGACGGTAGTCGTACGTACCTTTGGAGCAGTTGCCAATGCTTAAGCACGGTCTTAGCTTCCCTGCCATTTACTTGCTGATGCTTCAGCGAAGCGTGCTTCCCGTTCCATTTGTTCGCCAGCATTGTGTTGCCAATTTCGCATTTGTTTCGACTTCATTGCTGGAATGCGGGTTCGCTTATTTGCGGCGTGCTCCCTCCGAGGGTTTGAATTTATCGGCGAGGCAGCTCCGCGTCACTCTTTACCTGCGCACTATGTTTCGTTTCGTCCTACCAAATACGCATGCGTATTGTATGGTGACCAAGCGCGTTGCTGTCGTCTGTTCGACCTGCACTTAAAGTGGACGTACCGATTGCGCATCCGAATGTTTGTTCCGCACTGTTTTGATTGCTCCTGTAATGAGGCGGTTGCCGTGTCACATCCGGTTTGTTTTTTCATGACGCTAGAGTCAACAAGGCAAGCATTCGCGGCTGATCCATGGCGAACGCCTTTGGCGAGGACGACTGTTTTTCCACCGTATCGGCCGCTTTGACCAGGTTGCATTCTTGGCATTCTTTCATCGTGAGTCATGCGCCGTTTGTAGGACGCACCGGTGCGTCGCAAGCGGGCATCTGACCGCCAAAGCGTTGTCTAGACGGCGCAGGTCAGGTGCTCAGTGGGTAGCTTTCGCCGTTTCTTTATGACCATTCGACAAGCACGCGCTTAGACTTTCCGTCGTCTGTAGATCATTGCTTCTCTTTTAGAAAGGCGTTAGTTGACGGACGCGTGTTCGATGGTCGAACCGACGGATCTGGCCAGATTGCGGCACAGATTGCCGGACGGTGGCGAATCGTCGCGACGGTCCGCCGCTTCAGCAACACCTCAGCGAATATCGTTTCCTACAAATTTGCTTCAGTATCCAATTTCGTCGGGTGTTGCAACGGCGTCGTCCGAGGGCGCCATGGTTGGACTTCGCGGGCGAAACCGGGGCAGCTACAAGGAAGCACTTATGCAAATTCGTCGCAGTCTTCTTCCGTACGACAATGCCCTTCAGCTTTCTCCATTGGCCTTTGCGCCTCAGTACAATGGCTATAATATGAAAGGCGCGAAGTCTTCGCAGCAGTGTAGTCAGGAGGGAAGTTCCAACCGAAAAGATGGCAGCGGTGGCGCGCAGCAACCGGTGACAATGCTCGAAGCGTTGGTGAATATGGGTTTTGACAAGGAGACCGCCTGGCAAGCCCTTAAGGCGACCCATTTTGAAAGTCTCTATCACGTTGTCGACTATATGATCAAATTAAAAACCAGGGAAACTGCCATCGATCGTTCGCACGCCATGCCGGGTCCGCCTCCGTACACTTGCGACCGGCAAAAGGTTTCACTGGTAAGTAAGTCGCTAAGTGTCGTTTACCGTTGAACGCTTTAAAAGGTACGTCTACGCTTAGTAGCAAGCACACCTCAGGAGGTGCATGCGACCTTGGTAACCTTCATTCTCCTAAGTTCATAGGCAGTGTGCAAGCGTCCAGTGCTTTGTATCTTCATGCCGCTAGCTGCAACGTGCATTGTAACGCCAAGTTTTTATGCGAGTCGAAATTTGTTGTAAACCATAGTTGAGAATTGATCTCTTGCAATTGCGTGAACTAGCGGCTCTCCTCGGTCACCTTCGACAGCCCAAAAGTTGTTAACGCTCACGGCTACGGGTGTGTGCATGCGTTAGCCGCACGCAGTAAGCTAGTCGGGCTTCCGGTGTTTCCAGAATCGGCTCTCCCATTCGAAACTTAGGTCAGTATATTCCGCTCGTTTGTTGGCCAACGGGTCCGCGAACAAGTTAAATGATTGGCCGCTGTGCATGCAAGGTTGGTGAAGTTGAATTGCTACTTAAAGTTAAGCTACGCGGAATGTTCGCTGCTCCGCTCTTCTTGCTGCATCGTCAATGTGCAACGGTTTTTTCCGAAGTCTACGCAGACTTGACCATCTGTTTCCAGAAGTGGGTATGTTTTGGCGAACATCTTGCCACCTCTTTCAGTTGCGCCAACGGAACTTCGTGGCCGAAGCAGTCTGAAGCGCTGTTTGAATGCCTTCGCAAATATTGCGCTCCTTTGGTGTGCCCGTATCGTTTTGTTCCTGCGGCTTGCTTATTTCCACAGCATGCGGGTATGGAACGGACACGCGGCTTACGAAAGGAAAGCGACTTGCCAAAAACGAACTATTCAAAATTAACGCTGCTTGCATTTTCAGTATATTTATGATGGTAACAGGTTTGCTAGCGCTTTGTGTGCACCTAAAATGTCCCCTTCGCCTCTCCATGTAATGTGCTTGCGAAATTCTACTTAACAGCCAGTAAAAGGGTCCGAAGAAGTTTGTTTCGCGGCGTGCAGCTCAACAGTCTTGGACAGTTTCTCGAGAGCGTTAGGGGGAACCTGTTGGCTTAATGAAACGGCGGTCCTGAGGCCAGCTCCCATGAGTCTGCATACGTTCATCGATTTCAATGCAGTTGATCATCAGATATGTAAAATGGCTTCGTTCGCTTACACGATGCCGTTTTTCCTAATAAAGGTTAACACAGAATGCTACTCATCAGGCAGTGGCAAATGGCAACCGAATTGGTTGACTTTTTTAGCGCTACACCGGTTCGATGCTGCTTCAGAACTTGACGTTGAGGAATCCAGCTTTTTTTTTGCTGCGTTTGCGTTTATATGTCCGCAGAGCTGCTCTTGAAGAAAATAGCAGACATCGAGGGTCACGGTTGAAATCAACCACTGGATCCATATATCTAATGCAACGTACTGCCAAGACCCGTTAAGAAGTTTAAGCGAATAGGTCTGTCTTTTTTGTTGCACGGTAATGGAGCTTTTAGCAGCGTCGTAAAAATTGGGTAGGCGAAGTTATAACTGTTGCACCCCAAATAGTTACTCATAGTATTCGGTATTGGAATTTTTATTGATGGAGGTTGCCTAACTTCTTTCAAATCCATTTGCGCTGAGGACGGGAAAAGGCAATTCCCGAAAGCTACGCCAATAAAGTTTTTTGCTTTTTGGTGTTAACGGGTTGAACACATTCCGTAAGTACAGTGTAGTCATGAGAACTAACGCACCCGTTCATAGGTACAGCATTTTCAACTTCTTTCTAATTTCAATATACTTCCTTTAACGACGGACTGCGTAGTGCTTTTGGTTAGCCTGAAGTCTACGGTAGAGGCGCTGTAGGCGCCGTTTCCAAGCAGCATTGGACCGTTGTCGTTTCTTGCGGAGGAACTTGCGGACCCACTGACTGACTGGACAGTGGGTACACAGGCGCTCAAGACGGATCCATTTGCGATCCGAAAGCTCAGCATATACCCTTTGGCGCATCCTTCTTTCCTATTCGACCGTATAGCGTCTGTCGAGCGGATAACACGGAACAAGCATGCCGTTTGAAGCGTTAATTTCGTTATGAAATAGGCCATCTGGAATAGAATTCGTCAAGCGTCAGCTTTCTTTGTTGGTTTGAAACTTTTTCTACTTTCGTTCTGCGCAGGATTTTGCGTCCGCGTCTCTTTCCCACCGGCATTCTTCGCATTCCAACGCAACGCGCCGAATCAACGTTTCACGCACTTTGGCGCTTCTGCGTTCGTCAGCTTTACTTGTTGCTGTTTTCCAGGAGCATTTGCGTTCACCGTTTGGAACAACTTTCCGTTAGCATAAGGTCTAAGGGAAGCGAATGGCCAAGCTCGGTGCTCCAATCCCTTGGGCTCAACTGCTTTGCTCACTTTGGCACGGAAATTCAAGAAAAGCGCACATTTATTTGTTCGCTCTATTTTAACTGGTTGGGATTTTTCAAGCGGTCAACCCGTAACTCGCAGGAACGGTTTGAAGCTGCAAACAACCGCTCGTCGAATCGCCTGCGTTCTTGACTTGGAATAATGAATTTTTCATATGATCTCATCTTGTGTGATAGGGTGCTTGGTTAAAGAAGATAACGTTGTCTCGTTTCTTCGTGAAGCTTATCTCGGAACGGTTGCTGAGCTTCACGAACGCAACAGTATAGCGAAATGATCATCTTATGGGAAATGAAATAACGCGCGCTACTTTTATCATCTTCTTCCGCACACCACCTCAGTGATACAACTGCAATTACAGATCATAGCGGGCTCATCAGTGGCATTGGAGCAGTGGAGAATTTGCCATTTGCCAGTCTTGTTTGAACACTGGGTGTTTTGTAACGGGCTTGTTCGTGTTCTTCTTGTTCATCAGATTTGCCAATCTTAATTTGTTTGCCCATTCAATTGATGTCCCCCGCATCGTTTCAGCTAATTCGACTTCACTTTGTTTGCTCTTTGAAAGTGCAGACAGATTGGCTACATTGTTTACCAATGAGCGAAATAGCTTCGCATGGCTGATTGCGGTCCTAATATTTGGGTCGTCATTCCATCAATTGCGCAATTGCTTATGAACGTTAGTTGTTTTAATTTTTTCGCTATACTTTTACGGTCTTTTCTACCCTTCTCCGTATGGAATCACTAGTAGGTCGCTTGGGTGTAAGCATGTCTGCAAATCCAAAGAATCGTTGCGCTTTCGACTCCAGCTTCTGTTGTTAGATGTTAAGGATAACGCCAGTGATATTGCGCGCATTCTCTCAAGAATGTGAAGGCATTTGGTACAGATGGCGGTCTGTTATCACTTTAGTGCTCTTCTTGTTTTATAAGAAGTGATCGCCAGTTGCTGACAAGCAAGCATATTAATAGTATTTCACTGATGGAGGTCTACGGATGAGACGCAATTCCCTCTTTTGTTGCCAGTGAGTAAAATGCTGAAGTACTCTATTCGTTTAGGGTTGCGTTCCGTCTACTGCCAGGACCACCAACGGACACTGCCGTCAACCAATTGCAAGTAACGGTTACGCAGCAGCTTCCGTGGGCTTGCCGGATCCGCCCGGTGGCGGTCCGATTAACTACTTCTCGCGGTCGCCAGTGTCATCCGTTTACGGCAACGTAATGTCCAATCATGGCAGTCAGGTCGCTCTCCCTTGC
The DNA here is from genome assembly GCA_000612645.2 of Trichuris muris. Lineage (NCBI taxonomy): Eukaryota > Metazoa > Nematoda > Enoplea > Trichinellida > Trichuridae > Trichuris > Trichuris muris. The sequence goes on along the minus strand of CBXJ02000086.1, from coordinate 16,771,679 downwards.
AGGGAAATGGCGACCAAAAGTGCCGGCGATACTTTGCACGGCGGTGACATGGCCGAGTGGTGTACAGGCGAACCGGTGATCGCTTCCAAACCGTTTGGATATCATCCGGTAGCCCAGAAGCAGCCAAGTGACCAAGTGAGCCTTCCTTAGTCAGTTAGCCATCTTGTCAGGTTGCTTTTGTTCGAAGGATTGTCGACCTCATCCGCATGACGCTGTGTACCTAGAAAATCTGTGCCAACGCGCCAACGACCTTCTGTCCGTGTCTAAGGCGTCGTCGCATTTGGGTGCCGCGGTCGGCAGTAGCCGAAGGGAGGCATTAGTGAACGAAGGTGAGCTTTCGTGCGACGGTATTGGTGCAGTGTCCCGGCCGCCATGTTTATCCTTGGCGCAACCGTGCAAGTTGCTCCAGTCGAGCTGTGAGCGCGACTGTTCAGCTCGAACGTCCTCTTCAAGTTCGAGTGCCGTGGACGGTTGCGGGTCGGTGGATTCGTGCGCCGTTGCACCGGATAGGGGCACCGGTGGTATCGGAACAATGCGCTGCGAGTCACCGCTACCCGAGGGAATCGAAAAGCGAGTGCTGACGCGTCGAGGTAGCGGCTGCATCAAGCAGTGCACCGCTAAGGCATTCCGTTTCTTCATGGAGCAACACATCGAGAATGTTGTCAAAATGTACAACGAACGTGTGTCGCGTCGTATGCAAATAGAACGGGAAATGAGCCGAGCAATTTTTTCCGCTCAACTGCAATGCCAAATGCGACGACTGTTGGCGCAAAAGGAGTCCAGCTATCTCCGTTTAAAGCGGCAAAAGTTGGAACCTTCAATGTTCGAAAAATTGAAAACCATCGGAGTGGGCGCATTCGGCGAAGTGGCTTTGGTGGTCAAAAAAGATACGAGTTCACTGTTTGCAATGAAGGTTCTGCGCAAACGAGATGTGATCAGTCGCAACCAGGCTGCCCACGTCAAAGCTGAGCGAGACATTCTGGCCGAAGCAGACAACGAATGGGTGGTTAAACTTTACTACAGCTTTCAGGATAAGGACAATTTATTCTTCATTATGGAGTACATACCAGGTGGAGACTTGATGGCTTTGCTGATCAAGAAGGGAATTTTTGACGAACCAATGGCCAGGTTTTACATAGCCGAGCTGGTTTGCGCGGTCGAAAGCGTTCATCGACTCGGTTTTATCCATCGTGACATCAAGCCGGACAACATTCTCATTGATCGTGATGGTCACATCAAATTGACCGACTTTGGTCTTTGTACAGGACTGCGATGGACTCATGATCGCAAATATTATGACGATCAAAGGGGCGATGTTGATGATGACACATTGTTGCCGCCGCATCGTCCCAAGCAGGACAAATGGCACAAGGTGCTCGTGGTGCGTCATCAAAAGCAGCAGAAGCATCGTAAAGCATTATCGCTTGTTGGAACCCCGAATTACATTGCGCCGGAGGTGCTGCTTCGAGTAGGGTACACGCAGTTGTGCGACTGGTGGTCGGTAGGAGTTATATTGTACGAGATGGTGGTTGGTCAGCCTCCGTTCCTTGCCGAAACGCCGGAGGAAACTCAGAACAAAGTGATCAATTGGCAAAGCTCCCTACGGATCCCAGTGGAATCGGACCTTTCGGCCGACGTGGTCGATCTTATTTTGCGCCTGTGCTTCTCGGTGGATCAGCGGTTGGGAAAGAATGTTAGCGACATCAAGAATCACCCGTTTTTTCGCGGTGTTGACTGGGCGAATTTGAGAAAATTGCCAGCACCTTATACGCCAGAAATACTTCACGAAGCCGACACGTCGAACTTCGATCCAGTTGAGGAGACCAAAGACCTTACGATTTCTCGGTCTATTGGCTCGTTTGACATGAGCGACCACGCGTTTTACGAGTTCACCTTTCGTCGCTTTTTCGACAACAACGGCCGTTGTTGCCCAACGTTAGGCACATATTCTGCCAATCCTCGTCGCCATCTGTGATTGCTCGCAATACTTCAGCGCAATTTTACAACCATTGCGTTGATTTCTCGAATGATCGCTTTTTCTCCCGTCTACAATTATCGCGGTGCCTCTGAGTGACCTCACAAGTTCGTCTTTAGCACTGGCGCCGTTACGACTTGTTAACGTATTGTCTCCTGGCGCACAGCTTTGTTATTCCATTCCTTTTACGGCTAGCTGAGCGGTGCAACTTAACTTGCGAAAAGTAAAATTGCTAATGTTCGATGTTTGCTACCTTCAATTGTACTGTGGTTATATTCTATGCGCAAGTTGGCAGTTCATATTTCGACACGTTTGGTCTCAAAATGTTGCAGGAAATGTGCTAAAGATGGCTGTAAGCCGATGATGAAAGTCGTCAGCGTCTGGGCTTGTACTTGAATGTAAATTCCCCAAGCAAATGTTGGATGGCAAACTATGATTTGGGTTGGTCGCTCGCCTGTGGCTTCTCGCGCGCTGCTCCCGATTATTAAAGTTAGCACTAATTTCGATTTCCTGCTGCCCAGTTGTCACTTCGGATCAACTTACCCCGATGCCCCCCTAGGTGTCGCTTTTCCAAGTTTAAAATATTGACTGTGACGATACCTGCTAATGAAAATTGCCCCGTTACGAAATAAGATTTATTTTGGACATGCTGTTACGACTGAGACAACGGCGTACACAATGAAACTTGAACCTGCGTGCATTCTTACTGTCGCTTGGATTACCGTCGAGCGGCAAGCAGAGTTTGAAGTCTATGTGACTTCAGTGGAAAAGAACCATTTATCTGCGCCATGGAGAACATCGAACTAGCAGCAGAAGGATATGGCCCGTCAGAGGATAATGGTTTGTGATTAGCACAGCGTATTTGTGCGTAATGTAGTGGAATTACAGAGGGTAAGTCTAACTCAAGCGATGCCGTTACAAAGAAGCTGAAAAAGGCGGATGACTATTTGGAGAAGTGTGCGCGTTACAAAGACTTTATTATGAAGACACTTGCCGAAAACAGTCGTATGCTCGAAACCCCTGACGCCTCTCGCATGCGCAGTGAGGTAAGCGTGCATGTTTGCAGATTATGATTTAATTGCAGCTGTGCTAAATAGAAAATTTCTGCATGGATGCCTTTGAATGTACTCTGTCTAGAAGCGAAACGGCGTTGACACTGAACAAACGTCTGAATATCACATTCCGTATTTTATGGGCAAACTGCGCTGCTATCAGGTAGAAGGCGTGAAGTGGCTCAAGGTTAGTGCTCCTTGTTATTTTTCTTGAAGCGAAGTTCTGCAATTTACTAGGTCCCTACAGGGACCTAGTAAATTGCTGCATTTTTCGTTGCACTGCAAATTCTCGTTCAGTTGTTGTTCATTAAAAAGTTTGCCGTTCAACTTGGTTAGTTTGCAAAAGCAGGTCACACTTCCCGCTTAGCCATGCTCGTGTGGGGTCTTCACTAAGCAGTTTCGCGTATGTACATTTATGATACTGTAGGTAATGAAGTTCGTGGATTGTTCACTGCAATTTTCTCGTTCACTGCAAACGCTGCATACTGCAGTATGCTCGTGAAAACAAACCTACAAATTCAATTTTTCTCAGAATCATGACTTAGCTGGTCTCAACGGGATACTTGCTGACGACATGGGGCTAGGCAAAACGGTTCAGTGCATTGCTTTTCTGTGCGACTTGATTCGTGAAGATGTCGTTGGCCCGTTTTGTATCGTCGTTCCCTGCGCAACGTTGGATAACTGGGAGAATGAGTTCAAGCGTTTTGCTCCAAAAGTAAGTATCGATTGTCATTTCATGCGTTACCGCAAATGAAGCGCGATTACAGATTCCGATTAATGTATACCGTGGAAGCAAGGAAGAAAGAAAGAAATTGGTACCATTATGGACGCAGATTCATTATTTAGGCAGTAAAAAGTGTTATCCAATTGTGATTAGTAATTATGAGGTAAAAACGAGAACTCGCACTGCCTTTCGCGCTGTACAATTTCGTTGCAGTTAGTCAAGGTTGACAAAGCGCTTTTTAAACGTATTGAATGGCGTTTTCTAATCTTGGACGAAGGCCATCGAATCAAGAATTGCAAAAGTGTTACCAGGAAGTAAGTATAGGAAGTAGCAGTTTATGTCAATATATGCAGGCATTGTGTTACAGCTTGATGAAGGAACTGAGATCTTCCGGTCGGCTACTGTTAACAGGCACTCCAGTGCAGAATAATATAGAGGAACTCTGGAGTCTTCTCAATTTTGTCGTGCCTGAATTATTCTTCGACAAAGAATGGTTTCAAGAATATTTCGACTTTGGCAGTGTTATGCGTTCGAGCGATACTTCCGCTGTAGAGGCATGCAAACAAATTGTCGAGCGAATCCACGATGTATTCATATTTGTGGACTTTCTGAGCACTATTGAATTTCTTCATTTTTAGATACTCGATCCTTTTATTCTAAGACGTATGAAGAGCGACGTTGAACAGCAGCTTCCGCGAAAAAAGGACTTTGTTGTTCGCACGCCACTGAGTAAACTGCAGGTGCAACTTCTGAAGGAAGTTAAAGCATTACAAGAAGAGCGTTCTCATGGTCAACAAAAGAAAAATGTACGTTCTGTTTTAAGTTGTTTTCTGGAGATTTTGTTCCTTTGTCTAAGTACTCACACCTGTTTAAATATCGAGAGAGCTGCCAAAAGTAACAGGTGCATGACGGTGACGGACAAAATGGAACTGTTGGTTTTCGGCGTTTCCGAGCAGTCTTTTTTACGGTGGTTGCTAGTCAGTTTCTTAAGTGCAGTTTCTACAATTTTGTGGTTGTTTAATTTAAATTTTCAGGCGTATTCTCCGGAGAAGAAATTCCGCCGATTAAGCAGATCCTCCGGGAATGATTCCATCGCTAACTCTAAAAATAGCATGTAATCGGTGCAATGTTTACCTATTGTTGTATCCATTGCTACCTATTTATAGGATCAAGAAATTCCTATCGTGTGGCCGACTTTGCCCAATGACCTTCCGACACATAGCGAACCATCCTTACCTGTTGAATGAAATAGAATGTGAGAGAGCAACTGGTTCGAATTTAATAAACAGTTCAGGGAAACTGATTGTGATGGACAAGCTGTTAACTTCAATGCTCAAAGAAGATGGTCACAAAGTTAGTATTCTCTTAATTTATAAGTATTCAGACGTTTGATGGTCAATTTTAGGTACTCATATTCTCTCAATTCGTTGAAATGATTTATATACTAGAAAGGTACTGTGAATACAGAAGTTTCCAGTATCGTTGTTATCATGGGCAGATGCCTGCTTCTTTTCGCGCTGTTGCAGTAAGCGTTGCATGAGCAGTTCTCGTCGGCGAAAACGTTCGCTCGTGTTTTTAAGTTACGGGAATTTAACGACGATCCTGAAATTGTTATATTGCTTTTGAGCACGAGAGCGGGTGGACTGGGCTTGAATCTTATGGCTGCAGATACTGTTATAATGTTCGACAGTGACTGGGTGAGTTTGCTCACATTATTCAATGATTACTCTGTCATCTGCTTTCTTAAGAATCCTCAGTGCGATAATCAAGCCATGGATAGGTGCTACCGAATCGGCCAAGAAAAGCCAGTGAATACTTATCGGCTAGTAGCTCGCGGTACAATAGATGAAATTATGTTGGAGAGAGCTTCCGGTAAACAACGATTGGAAGTGGCAGTTGTTGAAGCAGGTAAGATGTGACCTTTTTTCTCTAGAAGAAATGACAATTAAATCGGTTAAGGCAAGTTTAACGGTCGACTACAGAAGCGTAGTAACACACTTGACACGAACGAACTCATTCGGCTTTTGGCAGGCACAGATTTTGATCGGTTTGTCGTAAGCTGCAAAGGCGGCATATCCGATGCAGAGCTGAAGCATTTACTTTCCCGCGGTTAACTTTTCGCATTTATTGCCGTGCAGTTAGCAAAAGCGAAAGTGTAAGTACGATATGTCGCAATGTGGATTTTGCCGGTAGCTGTATTTAATAGTAAAGAGGAGAAGTGCGCCAACCTTGCGCTTTTGAAGTGATGAAAATAATAAACCAATGGGATTTTGTAATTTCTATCCCGAGGAAGGGTACGGATATCTTTGTTCGGCTGTCGACCCGTTTGGTGGTATCTGTAATAGATCTGAACACACGCCCTACCAGCGGATGGATGGGCAGTTATTAGAAAATATCACAGATAGAGAACGCTTATCAGTCAGAGCTTTCGGCACTCTCTGGTGCCGTCGTCAGTGATAGGAAAGAGGGAGAGTTTATTGCGCTGTGGGAATTTATAGTCACGCAATGGGGGGCAAGGAGGGGGGGTCGGCTTGGTATGGTGCAGCATTTGGTTTTATTAATAGCTGCAGTCCATACTTCGCTGATCTCCACACCCTGGTCGCGATTAATGGTGCTATTGTGCCGGATGAATAGAGCTTCCTTAATCCGCCGGAGCTGTAATCGGCTTTCCCGGCAAATTAATTTTGGTCGCGGGTCAAGTGAGCAGTGGATGGCGTGCTCCGCGACCGCCGAAGCTTTTATGGCCTTCTCCATGATCTTTTTTGGAGCGCGGGTTTGCGGTCGGCCACGGCGTACGGTATGTGACCCGTTCAGTCTTTGTTCTGCAGTCTTGTAACGGGTCACGTAGGCCATGTGCTCACGAAATCTGTGGGATAAAGTGTTGCCCATTTCTCCAATATAGGAGGCGTGGCAATCGTAAACTACGTCCGGTCTGCTGTCCAATGGAACCATCGTCTTATCAGTTCTAACGATCGCACGAATGTTGTTGGAAGATTTAAAATGGACTGTGAAGTTTAGAGAACGACCTAAACGTTTTAATCTTTCACCCACTCCACTAAAATACGGGACAACTAAAATGGGTTGTTGCTGCGAAACATCGGTAGTGCGTGTTAAGGTTCTTTTATTGGTTAAACACTGATTTGCAGATCAAACGTAACACGGATTACGATTGGTATTTCTATATCATTTGGTATTTCTGATATAGAAATACCAAATGTCCACAACTCTATGGACTCCTCAAAATTCACAAACCGAGGTTCCCCTTAAGACCAGTGGTCTCTAGTGTAAACAGTGTAACATCGAGGCTATGTAGATACTTAAAAGATATTATTAAACCATTAATATCTTCTTTTTTTCTTCTCATACAGGGTATTTCTTAAAATATGCACGGTGTATATCCTGTTTATTTCCTCGAAACAAGTCGAGTAATGAAGATTTTTGACGTAGCTTTCGGAGCTAACCCGCTCCGTCTTCAGCGTCTTGTGATGGTCTTGTGTTCACAAGACGGTACATCTTATTAAAGCTTAGTACCATAACGGGGGATACCGTGTAGAGAAATTTTGAAAATTTTAAACCATTAATAGGCAAAAGGAATTCTCATGTCAAAAACTGTATTGATTTTCGCACTGACATTAAAAAGATAAACCTACAATCTTCTGACATATTAGTAAGCTACGATGTAAAAGACATATTCACGAATATTCCGATCCATATAACATTAAACATGCTACAAAATCTTCTCGACCAAGATATAACCTTACAAAACAGAACGAAGCTAAACCCCACACATATAATTAAATTAGTTTCCTTTGGCATGCAGGAGGGGAATTATTTCAGATTTCAGGAGAGCTTTTTCTCACAAAAAGAGGGGGTTCCGATGGGGAGTCCACTATCTCCAGTTTTAGCAGAAGTCTTCATGGAACATTTTGAAGAACGGGCCTTTACTACATTAGATATACAATACCGTCCATCTTTCTTTAAAAGATATGTAGACGATATTTTTGCCATTGTATCATTGGGAAAGGAAGAAGCCCTTCTGGAACATTTTAACGACCTCTTTCCTTCCATTAAGTTAACCGTAGAAAAGGAAAACAACGGTAAACTCCCCTTTCTAGATGTTATGGTAATTAAGGATGGAGGTATCTTACAGACCACAGTATATAGAAAGGCGACGCATTCTGATAGATATTTGCATTTTTCATCCCATCATCCGATTTCAGTTAAAAGAGGTATAATTAAAGGCATGGTCGACCGAGCCGTTAAAATATGCGATTCGCAGTATCTAGATTCTGAATTAAAACACATAAAAAGAACTTTAATCAATAATGGGTATCCTAGTAATTTCGTTAATAATATCACTAATCAGTGTTTAACCAATAAAAGAACCTTAACACGCACTACCGATGTTTCGCAGCAACAACCCATTTTAGTTGTCCCGTATTTTAGTGGAGTGGGTGAAAGATTAAAACGTTTAGGTCGTTCTCTAAACTTCACAGTCCATTTTAAATCTTCCAACAACATTCGTGCGATCGTTAGAACTGATAAGACGATGGTTCCATTGGACAGCAGACCGGGCGTAGTTTACGATTGCCACGCCTCCTATATTGGAGAAATGGGCAACACTTTATCCCACAGATTTCGTGAGCACATGGCCTACGTGACCCGTTACAAGACTGCAGAACAAAGACTGAACGGGTCACATACCGTACGCCGTGGCCGACCGCAAACCCGCGCTCCAAAAAAGATCATGGAGAAGGCCATAAAAGCTTCGGCGGTCGCGGAGCACGCCATCCACTGCTCACTTGACCCGCGACCAAAATTAATTTGCCGGGAAAGCCGATTACAGCTCCGGCGGATTAAGGAAGCTCTATTCATCCGGCACAATAGCACCATTAATCGCGACCAGGGTGTGGAGATCAGCGAAGTATGGACTGCAGCTATTAATAAAACCAAATGCTGCACCATACCAAGCCGACCCCCCTCCTTGACCCCCATTGCGTGACTATAAATTCCCACAGCGCAATAAACTCTCCCTCTTTCCTATCACTGACGACGGCACCAGAGTGTGCCGAAAGCTCTGACTGATAAGCGTTCTCTATCTGTGATATTTTCTAATAACTGCCCATCCATCCGCTGGTAGGGCGTGTGTTCAGATCTATTACAGATACCACCAAACGGGTCGACAGCCGAAAAAAGATATCCGTACTTAATTCATTCACCATTAGATTCTGCCTTACATGGCTACACTCTTCGTTTGTTCGCCCGAAGCAGCTTATTAGTATAAAGTGTCACCTCTCATACGCTGCCCAAATTAGTCTCTCCAGTCGTCTTCACGGTATTGGTATTCTGAATTATTCGCTGCTGTATTTTGTTTCTTTTCTTGAGTATTTAACACACTGCATTTCTCCTTTAACTTGATGAATTTTGGCGAATCGGCTCACGTTGGCATCCCTTACCTTCCAGAAAGCCTACCTACTTTCTGCTGTCGGCTTGCCAAACCTCACGCTTTGTTCTACCTGTCTATTAGCTTCTCTTGATGTTAAATCTTGACAGAAATTCTTTAACGATATCCTCACCAATATTTAGCTTTGAGCTTTGTGAAGCCGAACTGATAAACAAGAAATCTTTCAGCGATGGAACTAATGGTGCTTACCATATCACGCAAGCAAGCAAATTATTAATTTGAGTACACCAATAGTGCAAATGTCCTACCAGCGGATGGATTGGCGATTGTTTGAGATATCACAGGTCAAGAACACACTTTTTTCTCGAAGCATTCGGAACGCCCTGCTTCCGTCGTCAGCGATGTTGAAAGGGCTGGCGTCGAACCCTTTCAACATCGCTGACCACGGAACCAGGGCGTTCCGAAAGCTTCGAGAAAAAAGTGTGTTCTTGACCTGTGATATCTGTAACAAGCGCCCATCCATCCGCTGGTAGGGCATTTGCGGTTTTATTACAGGTATCATCAAAAACTGGAAAGCCGGAATACCACCGCTTTCAAAATATGAGACCCGTTACAAAACACCCAATATTCAAAGAGATACACCAATGGTAATAATAACATTGAAGGATACGGTGTCCCTGTCAATGAGCCTTATTCAGCGTAGCTTTCGGAACAGGACAACTCTGAAAGCTACGCTGAATAAAGCTCATCGAACAAGGACACCGTATCTTTCATTATTATGAAACGCCTTGTTACTAATTTCTCTTGCTTCAAGTACATCAATAATATTAATATCCTTTTGCGTACATTATTCATCTATTAGAATCTTGGACTTAATCCTTTATTTTTTCGAGCAATCATCGCGTCAGATGGCTGTGATTGAGCAGGCATGTTGTGTCAACAATATCACGTTGAACTTAGTTTATCGTCGACGCTGTTTCTGAGCACAGGCAAAATCAAAGAAGCAAGGCAGTTCAGCATGAAAACTTGACTCGCTGACATTGTGAATATAAAATTGTGTGCTGGGCAAATGATGTTACCACAAAGCAGCGTAAAGTTTCTTGTCCGTGAAATTCATGAAGTTAACGGTTAAGTTCAAACCAAATTAGTACGACTATCATCGTTTAATGTCAGCAACAGCTTCGGAGCTTTCGGGGTTGCTCACACCCCTTCATCAGCGATAAAGACGCCAAGTTAAGGATTTATTTTTTAATATGCGGGTGGTGAGATTAGGTGTTGCAGTTGGCGTATAATTGAGTTAGTAAAGGTTTGCATAAACGATTCTGCTCCATCCTTCGCTCATATAAGGAGCCGTCGGAACAGTCACTACTGTTCATTCCTGTCATTTATGAAAACTAGATGTCTTGTAACAGGGATGTGTTTCATCATGGATGCTTCCTCTTCACGACTTCTCTCGTTTGTCGTAAATGTAAGCTGTAATGAAATTGCACATGCCCTACCAATCGATGGATGAGCAAATTGTGAAGGAAAAGCACAGAAGACAAATAACTCAGTATTTTTCGAAGCTTTCAAAACCTTCTGGTTCCGTCGTCAGCGATGGGTAGGAGAAGGTGTTTACTCTATGCTTTCATATAGGAACGCAATTAGGGTCAAGATGGGATTAGTTCAGTCTGGTGCAGCATATTGACAGCTGCATTCCATACCTCGCTAACTTGCACACCTTTGTCGCGTTTTTTCGTGTGATTTTGGCGAATGAATACAGCTTCCTTGATCAGTCGCAGGTGCACGCTGTTTTCATGGCAGATTATCCGCGGACAGAGGTTGTCGGAGCGGAGTGCCGAACGTCGGAGCGGACAAGACGCCTGTGCTCATACTGTCATTTATTAATAAGTCATTTAAAATGGATCTATATGTCGGTTACCATTCTCAGTTCATGCAAATGAAATCATTCTAGAAATAGAGAAGTAGATAAGGTATTTAGGTCAATGGGTCTTATCGCTAAATTAATATCGTGTGGTTAACAGCTAACCGGTTTTTATCAGCGTGTAAGTGCTGAGTGGCCTATAGAAGGCTATGATGATCACTTCATGTAGCTGTGCATTAGTAGGAATGAAATAGGAGGATTCAGTTAGCTACGAGGCTGTAATTGCCAAAGTGTTTGCTTCAACGGAACGACCGGACACCGTTTCATACAACATTCAGTAGGTAAGTCGCAAACGATACTTCGATTAACGAGTTAGAAATGATTCACGCAGAGTACCAATTTAATATAACGGAAGAAATAATTGTGAAATGAGTTAAATTTGCCCTTGAATAAGGGCCTAAGCGATAGAGTCAGTTGAATATTGAGTTTCCCGTAATGATTGAGTTATACGTCATTTTGTTCCTTCTTTGGGTACGGCTTCTACGAGTTTATTCGTAATGTCTGAAATCACACGGAAACAACTCCCTACCAGCGGAGGGATGGGAAATTATCAGTGGAACGACAGGGCAATGCAGTAACCTTCAGTCCTTGCGGAACGTTCTGGTTCCGTCGTCAGCGATGGGTAGGAGAAGGTGTTTACTCTGTGGTTTCATATAGGAACGCAATGAGGGTCAAAATGGGATTAGTTCAGTCTGGTGCAGCATATTGATAGCTGCATTCCATACCTCGCTAACTTGCACCCCTTTGTCGCGCTTTTGGTGTGATTATGGCGAATGAATACAGCTTCCTTGGTCTGTCGCAGGTGCACGCTGTTTTCATAGCAGATTATCCGCGGACGGAGATCGTCGGAACGGAGTGGCGAACGTCGGAGCGGACAAGACGTCTGTGGTCATACTGTCATTTATTAATAAATCATTTAAAAGGTTTCTTTAACTCGGTTACCATTCTCAGTTCATGCAAATGAAATCATGGTACAAATAGAGAAATAGATAAGGTATTAGGTCGATGGGTCTTATCGCTAAATTAATATCGTGTGGTTAACAGCTAACCGGTTTTTATCAGCGTGTAAGTGCTGAGTGGCCTATAGAAGTCTATGATTATCACTTCATGTAGCTGTGCATTAGTAGGAATGAAATAGGAGGATTCAGTTAGCTACGAGGCTGTAATTGCCAAAGTGTTTGCTTCAACGGAACGACCGGACACCGTTTCATACCACATTCAGTAGGTAAGTCGTAAACGATACTTCGATTAACGAGTTAGAAATGATTCAAGCAGAGTACCAATTTAATATAACGCTAGAAATAATTGTGAGATGAGTTAAATTTGAGCTTGAATAAGTGCCTAAGCGATAGAGTCAGTTGAATATTAAGTTTCCTGTAATGATTGTGTTATACGTCATTTTGTTCCTTCTTTGGGTACAGCTTTTACCCTTTTATTCGTAATGTCTGAAATCACACGAAAACAGCTCCCTACCAGCGGAGGGATGGGAAATTATCAGTGGAACGACAGAGCAATACAGTAACCTTCAGTGCTTGCGGAACGTTCTGGTTCCGTCGTCAGCGATTTAATGGTTCAGACGACGGAACGAGAGCGTTCCGCAAGCTGCGATGGTTACTGTATTGCTCTTCGTTCTACGAATAATTTCCCATCCATCCGCTCGTAGGGAGTTGTTTTCGCGTGATTTCAGACATTACGAATAAACGGGTAGAAGCCGTACCCAATGAAGGAAGAATGTTTTGAAGATTCTTCCCGGCACGGCAGTGGAATCCATTTATTGAATCGAAAAAGATACAATGTAAAACAACGAGGAAATACAACGTACCTTTAACGAGAAGATTTCGTAGCTCTCGGAGCCTCCTGCTACGTCGTCAGCGAATTACACCTTGGCATATTTGAATTGGTGCAATTCACTGACGACGGAGCAGGAGGCTCCTAGAGTTACGAAATCTTCTCGTTAAAGGTACGTTGCATTTCCTCGTTGTTTTACATTGTATCTTTTTCGATTCAATAAACGTGTTCCACTGCTGTGCCAAGAAGAATCTTCTAAACTAAAAACAACAACCGGTTATGAAACATTTCGTTTTCAATTAAGGAGCAATATGTCAAAGCCCATAGAGAAGCACCCCATATTCTGTTATATGTCATTTGTTATTTTTCTGTGACTTTTGCCATTTTTCAAGTTCCTTTATCGTAACTCCTACCTTTTGGGAAACCTCTCTCTCTCTGTCTTCAGCAGATCTTCACTTAGATCGACTGCTCTTGGAAGTTCAACTATGAACAAGAGAGCGGTAAATAGATGGAGAAAGGTGAAGAAAGAGAGCGGCTAAATTTTGTTTCTTAGTATAACGTCACAGCCACTTGATTATGTGGACAGCCTTTGCACCTTTTAGTTGCTAACGGTTTATCTGATCTAGATAAATGGTTAAACGGTTTCATCTTCCGCTGTGACTTTCACTTTTCATTAAAGATTAAGCATTGTGATTTTACTTGTGGAAGATGGAAGCTTACGAATGTAACGGTAAAATCTAAAAGCTACTGTTGGTGCTGCAAGTATTGATATTGGCGATTAACCTCAAGATTTGCATAAAGGTTATACTTAGACTATATAGCAAGCGGTATCCGTGTTTACTTTCGATAAGCATTTGCTGTAGGAACTGGGAGAAAAATTAGGTTGCTGATCAGCGTGCCTTATGCAAGCACATTCTGGCCAATCAGATGCGCGTTGACCCAATTCCAAAAGCTATTTAAACCGTCTGAGGTGAATTAAAGGCTCATTGTTAACGATATTTAGTTGCAGACTGGTTTCACTTTTTTCAGTGGCTACATGGGAATGGGTCCAAGGCGGCCTGTTTTCTACAAATGTTCATCGAAAGGTTCTATGGGTGTCCTTTGTCTGCTGCAGTTTTTCTTCTGATTTCGAAGGTCTGTTGGTACACTCACTGATCTATTGACGACGTATGTCTTTGGTGGTGAGAAGTTTTGTATGGACGGAACAACGATTTCCCTTGTTTGTAGGATTCATGGAGACAATTTTCCATCTTCTCGCTGGCGACAGAATCAGTCGATTCTGAAATCTCTGAAATAAAGCAATCGTACGTTCACTGTTCACCTGTTTTTTCACTAGCATAACTAACCAACCAGCCACTGGTTAGGTTGTTTTGGTGTTCTTACAGGTAACAGTGAATAGAACTCAACTTGCGCTTCAGCCCTAATCTTCCAATATGATCCACCGCCCCGTTACAAAGAAACCAGTCTTCAAAGACTAAATGGGTAAAGAATTCGTTGAGTTCATTGAATACTTTTGAGCATCATGCATGTCTGTACCTACCTGCGTGCCTTCAGTATCCTCACGTCATCGTTCATCTCATGGTTCGTATTCATTTTTGTGAATTTAGTAGTTTACAGTACAACACAATTAACTGTCTTTTCAAACAGAGGAGCGATATTGCAATATGCAGCATGGTAGCTCATCGTGTCTACGTTGACCAGTCTGTAGTATGTGAGTTCATAAATGCATGTATGCGCAGAGCTGAAATGTGTTGCACTGCACCTTTGTCGCGTGGCGAAGAGGTCATCAGAGAAGCTGAACATAGTGAGGTTACGGTACTTCTATTTTTATTAAAGATGTTTCTCCTTATGACTTCTTTACGTTCCGCCTGTGAGGTAAGAATTTTTATTTGGGTAACTTACCCACGACGTAGCTTTCGGGAGACCCGACTCCCGTCTTCAGCGTAAGAAATGAACAGTTAGGTACGGATTGTACGTCATATAAAAAGGTTTGAGGTCAAGTAAACATATGTTAGTCAAACATTGGCATCAGTGGAATCCGTAAGAGCAAGGTCGAAAACGGTGATGCCGTTAGTTGTTTTGATCGCCCAAAATACGATCGCTCCTGTTCCTCTCTGTTCGGCTCTTCGTTGCTCTTCTTTTCTTCCTTTTCCTCTTTTGTGATTTTGGTCTTCTCCGATTTGGTCTTTTAACGCTCGATTGAGGCTTCTTCCTGAAAGGCTTAGAAAATCCCATCCAGCGTATGGAGGGAATTGTTAATCACATGAAATACGACAACATTGGGCAGATGTAACTATTTGTTGCCAGACGTCACTTACTTCCATTCCACGGTCTCTGTTGATGGTCTGGTTGTGCCTAATGTAAGGGGCTTCTTTAATTTTCCTCAGGTGATGTTGTTCATGACAGAGAACCTGTCCTTCTAAGAGCCCTGAGCAGGTGGAAGCGTTTTCACCCACTGCCGATGCTCTTAAGGGTTGACCTATTGCGTTGAATGGGTCAATTGTTTGAGGTCGTCCTCTCCTTGTGTTTATGTGCCCTTCTATTCGGTCCTTAGCGTTCCTGTATCTTGTGAGGCATTTCATGTGTTCATTAAACCGATGGACTAGTGAGTTCCCTGATTCACCAATATATAATACTTAGCCGAACAACTGCATTTGATTAGGCATACTACGCCAGGTATTGATTCGTTCTCGGTCTTCCTTCACCTTGTCGTTTCTGAGAATAGCTCTTAGGTTCGGCGCACTTTTGAAGAAGACTCTGAAGTCCAAACGTTTGCCCAAGCGTGTAATTTTTTCACTTAATCCTGCTTGATAAGGCATCATCAGAACCGTTTCTGAGGAATTTCTCTCTCTGTTCGCCTCCTGTGTGCGCAGTCGTTGGTTGATGATACTTTCTATCAATCTTTTGGGGTAGTCATTTGTCGTGAAAACTTTCGGGATGTAATTTAACTCTTCATGTAGAAACTCTCGATCACAGATATTTATGGTTCTGTTGACCATTCCGTGTATCATACCTCTGAAGACCGATGGTGGGTGGTGTGAACTGTAGTTTAGATATCTGTCAGAGTGAGTCTCTTTGCGGTATACTCTGGTTTTGATGCCTGAGTTAGATCTAATGACCAAGCAATCAAGGAAGGGAAGCTTTCCGTCAATTTCATTTTCCATTGTGAAAGAGATGTGAGAGGGGAAAGCCTGATTTAGAAAGGAGAGAAGTGTCTCTTCTTATCCTGTCGGTACTATGGCGAAAATATCGTCCACATAACGTTTGAAAAATAGCGGTTTAATATCTGAGGGAACAGTCGAAAAAACCTGTTCTTCTAGAGATTCCATGAAAACCTCTGCAAGCACTGGTGACAGTGAACTTCCCATTGGCACCCCGTTCCGTTGCCGGAAGAAGTGTCCTTGGAAGTGAAAGAAGTTTCCTTTTGTCATGAAGAATTTTGTTAGCTCAGTTATCTGTTGCGCTGTTAGTTTTGTTCTGTACTTAAGTGTATCGTCCGACGAGAGAAGGCTGTGTAATGTCGAAAGAGTGTGTGCTAGTGGAATGCTGGTAAAAAGATCTTTAACGTCGTAGCTAACGAGAACATGTCCAGCTGATAATTGGAAGTTTTTGACTTCTGTACAGAAAGAAGTGCAGTTTTTCACTGACGAGAAACGGTTGCCGGTTAAGGGTTTGATTAGGCTCTTTAAGTAGCGAGAGATATGTGAAGTGATTCCATTGATTGGAAGATGGTTTGTATATTTTTGGAAGCCCGTACACCTCCAGGCATTTGAAGTTTGAGGGAAACTTCAAGAGCTGTATCGCTTTCTGCAGTGCCGTCTCCTTGGAGGTTGAGTGCATGTCTGAAAGAATGGAGGAGAGTGATTTCCTGGTGTCTTCAGAAGGGTCTTTTTGTACTGAAGTATACACATCACTGGATAAGACCAGATTCATCTTATGGACGTAGTCGGCTTTGTCTAGAATCACTACTTTGTTTCCTTTGTTTGCTTTGGTGATGACTTTGTTGTGTAATTGTGTCCTTCCTTAATCTGTTGATTGTCCCGAAATCATCACGTTCTAGGATAGGTTTCTCCCTGTTTCTGTAGCTTTGGAGCAGATGAGCGATCGAGGCTCAGATCCTGGCTGCTTTATCCTGGTCAACTAGAATGGGGCTGTTTTCTACGCAGGCTATCAGATCTAGAGTAGATGGATTCTTTCTGGAAGGTGCAAAGTTTAGTCCTTTCTTTATTTGACCAGATAACAGTCTGGTCAAGTCTTTCATTACTTGCGCTAGGACTTTGTCACGCCTAGTTAGCCTTTCAACCAGCTTGGCGTCTACCGGTGCCTCCACATCCGTTTCTAGGAGAAGGACATCTCCTATGGGCGGGACTTCCCTGTCTGCGCTGGGCATTGGCAACCTGCTTAGTCCATCCGCGTTAGCTAGCATCGGTCCTGGCTGGTAGAGTAATTGGTAATCATAAGCTGAGAGCATTAGGCTCCATCGAAGCATTCTTGGAGACATGACTTGCGGTAACGCCTTGTCTGGGTGCAGTAAGCCCAAAAGTGGCTTTTGGTCCGTGAATAGAGAAATTTTGATATTTGAAAATACCACGTACGAGAAGAAAAGAAGATACAATTGTCCACCTTTCTAAAATTGTCCGTCTTTTTCAAATTCTCCATTTTTTATGTTCACCTTTTTAAAATTGTCCACCTTCTAACTGAAATTTACTTACGAAATGTTTCAACCCGTTGAAGCTAAGAGAAATACAGCTTTATTTGCGTAGCTATCGGGAATGAACCTTTCCCGTCCTCAGCGTAAAGCGTAATGGCGACGAAACAGTAAATCGGGATGTTATTGGTAGTGACCAATCAGGAAGGGACATTAGGTAAATAAGTCAGGGAAAATTAAGTAGGACGATCATCATGATTTCGCCTAAGGCGTAAAGGAAAGTTAGGAAAGGCATATCCAGTTCGTTCATCCTTGATTCAGGGAACAATAATTCGAAGAAAGGACGATGGGGCCCCATAACTCGTCTACTTCCAAACTATTGTCCCTGTTTATAGTTGTGTTATGTCGACTGTACAGGGCTTCCTTTATTTTTCTCGTCCTGTAATTGTTATCCACGCAAAGGACTTCAGGGTAGATCGTACTAGAACAGGTAGCAGCATGCTCTGCCACAGCTGAAGCCTTCATGCATTATGTCATTATCGTGGCCGGTTCCAGAGTTTGTGGTCTTCCTCTACGCCTCGTTTGTATACCCTCTGCCCTGTTCTTGCCATTTAGGTAACGTGTTAGGCAGTTCACGTGCTCCTTAGGACGGTGTTTCATTACAGACCAAATGTAACACGGAATTTACCCCGTTTTATTACCACAGAAGACGGACCACTACGTCGGTCCGTCTTCTGTGCAGAAATAAACTTGTCAACTGCCCAGCCAGTCGACAGTTCTGCAAGCTCCTCCATTCGACCATCCCAGCTAGTAACGTTTACTGTCAGGTCGAATCCTTGACCCCTCCAGCTTCTGTCACCCACCCAGACTGTCAGTCAGAGTGAGGGCAGAAACATCGGAAAGGGAAAACGAATTAAAAAGGACTCCATCTGAAGAGAATTTTAAAACCCGCTGATTTTAAAGTTGTTATAGCCGGCATTGGATGTTACTGTCGTTGCTTCGATTCATTTTTTGCGATGTCACTGTCTCGGTCGCTCCTCTGACTGACAGTCTGGGCGGGTGACAGAAGCTGGAGGGACGAAGGATTCGACCTCATAGTAGACGACACTAGCCTGGATGGTCGGATGGAGGAGCTTGCAGAACTGTCGACTGACTGGGCAGCTGACAAGTTTATTTCTGCACTGAAGACGGACCGAGGTAGTGGTCCGAAAGCTCTGCATTATGAAGCTTCGCTAATAAAACGGGGTAGATTCCGTGTTACATTTGGTCTGCAATAAAGCACCCACCCCGTTGAAGAAGATGATGAAGAAAAAGACGGTGTTTCATGGAATATCCAGTTTTGCCAATGTAGGTTGCGCCACAGTCCCATTTTACTGCGTATACCACTCCTGGTCTTTCTTCTAATGGAATGGTGACCTTGTTATTTCTGAGAATGGCTCTAATATTTGGTCCGCTTTTAAAGAAAATTCAGAAATTGGCCGATTTCCCCAGTCTGATCAGTTCTTTTCCCAGGCCTTTGAGATACGGTATGTTAAGAATGATAGGGCTTCTGGTACTCGTGTGCACAATATGTTCAGGATTCAGTCTCTCCCGAATGGTGGAACGTATAAGTTTGGTAGGATAATCGTTGTTTTCCAAAGTCTGTGTCATGTGGGATAATTCATGTTCAAGAAATTCAGGATCACGTATGCCTATCGCTCTGTTCACTAAAGACGTCACAACGCCTTTCATCACCCATCTCGCATGGTGGGAGCAAATTTTTACTGTCAGAATGGGTCTGTTTCCTGTAGATCGGTGTTTTCAGTGTACCGTGTGATCTCATAATTAGTACGTCCAAAAAAGGCAATTTATTGTCCACCTCTTTCTCTATTGTAAACGAAATCTGGTTAGGGAATGCGTTATTTAGTACTTCCAAAGATTGGTCTTCTTTTACATTTTCCCATAATGGCAAAAACGTCCTCAACGTTCCTTTTAAAGAACTTAGCCTTGACGATGGTACTAATCGAGGTAAAAACCTTTCTTTCAAGACTCTCCATGAACACTTCTGTAAGTACCGGAGACTGTGGGCTGCCCATCGGAGCGCCGCTGTGTTGTTTGAAGAACTTGTCTTCAAACCGAAAGTAGTTTCCCTCTGACATGCAGAAGGACAGTAACTTCGTGATCTGATAAGGGTTCAATTTTGTTCTGCTGGAGAGCTGGATGTCATTGTCGAACAATAACTGCACAACATCGAGAGTGTATTCCATCGGGATGCTAGTGAAAAGGTCTTTCACATCGTAACTCACTAGATCTGAAATCTCTTTACCTCCCTTACGAATGATATGCTATTCTTAACATGTGAACTTTCTTTACCCGTAAGGGGCTTGATTATGTTCTTTAAGTAGACACATAACTCTGTCGTAACACTGTTAACAGATGCTATTACAGGCCGCAAAGGAATGTCGCAAAGTTGTATGTATCTTAGGTAGACCGTATAGTTCAGGGGATCTATAGTTGGAAGAAAAACGTAGGTGACTTGAAATTTTGGAAAGATTAGGATCTGACGTCTCATCGATGAAAGTCCTCGTAATGGATAAAAGTGATTTCCTCACGTGCTCGGTTGGATATGAAGGTAGCTGAATGTATGTTCCTTTTCTGAAAATGTCATCAATCTTTTTGTTGTACTCTTTCTTGTCGAGTAGAATCACCACGTTTCCTTTGTCAGATTTGGTGATAAGCAGTTCCTTCTGAGATTTCAATTCTTTCTTTGAAATTTCAATTTTTTTAGAATTCTTCTTTCCATCACGGTTAAATTGGGTTGATAGATGCATCTATGTCTTATTAATAGATTGGAAACGGCACACTTGATACGGGACGCTTGTTCGCGGCCAACAGATGCTAGACTATCCTCGACGTTCCTTCTCAAGTGTCGGGAATTTGGACTTGTTCTGAATTGCTTTCGCTTACACTGGCACCACGCCAACACACTCGTGTTTCAAGGATACTCCTCTCAACCGGTTTTGCCCTTCTCCATGGTACTATTAGGCACCATACGCTCACTTCAGCGCTGTGGAGATCACAGTACAGTAACGTGCTGGGGAGACTGCAACGTTAGCTAAGTGGAGCTCATTTTTTGGAACATGTATCCAATATTGGGTTTAACGTTCTCCGAGTTTGCCGATCACAAGCTCAACGCCTAAAAAGGAAGTTCGACAGCCTATTCTTCTCAGGAAATTGGACCTTCAACAGATCTGGCATCCCACATTACGGAGAACTGGACAAGGCAGTGGTTAACCTTAGTTCCTTTCCTTTAAGTGCTAACCAAGGACGGGTACTGGCGAAAGGGTTGAACTTTGTTCCTACGCCTGCAGCCCCTCCTTGGCTAGACCTCATTGCTGGTGTCGAGGACAGTCATCATCTGTTGGTCGCGAACAAGCGTCCCGTATCAAGTGTGCCGTTTCCAATCTATTAATAAGGCATAGATGCATCTACCAACCCAATTTAACCGTGATGGAAAGAAGAATTCTAATAGAATTGAAATCTCAGAAGGAACTGCTTATTCTTTAATTAGTAAGTCCAAAGAAGGCAATTAGTTGTCCACCTCTTTCGCTGCTGTAAACGAAATCTGGTTAGGGAACGCATTATTTAGTACTTCCAAACAAGTCTATTCTTAGTAGTCCAAAAAGTCTCCAACTTCTTAGTCAACAAGGAGTCTTCTCTTTAGTATTTCCAAAAAGTACTTCGACTGTCTATTCTTCTCAAGAAGTTGGACCTTCAATAGATCTGGCTTCTCACATGACCGAGAACTGGACAAGGCAATGGTTAACCTTAGTTCCCCTCCTTCAAGCGTTAACCAAAAACGGGTAGTGGCGAAAAGGTTGAACTTGGTCTTTACTGCTGCAGCCGCTGCTTGGCTAGACCTCATTGCGTGTGTCGAGAGCAGTGTATCACCTATTGCCCACGACCATGCTTCCCGTATCAAGCGGGCCGTCTCAAATTTATTAATAAGACACAGATGCGTCTATCAACCCAATTTAGCCGTGATGGAAAGAAGAATTCTAAAAAAATTTTAATCTCACAAAGACCTAGTTATCACCAAAGCTGACAAAGAAAACGTGGTGGTTCTACTCGACAAGAAAGAGTATAATAAAAAGATTGATGACATTTCCAAAAAAGGAACATATATTCAGCTACCTTCAGATCCAACCGTGCACGTGAGAAAATCACTTAAATCCATTACGAGGACTTTCATCGATGAGACGTCAGATCCTCGTCTTTCCAAAATTTATGGGAAAAATTGCCATTATGGGAAAATGTAAAAGAAGACCAATCTTTGGAAGTACTAAATAACGCATTCCCTAACCAGATTTCGTTTACAATAGAGGAAGAGGTGGACAATAAATTGCCTTTTTTGGACTTATTAATTATGAGATCACACGGTACACTGAAAACACCGATCTACAGGAAACAGACCCATTCTGACAGTAAAAATTTGCTCCCACCATGCGAGATTGGTGATGAAAGGCGTTGTGACGTCTTTAGTGAACAGAGCGATAGGCATATGTGATCCTGAATTTCTTGAACATGAATTATCCCACATGACACAGACTTCGGAAAACAACGATTATCCTACCAAACTTATACGTTCCAGCATTCGGGAGAGACTGAATCCTGAACATATTGTGCACACGAGTACCAGAAGCCCTATCATTCTTAACATACCGTATCTCAAAGGCCTGGGAAAAGAACTGATCAGACTGGGGAAATCGGCCAATTTCTGAATTTTCTTTAAAAGCGGACCAATTATTAGAGCCATTCTCAGAAATAACAAGGTCACCATTCCATTAGAAGAAAGACCAGGAGTGGTATACGCAGTAAAATGCGACTGTGGCGCAACCTACATTGGCAAAACTGGATATTCCATGAAACACCGTCTTGTAATTGAAAATAGGATTTCCTGGTACGGGGTAAAACCTCACGGTGTTTGTCTTACTTTTGAAGAGGACACGGCAATTCCCCGTCTGTCTTTATTTTGCAATAAAAATTGAGGAACTTTCGGACGTTACCTCGTCCATCATCAGCGCTTATGTCAATCAGTTTGATAGTGATGCGTGAGAACAGTTCAGTTTGGTTTAAAGTTGATGAGGGTGGGTTTTAAAGTGGTTTGGTTTATAGGGGAGGTTAAACTAAAAAGGAAAGAAAAGGAGAGGGAAGAAAGGGAAAGGAAGGAAGGACCAAAAATGTATATATGCAAGGGGAAAAACACAAAAAGTGAAAAAATATATATGAGAAATGAAATTGGGAAAATCAGGGAATAATAAGAAAAACTCTGAAATGTTTTGGTGGTAGGTGGGATTGGGGCATAATAAGATGGGAGTGGGGGGGGGGGAACATGTGGGAACGGGTAGCGAATATTTAGTTATGTCGTTTCATTGGTTAGTCGGTAGTAGTTGGTTTGGGTAGCGACAGTCGACCAAATGTCGCTTATATCTTCTCCTTCATCCCGGTTGATGCATTCATTGTGGCGTTTCAGGAAGGCTTCCTTAATCTTTCTTAATCTGTAATCAGTTTCGATGGCCAATTTGGAAACCTTAATTTGATCATCAGGTTGTGGACAGTTCACTGCGTGCTCAACTAGTGCAGAGGTATTGATTGCATCTTGTTTTACCCTTGATGGGTCGTTTATTTGCCGTCTGCCTCTGCTCCTGGGGCTTTCTCCTCTTTCTCTACTTTCTGCTGTTCTGTATTTCTGTAAAGCTCCCAGGTGTTGTTGAAATCTTCTGTGCATGGTATGTCCAGTTTCCCCAATGTATCTAACCGTCTTTTTCTTCATCATCTTCAACGGGGTGGGTGCTTTATTGCAGACCAAATGTAACACAGAATCTACCCCGTTTTATTAGCGAAGCTTCATAATGCAGAGCTTTCGGACCACTACCTCGGTCCGTCTTCAGTGCAGAAATAAACTTGTCAGCTGCCCAGTCAGTCGACAGTTCTGCAAGCTCCTCCATCGGACCATCCAGGCTAGTGTCGTCTACTATGAGGTCGAATCCTTCGTCCCTCCAGCTTCTGTCACCCGCCCAGACTGTCAGTCAGAGGAGCGACCGAGACAGTGACATCGCAAAAAATGAATCGAAGCAACGACAGTAACATCCAATCCCGGCTATAACAACTTTAGAATCAGCGGGTTTTAAAATTCTCTTCAGATGGAGTCCTTTTTAATTCGTTTTCCCTTTCCGATGTTTCTGCCCTCACTCTGACTGACAGTCTGGGTGGGTGACAGAAGCTGGAGGGGTCAAGGATTCGACCTGACAGTAAACGTTACTAGCTGGGATGGTCGGATGGACGAACTTGCAGAACTGTCGAGTGGCTGGGCAGTTGACAAGTTTATTTCTGCACAGAAGGTGGACCGACGTAGTGGTCCGTCTCCTGTGGTAATAAAACGGGGTAAATTCCGTGTTACATTTGGTCTGTAATGAAACACCGTGCTAAGGAGCACGTGAACTGCCTAACACGTTACCTAAATGCCAAGAACAGGGCAGAGGGTATACAAACGAGGCGTAGAGGAAGACCACAAACTCTGGAACCGGCCACGATAATGACATAATGCATGAAGGCTTCAGCTGTGGCAGAGCATGCTGCTACCTGTTCTAGTACGATCTACCCTGAAGTCCTTTGC
Organism: Trichuris muris; assembly: GCA_000612645.2. Taxonomy (NCBI): domain Eukaryota; kingdom Metazoa; phylum Nematoda; class Enoplea; order Trichinellida; family Trichuridae; genus Trichuris; species Trichuris muris. The sequence goes on along the minus strand of CBXJ02000086.1, from coordinate 16,747,509 downwards.
GTGGATAACAATTACAGGACGAGAAAAATAAAGGAAGCCCTGTACAGTCGACATAACACAACTATAAACAGGGACAATAGTTTGGAAGTAGACGAGTTATGGGGCCCCATCGTCCTTTCTTCGAATTATTGTTCCCTGAATCAAGGATGAACGAACTGGATGTGCCTTTCCTAACTTTCCTTTACGCCTTAGGCGAAATCATGATGATCGCCCTATTTAATTTTCCCTGCCTTATTTAGCTAAGGTCACTTCCTGATTGGTCACTACCAATAACATCCCGATTTACTGTTTCGTCGCCATTACGCTTTACGCTGAGGACGGGAAAGGTTTCATCCCCGGATGCTACGCAAATAAAGCTGTATTTCTCTTCGCTTCAACGGGTTGAAACAGTCCGTAAGTAAATTTCAGTTATGAGAACTACCACACCCGTTCGTAGAAACAGTATATTCAGTATTGTCCATCTATTTCAAATTGTCCACTTTTTTCGAATTGTCCATTTTTTCAGCTCTTCGCGGCAGGCTCTCCATGTGCACCTCCGTGAGCAGATGCATGGTTCAGGTCCAGCACCATATCTTTGCCGCACAGGTATATCCTCTCCCGATAAACTATTCCATTCGCCTGCATGAAGGCGTCGGCTGCAGTTGCGTAACTGAAATACACAGGGTACGTCTGCGCGAAGGCTATCTGTTCTGTCTCTGATATTATAGAAAACGATAGGTTCAAAACCGACGATGAAGCAGTAGAAATGCGCGGGTATTTTTGCGAGAGGGTACTTTGTAGGGCCGGGAAAGGGTCACGTGTCGATAAGTAGCCATCATTGGTCAGGAGATGATGGCACAACAGCTGCTTTGTCTAAGTAGTGTGGTAGTCCTATTTACAATTTCGCCGACAAACAAGACCACCCGTGTTAACCTAGTCCTACTTACGTAATCAACCATCATTGACAGGTGGTGTAGATCTACGGTCTTGCGGCATAGGAGTGACTGGAACGATGTGCAAGACCGTAGATCTAGTACAACGGGGGCACGTTCTGTGCTGGTGGATCAAACCCTTCGTCTTCATGAACTGCACAGCAGCCACCTTATCATACACAAATCGCGCGCACTGCCCCGCAAAAGTCAATCGTTTGCTACCGCTCATCATTGCAAAATGAAACATCTTCCTCTTCAAACGGAATCAGCATGCACCGCCAACCAGTCATATTATCGTTCGTTCCTTGACGTCAACATTCTTGCCAGCATTTAACCGTAAATAACTCCTCTTATCGTACCACAAATCAAGCAGAGTAGTTGCGATTGAGAAGCATAAATTTCAAGTACTTTAGCATTTTCTATAGCCAACTCATATCAGTTTGCTTCGAAACAAATATCTCTTTTCCAAATATTTACTGCAAAACAATACCTGCTCACTTTGTAGGCTATGAATACGGGGTTGCCCGTTTCGGTGTCTTTAGCACATGAAATCTACCGAAACAACGCCTGATCAGTGGATAGATGGCGAGCTCTTAGAATAATGCAGAACACTGTGAAACATTCGTGGCTTTGGGAACGACTTTCGTTCTGTCCTTAGCGAATGAAGACTACCATAGCTACGTAAGGGGGAGTGGAGGCACACTGCTTCCCAAAAAGAGGTTATTTAGTTGAGAAACTTGAAGCGAACACATTATTCTGTTAATTTAATTTCTTATTCTATACCGCAATTAGAGCTCCTAATCCTTATTGATTGTTTTAATCAACTCTCAATGTTTGTTGTTGTACACAGACTTTTCTTCCCGTTGAAAACAATTTATTCAAAACGAAAAAGCGGAGCTTTTGGGTCGATCTTGACCCGTCATCAGCGTAAAGGAAAGTAAAAAAGGAAACCAATAAAAAATGTTGAGCCGTGACAGTACATACCGCGAAAAGGTTTTTGAGGAAGCGCACATCCACTTAACCGGAAGAGCGGGAACACTTTTAGTCAACCTAGACCGGGCAGTGTTAGCCTCCGCCCGTTGGTAAAGCTTCAGAGGGCAGTCTCTACCAACCATTCACGGCAGCGGTGCAGACAGGGACAAAGGGAAATTCGGGGATGGCGGAACTGTAGGTGATTGTTTGCACTAACAAGCCCTCCGGCTGTAGTGCATTAGTTCCACAGGTCGGGTACGAAGAGTTCGTGTACAACAACAAACATTGTTAATCGCTCCCGTCACAAAGAAGCAAACACGATCATCAACTCTCATCCTTTTACCTCATTCCCCTATACACCAGTTTCTCTCAGCACTTCTAATTACCTAACGATGATAGTGAGAGCAGCGCTATCACACGCACTACCAGTCACCATGATTCCATCCCAAATACACCAAACCCCATTAACTTAATGTGGTGGTGTTTCGGCTTTCCCGTTTTGTACCTATAAGATACCTGAGCGGAATAGCAAACTTTTTGTTAGGCTTCCGGGCGTTCAGAGAGAGTAACTGCTAATCGGCCTCATACACTACTCTGCTCTGATCCGTTGTCGTAGTGGCTTGCGTGGTCGCTAGTGTGTGCGCTTGTTAACGCATTCGTCTTATCCTGCCTCCATTACGCTCTCTGTTTATATTGCACTACTTTACGTTGAATAAATATTCAACAATGGTTATGGACCCTGAACGCGGCTCTGCGCAATATTCCTCCTCCGTCCAGTGCACGCCCATCAAGAAGTTGAATGGCTCCAACTACGCCACTTGGAGCTTCCAGATGAAGCTCGTGTCGATGGACAATGGACCACCGTACAACCCGGCGAAGAACTCAAGGACGATAAAAACCCCGGGAAAGTGCATTTGCACGAAGCTCGGCAAAGCGAAGCTTTTCCAAAATTTGCCTGGCCATTGGGGACGAACAGCAGCAGCATCTATCATCTCCGAAAGATGTGTGGGAGGAATTGCAGAGGCTCTTTGCGCCAAGGGACAGTAAACTGCGCATATTGCAGCTGCGACGTCAGCTGTATGCAGAGAAGCTAGAAAATTGTGTGGGCATGGACGCCTATTTTGGGAGAATGAATTAAATAGTTTCCGAGTTAGTAAGCATTGGTGATCGGATCGATGACGGTGATATTGCTATGACAATATTATGTGGACTCCCTAAAGAGTGGGATGTTGTCGTCTCTTCGATCTGTAACCTGCCGGAGTCAGAATTCTCACGCTCGACTGTGAAGCGCAGACTTCTAGCTAAATGGCAAAGGCGCATTGATAGCGACGTCAGATCAGTGGAAGCTATGACTGCTGAAGCTGTGCAAAGAATGCCCGTTGAGAAAAGGCAGTCAGCCAGGGTCAACATCGTCTGCTTTAAGTGTGGCGAGAAAGGACACTACGCCAGAGAGTGTACACCAGGAAAGAAAGGGCGCGAAGGCAGCTCAAGGAAAACTGCAGAAAGGGCAACAGATGGTCATCCCTGCAATATGCTCGCCTCGTGCTATGGTGTTTCTGCTGATGCGACGACAGATTGGATAATTGATTCAGGAGCGACGCATCATATGTGCCCACACAAACGATACTTCAATACGCTGGACACAAGTAGCAGTGTCAGAACGAACTGCAGACGGTTAGACAACGCTAGGCGCTGGAAAAGGCACCGTTGCCGTCGACTTGCCCTGCAGTAGAGGGCTGATAAGGAAGTTCGTTGCTGATAACACGGTGTTTGTTCCAGCGATCAAACACGGCGTGTTATCTGTAAAGCAAATGGTGGAAAATGATCGGAGATTGTTTTTGAAAAGGAAAGCTGCCGCGTGTACGATCTACAAGGCAACCTGTTAATGAAAGCCATGCAACGAGATCGGTTATATGTCATAACGACAAAACCTGAATCTCCCAATATGGACAAGCAAGATGCGCCAGCAGCCAGATGTAATAAAGTAAGTATTGATGAGTGGCATCGACGATTAATGCATGTTGACAGGAAACGCATTATTCAAATGACCAAATGCGAAGCTGTAAGGGGTCTAGATTGCAGTGTGAACAAATCTTCCCCCTGCGAAGATTGCCTAAAGGGTAAATCGACAAGACAGCCGTTTGAAACTCGATTGACAGACGAACGAAAGGGTAAGGCCCACCCACTTGACTTGGTGCACTGCGATCTCATGGGGCCTGTGGACGTTTGTAGCTTCGGAGGAGCTATGTATACCCTTACCATCACGGATGACGCAACGCGCTATGTAAGTGTGCGCTTCTTAAGAAACAAGGAAAGCGTGTTGGGCAAATTTGAGCGATGGCTATCAGAAGCCGAAGGGCAGTCTGGTAGAAGACTAAAAAGAATACGCACTGGTAATGGCCTTGAATTTTGCTCGAAAGCTTGGGAAAACTTTTGCTCGTTACGAGGTATCATAGATGAGCGCACAATGGTCTACACGCCTCAGCTAAACGGCGTGGCAGAACGCCTAAACCGAACATTACTTGACCTGGTTAGGAGCACAATGAGTGGCAGCAGTCTCCCGCGCGCGTCTTGGGCAGAGCTGACGAGTACAGCAGCGTATATATGCAATAGAGTCATGAACAAGCATAACCAAAGGAAGACGCCCTGTGAATTATGGTTTAACAGAAGACCAAGCGCGCGTCAAATCAGGGCCTGCGGATGTGCGGTATATGTTCACGTACCCTCACAGAAAAGGAAGTCAAAATTGGAACCCAGAGCGCGCAAGGAACTACTGGTTGGATATGTCTCAAACGGCAAGGGCTGGTGGGTTTTGATTCCCGAAACGAAACGAGCTGTGGAATCACATGACTGCGTTTTTGTTGAACAGGCAACAGCCTCCCAAAGGGAATCGAACAAGGTGTAAAATGAACACACCAACGTACTCTTCCCAGGAGAGGAATGTGGTGTAGATGCCTCCCAAAATGCTGACGAGAGAATGGAAGCTGGAGTTGAAGCGCTTCCTCCCGCGGAAGATCACAAGCGCTGCAGTACACCGGAGACGGCCGAGACCAGCGAGTGGACAGGTGAAAACCGCAAAGCCTTCTTTAACGAGCACAAGCACACAAAAAGACATCATATGGTACATAGGAGCCATAAGCAGGATAGCACTGTTAATCAGGCATTGAGTAACGATGGGATCATTCAGGCTCTCGTCGATAATAAATCAACGCATGACCCTCAACAGTCCTGTATCGGCGAGCCAGTCGGCGTTGAGTTCAATACGAGTGACCCTACGTCTTATCAGGAAGCGGTAAGCAGCTCTGAAGCGTCCGAATGGCCAAAAGCCATGGAAGAGAAAATCCAGAGCTTGCGAGACCATGATGTGTGGAGGTTGGAGGACCTCCCAAAGGGTACGACATCGGTTAGCTGTAAGTAGGTCTTTCGAAAGAAAATTAACGCTAAAGGGCAGGTAGTACGTTACAAAGCACGTTTGGTCGCTAAAGGCTTCTCCCAACGAGCAGGAATGGGTTACGACGAGGTCTATGCCCCTGTTTCGAGTTTCGAGGTTATACGAATATTTACCCCGGTTGCGGTAAGTAACAGATGGTTTCTCGACCAGTTTGACGTGAAGAACGCTTACCTTCATGGTACATTAAAGGAAACGATCTATATGTAATAACCGGAAGGCTTTATCCAACAGGGAAAGGAAAGCAAGTATTGCAAATTATTCAAAAGTATCTACGGACTGAAGCAAAGCGGTCGATGCTGGAATCAGTACCTCGACGAATGCCTCAAAAATATCGGCTTCGAAAGAGATCCGATAGAACCGTGCGTTTACAGGATGACGTCGACTTAGGGGAGTACTATATTGGCTGCTTATGTAGATGACTTGTTGGTTCTATCGGAAAATGCTGGTGTCAGAAAGAAGGCAAAGCAACTTTTGAACAGGTATTTCGAGTGCAAACATTTGGGCCATGTCTCTTACCTGCTCGGAGTTGAATTCAGCCATTCGGACGACGGAAGCATCACTTTGACGCAGGAAACTTACGTCGAACAGTTATTACGGCGGTTTAGTATGAGCGACGCGAAGGGCGTACCCACACCGATGGAATTGAGACCCTCGTTTCCAGAAAATGAAGAGCTAAACGCGGTGAAGTCGGACTTTCCTTATCGGGAAATCATCGACGCCTTACTATACCTGGCTCAGCGGACGAGACCGGATATTGCGTTTGCGGTTGGAAAACTAGCACAATATTGCAGTAAATTCAATGAAGATCACTGGAACCTAGCCAAACGGGTTTTACGCTATTTGAAGGAAACGAAAGGGCTTGGCATTACCTTGCAACCGTCGGACGAGAAGTTGTCGGCTTACGTTGACGCTGATTGCGCCTCCTGTGTAGACAGTCGCAAGAGCACAACAGGGAATGTGGCCCTCCTGTGCCCGTCGTCTGGAAAAGTCTAAAGCAAACAGTGACGGCCTTGAACACCATGGAGGCTGAGTACATAGCACTCAGCGAGTGCACACGAGAAGTGACTTGGATTAAGAGTTTTTTGCACCGCATCGGCTAAGGCCACAGACTGGCGAGTAAAGCAACAGAGATATACTGCCATAGCCAGGCCGCCATAGCACATGCGAAAAACCTAGCGGACAAAAGCAGAACGAAACATATTTCAATAAGGTATCACTTCGTGGAAGACAAAGTCGAAGATGGAACGTTCATCCCGGTCTACGTACCAAGCGAAAGGAATCTCGCCGATATATTTACAAAGCCAATGGATCGAAATCGACATGAGGCATGCAGAGACGTGCTTCTTGGAACGAGCAAAGTGGCATCAAAGTAATGAAAGACGCCACTTCGACGGAGAGCATGTTAGGCTTCCGGGCGTTCAGAGAAAGAACCTGCTAATCGGCCTCATACTACTGTGCTCTGATCCGTTGTCATGGTGGCTTGCGTGATCGCTAGTGTATGCGCTTGTTAACGCATTCGTCTTATCCTGCCTCCATTACGCTCTCTCTTTATATTGCGCTGCTTTACGTTGAATAAATATCCCACACTTTTCTTCTTTTCTCTTAAACGGGGAAAGGTGCATTTCTGCTGACAAATTCTTGAACACGGTATCACCCGTTAGATAAAATTGTTTATTTCAAAACGCAGAGCTTTCGGCTACTACTCATGTAGCCGTCATTCAGTGCAAGATGAATTATGTCCACTGCCCCGCCAGCCGACGGTTCAGCAAGCTCCTCTGCTAAACCATCCGGGCTGGCGACATCAACTATCAGGTACTACTCTTGAACCCGTCAAGCTTCTGTCACCCGCCCAGTCAGTCCTGCAGAGAGCGAGCATCCCCACCGACCGACCGACCGACCGGGACAGTGACAAAACTCCATAATTTACGGCTAATTATGGAGTTTTGACACTGTCACGCTCGGTCGGTGGGGATGATCGCTCTCGGCTGGACTGACTGGGCGGGCGACAGAGGCTTGACAGGTACAAGGGTAGTTAGTACCTGATAGTTGATGTCACCAGCCCGGATGGTCTAGCAGAGGAGCTTGCTGAACCGTCGGCTGGCTGGGCAGTGGACATAATTCATCTTGCACTGAATGACGGCTACATGAGTAGTAGCCGAAAACTCTGCGTTTTGAAATAAACGCTTTTATCTAACGGGTGATACCCTGAGCGGAATAAAACAATTCCCTTTCAACATCGCTGACGACGGAACCAGGACGTTCCGAAAACTTCGAGAAATGTTTTTGACCTGCGATATTTCTAACAATCGCCCATCCATCCGTTGGTAGGGCATTTGCAGTTTTATTTCAGGTATTATCAAAAAACGGAAAAGTCGGAACACCACCACATTAAAACATGAAACCCGTTACAAAACATCCAATATTCAAACCCCATTAACTGTCTCAACTGCTTACCAGCGAGAGATGGCGAAGCGTGGCAGAGGTAGCGGCGAGAACAAACTAAGTCTGTCGCTCATTCACCGGCTTATATTGCTTCAACGTGATGTGTCAGTCTGTTGTATGCAAATTTTATTGCGCTAAGCCACGTTTCCATGCCCGTTATTGGCTAATTTCTCTAGTTCAGGTACAATTCGTTGATTTAACCTATTTATAATCAATGATTAGGTATCGCGTGAAGCGTTGCATGCGAACTAAGTAAACGAAGCTTCTACCTTACGGAACAATGCGCTCCAAGCACCTATCTACATTAATCTATTAAGAGTAAACTGATCAAATCAAACCTGTTAAAGCGCACTGATTCTTAGAGCGCTTTAACTTTTGTCAATGTAATTGTAGCAACATAATGATCAAGTAAACCTAACTGTAGCAGAATTATTTCAATTTGTTTTCCTAACCGCAGCATAGATCCCTTCATACTAGTAGTTACATATTTTTGTAGGAGAGGCTTTTCTGCCATTCAATGTGGAAGAAGCATCCGCAAGTTAAGTTGCAACTTGAACTTCGCTCAAATTTCGAATAATGAACTAAAATAGTTCGGTATCATGCTTCTCATCTGCATCGAGTACATTTTTTGTTTTATCATATTCATTACCCATAATTGAAAATGGGGTTTCTTTTGACGGGGTAGAGTTTCATGTTGTAAACCAAATACGGCAATAACCCGTTAGGCGAAAAAGTTTATTCCAAAAAGGAAACAAGCGTAGCTTTCGGAACCAACCTTGTTCCGTCCTCAGCGCTAAACAATTGCATGACTTAAATTAAATGATTTTTTCAATTCGGAGAAGACTCCATGTCAATGGCCACATTTAACCCGTTCGATATGGCTACAAGTGATGAGCAAGATACAGAGGACATACACTAGTCTTGATATATGCTCACATGTATGCATGTACATATCAGGTATGAAAATGTATATATAGACATGAATGTACGTATACATACTTACATAAGTGTACGTACACATGGATGGAGGATATTTAAAGTACTCGCAATAGTAAACTGATTTACGTAGTGCTGATTGACAGCCATTTGCATAAAATGTGATCTGCGATGAAGCTTCAATCCTTCCTGACATTTCCATTAGCTGCGAAGATGAGTTGGTGTCGATACACGACGGAAGCAATGAACTGTACTAAGGAAGTAAAGCGCATTGCTACGCTGATGGCGAATCAACCTGATAAAGTCGTAGTGCCTTAATCAAGAATCCCAACCTTGGTCTCATCCACAGTTATAAGTTTATTTGAAACGGTTTGTGCGAACTTGGCTAAAACTTATGCTCCCGCTGTAGGGCTGTGATTTTATGTGCTTTTGGTTTTATTTTTTATGTCAAAACTAATGGGATATGAATTGTACCATAATTCATTACTGTAGTATGTAGCAAACATATTTGGGAAAATCGTAAGCAATACGGCACTGACAAACGTTGTCGCTGCATTCGTCAGCAGTGTTGTAAGCGTTTATGCAAAACTGAACACGTTGGCATAACATAGCAGTCTTTAAATTGAGCTAACACGACAAGGTAGGATGCTTTTCCTTGTTGAATTACGGCAACGAAATGCACGTCAGCAGGGAGATATGCTTTAATAACTGAAATAACGGCTTAGGAACTTGTATGAGTACCTTCATGTGAGCACCTTTCAAATGCACAGAAGATCGCATTCAGGTAGGCACTTCATATGTTCCATGAATCAGTGGTTTATGGAATTTCCGGTTTCGCCAATGTAGGTTGCGCCATAATCGCATTTTACTGCATATACCACTCCAGGTTTCTCTTCCAAAGGAATGGTACTCTTGTCATTTCTGAGAATTGTCCTCATGTTTGGTGCGCTCTTGAAGAAGATTTTGAAGTTGTAAGATTTTCCCAATCTGATCAGTTTCTCTCCCAGACCAGTGAGATACGTTATACAGAGAGCGATAGGTCTTGTAGTTTCTTGCTTCTTCTGTATCCACTGTTTAGTCTTTCACGAATGGTGGAGCGAATAAGTTGGGTAGGATAGTCATTGTTTTCCAAAGTCCGTGTAATGTGGGATAATTCTTCTTCCAGAAATTCTGGGTCACAAATACCTACCGCTCTGTCAACTAAGGACGTCACAACGCCTTTCATCACCGATTTCGGGTGGTGGGAGAAAAAATTCAAATATCTGTCAGAATGGGTAGGTTTCCTGTAGACTGTCGTTTTTAGTGTCCCTTTTGATCTCAGAATTATGGAGTTCAGAAAAGGCAGTCTATTGTTTTCCTCTTTCTCTATCGTAAACGAAATTTGGTTAGGGAAAGCACTGTTTAGTTCTTCCAAAAATTGGTCTTCTTTTCCACTTTATATTATGGCGAAGATGTCGTCCACGTATCTCTTGAAGAAACTAGGTTTGATGTTGCCACTAATCGAGGCGAAGACCTTTCTTTCAAAACTCTCCATGAATACCTCAGCAAGCACGAGCGATAATGGGCTGCCCATAGGAGCACCGCTGTTTTGTTTGAAAAACTTGTCTTCAAAATTAAAGTAGTTTCCTTCTGACATGCAGAAGGATACTAACTTCGTGATATGATAAGGGTTCAGTTTTGTCCTGCTTGAGAGTTGACTGTCATTATCCAATAATGACTGCAGAACTTTGAGAGTGTATTCAATTGGGATGCTGGTGAAGAGATCTTTCACATCGTAACTAACTAGTAAATCCGTTTCAGTAATTTGTAACTCCTTCACCTCTCCAACGAATGATATGCTATTTTTAACGTATGAGCTCTCTTTGCACGTAAGAGGCTTGATTATGCTCTTTAAGTAACTACATAGCTCGGACGTAACACTGTTGACAGAGGCTATGACCGGTCGTAAGGGAATATCTGGCTTGTAGTTACTTAAAGAGCATAATCAAGCCTCTTACGGGCAAAGAGAGCTCATACGTTAAAAATAGCATATCATTCGTTGGAGAGGTGAAGGAGTTACAAATTACTGAAAGGGATTTACTAGTTAGTTACGATGTGAAAGATCTCTTCACCAGCATCCCAATTGAATACACTCTCAAAGTTCTGCAGTCATTATTGGATAATGATAGTCAACTCTCAAGCAGGACAAAACTGAACCCTTATCATATCACGAAGTTAGTATCCTTCTGCATGTCAGAAGGAAACTACTTTCATTTTGAAGACAAGTTTTTCAAACAAAACAGCGGTGCTCCTATGCGCAGCCCATTATCGCCCGTGCTTGCTGAGGTATTCATGGAGAGTTTTGAAAGAAAGGTCTTCGCCTCGGTTAGTGGCAACATCAAACCTAGTTTCTTCAAGAGATACGTGGACGACATCTTCGCCATAATATAAAGTGGAAAAGAAGACCAATTTTTGGAAGAACTAAACAGTGCTTTCCCTAACCAAATTTCGTTTACGATAGAGAAAGAGGAAAACAATAGACTGCCTTTTCTGAACTCCATAATTCTGAGATCAAAAGGGACACTAAAAACGACAGTCTACAGGAAACCTACCCATTCTGACAGATATTTGAATTTTTTCTCCCACCACCCGAAATCGGTGATGAAAGGCGTTGTGACGTCCTTAGTTGACAGAGCGGTAGGTATTTGTGACCCAGAATTTCTGGAAGAAGAATTATCCCACATTACACGGACTTTGGAAAACAATGACTATCCTACCCAACTTATTCGCTCCACCATTCGTGAAAGACTAAACAGTGGATACAGAAGAAGCAAGAAACTACAAGACCTATCGCTCTCTGTATAACGTATCTCACAGGCCTGGGAGAGAAACTGATCAGATTGGGAAAATCTTTCAACTTCAAAATCATCTTCAAGAGCGCACCAAACATGAGGGCAATTCTCAGAAATGACAAGAGTACCATTCCTTTGGAAGAGAAACCTGGAGTGGTATATGCAGTAAAATGCGATTTTGGCGCAACCTACATTGGCGAAACCGGAAATTCCATAAACCACCGATTCATGGAACATATGAAGTGCCTAACACGTTCCCTGAATGCTAAAAGCAGGACAGAAGGTACGCAAACGAGGCACAGAGGGAGACCACAGACTTTGGATCCCAAAACAATAATGACGCAATGTATGATGTCTTCAGCCGTGGCCGAGCATGCAGCCACCTGCTCTAGTAGGCTGCAACCTGAAGTCCTTTGCGTGGAAAACCAATTAAGGACAAGAAAAGTAAAGAAAGCCCTTTACATCTGATACAACACAACTATCAGCAGGGACAAAGGAGTGGAAGTAGACGAGCTATGGGGCCAACTCGTCCAATCTACAAAATGTTGCTCCCTGAATTAAGGATGAACCGGATATGCCTACCCCAACCTTCGTTGTACAACCCCAACGAGGTTTTACGCCCTAAATTTATTTCTCACTCCAATTTACACAAGGCCCCCATCCTGATTGGACCTTTTTTCGAAAACAACCCTATTTACTTTACTCGGCCGTTGCGTTTAACCGTTTTATTCCGCCATTACGTGTATGCGCTGAGGACGGGAAAAGTCGCTTCCCGAAAGCTACGCAGTAAAAGCTGCTTCTTTCTACAACGGGTTGAAATACTCCGTAAGTAATTTGTAATTATGAGAATTATCATGGATCCTCTTTGCAACTTGAAGGGATTACCGCAAATGTTCGCACAACTTCCAAACAGGGATATTGCGCCGCGAGAGCCTTTCCAACACCGAAACATTAACGAGGCACTCTTTATACGACACAGCGATATCGAAACGTTTTCTACGGTTTCTTCCCATTCGTTCTGTGTCTGAAAATTAAATTTAACAACGCCCTACCAACGGATGGATGGGTCAGTTATTAGGTAAAAACTCAGAGCACAACACCTGCTAATCTCAGTGCTTACAGAACAACGTAGTTCCGTCTTCAGCGACTGGCAAATAACCTTCAAGGCTTAGGCTTAGGCTTTGCACTTGCTGAAGACGAAACTAGGTTGTTCTGAAAGCTCTGAGATTAGCAGAAGTGGTGCTCTGAATTTTTACCTAATAACTGACCCATCCATCCGTTGGAAGGGCGTTGTTACATTTAATTTTCAGACACAGAACGAACGGGAAAAACCGTAAAAAACGTTCCAACCGAATCTCCCGTTACCATGAAACCAGTTTTCAACACAGCGATATCATCAAGAGAAAAAATGAAGTGGAGATTAGCCGGGCGTGCACTGATTGGATTCATCTGACCGGTTGGTGTGAAATACACACTTGACGCTCACCGCTGGTTTGTCTTACACAACAGCTGCCTATTTATACACGCTGCCCAACAACATGGGACCTTTCCCAACCGTTGAAGACGAAACTACATCGTTCCGAAAGTTACGATAATCATGTGTCATTCCCTGAAATGTCATCGTCTGTTTTGTTCTAATAAACTCGACCACCTGCTACGGATGAGGTTTGCTTACACGTACTTACTGGCACCGGGAACAAAGACAAAAACGGATAGTCAACCGCCCGTCGCAGCATATCTTATCGTCTGCCGTTACGAATGAATGCAATTTTCAATACCACAAACCCAACAATATCACATACTTACCAGAATGGTCAGCGTCCTCGGCGGCGGGAACTGCGACATCAGAGGCGGCAGGTGCATTGAAGTTGCTCGCTGATCTACCGGTTTAAATAAATATCTTCTGTCAAAGCACGGGGTGTCAGTGGACAGATTTATGCAAATATTCATCACCGTAAGTCACCTTTTCATGCCTCTGATTGGCCATCTTCTTAGCTTCAGACATCATTCGTTGATTGAAAACGAAATGTTTCATTACGGGTTGTTGTCTCTAGTTTAGAAGATTCTTGTTGGCACGGTAGTGGAACCCGTTTATTGAATCGAAAAAGATGCAATGTAAAACAACGAGGAAATGCAACGTACCTTTAACGAGAAGATTTCGTAACTCTCGGAGCCTCCTGGTCCGTCGTCAGTGAATTGCACCAATTGCAATATGCCAAGGTGTAATTCGCTGACGACGGAGGAGGAGGCTCTGAAAGCTACGAAATCATCTCGTTAAAGGTACGTTGTATTTCCTCGTTGTTTTACATTGTATGTTTCTCGATTCAATAAACGGGTTCCACTGCCGTGCCAAGAAGAATCTTCAAAATATTGTTCCTTCATTGGGTACGGCTTCTACCCGTTTATTCGTAATGTCTGAAATCACGCGAAAACAACTCCCTACGAGCGGATGGATGGGAAATTATTCGTAGAACGCAGAGCAATACAGTAACCATCGGAGCTTGCGGAACGTTCTCGTTCCGTTGTCTGAACCATTAAATCGCTGACGACAAAACCAGAACGTTTCGCAAGCACTGAAGGTTACTGCATTGCTCTGTCGTTCCATTGATAATTTCCCATCCCTCCGCTGGTAGTGAGTTGTTTTCGTGTGATTTCAGACATTACGAATAAACGGGTAGAAGCCGCACCCAAAGAAGGAACAAAATGACGTATAACTCAATAATTACGGGAAACTCAATATTCAACTGACTCTATCGCTTAGGCCCTTATTCAAGCTCAAATTTAACTCATCTCACAATTATTTCTAGCGTTATATTAAATTGGTACTCTGCTTGAATCATTTCTAACTCGTTAATCGAAGTATCGTTTACGACTTACCTACTGAATGTGGTATGAAACGGTGTCCGGTCGTTCCGTTGAAGCAAACACTTTGGCAATTACAGCCTCGTAGCTAACTGAATCCTCCTATTTCATTCCTACTAATGCACAGCTACATGAAGTGATAATCATAGCCTTCTATAGCTACTCAGCACTTACACGCTGATAAAAACCGGTTAGCTGTTAACCACACGATATTAATTTTGCGATAAGACCCATCGACCTAATACCTTATCTATTTCTCTATTTCTAAAATGATTTCATTTGCATGAAGTGAGAATGGTAACCGAGTTAAAGAGACCACTTAAATGATTTATTAATAAATGACAGTATGACCAAAGACGTCTTGTCCGCTCCGACGTTCGCCATTCCGTTGTGACGATCTCCGTCCGCGGATAATCTGCCATGAAAACAGCGTGCACCTGCGACAGACCAAGGAAGCTGTATTCATTCGCCATAATCACACCAAAAGCGCGACAAAAGTGTGCAAGTTAGCGAGGTATGGAATGCAGCTATCAATATGCTGCACCAGACTTTTCAAATAAAACAGGTTGGAACAATTCATTTGGGAGAAAAGCCACAATTCTTAGGTTGCGAACAGATAGGGTACCCCATTAGATGGACATAAGCGGATGGTTTGTACAGGATGTTATGAGAAAACATGCAAGAGCAATCTAAAGGTCAGGAAAGGACATATTAGACACGGCAGGTTGGCGAAAGGACAGATAAGGACAGGCGACTTTGCGGCGCCACCTGAGCTCTCCTGATTGGAGCGTAACGATTGGCCGAGCGCGACGTCGCGCTGCCGGTCATTAGGGTAAAATGATCCGACTGAACTAATCCCATCTAGACCCTCATTGCGTTCCTATATGAAACCACAGAGTAAACACCTTCTTCTACCCATCGCTAACGACGGAACCAGAACGTTCCGCAAGGACTGAAGCTTACTGCATTGCCCTGTCGTTCCACTGATAATTTCCCATCCCTCCGCTGGTAGGGACTTGTTACCGTGTGATTTCAGACATTACGAATAAACTCGTAGAAGCCGTACCCAAAGAAGGAACAAAATGACGTATAACTCAATCATTACGGGAAACTCAATATTCAACTGACTCTATAGGTTAGGCCCTTATTCAAGCTCAAATTTAACGCATCTAAGAATTATTTCCAGCGTTATATTAAATTGGTACTCTGCTTGAGTCATTTCTAACTCGCTAATCGACGTATTGTTTACGACTTACCTACTGAATGTTGTATGAAACGGTGTCCGGTCGTTCCGTTGAAGCAAACACTTTGGCAATTACAGCCTCGTAGCTAACTGAATCCTCCTATTTCATTCGTACTAATGCACAGCTATATGAAGTGATAATCATAGACTTCTATAGGCTACTCAGCACTTACACGTTGATAAAAACCGGTTAGCTGTTAACCACACGATATTAATTTAGCGATAAGACCCATCGACCTAATACCTTATCTATTTCTCTATTTCTAAAATGATTTCATTTGCATTAACTGAGAATGGTAACCGACATATAGATCCATTTTAAATGACTTATTAATAAATGACAGTATGACCACAGGCGTCCTGTCCGCTCCGACGTTCGGCACTCCGCTCCGACGACCTCTGTCCGCGGATAATCTGCCATGAAAACAGCGTGCACCTGTGACGGATCAAGGAAGCTGTATTCATTCGCCATAATCACACCAAAAAACGCGACAAAGTTGTGCAAGCTAGCGAGGTATGGAATGCAGCTATCAATATGCTGCACCAGACTGAACTAATCCCATCTTGACCCTCATTGCGTTCCTATATGAAACCATGGAGTAAACACCTTCTCCTACCCATCGCTGACGACGGAACTAGAAGGTTTTGAAAGCTTCGAAAAATACTGAGTTATTTGTCTTCTGTGCTTTTCCTTCACAATTTGCTCATCCATCGATTGGTAGGGCATGTGCAATTTAATTACAGCTTACATTTACGACAAACGAGAGAAGTCGTGAAGAGGAAGCATCCATGATGAAACACATCCCTGTTACAAGACATCTAGTTTTCATAAATGACGGGAATGAACAGTAGTGACTGTTCCAACGGCTCCTTATGTGAGCGAAGGAGGGAGCTGAATCGTTTATGCAAATCTTTACTAACTTAAATATACGCCAACTGCAACACCTAATCTAAGCACCCGCATATTAAAGAATAAATCCTAAACTTCGCGTCTTTATTGTTGATGACGGGGTGTGAGCAACCCCGAAAGTTCCGAAGTTGTTGCTGACATTAATCGATGACAGTCGTACTAATTTTGTTTGAAATCCTTAACTTCATGACTTTCACGGACAAGAAACTTTACGCTGCTCTGTGGTAACATCATTTGCGCAGCACACAATTTTGTATTCACAATGTCAGCGAGTCATGTTTTCATGCTGATCTACATTGCTTCTTTGATTTTGCCTGTGCTCAGAAACAGCGTCGCTGATAAACTAAGTTCAACGTGAGATTGTTGAAACAACATGCCTGCTCAATCACAGCCATCTGACGCGATGATTGCTCGAAAAAATAAAGGATTAAGTCCAAGATTCTAATGGATGAATAATGTACGCAAAAGGATATTAATATTATTGATGTACTTGAAGCAAGAGAAATTAGTAACAAGGCGTTTCATAATAATGAAAGATACGGTGTCCTTGTTCGATGAGCTTTATTCAGCGTAGCTTTCGGAATTGTCGTGTTCCAAAAGCTACGCTGAATAAAGGTCATTGAACAAGGGCACCCTATCCTTCATTATTATTATTACTATTGGTGTACTCAAATTAATAATTTGCTTGCTTTGCTTGCTTGCGTGATATGTTAAGCACCATCAGTTCCATCGCTGAAAGATTTCTTCTTATTTAACAGTTCGGCTTCACAAAGCTCAAGGCTAAATATTGGTGAGGATATCGTTAAAGAATTTCTGTCAAGATTTAACATCAAGAGAAGCTAATAGACAGGTAGAACAAAGCGTGAGGTTTGGCAAGCCGACAGCAGAAACTAGGTAGGCTTTCTGGAAGGTAAGGGATGCCAACGTGAGCCGATTCGCCAAAATTCATCAAGTTAAAGGAGAAATGCAGTGTGTTAAATACTTAAGAAAAGAAACAAAATACAGCAGCGAATAATTCAGAATACCAATACCGTGAAGACGACTGGAGAGACTAATTTGGACACCGTATGAGAGGTGATACTTTATACTAATAAGCTGCTTCGGGCGAGCAAACGAAGAGTGTAGTCATTAAGGCAGAATCTAATGGTGAATGAATTAGGTAAACGATGTAACGTTGACACGTTCCTCATAATTATCTGGTTTTGCAATATTCAAAAGCTATCTGCTCAACGGCTTGCAGGTGGACCTGGCGACTAGTGCTTTATGCCAACACGATGAGTAGTTCTGCACTTTTTGATATTTTTCAAAATCCGTAGTCTACAGATTTACAAAGCCCCACTCCATATTTAAAACGTATAAATGGTTGTCTTCAACGTTTGCTTGCCGTCATGATCGCATCCCCAATTTAATGTTGCAGTATTCTAAAATTTGTAGGACTCTTCAATGATCGTGCTCGATCAAATATCGCTGACTTGCACGATTTGTGCAAAGGTCTGTTGCACTGTATCTCATGAAAACTGCCTCCTGAGTTCCCCTTAAAGTAAACTTACTCTCACGGTTATCCCAGTGCTTCTCAAACATTCAGGGGTTACCGTCCCGTTTCAAACAAAACTTTTGTCATCGGCCCCTCCCTCACGGTCTTCTCCTCACCCCTTTCACGTTCATCCATGCATCTGTTTTCCGCTTATATATATATATATATATATATATATATATATATATATAGTGGAACCTCCAAAGTTGACCACCTTTATAAGTTAACCACCATTGTCATATTGACCGCATTTTTTCGGTTTGCCGACTCCCATTGTGAAGCTTAGGAGAGTTACCTATACATGTAGACCACCTCCATATGTTGTACATTGACCACCAAAGCTGAGACACTGTCTATCAATTACTACATGTTTGGACCTCCTTAAGTTGACCAGCAAAATGCTGCGAACATTACAAACCGAAGTTTGCTTGTGTTATCAGTGTGCGCGCAGGTGTCACGACTGCGACCGTGTTGCCATGTATGAGCATCTGTCATCTCTGCATTTTGTGGAACAGAATTCGTTAACATGTGGAAATCATTAGCTTTAGGAAATCATTCGTTAACAAGTCTGTCGCTCATTCACCGGCTTATATTGCTTCAACGTGATGTGTCAGTCTGTTCTATGCTAATTTTATTGCGGTAAGGAACGTTTCCGGTTATTGGCTATTTTCTCTAGTTCAGGCACAATTCGTTGATTTAATCAATTTATAATCAATGATTTGATATCGCGTGAAGTGTTGCATGCGAATTAAGTAAACGAAGCTTCTACCTTACGGAACAATGCGCTCCAAGCACCTATCTGAAATCACCCTGCTACAACATCTGAACTCCATCTTCCCGGGAAAGATCATGTTAACGCTGGAGAAGGAAGAAAATAACAGCCTACCGTTCCTAGATGTGTTGGTACGAAGATAAGAGAGAAAGCTGACTACGACGGTTTACAGGAAGCCAACACATTCCGACAGATACCTCCACTTTACCTCTCATCATCTTCTATCGGTGAAGAGAGGTATTGCTATTGGGATGATAGACCGTGCCTTGGCGATATGTGACCCAAAACGTCTGTGCTCAGAACTTAATCATATCGCCAAAGCGCTAAAACTGAATGGTTACCCCATTTCGTTGGTTAAGTCTATCACCCAACAGAGGTTACAAAAAACGAGGACTGAGAGGATAGCACCGCATATGGAATGCCCGGTAGTTACACTTCCGTACTTCCGCGGCATAGGGGAGAGGATAAAGAGACTGGGTCTCTTACATGACTTCCGCGTATTTTTCAAATCGTCTCCCAATCTACGCGCACTCACAAGGACGGACAAGATTAAAGGACCACCAGAAGAAACACCAGGTGTCGTATACCGTATCTCTTGCGACTGCCACGCCTCTTACATAGGAGAGACGGGCAACACTTTATTTCAGAGATTTCGTGAACACATGGCGGCTGTGACACGTTTCAAGAACGCTCAACAGAGGCTCAACGACGTACAAACAAGGCGACGAGGACGTCCGCAAACACTCAGCCCAACCAAGATCATGGACGACGCGATGAAAACATCCGCGGTTGTTGAGCATTCCTCTCAATGCTCACGCAACCTTTACCCAAATATTATTTGCCGCGAGAGCCATTTCCACCTTAGGCAAATAAAAGAGGCCTTTTTCATTAGACATAATGAGACAATCAATCGTGACAAAGGAAGGGAAGTCAGTGAAGTATGGAGTGCAATTATTAATAAAAACAAATGTTGCACCATACAAACTGACCTACCGACCCAGCTTATATATACCCATCAAGATCCGGGTTCCCTTACACAACCAATAAATCGCTGACGACGGAACAAGACCGTTCCGAAAGCTTCGAAAAAGTTCTATAGTGTTCTGTTATTTTCCTAGTAACTGCCCATCCATCCGTTGGTAGGGCGTTGTTTCTGTTAATTTCAGACAATTCGAATACGAGAGAACGGGCACAAGCCGTTGAAGACATCGGACTTAACCAGTGTAACTGAACTAAAACGATAAATATCGAAGTGTCTACGAGAGCTTCACCGTTCTGCAACGGTTACCCAATTTTTGGCATACCCATCTGGCTGAAGACGGTCTCTAAACTGGACCAACTCACGAAACCGAAAGAAGGTAAGCAGCCTAAAAAGATGAATTAATTTGTCCTGGCGAAAAACTGCCACACACTTTCTGCGAAAGAGAATGCTCCAGATAGCTATGGTTGGCAAACCAAATTTGAATTTGGGTTGTTGTGCACACATTATTTATGTGTACGGCAGTAGCATTTGCCCGAACAAATTGCCTCAGCAGGCAGTAAGTCTACAGGAAGCAGGAAGTTATTGCAGACGCCCTATGCACGAACCCGTCAGAATCTCTACTTCGCCAACTGAAAACGGATTCCAACCAAATAAATGAACAACCTAGCAGAAAAAGATCACGGAGCATTTCTTATGAGAAAATCATGTTCATACCGAATGAGATCGAAGTATTAATATATTACGGATAGCAATTTAATAGTACAACTTCCGGCCCATGGATCTCAATGATTAAGTTGGCGCTGAGCCCATTAGTAACAAACTACGCATGCATTGACAAACCAAGCCGTGCCTGTACTACGTACATGTTGAAAATAGGATGTCCGTAACGCGTCTACGTGGTATGTTGGTCTTCAAGACGGCTTGTGCCGCTCTGGATGTCCTTAGTGACTGAAATGAAACGCCCTACCAGGGGATGAATGAGTAGTTATTAGAAAAATGCAGAACACCACGAAGCCTGCGTAGCTTTTGGAACGCAATAACAACTGCAGCAATCGCTACAGAGGATCGGACGTCAGAGAGGTATCGAATTCACCTATCAATAAAACAAATGTTCCACCATATCGCCTGAACCCTGTCCCTGGCCTTTAAATATCCCAACTTTGGAGTAAACCCAAACATTACTACTCGCTAAGGACGGAACAAAGTGGTTTCGAAGGTTTCACTGTTTTCTGCATTTTCCCAATAAGTGCTAATCCATCCGCTGGTAGGGCGTTGTTTCGTTACACTTCAGGCAGTAAGGACATACAAATGGGCACAAGCCGTATTAGTTAGGGAAACGCATTAAATACGCAATGTTCATAATTTCTCTGTCGCAGCGGGAAAGACTTCTTATCAAAGCAATATTTTACGCAAATAAGGCAAATGCGCTATAAACGAATTCATTCTCTGTTGCGCATAATTTGAACAAAATAAGGCGCAAAGGAAGAGAGGTGAAACTGGACTTCTGCTGATTGGCGTCTGATTAAGCGACTGCGCGCTGCAACGATGGGTCCGACTGAAGCTGCAAGTCGCCCACAAACGAATGCCTAAACGAACGCAAATGCTGTTCTTAAATCCGCTAGTCAGCCAGTGAACACTGCGCATATGCGGCTTTAATTTTCTTCCTTACAAACAGTGAATAAAACTTCAATCAGTCGACAAACTGCTGACGAGGTATCCATGAATAGCACTATATAAAAGCTCATCTGCAGTGGGCTAACCAATAGCTGATGCATGATCTTACTACTATTTCCTTTTATTCTCTTTACGTTCGGCTGAGCAGCGCTAACTTTTATGCTTTCAGTCGACGACTTCAGCAGATCCACTGTCCGCAAATGGATGAATCTACGATTGGAATGCGACATACAGGTGCTTACGTGAGCCGCGGAGGAATGCAAAGTTGGCAGAACTGCTCTGACAATGACGTGATAGACGGCGCGAGATTCATTTCACGACCAATGGTCTTTGATGTCCCCCCTACCAAGAAGGAGGTACCACCGTTGCTAGGCGCGCAGTTACTGTCACTGCAACTTGCGGCAATTCAGCGGCCAAAATTACCTGCCATTACGACGCGGGCACCGGTTTGGCAACTGTACAATCAATCATACGACACACAAGTTCACGCATCGCTTCAAGAGTTCCGCAAGAAACCCTGTTGTAAAGGAGCATCAATTGCATGAGCGAATTACACGACAGCGGAAGACAAACGTGTATCCTGTTCACAGTTTGCACAATTCCACGTACAGAGCAATATTGCACAAGTGGTCTGTACACCTTTGGCAAACGGTCAAGCGGATTCATTAGCCAGAAAAGATCGAGAAAGCCGTCGATCGTGTGACTATCCTGCATCGGTTTGCGATGACGTGCGAGAATTGAACGGCGGCCGTCAACTGCACCCACTGACGTCACACGACGGTCAAAATGGAAGCAGCCGCAGCCCAAGGCGCCGCATCGATAGAAAAAAAACTGAACGACCGTGGCAAATGTTCTCACGTTTTACGTTGCCGAGAATTGATGGTTAGCATTGAATGGACCTGTGCAGGCGCAGAGGTCAGTACGCCAGTCGAGCTGGGAATTTAACCTTTTACCGAAGCTTACGCGGTGTGACCGTCTATGGGGCACCATTCGAGCGCTGCGACCAGGCCTATAATGACAGACAATTTTCCAAGAGACCGCATTGCAGCGTCGTCTGACGAATGGGCAGTAAAGAACCAGGCGGAAAAAATGCACCACTTAAGAATGAACCCGACATGAATGAATCAATGTGGATCGACCTTGATGTCACACCGGCCGTTCCGCCTAGTTACTCAGAGCAACGCAACAGGGTCACCCAAAATGCAACCTTCCCCAAGTACTTGACGCCGTCGACAAGTCGCTACGGATGATTGCACCCACTTGCAAAGAGGATGACACTAGCGTACGTATTCTGCGAAGCGGGCGTCCCGCAACGTTGCGACAATCTGGTCTGCGACCTTTACCGAAGCAGAAACCCCTCCTCCACGAAGAAAGGCAACGAACGCGGATGCGCCTTCGTCAGCCGTTATTCCACGTATTTGCGTAAATGAGAAATGCTATCCTTCGCCTCTGTGGGCCTGACGTACGCGAACAGCAAATGGCATTCGCGGCGGCTCCTTTGGCGTCACTGCCACCGGCGCCGCTGAAGTCGGCGTCCGGGGTGCTAATGTACTTGAAAATCACCATCTACTGTAAATGAACTTATGGCGCGAATGAGGACTCATATTTCAACAGGTCGCAAGTAAAGAAGGGTGAGGCAAGGGTAATAAAGGCTGGGTCGAGCGGTGACGACAGTGTCGGTTGACAAGGGCGAATCGGGAGCGCATGAACGGAGACGCGGAAAGCAATAATCAATCCACGGACGCTGATTTGGAACCGAAGCCGTACTTGTAATTAACGAAGGCGAACCAAGGAATTGGACAAATGGACACTGTCTGGAGAATGCCTGCCTATTGGACCGACCCGAAAAGGAATCACCGCTAATGCGCGCGGGCACCAAGGCAATTGCTGGTCGCCGCTGCTGCGGCTGCAAATTAAGTAATGGGTGCAACCATGGCAAGACAAATCGCTCAGCAGAGTGACGTTGGCAAAGTTGCGTTAGGAGTCGACTGGAAAATTCGCCACTGCTCCAACTCGGCTGCCCATACTAGAAGTGCGACGACGATTGCTCATTAATTAAATGAGCGCATATGGCAGCGCTGTGAAATCAAACCAGGCGTTACCACAGGCGATTACAGAAGCACGACACGAAAGTCGGTCGATCTGTTTGAAAGTTCCGTGAAATAGTGCCAAAAATTTTTCAACCATGTCAAGAATGGCAGGTTATTCTACTTATTTTAAACGGTCCGGAAATCGTAGGTTCGCCTAGTGCGCCTGCGCTCCTCTGCCTGTTGTTTTTCACTCTCCGACGTTCAGTCTTGCACGAACACTGCCATACGATGGTACGGTGCTCAGGTGTTGCTTCGGTCGTGAACCTTCTGTTCCTTCTGCTCACTGCGCCCTGCGGAACGAATGCCTACGGTACCGAAACCGTGGCACCTTCCTACGGTCAGAACAGCGTGCAAAGCGGCTACGGAAGCGCCACGAACGTGTTCGTCCAGCAACTGCCCACGTACACTGGCGGTCAACCTCCGCAAACCATTCCAGCCGCTAGTTCTTGCTATGTGGGTGAGTTCCAAACGTACTAGAACGTGCGCACGCATGTGTCTCTGTTGGAACATCCCAGAGGCGCGCTAGTTCAGCTCGCAATGTTCTTGGTTCGTGAAAGCGCCTGGACTCTTGTAACTTATCTTCTTTCAGACATGAAGTGCTTCTCCTGTAGTCCTGGTTTCTCTATAGCCCAGGGATTTCCTTTCGAAAGGCGCACACCGGTAACGTGTGAAGAATGTCTTGATTTGTGCCTGGAGAAACAGTCAAACCCGTATCCTTACTGCTGCCGATCTGTTGTATACGACTTCGCGTATCGCACCTGTGATCTATTCGCCGTCGATGGAAAAAGCCCTCCCCAAGTGGTCACCAAATACGCCACTCGATCCTACTTCGTGTAAGTTCATTGCAACCGGGGCCATTGCGTCTGCCACTGCTGGCGTCAAGGGGATGTTGCGCACCTTGCCGGCACACCCAGATCATTCGGGGTCATTATGTCAACGAAGAACCGGCACTGAACAAGTCGGCCATGTGACGGGTGTCAACTCCATGTCGTTCGCTTGACCTTTGCTGACAGTTCCAGTTTCCAGACAACGAAAATCCGTCAATGCCTCTTTTCGCCCTTTCGACGGTAGAGCTGTTCCCCTGGGATCCTACTTGCTTTTTTCGTTTCGTTTTACGTGAATGGCTGGCCAGCTGTCAGGCGGCAGGGTCATTGCAAAAATGGGACCCAACATTTGTGGCCCTCCTCAAATTTCCATTTTGAACGACCCCGCCCCGCGTGGACTGTGTCGCTGGCCTCGTTGACTTGGCAATTCCTTTTCGTTGAACCGGCGGACGGAACAACGCTCGGCTGGGCCTTAGGGGCCAGCGCCACTGAAATGGCAAAGCCCACCTAGTTACGTGTTTACAAACAACAAAATGCCAGCCGTGTGGACGTTCTCGTCCCGCTCCGGCACAATGGGACACTGCCAAAACAACCCCCGCAAAATTACCACGTTTCGCAGGTTCGTTTGACCCGGAGTGCGCCGCGCGCTAGACCGGAAAATTGGGCGCCCATTGTGCCAGGCAAACTTGGGCGCGCAACTTCGCATTGGGAGGGAAACTTCCAATGCGTCAACTGTGGGTCATTTCAGGCCAACCGGTCAGTGCACGAAGAAACCGACCGTTGTGCAGCAGCCAGGTGACCAGCCAGTCGAAGCGGCCGTATGTCCCGAAGGGCAGCTACCCAAAGTTGTCGAAGTGCCAGGCTACGAGGACGCTGGCGCGTCCAGTGGCAGCGTGCTCAGCGACTACTCAATGAAGGAATGCGCCGAAGCATGCATATCAAACAAGGTCGGCTATTGCGTTGGACAGTGTCCATAGCTGTAGTAACATTAATTAATAACTACAGGATAAGGACGGCAACGCCTTGAGCCTGGGTGAACCTTGCGCGGCTATCGTTTACCAAGGTAGAGACTGTCACATGAGCAGCAAGAAGGTAGACCGGGTAGGCACCCTCCGCCCCAGTCCCGACAGTACGTACATGATGATCGAATGCTTCCCAGGTGAGATTTTAGAAAATGCACAATTACAAGCATACCAACAACAACAACGCTTCTTTGCAGAAAAATTGGTTACCGAATGTCCCAACAATTTTGTCTATGCTCCCAAGCACGTGCTAGTGGGCTTTGCCAAAGCAGTGGTCACTGCGTCTTCGGAACGCGAGTGCATCGAGCAATGCCTAATGTCAAATGAGGCTCTGGGTTTCTATTGCAAGTCGGGTATGTACTACTTTGAAGTAAGTACAGCAGCGCATTGCGCAACGTTGTGCGTCCTATGCAAAGAAACTAATTGAAAGGACAACAGCGAAAATTGCATCCTGAACACGGAGAGCAGAAGTACGCAGCCGAATGTTTACACGGAGGAGGCAACATCGGTAGTCTACTTCGAACTGGGCTGCGGTCGAAGTAAGGGCGACGTCAAAAACGTTGAAACAATTCTGCAGCCCTTGAAACGATCGACTTTTAGCCGGCAGGAGGTTAGCCCAAAAATTCCGTAAGACCTTTTCGCAGGCGCTGTTCGATCTGCCTCTTACTGGTCTTTGGACCGCCTGGAGCAGGTGCCCCAGCCAGACAGGAATGTCCGTTCGATATAGAACCTGCAGGGACAAGGATGTTCGCAACTGCCCGAAGGAAGTGCGAAACTGTTCAGGCGTTCAGCGTAAGTGTCAGGGATTCACATGATCGAAATTCCATTGCGACAAGTGACCGCTTCCCAACTGCAGCCGCTTCTGCACTGCCAACGAAGCCATCGGCCGGCCGCTTCCCGGACGATGACTTGAGAAAGAGGAAGAAGGATCAACCACCGATGAGGAGACAGTAAAGGGCGGCAACGAGCCATCGTAGTCGCTCAACGAAAAACAAGAGACTAGCCGTTGCCGTTTTTTCTTAGCAAGTTGCACCAATTACGACAGGAGGCTTGCGATGCTGGATATGCCATCGAAACAGTTTCACGTTACCGTTTCTCCAATAGTTTTTACGCCGTCGTCAAAGCAAACCACATACCATGCTGCCCTGCCTACCCTTCCACCCCCTCTTCCCTTGTTAATCTGTTTAGGATGATCGTTCTGTTTTTGTCTAAACATTGAAAGAGCACGAATACGATGGAATTGGATTTCTCCCTATTGGAAACGTGAAAACATGCTTCGGCGGCAACGTCCAATCGACCGGGCGT
This sequence comes from Trichuris muris, assembly GCA_000612645.2. Classification (NCBI taxonomy): domain Eukaryota; kingdom Metazoa; phylum Nematoda; class Enoplea; order Trichinellida; family Trichuridae; genus Trichuris; species Trichuris muris. The sequence continues at coordinate 16,720,748 of CBXJ02000086.1, read as the reverse complement.
CGAATCGCAACGAAAACACCCATGACAACGAATATTTTGCCAATCGATACTATCAAACTTGTCGGGAATGCATGCGTAAATTCCCAACGTCGCCGACGTTGGTAAACTTTGCTCACGCACCTCTTTAGAGTCAACGCCTTACCGACATCTCCTAGTGAAGCCAATAATAACATAAGTTCTTAGCTACTAGCAGGACCAACTACTACTGATGGTAATTAGTCAAACATAAAGTCACCCAATGATAACCCACGCAACTGCCAAACTGCGAAGATTGGCCATCATGATGTATTAATGCCCGCATATTTCCCCTTATGGTTCTGCAACGGAACAGTTGCTAATATAGGCAATTTTCACATTTGTTCGCCTGACATACGAGGTCTCGTATCCATAATTTGTTATCAACAAACAGACGACCGTACGCTAGCTAAGCGCTATGTACCTTTTCATATCTGGAAACAGAAGTTCACGATGCAATCATGCTACACCTGCGGTCCGCAGTCTTCCGAAGAGAGGTAACGGCAAACCAAGGACGAGCACGAAGCCATCCATGGTCGTCTCGCACTTCACTCGGCAACTGGAAGCACGGCGACACGAAACTGGCGATTCGCGCAAAGCATATTGAAATCGACGACGCGAGAATGTCTTGCGAAAAGGGAATCAAATGAAGCGGCTAGAGAAAGGATCTCGGGATATGGACTGGCTGCCCAGTAATTAGGTAAGACGGAACATAGGAAACGAATTGGGTTACTCAAAACGCTTACACAATGCTAGAAAGTAGGTTGCCGTTCGGCTGGTCATCTTCTTAAATGATATTTCAATGCATATTGCTTGTACAACCGTGTCGCTATCTGTGACACCGTCAGCGGCACAGCCGCAGGCGAAATCACACTGTCGCTACAAAATTGATTCTCCACTTGCACGGTCAATGAGCAACACTGCAGCAATGCAGCTATTGTTCGAATGTTGGAAGGGAAGATACGAAGGGAAGCGGCATAAGCTGCATGAGCATGGAGAAACGCTAGACCTTCGCATTTTCCCCTCCGATAGTCACTTTGCGGACATCCGTCGATCAGACACTTTCTAAACCTTACGGGGCATTGACACCACGACGTAATTCACCCCAAGCAATGTACCAATCAGTTGTAGCCATTGATTTTGGCTGAAAGTGAGAATATGTCATCTTAAGCTTCTATGAACGAGAAACTGATGATCCAGAAGGCAATATACGTACACAATCTGTCCTTGAACACAGGATGCTTGATAACGGGGCCGTTTGTCATCATGATCTTCAATACGGTGGTTGCCTGTTGGAGTTTTTTGGTGTCTGAAATAAACCAAGAAACACGCCCTACCAACAGATGGATGGGCAGTTATCAGGGAAAAATCGAACACCAATATAACCTCGAAGCTTTCGGAACTTCCTTGTTCCATCCTCAGCGAGTTTGGGACTGTTCCCAAACTCGCTGAGGACGGAACAAGGAAGTTCCGAAAGCTTCGAGGTTATATTCGTGTTCGATTTTTTCCCTGATAACTACCCATCCATCCGTTGGTAGGGCGTGTTTCTTGGTTTATTTCAGACACCAAAAGGCTCCAACGGGCAACCACCGTATTGAAGATCAACATAATCTGTCCTTGTGTAATTCGACACCCGGTTAATTCGTAAACGCTGTTGCATCCAGCCGAGCGAACAGATGTGTGGAAATATCGGACGCAGGTAGGCAAACTGGGTAAGTAACAACGGTGTATACTGTGTAACGATGTACAGTGTGACATCGGACAGTTTAAAGTCAATGACGCAAGAAAATGATTGAAACTATAGAGGAACTTCAGCATTTTCAGTGCATCTATTACAACATGTAACTACTGACTGAAAGTTTCACGTGCCTCGAACGATGCCGTATGTTCCAGAAACCAAAGCTCGTATTAGACACATCAGTACATGTGGAAGGCAATCTGACGTTACGCGGAACGCCTTTTACATTAGTGCGCCAGTCAAACGACGTACGCATATTCAGTGGTAACATCAGCAAGTATGCAAACCAACGTGGAATTGTTTAAAATCAAACAAGCAACTACGAAATGGCTCCGGGTATAACGTGAAGAACCTTTCGAACCATAACGATCAGGTTCACGTAGGTCCACCGTCCAAATGCTCATACCGTTGAAGACTAAGCAAGTGAACAAAAAATAATGGAGCGCTCGGAAACCGTTTGATTAGTCGTCTGCGTGTCAACGTTCGCGGATTAGGTAATACAGTGGAACCTCGATGATAACAACGATACTTGCCAGTGGGTAGTACAATCGAGAGTCTGTTTACCCTATGACATTGTCCCGGTTTTCACGTACTTTAAGCTTCATTCCTTAAAGAAACTTGGCTGTATGGCTGCCTAGTTCAAATCAACTATAACAGCGCGAGCAATAACTATAAGTATAACAGCGCATTTCTTAGTCGCATTGCATATTTTCTTAGAAACATTGCATATTAGTACGATAACGGAGTTTCAGCAGTCACGCTTAGGCCTAAAGCAATAGCAGCAAGCCAGGGAAGCGCGTAAGAAGAAGAAAAAATGCCCCAAGAGATCAAACGCTCACGACTTCCACATCATTCTATCGTACTGTATCCTATTGTTCTCCTTAGTGAATTGTTATTAGCGAAAGTTGTGAAGTTCGAGTTTGTTATGATCGAGGTTCCACTGTATTTGAAAGTACTGTTACTCTCATGTCGTGATTCAGGTTTCACTACATTAACTAAGCCGCATGGCCACAATACTGATTGGGAAAGGTCAAAATACTGTTTGGACGATGTTCGCTTCACATCGCTGTTGGAGGATGAGAACACGAGCGCAAACGTACTCCAAACGCAAACGTACTGTCATTTGGAGCTTGCATGGCTAGTAGCAGTAGAGAGCCCACAATTGTCCGAGTGGTGAAGCTATGCGGGCGCCGTCTTATAAGCAAAAAGCATGTCGCAATCAAAAAACGTTTTCCCTTGCAACGACAAAACTGGCAGAAGGCAACTGCACGAATTCAGCAAGTGGGAATTATCAAAGCTACAAGGAAACGTCACCAGAGATTGACATATTGAAGGGCAAAGGTTTGATTCACTAACAGCAATGCTAGTGCAGTAGCACTTTGGGTGATCACCTGACCAGATTAGCCATTGGAATCTTGGAAACAAGTAAAGTCAGCCTTCCGGCCAACATACGACGTGAAATTGCGTCAAGTGAAGGCGAAACCTGAATTGGCATTCATATGTGCAACGCAAGTTGTCAGCGCCGTTTCCACTATCGCCGTTACCACTTCATAAATCACCAAATGACTGAGCAACGACTTGAATGGTCAACCTGCGGAATGCTGTTGCGAAAAAAACCGCGAAAACCTTTTTTTAAGCTTTCATTGCTTGGCCTTTGAAAGTACCTCGAAACGAACCCTTGCCAACAACCAATTGCTCACGCAGATGTAGCCAATGAAGTGCAACTATAATCGTTCGTGGGCTTGCAATGCTTTACAACATGGCAGAAATTATGAGTACGTGGACTTGTCGGAGTAACGACCAGTGCGCACTTCACGTGTATAAATGTGCCCTCTAATTACTCCTTCCGTGAAAAGCCAACTTTTTACACAGGCACGACCGAAAGCCCCAATAACCTTAGACGCTTTGTTCACTTGAATTTCGGCACTTGAAGTGTCACTCGGAATGATTTAATGCTGAAAAAAATAATGAGTGCCAAATCATACCGTAAACACGATTTCCTACGTTCGCAAATCTTATTTCCCCTTAGAGCGAAACGTTCAAAAGTAAGAATGTACAAACGTTGGTTCACCCAACAGAAAAGAGCTTTTCCAACCTCTGCAGGGTGCGAGAACTTCTTCATTTACCCAGTGGCTACCTAATGGCGCAAAGGACTTGAACGGGCCAGTTTGGTCAGTTCGATCGCAGCGGAAACCAACTAGCAGCAAACATATCCCTTGCCGTGCGCTCCAGTAGATTTTTAGAACAAAACCGGCGAAACGAACAAGAAAGGACGAAGGGAAGGCGTCCCTAATAAGCTCAATATTTCAAATACTAATAGTATGGGTTCGACCACGACTTTGTCGCTTTGCATTTCGACGTTTGCAGAGTATCTATAGCTCAAGGGCAATCCCAATGCACTCCTCTAATAGTTACAATACGGTGGACAATGAGCAGAGGCGAACAGCAGAAGAGAACTGTCTCACGTCGCGCGTGAAAACCACCAAGCCTGAGCGCGGCTAGGTTTCATCCCAATAAAAGGATTCGGCCAAGCGGATGTATAAGACACACGACGCAACTGCCAAATTGAGAACGCGCGCGTAATGGTAATTTCTCCATCGTCTACCATTGTCCATGACATTGAGAAGCACTGACAATGAATGCAACAGTGGAGAACTACAACCCTCTTAAGGATGCAGTAGAGTTTACGGTTGATACAACAGACGACCGCGAACGCAACTGTGTCAGACCACTATCGCTCCAATTTTACTGCCATGCGGTCATCCGGCAGGCGGTCCACACAAGGCGTTGCACCGCCGAGAGAAGGGCACCAAGCTACACGTTAGTTGTTAACAGATGACGTTCGGTTCAATTCCAAAGCGAGCATCTGACTTTGCAACGACGTCTTTGACCTGAGGAGAACGACTCGCGGGTCTCCGGCCGTGCTTCTAAGGGAAGCAATAATTTCGAAATTAAATTCAACCGTCTGCCACATCGACCTTCAAATTGGGGTCGCCCAAACAGTAGTGCCAGCGTAACTAGGCGACCGTTGACTTTGACTCCACTTCCGAGTACTCGAAGCGATCTTCCTGTACGACCAAGTGACCTGGGACCTGCAGGATGCTCCAATCACCTAGTTTCCTTTTTAAAACTATCTTTTCCAAGTTGCGCAACAACAAACCTGCCGCTGAAACTGCCTCATCGCGTCACACAACACTTCTACATGCTCTATGAAGCAGCAGCTCTGCTGGCCTTCGCGGCCGCCATTTTCGTGCCTGCTCAAGGCCAAGGATACGGAGCCCAAGTAATGCCGGCGCCGCTGCCAACCTATCACCCACCGCCCGTACAACCAATGCCGCACTATCAAAGCAGCGGTGGAGGTGGTTCAGGTTACCCAGGAACAGCTGGCGGTGCTCCCTCGGTATACGGAAGCGCTTCCGTGGGTGGCGGCGGTGCGTCACCCTACGGCGGTGGTTCCATGGCTGGTGCCGGTGGCGGCGACTACGGAGGCGGCTCAGCAGGAGGGACCTACGGCGGCTCCACCGGAGGCGGAATGGAATCAGCTTACGGCGGTGGCTCCTCGGGAACCGGTTACGGCCAAGTGCAAGTACCTGTGTACGGTCAGATAGCGTCCGCAACGCAACCTGGAGTTCAATATCCCGTGCTGGTCCCACAACAGCCAATGTGCCCGTTCGGTAAGCGTCCTTCTTTACAAACAGCCTGTAAGCACTTCAGCTTCTAGACCCGCAATGCTTCAAAGCCAGTCCAGAGTGCACCATCTCCAATGCCTATCCGTTCGAGCGTCGCACGCCGCTTACCTGCGGCGAATGCTTAGACTTATGCTTGGAAAGACAGTTCGGCGAGTACCCGTACATATGCAAAAGTGCTGTATACGATTCGAATTCAAAGTCGTGCGACATTTTCGCCGTCGATGGTCTCAACTCGCCGCAGCATTATTTGAAATATCCTGGTCGAAGTATATACAGGTTGGTGGCCAAGTGATGTTTAAAGTAAGCTGCGGAAATCTGCCTGCAATTTCAGGCCAACGGGATTATGCCAGCCCCAAACAACCACCACGGGTCCTCTGGAGGAAGTGGCGAACACTTGCCCGGAAGGGCAGCAAGCTAAGTTGGCCGAAATCGTCGGCTACGGAGTTCGCATCAAGGGAACAACACTGCCAGACCACAACGCAGAGGAGTGTTCGTTGGCGTGCCTCACCGGACAGGATAAGTCGGGCAACGGAATCGACTTGGAAGGGAGCCCATGCCGAACGGCCACTTACTCCTCCATCAACGGCTGCCAGGTCGACTCGGCCGAAGTTGCTCTTGGAGAGTTGAGCAGCAATGCTGGTGTTACCACGTACAAGGTCCTCTGCTTACCCGGTTAGTCAACTCAATCGCAATGCCTTTCAAAGCTGAATGTCCTTAAGAGGAAATGGTGACCGACTGCCCAAATAACCTTTTCTTTGATCCTCATCACGTACTCGTCGGCTTTGCCAAACAGGTTGGAACTGCGCTGGACGACATTGAGTGCGTCATGCTGTGCGCGCAAGCTTACGAAAGTACGGGCTTCAACTGCGCATCGGCCATGTATTACTACTCGGTAACGACTAAGCCAATTGAATATTCAACGGGTGCATAATGCGGCTCATTAATAGGAAAAAAGTGAGAATTGCATTCTGAACACGGAAGACAGAAGATCGCAACCTGAAGTCTACACAGAAGACGACAGTCAAGTGGTCTACTTTGAACTCAGATGCGCAAAAAGTATAAACGAACAATTGAATCGCTTGACCACTACCACCGCCAAATGGTTCACCTCCGTCAATTTATTTTAGGACGAATGAAATTTGCAAGGTCTCGACTGTTCAAAGATTCGCCCGTGGACGACGACTGGACCGAATGGAGCAACTGCAAATCGCCTGACGAGGAGCAGGTACGCTACCACCGGTGCGACAAGAAGGACATACGAGATTGTCCATCTCAAAGGAGAAGATGCAAAATTATTGGCAGCGGTGAGCAGGACCGGGTGAACAGCGCGAACTTGAAGAACATTGCATCTTTAGGGAAAAAGCAGGCGATGATGAAGAAAGGTAAGAGACAATAAGCTCAGCGGTCTTCAGCCAGGAAGTCGACAACGTTGGCCAAAGTCATTGTCTCCATCGGGGACAAACCATTCGACACTTGCAAGTATAAAGGCCTCTTTAACAGAGAGCCGCCCCTTGTAAAATTTGAAAACCCACGTTTGCTGATGTTCTAACGTATTTGTTGTCTAAATTACTGTTGAACGGCAAAACGAACGTCCCAGTTAAAATTTCACACTGTAACATTCCTTACGCGCCTGCACGCAGAACGTCTAATCAGAAGTGAAGGTTTACCAGAGAAAATACCTGAACGCGAAGACTCGTAGGATGCACAGCGGCGACTTAATTTCAAAGCCACACGTTGCTACCCATTATCAGTACACGAACTCGCGACACGTACACGTATTCTTGCAAACTAATGCACCTATTTTGCTAGTGGAAATGAAGGCACCGAAAGGCACTAACGCCCAACAACAAGTGGCCGAAACGCCCAAGCCACAATGCGTGCGAGCAAAAGGGTTACAAAGCACAAGAGGACGCGCGATTGCTCATTAACCAACGCGTAACACGAGGCAACTAAACTATGGTAAACAGAACTATGTTACGAAAGCAAAAAACTGCCGAGTTATTCTGTCAGAAAAGATTAGAGGATTTGAATCAAAGTCATACCATTCGCAGATTAGACGACGTACCCAGTGCGAATCGAACTAACGCTGGCATGCGAGCCACCACCACCAGGTATTTGCCCCTGCCTGATCCAAGAAGCGCGGAACGCTCATGCTGCATATCTACACAATGACTTGTTAGAAAGGAACATACGCAGCGTAGTCATTGCACTGGCTAACTCAACGTTCAAAAATAGCTGACTTCGGTGATCTACCTTCTCATGAAGTCGCTGACTTAATAATCCGCGCCAAGCCAATGCACTGCTTGGGTAATGTCCATTATAGGCTTATAGAGCGACATTACAAGTCAAACATACGTTTCAGTCCATTCAGTGACTCTGAAAGCTAATGCCTATTTGCTACCTGCTAAGATATTATTACCAACCACGAACCTTAACAAATACGGTAAGGCTGTGAAACGAAAACGACCACAATAAATAGAAAACAAAGAACGTCGAAAGGTGTACTGAGAAATTGTTCTAATTATCCAGCTCAGGAGATATGGCCTTGTCAATGTCGTTCACTATTTGGTCTAACCAAATAGTGAGCGTGCCTACAGTTCGCAATGTTGGGCAGAATGAAAGTGGACTGGTGCATATGGCTTGACCAGGTTATGGTAAACAAACAGAGATACACATTCGAATTCTGCTAAAATATTGGCAGCCAGCATCTCTGACAATTTCAGGCAAATGAAGTCGCGCAGATACTCGCTCTTACGTTTGCTATCCCATGTTGTTTCAGGGCAGAGTCCAACAATTTGCGCGCAACAGTCTCTCCTTCACGCATCAGTTCAAATCTGAAGGTCTACTAAAATGAGAGAACTTAAACCATTAAGAGTGCCAAACAAAGCCTTCTTACTCGTGTTAATTAAAATGGGGCTAAAATATTTCAACACGCGCAGTGACGAACGAAAGTGGCGAAAAGTGGCCTGAAACAAAGAAATTCATCCAGACGTGAGCATTGGTCTACAAATCTTCAAAGCAACAGAACTGCCAAAACTAGCACCAAACTAACAAGCGGGAATGAAGAACAAAAAGAACCATCGAAACAACTCTATCACCGACGAAAATCAAAAGGAACACAACGAAACTTCTTGGGCAACTGGAAACGAACGACACAATAACATTTGCTAACGAAAAATCGGATGCACCAAACTTTCTGCGCACTGGCTAGAACATAGCCAAGATTGTTAAACAATACGTTGGCTACGTCTAACTTCCACATTCTCAATGAGTCCAACTGAAAATGCCAAACGAAAACCACGACGCGTACGTAAGGAAGCGCGGCAGAACGAATGGCCATAGAAAATGCGAAAAACTTCCTTTTCAATAGACTGGTCAATTGCATTACGCGTCAAAAAAATTCAATGAATGACCGAGTCAAACGGCTACGATTCTGCGTGAGCTGCTGGAATCGTTCTACGCTCAGCATTAACGCCTGGACGTGAGTCTTCAATTTGAACAACAAGGTCCACTGCTGTCGACACTGCCACCGCCTACGTAGCAGCAATCAACTTGTAGTGGAAATAACGACGACGAACAACGCAGCCTGCTTAAGGGACTGCAGGCACGCATTTGTCTTCATTCACAATAGACCCTGCAATGCTGGACCAGCAGAGTGCTCGTTCGCGGATCGTATTTGAAGGTATTCCTGTAGAAATGATCGCGAATGCGATTTTCAGTCGTTCGAGAACTTTCAAGCACTTCACACAGTCCCGGCTCGTTAGTGTCTTCATCGACGTGAAGCACCTTTACGCGTAAGCATTCTTTTGCTCTAAGTCAGGAAGCATCGATTATCGCAGTGCGATCATTGATGGGACCACCCCTGCGCAACAGCGACCGCCAAAACACGGATGCCATATCCAAGCACTTCCAGGATTTTACATCAACAAAGGAAAAATCAAAAAATGGAGGAAAGTAAAAGTACACACATATTTTCATTACTTGATGAGCAGACGGCGTGACAATATGGCTTGTACGTGCTAACCCCTTCTCCATTGGACTTGGGTAGACGAGCCGTATCCTCGTTCATTTTTGGCGGCCACTCGAAATATAAATACGGTGTCGGTTCGTCTGCCTTTGCAGATCTGGTCGAGAAACGAAACGGAAACAAGGCAATTCCTTTGATTGCCCATGTAAGCACGCGAAAAGGTCAAGCGCAACGGAATACCTGAAATTGTTGTCAAGCTGTCTAATGGGTGCTTCAAGAAAGGATAAAATCACCTACCCACGCTGCTGCTGGTCATTGCTGCCACAAAAACGGAGTACTCATTGACAGTGCCGTACGGATTGGCAGGAGGTTCCCAAACTACGAATACACCATCGCTTTGACTGTTGACCTTCACAGCCTGCGGAGGACTGGGAAAACCAACAGTGTGTGTCTTGAAACATGCGATCTCCGACCACGGTCCAATGCCACAGCCGTTCGAAGCTGCCACTCGAAAACGGTAAACCGTCGAACTTTCCAACATTACTTTTTTCATGCCACTGGTTAACTTTTGAAATGCCCTTTCATCCAGCAAACCCTTAAACGATCCGTATTTATGAATGAAGCGAAAAATCGCCTGCCGACCAAAGCTGCGATTTCCTTGTTAAACTCAGGCTCGTAGTAGGAGGAAACACACGCCCAGTGCTTCTTCACTACTGCGGCAAAACTCCAAATTGGATTCATGGGCCGATGGTCGACGGAAGGTTTTGAACCGAGCGCAAATGGTTCCCCTGCGCGTTTTGTCATTTGCAAAAGGTGGAAATTGCATTTTGTTAATTTTACCCTTTACGGTAGGCTTAACAAGTGACGGCACGGGTTTTGCAATATCCGGCGGAGACAAGGCCGGACCAGCGTTTCCCGGCATAGCGTCAACCGTGCCTTTGGGTCGTTTGGAGGCTGGCTCATTGAACACCTTCTCGCGCAACGTATCGCCGAGATTCTTCTTCGCGGTTGAAGTATCACCTGCAATTTCCAGCACGGGGGGCAAGTCAGTTCCCCAAAGCTAAAAGTGCAATCGACCGGTCAAACAATAAGACAACAAAGCGAAGAAGAAACAAGAAATAAAGTAAGACACCTGGCTGTTTCTGACGGCACTCCCACTGGGAAACACATCATGGTGGTTCCGTCGGCTTAAGCCGTCGAAACGGACCAGCTTCTGCGCACTAGTCCCATTGTTCACCTTTCCCGGCGACAGTACAATTGTTCTTCCGTCTGCCGTTCGAATTTGCTAGAAAAGAGACATCAGCGTTTAAAAGGACAACGAACCAATGAACAACATTAGTCACCGGAGCAAGTGAGCCATCCGATTTGCACAAAAGTCGAAGAACTCCCACTTTCGTGTTTGTCGGCGTCTTGTTCCCGTTTCCCAATCGCGACTGCCCTTTACAAGCTAACGACAGCAACAGTTGAATCGTGAAGCCAACAAATTGACTGCTCACCTTCCAAACCTGAGTAGGGCTAAAAGCAATTCCCTACAGAGCGTAACCACACGAAGGGACAAAAATTGAAGCTTACCTGCTTTGCTGGGGACTCAATCTCAACCTCGCTGCTTTCCGTCTTCTGAATTTGTACAACATATCGTTCGGCTAAACAGTGCAACCAATCGGACACGCAAAACGCGGATATTTTACCATTGACTAAAGGAGGCCAACAAATTTCCACGGAATTAACACTTGAGCAAATTAAAGAGAGGGGCATCACAACGGTCGGTCTTGCCGTATCCAAGTACCACATGTCGTTGGAGCACATTCGGTTCTTCTGCGAATTCCGTTCACCCACACGCCCCGACCAGATGTATATCCTTGAGCCAACAACCACGGAACAGTGCCCGGCCCGCGGCCTCGGTTTTGACACTTCCGAGTTCGCCTTCTTCAACTGCTCCCAACGCAAGCGCTCTGGACAACAAACGAGCTATTTGGAACAATTTCGGCAACCTCAGACGGCCAGCCAAGCTTACCAAGATGAAGGCACGCCAAGGTATTTACACATTTTATCGTCTTCTCAGGATGGGTGCTTGAATGCTGCTCCGTCGGCACCCAGCCACCGAAAATGTACATTCTGTTTGAAAATAGGCATCTTGGGCAGACGACAAGTGCACGAGATACGCTGCTGCTCTACTTATTGTCAATGACGTTTGCCGAATGCATTGTTCGCGGGCTGGAGGGAACCCCGGAGATCTGAGGCGAAAACCAAGACATGCATCCTAAAAAGCAGCTGGCGTTGTCAACAACGGAGAGTTACATGAAACGGTCGTTATTACCAATGTCCAATATCCATACATCTCCAAGGGGACGGTTGCTTGTGCCGCCGTAGATGAAAAGCTGCGGCTTGCCACCAGGATCGTAAAAGCAGGCGGAATGCGATTCTCTTGGGGATGGGCTGCCGCCGAAAATTCTTGGACATGACCACCTCATGCCAAATGAGCCGAGGCGCAACTCAAGCACGTACAAGTCATTCAGAAAGCTAAAACGTGGGTCCATTAGGCTAGCCGTCGGCTACTCACAAGTTAGCAAACTAGCCGCAGCCGACTATTCAATGGATGAGGTCCGTCATTTGTTACGCCGCCGAAAAGGTATATTCGACCATTGCCAAGCGTAAAGGAATGTCCCATTCTTGGACAAGGCGGTGGTTTGCCGTTTCTTGCGCAAATAGGAGTTGCTTTTTTCCACTGCCAATTGGAACACTGCAAATGATTGGATGTTGCCACAGCGTAAGTACGTGCACAGTACGTTGTGACAAAAGGCTGAGCCATTGCAGTCTGTGGGTGTATTCAGTTTGAATAAACTTTTACGTGGGCAATGAAAGTGCAAAAAATAAAAGCTGCAACGAATGAAGAGCACCTACTTCCAGTTCGTACAAACTGCCACTGTAATGGCCCGACGCCAAGACGCCGCCAAACAGGAAAGCTCGCGATCCCTCGCTGACCATTGCAAACGAGGCACGTCCAGGAGGTACGTCGCCGTGCACTCTTGGCATAAACCAATGACGAGAAGCTAAAGCGAGGCCAAAGTTCGCAAGTGCACCGTACAACAGATTCGACGGGAACGTACTAACATGGAAAACCGCAAGTTCGTCCATAATTACGTGGTCACCGCCACCGAAGATCAGCATTAGAGTTTTGACCATTACGGCACAATGGCTGTGCCTGGGCTGCGGCAACGGGCCAGCGGAGTCGGTCAGCTTCGTCCACTTGACCAACAGCGGCTGAATGCTGCCCTGCGCTTCTACCTTTGGCGCAAGTTCGCTCATAGTTCCAACAGCAACGCGGCTCTTTAGGTCTCACACGAAAGGACCTACGAGAAAAACGAAGTCGAAAGGTGTGCATACAATGCTACATTGCAATTGCGCTACTTCAATGCAAATTCATCGGCACAAACAACTTATTCTGTCATCTGGCAAAATGAACGAGCAGACACGTGAAATATTACCAAAAGAACAACAAGAAATAAAAAAGGAGATAAACAATCAGCAAGACTGACAGTATAAAATGTGCAAAACAAAACTCCTCAAGTGCAAAATTCGACAGTACTAAACAAAGACGACAGCGCAGATGGCGAATCCGCGCGCATTTCATTGGCAATTTACAAAAGCAACGAGCGTACACAAATTTTACAACCAACATTATGAACCAACAACAAATGCTGCGCGCTTTTCGCAGAGCAGCTACAAGGCAAACGATGCAAGCAAGAATCGCTTGGCCACACGAACCGACAATGACTCAAAAAAGAGACTACCCTAATGGTAAAAGTGAAAACGATGCCGTACCTTTAGAAAGATGTCGGCTGGTAAAATTTAGCTGTTTCGGTGACAGGCAATTTGGTCGAAACTATTCGACGCCCACCAAGCTGCGGAAGATGCAACGCTACAACAACTAAGGAAACAATGGAGCAAAACAATAAGGGAATGTGTGTCCCACGAATGAGAAAGGGACATTTGGAGATCGCTTGAAATGTTTTAATGTACAGAATTTTACGAGTAAGACGTGAGAAAGCGGCCAGTTTTAACGTACTGACAAAGTGCACATTAAGGCAACCGGAAAATGCTAGCGGTACAATGTTGTAAAAAATGAGCATAACCGATTTTTAAAAAATGCTATCAACATTTGCAAAAATCATTCGCAAAAAGGATGACTATGAAAGTGTGGCGGCGATTGGAAAACACGAGGCTGTCTGTCGAACAGCCTCTTCCAGTGACTGCATTCGGTTGTGTAGGGGCGCAGCCGAAAAGTCCATTGCAACAAACGGACGGAAGGATGGACTGCCCGGCAAGCTAATAGTCGAACGGATGGCTAAAGAAGGTTGGAAAACGTTCACGCGACAAAGCGCCACGAACACTCACTTCCAAAGGACGTACTATTTGGAAATTAATTACCTTTCTGACACAATGCGCTTCCCACGAGAATTGGGCGACGGCAGGTTATGAAGGGAACTGGCCTGGTCCTGCAGCCATCGAACCTGCGTTGCAGGACCGTATCCTTTTTGATTTTTGGCAGCAATGCGAAATATTACAGCCGGTGGGGTAGACGACACGTCCAGAAATGCTTGATCGATGGTCGGTAAGCCAACAACGCAACTTGATTCGGCGCCAACGTATACACGTACAAATGTTAGCTGGGAGTTTGTATCTGAAAACAACGCACAGGAGCTAAATGACGAGAAAACCGGAAAACAACAGCAACGGTCAATTACTACTTGGTGAACTTTTGATCGCCAAATAAACGGAATACTCTGTAATCTCGCCAGTGCAGTTCAACGGAGGCTCCCACTTCAGGTGCGCACCGTCCGAGCACCTCGTCACTCGTATGGAAGCGGGCGCACCAGGAAAGCCCGGAATGCACGTCCTGAACGTAGCAAGCTCAGACCAAGATCCGCGACCGCACGCATTTAGAGCGGCAACGCGAAATCTGTACGCAACACCAGGTAACAAGTCAACTTGGACCATTGAACTCTTTTGGTTTTCAAATGCTTCCGGATCGATGTGTTCCTTAACAAGAAAACAGACCATTTAGAAAATGAAAAGCAAATTGGATGGCAAAGAACCCGACCATCAGGCTCGCCTCCATCTGAGCATCTCTGGGAATGTAGTAGGAGGACACTGTGCACAAAGTCCCTTTAACAACCGCAGCGAAACACCAAGAATTGACGTCCCAACGCATGGGTGCAACGGTGGCAACGTTCGTATGCGCAAAGTAGCCTAAACTTTGGAAGGTTAAATCGATTGAACCATTCATGCGCGTCGCATGTACTTCTATATTCGTGTTCGTCCGAATGAGCGCTCGACGAACTCTTTATCATTAGGGGATCGTTGACAGCAAGCAGTGAATCATCGACGCTGAGGGAATCCGATTCGTTTCGCGATTTTTTCGCGCAGCATGGATCATCGTCAAGCTTGAATCGCCTCGAATCATTGCTAGCATCCTCAGCGCACTGCTGCACTCTGTTCGCTAACTCTGCATTGGCAATCTCCAAAACAGGGGGCTTATCGTACATAGATTCTTGGAACTAAAGTTCACGATTAACAAACAGAACCGAAAAGATATGCAAGGATTATTTCAGCCTGAGCAATTAGGTGGAAAGCCAGCTTTTTACCTCGACGTTTTCGCTTCCCGCTGCAGTTGCGGCAGTAGTAGCTTCACAAACTGCAACAGCGGAAGACATCTCCGGCGAAGATTTTTTAGTTCCAAGTACTCGAACGACGTTGCTTGCCGGGCTTTGCGAATTCTTATTGGTCATCAATATAAGCGTACGTCCATCAGCCGTTTTAATTCTCTGAAAACACACATACTACAAGCAGCCAAAGCGACAGACAACGCTACACAGTTTTTCAACGAAGCCACAGCGCGTAAATCTTCATTCAGTAATCGAGCGGTATTTTTTACTTTCAAAACAAATTTGATTGCCCACAGATGGAATATCAATGCGCTGCTGGCAAAAGCGAATCGCAGACTTCAGGCTAACGTTACTACGTTATGAACAAGAAAAACTGTCAACACTTATTACCATCACGCTTGTCTTAACCTTAGTGTAGTAATTGCCGATTTTGCATTCTGATTATCAGTGTCAATATGCCTTGAAAAGCTACAGTCTGCTCCAAGAAAAGTGAGATAAGACTAATGAAAATAAGCAAGATGACAACAGACCCCAATTCCAATGTGTGCATGCATAAAATTGAAAATTACCGGGGCTATAAGAGACCCATCTCGTGTACGAAGGAGACGAAACGTTGCAGGTTGCCCAGATTTCATTCCACTTGCAATCTTTTGTCCATTCGTAGATGAATGGCCACCGAAGCCTATTTTCGGAAAGACTATTGCACTGAAGATTAAGTACTAAAAAACCAACCTTCACCGCCGCCGGACTGGAGACCACCAACGATGGTGCTTCTCACTCGCATGTCCTACAAGTTAATTTAAAACATCTATCCAAATAGAGCTAAGCCAGCAAGCCACGTACTTGACCATTGCTGCTTGCTCCTTCCGTCTCTTCCGCAGATGGTTCAATTGAATCGCACTTCTGCAACTGGAGTAGATAGGCTTCCGCTGAAACAGTCAAGCTAGAGTGACCTGCGTTTCAAACAGCTCACTCACCGGTTGGTACACTCTGCCAACAGACCTCCAAAGAAGAGAACGCTGCTTTGTTCAACTGGACCCGCGATGGGGCAGGTGGTTTCGCCGTTTCCAAAAACCATAAATCCTTACAGCACACCTGATTATTCCATGCCTTTCGGTATCCGTCTCGGCCAGACCAAATAAACAAGCGCGAGTTGATTGCCACGGCGCTGTGCCCAGCCCGGGCTCGCGGAACAAACTCATCGAAGCATTCCATCATCAAAGATTCCCAATGCAATGTATCTAATGGGCAGTCACTTGAAGCACGTAACAACGTGTAACCGCTATTTGGTATTACCTAAGCGAAGGCAGGCCAACGAGTTCGTACATTTCCATTCCTTTTCGCACTGGGTATTCCTATTCTCGTCTTCTCCCAACGGAACCCAGCCACCGAAAATGTACATTCTGCAAAATACGGATTAGCGAATGGCACGTTGAATTGATCTGCTGTACTTATTGCCAATAATGTTAGCAGAATGGAGGCTCCTTGGTTGAGGTGGTATACCTCCAATCTTTGGCGAATGCCACGTCATCGTACCTATATGATACCCGTAAGCTACTACACAGAACAAACGGCCAAACGAACCGATTTCCAAAATCCAAAGGTCACCGAGCCGGTGGCCATTCATTCCACCGTAAATGATCAGCTGTGGCTTTCCGCCAGGATCGAAGAAGCAGGCAGAATGAGATTCTCGTGCCGGAGGGACGTTTCCATAAACAAGGGGTATCTCCCAATGTAAATGGTTCGTACCAATGCGTAAGTCAAGCGTGTACAAATCATTTAAGTATCTTAACGATAAGGAAGAATGAGAGAAGCGCTACAACCTGTAAGGCCAACCTTGGCATGTTAACTTTCGGGTCGTTGCTATCGTTGGCTAAACCGCCAAAAACATAAATAGTATGATTATTAACCAAAGTGAACGAGTGTCCCAATCGTGGGCAGGGTGGGCAACCATCCCTGGGGTTGTGCGGCTTAAGGCGACGCCATTCCCATTTAGACGCCTACAATGAAAGGAACGTACAAAACCAATACCATCAAACACAACTCGCAGCGCTAACCATAATACAAATTAATAAATGCCATCAACTATTGCGTACAGCCATAGAAAAAATGAAGGAGCAATTCGTTCTGCGTGTAATGAATTGGAATATTGGCACACGAACTTGATTATCTACAGTAAGGCTAGACAACCAGCAATAACAGAGCGACAAAGCTTTCATGCACTTTTGCTGATAATAAGGACGTAACAGGAGCTTTACAAAAACTGGAACAGGAACACAGACGCTGGTAACAGTAGGTTCATGCAAAAAATTGCAATCAAACCGAGCAGCGCTCACCTGCAATTCGTACAAATGGTTGCTGTAACGACCGAATTCGATCATGCCGCCAAAAAGTATAATGCGAGTTCCATCGCACATAATCCCGTACGCAGCGCATCCAGGAGGGATCTCACCGCGTACGGCGGGAACGAACCACTGATTGGTCACTGAGGAGGTTCAGCAGTAAACAGCAATTCCTGCATAGGAAGAAGCACAAACTTACTAGTATTATAAACATGCAGCTCGTCGACAATGCCTTCGTTTCCACCACCGAAAATGATCATCAATTCCTTGATGGCAACGGCCCGATGGCCATGCCTTGGGCGTGGCGTCGGACCTGTCGAATTGATTACCTTCTTCCACTTGACAAACGTTGGTTGAATAGCTCTATGGGCTACCATTGTGGACAAATAGGGATCCTGCAACATTAACGAAAGATTGGCCTTCCAATAAGCGGCGGATTCTAACAACCTTGGTACAGTATTCCAACAACTGCTTTATAGCCTGATTATCATTAGGCTTTGGTAAATAAGGTAAGATTTCGTCTGTGTACTTTTCGTCGCTTCGATGGACTCCTTTCGAGGATTGTTCAAATCACGATAAGCATAACTTACGTACATTTCTGGAAATAGATGGTATAAAAGTAATTATGATTTAGCGGTGGTCACTGTTTAAGAAATTAAATATTTGGTGAATCGGTCGAGCAAACTGCGATCACATCTGATTCCGAGAAATATTCATCGTTTATCGAAATGACGTTCTATGCAGCCAAAGTGCGCGCGTCAGCAACAATGAACTGTTCTTCGACAAAAATCCGCACCACCAAACGACGGCTAAAAAACAATAAGGAAGGGGAAGACCAAGTACAATTGGACTGCGGCTAGCAGTCGAGCACAGAAGCTTTCCGCAGTGCAACTTCTTCATTAGCACTGTTCTGCCAGTTTGCCAATCCTTGAACAAAATTATTCTCGAATGGAAACTTTGTGTGCAAGTAGCTGGTTCACCGAGTAAAGTTATCCAGAGAATAAAATAGGAGCGCACTTCGCTAGCTGTGATAGGATTACCGCGCGAGAGCGCTTCCGACTGGCAAACTTCCGAACGTTCGGTACAAGGCTTTATTCAAGCAGATGAGCGTTTGGGTATAAAAACAGATAGCGAAAGAGGACTATGACGAAGGCCATCAATCTGATGACCAACATCTGACAAGCTTCAAAGGAGCTCTTTATATAGGCGTTCATCCATGGCGTCAGCTGCAGACCAATGGCAACTAATCCCCCAGTGATAAAGCCGTCACCTTGGGTCATATTCACGCAATAAGAGATGGTGGTTGGTCGTCGCGTCTGGGCCCAAGGCTCGATAGGCGTCACACGGACCTGGTTATCTGCAGGTTGCTCTGGAAAGGGGTCACACGTAGTCGAGGTGGAAGGTGGCCCGTTTGACACACCCCTTGATGTTCCACCATAACAAATGCATCAGCGGCTTCTCTGAACTCGAGCAGAGCATCTCACTTCCGTTTCCACAGGGAGCGGAACCAGCGACGTGTCCACGATCGCAGTCTCCTCCGGGACGTTCCTCGGCGAACTGGCCAGAATCGACCACAAATAAGGCACCATGTGTTAGATGAGGTTAAGGTAGAAAATCGGGTGTTTTGTAACGGGTTTCATGTTTTTTCAATGTGATGGTATTCCGGCTTTCCCGTTTTTTGGATGGTACCTGTAATAAAACTGCAAATGCCCTACCAGCGGATGGATGGGCGATTATTAGAAATAGCACAGGTAAGAACGCTTATCGAATCGTAGCTTTCGCAATGCCCTGGTTCCGTCGTCTTTCAACATCGCTGACGACGGGACCAGGGCGTTCCGAAAGCTACGATTCGATAAGCGTTCTTACCTGTGCTATTTCTAATAATCGCCCATTCATCCGCTGGTAGGGAATTTGCAGTTTTATTACAGGTACCATCCAAAAAAAAGGGAAAGCCGGAATACCATCACGTTGAGAAAACATGAAACCCGTTACAAAACACCCAATTTTTTAAACATTGTTTAGTGATATTATTAACGAAACTACTAGGATACCCACTATTGATTAAAGTTCTTTTTATGTGTTAATCCAGAATCTAGATACTGCGAATCGCATATTTTAACGGCTCGATCGACCATGCCTTTTACTATTCCCCTTTTAACTGAAATCGGATGGTGGGATGAAAAATGCAAATATCTATCAGAATGCGTCGCCCTTCTATATACTGTGGTCTGTAAGGTACCTCCATCCCTAATTACCATAACATCTAGAAAGGGGAGTTTCCTGTTGTTCTCTTTTTCTATGGTTAACTTAATGGAAGGAAAGAGGTCGTTTAAATGTTCCAGAAGGGCTTCTTCCTTTCCCAATGGTACGATGGCAAAAATATCGTCAACATATCTTTTAAAGAAAGAAGGATGGTATTGCATGTCTAATGTAGTAAAGGCCCGTTCTTCTAGATCAGTGTTTCCCAAGGGGGGCGCTAGCGCCCCCCTGTGGGCGCTGGAAAGTCTTTGGGGGGCGCTGGAGCCGAAAGGGGCACTTGGGGGGCGCTGGTAAGCCTGGGGGCGCTAGCGCCCCCCTGCAGAGCTAAAGGGATGCCAAATAATTCTGCTGAGTAAAGTGCATGTTTGACGTTGGATGGTGGTGAAGGTGAAGTCATGGTGAAGCGACTCTAGATAGTCACTTCACCAAGACTTCATCGAACGGTTCCAGGATATCCTTTCTCTGGAGGTCCCAGATTGGGTCTTAAACCCTTTCTCTGCGGTTGAGAATGCAGGACTACAATTGCAGGAAGAGTTGCTAGAGCTGCAGGCCAATGAAGAGCTCAAGTCAAAATTTAAACTTGGATACAGAACCTTCTGGTGCAACGCAATATCTCACGCTTCTACCCAAGATTGTGGTCTGTAGTGAGGAAGCTACTTATTTCATTTCCTTCTTCGTATCTAGTTGAGCGTGGATTTAACGTCGTTGCGGACTTGCTAACGAAGAAGAGAAGCAAACTGCAAATTGTAAATCGGGCCGACCTGAGACTCCGGCTAACCAGCATAGAGCCGAACGTTGAAAAGCTGCTCTCACTGCGTGGTTTCCAAGTCTGACAATGAAGTTCGCTCGCTGTATTACACTTGTGACTACAGCAAGTAAATTCATTAGCGTTATGTACCACATTTTTTCGGCTAAGAATATTGCGTGGGCGTTCAACTTGCTCTGGCAAACCATGCTCCCGCCTAGGGGGGCGCTGGAGAAATTGCTGGTCCAAAAGGGGGCGCTGGCGAGGAAGCCGGTGGGAAACACTGTTCTAGATGTTCCATGAAGACTTCTGCTAAAACGGGAGATAGTGGATTCCCCATCGGAACTCCCTCTTTTTGTGAGAAGAAGCTCTCCTGGAATCTGAAATAATTCCCCTCCTGCATGCAAAAGGAAACTAATTTAATTATATGTGTGGGGTTTAGCTTCGTCCTATTTTGTAAGGTTAAATCTTGGTCGAGAAGATTTTGTAGGACGTTTAATGTTAGCTGGATCGGAATATTCGTGAATAAGTCTTTTATATCGTAGCTTACTAATATGTCAGAAGACTGTAGGTTTATCTTCTTAATGTCAGTGCGAAAATCAATACCGTTTTTGACATGAGAATTCCTTTTACCTATTAATGGTTTAATAATATCTTTTAAGTATCTACATAGCCTCGATGTTACGCTGTTTACACTAGAGACCACTGGTCTTAAGGGGAACCCCGGTTTGTGGATTTTGGGGAGTCCATAGAGTTCTGGATATTGGATTGGACAGAGTTCCATTCTGGATCTTACACAAACAAAGTTCGAGAATATTGGACAGGTTCGAGAATATTCAGTTGATATTGGACAGAGCATCATACGCAAACAAGGTTCGAGAACTACTACAAAACGATGTCTACCGTCCCACGGAGCTTGATCCCACTCCAACTGTTAGGAAAGAATTGATGAGAATCCTAGATATGCTCTCCGAAGAGACCGGTGACCTGGAACTGTCACACATTAGGAGAACTTTGTTTTACACCAACAATACCAAATGTCCAGAACTCTATGGACTCCCAAAAATCCACAAACCGGGGTTCCCCTTAAGACCAGTGGTCTCTAGTGTAAACAGCGTAACATCGAGGCTATGTAGATACTTAAAAGATATTATTAAACCATTAATAGGTAAAAGGAATTCTCATGTCAAAAACTGTATTGATTTTCGCACTGACATTAAGAAGATAAACCTACAATCTTCTGACATATTAGTAAGCTACGATGTAAAAGACTTATTCACGAATATTCCGATCCTGCTAACATTAAACGTCCTACAAAATCTTCTCGACCAAGATTTAACCTTACATAATAGAACGAAGCTAAACCCCACACATATAATTAAATTAGTTTCCTTTTGCATGCAGGAGGGGAATTATTTCAGATTCCAGGAGAGCTTCTTCTCACAAAAAGAGGGGGTTCCGATGGGGAGTCCACTATCTCCCGTTTTAGGAGAAGTCTTCATGGAACATCTAGAAGAACGGACCTTTATTACATTAGACATACAATACCATCCACCTTTCTTTAAAAGATATGTTGACGATATTTTTGCCATCGTACCATTGGGAAAGGAAGAAGCCCTTCTGGAACATTTAAACGACCTCTTTCCTTCCATTAAGTTAACCATAGAAAAAGAGAACAACGGGAAACTCCCCTTTCTAAATGTTATGGTAATTAGGGATGGAGGTACCTTACAGACCACAGTATATAGAAAGGCGACGCATTCTAATAATGTATAGTGTAAGCACGGTGTAACCCCGTTGTCGTAAAAGCTTTATTCATCAAAGCTTTCAAACGCGAGCTTTCGGGTGCCCACTGCACCCATCTTCAGGCGAAAACAACAATTAAGTGAACTGCCTGGTCAGTCAACGGTTCAGCCAGCTCCTCAGTCAGACCATCCGGGCTGGTGAGAACAACCATCAGGTACTATACCTGTACCCCTGAAGTGTCCTTCACGCGCCCAGTCAGTCCTACCGAAGAGCGAGCTTCCCCAACGACCGACCTGGACAGTCACACAACCCACAAATGAACAACGAACAAACGACAATAAACTCTTGCCCGTCAAAGCCTCCTGCTTTAAAGCGAACGGGTCTTAAAGAAACGTCCCGGTTCTTCCCCAGCTTTCATCCTTTTGTCCTCATCCGATGTATCTCCTTTCTTCTGTCGTTGTTCTTTTTTCTTCTTCTTGTGCCGTTGACTGTTGACTGACTGACCAGGCAGTTCACTTAATTGTTGTTTTCGCCTGAAGATGGGTGCAGTGGGCACCCGAAAGCTCGCGTTTGAAAGCTTCGATGAATAAAGCTTTTACAACGGGGTTACACCGTGCTTACACTATATATTATTTGAATAATTACCCCGTTAGAAATGAAGAATTTTCAAGGCGACGCATTCTGATAGATATTTGCATTTTTCATCCCACCATCCGATTTCAGTTAAAAGGGGTATAGTAAAAGGCATGGTCGATCGAGCCGTTAAAATATGCGATTCGCAGTATCTAGATTCTGAATTAAAACACATAAAAAGAACTTTAATCAATAATGGGTATCCTAGTAGTTTCGTTAATAATATTAATATCACTAAACAGTGTTTAACCAATCAAAGAACCTTAACACGCACTACCGATGTTTCGCAACAACAACCCATTTTAGTTGTCCCGTATTTTAGTGGAGTGGGTGAAAGATTAAAGCTCTTTGGTCGTTCTCTAAACTTCACAGTCCATTTTAAATCTTCCGACAACATTCGTGCGATCGTCAGAACTGATAAGACCATGGTTCCATTGGACAGCAGACCGGACGTAGTTTACGAAATTATGTGCGGTTGCCACGCCTCCTATATTGGAGAAACGGGCAACACTTTATCCCACAGAATTCGTGAACACATGTCGTACGTGACCCGTTACAAGAATGAGGAACAAAGACTGAACGGGTCACATACCGTACGACGTGGCCGGCCACAAACTCGCGCTCCGAGAAAGATCATGGAGAAGGCCATCAAAGCTTCCGCGGTCGCTGAGCACGCCACCCACTGCTCACTTGACCCGCGACCGAACGTAATCTGCCACGAAAACAGGTTCCAGCTGCGGCGGATTAAGGAAGCATTGTTCATACGACACAATCGTACCATCAATCGCGACCAAGGCGTGGAGATTAGCGAGGTGTGGAATGCAGCTATTAATAAATCCAGATGCTGCACCATACCAAGCCGATCCCCATCTTGACCCCGTTTTGTGCCTATAAGATCCCCGAGTGGAATAAACCAATTTTCTTTCAACATCGCTGACGATGGAACAAGGGCGTTCTGAAAGCTCCGATACGATAAGCGTTCTTACATTTCTAATAATCGCCCATCCATCCGCTGGCAGGGCATTTGCAGTTTTATTACAGGTACCATCCAAAAAACGGGAAAGCCGGAATACCATCACATTGAAAAAAAGGTTAAGGTTAAGATAAATGGATCAAGACACATGCCGAATCCACACATTATCTAGTACAGAGAATGACAGTATTCAAAGGCAATACTACGTCATCCGACAGTTTGTCTGAGCAAGTCCTGAACGCTGTAACCGTTAATCTGAACATTCTCAAGTGAAGGGCTCCTACTGCACTTCTGCAGGAGGAACACAACTACTTTGGGCAATGCATCACGGATTGACGTTGCAACATGAATTGCGCTGGTTATATTTCTTTGCTCATTGCAAATTGGAGACGTTACCGTACGTGGTAGAGAAAACTGGCGCGAGCGGCTTCCTCTATAATAAAACACGAAGAACGTAAAGTTGCGATAGGCACATCTCACTGTGACTTTTAGCGTATATATATATATATATATATGGGAAATTTCAAACCAGTCAGCGGAAAAGCTAAGGACGAACTACGGCTCAGGGAAGTTCGAAGTACACTTACCAAAAATGCGTCGTTTTCCAATGTCGAGCATGTATCGTCTCAGGCAATTGAGGACTGGATCTCGTCCAATAACGACTGTCAATCGTTGCCTACCTCCAGTCGTGAAGAAAAAGAAGATGATGAAAAGCGCGCAAAAACCAGTTACTTCCATTGCGGAAAAGAATTTAAGGAAAAATTTGAGGTGTGATCCTGTTGCAAACGTACCTGTGGAAAATTTCAAACCAGTCAGTGGAAAAGCTAAGGACGAGCTACGGCTCAGGGAAGTTCGAAATACACTTACCAAAAATGCGTCGTTTTCTAATGTCGAGCATGCATCGTCTCAGGCAATTGAGGAGTGGATCACGTCCAATAACGACAGTCAATCGTTGCCTACCTCCAGCCGTGAGGAAAAAGAAGATGATGAGAAGCGCGCAAAAACCAGATACAGGGTGTCCTCGGTTAACGTCGCTTCACTTAGCGTCGTTTTCGCTATAACATCGCTCGTGAAGGAGCGAAGAGATACAGTACACACAAGATTGGCAGGTTCGCCCATTTGGCTAGTGTAACTCTGCCCAGCAGTAGCGGTCACCTGTCAGTTTGAAATGAATAGGATCTTTATGATGGACGATGCGACTGTCCAGTACCCATCAGGGCATGACGGATGATGCGCCTGGTCAGCACCTAGTCAGCGAGGCCCACTGGCAAAGTCTGACGGGGGCACGGAGGTTGCTGACAGGCGGCCACCTCTTCCGGTTAAGTGTTCGCTATAACTTAGACGCGCCCATACTCCTGCGTGGTCACTGAGCGTCCCATTCGCTATCGCGTATGCAAACCGCTTATCATTCGCGTCGGCGATCGTTCGACGCTCTTCTGAACACAGCAGCAGACAATGGATAGGTTTTTGCAGCACAGATACGCATGAAGGTGGGCTATATTGGTAGCCTGTAATATCAGTATTACTTCAGCTACTCGGAAATACTGAAAATAGAGCCGAATAAAACGTATTTTTATTTTGCCTATATCTTAAGGCAACATATTTATAGCTGGTGCAGACCTCGGTGGAATAGCTCCGTAGGTCTCGGTTTTTTTGGCACCGCCATCACGGGCTGCGAACGCATCCCGCGCAGCACCTATTAAAATAATGATAAAGTCAGTTTCACTTAACGTCGTTTTCGCTTAACGTCACTTCTCCAGTAACGCATCCTGACACTAAACGAGGACCCCAGTTAAACGGATGGATGAGAGTAGTTATAGGAAGAGCACGGTCAGAACACAGCGTACGGTTTCTCGGATATTTCGGAAAGCTCGAGTTCCGTCTTCAGCGAGCAAGAGCAAGACATCCTGTCTTCTGATATATATATATATATATATATATATATATATATATATATATATATATATATATATATATTCAGCGAAAGCAAAGCTATATTATATATATATATATATATATATATATATATATATATAGCTGATACATTTTGTGATGCGTCACTGTCCCGGTTGATCGGTGGGCATGCTCTCTCTCTGCAGGCCTGACTGGACAGGCGACAGATGCTTGACGGGTACAAGGGTAGTACCTGATAGTTGATGTCGCCAGCCCTGATGGTCGAGCAGGGGAGCTTGCTGAACCGTCGGCTGGCTGGGCAATCGACATTTTATATTGCACTGATGACGGCTACATGAGTAGTAGCCGAAAGCTATGCATTTTTGTGCCTTTTTATGAAAATAAAAGGCTTTTGCTCAACGGGGGAAATCCGTGAAACATTTTCTTCGCAAATGTGCACCAACCCCGAAGATAAGAAGAACATTAAGAACATTATATATATACATATATATATATATATATATATATATATATATATATATATATATATATATATATATATATATATATATATATATATATATAGCGGAAGAAAAACTGATAAACATAAAACTATTGCCTACTCGACTGCGCCAACGGCAGCGGAAGAACAAAAGTGATCAACCAGCGATCAGATCAACAACGTCTGAACCAATATCTTTTAATCCAACGTACTGGCCACGTAAAGCAGGAGATATTTTACAGCAGGGCAAACAATATAACGGTGTAGTTCGCCCTTCTGCAGCTTCATTTAGCCAGTCTGGTTCACCGAACTGACTGGAGACTGCAGGCTTCAGCTTTCGACATCACGCTTGGATGAATCGTCCGCCAGCGTAACGACGATTACTTGAAAAAGAAATTTGCGTGCACCTATCAACTCAAACTTCGCGTCAAACTATCCTTGACATTCAGGAAGCGATTCGGTCGCATCAATGTCCAAAGAACCTTCCTGCGACTTGTCGCTAAGTACGTAAATTTCGGGCTTCAGATTCATTTTGATGTGGTGCCTCCTTTTCGCCGACTCCAAACCTTCTCCTCCTTCTTCGCTCTTCTGCTGACTGTCGGTCGAATTACCCACCGTTTCGTCAAAGGACTGCGGTTGATGCTCCTTTTCAATGCTCTGCTCTCTCTCAGCCGACGACGGTCTCCCGCGTTTGCCAATGGAACCTCGTTTTAGCAGCTCCAGTTCGTCAGCCGGCATTTCCATTTGCCCGCTCGTGGTGGCCTCGGCCGCTGCCTTGGCGAATGAAGCTGAAACGTTCGGATGATTAGCAAGTAGAGTAAAAGCGCAAACTGCGCCCATCGGAAGAACGACGCATCAATGGGCTGTTTCGGCGTTTTTCCAACTCACTGTACATCAGCGTAGCTTGGCAAATTAACTGTTCGACAGTTTAAGGCGAAGAATTGTGGGCGCACAGTATAACGCGTCCGCGTACTAAAAGATGGCGCCAAATTTCTCGTCGTACTTTGTAGCGGCCAATTGCTTACGCGTCTTCGATTCCAAACGTTGAAACACTAGCAAATCAACCATGGCTGATCGCCAACTCTATAGTTATCCCAGTGGACCATCATTGCGAGTGGATTATTCTCTTTACGATAACGCCAAGTGACCTTTACTGAATATGCGCCAATCAAAGTGCTACCGTTCATACAATGCACCAGTTTTCATTTCAACCGGCACTCGTTGGCAGCTTTCCAGATTCAGGCCTTTTGAATAGCCTTTTTGTGTGAATTCGCTCGCGGCCAAGTTTACCGCACGGAAAAGCCAACCGCCCTTTTTTACTTGCAACGGTGATTCGGTCATTCTAACTTTTCAATCAGCCATTCGCTCCTCCTCTTCGAAAAGGTCGTACAACTAAGGATCGTCGGCTGCTGTGCACCGTTCGAAGACTCCTTTCGCTGCAGCGCGCAACCCTCATTTCGGCAATCTCGGCGTATCATCAGCAGGAGGGGAAAAATTGGCAGCAACTATCATGCCAACACTGACCCTATTTAAACTTTTGTAATAAACAGCGAAGGCAAGATGGATAGTTAACAATGAACAATGAGTGGATCGTAAATTTTGTCCACCCTATCACTACGTCACGGCGGCGCGCAGCATTTGGAAAAAAGTGAGTTCGTTAGGCCGGCGCGGACACTGCTTATAAGGACTGCAGGGGAGGATCGTCAACGAATTCGCAATCGCGCTTCGCGGATTACAGCGAGTATAGTGGAATACATCTAATCTTCAAGGTGACAGCCGCCTACCAAGTTTTCCATTGACACGTCAACTGAGGAAAGGCGGCATGCAGGCAACAATAAAAAGTAAGCAATTTTTCCTTGCGCCTTCCGGTTTGGGTCATTCATCATATTATCCCTGCCTTTCAATTCCCGCCTGCGTGCCGTCGTTCATGAGAACGCGCTTACGCTGCTCGTCCGTTCTTGCAAGGTGCGCTCTCCCGATTTTCCAAGGCGATTGCACCTTATTCGCGGAGCTTAACCGTTCTTCGAAACGGAACGCCCAAGTTTGGTGCCGTCTCTTTCGGCCGGATGGTTAACTTCAGTTGGGCTGCCAAGCCGCTCCTTCCGCTACGTCGACTCAACATTTGAACAGCTGCTATACTTCGCAGCTTCCGCGTCGCTGCTCTTCAATGGGGCCTTCATTGCTCCAACTGTCGTTGTTAACATCCATGGAGCAACACACGTAAAGTAATCATTGTTCCTTGTTTACGGAGTGCACCGTTGACGATAGGTTCTGCGGCTGTAGACGCAGGAAAGACGCGTACGTACAATAGAGACACGCATGCGCGCCTGTGGACAAAAGCAGAAGTTGAAGCAACGGATGCGGCGGCAACTGCGAAAGTTGAAAGGTATTGCAAAGTGGGCTCCACCACACACCGCGCGAGACACGGCTTCGGAGAAAGTCCATTCCCATCAGATAAGACCAGCTTGCTAGTAAGCTACTATTGCGGAGAACATCACCTACTCCTACAGTTATTACTGACACTGCAAGACGTGCTGCAACTGGAGCAACGGCATACAAGGGGGAAGGGGTGGAAGAAATTAGCACGCATAAATTACACAAATTACACGCTGCACACCGCATGCCAAGCCATACTGGACGAACGAGTTATCCCCGTATGCCAAATTACATCTCCGATTGCGAACCTTTAAATATTGTCTCGTTCAAGTCGTCACATTGTCGCTGAGGCGAAAAGTCCTGCACGAAGCGGACTATGCCAAAAGGAAAAGATGCACCAACTGCTATACATTGATTGACATCTTTGGAAACAAACAAACTGAATAATGGAACATATTGTACACAAAGGACGTCCCGCAAAAATATTGAACATTTTCAATAGCTTCACTTGTGTGCGGCGTCACTGCTCACGGCGGCGGTAGGGAAGGACAGGAACCCTTGGACGGAGAGAGAGAGAGAGTGACAAGTTAGGTCAACCGCACACCCCTTCGGCAGGCGTAATTGCATTTCGATCAGCATTCCGCCCCGTCGAGGCCCACTTCCTACTTGTCCGTCATTCGAAGCAATCGCTTTAAATTGCCTATTCCCCGCGATCACGAATTGTCGTTCCGGACGATCAGTGTACCGGATGTGGCCAAGCGACGCAAAAAATTATTTGCATGCAGTTTTGGCGGCCAGCCACTTAGGGAGGCTGGACAAAACGGCAATGCGTGAGATGCCTACCGTGCGAATTGGCATTTCGGCATTGCGCCATAGAGCGGCAAAGTTTCATTGAACAAGGCACGCCTTTGTGATGGGCGCCTCGGCCAATGGGCAGCTGTGGAGGAACGGCCGGCAAGCGCGGAAAAGGACGGTCGCAGTGATGTACCACGGGAAAAGCGTTTGAACAATTCATACTTGCTACGGTGGAACCACGCCGGGCACAACAGTAAGCAATCGGGATGGGACAATAGCCTCTAACGATGCTTCGCAGGTAGGCAAGAGGTCGCCACCGATCGGCGCAAAGCTTTCACCTTTCATGGCAACGGTTGCCTCTGAAAACTGCATCGATTCGTCGCGTGAGCAAGTGCTCGGCGCTGTTGAATTACATTACAGAAAGGACACTGGAAAGTGTTTGCAGGAAGACAGGCATACACGAAAGGCGAAACCAACCCGCCACACCCTACCGCACTGCTCATCGCAATTCCAAAGCAAGAAGTCAGCCGGCCGGTACCGTTGCATGGGAGACATGTAGCACTCGATAGAATATACGGAAGATCGCGAACGATCCTTTTCCAAAACTCTTAACCAACACTATCAACAACAACCACGTAACATAACTACTACGACACCAGCATGAAGCTCGCGGCAACGACCAATTAATTATCGGCTGTCACTAAGGTCAAAATGCATGGGCACCGCAGGGAGGTTGGATATTCGACGAAACAAAAAGGCCGAAAGGCACAAGAATGGAGGTGAACAACTTGCGCGGTCAAAAGAGCGAAGACAACACCGCCGGCGCTCACCGCTTTCAGCCGAAGAATGATTGGCGACGTTCGAAAGGCGATCCACCTTTCCCGCGCAATCCGTCAACTGGTGAATGGCCGCGATTCTGCCAACCGAGGAATAAAAAGAAGGCTGATGCTCATATCAATGGATAGCCAGTTGATTGCGTTTTCGAGAGCGGTCGAAGAGCAAACGAAAACACAATTGAGGCAAAAAATCAAATACCGCGGCTTTACTGTTGCAAGGCAAATGTAGCGGAGAACGAAGGAAGACGTCCCTTCGCCTTTTCAGGGAGAACGGGCACACGTCACGGCCATTACCACTTGCAATCGAACGGCGCACTCAACGACGGTTGGCCCACATGAGCAGAAGTAGAAGTGCTCAAGCGGCAAACGAAGGAATGGACAGGAGCGACGTCGCGGTCACAGAACATTACGCCCTTCGATATGCTTGCGGCCGCTGGAGAATACCGATGGCATAGGTACGTACGAAGCGAAGTTCAACCACAAGGTAGGGAGGACAAGCGGAGCAGTACCGATGGGTTCCCTACTATGAGCAACGAATGGACAACAACAGGCAATGGCAAAAGTGAAGAAGCAACAAAACGAGTCGCTTCTTGGCAGCGCAATGACAAATTAATATACGCCTGCGTGGTGTCGATTGATTGCACTTATTCATTCACTCTTGCATTAATCACTGAAGATCATGTACTCATTCCTGGACAGCCTTCGCTCGGAGGAATGACAGCGCGGAAATGTTGGCGCTCTGTCAACTATCCCGTCAAGCCCAAGATCCGAGTCGACCGGACTGGCTCGAATTCCGCTCCTACTGTCAGCCGATTTGCCAACGGCCCAATGGACCCCATTTCCCAGAATCGCCAAGTTCGAACACCTTTCGCATTTGCCCCGCCGCCTGGCCGCCGGTGGAACCTCCTGCGCCTTCCGTAACGGCAAACCAGTTGAAGGGGTCCATTTTGGAAAACGCAAAGTGATTTGTCCAATTGATAATAAGCTTGAAACGGCAACTTGGCTAAACATCCGTAGGAAGAAGATTCTTAGCTTACGTTGTTGTTAAGTGACAACTTTGCAAGTATGCCACCGCATGGCGGTGCGGTACGACTTGACGGGAGAACGGGAACGTCAGAACGAACGCGGCTTTTCGTTGCGTCGACTGTTTGGGCGCCGCGCTCAAGTGCAATTTACCTTTGCCCATTTCGGGGGATAAGGCGAAATGGCGCGCGTTGGAGACGTAGCAATTGGATAGGCACTTTCTCGGCCGCCAAATCCGTCTCGGTTTGGCAGATTCGCAATTGGCGGATAATGCACGGCCGCTTGTACAAACAATAGGCGCTGGAACGTCGGGAAGCGTTAACTTACTGACGCAAAGTCTAACTGAACGCCTTCCATTGCAAACATGCGCGCCGATCTGTTGATCGAACGAAGGACGATCGAAATCCTTTCGGAACAACGCTGCAGCTTCGGCAGGCAGCTCTCTCCGTCCCTATCAACCATATGGCGCAACCAAAGGCGGCATTCGCATTTGCGCACTCGCCAAGCGACGTTAGCTCATTCATCTTTTCGGGGGCGCACGCATTCGGCAAGGCGCAACGAACTTGATGCTCCGTACGTAAAGGGGCCCGCGGGAAACGAACCTTTCGTCAAAAGTACAACTCGAACAAAACTGCCGACCACGAAGGTGACGACGACAACAGCTGACTGATCTGTGCCGTAAGGAAGACAAAAGGGACAGGTCTTAAGGGCCCGCTGACGTGGCAACTGAATGCGAGCACCACTTCCGCGTGTCCAACAGACAACGCTCCGTTGGTCGGACGCCAACGGGAAGGGAAACAAACAATTTCTGGAGTTGTACCATTGCAAAAATGTCAAGTGTTTGGCCGCCGCGACGATGGCAAACATGTTTACGACGACGAAGAGGCAAAATGCGCGCTGCCCAATGGACAATGGCCCCACAATGGAACCGTACTGTACAGGCATTTGGCCAGGGAAAGTGTCCCGTTCGGACGTTGAGTGCAATGCGCACTAATCGGGCGCGCCTTTTATGCAACCTGTCAAATGGTAGAACGTTGCTGAACAAGCGAAGAATGGGGCAATACTTTCAGCGTTGAGATGTCCATCACAAACCATATAAGGCGATTAGCCGTTCGACAGGGCGGCCGAGTTCGTCCGAAGGCTCGCCAAAGACGGCGGCGACGTACCGCAGCGACCGCAACTGGGGAAGGGCGCGCGATGAACAATCTGCGCTCCATTCTACTAAGGTAAGTGAGAACGCCTTGGAACATACTGGCATTTTCCTAGCGCCAACCGGGCGGCGTTCAGTTGTCGTTCTTTTTCCCTCTTGTCGTTGGCGGAAGAAACAACGTAGCTGTCAATTGTGGCCGACCACAAATGACAAACGGGCGCCGCCGACCGAACGGATGGCGTTTTGAAAATGGCCCGCGAAATTTGACATGCACGCCGGAAGTAGACGGCATGACTGATGCGATTTTTTGTGCTCCCACTTCCCATTGCTGTCGGCACGCGCGCCAACACGCGTGACACCCGTACGACGACGTCCCCAAGCGCGGATGCCCCAAAGAGGCGAAAACTAGCAGCCAAACAACGACTCGTCTTCACGTGACAATTGGAAAAATGGAAAGTTGACATTTCCGCGGGCACTCCGTTGCCCGCCGTTATTCTCTGTTGCAATGTTGACCGCTTTTGCGAAGACCAAAAAATTGAGTATACGGTACGAAGCGGCCCGCGCAATCGGCAATCAAAAGCCCAAGGATATTTTTTTTGGGAACCCAACTGCGCCTTGACCCACGGCCACCGTTTCAAAGCCTGCTAATATTCATTTGCTCTCTTCAGTTTGACTCTGCTCGGCTCGACGCTGCTTGCCGATGGTCCTCCGTGGTGCACCAGGCTGATCGCAACGCCTGGCACCATCAGGACCGACGACCTGGACAAAGGGTACACTTCCATGCAAACGTCCATTTTGACTGGCATTGGACTGGGCGAAACGTTTTGCCTGTCCGTGCGACCGAAGCCCAATCGGACCGACGATCAAGAGAAGGTGGAAGAAGAAGGAGAGCAACTGTACTCAATTCGATACGCTGACTTGAGGCACATACATCCGGTCAGGCAGCATTACGTTTTCGCATTGCCTCAGTTCGATTCGAAGTGCACTTGCGATTGTTCGGGCGGCGAACGGCACTGCCCGCTGGAGAGAAGCTACGGAAACTGCAGCGGGCGCATCCTGTGCGTCAGCACATTCCACGCCCACCAGAGGGCCACGGGTTGCCCGGGTGGTAGTGAGGAGGCAACCCTGTGCTGCGACGTTACCGCAGTGCCCCACGAGGATAGGCTGTTCAGGGCGTTCTACTTGGGCCAGCCGACTACAGTAGCCGAACTGAACATCGTGCGACTGAGGCGACCGACCATCGACGGTGGCGCCTGGATACGCCAAGCCGAACAGCCGCTGTCGGTTCGTTGAAGCACCGACAAAGTTGATTTTGAGAAAAAAACATGATCAACGCAAACTTTTCAGGTTTCGCTGAATCGCAACTTCGAGCACAGCCTTTTCAACGGCCTAATGCGCCTGGCCATCCAGGCTGGCCAGACCCACTGGAAGCTCAGGGAGGGCATGTACTTTGCCGCCGCCGACGATCGGCACTCGCTGCGAACCGGTCTGCCGGTAAATGAACTTTACGAATGGGACAAGGGCAAGCTGGGCTGGTTCCGTCGGGCTCCCGCAAACAATCGGTGGATTATTAAGAATGGGCGCCTGGAAATCCAGCGACTGCACCACGTCCAGGTGAACGACTGCAAGGCGCAACGCTACACGGTCACCTACGACGTTCACTTTTACGCTTCGGAAGGCGGCGGAGCCTCCAACCGGCTGGGCTACAGCTTAATGGAGCAGGAACGCTGGGTAAAGGCGATCACGCTAATGGGTTCCTCCAATTTGACCATCGTCGTTGAACATCTCGAATCGCCCCCCTTGGTGATCAGCCTCGAGCTGGACGCCAACGGAGCGCTCGCCTCGGTCCACCGCGCCTCGGCGTTGGACGCCTTCGAGGGCGTCATCACGTTCGACCAAAACTCGAATCTGGTCATGAATGTAACCATGTACGGGGCCAGAGGAACCCTCCTGGGCTATGTGTACGCGGACAGAGGGCGCCGCAAGAACGACTTTGCCTTTAGCTACCACGTCCAGCCGTCCACCTCGTTGGGCGGTGGTCATCGCTCCGCCATGGCTGTACTGCTTGCCGGCCTACCGGTGGTCATTGACTCGGCGCGCTGGGTGTGCATACACCCCTTGCAAAGACCAGACAAGGAGTTGTGCAATCAATTCGACTACGTGGCCGAGCAGAGCCGTCCAAGGCTGGACGTCGC
The DNA here is from genome assembly GCA_000612645.2 of Trichuris muris. Taxonomy (NCBI): domain Eukaryota; kingdom Metazoa; phylum Nematoda; class Enoplea; order Trichinellida; family Trichuridae; genus Trichuris; species Trichuris muris. The sequence continues at coordinate 16,686,205 of CBXJ02000086.1, read as the reverse complement.
CGGCCCGTGGTCCCCAAGGCAGGGCGCCTGCGACGGCTGCAACGAGCCCACATCGATGAGCGGCTTTGCCAAATACTTGAATCCAATGCATTGGCTGGACGGCATTCAAGGAACACCTGAGACGGTGGCCGTTGTGGTCGAATCGATGCTGTCGATTTTGCTTGTCGCCACGGCGTTGCTTGTCTGCCGAAAGTTGCTTTGTCCGATGCTATGCTGGTCGCTGGGCCCAAAACGTTCTGGCGACCGGTCGTCGTGAACCGCCAGGGATCAATGTCCGTACGCGCCTCAATTCGCTCCAACTTCTTGCTGCCAGCCGAATAAATGCCAGCGCCCTCGGGCCTTCAGCAAAACACTTAATTGCGAAAACGACGACAGCGGCGGCGGCGGCGAAATTGGAAACCTTACGTTTGAGCATTTCACTGCTCTTCGCGCGGGGCGTAAACGTGTGGCCGGCAATTTCGAATACACCACCGTCGCTTTCGCAAGGACGGTAGGGGCCTTTGCGGGTGACAGCCTTAGCAGGGGCGGCACACAATCAATGGAAGACGGGCGAAATTACCTACTCAAAGCTGCAGGACCACCCAGACGGCTTCCTTCCGGAAGGGTCACAGGAGGGCGAGGGGGTATGTCAACCTGTTGTAGATCAGGCCCGAAGAGCGAAGGCAAAGGCTTCTCCGCGTAAACCGCAACTCAGCTGTTGTTGGCCATTGTCGACAACCTGATGGCCTGATTTGGCAATTTCTCAGGAGAACCCCGAGGCGATAAAATCGTACAAAGCCGCGGCCTCCGCGCCAGTCGCCAAGAGCAACAGCCACCGTGAACGTCGGCGGGCGAGGAAAAAAGCGGACCGACCGGTGGCCATCGTCGGCGCGGTTCGAGTGGGTGCTCTTGAGGGGTCTCCCTTGACAATGGGGTTCCGCTGGGCGGCAACTTTCGCTTGCACGTCCGGGGTGCAACAACGTGCCCAATTCGGGCGTATCGCTCGACGACGCGATAGTCAACTTCCAAAGACAGAAGTAGGTTACTGTCCAGTTCGATGGGCACCCGTGGACGTGTGAAAGACTTGGGCGCTGTCAAGTCGTGCTCCAAATGACGAACGATCCCGCCAACAAGGAACTAACTTTCCGCCAATCACCAATCGCGTATTGTAAACACCGGTTGACGTTGACGTTGTCGTCGTCGAGTGTATTGGATAGCTCCATCCGCGGAGAAAAAGCGTCGCTATTGGGCGCCCACCGGCAGCAGCAACGGAACTGGCCAACAACTTGCAGCGCAACAAGCAGTTTAGTCGGCAACGTGCACTTCTCTATCTCTCTCTCTCTCTCTCTCTTTCTCTTCACTCTCTTTCACTCTTTCGTTGGCTCAGCCTTCCATCATTCCGGTGATCGACGCAGGAAAACGTCCATTGCAATCAGGGCATGAAATTTTGCTAGCGCCGACGCTCGTTCGCCTTTTGTTTCCATTAGCCAATGAACTTTGTGCTCCAAAATCATGTCAGCAATGGTTAACGCGATTTTCGGATACAGTCGCATAAACCGGCACGGCTCGGTGGGTGCTGTGTTCTCTCGTCCGTCCATAGCAGCAGTAGCAACAGCAGCAGCAGCACCAGTAGCAGCAACTGCAGTATTAAACTTTTCCGGCAACTTCATCTCTCTGTCCCTTTGCTCCTGGCACGCTCCACTGGCCCTCCGCTGGCCCTTGAAGGCACGGTAAGCGTTGTCGCCTATACCTTTTGTGCCCCTTGTAGTCCCCGTGGGGGATGCCGAGTCCATTAGCAAGCTCTAAGTGTCGACGGCAGAGATTTGTCGAACGATAACTATTGATTGCGGCTCGGCGTGCGTCCGTCGTCCGGGCGAAGGAATGCTGGCCATTCGGCGGAACCTGTTTGCCACAAGGAACAGCCCACTTTAGAGGCTCTCTTGATATTCGTCTGCTCGATCCCCAACAGGCCAGCAACCACTCGACCAACCGCAGGAAATTGCAACACACTTGGGGAACCTTAAGCGCGCCCGTTGCCACCGCGTGTAAGCTTGCGTGCCAGTCGGCTGCGCCAGTTAAAAGGGGGCCACCCTTGGGCGAAGCATCAATTTGCCGTCCGAACCGGTGTTTCGTTTTGTAAAAAATGGGAAACCCCTTACGGACACGGTTGTCGACTGGAGAGGCACATAGAGAAAGAGAGAGCGCCGCCTTGGCTGCCCATTTTTGGAAAAGGAGATGGCGCGCACTGGCGCGTATGGGTGCAGTTCGATACGACACCGAGCGATGGCCAGAGTGTGCGCAAGCCGACTGAAACCGATCGAATTTCAAACGTATGCATATCGGCCGTAGTCGATTGTCGTGCTATTGGAAGGTACTTTTTAAAACCGTCGCCATCGCAGCGCAGTGTTGAGACGAAATTCCGAAACGTTCGATCGAGCACGCGCCCGCTTGCGCTACGGTAAACAACAATGAGCTCCGTATCCTTCTATCAGCGCGGATGCTTTGTCGACCACTTGGCAACGTAGGAGTTCGACCCCGCGAAACAATTGGTCCCAACGAAGAGGGCACACGGCGAGGATTGGCCCTTGGCGGAAGGCGCCAACCTGTTTAAGCATAAGGGAACCCTTGGTCACCAGATGTGCCGAAGAATTGACGCGACCAGCGCGCTATGGTGTTGATGTTTACAAAATTTACAGAAGGACCAGCAGCAGCTGTCACCGCGCGATTTGAATGCATTGACAAAGGTGAACAAGAAAAGGGACACCGTCAGACGCACGGTTGGTATGTTGTTGTCTTGGCGGGTGCGCCGACGGGGCGAGACGCGGCTCCGCAAAAGCGCAGCGCCTCCGATTGGACTTGACCGGCGGTCACCTAAGGAGGTCGCCCGTCCGCCGCCGCGCTGGTGGACGAATCGTCGGCGCGCTCGAGTCCCCAGAAAAGGGCCAAAATTTGGAAATCCAGTTTCCGCGCGATAAGACGCGAGAGCAAATATACGAGCGCCAACAGGCATCGGTACACTTCCGTGCCCGAGCGGCAAGTGGACGGCTGAGCACAATGGGCGAAAACTTGACGGACGCCCTCGGCGAGCCATGCGCACCCCGGCCAACCAAGGCAGGCCAATCCTGAGCGTGCCGTCCTCAGCGCGCCGAAAACCGGAAGCAATCGCGTAAGGACAACTGTCGCACGAGTCAGCGTAACCTTGACACGAGGACCACGGCGCTCCGCCGCGCAGGAACGAGTTCCGCCGCCGTTACGCCGGTATGCCTCTTTACGGCGACGCGAATGCGAAAGGGCGCGACATATCTGTTTGTCCGGGCAACCGCCCAAAGGAGAAGTTGTGCTCGCGTTGATAAGTTTGTTTTCAGAACGCAAGTGGCCAATTAGTCAGACGTCGAAGGTACCCCCGCCGTCGTCCAAATCGCTCTCATTGGACAATCAAAGGGTGCTCCTCACAAGGGTACCCGCGACTTGCTGTAACATTTCGTCGACCGGATGTGTCACGTGGCGAAAAAACTTTAGCCCAGGTTGGGCCGACTGCATTGCAGGTACAATAAAATCTCGTCGGCGAATCTGGTCGACAATTCCCTATCAGACCCTGGCACTCGCTCGTCGTTGCCGAAAGGTGTCACGTTATCGGCCCTTGTCGGTTTTCGCTATTCTCTCTTTCTCTGTCGTGATCATCGCTTATCGCGACAGCCAATACAGTCCCGTCTTCCTTCCTAGCCGGGACAGCCTAGTTTCACTGGGCGCTTTCACTTCACCGACGACAGTGCAGTTGCGGCGACAACAGCGGATTCGGTTGGCGACCGGTTGGCCGTGCGGACAGAAGCAAGCAAAGGACGATTGAGCGACCCCGCCGGGCCAGTGCCTTCGAGAAAAGGGGACGTCACACCATTCGTTGCCTCAACAGCATGGTGAGAATGGCGCCCTGCGAGTCCGCCAACGCACCCACGTCGACGGGCGTCGATAAGGAGGTTGACGTCGCCGTCCAGCAACAACCGGGACAGCAGCGGCAACCGCCTTCGACCACCGAAGTGGACCAAAACATGACGACCAAAGAGTCTCTGCTGGTCTCGTTCGCCGAAGCCAGCGGATATCCGCTGGTTCAGCAGAACGGCCAGAGGTAATGGACCATCGGCTGCCTCAGTTTCCGCCGGCCTCAGTTATCGTCACGCTTTAAGGCGCTACGGACCGCCAAGAGACTGGAAGGGTCCACCTCCGCAAAAGGGGTGCGAAGTTTTCGTGGGCAAGCTGCCTCGCGACGTGATGGAGTACGAGCTGGTTCCGGTGTTCGAACGAGTTGGCAAAATATACGAAATGCGCATGATGATGGACTTCAACGGCAGCAATCGTGGCTACGCTTTTGTTACCTACTGCGACAAGCACCAAGCGAAAAGGGCCTGTCAGGAGTTGAACGGCTTCGAAATTCGCCGAGGCAGGTTCATCGGCGTCCTGAAGAGCGTCGACAATTGCAGGTAGTAGTATTGATGAAGCGTCTCTTCCACCAAAATGAACGCCAGCGGTGCTTCGACAGACTCTACGTGAGCGGCATTCCGCGGGACAAGACGCGCGATGACGTCAAAATGGAGATGGGCCGCCTAACCGAGGGCGTTGTCGACGTGATCCTTTACCCGAGTGCCGTCGACAAAAGCAAGAACCGCGGCTTCGCGTTCGTCGAGTACGAGTCGCACCGCTGTGCTGCCATGGCGCGCCGCAAATTGGCTCCCAACAGGCTCACCCTGTGGGGTAATGAAATCACGGTCGACTGGGCCGAACCGGAGCGTGACGTCGACGAGGAGACCATGGCGCAGGTTAGGGGCTGACAAAAATATGGGCATCGCTTTGATCGCTTCCGCCGCAGGTAAAGAAGCTGTACATACGCAACCTGATGATGCACACGACCGAGGAGCACCTAAAGCAGACGGTCGAAAGCATATCCGGTCCGGGTACCGTCGAGAGGGTAAAGAAAATTCGCGACTACGCATTCGTTCACTTCACTCGTCGGGAGGACGCGATCAAGGTGCAGGACGCCCTGAACGGTACTCTCCCTCCGCCTTGCGTCGCGGCAGCCTGACCGTTGGCCAAAATTGCAGACACCAACTTGGATGGTTCGGTGGTCGAAGTAAAGCTGGCAAAGCCTCCCGACCGCTCCATAATGCGTTTCATGAAGAACGCTCAAAAATTAGGTAACGTCAAAACGTTGCCGTTTCCCTTATATTGGGGTAGTGACGCTGCAGCGGCGCAGCTCTATTCGGCGGCCCTCAATGCGGGCGGCCGAGAGCCAGGCTCCACTGGCGGCGCCCTGACCGAGGCCAACAGTCAGCCGAGCGCGCTGCAAAGTCCGGAAATTGACCGGACGACGACGGCCTCCGCTTACATGGGTTTCCCTTGCATAGATCCGTTCGCCATGGGACCCGCCTTTCCGAGCAGCCCTTCGATTTCCAGGTACGAAATTTAATCTCTGCATAGCCACCTTTCACAAGGACGCCCAAATTGAAGGTCCAGCGGGGGTGGCACCGGACGCTTCGTCGGGAGGGGAGCGGCCGGCATGCGTGCCGCCAGTTTTCAAGCAATGGTAAACAGTACTTATCGAAGAGGTCGCTACCACTACGGAGACGTAAGTGCATCGTTTCATTCTGTTCACCCCCTCTTCTCTCTCAATGCTTTACTTGCTTTTTTAAAAGTATTATCAGTGTCCTCCCTTAGAGCGCACACTCGAGGACTGTTGACGGTCGGCAATAAATCAGTCAGATCGTTTGACGGCATCGATAGACGGGCGGTGACATTCTCGATAGGTCAGCTACAAAGCGGAGCACGTAAAGATTGTACAGTACCCGGTTTATCGCTTCGACGAGTCGTCGAGCAAACCTGCTTAAACTTTTATCGCCCAACCGAGTCTCTCCCCCTTCTCTTAGGGTATCTAACGCAAATAGTAGCACCGATAATCCCCTTCCATTGACGGTATATTCGGACAAAGGATGACGACGAGGCAGGCTATTGGGTCCCTTTTTTCAACAAGTGACGAACAATGGCCTTAAGAGACCATCCGCCGGTCGGGTCGTACTTTTCAATCATCGTTTTGCCGACTTATTTTACGCTGCCACGCGGGAGAACCAGTTCCTTGCGCCGTTGGAACGCGCTGATGACAGTTCGGTTGGTCAGCCGACTAAATTGGTGGTAACGGAGGAGAGGCGATCCGGCGGTTGGCATTACTGAGATCATCGCACGGCTTGGCACTATTGACCATGCTTAACATGCGTAAAACATGGAAGTGGGCGCGCGGGATTGATGGCATTCGAGCTGCTCGTGAATTCGCGGTTACGAATCATCAATTCTGTTGCAGATACTGGACGAATATTGCAAGCAGAATAACTGGGGCTCGCCTAGATACAGTCTTAATTCGACCAGCCAGGAGGGTGCGGATTCCACAAAGCTCTACTCGTACAGCGTGGAAATACCCTCGCTAGCACCGGCCTGCGGACTCTTTCAAGTTGACCAAATGGTGCCGGATAAGCTGGAGGCCAGAGAAATGGCCGCTCAACATGTGCTTGGTCAGCTCGGAGTTGCCACGGGCAGACACCAAGGTGGCTCAGCGTGCTAAACTTTTCTTTGCTTAAAGTGGACCTTTGCAGCCGACCCGACCTCCGTTGAGGAGGCGACCACAAACGCGCTTACCGTAGTACCCGTGACGAACATACGGAGTCCCAGCGGAGATTCAGGCATCAGCGCCGGTTCGAACTCTTCCGCCAAGGTGGCAAACTACGAAGTACCGACCAACCCGTCGTCATCAGTTTCTCTGCCCAGCGCCGTATATCCGGCGTTCAACTTCCGGGTGGCCACCGGATACGAAAACTACGTACTGCCAGACATGGGCGCAACCGTTCAACCGCTGCTTGTACACAGCGTCCCCTTCGGGACGGGCACGTCTGCCCTACCGGCCACCGCGTGGATGCCATCCTTCGTGAGCCTCTATAACCCGATATACACAACGGAAGTGCCACCTTGCTTCGCACCGACCTTCTCTCCTTGCCCTACTATATACCTTAACTACGATGTCTGCAGCAGCCAAGCACAGCCTAGCTGTATGTCCGTCGGCTGATTGCCAAAATTCTAGACGCTGTCTGACGGCGGGCACTGCTGCCATTCAGTCACCCACGGTATTCCGTCTTTCCCCTCTCTCTACTCGACCATAGTCAGTTTTGTACTCTCGTCAACGACAGGAATGCTTGTCACCGGCCGGACTCGTATTGTAGCGTTACATTTCAAGTTAAGCGATCATGTAAAAGGGTTAAACACGTACACGCACAGACAACCACCCACATCCACTCGCATACACCACGCACGTACGCACAGATGCCGCAGCTGCGTTTTGCTCACCCATTTTGCGCTGTTTTTTCCTCGCAATACAATGTTTACTATAAATTGTTGTTGTGGCCCGTCGCGCAGCCGCGCTACGCTGAACGTGGGATGCTCGTAGGCGACGGTCAACTGCGCAACTGGAGCAGCCCATTCGGACGAGGCAAAAGGGTCATCAACCGGTCGGCTACGTGGGTCAACTTTTTTTGCCCACATGAATGTCTCGTCGACAAGCCAATGGCGACTAACCAACAACAACAACAAGAATTAGACGACGACGCGCCACTTTGGCAAACTGCGTTATGCAACAATGTCAAGCACGACAAGGCGCCGATTATGGGCACAGGTTGAAACGGCGAAGCAACGTTCTATTGGGACGACCGCTTCGGCTTCACGGCACCGCTGAGAAGGAAAGTTCGGCACCGCTTCCGCTCCTCATCAGTGGATACGTCAAAGTTGGAGACGAAACGACAAGCCGTGTTCGGAATTGCCGCTTCGCCCAAACAGGGATGTGCAGCGCCGGTGAAGGAATTTTCCGCTAAAGGGCGCGCGCGAAATGGAAACGGCTAATAATGGCGAAACATGCTGAATGGAGGAACCCATTTGGACTGCTCAACCGTAGCGCGACCCGTTGCCTACCGCTAATCGCCCACTTTGACTGGACAAATTGAAATCAAAAGGACAAAAGCCAACCTGAGTCACGCGACAATTTAAAGTCGCCGTGGCAATGTCGTCAGGATGACAAAGGTGCCGACAGCGATACTTAAAATGCGTGCAAAAAATATGCCTGAAATTCAATTTCATTGCAACGATGGTACATTACGTTGTCGAACTTTGTTCAACGATTGGAGTGGCAAAAGAGGGGCCTCCCCTGTTGCCCCGAACGCTGCAGGCGCCGGCTTGCTTGATACGCCAGTAACTGCATAAGGACGTGACACTAAACAGCCGTAAATGCAGTCGACGCAATTCAATAGTCGGATTCTTGCGGAGGACGTCAGCTTATGTCACTACAGTTCAACAGATCCTCTTAGGATCTGTTACAACCCAAGCACGCAGGAAAACGAGCCGACAGACAATTGATATCTCATCTCTGGAGAAGGGCCGTCGAAAAATGCATTAGCACGACGAACGTTCCACCCCATGGATCCATTGATGCACTAAGCTTCTTCTGCCGCGCTCTTATATATGACGAAATGCGGAAACGGAAATGGATCAGCGCCCTTTCTGGTGGAAAGCCTTCCGACCGTCCTACGACGCCACCGTAACGAATCCTATCATTCATTTCGTTTTCTTCCACACAATCAGCGTCAAAAGATCGAAAGCAAGCAGCCGGCAGTAGTGTAGTGATTCATACCCCCCAGCGAACTAGTAAGTGAGAGTCATTCAACAAATGACATCTTACGCTCTTTCCAGAGTCGAGCTAAAGGTTCTCCCCTAAATGGTTCAACGTCCAAGCTTTGAATCAAAGTTTGCGCCGTTGCTTAGCCAAAATTCCAATGCAAACATTTTCAAACGTTTCGTTGCATCGTTCAAAGGCCGACGACGAAGGCCACTAAGCGATCGCGGTTACGCGTTGGAGTACAATTGCACCACGCCAAGCCGAAGCCTTAGTTGAACTTTGGGAAACGAACACGACGTGCAGCCGTCGGCGACACCTTGTCAGTCCGCCGGTAATAAACGTTGCGGCGGCGCACTGCAATATGTGGCGAGTAATTTATTAATACGTTACTGGATTCCGCCAACGGAAATTGCACTTCGCCACGCCCGGGCTGACGTCGTCGGTTCAAGTCAATTGAGAACGTTATTAGCAGCGGTCGTTATCGTCCCAACGGGATGCCGCCAATAATACGCACTTAAGCCCAAAGTTGAACCAACAAGAGACCGCGTGGATTCCTAGTATGTCATTGGACTTCAGGCGTTCAAAATTTTTTCCAACATCCACAAATTCACTTCCGCCTTCTAAGCTTCCGCTTCGGCTGCCAAACAATCCGCAAGCGCACATACACACACAATTAAATTTGTACGAAGGGTGACATCCGTCATTCCTAATAAGTTTATCGTGCGTACACACGTATTGCGGATCGCAATTTTTCCGCCTCATTTCAAGAATGGTAAGCGCAAGCGCGCCAATGGAAATGGCCAAAGGCTGTCGGCAACGGTCAGCCGCCAATGCGAAATGTGAGCGTTTGGAAAAAACAGGTTGCAGCCTGTTTTGCAGCCCAATAAGTTGCCGCGCTTCATCAATGTCCACCTCCGCTTCTGCTATCACTCATTGTGCAACAAGGAGCGACTACTTAACAGTCATTCATTTACAACTGTTCAATTGGAAACGCGCAATTGTAACATGTGGGAGGGTCAGTGAAGTTGAAAGTTTTTTCATACGCCAACACACAACGCTACGTGGCAGCCAACTTCACTATTGAGAAGCGCTGCCAAGTCACCTGGGCGTGATGCCAATCAGTGAACACTGCGGTAAGGCGTGTCCATTGAAACTTTGACTCGACCTTCTAACTTGACATGCTCGTAGCGAAGGCGGTCGACGTTGATTCACTTCCTTCCCTATTTCTTTTCATTAAGCGAATGACCCGACGAGACGAACAGGAAAATTTCAATGCGGAGAAATCATGCGTTACGATAGCGCGATTATCCTTGCACTTTTTTTTGAATGTAACGCTTAGCGACATGCTCGCCTAACAACTGAACCGACAGCATGGGTTTCGTGCCCAGACATTGTGTAATACTGATAAAACCAAATTCGTACATCGAAATGCATTGCGCCGAGAAGCGGCTGCACTGTGAGAACAATGGCGGGGGAACTACCGGTGATTTCCAAGCCAACTTGAAAGTCAAACAGCAATAAAGGAACGTTCTGCGCTCGCTGGGAACGACTTGTCGAACCAAACGTCGGCAGCTAGAACACGCAGCACGAACCAAGAGCTGCCAACGTAAATTTGCAATGCAACGTAAAGTTTGCAGAGCGAATAAAAGAGCAATCTACAATTCAATTCTCGAAACCGTTTGACTAACAAAATTAGCGAACAGACAGTGACATGCGGCGGAACGGGCACAGAAAGATACCTGCAAAGATAACGCTTAGTGGAGGGAAAATCTTGGTGTTGGCAAGAATTTTCCTTCGCTGGAAGTTCAAATTGTCCGCAGGAACATTACAAAATGCGGTGCATGTACAACCATTGCAAACGCGCTATTACTACAAATGCGAACGCAAGATACGCTTTGCGCAGGCTTGTCGTAAAGGTTAAGTTTTACAATTAGCGACAGCCGAGCGAATGAATGCTGCACACCCGCAACTTGTAAATGTAATCAAACGAATGATAGGTAAACAATAAACTCACCGAACTGATAAGGTGGAGTTCCTCATCTTCCTTGCACGCAGGACAGGTAACGCGGCGACAATCGACATACGACAAAATTTTGTCCTCAAACGAAAAAGATGTATTGCGTTCGATTGGCTGAAAAAATGGAAAATCTTAATGGAATCAGACGACGACAATGCACAACATTTTCGAATATGTTAAACATGGTAATAAACGCAAGTGAACGCTTTCCAGATGGTAAGGAGTTTAGTGACGAATCCATCCTTGCATTTGCGCTGCAAATCAATACGAAAGCGTCGCACAAGAAAAGGAAACAATAGAAGCAACGCAACGATACAAAACAATCAGCAAGCAAGGAAAGCAGCAATAACAACAACAAGGTAAAACCCGGTCAGGACGAGGGGCGCCATCAGGAATGGGCCGGAGTGGAGTGACGTGGAAATACAAGATCCTCGGCAGCCTTTAGCCGTACGTAGCAGTTTTGACAGACGCGAACAGGCTTCTTTATCTTCAAGTGCTTCACCTCCGACTCGAATCGGGTACACCTAAAAGCAAGTCGCCAGTCGGTCCGCTGGGACCACTTCGTCGCGACTAACCTTGAACAAAATAACTGGCCACAATTTCGGCAATGATGCCTTCGTTCGGTGAGCGTGAATTTCTGGCGACAATCGCTACAGATGCTCCTGGACAGATCCTGCACCCAGTGGTCCGCCCTCCCGCCGTGTCGGTCGGTGATGGTTCTCCAAGCCCATATCCGACCGCAACCGTCGCCCACGTACAGGATCTTGTGATCTCGCGATGGGAACAAAGCGGTCACAGCCGCTGGGCAAGGATTGTCCTTTCGTTCGAAGGCGGTGTGCATGCTGAGGCGTGCACGGAAGACAAGGCGACGCTCCCACTTGGGAGCCATCTCCCCCAGACTAGAAGGCAAATAAGCTTCAGACTTAATTCGTCGCAATGGCATCTGCGAGCAAGTCCGATGACAATTAGCTTCGTCTGAACACTGGATACTGTCAAAGGCGCCTTCCGCTGCCTGACGCTGCATCGTGCTAGAAGAACCCAAGCCTAAATCCTCGTCGCTGGAACTGCTATTGCCAACAGCGAAGTTGATCGACGTTTCCCCAGACGAGATGCATTCGAACGGTTCCTCTCCGCGACTACCGATGGACAGAATTTTCGGGGACTGAACGACCAGCGAGGACGAGTCCACAAACGAACTGGACACACTACGATAGATGCCAAGTCTGGGTGGTGCTGTTCCATAGTCATGGCTGCCCCTACGGCACAGCAGGTAGGCCAGCGACCACATCTGAATTACAAAAATACACTAGCAAGCACGGACAATGGAAGTAAAAACTTGCCTTTACGATTCCAGAGTTCGTTCCCGTTATGACCACATTCTGCGCATCCCATTCGTTCAACTGCAAAGGGCAAATGTTCAAAAGTATGCGCACCGAACAATGACCATTATCAACAATACCGAAGAAAACGCTATGCACATGATAATTTCATTCGTGCCCATTCTCGAAGAAGATACTGTGCTAACGGAAGCCAGCTTCTCGCCGCTCAACGACCACAAGTAGAGGTGGGAGCCGGAAGCGGAAGCGATATCGCCCTTAAAAATTTACATGCAGCAGAAGCGTCGATAAAGGAGAACAGTACAGTGGCCTCGTTGATGCAAACAGCAGAAACCGGTCCGGGATGAGGTTCGAGTTGCCGAATAAAGCTCAAATTTGACAAATCCCACACGATGCACGTTCGGTCGCGACTTCCGCTGACAATTATTCTGAACAATTGGCACAATGAGACGGAGGAAACATAAGAAAGGAGGGATACCCATAGCTTCCGGAAGTGCTAATGCAGGACACCGGCTCAGTGTGACCGTAGAGACGTTTTCTCAATTGCAAGCTGGCAGCCGCGTTCCGCCCAAAGGAGCCAACAATTTCCCAAACGCACACCACCTAAAGCAAGTCGGCTCTCAGGGGCTACGGAAACGCAGGAGAACTTAGCAACCCACCGTGCAGGTGCTGCCAGTCACGACGGTGCGACTGTTGGGACAACAGGCGCATATGACGTCGCCCCAGTATGGAGATTCGTATATACAGACAGACTGAAACTGACTGAAGTGGAGCACTGCATGTAAAGAAAAAGCGGCACTCACCTTATCCGAATCGCAGTATCCTAAGCGAATGCTGTTGTCTGGAAAACCCCATGACAGATACCTTTGATACTGGGACGGTATGAGCACCTTGTTTTGTTCAACGGCAAACAGTGCGCCCTTCGCGTTCTGCGCGATCTGTCCAACGGCCTGCTTAAGTTCACGAACAGGGTGCAACGGCGGCTCAAGACTGTCGCAGAAATGATAAAATAACAAGCGATCAGTGGGTGCGCAGGAAACGCCGGCGACGGGATCACTAAACAAGACCGCCGACGAGCCCAGACGGAGTCTCTTCATCGGATGAGGCTTCTTAAACAGTTGCGACGGGATTTGGCCAAAATTGTTAATAAACCCAAGAGTGGCGTTCTTCGTAAGCGGGTCGTGGATAACGTCGAAGTTCACATTGGCTTCGTAGAAGAGGTGGTGAAATACATTGTGCGACTCGACGGCAGCCTGTCCCTGCTGTCTGTAGCCAAATATGAGGTCGATCCATTCGTGCAACCGCGACGAAACGTAGTCCGACTCGAGCGCCTCGCGATGAAGCCGCACGAATTCCCTGGGATCACCTTTTGCCCAGGGCGGCAGTACAACGTCGTCCAAGTGAACTCCGCTTTGCTTGGTTCCCAATTCAAAGTGGTTAGTGTTGACAAGGAAGTCCGGCAGATAGAAGAATTCCGGAATTAGCTCCTTTACGTCGGCCATGTTGTTTCTCGACGCCGAAATCCAGGCATCCTTAACGCAGTGGAACATCCGGTCAGCTAAATCGAAGTGGCCACCTTGAAGCTTTAAAAATTGTTGCGTGAACGGTTCAAGGCGAACAAGATAGGACAAGACGATCATTGCCGACGAGTAGTGGGTTCCGTACATGTACGGCGGTGTTTCTCCCGTAGGATCGTCCCATTCCCGATAGCGCTTCAAAAATTGACCCAGGCGCTCCTCAGTTTGTGCACCCATCGGTTTGCCCAGGTCACGGAACGTGCTTGGCTTACTTAGGTCCAACTGCTGGGAGTCGTAGTCTCTTAATATCCATGGAAATACTGGATACTGGGACAGATCGTTGTAGGAGCGACCAGCCAACGTATTTAAATGCATTAGATACTGGAAGTTTGAAATCTCACCGCGCACCCACCGCTGCGTGACGCTGCTCTCACCGGTAAGGAGACTGAAAAAGCCTGCTCCTTGTTCAACGTCTACCCAACTCTTCTGACCGGAAACACTTTGATGACCAACGTCAGTCATACTCTTGGCACAAGCGAGGAATTTGGCGTAAACTTTGTCACGCGTTTTCTTTGGAAAAGCTAAGAGATAGTTGCGGCCATCGGAGGAGAACACTTCAATGGCGCTTGGTTGCAGCAAGTAACGCCTCTTGTGGCATTCGCGAATGTCCTCGTAGGAAAACTTGCTGCACTGACGCTTCTGGGATCGGCTTCTTGGAGAACCGTTTGTCACATAAGGTACAATGGGGTCGTGAAGTCTGAACAAGAGGTTTTTGGGAACGATTTGGAACGTGCAAGAAAACGGAAAAATAAAATTTAGCGTACTCTTCGGGCAGAAAGTCCAAGTCACGAATTTCCCGAGACTTAAGCAACGTGAATCCATCGACCAGGTAGTAATGGCATTTTCCGAATAGCAACAGTCCTTCAGTGGAGTCCAAACCATTGACGCGAGCGCAACGATACATAGCGTTCAGTTCCTCGCCTTCCTCTAACAGGCGAAGAAGAGTCTGGTTGTCCGGTTCCTTTGTGAACTCCATTCTGGGCGACAGATCTGTCGTTTGCTTCTGCTCCTTTTGGTCAACGCCCAATTTGGCGATGGACCCATCATCTCCAACGGCTGAATCGAGATTGTTCAAACCCAATGCCTGGTCGCTTGGTTCGTCAACGAGATCAGTACTATCGTCTAAGCTCCGCGATTCGTGAGAGGACGGACGACGTAGACTGCTCTGCAACATTTTAGGATCCATCTCTGAAAGCAAACGGAAATTCGGTCAACGCATAGCAGTTTCAAACGAGCAGGAAGAGTTGTTCGTTGCACAAGCCTGCGTCACTTAAAGGACCATTTGCAGGACTACACTTGACGATAATATGGAAACGAAAATGTTTTTGAATAAACATATTCGCTGCTCATCAATTGGCACTTTCCGGCGTACCATTGGACCACCGCGTGATAACCTTAAAGGCAGCTCCAACAATTTTTTCCCATTAACTTCCTGCTAAACACGTCCGTCTTATTCCAGCCGCCGCGTCCTCTGAGCAGCAATTCTACGTGCGTAATATTAATATAAAAGGAACTAATACGATCCAACCCTACCATTAACAGAGACCACGGAGTTGAGGTCAGTCAAGTGTGGACCTGTCTACTTCATCAGACGGGTTGTTGCAAAATCCTCACTGGACATCTCAGCCACGCTGAGTTACCCACTCCTATTTATACCCTTTCGCCAAAATACACCAGGCCTTCCCCATCGCTGACGGCGGAACTAGGCTGTTCCGAAAGCTTCGATATTCACTGTATGTGCGTTTACCTTTAAAGACCTTTTAACCAGTCGCTGGTTAGGTTCAATATGGAATCACTCACGCAGTCTCTATCATACAACGAGCTACAATCCGTTTCGCAAGGACAACACCATCATGCGAGAGCTCGTTACAAGCCACCCGATTTTCAACATAAAAGGAACTACACATAATTCATCTCATAAATAAAAACTGACTAGCTTACTGATCATAAGTAAACTGAAGATTGAAACAGAGTTATCGCGTGACTGCTATTCAAAGTGCCTGATTAATCTCACGCGGTCGCACCACCATCGACCGTTCATTTCCTTCTGCTTTGTCGGAATTAAGACGCATACCAATTACACAGTTGTTAATATATCGTGCTGCGAAACGAACCTTTGAAAGGGACTGGGCAGGACAAGAAGGAAACTGAATGAAATCGCCAGCAAGCAAAGCAATTTGAAGAATATTCCACAAGATAGGAAATACCATACCAACGACGTCGTCGACAAAGGTGGTTATCTGTTCAGGCTTGACGTACACTGGCTGGGACAGGTCGACGGTTCTTGGATCAAAGCAGCCGGAATGGAGTCTTTTGACGCGCTCATAATAGAGCTTACTGTCGTGCGAATAGGCAAGTTTGTTTTTGAAGCTTCTCTGAAACGACCGCAGTCGCAAGGCGCAATATAAGCAAAAAAACTACTCACGTTTTCAGAGACGAGAGAATTGGGACGATAGGGGTAATAAACGAAAAACATAGTGTTCGGTATAAGTTTCTTGCGCATGCGACAAGGACCTTCGGTGCTGTCAAGCATGTACTTGTCAAGCCGCGAAGGGTGCCTTGGACCCCACAGACCACGCTGCCTGGTCAAATCTTGTTTAAGCTGGGCCCACTCCTCCAAACACCACTTTTCAGTGTGCTGGTGCCACTAGAAATGTGAAACTTTAGCAAAATACTAGTTCGTAAAGATTGCAACTTACCTGGAGGTAGCGGGTATGCCTTAGCTCGAAAAGCTGGTAAACCAACGAGATGTGCACTTGTAGCCATATCATGAGCGTCTGCATGAACATTTGCCATAAATCAACATGCAAAACAATAATGCTTACTTTGGGCAATATAGTTGCATTCTTTGTCGTATTCACGTGTCTAATGGTCTTCTTGCTGCTGGCTAAACGCTGAAGACCACCGGCCACCATGTGCAACTTCGACTGGAGCTGAGCGTGTATTTGCGAAGATTCTTTACCGCCAAAGCCTTTCATTTCGTTGTCAATAAAAGTAAGCCAATGTTGGCTAGCAGCCTCCGCAGCAACTGCTCTCATTGCATTCACTTCAGGTACAACAGGAACGGACAACGTTTCTTCAAGGATCTGCTTTTTGCTGAGAAACAACTCTTCCCACACCCGTTTAGCAGTATTTGCCAACACGCTAAATCCATCCTCCAATGCCTCTTTACTTCGCTCGTCTTCCAAGCTGAAACAATTTATGAACCACGCTTACGTAAATGTACGCTTCAGTTGTAAAATAAAAATGCATACTTCTCTTCACTGTTTGACAACTGGGGCCGAAGCTTGAAGCTGTTTTTGTCCGTCAAAATGAAAAGAAGATGCACCATGCAGCCGACGAAGTCTGGCGCCGAATTGGCTGGCGAAAATACCAACGAACGATGACTTGTCACCTTTTGCAAACAATCGATCATTGATCTTTGAACTAACAAATTGAAGTAAAAGCAAAGTTGTCATCGTCAGAAGTGAAAAAGGAACAATTGCTTTATACCTTTCATCGTGTCAGTGACGCGAGACATTAGAAACAGAAGACATCGATTCAGCGACTCGTACAGGGCATCCAAAGGAACGCTGGGCCCAGATTTCCGCTTGACCTGGGAGAACAGCTTCAGCAGGAAATCCAGTACCTCTTGCGGCTCGCAGGACAGCATGTCTGCAATCAACGCTTCAAATGCAATGGATTTGAGCCTCACAGTGCAACGTACCATTCCACAGGCAGTCAACCAACTTGGATGCAAAGTAGAATACATTAGCCGCTAGTGAGCAGTAGCTTGAGCTCGGAGAGCTAGGAGCGGCAAGTGGAGCATTGGTGCCTCGAGCGAGAATATCCGTCGCTTCAATACGATCCATCACCGCTATGTCAAAAGCTGTAACGAAAGGTTTCACGTCGCTCGTCTCCGCTACATTTTGCACCACCTGCAAATACAAAATCAACTACTTCAAACCTGAAGACTACCTTACTGTAAATACGGCATCAACAACCGATTCTCCCTTAGCCGATTGTCCGGACAGGAAACTATCAACGCATATGGTCGCTAAGAAATCCAAAATGTACTTGACAGCATTGTGCTTGGGTAGGCCTAGACAGTGTAAGTGCTTTTCACGAACAATTGCACCTGGCGGTAGGTTACCTCGATGATTGCACAAGTCGGATGAGCGAATATGCTTCCACGTTTCGTCGTCAACCAGTAGAACTGAGGCCAAAGCTGAGACAAAGTCTGCACCAACTGCGTAAGCGCTAAACTCGGCACTGTTTTGATAAAGAAACAACAGGAACTGCAACAGGGCGATGGGACTTTCCTGTGACCAGTCGGCCTTCGTGTTCTGCAAAATTGGAAGAAATTACCTTTCGACTTTTCATACAGTTTTCTTATGCAAACAACGTCGCACCATCTACGGCTACTATGCATTCACGAATAAAATGTGGCACTGTTCTTACGTTAATATCGGCTGATATTAACTTTCGTTCAATGCCGTCTAAAGAAACTATTCCAAATTCTGTTTGTTAGCAGATGATTTCCCATTGCCCGCTTGATCCGTTCAAAATTACCATCAAAAGACTCGTTGCTAGCGTTAAAAGCGCATGCAACAACGCTCTTACTTCTACTCCAAGTATAAAAGGCGACTCACCGCTATTAAGCAATAACGAGCCACGCTAAGGATTGGCAACGAAGCTTCAGGACACAGCTGGGCTTTGTTCGTTATACTGGCCCAAGTATGCTCCTTAGGATTGTTCAAAACAAGGGACCAAATCTTGTCCAACGTCAGCGTATCGATTGTCGGCAAGCACTTGACCGCGTGCCCAACCAACAGAGCCACGAGCACAAAGTGCGTTTCGGGCAAGTTCGCATGGTATGGAAGCAAATGCTGAAGAGCGACAAACCCTGGCACATGTCCAACTTCCGGATTCAGGTCGCAGGCTGCACCGACGGAACCGCTGCGAGCGGATACGCTGAAGCCGAGCACAAAGCCAGCACGGTTTTGCACCACACTCTCGGCGTCCGTTAACCAACCACCATTGCCGCTACCCTCTCTGAACTTCGTCATTAAGGTGCTGTGCCTAGTCATCGCCAGCAATATCTGTAAGACGACACGAACGGTCTCGCGGTGGGAGGTTGGGCCGACCAACGACAGGACCCAGTCGAAACCAAGCACTCTTGACAGCTGCTCGCACAGCCTAAAATGTGGAACGTATTTCAACAATGCCCTGAAGCAAGCTCGTTGAAACATCTTACTGGTAATTCAATTTTCCGCCTGTGTTTGACAGCATGTTCAGGAGAACGTTCAAACAACGTGTACGGATGTACACATTATAAGCAACACGCGCAAGTCCGTTATCGAAGCTGACATCTAAAAGCGGACGTTGTCGACCGGATGAGCGATGACGAAAGCACTTCACAGAAAAAAGCGTAGCGAAACAGTCTCGCAGTGCTCTCACGCTGAGCTAACTATCAAACCAAGTAGCAAGTGCGTGTAGATAAAGAAAGCACTAAAAATAGCCACCTATCATTTTACACATACTTTGACAAGATAGGAGTGCGGTGACATCGTTAGCAGCAGGTCAGCAAACGGGAACTAGCATACAGAATTACAGTACTTTTGGCTACTTGAACATCGAGATTTCCTTGCACATTCACTCGTTCTACACTGGGTTAACTTGCGGCTCACCAGCGTAGAACTAATGGATGAACATGCACTTACTAAGCGTCGGGAACACTAGATGATCAAAATGCCAGAATTACCCCAATCGTGTACGCAGCTACCCTTGCGCCACCCTGCGTGTAACAACGTCGACGCAAGCCGCACGCGCAAAAAGGAAAGGGCGAGTAATTACGCGAATCACTTTTCCTCTTCAGACAATCAAACGATGCTCTTACTTGGAGCAAATATCACTTCCTGCAATTCCTTCATGCTTGCGGGCAAATCCCTTTCGTTGAAGCAACTTTCCTTTGGGCTGATAGTAGCTACCAGAAATTGACCGAACCTACAAAAGGGTACCGCTGGAAACCACAGCGACGCATTATTGGAACTTGCTTGAGCACGGATGCGTCGTCGGCAATCGGATGAAGAATAGCAGCTATCAAATTGAACAGTATATCTTTAGTCGCCTTCAACAAGTCCGGGCGAAAGAAGAGCGAATACAGAAGACGGCAGAGGATGTCCATCTGTCGGACGGCGGCTAAATTAGCTTCCTGACTCCTTGACAAAGGTGGACAATGGGAAAAAAGTTGCCGCTAAATAGGATCCGCTTACCCGGCTTCAGTAATCAATTGATAAAAGTGCTCGTACAAAAGGCGTTGCAGGTCGACGGACGCCTGGTTCCAAACGCACAGGTCGCAAAGGAGATCGCCAAATGTTTGCACATTAGGAATGAGCACCGTTTCGCGAGTGACATCCAAAGTACCAACCATCGAGAACAGCAGGTACAGTATATGACCGTTCAAAAGCTTGATCTTTTCCTTCAATAGTACCGACAATATTTGGAAGCCGCGCAATTTTTCCATTTCATTCGACAACGCTTGGTTGGTTTTCAAACTGCAGAAGAGGGTTTTCACCGCAGCGTACAACGTTTCCGTATCTTCAGCCATGGAGATGAGCCCAAGAATGCAGGCCACTCCGCCAACCGTTTCGAACAACTTGGACACCGGTCTCGGATAGAAGGTGCGCATACCCAAGTAGCCAACTATAACGCCGCCGATGCTCCTTGCCGGACCGCCAAGATGAACGGCCGAGTTGTGCATCACACGAACGGGTGTTATGTTTTCGTGACTCGGAATGCCAAGCAGCTTACCAATGGCGCGACTGTCAACCTTGTTGTAGATTTTTCTCAATCTGGCCAACGTCATTGTTGAAACAGCGGTGGTGTGAAGTCCAAAGGATACTTTCTCTTCCGCAACCAAATTGGGCAGTCGTTTCTCGCTCCAGCTGAGCGGCGCTTGAAAGCTGCCCGCGTAGTGCGGTCCCAGCTCGAACACCTGAGCAACTTGATTAGCTGACAGCGCCTCTTCGATCAAGTAAGTGGTGCCCAGACGCCACAACAAGGAAGACTGCTTACGGAATGGACCCGGTATCGTTCCTATGACCGCATTGACGGCGGTCAACGGCGGCAAGCCCGTATTGGACAACGTTGGACACTGACAAAGGTAGTTAATCCGATGAGTTGAATGCAAAACGCCGTTGATGAAAACGGAAACGGCGCTGCTTTTCAACATCCATCGGCTAAATACCACTGTGACGTGATTCCACTGGCGATCGCGTCGTAGTTCATCTATTGAAATTCTGGCAAAAGCCTCCTTGCTTCCAACGTCCCTGTCCAAATCTGCACCGGGCGTGTCCGTCTCGTATGTTGCAATTAAAAGATTTCGATCGGCAGGACTAATCTGAATCTGCACGCTCGCCAGGTCTGTTGTCGTAGTTATACTTTCCAACGATCTCTGCGACTGCGCGGTACCTTGGAAAGATCTGTAGATGGTAAGCAAACGCAATGGATGAGCGTCTGCGCCCGCCTCTGAGAACCGCTCCACGTACAACCAACACATGAAGGTTAAACCGCTGGCAGGTGGAAACAAACGTTCACCTATGCCAAGGCCACCAGACAGGGGACCCCCTTTGGCCACGTCTTGACTTGCGCTGTGAGCAAGCGGTGATGAAGAGCCAGTGAGCGCAGCGGTCGACCCGGCCGGAGCAATTGAAGGAAGAAATATGCACCCAAACCCTTCAATTGACATGTCGAACTCGACAAACGGTGGACTGGCGTTAAGCCAACTAAGTCGCAGATCTTTTGGCGTTGTCATTGAAACCAACGTTTTCACTCGGTTCAATGACATTGAGTTCCCACCGCGGGAAGGCTCATCCATGTCAATATCCACGCAACACCAAGGCTCATCAAGTCGCATGTACTGCCTGAACTCGTTGGGCGCCACTCCTTGGGCGGCCAATCTTTCCAGAATGTAATACAACGGCGGCAACAGCGGGTGCTCTTCCAACAGGAAGGCTGACGAGAAGTTATCGAACAAAAGGCGTGGCAGACCGGCGTCACACATCACTTGCTGATTGCGCTCGGAGCGCAGTGTTGATCGTAGTATTTCGATCAGAAAAAGTTGCAAATTGAGCATTTCCTGCACGTTTACAAAATCTCAACAAAGCAATTGTGCCATCTCGAATACGTACCAGCTTTTTGGGAACGCGGACGTAAGCCAGCAAGTCGCATATGCACATAACCGCCCCGCTGTGTACAATGTAAGGATTTTGTTCTTGAGCGGACAAGAAACGATGAACGGAAGTGCCTGCACCACTTTGGTCAAATTTGAACTCGATCACAGGGCCACAGCTAAACACAACTTCAGTTGCAAATTGTAGAAAGAAACGAGCAATGCGGAACCGATCAAAACGGTCGAACGCCATGTCATACAGCAGTCGATATACGAAGCAGACCGACACAGACTCGCCGGTGAGGCCAACGTCGGAGAAGGAAAAGCTGAAAGACCCGATTTGCATGTACAACCGTTGCTAAATGGTCACGCTCACTCGTCTTCCATGCAGATGTTGAAGACGTTGGTGAACGTACGCAGGAGCTCTGCGTTAATGTCCAATACTTCCGGTTCAATTGGAATAAGTGCAAAGGTTTTCTTCTCCCCGAAACAGCCCAACAGATGAATGCTCTCGGCAAGACTGCGATACTTCACCTAAAATAAGCTGCACGTAGAAAACAACGGCGGGAGAACTCAGTGAGCCCACCTCATTCTGGAAGAAGGCAGCATTCGACGGTTCGAAGCGCATGCTCATTGTCAAAACCCTGAGCAAGTTGCGCAGGTAAACATACAAGTCCTTCTTGGAAACTAAAAGGTACAATTTTCCAAAAAATGAGCGAACAAAACACCAAAACAAGAGCAACTACCGTCGACCCATTGCTTGTCCGGAATCTCTTTGAAAGCGCCGCCCAAACTGAGCACAATCGAAAGCAGGTACACGTAACCGCCGACCCGTCGGAAAGCCATTCGCACTCGATGACTTTCGCGTAGTAGATTGGCGAGAAACTGAACCGATAGGTGCAGAATGATTAAGTATGCCTAAATGCAAATTGAAGTTCAAACCTGGAGCACTTCGCACTTTGTTGGTAATTTCGCTGTCGGGGTTGAATGGAGCAGAGCCAGGACACCCGCCAGTTCGTCCTCACCGCTTGGATTCATCACAACCTGCTGCAACAGCTGCAAAGCTCCGGAGCGGCAACGGTCGTCCTCAATCATTGAGAAGACAGTCTTGGTTCCACCAATTTCGCGTAGTACAACTGGAAAAGTCATTCCGCTTAGATGTCTACGAAAATGCAGATCTGGAAATTCCTCTTTGGCACGCTAACTCTACTTCAGAGCCCGTAGCGGAATACCGGAGTTTTCACAAACAAATGCTACCCTTATGCATGCACGTTCAATTCGACCACGGATTAAACGTTCCGCCACTGATTTGTAAACGAAAATGGCTAATCCATTTATTTCTTCATACATACAATGGATTTCATTAGACGGAGCTTTCAGGAATGTCGTTACCCCATCCTCTCCGTCCTAAGCATTGATGCCACTACTAAATGAACAGTACTTCGGAAAGCGCAGGTGGAATGGGCAAAGAGGGATGCAAGGAAACGGCCATACGAGTGCAGTGAACAAGTTCGCTTACCCACATTGCCATTGCATTGCTTGACCAAGAGGCAAAGAGTAGAAATTACAAGCGAAAAGCATTCCCATGTGCTTTCGTGATCATCTACGAAAAATAGCAATGGCATGAAAAAGTTGAAGACAGAGCAACATATCCTGCACCGTTATTGTTCCTGACGGCAGCATATGCATTCTGCAGTACCGTGACGAGCACGTCCAACAGACCGACGTCGCGGAAAATATCTTTAACCGCGACACTGTGGTTTAATATCTTGTGCAGCGACCGAACGATCAGGTGAATAGAATTCATATCTCTGAAACAGAACACCTTTTAACAACAGCCTCAGTTGGTGTTTGCAGACAGACTTGTTCATCTTCAGAATGGGGGCAATTGCAATGAACTCTTTCGAGGGTAGATAGTTGAGTTGGAAGACAATGTACTCAATGAGGTCGAACAATTTCCGCTGAAAACGTAAAGCGGAATAATCGCACGAATAAGCTGCAGGAAACAATTGAACGTACCTGAGTTTTCAGACTTTTTGCATTAACTGTTTCCACGAACTTTCCAATTGGGCATCGTGTCTCCAGAAGAAAGTAATTCATCGGATCGGCCGAAAAGATGCTGTACAATACGTCAAGTACGGTACAACAGATGGTCGTCTGATTACTAAGAATGAATACTGTTTCTAAGACCTCAAAGGCGTCCATATTCCGGACAATTCGGCCTGTTGTCACAAATAACCAATGAGAGATGAACCATATGACAGGACAACTACCTTCGCCCATAGACTGTGGTACAGGGCTGTTGTTTTGGCCTTTCCAAGCAGTGTACGTCTCTGGAGCTTTGATTTCGCCATTTCCCGCCAATACCATGGAATTGACAACAAACAGCAAATTGCGCAAAGCGTCTTGCTCGTTTTGAACAGTGGTTGACGAACGTCTAATGATAAACGATTGAAAATAAAATATGCCAACAATTTACCGCCTTACTGAAGAATAAGATCGCATAGGTACTCGTAGCCACCAGCTGACTTGAAATCTTCCAAGAGAATTGAGGAAACAGAAGCAAAATCTTTCAAAACGCACAACAGGCAGCTGACCATGTCGACCAAGTCGACAAGACTTTCCTGCGGTGCGTGCCTGAGATTGTCCACGAACAATTGCACGCACTTATGATCTGAAATGGGAAGACCGAAAATGGCAAGCGAACAATAAAGCTTCGGCGCAACCGTGAACGTAGTTGACAAGAGGCGAAGACTTGACCCGCGAAGACAATGTCATAAGAAGTTCGGAAGAACAACTGCGCCAGATATGATTGTGAATGGGACACCAAGAACTAACGCTGCAAAAAATAAGCACGAGGTCGTCCTTCGAAGCGAGCTGTTCAATTCCTTTTTGGCTACGCATCACAGGGACCATAACCTTAAAATGAACAATAAAGTTCAATAAAGAAAGAAGTGGCACTTAGGTGTTAAACAGTACTTTCATCAACACATCTCGCAGAAGTCGAACTTCCATAGCGTCCAACGGACAAGAATCAGGTAAATCGCAAAACAGATACAGGGTTTTCACCAGCGTGGACGGTAACGCAGCCTTGCAGACAGCTTCAACGATGTCAGCACGATTGGGCGACACCAGCAAAGCTAATGCGCATAAGATCGACCAGCCAAAAGTTTTAGCATCCGCTGCAGCAGCGCTTGGCTTCAAATAGGTGATTATTTCCACAGCAGCGTCGACTTAAAAAAGACGAAGAACAATGAACAACAGATACAGATAGTACTGAAACTGTTTTAAGGTTGTGTACGGTAACTCCATTTAACAAGCGAAAGCTCGCAAACGTCTTCATTCCACGCAACTACAAAATTCCCCGCGGCGCGAGAGCAGTGACGAAAAGCATGCACTATAACTTGGCACGGAGGAAACTTCGAAAATGGAGGAAATCATAATCAGAACAAATAAATTACTTTTTACTCCTGCACACAATGAAATCAAAACTTTCACAAACATAATGAAAAACAAATGCCCCAGCAAAGGTAAGTCGGCGAGCAGCACAGTTTCCAGCTTATCTTGATGCCTATCAACATTAATACCTAAAGCCAACTGGCTGACGGCACGTTCATGTTACAACTAGAAATTAATGCGAAATGTTTATTTCCCATATTGGTCTTGTACAGAGGAACCTCGAATGCCTAATACGTTAAGTTTAGATCAAGTGGACGGATTGCAGGTAAACAAAGATAACTGCCATCCAAACTGGACTTGCTAAATAGCTGGTCCCTGTAGAGTGCGTATTCTACAACCGACACTTATGAAAGCAACATCGCCCTTCGTAGGCTTTTCATTTAGCTGCATCCGTGAGTTTCAACTAGAGAGTTCGGGGATTCCGTTCATGTCGAGTTTTGCTTGGATAAAGAAAATTCCCAAATCCACCGACCTATGGGAACGCGCCGGCGCATTACAGTTCACCGAAAAGGTAAATGAATCCGAAGTGCAGAACAAGACCATATGATTCTCCGAATTCTCTATGCTTGCACTACACGCCTATTTTGTGCGTAAGTGCAGGTCTTCGTCAATAATGAAATCCTTTCAAATGCTCTTATGCGCCGCTTGACTGGGGAATGAAAACGGAAGCGATTTAACGCGCTGTCAGTGAATCAATATTCAACAAGGTTGGTCAACAATATTCGAGACTGCAAGTGCCATTGTTTCGACATGGTTGCCTTATCACGACGAACTGTTCCCGTCTGATAACAATAAGAGCAGGAGAGGCACAGTGGCAATTAATAATAGCATTATACGAATTAATAGCGAACTAATAATACCAACACCAATACATACGCGTGAATTTCAAACCTAAAGCTGTTCGCAAAACGAATTACACTTGGAGCCTACCCTACAACAGTTCGATCGTCTGTATTATGACAAACACAAATGCAGATATACGAGATGGAATGGCAGAACCCGGAAACTGCGCTTAAAAAATTGAATACCACTACCAACAAGGTCTTTGGGAAGGGTTCAAGATGCTCGCGTAAAAAGCTTTACAGTGAGGAATACAGGATAGGCAGTAAGATAATAATGGTTAAAAATGGCCTTCAAAAATATTGGAACAAAAAAGCACGCCTTATGGACTACTGCACTTTCCAATGTTTTAAATACAAGGTTAACTTTTTACTAAGCAGCCTAACAACTGTTTCTACCGAGAAGAGATGGGCACCTTAAAAGAGTGACGCGGCAAAGCAGCGCATTTTCATCAGTGAGTCTAACGATTTCAAGGTTCCGCGCAGCTACGCAGACCGAAACAATACAAAAAGGTGAATTAGCGAAACCACATGGCAAGTGTAGCCATTGTGCACTCAACTAAGTTTGACATCGACGGAATTGCCGTCAACAATAGAAGGATGCACAGAATTGTAAAACTGCTTCCTCAAAGAATTCACCGCTTGGGAAGCAACTTATTACAGTCAAATGGACAGCAGCTCAAAAACAGATAATGCCAACGCAATTTCAAAACTATTAAGTGGAACGAAGAAATCAAAAATATTGTTCTTTCCACGCGCCGTCCGTTCTTCTGGTACTTCTATTAATGATGCATTAACAATGGTGAAATAGAAATACCAGAAAACCAACGCGCTCTCGCTTACGCGGCGAATTAGGCTACGAGCACAGGCATGTGTACTTGAGCATACTTTATAACTTGTCGTACCCACTGAGCGGACAGCGGTGAATTACGAGCGCTAGCGTTAATGCCCCTACTTACGTGCCAATAGTAAAATGTGTACAAGCGGGTAATAAATAACTCACAATGAAACAGAAGTTCCGACCCGAAAATTCTCGAATTCGTGCGACGCATTAGCACAACGCACATGACAATGAAGTGTTCAGCAATCATGCTTCCGAAGGGAAAAGCCGTTACCCGGTCGACCAGTTGCATCGTTAACAAAGTACCAAAAAGTACCAATTATGCTGAATATTGTGCTGAAGCTGAAACCAGCTCTAGATGTCACTGAATAGCTTGAAATGAAGTAAAGACTGGACCTGAGATGTCTAAAAGCTATCAATTTTACTATATTAATATTAATACACGCTGCCAGACTAAAGTGAATGCACCATTAAAGAAAACGTGCCACATTTAAACTCTGAACGGTTGTGACAGCGTTGAAAAATCGATGTTATAGTTCCAGAAACCCTAAACACCAGCTGGCTGGTAGGATCGATCGGAACGCGTCCCTATACCGTCAAGGAAATGCGGTGCCCCAAAAACGATCGAACGTAATAACTTACTCGTACTGGGAAACCCTGCTCGCGTTCGTATTTCTTGCACAAGCATACTGCTTATCACTGAGGCGAACTGGGCAGCTTCTTTAAACCGATTAACGATGTCCTCCACAGTAAACGACTGTGACACCTGCTGCGTGTAGCACAGAATTAAAGAGGACGGCCAGTAGCAGCAGCTGCGAACGTACCTTCACGAAAAGTTTAACGACCGGATACATTTTGAGATCTCGCTCTTCTGGAGATTTGCTATTGCGCATTAAATCGTTGAATACCTTTCTCAGGTGCATCAGTGCAAGTACATGGTCGCCCAGAGATGCTGACTCCGCATCATCCGAAGCACTGGCTGCCGGCTCAGACGATGGACGGGAAGAGCCCAACTTGCGGACAATATTCATCGCTTCGGAAGAAATATTCACCGAAACAACGAGCAACAACTGCTAACGTATCCGCGATTGACGTCCCGACGACACCGAACTGCAAGAACAAGTTCTAAGTTTCCAAAAAGTGATACAGACTACTCAAAAACATACCACCTACACTGTTGCACTGCTTTCCCGCTGCTTGCACTGACGGTTTTGCCGCCCTCCAATCGACGCAACAGCAAAGCTGCCTTGTTAAAGCACACTACCGCCACAAGCGCAAACGATTGCCGCGGCGGTGCGCCCAATTCTACCGAAGCATTTGTCTTGCACTGTTCGACATCAAAATCGCCTTTCGAGGAACTACAGTACGCACACGCAGGTACAAGATGCACAGGAACTCCGGCTAGGAAATATTTCCCGCGGAAGGCGCTTTGTCAGTAATGCACTGGACCGATAAGCATTTCACCTAGCATTCGGATTAATTGCGCGGCGACAAAATGGTCTTACTCAATTAATGAGCCACACATGAGCTGCGGCGACTCAGCGTGCCCAGTTTATAGGACAGCTCTCAATTAGTTCTGGTTCTCACTATTTCGCTCTACTTTTAACATTGGATGTTTCAACTGTACGATGTCCTTCGTTGCCATTGCGGTTTGCAATGGATACGAAATAGCGTTCAGTTGCAGTTGCATTTTGTGCCCATGCTTTTTCAGGCATTAACGTTACTTCTCATTACTTCCTTCTTCTTTACGTGCCGCCTATGAGGAAAGACTTTTTATTTGGGTCACTTACACAAACACGACGTAGCTTTCGCGAGAACCGACTCCGGAAATGAAATGAAGGTTCATTTCTGACGCTGAGGACGGGAGTCGGTTCTCCCGAAAGCTACGTCGTGTTTGGGTAAGTGACCCGGGTCTTGTCTGTTATCTGGACAGTGTACAGTAACCGTGCCCTAATTACGTAACCTATTGTTCGGATTGCGAGTGCATTCCGGCGCGCGAGCGCCGGCGACTGTGGCGCCACCTTCCGCCGCCAGCACGTAGCCGCATGTTTTTTTCGCAGCGGGGTGAACGGTGCGGTCAAACGAACTGTCAGTGAGCACCGCGGTTTCAGTTAAGTTAGTTAGTTATTTTCATTCCTACTACGTGTGCGCTCGGTAGTTCTTGATGGCTGCCGTTTTCGCCGATACCTAAGCCTAGACCTAAACACAACCGTTTACTTACATTCCAACTACATGTGCGCTCGGTATTTCTTGATAGCAGTCGCTTTCGCCGATACCTAAGCCTAGACCTTAACACAACCGTTTACTTCCATTCCAACTACGTGTGCGCTCGGTAGTTCTTGATGGCTGCCGTTTACGCCGATACCTAAGCCTAAACATTAACACAACCGTTTACTTTCATTCCAACTACCTGTGCGCTCGGTATTTCTTCAAGGCTGCCGTTTTCGCCGATACCTAAGCCTAAACCTTAACACAACCGTTTACTTTCATTTCAACTACCTGTGCGCTCGGTATTTCTTGAAGGCTGCCGTTTTCGCCGATACCTATGCCTAGACCTAAACACAACCGTTTACTTTCATTCCCACTACTACCTGTGCGCTCGGTATATCTTGGTGGCAGGCGTTTTCGCCGATACCTAAGCCTAGACCTAAACACAACCGTTTACTTACATTCCAACTACATGTGCGCTCGGTATTTCTTGATAGCAGTCGCTTTCGCCTATACCTAAGCTTAGACCTAAACACAACCGTATGTTCTCATTCCCACTACCTGCGCGCTCAGTACTTCTTCATCGCCTAAGATTTCCCCACAAACTTACTGCTGCACGTGACGTAGTAGTACACAGTATTGACATCGACTTACCGAACCTTCACAACGTGGACGTCGTCACTGGTGTAAGCGTAGCCGAACGTATGCCTCAGCTCGTTAGGCGCCGGCCAAGTGTTCGGCCACTCACTGTGTTCGCAGACATGCCAAATGGCGCCTGCGTGGAATTGCGGTCCTTTTAAAGAAAAAAGACGTATGCGCATGGGTCAAGAGATATTAGAGCTCCTCCGGAACGCTCAGTGGTCAACACCTGCGCGAGGTCAGGGGTGGATTAGCGACAACGGACCCGTTGTCCAGCCGCGGTTCACCTAGCATCTGCTCATTCGAAAAACCGAATTAAGCCGCTTCGCTTGCTTCGACTAAAACAAATTCGGGGTTCCCCATTGCGGTCCTTTTCAAGAAGGCAGGCGGATGCACGTGGGTCAAGATGTATTAGTGCTACTCCTCGTCTCCGACCCTCAGTGCTTAGCACCTGCGCTAGCAGTCCGCCACTCCAGCAGCGGTTCCTAGCGTCTGCTGACTGGAATCACCGAATCAAGCCACTTAGCTTGACTGCGAATGGTGGAAAGGTATTAGTGCCAACAGTTCTGGATTCCGACAGCGCCTCACAGCCTTGCTCGGCACTATTCGATCTCAGACCCGACCAGATGATTGGTCGCTTACAGATATTTCCCGACGCGGTGGTTGGTCAGTTTAGGCTTACGCTGGTTGGCTACGCAACTGGCACATTTTCTCATGTAAATTCTTCCTTGACGCTCAGTTTCATTTGTGAGAATGAGTGTGAGTAGAACGTTGAAGAACTTGACGGAGTTGTGTATCCAGTATGGTGATAACGAATTGGCCGCAATAAAGTTTATGCAAAGCAGAGGCATCATCCACCGCCGGAGGTTATGCCCACGCTGTGGTAGACCTATGGTGCAGCAGCACAGGAAGGACCGCAACGACGTGCGTTGGCGGTGCCATAAAAAGCAGTGCCAAAAAGAGTTGTCGCCAAAGGAACGTGGTTCCAAGGTAGTAATCGGTTAACGAATAGCATGTTGTTGATCATAGTGGTACTTAGGCTGCGGCTACCCGGTGCGGACCCTGCTGCTCTTCGTTCGAGCGTGTTCAGAAAGTTTGACCACGCTGAAGTTCTGCCGGGTCATGTTCAGCATGAACGACGGACCCGCGGTGAGACTGAACGCAGCGATGAGGCTTGTCGCAGAGGAGTGGCTGTTGAACGACCCGGTGCCTGTTGGAGGCCCCGGCCTTACGGTTGAGGTGGACGAGTCCTTGTTCGCAAGGAGAAAGTACAACCGGGGCCGGATGCTTCCACAGGCGTGGGTCGTCGGTGGTGTGTCGCGAGACGGGCCACTGTTTCCTTGCCCGTGTTGCAGATGGGTCCGCCGCTACGCTTATCGATGTCATCAAAGAGAACGTAGCGGCCGGATCGACTGTCATCACGGATGAATGGCGGGGATACTACCGTCTGTCCAGTGAGCATTATACGCACCTGCGTGTCAATCACTCGATCGACTTTGTTGATCGTGTGACTGGTGCTCACACGCAGACGGTAGAATCCCTCTGGTCCAATGCCAAGCAGGGGAACAAGGCCCGTCGCGGTAAACACCGCTCCCAAATTGACTCGTACTTGTGCGAGTTCGTTTGGCGCCGACGGCTCAGCCGGGATGAACATCCGTTCAATCAGATCCTCTGCGCCATTGCGGAGCTGCACCCGCCGCGGTAGGACGGCGTCCCGGTGTTTTGTGTGTGCGTCTGTCGGATGGTGTGTTCGTTGCTCTTATCTGTGCGTGGCATTGTGTGTACCACTCGTTTTGTGCTGGTTTTACGTTGTTAGTAAACATCATTATATCGCACGGTGATTTCTCAGTTGATCAGCCCAGCGCCCGCGGCGAGTTTTAGGAGACGATGCTTGTACTTTGATCTCGCCGCCAAGCGGGGTCTGAGTTTGGCAACATAAAGAACGGCTAAGTCAGGCTAAGCCCTGTGGAGAAAGGCAGACATCTGCGCGAAGGTGTTTTCGTGGAAGCAAGCAAAGCGACTTAATTTGGTTTCGCGAATGAGCGGATCTTTGGAAACCGTTACGGGCTACGCGTCGGTAACGAATGGGTCACTGGATGGGTGCCGGAACATTTAGACAAAGCGATGGGTCAGCTCGTCGGTGTTGAGGTGTTTTCGTCGAACCAAGCTAAGCAGCTTAATTCGGTTTTCCGAATGACCAGGTGC
The DNA here is from genome assembly GCA_000612645.2 of Trichuris muris. Taxonomy (NCBI): domain Eukaryota; kingdom Metazoa; phylum Nematoda; class Enoplea; order Trichinellida; family Trichuridae; genus Trichuris; species Trichuris muris. Next base: position 16,654,257 of record CBXJ02000086.1, on the reverse strand, counting down.
TAGCAGGCGCTGCTAGGTTCGGGGACGCTACTCCTGCTGATCGGTGGTAGGGTCGTAATCGCTGACCGTGCAGACACGGACGAGCTGTAGTACCTCTTGACCCTCGTCTGCACGTCTCCGTTCTTTAAAAGGACCGCAGTCCAAACGGCGTGCTATTCGGTGTGTCTGCAACGGTATTAAACGTTCGGTCTGTGTCCCGTGGCTGTCTAACTGACGCACACGCTTGCCGATGGTTTGACGAAGGGATGCATCTACGTGCTGAAGATTCGGTAAGTCTATGCACATTATCTGCACTGTTCCGTGTTCAATGTTAAGTTAGTGGGGAATTTGAGAAGGAGCACAAATCTCGACAAAGTGCGGTCGTTCGCAGATGTAATGGAAACAAGGACGAAAGATCGGTTGTTTAGGTTTAAGCTTAGGTATCGGCAAAAACGACAGCCATTAACGGTCGAAAGCCATGAATGCAGAGCGCACAGGAAAGATCGCTTGTGTTTCGGTTTAGGCTTAGGTATCGGCGATAACGACAGCGATCATGAGTCGACGAGCACGCGAGCATAGCGCATTGGAACGATCGGTTGTGTTTTGGTCTATGCTTAGGTATCCGCGAAAAGGATTTTCATCGTCAATCGACGAGTACGTAAATATAATGAACAGGAAAGATCGGTTGTGTTTAGGTCTAGGCTTAGGTATCGGCGAAAACGAGAGCCACTAACGGTCGAAAGCCATGAATGCTGAGCGCACTTGAAAGACGGTTGTGCTTAGGTCTAAGCTTAGGTATCGGTGAAAACGACTGCCATAAGCAGTCGAAACACGTGAATTCACAACGCACTTGACACGGATCAGTTGTGCGTACGTCTACGCTTCAGTTTAGGCGAAAACTACTGCGACGAAACGGGCACTTGCGCAGCTGCACACATAACTGCTTGCTTAGGAATGAAACCGACTGTAGCGTCACCTACACTGGGTTATATCTGATTGGTCGAAAAGTACGTCAACTCGGGTCAAAATGGCGTCGGCGCTATACAAAAAAAGTACCCATTGTTCTTCCAGAAAACCTAATTAATCCGCTTAACTTGGTACCGCGCAAACACCTCTTCACCTGCGTACTGACGCCTATGTTTCTGTAAACCATCGAACATTCGTTTTACAGAAACCGTGCTCAAACCCGCATTGGTCCCCGTGCTGAAACCCGCATTGGTCCTCGTGCCCAAATCCGCATTGGTCGCTTAACTGGCCTATCGCAGTGCGGTAAAGTGCGCGCAGTCGCCTTTTCCGAACAATACATTGCGCAAGCAAGGTATTGTCCTAAATGATGAGCAAGTTATTGGCCAGATAACAGACAAGACGCCAATCGTCCACAGTTTCCTTACGATCTTCCGTTATTCCATTGCAACGCTCCTTTCCAAGTATTATCGTGTTTCGGTAAATTGAAGAGATCATCTTCCTGCCCATACCCTTAATCCAACCATTGAGACTCTGCTCCATGTTTCCTCATCGCGCTCCACGCAATTTCTGCGTCCATTTCCAACTCATACGCTGCCTTATTCCATCGCAACGCTTCTTTCCAAGTTTTATCGTGTTTCTCCCAAGTTTAGCGCACACGGTGCAGTGGCAAGACGAGAGGTACGGTAGGAACGAACCTGCGTGAGGTTACGGTAGAGCGTTTTTTGGTGGTACAAGAGTGTAGACGAAGTAAAATGTTTTGCTGGTTGTTCCAATTTGGTTTCCCGTGAGTCAGATGGAACCCGACGGACCCAGCAATGCCGAGGCCGTTACATCAGCTGCTGCTTTAAAGCTGCCTGTGTTTTGGCACAAAGCGCCTAAGCTCTGGTTTTCTCAAGCTGAGGCCCAATTTCGTATCCGCAAGATTACGTCTTCTCTCACGAAGTATTATTACACGATCGCTACCGATGTCAACGACCTTCTGGTTCCCGATACTGCTGACCCTTACTTAGTCAGAGCTGCTCAACCGTTTCGACGATTCTGTGGAAGAACAATTTCGACGACTCACAGGCAGTGACGATTGCAGACCGACTCAAATGTTAGGAGATGTGCCGAGCAGGGGACTCGCTTTTACACCCCAACGGACCACTGTTGCAGCGACTGTTTCTAGAACGATTGCCTGTCAACATTCGCCTACTGCTAACGGCTAGCACGCATACGTTATTGGACGCCGTTGCAGCGCAAGCGGACGAATGAATGGAAATCAATGAATGACATAGCTGCAGTGTGCGCCGCGTCGCAGCAGGACAGTGGCAGCCATAACGTTGAATCGATCGAGAGAGCCACATTTGCCGTTTGGAAGAAGAAATACGACAGTTACGTTTACGCTCACCAAGAAGGTCTGATACTCGCCTGTCGCCAAGACGTTGTCGTTTATCTACGCCGCCTGGACGACAGCAACGTCTATGCTTGGTGCTTCTGCACGGAGCTGTCGCCCACCATGTTCCTTCCAGGGAAACGGTACATTTGGAGTGTGACGGCGGTACGACTTCCAAACCGCCGTTTCTTTGTACAAGACCGTTTGTCCGGTCTCCGTTTCTTGGTGGACACAGGATCAGAGGTCAAGATCATCGCAAAGGAAAAGCGAACATATTATCCGGACATCGGCAAGTCATTTCAATTGTTTGTGGCCAATGGCACCCGCATTCCCACATTCGACTCACGCACGCTATTAGACGACCTCGGTCTCTCCAAACGGTTCCGTTGAGAATCACTATCGATCACCGTTGTAATTCCTTAGACGCTATGAATAGCGCAAATGTGGACAACCGTCTGCTTACTGCCCTATCAAAGGCGGCGCTGGACCATTTGTCAAAAAGTTCAACCGTCTGCTTACTGCCCTATCAAAGGCGGCGCTGGACCATTTGTCCAGCGTTTGCACACGTAACAGCTAACTCCTTTCCGCGTGCTGAATCATCGGAATCTTTCTCTGTGGACGGGTCGACTGCATTCTCTGTAGCGCTCGCTTGGCATTATTCCCCATTGAGTAAAGGTGCCGCTGAACAAGGAAGAAGAAAATAACTGGACGAAAAACAGTGGAAAGAAGAAGAGAAAAAAGACCTGAATTGGCGCATACACGATCCATCCCCTTTCATAGCAGATCGTTGAATGTTCATTAGTCGCTGTCTGGGGTGTGTGCGAGCCCGAAAGCTCCGAGTTGTTTCAAATAAAAGGTTAAACGGTGCAAGTCGTACTAATATACCTTATCATATGTAACTACACCGCTGCAAAGAATCCAGTTTTCAAGCCACGAGTGTTTCCTATTAACAGCAACAGTTTCTTTTTTGGGAATCAGTTCGATTGTGCGCGCGAGTATTAACATACCTATATGCAGAAGGAATTAATGCATTAACGCAAAGTGGCTGACGCGACAGCTCTCGCTCCGAGTGAATGAGAACTCTCACTTTGCCCTCAAGGGGATCCCTGATTTTTGTACAGCTATAATGATTCCAGTGTGGATTTAAAAGTACAAAGTTACTTCATTGTCTAACTTGCTTCTGAATTTTACATTTTCCGTCAGTTTGAGCATAGTTGGAAAGTTGTGTCGCAAAATCCAATGCGCTCCTTGGAGCTACGAAGAGCGGAGAGTAACAACAAAATGGGCAATTGATGGTTCAAGGCGACAACCTGGAATGCTACCGTCACTTCATTCGCTGAGTGGCAAATTGCAGTTTCTAAATTGATTACACTTTGTTCAATTAAAATTACCACTTAGGCTACAAGGGCAAATGTCACTGCTTCAGACTTGCGTCCGTTAGCAACGAAAACATTTCATGCAATTGCCAAGCGTTAAAAACTCGTCCAACAGTCGAAACAGCGAAAAGTGCACTAACTGAGCCAATAGCTTCTGACTCGACAAGGGAAGCCTGAAAATGGCTAATAAATGTGAACTCTGCTGCGCAACAGTGAAAACGTGGTTGACAACAAACAACGACTTGATCCGAAGTCCTTAGACAGTGCAAATGCACTTTCCACGCGCCAGAAAACGATTGCAAATGTACGGCCTGTAAGAGTTATCCCAAGTTAAACGGACAAACTTGAAATAGCCGCTGCGAGAATCAGCTAGCACGAGCAAACTTCATCTGCCACACTATATGACGCAATATTGCCTCTTGTTAACATTTTATCACGGACGAATGCAAAACACATATACGTACATAGCCAAATGAGTACCTTTTCTTCAAACAAGCAGCTCGTACGGTTCAATCAACGAAGAAGTGAAAATACTTCTGGAGAAGCGTGAACATCCTTCGACGTGCAACAGCTGAATATCTCAGAACACGTTTGCCGGCAGATTAAGCTTACAAGATCCGCTGACAAACAATGCAACCGTTACAAGAAGCAACAAGCAATCGCCCTGCAGTAACGACTCGAAGAAAATGGCATCCGTTTTCCTGGCGGTAATGGACCAAAGGCAAGAGAACGTTTCGTGCATTTGGCGGATGATACTGCAGAATTCAAAGGGCACAAATAAGTGCGGTTGTACCTCGTTTCAGTCGTAGTCGGGTTCGGGAATATATACAGGAACGTGGACCTCGGGGGCCCGCTTCCACATGGCGAACCTCCGAGGCGGTCCGTTATTCGTGTACGCGCAATCATTGTACAACGAAGATGCGTAACCGTTTTGCTTCTGTTGACCGGCACGCCCACTGTTAGCACTGCAACATTTTGCAATCAACCCTTAGTAGTGAGATCATCAGGTACGCATAAATTGTCAGGTTGAAAAGTTTGCTTCGTGCTTCGCCACATACAATAACGGTGGAGAGCATTAAACATCCGCTGCCGCAGTTCGGGAAAAACTTCAAAGCGACCATTTCGAAAGAAGAACGACGCGCTTCAAAGTGAAAAGTTTGTTTTGCTCACCTGACAACTTTGGCGAGGCCGGATTGCGCCGCCGGAAGCGCTGAATCATCACGACACCAAACGCCGGACGATGACGTGGGTGTACGATTCCGCTGGCCAACCGTTGAAAAGCTAATACTTGATCCATCCATGGAAGGCTCTCGAGCACGGCTTATCTGGTCCGAGCTGCGATCCAAACGGCTTTCCAAATCGGCAATCCAGCTGAAGTCAATTTCGCTGTGCATATCTGCCGTTGGTGTCTGGCTATCCGCCGCAGACTTATCCATGTCCGCTTGTTCGACCGATCGACGATCGTTTCCAACGCTGACGGCTGAAGACCATTCGGCGCGATCTTCGCTCGATCCGAAATAGAGCTGTTTGACAGGAAACTGAACATGACTATTCATCTGCTTGTCGTACGATCCATCCATACCGGGCCCTAAGGGATAGGAACCGGCGTCGGACAAGCTTTGCTGCCTGACCAAAGTTTCACTGACGGGTGCCTCCGAACATTTCTCTTCTTCCAATAAGGACTGCTTGGACAGGTCGCTGGCACGTTCCATCTTTTCCGCTTCGGCCAACAATCGAGCATTTCGTTCCATGATGGTCTGCGCGTCCGTTGTGACCACAACCGTCCTTTCCTCCGCCTGTTTACCACTTTTCAATCCGTTGGCCAACGTCGGCTGTGCTTTCGCCTTGTGCTCCGAGTCTGCAATCGGGCAGTCGAGCGCTTCAACATCCAACTCTTCAACGTAGATGCTTCGGCCCGAAGCGGCAGACGGTGGACGATTTTGGCTTTTCGGAAGGGCGTCTACCAGGTGAGGACGCAAAGAGGTATTGAACTTGAATAAACGACCACCAGGCTCGGAGGGGCTTTCGCCAATGCGACCACGCAGAGCCGTGGACGTCTTTGCTTGAGGAAAATCTACGGATGAGGTGTGCCGTCGCAGGGTTGGTTGATCGCAAAGCGCCTCGACGCTATGCGACCTCGGTGGCGCCGGCATACGTGCATGTACCGAAGGGAAAAAGGAACGCTGCTCCAAAGGTAGACCATACCCTTTGGGCAACCAAGGCGACGGTACCTGCTGCCACATTGCTCCTGGTGGGTAGTAGCAAGTGGTCATTGGATGTGGGTAGAAAAGGTGCTGCTGAGATAATCCATTGGCATAATACGGATGCAAGGATACTTGACGCGACGTAGCCGAGGACAGGTCCTTCCGTGGCATCGGTGAAGACGACTTTGACTGGAAACGCTTCTTGCGTTTTTGATTCTTCTCAGACGGAGCCAATGATCGCTGGCGCAATATGGTCCCTTTCTTCTTCTTCTTCTTCTTCTTCACTTTCTTCTCACTGTCATTGCCAACGGCCGGGATGGCTCGATCATCGGCATCTGCTGGCACGACGACTACTGTGGAACGGTCGTTACTCTTCCTGCCGTCAGCAACTTCAGTTACAGAAGTCGCCGTAGTTGCATGTCGGTTGCCCATTTTCGACCGGTCGACAGGTAAAAAATATGATCAACTGCCAATAGTCACTTCTTCGACAATGGTTCTCCCGAAAGCGGTTTGTTGACCTCGGTTAGTCGGAGAAAATTCGACGACGGCAACGTCGGACGAATGGTGCCGTGCCGACCGAGTGCATTTGGACAAGTTGGCCGGTGAAGGAAAACGGGTGGCCCGTTGCTGAAAAAACCCGAATCGTAAATGCTATTGGTGTGATCGTCGAGAAATCAGGTTCTCGTTGCGCAAATAGCGGGAAAAGCACCTCGAATACGACCACCAATAAGACATTGGAGAAACCGGCTCATTGGCCTTCGCTTCCCAGCGGCAAGGGTACACACCTCCTTTTGGCCAGCGGACACGCCGTTCGCCCGACAAAGAGCATGCAAGACCTTGTGACCACTTGGGCCCCCCGTTGCTACACAGCCGAAGAAATCAGTGGCGGTCAAGACGATATAGCCGGTACGTTAAGAAACAAGTTTTCACGAAGACAAGTTTTCCAATGCACGCGAGCGCGCGCACGCTCGTGACCTTGCCCGAAGCGACCATGGTATGTATCTCTTCCTGCAACGAGCGACATCTGGCTCTCATCCGCATTCCTTCGAAGCCATCCCATCTTCCTCCACTGTGTCCAGTTTGACGTGTCGTCTCACTTTCACTAGAACAAGACACCACAACAATGTCTTCTTTGGGCGCGGTGCTTTCGGCCAGCAACTGCAAGCCGCTGTGATCTGCCAAAATTGTTGCGCTTAGCATTTGAGTTGTCGTCAAAATTGAACTGACAGTTGCCGTACAAACGCGTCAAACCGTAGCAATTTGCATCGGTTGCAAATTGACCCGTTACGGTTTTGCCACAGTTTTGGGCGAACCGTTTTCGTTCAAATACGGTGAAGCACAATCACGTAGCAAAGCGTCAAACGGCCTTTGGCTAAGCCCAATTTCGGAAGAGCCGGAATTGCAACGGCAAGGAAGCAGAACCGAAGAACAACCGAAAGGAGTGCCAAAGTACACTCAGCGAGTGGGTGGGTGGGTGGACTATTACTTGCGACGTAAAGGAAGAGCCGAAAGTGCTACGAAGCAATGATGCCTAAACACCGCCTTTGTGCACAATGACAGATACACCCTGCAAGTGGGGCGTTCTTCTTACCGCCAATGCCCACCCTAAATGGACAAAAGTGGCTACATTTGTTGACACCCACCCGAGAGGCAAGTTGAACGTCCGGAACGGTCATAAATGCAAATTTCCCCTTGCCCCGACGCACCTTCAAGTGCTTACGACCCATATTTAGTAGCGGTGAAGCAGGCACCATTGCCAATGGTAATTAAAACTAACCAGTCGGTTGAGCGATGGCCCAAATCAGTCGAACGCACAGAACGCCGACGGACAAATTGGGTTACCATTTATGGTCGCCCTTTCTCAACCGGCTAAGTTATAAGAAATGCAGCGACATACGAAAAACCGGCGAAGCTGTGCAAATCAAATGTGTCAACAATCTGACCACGAAGCCTCCCCTCTCCCCGTCTACCACAGACCAGAACAACCTCATTGCGATCAAGGCAAGCCGAAAACCGCTTTCTCGGTTTTCGGCAACTATGCTGACAACATCTGGAGGCCGCCCCCTAATGGGAAAGAAATGGAATGCTCACATGAAACAAAAGCAAAACCTTCCTTCGCGAAACGCCATTTCGCCTTACCTATTGGCTACCGGTTCCACCGTCGGCGTTCGAACGATAAGAAAAGTTCAGCAAATGGAACGACCAACTCAGGTGGCCGGTCAATCAACTTTGCACTTACAAATATGCGCCGTGACTTCGCGGTCAGCGCGAACAACGCAGCCACCGCGGCGTAGCGTGTCGCAGCCGGTTGGTGTAAAATTTTATTTCGTGCTGAACGACAGCGGCAACGGTCGGCTTTCAACAAAAGTGGAATCCCCTTGAATTGAAAGCCTCCAACAGCCTGAAAAGATATGGCCATAGATGCAACCGGTCAATCGCGGCGCCAACGTACAGAAGAAAATCGTTCTCGTCCATCGTTCTGGCGCGTCGTTCCTGGAAGTTGCCGCTGACTAGAGCTTCCATCACGGCTGCTTTGATGTTGAAATCGTCGACTATCGCCTACCAATGCATGCACTGATAATGCAATCAAAAAGGCGCACTTAAACAAGCACGGGCAACGCACGATGTTGTGAACGGAACAGTGAACGCGGTAGTTCTTATCAATCAAATCCAACACCTTCTTTTTGCCGAACGTGGAACCCAAGGTCTTATTTTTCCGCAGAAAGGCGAGACGAAGCAAGCCATCCCATTCCTACGAACAGAGGAAACGAAGTTAAGTTGAACGAAGCACGAAGAAATGGAAACTTGCCTTAAAATTCACAGGAGGGGGCGGCATCTTGACTTCGATTCGCACGACACTGGCGTCCACCTTGGGCGGAGGACGGAAGTTGTTCTTGCCAACGCGCATTACAAGGTGGACTTTGGCCAGCAGTTGAGTATTTACCGACAGACGACAGTACAATTTATCTCCTGGTCGGGCGACGAGTCGCTGCGCAAACTCGCGCTGGAACATAAGCACAGCACAGCTGGAAGGGTATACGATGCTGAAATGGGAAAACACAAGTCGTTCTTACCGGAATGGCGGCCTGTGCAGAAGGAGGCGAAAAATAAAGGGCGAGGAAATCTAGAAGACTCCGTCGTAAAGAGGCGAACAGCCGGGCAAGGCGATTTACTTGAAAAGGTAGATTGGCAACGCAAACGTCGAAGAACGGCCATTGTACCTTGAGAACGTCGCCCGGCACTATCTCGAGCTTGGATTGCATTGATCTAAGAAAAAATGTCGCGCCAGTGTATGCATATGCACAGGATAGCAAATGCTTACGTGCATTGAACTCGCTTCGTCAACTCTGCAACCAGGCGGTAGTCAATCTCGCAAGCGATCACCTGCAACGCAAAGCAGAACAGAATGGAGGAAACGCATGCGAACAAGACTTACGAACCTTCCTGGACCTTTCCAGCAATTTCACCGTCAAATTACCGGTACCTGGTCCGACTTCGAAAACGGTGTCGCTAGATTTAACTGACGCCTGAAAGTTGGCAGGGCCTGTAGATTTCGTTGCGACATTCAACACCCACGGAGGAAGTAACAAGGGCAAAATGAAGGTAAAAGTTACGCAAACATACAAACGATGGCAGGCCGCGCTTAAGTCAAAAATTCCCGGCGGCTGACGGACTCCAAATACTTAATCACCTACAACGTTTAATGTTACTGTCCCCAGACCGCATTCGCTTACCGGTGGTAGCGAAACGACATTTCATGGGAGCTTTACAAAAATCGAGTATTTTCCAAGCGTAACTTGGTTGTCCAAATCCATCTGGTTGAAGAGAAGCTACTCTTTCGAAAATACTTGCCGTCAAACGTTCCCGCACTACTCGACATTTCAAACAGGTTATCAATGGGATAATGTCAATGAAACTAATCATGTGTCAATACATCTTCAGATACTACTATTTACGCAACAAGGGAGGTTTCATGGCAAGCAAAATAGCTTTCATTTTCGTCAGCAACCGCAAAATAAATAAACAACTTGCGTTCCCACGTGAGACCCCCTTGAAGAGAAAGAAGAACTTCACTGGCTGGAACGCAGCATTCGGAATAGCTGCTTTCCATCCTCGGCGTTGCAACTTCAACTTATTCGGACGGCAGGCATTCGTGATTAGCAGGTACAACGCATCAGACGGCATAATTCCAACAGCACAACTGTTGCCAATGAAGCATCTCCTTTTGCCTGTTCTAAAGGGCTTCACGACGTAGAAATTTATGCCGGAAGCTTTAACAAATGAACGTTCGGGTCTTATTGCGGGTTTCCTCTGCTCCTACAGCGAATTGCACAAAATCACATTTGGGCACGCGCAAATAGCTCAAACATAAGTTTATTGACCATCGTGCGATTCGCACTGGCCCAGCTATTGGGCTTCGAAAGTCAAGCCGCGTATTCAAAGCTAGCCTGCCTTTTCATATTAACTGCCAACCAATCGGAGTCATGGATATCGTAAGGTGTAGGATAATCTAAATCGCCCTGGGCAAAGCTTGGATTCACATAGTAGGGGACAGGCATGTGCCCAGCCCAGAACTCTCGCGGGACGCCAACGAAACCGGCATATGGTACACCGACGACTTAGCCATGTATCGGATCGTTGCAAAATTTATGAATCACGATTGGGAAACCAGGCCGGCAACTACCTTTCTGGAGAATGCAAGCCTGGCTCATGAGGCATGCGAAAGCATCTTTCTTCGCTCTGTCATTGCATCTAATGTTGGACGCAACGTATTCGACAAATTGACAGCCGCTGTTGGCCAGCCCGCTTCATGGCCTGGGGATACAATTTGCGGAGTTTGGCTAAGCCTCGTTGCCGAACAGCTACGCAACTTGGGTTGAATGCCTACAGCAAATCGGGCTCATAGAAGCACTATGTCTGGCATATGGCCTGGTGGCCTGTCGGCTTTCTCACTCAAGGACTCCGAATTTCTCCGAAACACGAATGGTCTATCAGGATATAAGTTTTTTGGGTTACTTTACATCATCGATGGCGTGAAACGTTACATCTTGAACAAGTGTCAGAACAGTAACCTTTCGTAGCTTTCGGAACTCTCTTGTTCCGTCTTCAGCGAATGTTATCAAAGATTCTTCTTGGCTAACCTATTCTAAGCAATAAAATAAACGAATTCACTTTTCCAATGACCGACCGCCGTTCTTCATTTCTATACTTCAAGCGTTTTGAATCTGCAATTTTCGGGGCCTGTCATGACGCCACTTCAGCGGCAAGATTTTGGAAATCGCGCGAACAAGTATGCAACGTAGCTGCCCTAATTCTGCCGTTCGAGACTGAACATGAGACCCCGAAAGATACGAAATCGAAAAACTTGAAAGTAAAGAGCGATGTGCAGTCGTCCAAAAGCATGAATGACCAATTACAACGTTTCAAAGCGTCCCATTTTCAACCCGACAAATTATATACTTAAAAGAGAATCGTTGGGAAATTGGATTCTTGGGATCAACAGGGAGTTCACCTTGAAATACCGATTCACTCGGCCATTCCCCGAAAAAAAATTTTCTCGCAAAAATAAATTCCAGCAATCGCGATTTGTTTGCACCGCTCTCAACCTCATATACGCAAGCAAAGACCATGCCCCTTGTGATGCCCAGCTAGTTTCGGAACAAAACTTGAAAATCACTACAAAGTAAATCGCCTTTTGCAATTAGAACACGCCCAAAACGAGGAAGATTGTTTGAAATGCGCAATTCTTACTTTGGAATGAGCATTTTCTCAAAAGAATGAATAATTTAGCGCTGCTTTAGGATGAAAACTAAACGCACGCTTTTAGCTAATCACAGCGATAGACACGTAACGCAATCAAGCAGCAAAATTACCCAACTGTCCCGACCAGTTAGCACGGGTAAGCACAGAGAAGTTGACTCAAACTTTTGGAGTGTGCATGAGTCAACCTTTACAATACCAAGCTTGTACTAATATTAATAACGGGCAAAAGAGCTGCGCAACGATTTTCTGTTTAGCGACATAAATGGCGTAATTAACTGTGAACTTACCTTTTCAACAATGCTGCTCACAACGAGGGGATTTTTTAAAATATGCTGTCCAACTTTCGTATCGAACGATATGCCTGCAAACATGTACTGGCTGACAGAAGCAAACAGCAGAACTGCTGTCACCTTGCTTCCGTTCGGAACGGCCCTTGTCTTGCCTATTTCGTTTTCTCGCTTTCGGCATTGCTTGTTCTCTCGTGGATAACGTTCGGAAGTAGAACAAAAATGAACCAGCAACTCAGACTATGAGCAACATGCACGAGAAACACACGTGCTACCCCAAAGAGCATGAAAACAACAGTTACGGGCCATTGAAGCAGACTTTCAGCAATAACCGCTTACCGACCGTCGCTTTGGCATTACCTTTGAATACGGTCACTTAAATACAGTAAGAAAGAAACGCAGGTTTTACATTATTATAGTCCGTGTAATATTAAACGAGCAACCACTACTTCTGGTCAAACTATTTTCTGGTCTTTTCTGATATCAGGACAGTACCTGCGCGTCATGCCAAACAACAGCCTGCAGAACGTTCCGGAGCCTTTGGTTTAGCTGCCCTTGCTACAGTATGCCATGACGTAATTACGTAACCCATTGGTACCGTGACGTAACGAGCCAGCTGCCGAAGCGCCGAACGAACTCCGATCGCCGCGCCACCTGGTAGAGTCGAAAGGTGATTTTGGGAGGCGCTGCTGCGGGACTCTGCTTTTCGCCGTAGAGCTAGCGGGATGCGTGGTGTGACAACGAAGATGCGCTGTAGTCTCGGAAGCGAAACGTTGCACGCGAGCGTCTTCTTGTGACGTATTGTAGGCGAAATATTACATGAGCATAGTTTTTCTATTATGCAATTTGTGAATTTGTAACTTTAGCTGTAGGTGAAAGTTCGCTCTGTATATAGGTATGTTAATGCTCGCGTGCACAGTCGAACTGATTCCCAAAAAAGAAACTGTTGCTGTTAATAGGAAACACTCGTGGCTTGAAAACTGGATTCTTTGCAGCGGTGTAGTTACATATGATAAGGTATATTAGTACGACTTGCACCGTTTAACCTTTTATTTGAAACAACTCGGAGCTTTCGGGCTCGCACACACCCCAGACAGCGACTAATGAACATTCAACGATCTGCAATGAAAGGGGATGGATCGTGTATGCGCCAATTCTGGTCTTTTTTCTCATCTTCTTTCCACTGTTTTTCGTCCAGTTATTTTCTTCTTCCTTGTTCAGCGGCACCTTTACTCAATGGGGAATAATGCCAAGCGAGCGCTACAGAGAATGCAGTCGACCCGTCCACAGAGAAAGATTCCGATGATTCAGCACGCGGAAAGGAGTTAGCTGTTACGTGTGCAAACGCTGGACAAATGGTCCAGCGCCGCCTTTGATAGGGCAGTAAGCAGACGGTTGGACTTTTTGACAAATGGTCCAGCGCCGTCTTTGATAGGGCAGTAAGCAGACGGTTGTCCACATTTGCGCTATTCATAGCGTCTAAGGAATTACAACGGTGATCGATAGTGATTCTCAACGGAACCGTTTGGAGAGACCGAAGTCGTCTAATAGCGTGCGTGAGTCGAATGTGGGAATGCGGGTGCCATTGGCCACAAACAATTGAAATGACTTGCCGATGTCCGGATAATATGTTCGCTTTTCCTTTGCGATGATCTTGACCTCTGATCCTGTGTCCACCAAGAAACGGAGACCGGACAAACGGTCTTGTACAAAGAAACGGCGGTTTGGAAGTCGTACCGCCGTCACACTCCAAATGTACCGTTTCCCTGGAAGGAACATGGTGGGCGACAGTTCCGTGGAGAAGCACCAAGCATAGACGTTGCTGTCGTCCAGGCGGCGCAGACAAACGGCAACGTCTTGGCGGCAGGCGAGTAACAGACCTTCTTGGTGAGCGTAAACGTAACTGTCGTATTTCTTCTTCCAAACGGCAAACGTGGCTCTCTCGATCGATTCAACGTTATGGCTGCCACTGTCCTGCTGCGACGCGGCGCACACTGCAGCTATGTCATTCATTGATTTCCATTCATTCGTCCGCTTGCGCTGCAACGGCGTCCAATAACGTATGCGTGCTAGCCGTTAACAGTAGGCGAATGTTGATAGGCAATCGTTCTAGAAACAGTCGCTGCAACAGTGGTCCGTTGGGGTGTAAAAGCGAGTCCCCTGCTCGGCACATCTCCTAACATTTGAGTCGGTCTGCAATCGTCACTGCCTGTGAGTCGTCGAAATTGTTCTTCCACAGAATCGTCGAAACGGTTGAGCAGCTCTGACTAAGTAAGGGTCAGCAATATCGGGAACCAGAAGGTCGTTGACATCGGTAGCGATCGTGTAATAATACTTCGTGAGAGAAGACCTAATCTTGCGGATACGAAATTGGGCCTCAGCTTGAGAAAACCAGAGCTTAGGCGCTTTGTGCCAAAACACAGGCAGCTTTAAAGCAGCAGCTGATGTAACGGCCTCGGCATTGCTGGGTCCGTCGGGTTCCATCTGACTCACGGGTCACCAAATTGTAACAACCAGCAAAACGTTTTATTGCGTCTACACTCTTGTACCACCTAAGAACGCTCTACCGTAACCTCACGCAGGTTCGTTCCTACCGTACCTCTCGTCTTGCCACTACACCGTGAACGCTAAATGTAAGTTTCCGAGCTGCCGCTGATGAACGATTGCAAATGGTGAAAGCTTTACTGTCAAAGAGAGAATAACCGTCACGCACTGTCCGTCCCGAGGTTCATGCCACCTCTCACCCTTCGTTGTCTCATCAGCGGGAGCGCTTTAAATCGGTCGACGGATTTAAAACGGTGTTGCCACTTTATGCTCCTGGACACGCAACCGTTGGCACACTCCCCCCTGACACTCAAGTGTCACAACAGGTGCACCTCCGGGCTCTGCGCGGTCGCGACGAACGCCTCATCCCAACGGGCTCCTTCTCTAATACTCTGACCAGACGCATCGTCAGTGGTTCGTCTTCCGCAAGCGTTGACTGCGCTTCTGGTAGGGTGAAGTGGAGAACGAGCTCATTGTACTCATCGTCCTTGGGCGGCTCCTCTTTGCATGACTCATCGGATGGTGCTCGATGACGCAAATCTCGCACATGTCGGGGGGTAACATCAACCATCACGGCCTGGCGAGAAGGAATTCCTGTCACCGTACCTCGGTGATACCTGGAGACGCAACGAGCTCCGGTAGGTTTCACCCATACCTTCTGTCCAACGTAGAGCGCAGCGCCAAGTTGATCTTCTTCGGGAAGCCGATGAACTTCTCGGATCCTTACATCGTACCAGTACACCGCAGCAGCCGGCGTCGACGACGCGCTGCAATCGTCCCGGGGAGTGACGTTATAGAGGTAGACGGCCTCTGATATTGAACATCCCTTTCGCGCAGCGATCACCTTGACAGATCGATGGCAGCGCTCCACAATGCCATTCCCTGATGGGACGTATGCGCACCTGAAGCGCACTTATTGCCAACAACCTCTACTTGCTTTATTGTACCCATGCCGTCCTCGTCGAAACAGACAAGCGCAGCGTGGTTGCTCCCTTTATACCAAGGAACGCCGAACACGGTGAGCACTCCTCCGTTGGAGTTGAATTGGTAACCGTCGTCTACCACCTGATGACTACGGACGATCAGTCGGACTTTGTTGTGCGCGCAGAAAAGCTCAGCCGCCATGGGCCCAAACGAAAAGGTCTTTCCTCGATCGCTTGGAATCCATCCGGGAACCGCTTCGGTGGGATCCGCCCAAAGCAAATCGTATAGCATACCTGACTCCAGGGAAAAACGCTAACGTTTTACCGAAGTCAGGTATGCTATACGATTTGCTTTGAGCGGATCCCACCGAAGCGGTTCCCGGATGGATTCCAAGCGATCGAGGAAAGACCTTTTCGTTTGGGCCCACGGCGGCTGAGCTTTTCTGCGCGCACAACAAAGTCCGACTGATCGTCCGTAGTCATCAGGTGGTAGACGACGGTTACCAATTCAACTCCAACGGAGGAGTGCTCACCGTGTTCGGCGTTCCTTGGTATAAAGGGAGCAACCACGCTGCGCTTGTCTGTTTCGACGAGGACGGCATGGGTACAATAAAGCAAGTAGAGGTTGTTGGCAATAAGTGCGCTTCAGGTGCGCATACGTCCCATCAGGGAATGGCATTGTGGAGCGCTGCCATCGATCTGTCAAGATGATCGCTTTCCTTCTCGTACGGGGTATTTTCAAATATCAAAAATTCCTCTACACGGTATCCACCGTTATGGTAATAAGCTTTTACTGGCAAAGCTTTCAGGCATAACATTTGCCCGTCTTCAGTGCAAAAACTGACGGCCACCGCCCAGGTTGGTCAGTCAGTCTACAAGCACTCCTGCTCAGCCGACATAGGCAGATGCTACATCAGTTGGGTCATACCTTTGACCGCGTTGATTTCGCAATCCGCCCTAGTCAGCCGTGCAGAAGCACGAGCTTCACAATCGACCGCCCCGGACAGTGTCAACACGACAAATGACAGCGGTGAGATCTCTCGAACGAAACGCGTCGAAGCTTGGTAGCTTAAACCGAGAAGGGTTTAAAGTTTCTTCCATGATCTTGACCATCTTCTTTCCGCTCCTCTTCCGTTGGTGTCTCTTTGATGGCCGCTGTGGAGTACTTTGGGCTCGTGTTACCCTGTTGGTTCAAGAGTATCTTCTTTCCTCCTCATACGGCGTATTTTCAAATATCAAAAATTCCTCTACACAGTATCCCCCGTTATGAAATAACAAAGTTTCTCACACGGTATACACCCCGTTCTTGTACAAAAAACTTTTACTTGCAAGCATTCGGGTACCGCTCCTGTACCCGTCATCAGGCAACCACAAAATTATGTCCACTGCCCAGACAGCCGACGGTCCAGCAAGCTCCGCTGCTAGACCATCCGGGCTGGCGACATCAGCTATCAGGTACTACTCCTGTACCCGTCAAGCGTCTGTCACCCGCCCAGTCATTCTTGCAGAGAGCGAGCATCCCCATCGACCGACCGCGACAGTGACTCAACACCAACGGGGTTTATTTGAAACTGTTTGACACAGCCGCTGTAAACCTTCAACACAAATGATGTACTCTTTTTACACAATTTCTTCTGATCAGCCGTTTTTCCGATGCCGGTTTAATGGAGATGACGTAATGCGCCCGAGTAGACCACCAAAGCAGCAAAACCGTCTCAAAGCATTGATTAAATTCGGCGTCTGCTCGGTTATCCCAGGGAGAATACGTGATAAGATAAGATCAAGGCATGCGAATGCTGCTGGTTATCCATGTTAGGTGGACGATTAAATGTGGAGAAGGGCACAAATCCTGCAAACAAGTCATGCGACTTCATAAGGTGCGGGGCAAATTGGAGCTCTGCGGCCGTGCGCATTACGCCGCAGCGAAGTTCGCACGGCCGGCCAATCACGCACGACGAATAGAATCTCGTTCGTCCGGAAATGAGAGATAATATGCTCATTCAAAAAAAGCGATGGTCAGAAATTACATGAATTGGCGAACGCCATCGGTAAAAATCAATAATCCGAACACGTCATCGGAAACGACCGACGCAAGCTGTGACGTAGCTGGAACTAGCGTGGCTTACTGTACGGCGCGAAATTCTTGACAAGACCCCGTCTTTCCCTAAGCCAAAGCAGCTTTGCAAACAATAACTGCAAACGTCAAAGAACAAGATGCAGCCAAGGAAAAGTTTAATACTCATTACCGGGCGACGATAAAGCGTAAGTAAATACCGCGAGACATGACTACAAACGAACGCGTCCAGTGGACACGCTTACACAATGGGAAGCGACGTTTCCAACACGAACGATGGCGAGGGAAAAGATGAAAATGCCGCAAGAAGGTTGATGCCCCGTCGGCTTACGAACCATGCACGTATGGATAGGAGAAGAAGCGACACACAATTCGACAGTTCTGTTGAAAAACGAGATGGTACGGATTAAATTGCAAAGGAAAGATACACGCGGCTACGTGAAGTTTAAAAGAAAAGTAAAATATTCAACTCAAGCAGAACTGAAAGCGCCCCAACCGTAGATATTTAGCAAAAGCGAGGGCGAACACTGCCAAAGGATAGATGGCCATGGCAAAACGTGAAGACCGCTTCGACCGTACAATCTTGTCGCCTGTTTATTACACCTAAAAACACGCACAATTGAAAGGGAAGGCTTACGGTAACACTTCTACTGCACACACGTTGTCACTGCTAGTAGCGAGCAAACTTCTAACACTGTTGCAGCTTACCAAGAGCATTACCGAAACAATGTTCTAGCAAAGGGAAAACGACTTTGAGCAGTTGACGCAGGAAAAAATTGCTTCACCTACCGAAACTCACTGCTGACCGCGACTGTCTGTGCTTGGTTGGCTGTTGTCTGAAAACAAACAAGAAAATAACTTTGAGCAACAACGAGAGCACACGGTCAAGTGTTACGTTAATTTGCATAGCCGGATGCACTAGAATGTTGGCAACAGTTAGCAGTCGCATGCACGAGCAGTGGACTTTTTGTACGTTGCCATAACATACACATGTTCGTTCGCAAAGCATAATAAAGACTGATAAATTAATACGACAACACTGAAAGTGACATTTGCAGACGGCACAGAAGCTGTCACCGGACCCAATGACAATACAGTGTGGGACTATACAACTGGATGAGGCGGGAGGAGGGAACAACGAAAAAAGCTAACAGCGAAACAGGTGATGGATCAAATAAGGAGGCATAGACAAGAATGGGTTTCCTTTGGCAAAAGAGTTTTCAATGAGCACATGCTGCGTCTTGGAAGCGGCATGACGATAAAACTGCGCGAAGAAGGTCAGCGAACGGCAACAGAGAGGCAACGTTTGATCCATTATAACTGATAAAAGCGAACAGCAGCAGCAACAGCATCAGCAATAACACGAGAGAAAGACAAGGTAAGGAAGGATGAATAAAGCAAAAATTAAAACGTACGGCAACCGCAGCCTTCCGCCGTTTTAAAAGCCGTTCGCTATCCCGGCCCACCTCCGCGTGTCCGCACTGCACTTTCTCTAATACGCTACTGACAGGAAAAAAATAAACCATCCAACCGACGCCATACACCAAAGTTAAAAAGTAAATAAACAATAATTATGTAAATTGGGTAAAGGAGAGGACAACACAATCCAATGCTGCAGCAAAACAAGAAGAAAAAGTGAGCGGCGCCACAACGGAACGAAACGAAACGATTGGCATTGAACGGCGCAACAGTCCGCCATGTGAATGCGCGAGTGCGGTTGGTAGGAATACGTTCGGCGCATGCAGTGTGCATATATTTTACCTGCGACCTTTTTTTTAAAGCTGCACGGTTGAGTTGGGCTGAGTCGCAAGAAGAGATGTTCGACTCTCAAGCGTTCGAGCTGAACGCGTCGAGCGAGTCACTGCTGCCGTCTGAATCTGGAGATTTTCTCTCAACTCCATTACTACGGCGACGAGACCGACGATCTCCCTGCCTAAGCAGGGTCGGACGGCGTGGTTGATGATCGCCATCAGATAAATGATTGCGACTCGACCGGATTTCGCCGTACGATCGTCGGTACTCTCGTCGTTCAACAACGCTGTCCCCCTGAGAGGTGCGCGCCTGGCACCGGCTGCCGCCGAGAGAACCCGTTTCACTCGAATAACTAACCATTGGAAAAACGCCAGTAGATCCATCTACATCGCGCAAACCCGAAAGCTCCGTTGCACTTAAGCGGCGAACAACCGTCCTCGTTACGTTACCCATCTCATCTGTTGAAGTGAATTCCTCGTAATTCGGTGGGTGCGCGGACATTGAAGACTGCGCTGA
Source organism: Trichuris muris (assembly GCA_000612645.2). Classification (NCBI taxonomy): domain Eukaryota; kingdom Metazoa; phylum Nematoda; class Enoplea; order Trichinellida; family Trichuridae; genus Trichuris; species Trichuris muris. Next base: position 16,634,498 of record CBXJ02000086.1, on the reverse strand, counting down.
CGAATCGGCTGTACTAGTAAACCGTATTCTCGTACTAACCGGATCAGTTACCCGCGTGCTTACAGTACGCGTTATCACCTCCACACAGCCGTCATCGAGTGCACGATGAGTCTCAAAACGTGTAATCGTCGTAGCGAAGTCACCTCCCGCACCCATTCCACCTGAAGAAGAGATCTGAGGTGACGAGCTGCCGCCGATACCGACTGAAAATGGTAGTCTCGTTTCGTCAACTGGAGTAGACAGAGACTCCTCATCATCTGCGGTTTTGTAGTCACCACAGAGCGAGTCGCGCTCGCCTTCATCACCGTACTCTTGGAAGGAAGCAACCGTATCTGAGCTAACCAAATCGGACTTCTCTGCTGCTCCTATTTCCTGGCCATCGTCGGCCGACATCTCAGACGTACTACTCGCTATAAGGCTGTCCCTATCGCTGAGCGCGAAATCCCCTATAAATTTCATTCCAACGCCGCAGGGCGCTCCGCGGTCTACAGAACTGTCAGTGTCCGTCTGCTCGTGGTACAATCCCAGAGGTTCGCTGCTGACAAGGGAAATGGTGGGCATTTGAACCGATGGCTCTTCGCCATGTGACGACTGCACTGGCAATTCGCCCTCCAAAGAGTCGACGCTGGTCACCATGCAAGGCTCAACTTGGTCTTCAATACGCTCCATCGGGTATTCACTTTCTGGAATAAATTCAGGCGTTGTCATTCCTGAGTCCAACTTCTGCATCGAGTCCTCACGCTCGCCAAGGCTCAGGCTGTGCCGGTCAAAGCTCGCAGCCGTTTGCCTACCGCTCACCGAGCTCAGCTCCTCGGTTTCGCTTTCCTCCTTTATATCGGATAACAGCATAACGTCGACGGTGTCTCCATTCTGACCGTGGGTCTTTTCCTCACGGCCAGCGGTCACCGACTCGTCCAATTCTCGTTCCAAACGTTCAAACTCGGCCAAGGAGCTTTGAGAACCATTGCTGCACCGACGCTTCGCGTGGGCGGTCATCAGTTCCGCCTCCGAACCGCTAAGGCTGTCGCTTCCGCCACGAAGGCTAATCTCCCTCTCAAGTCGTTCGAACTCGAGCAATGACGCCGTGTCCGAGACGTTGTCAACGGAACCGTGCTTTGAGCGAACGCGCACTTTCAGTATCCTTCTCCGAGGAGAGTTGTTCTCTTCCTCGCTCGTCATCTCGAATGCTCCTTCGGCTGACCGAACGGAGACGGCCACCTCCGAGACAGGCGACTCTTCGGTAGGCTCAACGCCATCAAGGCTGTCTACAGATAGCGACAGCGTCTTCTCGTCGGTAGCTTGCTTTGTTTCGTCTCCACTTCGCTGGTGGCCGCCAATGGGCTCCTCAGCGGGAGCTACAATTGCCTCCTCTATGCCAGACGATGGGGTCATTTCCGTCACTGACACCATAACCCAATCACTGTCACTTTCCCGTGACAGCGTACTGCGCTCAGGGACCGCCGGCACTCTTTCGACCTGAGCCTCGCTACACTCGGGATCCTTTGGTTCGGCAAATTGCTGGGACGCCCCATGCTCAGGAGGAGAATGAACAACCTCCGATACGGACGGCTGAACCTTTTCTGCCGCAACGGCTGACGAACCGCTGCTCAGCTTTGTACCAACCAATACCTCCTCCTCGTCGTAAAGCGAATCGGGTGACAAACGACTAAATTGATCGGATGTTGAAACAGAGTCGCCACGCACCTCCTCCTGAACCGACTTAACAGGTTCTGGTCCCTCATCTGACGTTGCTTCCATTGTGGCTTCGGCAGCAGGGGAAACGTCCGATATGAACCCTCTGAAGGAATCCGGCGCTTCCTGGACCCACATTTTGCTCACGTGCCCTAAGGGTGACAGAGTGGACTCTGATTCTGTAACTTCATAGGCCTCGGGAATCGACTGCTTCCTAAGTGAGTCGCTGTCCACCAAGGGGATCCATAGCGACCCAGCGACAGGCTTTGCTATCGAAACTTCCTGCGGAATGTCATCGTCTGGGCGGAAAGATTCAGCTTCCAGCTCCTCGAGCTTTAGGGTTCCAACTGGGCACACATATTCTGACGAGCACTCGCCTTGGCCTATGTAACTTTCCATTTCCAATGTCACTTCTACCACATCTTTTGCATCACCGCTCGTCGATACAGAAACAACAGGCTCAGCATGGCTACGGTCCTCAGACCCAGCTTTTTGCTGTTCCAAAAGATAAACGCCTTCCAACGACTTCTTGTCATGTTCACCCGACAAAAGCGGTTCAGGTTTCGATGATGCTCCATCAACTGAAGTGCGCAAGCCACCGTAAAAGTGTTGCCCAGAATGTTCGCTGGTGAAATCGTAATTCGACTCGATTTGGGATCCACGTGACTGCGTTTCAAATGGTTCAGAAACGAGCTCTTCGTAGTTTAAAGGGTGAACGGCTACTTCGTCGAATCGTTCCGACGGAAACTCAGTGTCTGCTGGAAATGGAGTTTGGTCACCCTCGCTTTGAGAGGTGGCCGCATCAGTGACCTCGTCTGATGACAGAACTGTGTCGCTGGAGCCGGTCTCAGCCACTACCATCTCAGGGACTATTACGTCTGAGCCAAAACTTTCGCTGCCGCTATGGACAAGGCGGAAGCGCTCCTCCTCAAGTTCTTCATACCGTAGAACGTGCTCGACCTCAACGGCCGGATAACGCTCGACTACGAACTCCAGCTCATGTTTTGCGATTATATCCTCCTGTAACCCTTCCTCCATGTCCTTCTCTTTGTCCGTTTCATGATCGTCCAAACTGATTAATCTGCCGGCAGAGTCAACATGCTCTGAGAGAACCGCTGACGAGCTATCGTACTTTACGAGCCTCTCGTTTTCGTCCAATTTTGCAACGCCTTCATGGGAACCACCGAAGTCCGACTTAGGTGTACCTTCGGGCACCCCGCTCTCAGCTTCTGGCGACACCAAATACGGTTCAATTGGTTCAGCAAGCCACTTCTCATACCCATGCACTTCTACTGTGCGCTCAGCACCACCTTCGCTCGCTATAGAGCGGTCTTGCGGGCTCTCCGTCTCGGCTGAGGAATCCTGCTTAGGCGTGTGGTACTCCGCGCTGAGAGAAGTGTCAGAAGACGTTCTAGTTGCTTCGCCCGCAAAGTTACCCTTTTCCGACATAGCCTCAAGGAAAAATGCGGTTTCTTCGATTGCACTGTCCCTTTGCTGTTGGGTGATCAAATATTCGATTCCCTCATGCTCTTGTTCCTGCTGTTCTGATCTATGTTCGGACTGTTGGTCTTCAGGACAATAAGGGGTGGCAACCATGCGTTCCTCCTGCTGCTGCTCAAAACTCAGCCATCTGCAGTGTTCAAGTGCAGCCTCCTCCGGAAGGTTCAGGTCGAGTGATTCCTTGGACCCTTCGTGACGCCTTCGCTTCTCATCTTGTGTATCCCAACGGGGACGGCAGATTTCACCAGTTTCCTCTTCTGGACGATAAAGATTAGAAATACTTGAAGTGAAAGGTAGCTCAGTGCTTGTTACATGCTCGCCATCAGGACCCTGCCCCACCCTGACCTGTTCAAACTGCCTGTCCGCCTCAGTTTTGGTCATTAGCCTGCTGCTTTCGACGCCACCACCTTCGAAAGATGCAGACAAACCGTCTCCTTCGACTGCCACCTGTTCTTCAGGCAACGAACCTTCTACTTCACAAGTACTCAGATCAACTGAAGAGCGCCTACGGTCAATCTTATCAGCAGGAGACTTAGCTACAGCGGGCTGCTCCATTTCCCCATAATCTTTCGACAGCCACGGATGCCCGAAGCCAAACTCGCTCCTAACGTTTTCCGGTAGGGCGCTAACGTCTACGCAACCATCCTCATTGGGAAGTAGGGAACCCACCTTCTGGCCAGCACCAGTATCGGCGATGTCGGTCCACATGGCAAACTTTTCGCTCAGCTCCTGAGACAATTGCGGCAAGCCGTCATTGTAGGACAGGATGTGCTCGAACTGCGCCGTTGTAGGTTTCTCATCGGCACATTCCGTATACTCGCCTAACAGCTTTTCCTGTTTCATCGCATCGATCGGAACATCCTGGAAACTTGGAGAACCTTCCTCGGCAACTTTACCGACAGTTCGTTCACTGACCACTGCCAGTTGCTCAGCGCTATGAGCAGCCATCTGTTCTACGGACGTTACCGCTCTCACCTCATCTGGATAAGACGCCTGGAAATCGGCAACCTCAGTTTGTGCAGAGAGGATAACACTGTCGACAAAAGATACCGTAGGTGAGTCCACTTGTAAAAAAGAAGGTATCTCCTCGCTAGGCACCTGACGTATGGTTTCCCTTCCAAATTCATCCGAAAATGTGAGGCCTAAGCTGGAAATCTCTTCGTCTCTGCTGGTTATCTCTTCAGTCAACCCACCTTGATAGGCATTCTCATGCAAGGTCAGCACCCCTTCCGCGATAACCGCTGCAGGAGAAAACGAGCTCTCCAACTCACAACTTTCGACGTGCTTTTCACCGACAACTTCACTAGGATAATGTTGTCCAAGGAAGGTCGATACACCGTCGGATCCGAACACGTGAAGATCGCCAACAACAACTGGTGCTCGACCGCGAGTTTCGCCTTTCAACTGTTCACTATCGGAATGATCAAGTCCCGTTTTTCCTAGCGCGAAGTCTTCAGGGTCAACGCCCTTCACAAGAGTTTCCTCCGACGCGCAAACATGACTATGTTCATCCTCAGCGTGTGGTGGCACCAATACTTGGGCAACAGGGAGGGACGTATGTGCGCCTCGACCGTCTACGCACTCGGGCACAAGTCCTATGCGCTCTTGCTTGAACACACCGATGGTTTCTGAAGTTGTCGAAACCGCGCTCAAACTCGCGCCAACCTCCTGTTCCTCTTCAGGTTTTCTAAACTTTTCAGCACAGGTCAGATGCTCTATAGCAACAGCAGGAAATTCTGGCTCGGCAGTACGCGACTGTATGAACGCAGTAGAGATCTCAGCTTGAGGCACAGTGGCGCTGACGCGATCGGCTGATACGACATCCGTCACAACACTACCAGAATCGGCCCTCTTCCCAGTACGGACAACGTGCTCGAAGATTTCTACTACCGCATCGCCAAATGGTGCAAAAGCAGTATCAGTGCGATCCACCGAAAGTTGAACTCCCTCAACAGCACGCTTTTCCTGCTTGGATAAGCATTCTACACTGCTACTCTCTTCTAGCAAGTCATCTTCAACGCGTTGTATAGGAGATTCAACATCGCCTGACCATCCAAGTTCAGTAGGCGCCAACAGTTTCGTCGCGCCTACATGGACCGGCGTTTCCACAGTGGAACCAACTGTTCCAGCAACAGACTCCTTGGAACTTTCGGAAAGGTAATGTTCCACATGAATTTCATCTACAGATGGTCTAACAAGGGAAACATCAACGGAGCAACTTCCAGCTTCCGCATGCTGTAGCGAGTCTGCGCACTCTCTAGCAACTGCAGACACCTCCGGCAGTTCAGAGGTAAGCCACAAAACGTGCTGTACCATTTCATCGCTATCCTTCGGCGGGCTGGAAGGTTGGGCTAGGATTTCTTCCACTCCCTCCTCATGGTCAAAGGAATGCTTTAGCGCTTTCTCAGAAAAATACGGCACCGGTTGGGATGATGTCTCGGGCTGACCTTCTACACACCAAATGTCAGGGGATAGCTCTGGTCTGTGTACCGTCACTACTGCACCAGCACGCTGCTCAGACTTAGTTAAGACAACGAAAAGCGATGCCTCCGCACTGCGCTCTGCCTGACCAACTTCAACTTGGGATTCCTGACGAGACCAATCGATCGACGACGGAAACGACCAGCGGAAGGTCTCCATTGAACCGGTTCTTTCAATGTAAGACGGTGGTGCTTTTTCAGTCGTAAAAGGGAACCATTCCTGCTCTCCCTGGGATGCCTCACTTATCAACTGCGTAGTAGCTTCCGTTAGCACTGCATCAACAAAATGATCGACACTGCCTGCTGACATTGAAGTTCGTTCCTCGATGGAATCACGCCGAGACTTAAACAATGCTTCGGCCCAAGTTGGCCTATCTTGGTCGTCCATGTCGGACGACGGAGACTGTTCAAACTCTGATATGGAAGTTGGCTCCTCACTTCCAGCCGCTGTTGCCATTCCAACGTCATCTAGCGAATCTGTTTGCGTCTCGCTGCCGAAAACAATGTAACGCTGAACAGTCTCTGACGAACGCTCAGTTTGGGCAGAGGGCATTTTCAATTTTGCCAAACGGACTTGCTCGGAATCGGAAATCTGCGCTGACACGTCAGCGGAATGAGTCATGCTCTCCAGCGAAAGAAAGACCTCCTCTCCTTGCTGTTCGTGCGATGGGATCACCAGAGAAGTTGCCGACACCTGCGGCAAGTGCTCCAACCAATTTTCCACCAACGGCTCTGGCCCTTCTTGCCTACTCATTTGGCTCTCCTGCTCTGCTTTTGGTTCAATTGTTTCCGATTGTTCTAGGCCAACTGTAGAGCTCCTTTTTCTCTCGACTACAACTCTGTAGGTCTTCTTAAACCAGCCCCTTTCGGTAACTCGAACATCCTCCTTGTACTCGCTGACCATTGTACCACGAAAGTCGCCCATTACTTCCGTTTCCGTCGTTTGCTCCTCCGGGGCAGAAGTATCGCGCTGTTCCTCGACGAATCCTTCAGTCTGAGAAATGGACATGCGACCTGCAGCTTCCCCGCTCAACGTCGGTGGCGGCGGCGCCTCCAACTCAACAAGTTCGTCTGGCTCGAAAACCAAAAGATGCTCGAATGGCAATCCTTCAAACGGGGCTCCCTCCTCAGGCTGAACAACTACAGTTCGGTTAGACTCCTCCTGGACCAGCTGACCATGTTCAACTTGGTCAAAAGCGGCTACTTTTTTCCTACCTAAGCCGTGAAACATACTGCCGAACATGCCAATAACCTTTTCGGTGAACTTCATCTCCGTTTTCGTCTCCCCCTCCGTGTGAACGACGTATTGGTCGCCCCGTTCCATCGGTGGGCACGTAAAACTAGCAGGACTTGATTCCTTCACTTCCATGTCAACGACGGATCGAGTAACGCTAGCCAGCGATTCCTGAGAACGACTGAATGCTGAGTAAAGATGAGATTCTACCGAAGTCGAGGTGCTTCGATCCAACGACTCAGAAACTATCTTTTCCTTGTAAACTTCAGTGGAAAGGGGATATGCCGATACGGCGTAGTCGTCAGACAGTTGCAGTGGCAAAGTTGGTGACTTCAATTCGTCTGCGGCAGTTTCGTTGTCCAAGGGCATGTAGTCGGCTGAGGAAGGTCGATCAGCAACCAGCGGTGGTTCAACGGGAGGTTCTGACGCTGGGCGGGAAATATCGCCTGCGCGTTGCTCCTGTGCCGCAAAGAAGACGTCCTGTACGGTAGAAACGTCTGACAAGAGCGATTCTGGAGTGGATATTCGACCATCTGCCGAACTCTGGGAGCCTTCAGGTTCGACCTCTTGGCGAGGAGGACTAACGGGTGAGCCTTCGATTGGCGAGAGAACGGAAGGACGACCGGACAACGGGAAAAGATCAGACGCAATTCCATCGTACGGATGTTGCAATAGAACCGTTGCGTCTGGCAATAGGTGGCCTGGGATTTGCCGTGCCGGAACCGCTACCTGGTCGAAAGTGATCGAAGGCCCCAAAGAAGTCTGATCATCTCGTCCTTCAGTGATAACGTCGGCATATCTGGTAACGCTTTCGGCGACCGGAGAGTGTTCCGGAGATTGATGACTATCTTCCGTACTTCCGCCTACGACTTGAGAAGTTAAGAACTCCACTTCTTCCAACCGCTCACCGGTAGTGACCGAAGGAGAAGCGTGGCACACTCCCTCGACAGCATTGGAATATCCGTATACTAATGCAACGCATTCAGAATCGTCGCTACTGATTTGACTAATGGGAACCTCGGACAGCTGGGCAACAGCTTGCTCAGAGGGAGTACGGTGAAACTCGGCATTGTAAGCGGTTTCGACAACCTGACCGCTGCGGCTCAAATTAGAGATGCAGAAGCAAGAAGCCTCTTGAGAAGACCTCGGCAAAACGAACAAACTCTCGACCGCGCCAGAGTATCCGTAAACAATTGACGACTCGCTCGCAAGATTTTCTGACGAGCCCAGCTGATCAACACGACTAATGCTATCAGCAACAGCCCACAATGGGTGCGAGGTTTCCACTTCAACTGAACCGAGCGATCTTTCCATTACAGTGGATGCAGCAGGCCCAACTAGCATACCCTCCGCGACTGTGAATACGCCTGCTGTGGGCTCTGATAAAAGCAAGGAGGAAGACCCTGCGGTAGTCTCACGTTGGCAGCATATTTCCGTGCTAACGCTTTCCTCGTGGTAAAAGTCCTGATCATCAAGGGACGCCTGAGAACTTGGCAGTACAAACTGAACCTCCTCCAAGCCCTCGTCCACATCGGCCCGCAGTGCATGCGTTTCAGGCCCTCTATGCAATGGCGTAACAATTCCTTCCGGAAAAACACTGTCCACTAAAGACGTTTCGAACCAATCGGCAGCTTCTGCTGTCCTCTGGTCAATAATGACGTCGCGCATGCAAGAATCCAAGTCACTAGTTTCCACTTGCGGAGGAAGTATACTGGGAGAGTGAGCGCGCCCAGCGATCACATTCGAACTTGCGGAAGCGCTTTGCTGTTCCGCGACGAACCCCGCCTCCTCGGCACTATCGACTACCTTTTCAAAAGCAACTGCGGTAACAAGCTCTGGCGAAGCAGCCAACTCAGCATCCAGTACCTCGGATGTAGCGCCATACTCGTTAACGTCGTCTATCAAATCGGACTGGGAGTAAACAAGCGAAGAGCGTTCCAACCATGACGGTAGCTTATATTCAGTCAACTCAACCCGGCCAACTTCTGCCGAAGGTTCCAAAATAGAAATTTCAATGTCAAACTCCTCCGGCAATGCTTGTCCTGTATACGTAATCTCAGCATGAGCGATGGGCGGTGAAGGTTCACCTTCCGAGAAACCTGCACCTTCCAATGGTGAACTCGCCTGCAACTCTTCGGACGCGCCAGCTACGACCTGTTCCAATTCACGGAAGCTATCCGTTCTCAGGACCTGCTCTGCAGGAATTGCTGAATCACGTAATGCAGCGGGCAAAATCATTTCCAAAACATCAGACCTGCCTAATGCTGTTTCCTTTGCACTCAAAGCTAGCCTGGCTTCTTCAGGTTCCATTAACTTTACCAAAGGCAAATCGACCTCAGTAGAAGGTTCTTCGCGCGTTAAACAAGACTTAGACGGATCATCATCTACGCCTGGTAGATCATAGACAAGCAACGTTTGATGGGCATCTTGCAACTCAGGTGCGAACTGCTCGTCAAGTCGTTTTCCGGGAATGAATTCTGATTGACCAAATAGTTCGCACTGCTCGACAGCAGTATCCGTAGTTGCTACATGTTGTTCTCTTTCAGCCACCACGTCAGCTATGCCGCGAGTGGACGCGTCTATAGTAGGTGAAATTGGCATGCGATGATAGTCCCCATCATCTGGCAAAGAAGTTGCGAAATCGACCTTTGAAGGAAGACCTAACGCGAGCACTGTGGACAAGTGATCCTCTGGTTCAATGCCTTCCGAAGCTTGTCGATGAAACGTGACGGAAACTGTTTCGGCTGAGGTAACAGCTGTATTACAAGGAGCTGATGTTCGGTCACTGTGCCCTATCAATGCTGTTGCTCCTGCGAATTCCTCCCTCTTTTCAGCGGACATCCGCGTGGGTACGCTTGAAATGTACTGCTCTGAATAATATTCCTCCTCCAGGGACACACGACCCACAGGAGCATCGACCTGTTGAACAGCTTCACTGTCTACCAAGCCAGGGAGACTATAGGCAAGGGGTGATGGTTCAACTGAAATGGGCTCTCCTGCCCCAGGCATTTTTTCTACAGGTTCCACCTCGTCGATTTCGGTCAGAGACTGGATGTCCATTACCGGTTCTTCTTCAGCGTGTTCCTCAAGTGACTGGAACTCAACATCCTGCGCGGTTTCGCGTGCAGGAGAGGTGGGAACGCTAGAGCAAACTCCAGGTACTAACGGTGGTGCTGGCGTCACCGATTCGTCTAACCCTGCGGATGAAGAGGTGAGCAAAAGTGGCGCTTTGATGTATTCCTGCCCGTCAATCAATTCTCCGCTGGGATATGCATACGATGACCACGCTTCGCCTTGTTCATACAGAAAACTTCTCGAAGGCACACTTGCCAAAGAAACTGTTCCATCGCGAATGACCAACGTGACGGAGTCTACGCTTTCTAGCTTGGTTAAACCAACCGAAATGGATGCAGATGAAGAATCTTCCTCCTCAGGCATAACTGTTTCGGACAAAGCTTCACGTTCGTATGGCAATGGAATTTCCGGTGACATTTCTGCAAGGCCTGATTCAATAAGAGCAACGGTGAATGGGTGCGACAGATCATCCTCTTGCGTTTCCAGCGGCGCCTCTTCCACGATTTCGACAATCTCCATATCAGACGGTAACGCAGGAGATCGTCGTAAACTACTAGACATAGCAATTCCCTCAACTTGGTCTCCGATAGGAAGTTCGACCGAAGGAACTGTCTCACTTTCGGAAACTAGGGACAATTCACCAGAAATGACCTCATCATAAAGCTGATCGTCCGCAACCGCTCTGACAACGGTCACGGGAGAGGTTGTCACAATTTCTTCAGTAACATTAACGACAACGGCAGCGTGTTCAGAAGCTTCGCCCACTGAGAATGCCAACTGACTATCCTGAACTGCCGCACTTGCGGCTAGGCCATATTCGGTCTCCTGCAAACTAGATGCCGAGAATGGCAACACGGACGGCTCCATGGAAGCCATTTCTTCCCCAACTAGCACTGACTTTAGCCCTTCTACTTCAGGAAACGTTTCCATGGTTGGCGAGACCTCAAGAGAAGAGGGCGCTATTTTCGGTTCAGTTTCGCATGGTAAATGCCGCTCTAACTCAGTTTCTTCAGCGTACGCAACATAGTCCAGTGGAACAGCTGGCTCGACCTCTCTATCCATAATGCCTGAATGAGCGTAAACAAGTGAACTAGGTTCCAGCAGATCAGCACGTTCGTCTTTCCCTATACTGCTCAAGTACGACTTTTCAAGCAGTGAATCATCCTGAAGATCATCGACCTTTGCTACCGTTACGGTAGAAGCAAAGTCACTTGACCGCATGAGGATTTCAGGTGCCGCCACGGCGCCCAGTTGGCCAATGGATGAGGCATGCAGCTCCATGCTACCTCCAGACCCAATAATTGTTTGCATCGACACTGACGAACTAGCAGGCAAACGCGTAGTCTCGTTAACAACAGCAACGGTTACTTCTGAAGATTCCCTTTTACAAAGCTCAATTGGCATATTCAAAACTAGATCCTCTTCTGTCGACTCCTCAGAAGCGATAGTACCAACTCGTTGTGCGGTACTGATTTCGCTCTTCTCGTCCTCCAAGTCGGTGGGAGAATAAAAAAGCACGGAGGGCTCTAAGGGAGCCGTTTCCTCAACAACGATTTTCCGCTGAAAGTCTTGCGCAATTTGATCACCGAAAGCATTTGGACTTCCCGGAGACGACGCTAATTCCGGTGCATCAGTCATCAACGGGGATTCTTGGTCAATCGGCTTTTCCTCGTCCGTACTCTTTGGTTGATCTTTGCCAGGTTCAACTAATATGTCAACTAAGCCTGTGCGAATGGGTTCAAGAACGAAGAGTTCAGCAGGTTCAGGGACCGTCTGCTCAAATTCATCATCTCTTAATTCGCTTAACGGAACCTCGGGTCTCTCCTTATGGCTAACAACTTCTGGCAACTTTTCCGGTAAGTCAGCTGCACGTGATTCAGCAACGTCAAGCTCAGGATAGGCTTCTAAGGCACTGACAGCTCTCTGCTCAGTAAAGCTTTGGAATGGAGCCTCAGAAATCATCACAGATCTCCGTGCCTCATCAACAACAACTGAGATATCCTCCGCTGACTCCCTCTTCGACAGAGTTACCAAAGCTTCCTGAACAGGAGTTCCTCGCTCCACAATAATAGCTCGACTGAAACTGTCATCTATTGCTTCGCTTCCAAAAGCGTCTGAGTAGGCTGGCGAGGGGAGCTCTTTCAAAATGGATTCCTTCAAGGGTGACTCCAACTTAGGCAAAACCACCGATTCCTCGATAGGTTCAACGGGCATTGTTGCATCCTTATACGGAGGAGAGGGTTCTCCGAGTTCCTCGGCTACTTCGCGCAATCCGTCTTCCCTGTTACCCTGCTCAACAAAACTTTCGAATTCAGTGGGATATTCGCTCGCAAGGGATGAAAGGTCTGACCGCAAGAATGGGGATGCTTCGAACTGTTCCGTTTGTAATTCCGGCTCTCTGACCAAGTTAGACACTATCACTGGTATTCCGCTTGTTGCCGGAATGCCTAATTTATTACCGTACTCCTCTGAATCAGCCAAAAGGGGCGCTGACACTTGCGAGCTAGCTGCGATACATTCGCCTGCACCAACAACAGCAACTGTTCGTTCGCAATCCTCCTCTTTAGATAGTGCCAAAGAAATGCTCTCTTCCGAAGACTGGAGAAGCGTCTCGTGAACGGAAATCGAGTGCTTGCTTGGGAGACATACCGTCTCATTTCGGTCGCGTAAATTGTCAACGGAATAGGACAAAAATGACTGCTCCGCAGTGAGTTGTTCCTCGGTAAATTCCGATTCCAACCCTGCAACGTATTCACGTTCCATATCTCCACCAAGTGATGACATCTTTTCTATTCCCTTCTCCGCTATGACATCTTCGCCTGTAGAGATAAGCCTATCGTCCGCCTCCCATTCAAAAGCCAAGTTATCATGCGCTTCTGTTGGCAGGCGACTCTCAGTTTGCATTTCCAGTGAAAGTGAACCACCTGAAAGAGCAGGGATTTCAAGGAAGGCAGTCTGCTCCCCTGACTTTTCGTCTAACACAAATGTGCCGGCAATTTGTTGTTCTTCAGGTCTTCTGACGGATAAGCTGCTACTCACTTCCGACACTTGGCCCTCGCTAAACTCGCTAGTTAACAAGGGGAAGCTTTCCGCCTCGTCCTGCAGCATTCCAACAATTGGATAACTAAGTGACAACGACCTGACAGGCATGCGCACCTCCTCCGCAATGTCTTCCGATTCTACGTGAGTCGCTAACTTTGCTTGCTCGCTTGAACTTGCGAAAAGATTGGCCCTCATGTCAATACCATCTGCGATTACAGGCGCCTTTAACGAAACTGCCAATGTTACGTCCTCTTCTGGTAATATGAATTCGCGATCATGCGTGCACGGATATTCAATGTCCAAATGAGATTTCAGCAACGTCGCCGCTAACTCCTTGCTGACAATGGCGCTGTGCGCCTGCTGAAGAGCATACGTGCTCTGCTCAACTTCCTCCGCCTTATGAATAGCCAATGACGTAGAGGAAACTGATCCTCCCGGTGCAACGTTATCACGTTGGAAGGAGGGCTCGAAAGATGTCATCACCTCAGTAGCCGTAAACACTTCCGTCGTAGGCATGGCGACCGACCTAATCTCTGCTGGAATCGTATGGGAGACCTGGCAAGCTCTAGTTGTGGGCTTTTTTAGCACGACAAATTCAGCCGATTCGACCTGTCCTTTAATGGCAATGGGCAACGGGACGACCTCGGTGACACTTACTTCGCGCACGTGCGCCACGTCTGATTCAGCTTCCTCCGTGTAAGGACGAGCAATAAATGCTTCCCTGTCCTGTGCGGATGTGGCACAAAACTCAGCAGCAACTTCATCCGAGCATATTCTGATTGGTTGGGCGTCGATTAGGCGAACGGGCAACTCAGCTTCGTGTACCAATGCGTCGGCGCTGCCGAACTGCTCGGGCAACGTAACGTGGGCGTCCAAAGTAGCATGAACTAAGGTTTCAGGAACACCTACGGTTGGAAGGGGCAAGACCGATTCGTCTTTAGGCAGATTAACTACGTTAATCTGTTGCTTAACGTCATGAAATTCTGGAATCACGTAGTCAGACTCGAACCTCTGAGGAAGTCGCACTTCCGTAAGACAGCTCTCCGTGTCCTCCTGAGGCTCCCTTGTAAGCTCTACTTCGAGTGAAGGTTGCTGCGCTTCCTCGTCAGAAAGCACTGCATCAAAGCGAGTACGTATAACTGAGCTGAACAATTTGGATTCAGTGGTCAACTTCGACCTATCAATGGACAGCATTCCTTCAGATGTATCTCCGGCGGGTAGAGAGGGCTCGAAAACCGGTGATTCACGACCACTTTCACCTTCGGAAGGAGTCCCAATCCGCTCAGCCACTTCCCTGGAAAGGAAGTCTCCCACTTCAGGTGCGCTTGCCGTTAAGGTTAGGCGAACATCCTCCTTACTGGGTGACAACGAAGGGGATTCGGCCGAAACCAGTTCGTAGTCGCACACTTCCACATCACTCAACTTGGATACGGACCCAGCTTTGCCAAGATCCATCATCTCAGCGCAGTGATCGGAAATTGGCAACCTATCGCTGACATCGTCAAAGGACGCAGTTTCGACAACACTGAATTGAAGTTCTACTGGACTAGTCGATTCAACCTGTTCGACAACGAATTCGTCGCATAAATTGGGCTGCGTAAACACCAAAGCATGTAGGGGCAGCGCGAACCGCTCGTCCATGCCAAGCAACTCTCCCAAACCGTCAGATTCCAGGTACAAAGAGTGGACAAGCTCAGGCGTCTCAGCTACGAACTGGGTGTCCCCGACGCCCTGCGCGAAAGGCTGCTGCTCAGTGGCGGTGACCTCAGGTACTACGACGCTATGCTGGGCAAAGGACAGACCAACCGGCAAGTCCGGACTGGAAGTCGGCTTTTCGCTTAGGTGACCCAACGTTTCCGTATAAGGATAAGGTGGCTTGTCAATAGCCAGCAAGTCAGAAAATTCAGCCGACATTTCGGTCAACGTTTCGGAGGACGGCACGGTAAGCGAACGCGATACTGAACGCTCAGCGGAGGGACCTACAGTAGGCACGGACTCGGTGGTCGGCGCCTCGGAATCGAAAACTACTGGGCGACGCGCTTCGACCGGCTGATCGTCCGCACCGGAGCGCCTCCGCCCGAAAAGGGAACCGATACGTTCAATTGCTAAGCCTTCAAAACGCCTAATTTTTTCTCTGACGGAAACGGGTTCCTCAGGGACCGTAGCTGGCAACGACTCGTCCTCCACGGGGGACGGTTGCCATTCGTACGGTGGATGTTCCTCCACCGGGGACATCTCCTGCAGTTTCAACGGCAGCTGATCGTTTTTCACGACGGACGCGGATGGAGGAAGAAATTCTCGCTCAAGCACACCTCGGAGCTGTTCCGCCGACCCGACAACGGGCAGGCGATAGGAAGCAGCAGCATTCAGTGATTCTGAAAGTTAGTACACAAGCAGTTAGTACACCGTGGTGACGGCCGAACTCGCAGTCGTTTCCTACGCCTGCCTTTCTGCAGCAGCAACGATTGATTGGCCCCAACTTTGCTCTACAAGCTTGTGCAACATACGCGGACCTGTACGTTAGCATATACGCATATGCTCGCGTACAGATGCGCGTCAGTAGTAATGCTCACTATGCACCCACTGACAACATCGCGGCGGGGCGTAACACATGTCGCTGGCCGACGGATTTGCGGCGTTTGGCCGCCGGATGAGTTAACCGCTCGGCAACAGACGCCGAGCAAATGGATATTCGAGAGGAGAGCCGTCGGGCAAATGCTCGAAATAGCCTTGCTACAACGACTGGAACGAACATCGAGTCGGCCGACGACCAGGTTACGTGGCAACAAAAATTCCGTCTGGAACGCCCTGAAGGAGCTTAATAATTCGGTGAAAAACTGCTGTTAAAAAATGAGGAGCAAAATCGCCAAAACGCAAGCATCCCCATGACGGCGTGTGATAGCAAGCCTTCGGATGCGCATTCTCACTCTCTTTCCCGTCATTGCTTTCTTTACCTCCTCCTCCTTCTCCTCCTTCGGCGGGCGTTAGCTTTATGCGGGCGTTATTATCCAGGATGCCGTTGAAAACGGCATCATCTACTTTCAGCCGTATCAACGGCTGTTGGCGTGGCCGCTCGTTCGGAGCAACGCCACCAAACGACGATGGGCCTATGTGAAAAAGGTAAAAAAACCACTTAAGAATAATATACGGCAAATGCAACAACGTACGCGTGCACAGAGGTGACCCGCCGCGACTTCAGTGACAAAACTTCCGGCAAAGAATACAGAGTCAAATAACAGAACGGTAAAGCCTTGTCTGCTTCACCTTTCTAAGTTAAGAGTCAAACTGAGCCTACATGTAGTGTCACATTAAGAAATGGCTCAGTGATGGTTACGCGATCACTGTACCGCTGACCGTTTTTCGCTTGCACGCATGCAGCGACCAGTCAATGCAATATGATAATATACAGACGGTGGCGTCTCAGGTTGGCGCAGCAGTAACAAGCGATTGGCATACCTGGAGACGAGACAACCTCTTCCACCACTGTCGGACGTCCAGAACCATCCATAATATGTTGAGTTGTCACTCGGGTCTCGTGCACCTTTGGGCCGTCCTTGTCTGAGCAGCATCAGCATATACACAAATAGGACAGAGAGAAAGAGAGAGAGAAGCCGCGCTTCTCGGACGATCAGCTTACCCGTACTTGTAGTTCGTGTCGTCGTGACGACGCGTGTAATTTTCTTCGTGCTAACAACGCGTCCGTCTCCCTCAATGAAGCCTTCTTCAACCGTTTCCGTTTCCTGCGATGTCTTGGCTGAAAAGCGAAAACACCAATCAAAACGGAACACTTCCGCAGAGGCGCGGCAAGAAACGTCAAGTGGTCGATACTACTAATACACTCGGATGTCAATGTTCAAAGATCGAACGCGGGGATAACCGACAAGAAACGTGGTCATTACCGTACGGTAGATCTTGCAACGAGTGCAACGGAGCGCCATGGTCGTCCACATTTGTAAACGTGGACTGGACAACGGGAGAACCCAGGAAGAGACCCCCCACGACGGGCACGCACTGCACCTTCGGACCAAATGAAGGCGTCTGACCCTCGTCGAGCAGCGCCAAATACTCCTGACACTCCCGGACTACCACGTCGCTGTCCTTGGGCAGCGAACCAACACCTGCCGACTGCGACGACTCTCGGTCCAAGTGAAGTCTAACGAACGGGGTGTCGCCTGTCATCAGCAATTGCTCGCCTTCAACGCACGTACGAGCGGAGGCACCCACGAAACCGGCCACCACCGGCTGGCCAAGGTAAGTGCCCGTCACCAGAGCGTTGGGAGAGCTGAACCAATGCGCCTCTGCGCGGATCCCTTCGTTGACTAACGAACTACCATCCTCCTTTCTCAAGTGATCGCCACTCCATGGGCCCGAACTCAACTTTTCCGCGTCCACTGACCGTTCGAGATAACTCGCGTCCGGCATTTCCACCAACTTCGGCTCGCCCCTGTGTAATATGGGCGAGTCTAGAAGCAACGGTTGCGCCGAAGGAGCGGCTCGCTGGGCGCTCGGGTAATCGGACGATGCGCGACAAATATCGCCATTTGCCGGTACGCGTCGTTCGCCAGCGGGACGATAACCGCCCGCGGGTTCCTCTTCAACCCTAGGCGTTAAGGATCTACGCAGTGGAACCGCAGTAGGATCGACCTCGTCGTCCTGCACGCTCAGTCCTGAGACCTCAACCAAGCTGGTCTCCAACTCATCCTGAAGCGGCACAAACGACGAATCGGAGGCCGACGAATGATCCAAAGGAACCAATCGAGGGAACAAATCCCCTTCTGGACCTTCGATCCCATCTAAAAATGCAACTAAACCCCATTGAGCAATGCCCGACGAGTGCAGAGATGATTAGCCTGTAATATCTATTTGTGAGTTTCAACACCCACCACGCGAACCCATGCCGTCGTCACAAGCGTCGCGCACGGTGGTGACCTTGCCAGCAACGACTATGCAACATGTGCCCATCATCATGGGAGGTCCAACAACATGTCCAAGGAGAATAAGACAACAAGAGACCGCCAACAATGCTCCGTTAGGACACTAAGTGTCTGTGCGCCGAGTTATGTTTCAACACGAAGCGTTCAAAACTACGCAAAATGAATTAACGGAGCGGTGGCAAGCAACCGAACGAGCCGGCGAGCAAGCAAGCAAAGAAGTTAATTTGAGCACGGGACGCTGTGCCCAATAAATCTTGCCAGAGGAGCATATGCGCCTCGACCGCGCCGCTCCGATTCATCTTTAACCGAACAATCGTCCTTACTCAGATGCACACCGTTACTCTACCAGCTAACTAGTGGTCAACGTGCAACACTGTTGGTCGAATAGCGCAGACATGCTAATTTTTACCTCCTTTGTCTTGGTCGCCGACCGGTTCGACAAGGCGCCGTTCCAGCAGAACTTTGGGCGCCTCGAGTTCTTCCAGTCGCAATTCGTTCACCTCGTCCATTCGTCTTTGAATGTCAGTTGCACTAGGAGTCGCGCAGCTGCTATCAGGAATGATGGCCACCGAATTGTACTGGTCTTCGCCCTTGCGCAGTCGAACATTCAAGGTGACCTGCTCCCGGCTGTCCGATGACAGCTGCCAACGGTCGTCGCCCATTGCGGGGATCTCGTCGGTGCCGTACGCTACTGCGGTCAATTTATCATCCTTCTCTTCGTACCTTAGCTCGGCCGAGCGCCCCTCGTCAAGCGGGAAGTCGTCTACTCTCGTTTGACGCACTTTGGCAACTCCGCGAGCCGCCAATGCGGCTTCGGGAATCGTACCTGACATGAAGGCGCTGTCGGAGCTTCTTTTCAAGTCCACACGGAGGTCAACCCTGCCGGCGGCCACGTCTTCCTCTGCAAGGTCCACTAGATTGCTTTCTTCGTAAGTTAGACTTTGCGTAAAAGGCGACAACTGGTCTGCCGGCCATTCACCAACGTAAAGCTCGTCCGGCGCCGCTGCGGTTGGAGAAAGAGCCGACAGGGTGGATGCTTCGGACGACGAACCCTCCTTGTAGCTAAGTCGAGCCGTCTTCGACGGGACCGATGCCAAATCAGCACCTGTATGCACATGAATGCTTTATTGTTGAAAAATTAGAGGATCGAACGAACTGCATTTTTAGCAAATATAAATGAGCAGACAGAGAGAGAGAGAGAGAGAGAGAAGGGGTGGAAGCGCGCGTCTGGGAGTAGAGCAAAGCGAAAGATACGGACACAAAAGTTAAGCGACTACGCAAAGGCTCTCAGGAGGATTGCTGGCGTGGCTAGCAGCAAAGGAAAGCTTTGACGCACAGCAACCACTACGACCTCTGACATGCGACATAAGTCGTATGAAGCGGGCAAAGAGAAGTGGTTCAATTCGCACCTTTGTCCCTTGGCGACGCCACTACCGTATCGCTGCTGTGCTCCGAGCTCGCCAAAGAACTGTCCAAACTCTCTCGCTGCTGCTCCCGAAGGAAAATATCCCCCGAAACTGATGCACCTGCTTCTTCTTCGGTAACGATTGGCCCCGCTGCCACTTCTTGTGCTATTTCTGCATCTGAATGCAAGTTCCACGAGGTCTTCTTACGTCCAAGGGGACGACACAAGGGGATACTGCCTACCTTTCCGTTCAACCACCGGAGACTCGACCAAGTACGGTTCCGCATCTTCCAGATTGTCCGGCATTTTCAGGAGCACGTATTCTTGAGAAACATTTGTTTCCGCCTTAACGGGCAAAATGTTTGCCACGTGTCTCTGCGGCCTAACTGGCGCAATGTCTTCTTGCACAACAGCTTAAATGCCTGCAATGTACGCGAATGCCAAAGCCAATGACTCACCCTGAGGACTAGGAGCAACGTGGGTTGACTCAACCGGAGACATCTGGAAGACAAGGAAATGATGAGAGGAAAAAACGGCAAAACAACTAGCTAATTTCTACCTTTGGGGTACTCTGAAACTGAACATAGTTCGGAGCGAAAGCGCTCCGACTTTCCCACGAAGTTTCGAACACAGTTGGCTTTTCGATCATATCGACCATTGGCGTCTCCCTTCGACCTACAACACGTTTAGCTGGTTTCACTTGAAGTGGGTGAGCGACGAGAAGTACGAAATTCAACAGAAGCAAACGAATCGTTCATTATAAATTGGATTTAGATTATTGGGGTCGAAAGAAGACTACATCAGGGTTGCCCAGCACTCAAGGAGACCCTTTGCAAGTAGTGAACACCGACACCGCAACAGCGCCAAGTATGCGAAATTACCATTTCGAGAGGTTGCCTTTCTGATGGTACGTTGGAGCGCTTTCCCGCTTTATATCCATTCATTTGCACGTGTCCTAGCAATCGGTTACCACCGCTGTCCACGCAAATACTCAATACCAAACGGAACACCTTTACTGTGAAAACGTAAACCAAAGCTTCCATGAAACAAGAAAGCACAGCCCCTGAGCAGATACTGACGAAGCACCTTTCAGGATCACTGCCCGTAAAAAAATGAAAGACACAACAATACCAACAGTCAAACGGCTAAAGCGAACCGGCAATGGCAAGCATTCTTGCGTCACTTTCACTTTTAAGCAACGCAGCTCCACTTGGAAAAAAAGCAGCGAAAACTATTTCGTCAGTCAACGCTTGCCCAACTTACGGCCGTCCGTGACTTTGGGAACAGCGGTAAAGCGAGTAATTTTACCTAGGAAAGACACGACCACATAAAACTATCGTACTAAAGCCGCACGAGTACTGAAGATGCACTTGTATGCTAAAAGACATTTGGACTAGGAAAGTTTGCCTGCTGAAAATCGTTCATAGGCGAAGGGATAGGACGGTAAATGAACATGTTCACAGTAATACACACTTTGCCGTTTTCGTACACCGTTCACTAACTCTATATGAATGGATTTTACTACAGCTGATGATTGGCCAAACCAATGGGCTGACTGGGCGAAACCGAGCTTTACACGTACGGCGCGAAAGAAATACAGCTTTATGCGTTTAAGTTCTCGCAGAGCGAAATTACAAGTCTCAGTGAACATCCACTAGGAAAAATTAGCTGCGCAACGCTTCAGCAAGTTAAAACTCGACGAATCTGCCTACAGTCGAACAAAGGGCACAACGGCACGTACTGTAATTAGGTTAGTGCAAAACTGGGCTCTTTGAAACGTTGGCACACTCACTATTAGTGATTAATACTTATGACTACCGACATCCTCAAGCGTTAGCTTACACGTTGCTTCAATCAGAACAAAGAAATAATGACAACTGCTTACATGAACGTGCAGAGTTCACTGCAGTCTGCACGCTCTTTTCGCACCGCCTTGCTGTTCGGACAATAGTCACAGCTAAATTGACAACGAGAAGCTTTCGGAGCAATCCTATTCCATCACGAAAGATTCATTATTAAGAAGCAAGGTGAAACACTGCTGCTAGCAACTTTCAGAGCAACGAAAAAGAAGTGTTGAAATTGCCCAATGGACACATACGACGTGATCAAATTTCGTCTCCTCAACATATGAAATGAGCTGTGCCAACACATCGGTTATCTAAGCAAGTAAACATAGAGATGGCGCAGCTACTGCTTTGATCATTTTAAAATGAAGCGCTGCTTATGTCAGCTGAAAAGTTAAGCAATAGGGAACGAAATTTACCATCGGCCAAATAATGCACATCCGAAAGAGGTGTCCCAGAGTAGACAGGCAGTGTTATTGCGAGCGTACAAATTGGGTGCTGAGGTGGCAAATTCTCGCTTCGCTGCCTCGACTCGCGCATTATGGCTACGCGACCGACGGCAGCGGCGTTTGGATCATCGAAGTCTCTGAGCTGCAAACAAAAGGATCGTTACAACTGGACGGTTGCAATATTCAGTTTCAAGGCAACCTTCAGGTAGAACATCAAACGATTTTCTTGGAATGGGAAAAAATGCATGGACAACTGTTCGCCAGACTTGGTCACTGGCACGAGGTTGCCAACAAATTCGAGGTACTGAGGACGGCCGGAGAGCACCTCCACGTCGCGACTCTTCGCTATTTCCTGATAATGCTCCTGGCGTTCCAACGTCTTGTCCTCTTTGTCGTCCGTAACGCAGAACAGCCTCAACTGGCCCTCCGTTGGATGTAGACGGCGGGCAAAGACGACAAATTTGGCCATATAAGGAACAACTATACCGTCGTTGTATATCTCTTGAGCCATACGCGCCGATTCGCGCGGCGTCTGGCAGTCCATTAACCAAAACCTGGCCGACACTGTGGTCGTGAATGAAACGTTGTCGTTGCTGAAAGTCAACTGCGTCGTGCCAGTAATATCCTCCCATTGCGCAGGAGCTGTTCCCCCAACAATGCTGCACAGCAAGCGAAGGGTCGGAGGATCCTGACCGGTCTGCGCCGAATATTGCGTTATCATTCCTTTGTTGGTCGACTGCGGAAGCGGTATGCAAAGAGTGATTGGCTTATGGAACTTTCTTCGACGTGGCTCCACCGTCACTATAGGGCTCACTGCTACTCGGTTGCCATGCAATTTATTGACCAAATCCTGAGGAATGGCCTGAGCTTGCAGGCTCACTTTGATCGTTTTGGTCAGCGCCCCTTCGGGAAACAGCGCTTGCACTTGCGGTACAACGGTGGACGCAATCATGCCACCTTCGGGACCCACAGCGTGAACTTCTTGACGGATTCGAGTGACCAGCGCAAAGTATTGCGGAAAGTCGTTGGTCAGAATTCTCGTTATCCGCGTCGTATTTAAGTCTTCAATCTGCGACAGTTCTTCCGGATTGAAGCTTTCGTTGAGCACCTCCTGAACTGCGTCCTCCGTCGCCTCCAATGCGTGCTCCTTCCAGTGTTCGCCATCTTCGGAGCGCATCAGAACAATCTCGCGCTCACGGCCGCGCAGTGAAGCAAAATGCGGCACCTCGATTATCACCGGTCCAAGGAATTTGGCACCGGCTGGGCCCATCTCCAAAATGCGCGACGCCAATGCCTCACCTTCGTTCAGCGGAGGCGGATGAATCAACTTCTCCCTTCTCAAATATCGGCATGTGATGCGCATCGGCATGGGTGCTTTCCTCGGTGGAACAATTATACGGACACCCGAATGGCGACAGCCACGCATAGCTCCGCCTCGCGCGTCAACCAGGAACGAAACAAGGAAGCTGCAGAGAAGTTCATAATTACGCGATGAAACGTTTCTTAAAATGAACAAGTCATTCTCGAAGCTAAGAGGGGAACAACAACCGAGCCAAAAAGTGAGCAGCTAGCCACGACGGACAACAAGCAAATCACTGTGGGGCGGAACTAACTTTACACCACTCCGATTGCCTTACGGGATGCACCTCGACCACTTTTCAAGTCGAATCAACCAAAGGAGCTCGAATACGGATGCCGGGTGTGAAAGCAAAAAGAAAAAAAGAAACGCAATGCATTACGCTTTAAAAGAAAGTGAACAAATGGATAAGCACATAAAGGACAAAACTAGCCGCAATACACGATGAGACCAAACAACTCTATTACCTTTTCCACGTCATCAGCTTCCTGGCGCAGCAATGAAAAGAAAACGTTAGTAAGCTACAGAGTTGAATGGATCTTAAAGAGAAAATCAAAAATCGCGCTCTGAAACGCGGTCTACGTTGGACTTTAGCAATAATAAATCCCCATCCTAGTTTTAGTTTTACTCGCATGCGATTATGACGAAGCATGCGTGCCCAAGTCGACCGCCTCGTACCCCTGGTAGTTTCATTCTTAGATAGCCTAACGTTTCTCCCCGTCCTCACTGAAACTGTAACAGGGCGTTGGCCGCTGGCCCTGCTTAGACAAACAGCTTTAACACAACTGGAGAACAGGTCGATGGAGGAGGTTGCTCATTAAGATCTTTCCTCCTTAACGTAATTCTTTTTCACTCAACGAATAGAAGAGCTTACCCTGAATGGAGTGCCAAGCGTGAGCTGTCCACATTGTCAGGCGAAAAAGTCTCTTCAAAGCGATAATCCGAGCCGCTGGGCGTGAACGGTTGTTCCTGCACTTTTCGAATTAAAGTTTCCAACTGCAGCTGCTCAGCCTCCAATGACTTGTCCATCGGCAGCAATGACTCATCCTGCAAAGCCTCAATCGGCTGGTGCATCTCCTTTTCGAACGACAGCGAGTTCGCCACGCCGCCTTCCTCTGAAACAAATTGACCGATCGTTCCGGCTAAAGACGGGCGAAAGCTATAACTAGTCAATGGGTGTGTACGTGTGCGTTAACAAGCACGGAACAGGCAAACTTGCTTGCTCACTATAGACAACGAGCGCGCCAACGTGCGCGTGCAAACTCGGCAAACTGTATTTAAAAACGTTAACTGACTGCGGCTGCCCAAGGCCCCTTATCATCCTTATACTTTCAATTAGTAAAATAAACAAACTGACTTCGGCCTCTTTCATCGATCGAGACTGCGACTAAACCTTATCGCCCTGCAGTCGACAAAAAAATGGACAGCTACCTGCGTATCTTAGTTTTCCGATACCGTCACCTGGACGGAGCTGTTGCCGCCTAGGCAAACTAGAATAGAAATCGCTGGACAGTGGGCTGGGACTACGACGCCTAAGCGATCCAAAAACGGACGTATCCATCAACTGCGATGTCCCATTCATATACACATCGCTAAGGTCGGAAAACGGCCTCAAAGACGAGAGACCATCCAAGTCGCGCTCCAGGCTTCGGGCGTAAGCATCGTCTAGCATATAGAAAAAAATAAACAAAAGTGACAACAGACAGGTGACATGCACGCAGTGATAACGATCACAATTTAAGATATAGACAGTGATGCTTTCTAGAAAGGATGGGCAGACACAAATGGCTGTCGCCAAATCGCATGCACGGCGTAGCGTCACCGTCAGACTGGACAATTGTCCGTCGACAGCAATTGCAGTATCGAACCCGTTTAGTCCCTTTATACCTCCTTCGTCCTCAGACTCGGAAATGAACGTCTCTTGCATTGTCTCCGGAGATTGGACCTTGTAGCGCTCCTCCGTTATCGTTGTGGTTTCCGTGATCACTGTCGTCTCGGTAACGGTGCGCAGTGTATCTACCACGCTAACGTATCCCAACTTTTGCGCAATGGACAGAGGTGTTTGCCCGCTCTGAAGCCATACACGCTTTTCAAAATTGGAACAGCTCGAAAGGCGCGTCGCGCGGACGACGCAAGGAGTGACCGCGAAGAAGAAAGGGAAACTGCAACCGTACCGTAGAGACAACGTTGGGCGAAGCACCCTCGTCAAGCAGCAATTTGACAATAATGCCATGACCTTGCTGGGCAGCCTGGTGGAGAGGAGTGTATCCCAAGCCGGTGGCGGCCTCCATGTCTGCGCCATTTTCGAGCAGGAACTTGACCATATTGATCTGTCCAAAGTGACAGGCCACGTGCAATGGCGTATATCCAGCCTGAGAAGTAACAAGAAACTACCATTAACCCTTGGGCGATAACAATCGTTCGAACGCTAGACCTTCGTTCGAGGGCTTAGATTGGCTCCGTGGTCCTTGAGAACGTGCGCAACTTCAACCCTGTCGTCCTGGGCGCACAGATGCATTGGTGTTAGGCCATTTTTGGCTTGCGCGTTCACTTCCGCTCCGTGTTCCAACAGGAAAAGCACCATTTCAACGTGGCCCTCCTGGGACGCAAGATGTAGTGGCGTGAATCCTGCCTGAAAAACGGCGAAACTTAGCAGCGAGACGACAGCTACCTCGTTCAACCTTCGATTCGGCGTTCACATCCGCCTGATATTCGAGAAGCACCGGTGCAATATCCAGTTGGTTTTTCTTGGCCACAATGTGTAACGGAGTGTAGCCATTCTTAGCCGCCGCTAAAGGCGAAGCCTTATGCTCAAGAAGTAGCAAGGCTACCTGAAGAACATGCAGGCAATGAACTCCAATGGGCATCCCAAAAACCGCCCAATTTACCTTGACGTGGTTGTAGTGAGCCGCCACGTGCAATGGTGTTACTTGATTTTTGCCCTGCGCGTCAACGTCGGCACCCTTTTCCAGCAGTGCTTCCACGACCGAATAGTTGCCGTACTTGGCTGCTACGTGAATCGGCTTGGATCCCTTCGATGTCTGCAATTCGTGCGAGGCTCCGTGGTCGAGAAGCAAAGCAACAACTTCGTCCTGAAAGTTCAACTCCAATGGACGCTGGCAACAGCCAAAGCCTTGCTACCTGGCCCTCCTTGGCGGCTATGTGCAAAGGCGTATACTGCTCCCGATTTGCGGCATCCACCTTGGCGCCGTGTTGCAGTAGGAGCATCACAATGTCCGCGTTGCCCAATCGGCTGGCGATGTGCAATGGCGTTTGACCTTCGCGGGCAGTCGCGTCCACCGTGGCTCCGTTTCGAAGCAAAATACGAACAACGTCGGTCTGGTAAGCCCTTGTCGCTAGATGAAGCGGAGTTTCGCCCCGCACGGTCACCACGTCCGGATTAGCACCGTGCTGCATTAGGTACACCACGATATTCATGCAGCCCATGAAGGCAGCAACGTGTAGCGGTGTCAGACCCGACTGAAAGAAATAACTCCCGCGTAATCATAGCATCATATGGACACGTCATTTCGAACAGCTTATTTAGTGCTTCAACTTCAGCTCTAATAACAGTTATCAATGCTCCCTTCCTTCAGCGCGCCAGTTTCAACCACAGGGAAGTGCATTCCCATGCTCAGCTTTTCGGCATCCATCCACCACGCAAGCTAGACTAGTCGCTAAGGCTAAAAGGTGCCAAGGGAGTTAGGGAGTTGACAATAATCGCTGCCTATTGTAACATGCCTAAGTGGTACTAATGAGCCAGCATAAATAACAATACAGCGTTGACGAATAATTGGATCGCAACTGCTTGCACCAACAACAAGTGATGTAAAGAACGAATAACGCAATTGCGAGTAAGACCCATTGGTGAGAATCCCTCTTTGATAAAATAAAAGAAAACTAAGCAGAGAAAAGCGGCTATTACGATTGCTTAAGTTTAAACCGATCGGATGCTCACCTCCGTAGTGGCCTCCAATGCAGCTTGGTATTTAAGCAACAGTTCAACCACTTTAATTCGATTCTTCTTGCACGCTACGTGCAATGGCGTAAAGCCGTTCAAGGCGCGAGAATTGGGATCCGCATTGCGGTCGAGCAGCAGTTTCGCCATTTGGACCTCAAAACAAACAACAACAATAACGGAACTTAAGGAAGGCGCCGCAGGAAAAACTTACGTGGCCATAATGAGCAGCAATGTGCAACGGTGTTAAATAATCAACGGTCACCTCGTCGACAGGCGCCCTGTGATAGAGCAATATGCGGGCCGAGTCGACATGGTCGCCTTGCGCAGCTGTATGCAACGGCGCCAGACCATTTTTTGACTTTGCCGAAATAGGAGCGCCCTTTTCCAGCAGCAAATCGACTATCTGATCATGGCCCGATCGGGCGGCACAGTGCAACGGAGTCAACAGATCTCTGGTACGACAGTCTATTACGGCGCCGTGGGCCAACAGAAGAGCAACCAAGTTTGCCCTTCCCCATTTTGCCGCCACGTGCAACGGCGTAATATTGTGCCTGGCCATAAAGTTAACGTTGGCGCCTTTCTCCAGCAGCATCTTCGCTATGTTCTCGTTTCCATAATGGGCGGCGATGTGCAATGGCGTAAAACCGCTCTGCAAGATTGTTGAACGCGTGACAAGTTGGGCAATGGAAAAGTCAAAAGCGCACCTTCGAAATGACGTCGGGATTGTGGTCGTTCTGAAGAAGCAGAGCGGCCGCTTTGGTGTCATCCTTTTTGGCAGCAATATGCAAAGCAGGCAGGCGTACTTTGCCTCGCGTGTCATTCTCGAGCAGTATGGCAACGACCCTGTCGTGACCCTGCTGCAAAGCGACCGCCAGTGGAGTGAAGCCTTCCTCAGTGGCCAGCGATTGATTGGCGCCATGCTGGAGAAGATAGATGACCACTCCGTCATGATTTTCCTGCGCCGCCATGTACAACGGCGTGAATCCATCCTGCGATTGGACGTTCGGGTTGGCGCCGTGGTTGATCAACAGTTCGACCACCTCCATTTGGCCCGCCAAAGAAGCAATGTGCAGCGCCGTATTTCCTTTCTAAAAGGGAGAAGCAATAAAGCCTGTCCGCTGCAAAGATACGTGAACAAAATAATTCAATGAACCTTTGTTGCCGCATCGACCCGGGCGCCTCGGGTCAGCAGCTCCTCGACTACGTCAGCATGTCCCTCCTTTGAAGCAATGTGCAAGGCGTTCAAGCCATTCTAAAAGAGAAACATAACATACACAATTGTCAGCCTGGCGTTTCGAAGTGACTCACCGCGTTGCAGGTGTTGATGTCGGTTCCGCTTTTCAGCAGTTCAACGAGTTCGGTGGTATTGCCGGCTCGCGCCGCGCGCAAGAAACTAGCGCTATTCTCACCCTGAAAAAGGGAAGGCACGTTTGACAATGCCCCCCTAAGTAATGGTAAGCAAAATGGGCAGAAGGCTCCTTTCCCATATAACGACTGAATGTAGCATCCAACGGAGGTGGAAGAAGCAACGACATGTCGACGAGTTGTTTACGCAAAAGTTAAGAAAACTCACCAAGCGGGTGCCGGCAACTTCCGGCATTTTTGGCGGTTGGTTAACAACGGTGGCAAGAAAACGCCTAAACTCGAAGCCGCCAATACGGTTGTGGCAAAAAGAGGGAATAGAGTGTTTTAGGCGATCGGCAGGAGAAATCGACAAGACGGCCAAAAAGCAGCAGACACGCGACAGCCGTCCGCCATCGAAGAATTGGATATGCTTAACAGAAAGCCGGCTGCCATCAGGCGAACGAAAAGCCAAACGACGGAGAAATGGCCGACCAACTGCCGCCGTCAACGCCAAGCGATCGGCTTGAAAAATTCGCTGAACAACCCCCACCAGCACCTTTGCAGCACAAGTCAACTAACGACGGCACGCAAGACCGGTGATCGATTGCTTAAGCACCCGTCCGTTGCCCACCGCTTGTCGACTTTCACCTCAGATGGCCTGTGGAAACGAACATCCGCGGAGAATGCGTTCATTTGTGCAATCAAGTAGGACCGCCAATTGTTGGGATACCGAGGGAAGGCGGAAAGGAATTGCCCCATGTAAACGAGCTGACCAAACACTCGACATGTTGGCGTCACGGTCAAGTGACAACGGCATTTATGTACACATGTCAGCGTAAATCCTCTACTACCAACGACAGCATGCAATCGAGCCTTTGAACGATGGCTAAGTGAAGCAAGTACCGACAGAAAAAGATAAAAGTATCAAGTAATACTAGTGGAAGCGATTCTCAGCACTCCTCTTCTTCTTTGCACGAGGATAAACATGGGGAAAACAACTGTACATATGTAAGTCAAATATACCCGTGAACGCATGTGAATATCATATATATATATATATATATATATATATATATATATATGCAAAGGAGTTACAAATTACTCAAAGAGCAAGTATTAAAAGTTCATCCTACAATAAACGAAGCGTGGAAGATAAAAACTCCACACTAAAGGCACAAATTTGTTAGTGTCCTCTTTCAGTACAAAACACTGGACTCGTTCCGGTTTCGACTAAAATGTAATACGCAAAACACGCAAACGTAGACTACCCCCGTTACGCCATTGAACCAAAGGCTCACCGGACTTTCCGCCGCAGATACGGAAACTAAATGTGGTCGTTGAGGAAAACATGCTGCAAGCCAACGCTGAAACCAGCGCTTTCGCAATTGTCCGCGCTTAGTTAACACCATGTTACGATGACTTTAGAGATCGCAACTACGTTCGCTACGACAAGAGTGAAAAATGCTGCCGCCTCCGGTAGGCCCCAGGAGATGGAAAATGAACCTTTCAACGCGCCTTGGCCAACAACAGGTTTCTTCAACTAAACGGAATGCATTAAATGCAACATACGTAATAAGTATGGAGAAAATTCGATCCGCCTGCTCGAGCCGACGTGCTCGCGCCAACATTTCTCACACCTACGATGAAGGGAAAAGAGTCAGCGCGGCGTTGTAGTTGACAGTTGGCAAAAGCGCGCTTCTATCCCGCGATGCAACCCCATTATGTTAAAAAACGTGTCGATAAGGAACATGCTCTAATGAACTGCTTAAAGATATGAGCAGAAAATAACTAAAATAGTTTGAAAGACGCAATGGCAAATACGGTAATGGCTACTAGCTGCCGTACTGCGAGCGGCCCAAATCGAACTTGCATGACAAGTAGGCTTTGAAAGTGAGCAGGGCGCCGACAAAGCATGTCGCTTCGTGCTGTACAAAAGGGTTAAAATACTGCGCGCCAAATAATGATACGTTTCGCAAGTACGTAAACGGTTTCGAATTGCTTGAGACCGTCATTGGCAATGTAAGTTGACTGCGACACCGTCTACCAATGGCGAAAACGTTAGTCCGCCTCAGTGGCGTTCGCATTCACGCTTCAATATATTTCTGCACCACGGTATGGGGAAGGCAACAATAACAACACAGGAGCTTCCCAAATTACGCTGTTTCAATGTTCGACCAACTGCTCTTCCTAAGCGGCAATGTAAAGCAGCAATCTAGTCTAAAGGCCTCCGCGATCCGCTATGAATAAAAGTAGCAATAGGGAGCCAACCAAAGGAGAAGAGCGCCGTTAGGCGTCAAATGTTACGCACTTGCGTAACGTCGCTTTCTCAGCAGCTGCCAATAAGCGCAAAGGACATTTCGCTACACCTCAACCGCATTGCCCTCCTCCCGGCATTGCATTTCGACGCAGTTGATATCGTCGAACGAAGCTGTAGCGCCATCTACCATCGCAGATGGCCAAGCAAAAACGTAAACAAGCCACAATCCATCGGCCGGTCAAGGAAAACTAACTAAGCCATTGAAAAGAAAAGGAATCGATTCGCAAAAGCCTCTCTCCATCTTTCAACGACAACAGACGGTGCGGGCAGCTTCCCAGAAACGTCCGGTGGTTAATGGAGCCCATCGACGGCGCTCGATCGGCTTCGATGTTCGAGCCTGACCGAGCACGGCGCCAATAGAGAAACTTTAAATTCACGCGCGGACAGAAAGACTTCAATTTTCGGTAACACGCCAGAGCCCATCTCCATCGGTTAACGACCATTTCGCCTTGCGGAAACGGCAACCGCAAACGATATAGCCTTGCATGGCACCACCAATAATCGATGCGAGACGCGCTTCGACAGACCGGCGTAATGAACCATAAAAAACGGGGCATACTGCTTAAAATAGAATCTACAGCAATAGATTCATCGCCGGAGCACATCCCAATTGAGCAGTTCGCGCACACACAAAAGTGCGGAAGCATTTTTGCCAACCCAACGCGACCGTTCGCGAAAAATGACCACCTGTTGATATTCCGCGCGAAGGGCAACAAATCGGAATACTAAGGGACATCGTTAAGCAGAAGCGAAAAGGCTCCAAGATGCGTATATACCCTGCTGACGAAATCTTCAATTCCAATGTGCGATGGACGTTCGGGTTTCTGTTTGCATTCGTCGTCGTCCTGCTTTACTGGACTTAGTTCGGCCAGCTTGGACGCCAGGCTTTCGCCAAAGCCGACGCGACCTTCCAACGGCGCAGTGGACATACGTGCTCCTCCTCCTCCTCTCGCGTTGACGACGGCCAACCCGACCTTCCGTCCGAAGGAGCAGAAAAGAAAGTACGACGCACTTGAGCACAACAAACGCTACTGTCGTCGTTGTTCCAACTGACAAATGGTCAACGACGAAAGTCAAACGACCGAGGCGCCAAACGATATGAACCAGTCAGAAGACGAAGACCGAACGGCGCTTGTTCAGCTTCCATTTACGGGTTCGTCGCGGTTGGTCGAAAATGCATTAAGCCAGCCTAGTTGCTATTGATTTTCATTGAAAACGAAGAAGACCGATTACGCACGATACGAACGGCAGTCGGCTCGACAGCGACGCAATGAATCAGGCGGACGAGCCAACTAACGGTCGGGGAACGAACGACGACCACAACAGACAATATGCACTCTTTTCCCTTAAAAAGCTCGATCAATTCTAGCAAGATAGGCCACTGGCCAATCAATGCACGTCAACAGAGCACAGAGGTCGCCTAGGACAAGCGAACCTCAGCCTTACTCCTGATTCCAAACCCCAATAAGACGCCGAACGGGTGGTTGAAAACTGTGGTACACCATATACATCCATCCATATATATATATATATATATATATATATATATATATATATATTTGCTACAAGTGTCCCGCTGATGACGATCGATGCCGACAGACCACACCATATCAACACTTATATGGCACGAGGAAAATGGGCTAGCTATTGACACAGATGCTTTTGATCAGTCTATAATGGGAAGCCTGATTGAAGGAATATTGGACCGCATCCAGAAAGCTGGAATGGAATGATTGACTATTGAACGGCAAAAACAATGACATGAGCTGACGATAGTAAGAGAAGGCTACCACGGGACATCTGTGGCCCTTGGCAACGATTACATAAAGTGTACGATGACACTTCGCCTGCATATTAGTCTTCGGAATCAATTTGCAAATGCGCTGCATTGTTAGCGCTCATCACTTTTGGACCGCATGTCACATCGACAAAGCGGGCAACACTTTTGCGCCAAAAGCGAAAATACAAAGAGTAGACCGGTGGAAACACAAACACGGCGAAAAGAAAAGGCAGGAGAACTGCCGACTCTGTGCAGCGTTACTATCGCACCTGAAAGCCAAAATGTGGGATATTCTTATTAAAGAGATATGCTCCCTCAGAGGTCCCATATAATGGCCGAGGAATACCGCTTCGACCTTATCCCCAACGCAACTTCAAATGGCACTTGTACAACAATTGGTAATAAATTTGCAAACAATAAACACGGGTTCCCGTCAATCATTACTCAACGAAATAAACGATGAATCGCAAAAGCTGATCGAGCTCGTCACGATCATGTACTTATTAACATGGGTGCATGAG
This sequence comes from Trichuris muris, assembly GCA_000612645.2. NCBI lineage: Eukaryota > Metazoa > Nematoda > Enoplea > Trichinellida > Trichuridae > Trichuris > Trichuris muris. Next base: position 16,601,563 of record CBXJ02000086.1, on the reverse strand, counting down.
CGTGAACGGAGATAGGGCCGCTGAAGTTAGTCAACTACGCCAACCAAGACGCCGAAACGCCTCGCCCTGTTCGTTTTGCACAACAGGCGGGATAATCATCGAAACAGCGAGTGGGACAATGCACAGCTCCATTGCTATCCAGAATAACCGCGTTCCGAACGCTTTAATTCAGTTCGTACGTTTGGTAGGGCGCCTGGTTTTCTTAATAAACTATTTACCGCCCTGCTTGCAGTGCGTTCCTTCGGTAACTAACAGAGCCACTGAACAACGACATTCAACAAAACTGGTTGAATGAAAGAAAACCTAATGAAGAAAGCGCGCGCGCCCATTGCAAAAAGTTCCGCATTCAAGAATGTGACCACACTACCCGGCTAAATACTTTAGACTGCAGTTACTTGTGAAGGTCAAACGTTTGAAAGCGTAACGACACGCACGACTTTGGCGATAAAGAGCCGTTCACTGCCAGCCAAGGCAAATTGTTACCTCAATAATTGGGCTGCAATTCTTGACACGTCAGCACCGGAGAGTACGGTAACCTGGCATGCGCGAATATGCAAAGCAGTTACGGGAAGGTTCCCCTCGAAGGAACATCAGATTTGTAAACGCTACTACGCAAAACCACGAAGCACCACGTCCGCAATTGCTAATCTAATCGAGCGGTGCGGCTCTTCTATGGGTGCCCGTTCAACTCGCGCATTTACATTTACATAAATTAATACTTTTGCAGCCCATTCTTCAGCGGACGTTGTTAGCTGGCAAAATTTCAATAAAAAGTGCTGCAAGTTGTTCCGACGCGAACTTTTCGCCTTGAAAGAGACCACAACTTTGTTTGCATTACGTATGCCAAGGGTGAGATGCGTTAGGCGACGCGCAGCCTGTAGGGAAGAGTAAGCCTAAGCTGCGCCGGCCGTAAAGAAAGCAAAACTATTAATAGCAATGAAACAGAACCGGGTTCCGTAGACGGAGATCTTCTAAGTTTTACATTTTTGATGGGCACGAATGGCCGGCAGTGCCCAATTCCCCCGAATTTCAACATGTAAGTTCAAAATTTTCATTTTGCAAACAATTCAGGTTCGCATTGAATTCGTGATGGCGAAATTGAAAGACGGCCATTGGAAGCCCTGTGGAACGTAAAGTGCAATTACAAGCAAGAACCATTCACAAGGAGAACGAGAACAATCGCCAGCTACGACTATTCAGGTGAAATCCGAAGCCATGTTGTCATTAGGAGCGAAGTTCCGCTTCGCAAGTGTGCAAACATTCGCTGCAAGGCCAAATTCCGCCGTCAACCTTTTTGCATAAACAAAACTGGGCGAAACCAGAGAGCCAACTTTTCCAAATGGCCGTTTCTCAATTTAGCCAACGTCAAAATGCTGCTGCCAACGATACCGCTACCGATAGCGCAGCAAACTTGAAATATCGGCGGTACAAATGTTTACCAACTGCCTGGCTGTCGTGCGTTAATTTTACCCGTCCCACCGGCTGCTCGCAAAATAGTTTGCGGTGAGGTAGCCTAAGGTAACGCCTGCAAGTTAAGGACGTCTTCGAAAACAGATCCTTTGCAGCCCGGAAACGAAGCCGAATTTATGGAGTCGGCAAGAAACTGGTCCCGACATTGGCAACGAACAACTCTGAACTGTCCGTTGCCTTTGCTGCTCTGATTAATGAAAAACGCGCACTTAAAGTGAACCAAGCTGGGGACCGCTCCGTAGGAAGATTGCATGCTCGTCAGGGAGTAATGGTGGGAAGGCGCAAATGCTACATCGCACCAACGCCTTCCAACCGCTGTGGCTGAAAACAGCAGGCCTCCATGAACCATCTGTCTTCTGCTGTCGGACCCGTCCTTTCCCAAATTGTGAAGCGAACGTTGGCGAGCATTAATTGCAGGATTTGAATTTGCGCGCTCTTTCCAATAGGGACAAAACCTTCAGCACGTAGGCAACTTTGCAATTAAACGCGTTGTTGGCGACGCACCGCCGCGTGGGAAGCTTCTGGCAACCGCGAGCGCCAGCCACGCTACTGTGCACACGTTTTACACTGTAGAAAAAGAATAATGCTCAGGTTACTGGTGCACAGCAATCCGCACGCACCACTACGAAACTGCCGGACGGTCGCCAACGAGAATTCGACGCAGCTAAACTACTCATCTAGGAGAGTACAACGAAGCTGCGAGCGCTCGGAAACGTACTTAAAAGTCTAGCTGCGTGCCCAGCTCGAGGGAGAGACTTCGAGCCGCTGCCGCCAACCGCTACTTGGAAGCAATCGACAATGCGAAAAAATAACGGGACGGAAAATTGGCAACTTACGGTCTTCTTTTTAAGGTGTTCTCCAACGGTTGGCGAAACCGAGTCGACGTCGGGCATATCTAGTCGTCAGGCGCACGCAATGACGATTCGTCGCAACGGAAACGGTTCGTTGGCTCTAAGGCTACGGTAGTGAGCTTCAATCAACTGCAAAGCCGGGCGAGACGAAGCTTTTTCCACCACTTCGTCAGTGGCGCTGAAAAGCGTACGTATAAGCAGCTGCCATGGCGAGCAGCCCTTCGTGAGGAATGTAGTCAAAAACGTGGTCCGCCTACGTAGACCGCAACCGCTACAGCAGACCTTGGAGTTTCTAATTGATTACGGCCAATGGGGAAAATCAATGCTAGCCGTCGCCTGCGCGACAATCGCAACTGTGTTTGGATAAAGGATGAAAAGGTTAATTGCACGATGCAAAGGGCAACTGGGGTCAAACGTGCGCAAAGTTGTCAGATACTGTTCAGTGTAAAAAAACACCTGATTTCGCTTGACAAGGATGCGGTCCATGGGAACGAGGCAACGCAATGGTCGCTGACAATGTCACTGGCCAGCAGCTAGACAAACTGTTCCCAAGCGCGCTGTAACCCAATTTATGAAGGCAAACTAGCCGGAGCAGAATCGCTGCAGACCGGATTTGCACGGCAGCGCTGTTCAACTGCCGGCCGTCGTTCGTTCGGCGCAATGGAACGATGGCGCGCAATTGACGTTAGCCCCAAAAAAAACTTTGCCGCGCTAAACTCTACTGACAAGGCCGTGGCACAGAGTAGAGGCAAAAAAAGCAATTTACACGAATAACTGAATGCGAAAGTTGCGACCGAAATGACGAAGCAGAACGAACGGAACGGAGGGAAGCTTTGCTTGGCAAGAAATGAAAATAATCCGCAAACTACTTACGCTAAGCCCTTCCTCCGGGCGACCAGGCGCACAACCATTCATCGTTCGTTCGCCAACGTTACTGGCAGTCGGAAAACATACTGCAGCTTTTAATCACCAATAGAACGAATGCGCGACAACCCAGCCGACTGCCATTTGTCACTGTAGCTTCCAATTTGATCGATAAGTACAATCCACCTACAACTGATTTAAAACTATGACTAATGTCGCAAAGGTTGTCCCGCCATTTTGCCCCCCTTGTCGATGTGAATTCGTTTGGCGCTTGCAACAAAAATTTCCCAAAACCCATAGGTGATTACATTAGCCGCCACGGCGGCTTTTCCAATTTCCTACGCACGCAACGCTGCGCGGCTGCCCCTCGGAGCACCCGTTCGCAGACGTTGGACGATTAATGGTTGCCGTTAGGGGAAGCTTTTGTCTGCTTTCCGCTTTTGTATAGGAGTGGCGTAAGCTAGCGAGCAGCTGTTTGGACAATGGACAACTTAACGGAAACCCGGACGATGTCTTTTGTGCATTTTAATGCGTTGCCGTTCATTCGAAACGAGAACGAAACCGAGAACCCCGCAATCGTACCCCAACTGCTTGACGATGTCGAGGAAACGCGGCAACTGTCAATCCATTTGCTCGCTTCTGCCGACGACCAACTGTTTGCGCACGCTTGTTTGGCGTGGCGGAATTTCGGAACTTGCAGCCGGTTCTAACATGATCATCCAAACGGAATCGATGGAAATGCCGCTTGCATCGATTTTGCCCTCCAGCTGCTTACCAAAACGTTAGTAGGCGTTATGTTGGCAACCGGCCAGACTGGATTATCACTGAAGCAACGGATAACGCGTCGACTGCTCACCCATTGCAGTCGAATGAGTCAGATAGCGTTTCCATCGCGAATGCTTTTCGCCAGTGCGAAAAGGGCGGTTGTCAACTGTTGGGCCGACTGGCACGGAGGCTTTCCTTCCAGCAGTAGCCGCACGACCGTACGCAAGGAGACCAGAACGAGCAGGACAACGAGCCGAAGCGAGCAGAAAACTGCGTAGTATGTTAGCGTAGTAGGGAACAGAAAAAAGAAGACGGTGAACGCGGCCGACCCGAGCAGCAATTGCTCAACGTCAAAGGTGCAGGAGTCTACTCGTTTTCGAAGTGGGTTGTATTTGGTACCACGAAACAGCCGACCCATGGAGACAAGGCCACGAACTTCCAGGTGGAAAAGCCTTTGGAAAAGTACCACTGCGATAGCAATGCGTCTTCGGTGAACTAGCGCGGCCTACCTTGCCGCATAGATTGCGAAGCACAGCAGGTGAACGGACAGCAATGAAACCATGTCGCATATGAGCGCCAGAACTACGCTGATTCCCAAAAAGCATGAACACCTCATTGCAAAGATGCCGTGACTGATCACCGGAGCGACGACTGACATGAAGTCTAAAAAGACGGATTGAGCAAAGCAAAAAGAGCCAAAGTTTCGAAAAGGGAATGCCAACTTCTCCACAAGGCGAGATGAGAAATGAACAGCTTTCCAAGGGCGGTGTTCAACGGCTTGTTCAACTTTAGACCACCCGGCGCGCCCATCAGCCACTCGATCAGCGATTGAAGCCACGCGACAAAATTCTAAAACTAAATTAGCGTAATTCGTTGCGAACGTTGAAAGGGCCACTAGTTTGCTTTGCGAATTTGTCGGCTCGCAATTTTTCACGCACAGGTGGCCAATTTGCCAATCCTAGGCGTTCAAGCCGTAGCTGTAGCTGCGGACTGCAAAATGACACAACCGGCAAGTGATTATTTCCCGCCAATTTCATGCTACAGAAGGAACAGCACGTTGACAGCGACTTGCGCATACTTAGGATTATCGGCAACTTTGCATACGGTGAACGCTGCTTTTCGACTAGCTGTAACGAACCCACTGCATTGGCATTGATGCTGATTCACCCTCTGCAGCCTTTGGCAAAAACAAGCCGGCCGACTTTGACTGAATCGTTTTCACGAAGGCTCGCTTCCTTGGATGATCGCAAGTGCGCCATTCACGGCGACAAAGGAGCAAACTTGTTCTTTTAGCCGTTTTGGCCATGTAGGTCGAGGCCCTTTGCGCTTTACAGCGACGCTGCTTTCGCGAATACGTTTCCAAGAAAGGCTATTTTTGATGAAAACAATTCGAGACAGCCGGAGGGGAATCAGGCTTCCTTGGGCAAACTAACATTCCGGTTGGAGAAACCCTGCCATAAGAACGGCGAAAGTTCGAAAGCGCCATTTGGAATGTCGTTTCGTAAGGCTGGCAGATGCGCATTTGTGGCTCCGCTGGCAAATGCCCACTACGGTAGGAACATAATCAATTCGTACATATGTATGGACAGGATTTATTCATTCTATTAAATAAATCGGAAGCGAATTGTAACTCATTGCCCATTCAGTAATTTTTCATCGCAAATCTAATTATCGACTAACGCAGACAATAGAAAGAAATGAAACCTGTCCAAGCATATGTCATCTGCAAGACTCTTTCTAACGTACACAAGAATGGTGCACAAGATGTTGGAACGGATACGCGTATTGTGCGAAAACGGCAGAATACCCGTTCATCAATGCTTTACTTCAAATAGCGTATCTTTCGGGACCTCTCTTGGTCCCGTCTTCAGCGCAAATTTTCAAACGCAACCTATCGTGCGAGTATCACAGTCACTTTCTGACTGGTGACTCGCACGATAGGTTGCGTTTGAAAATTTGCGCTGAAGACGGGACCAAGAGAGGTCCCGAAAGCTACGCTATTTGAAGTAAAGCATTGATGAACAGGTATTCTGCCGTTTTCACACATTATGAAACTGAAACCCGTGAGAAATCCCATATTAAACGGATAAGCATATTTACAAAATCAACGACGAGCACGTTCGGCGGATTAACACGCAAACTTTTGAATCACTTGGGGACTATTGTTCAGTACGTACATGGAGATAACCGAGCATGTATACTTTCCAATGGCATTTCTGCACAGCTACATGCAAACTGACGGCAGTCAATGTACGGTTTTCAAGTACACGTCATCATTCCTGCCAATGAAACGAGTTTTCCGTTGCCAACTCGCAATCTTCGTTTCAAGATACAATCAAACCAATTGAACGGAATAGCAATTCACAAGACAAGCTAACCTCTTTATCTATCGCACTCTATCTTATCTGACGTACTAAACGGGCTTAATTGGAATTTCTGAATGTGAATCCGAACAAACATTCTGCAAAGGCTTTAGCATTCAACATTCACAGTGCTAGGCACGATAGCTGAAGCAGGCATATCCCGAAGTAGACACAGTCTACTTCAACCCGTGAAACATAGCACGCCGTTATGAAAACATGCAACTGAAAAACCGGTCTACCGCAGTAGAAATGATCGTCCACCTAAATTGTGCGTTCTTCATCGCCAGCCGAACTACGAAATAGTATGTATCAAAAATCCAATCATGCCTTACTTAAACAAAGTACTGCAATGTTGCAGTAGTAGACGGAATGACAGAATTACTTTTCAAGGGATTACTTTCATTTCACTTAGAAGGAAAGACTAAGACCAGCGCATACAATAGCAAAGGTTGTTCCAGAAACATGCAATAATCTTGCTCATACAAACAGTACGTACACCCCGACAAACAACATTTGAACATGTCAACAAGCTCTTGCACGCTGACGAACCGCAATGGAAGACAATCACACAAAGCAATATAACGTTTATGTGGTCAGAAATTGTACCTTTCCACTATGCTTCTTAACTGCATATTAACAGTTTCTCCCCTAAAGACGACACGAATTCTCAAAAGCTCCGTATAATCGAATATCAAGCAAACTTAAAACTGTACGAAATAATCAAAAGGTAATAAATAATAGTACAGAATATTACGTTTTGATGTGTGCAACCAATAAAATGATGGATGATGTAGATTACGTTTTGCGCTGAGGACGGGAAAGGTTCGTTCCCGAATGCTTCGCAATTAGACGTTGCTTCTGTCACCAACGGGTTGAAATATTCCGTAAGTAATTTGTAGTTATGATGATGTAGATGTTTCAATATAAACCCTGTTTAGCCAAAAATAATTGAACAAAAAAATGGCGAGTATCAACAAAGAATACGCTGAAGAAAAAAAAAGCACCAAGAACAAACTAACTGCTGAGGGAGCAAACAATATCTTTACGCGCTCCGCATGTACGAGCACGTGCGAAACATTTCCTCCTTAGAGCTACTTAATTACACCTTAAACCTTTCATGAGAGAGCCTGTCTCTTTTCCATCGACTCAAAACAGCTGTTGAACAGTACTTGCCTGAAAATATTCTGTAACTTCATTGGACATGCTGTCTTCAAAGCGGATCAACAGGAACATGCCTAAGCCGAGTACTAAGTCAATCATTATGTATTTCCACCTGAAAACAAACAGGTTGTTCAGACATACCTTCCAATTTTCCCTACCTTAAGTTCTTCAACTGATTCCATTTTTGAAAAAGAGCAGAAACTGTCAAGCACACAACGCCTATTTCCGCCTTCATTTTTCGAAAAAAATTAAGTGTTCGGGTTGCTCTGCTCAGTTCCGGAAAATATTGGCCGTTGGACGCATGAAGCAAAATCAACCACAAAAAATTAATATGGAACGATACAGCTGTACGTCCTACCGTATGGAAGGAATGGGAGAGTCAACGAATCATGAGCACTTTATTTGCCTGCATCGTTCACTGCACAGGTAAACAAGCATAGCTTAACTGAATTGGCAATCTGACCAACGTAAGCTAATAATGCTAACAGAATTTTCAGTACGCCCTACGCACATGTCAACATCCTATCAGTGACCGTCAGGAGCTGCCTGAGGAATTGCCTTTCCCATAGCTTCGTATTTGCGGCGCAGCGATTCAGGCATCTCGGGTGGGGGAGGACGAGGCATTCTGAAGGTTACCTTGACGAAATCGTAAATAAACCACTGCAGCGCCGTCAAAGTGCCGATCATGATGATTCTTGGAAACAGTCCTTTCCATACCCCCTTCCATCCCAATTTACGAAGCACTTGTCCAGCGCTGGAACCAGGGTCTTGATTCAGCTTCGACACAACAGAGTCGGCCGGATGAGAAACCAGCGCACAGAATACGCCAGCTGCAAGTAAATCAACAGTTACGGAAACAAAGCAATATCGAAGTCACCTATATAGCCAGCAACAAATGTCACGCACAGCTGCTCCGGCTTGCTGCATTCCGAACGAGGCTTCGGTACCACGTAGCGATACAACAATTCGAGAGTACGCTCGAAGCACGCGAACTTCATCATCGTATACGGTATCTGCCGCATCCACAAAGGACCCAAACCTTTGTAGAAGCCCCAAAGGCCCTCCTGACGAAATATAGTAGGAGCTACACGACGTAGCTGAGGAGGACATCCTGGCTGCGTTTGTATGCGCACTTTGGTTGCCTCCATAGGGGCCAGGAGAATGTCAGCAAAGAACTCAGCGCTAGCACTAGCAGCTAAGTAAAGGCTAGTGCGCCACAAATACGATTTCTCCTAAAAGCTGAACGTACTCAAGACTCACCAAAAGACAAGCAAAACCTACTTCACCAAGGGCGTTGCTATACAGCACCTTGAATATTTCATAAAACCCGAATTTTCCAAGGCCTTGCAAAGAATAGCCTATGAACGTTGGTGCCCATCCTTTACCCAAAGCTCGAAAGCCCTCTTCGGCAAGAGTAACAGAAAAGCCGCTCAGTATTCCTTTGTACTTGGCCGGATTGACTTGTATGCGACATTTTACCATATCCAACGGAACAACAGCTGTATGCGTAGTGCCACACGATACGATACCGCCAAGACCGCATAGTGCAAAGTACTTTGGTGAGGCAAATTCGCAACTGTATTCTTCTAAAATAAATCAACAATAAATTGATTAGTCACCATTGATTAAACGGCTTTACGGCCAGCATTTACCGTTTGGCGAATTAACCATAAACCAGTAGAACGGGGAAAAGTATCGCACATATGCATTGAGAAAAATCCAACTTCCAATTAGTATTATCGTAATCCATGCGATGCAAATAGGAGATGCGTGCAACAATGCCAAAACGATGTGTTGACAACGGAGCATGCGATTTATTCATAGATACAACGAAGGTTCAAATATCGTTGTTTGTTGCGTGGATCAACCGGTTAAAAATTAATGCTTGGTCATCACAAGTGCAGGTGAACAGATGAACACGAACTCGAAACAAACTCAGCGTAGTCAACCAGTTGAAGAACTCAGGTTCCGCCTGACCGTACACCGACTAACCCGAATGCATGCAATTATTTTAAATATCACTGCTTAAAAATCAATTAAAGGAATCTAAGCAGGCGCACAGACGATTTAGAAAAACGGTGCATGGCATTTAGGTAGCAATTCAGAAGACAAAATCTTACGATAAAAACAAAACAGATACGCATAAGTCGCTGGACACTACATGCCAAAGATAATGACCGAATCCATAATTTATATGTTGTTAACGAACGGTATTGTAAAAGCAAAAACAACTAACGGCAAACGGTAGTTCATTACCCTTGCCCAGAGCTGGGGAAACTGCCTTCGGCTGTTCGCAATGCGCGATTCTCAATCCAGGAAATGTAAGAAGCTTCTTTGACCGCGAGGCATCGTAAAAATGTTCAAAAATACCCATTGCGGACCTGTAAATGTTAAGGCAAATTAAAAGACGGGGGGTTCATTAAAACGAGAATTCCTTAAATATTGAGTAGCAAATAATAACATTCGTAACTTAAAGCTCACAAGCAACTTCATTAGATAATCAAAGCAAGCATACTTATCCCTAAGTAAACCAGCGACACGAAAGCTTTCACTAACAGTACGAAGTAACTTCAGGTACATTTCTGAATAACGTCATCACATGAAATTAGAATTCGGCCATAATTTAAAGTTTCGGTGCAATGAAACACCTTACAGCTAATATAAGATTTTAGGTGCCGGTTGGATAGCGCAAGCAACCTTTACGTGGCCTGATAAGTAATTATGCTTCACTTCGAAATGACGTTAAGGAACAGAGCATCGTCCGGGTCTTGTCAAATAGCTGGACACTACCTTGATCATCAATTTTAACAATGCCCCGCTTACATCATCCTTTGTTCCAGTAGTTTCCGAACTCCGTTTGAGGAACAAAGGCGGTAGATCACGCGTAACCTTTGCGCGTGTCATATGTAGCACGTGAGATTTGGCCGACGCATTTGCTGATGCGAAATAAATTCTGCGCAAATTTCGGCGTCACCTTACATTTGTAGAAAGAGTAGCGGTGTTGTTTGCACAACGCCATGCACCCGTTGAGTGGTGCACACGCCTTCATTCATACGGTATGCCTAGGGAGGTAGTGTAAATTTAGCGAAAAGCGAATAAGGCATGAATTGGTGAGCACAAAGGTAGTGCTGACGAAATTGATACGTTATGTTTACGCCTAGGCTTAGGTGTCGGGGAAAACGGCAGCCATTGCATACTGCAAATTGCGCACCCAGTGAGAGAGACATGTAGCGCGCTACTGTCGACTGAGGACCTTGGAAACATGGGAACAATGTTAGCGAAACAGTAACCACGGTTATACTGTCCCGCTGTGTATGCACAGAAACCGGGCTTTCGGTTGCATTGTTCCCCGGAGAACAAATGCGTAATTTCTTGCCTAGGTGTCGCCACAACTGTCGGCGCTCGGCCGCCGGACCCGTTGCGCAACTTTGACAATGGCTCGTCAAGGATACTGTAGAGTGTCCAGCTATTTGATCGTTTAGTCATTGAACACTGGATTCATGGTAACGGGAGATTCGGTTCAGATGTTTTTCTACGGATCCTTCCCGTTCTTGTATGTCTGAAATTAAAAGCAACAACGCCTCACCAGCAAACGGTTGGGTCAGTTATTAGGTAAAATTTAGATCAAAAGCGCTTGCTTGTCTCGGAGTTTTCGGAACAACCTAGTTCCGTCCTCAGCGAGTGGCAAAGGCCTCTGTAAATTATAACTTGTCGTCAAGTACTGTTGATACATTACTGTAACCGGAGGCTGACCTTTCTGCTTACTATCGTTCAGTTAGCGATCGAAAGTTGCTTGATTGCGCATTTCGTAACGACTTTCGGTAACGTACATTTCTAATGATACATTTCATCTCTAATTGGTTTTATCCGTTTTTCCAAGGGAACACTGCTTATCTTGGCTCGGCCTGTTTGAGCACAGTGCGGAAATCACTGCGTATTAATTGTCTATTAATACAAAGTGGACTTTGCATTGTGAATTAGTACACACTTTGTATCCAGAGACGATATGTACACCAGTTTAAAAATGCATTATTGTAAGCGTAGCTTCCGGGACTTCCATTGGTCCCGTCTTCAGCGCTATGTCAGAAACGACCTAACACATGAGTGTAACTGTCCCGAGTTACAAGGCTCGTGACAGTTACAGTAAGTCATACATCAACCAGATTGGCTGATTAAGGTCGTACAAGTAATGATTATTGTTCAGGACCGCTGCTTCGTATTCATATAATTGCAAGTTCCTGTGTTTGCTTTAACTTAAGCTATGGCTGACATATACAGACTTATGAGAAGTTAGCAATCCGTGAGTGCTTCGGCGTTTCGTAGAATCGATTGAATCATTTAATCTTCGCCAAATTGTCTCTTTATACACGTGTCTGTGCCCTATTTGCGTCTGAAGGATGCTTTCCAGTTTCCCAACTTTGACCCTCGAAGTAGTCACTGTGGTGTCTAAAGTTACTGACTACATTCCTCGCATCGTCAATAGAACTCAAATGATCTTTTAGTGCAGTCGCTTTTTATCGTAATAATTGTTGAACTTAGGCACACAGCCGAGCACAATTAAACAGTCGCGACTTCGACAATGGCCATCAAAATGAATGATTCACTGCGCCAGAGTAGCCTACTTACTGAATTGACACTCCCAACGAATCGAGACTTTGCGCACTGTTTGTTTTCGATGCTTAACACCGCGTTGCTCTGCGAGGCAACCCATTGATACTGAGGCATTTTCAGTACTCAACACACACAGCAACACTCGTACCATGGCACTGCTGCTCAAAGACAAGACGCTAATGAAAATGGAAAATGGCGAGGTGAAGAGCATCAATGCTGAAGAGCATCTGCGTGGAAAAGTTGTTGCTCTTTATTTCTCGGCACACTGGTGCCCGCCGTGCCGCAACTTCACCCCAGTTTTGAAAGTTCGTTGGCATTCCATTGTCATAAATTACGCTATATCAATTCTCACGCAGGACTTTTACGAGGAAGTTGGACAAGAAAATTTCGAAGTTGTGTTCGTTAGCTTCGACCACTCTGCCAATGACTTGAAGGAGTACATGCAGGAAGCCCATGGAGATTGGTGCTTCATTCCATTTGGAAATCCGCTAATTAAGTACGTTACAACTGAGTTTCCCATTAAGCTGTGGAGACAATTGCAACTGTTAAATTTTGCCCTTCGAACAAACTGGATGAATCTTCGTTTTGCAGGGAACTGAGTCAGAAGTATGGCGTTCAAGGAATTCCGGCGCTGATCATCATCAAGGCAGCAGGTGATACTGTGACGAAGAATGCGCGCTCCGATGTAATGGGTCAGGCGTCAAAGTCGCCTGCCCAACTGTTAGCCGAATGGAAGACTGCCTGCGCTGATTAATTTATTGTGCTTTTGGTTTACGGAATGTTATGTCAATTTATTTATATTGCGTAGGAATATATACCTGTACGTAGTGATAATTAAATAGTTGGGAGGGGGTGAGGCTTAGTTCTCCTTGCCTTGCACGGTGGAACATGACCGGTCTGGTTCTGTAGACGCCTTGCCATGTTCATTAACAGGCAACACCTTTAAGTTCGCTTTGGCTTTGGAATAAAAATATTTCAGCACCGATCTCCCGAGTATGCATTCAGAAGAATAAAGATTTTCCTGTGACAAAAATAAGCACACACTTTGAAAATTCTCATTCTTCTATTGGTGATCTTCTGCCATCGTTAAGTGATTCGGAAGATCTTTTCCAAAGAAGAACCATCTTCCGCACGTGGAACCACTAAACAAAAAAGGTGGATATTGAAACTTCAGAAGCGGTCATTCATTAGCTTAACGTGCGATGGATAACAGTGTTGCACATCAAAACTTCAACAGTAATTATCTGCTTAGCATCCACGAAATACAGTAAAAGGACTTCTACACTTATCGCATGATCTACTAATTTTGGATTCAACCGCCTTGTTTACAAATTCGTATGTGTTACTTCACCGTAGTCATCGACCGAGTAATGCAATAGCAGGCTTTTTTTTGGCATAGCTAATTATCATGATCGAGTCTAATAACAGATCTTCACAGTTGCAACTGGAAGTGGACTTGGATTAAAGTACAGCTACTCCACTGTGAATAAAAAGGTACAGATAAGTCGTTCACAGACCACTTGAATGCATATTAGCTGTACAGACCTTGCTAACTGCATAGTCACAACACGCATAATGCACAGCGCGACGGACATTCTCAAGTTAGGCAGTTAACGTTCAAATTGCTACTTTCGCGTACGCAGTTGTACATCAGTTGTAAACTACAGAAACATTTTCCAATGAAGAATGCATTGAGCTTGCACTGAAACCATTGTGCAACAACACCCCATATTTATCGAGATTCAAGTTTTCAACTGAGTAAAGCTTCAAATCAACAAATGTCAAAAATACATCGTTCATTCATTGATGCAATCAAAGGTTTCTGCGATGTTGATAATTTCTGCGCTGCCAGTATGAGTCGTTTATATGGAAGCTGCATCTAGGATACATCCTCAGTATTATTCAGAAGGTAACGTCAACTTTCCTTCTCATTCGTTTCCCATTGAAACTGAATGCAGGTTGAACTGACGCCGCAACAATGACCACAACAGGCAATTAGCTCACATTGAACTAACGGTAATCCTTTCCCGTGACAAGCTTCATCAATTGCAAATGAAGCCATTGCAACTGCTAGCGTACATTGCAACGTTGCAGCGGTCACTCCAGTTGGGTGCTTACGTCAGTAGTAAATCACTGCGTCCTCCCAACCCAAAGCAAATCGTCAACGGAACAGTTCCCATAACAATACTACATAAATGTTTTTGCGGAGCGCAGCTATCTCAAAATTCTATTAAAAAGCACTTGGCAACGCGTAAACAATGCCTACTCTGGCCTATTAGTCAACAATTGGAAAATGGCAAAGACAAATACATTGAGTTATGGTTTTGGCTCTGCCCTGGGCGGTCGGTTGGTTGGATTGCTCGTGCTTCTGCACGGCTGACTAAGGCGGATTGCGGAATCGACGCGGTCAAAGGAATAACCCAACAGATGAATCGTCTGCCTAGGTCGGCTGAGTAGGAGTACTTGCAGACCGACTGACCAACCTGGGTAGTTGACCAATACTATTATTATTTTATATTTATTTTGCACTGAAGACGGGCAAAGGCTGTGCCCGAAAGCTCTGCTGTTTTTGGAAGAATAAAAGCTTTCAACGAACGGGAACAAATCCGTGAAATCATTACACTTGCAGAAATGCATCTACCCCGTTAAAAAGAATTACAAAGACAAATACAGTGGAATCCCAATCATAACAAACTTGAAGTTAACAACTTTCGCTAATAACAATTCGCTAAGGATACAGTACGATAGAATGATGTGGAAGTCGTGAGCGTTTGATCTCTTGGGGCATTTGGAAATAGAGCCCATTTTTCTTCTTCTTCTTACGCGCTACCCTGGCATGCTGCTATTGCTTTAGGCCTAAGCGTGACTGCTGGGACTCCGATATCGTACTAATATGCAATCTTTCTGGCTGGTTTCTGAATCTGAAGAAATGCAGATGGAACCTGAGCATGGTTGGTTCCGTCATTCTTCTGCTTTTGGTGATCTGATTATTGCGGTGTTCATTACAAGTTCTCTTGACAAACTCTTGAAATTCAACTTAGGCTTCTGTGGTAGGGGTCCAACCATAAAGCGGGTTCTCACCGTGTTTGTTTCCAGGAAACGTTCTCTAGAAAGAAGCGTAACGCGCTCTCCCTTAGAGAGAAAGTTGACATCCTGGAGGCGCTAAAGAAAGGGGAGTTAGGGGCTTCTCTAATCCAGAAATACGGAGTTAACGCCAGCGTTATTTTCTACGTGAAAAGGCAACAAAACGCCATACTGAGTTACGTGAAAAGAACGGAAGAGGCGGGCTGTTCAGACCGAAAAATTATGAGGACTTCCAGGTTCGAGGAAATGGACGAGGCGCTATACGTGTGGTTCCTGCAGAATCGCACAGCGCGGAACCCAGTTATTATGCGAGAAAGCCGTGTTCTTCAACCCGGAATTTGCTAACGATAAGGAATTCAAAGCTTGCCAGGGATGGCTTGAGAAGTTTAATAAGCGCCATGGCATTCGCTGTCACACAATAAATGGGGAAAAGTTATCCACGGACGAAGACTCAGCTAAGGACTTCAGGGAAGAACTGAGGAAGTTCTTAAACGAAGGAGGCTACGACATCGATTTCGTCTATAACGCAGACGAAACGGGCTTGAACTGGAAGGCACTTCACACGCAGTCATTAAATAGCACGCAGCGAAGAAAATGCGCCTGGGTGCAAATCAAGAAAGGAACGTGTCACCATAATGCTGTGCGCAAACTCAGCTGGTTCGCACAGGTTGCCCTTCGCCCCTAACAATGGCTAAACCCACTGACTAACGGCGCAGTCGGCTCGCAAGCGCTGAAGACGGATCAAGGGAAGATCTGAAAGCTACGCATATATGCCTCTCGTGTCTTTTTCTTTTTACTATCAATAAAAGATGCGAACAGAACGGGTTTTCCGTGACCAAGGATGAACAACTTCTTGTACCCGTTACGATTGTGAATTTATGAGTAATAATAATAATAATAATAATAATAATAATAATAATAATAATAATAATAATAATAATAATAATAATAATAATAATAATAATAATAATATTGTTGAAAATCGGGTTTTTTGTAACGGGCTCAAACGTATTCACGTTGTTGGTTTAACGGCTGAGGTTCCCGTTGTAGCAATGCACTGAGTCTGAAATCACTTCAAAAAGACACCTTAACCAGTGGCTGGTTAGGTGGTATTTATGGTGAAAGACAGACACAATGAACGTACAGAAATTCGGAGCTTTCGGAACAGCCTTGTTCCGTCTTCAGCGATGTAAAGGCCTTTACATCGCTGAAGACGGAACAAGGCTGTTCCGAAAGCTCCGAATTTCTGTACGTTCATTGTGTCTGTCTTTCACCAATAAATACCACCTAACCAGCCACTGGTTAAGGTGTCTTTTTGAAGTGATTTCAGACTCAGTGCATTGCTACAACGGGAACCTCAGCCGTTAAACCAACAACATGAATAATAATAATAATAATAATAATAATAATAATAATAATAATAATAATAATAATAATAATAATAATAAAACTGTCGGTGAAAGTACAAACAAGTTAGAAAAAATAATGAAGTGACTCCATGCTTGTGTTTTCGTCAATAGTTCAAACAATCTATGCCAGTTGGAACTAACTGAGACGGCACAATAGCGCTCATCAATTCCTACTGAAGTTTAAAAGTATCCAAGTATTTACCTGTCGACTCAAGTTAATTACGCACTTCATTTGGCAATAAAGAATATGAAATGATGCATAAAGGGTAGCCGAACTGAGAGATACCTTGATGACACTACTACTCAATGCTAATCAGCTTGAACATTTATGCTAGCTAGCTGTGCAAAGCATAAACAATTTTCAGGATATTGATGAAATCAGATAATCACAAATACTCTTGAAGCGTGAATATACGCAAATTCGTGTCGAAATGACTCGACCCAAGCGAGCATGAATGTCATCAAGCAAAAAATATCACTTGCGAAATGAACCACCATTGCAGAGAGCGCAGAAGCATAGCGGAAAGCATATACAGAGGAACCTCGATGATAACAACAATACTTACCAGAGGGTAGTTGCTAACTGGGAATTTTTGTTATAATCGAGAGTCTGTTTACCCCATCACATTGTCCCGGTTTTCATGCACATTAAGCTTCATTCTCTAAAGAAACTTGGCTGTATGACTGCCGAGTTCAAATTAACTATAATAGAGCGAACAAAAATTTAACCTTTGTTCAAAATGCTGTGATTCGTGTTTGTTTCTGAGTAATCTCGCGTTTCTGCACCACGAGATCGCGGACGCTTTTTAAGCAAGAAAGGCGGTGCCGATCACACTCTTCTTGGGCTGCGTACCATCTCAGAGCCTTTTCTAGGTGTTGAAGGGCAGCATTATTCGAAGGGATAGTCGACGGCCCTGCTTTCTCCTCTTCCTGCTCTTCTTCGTCTTTCTCCATGTCAGAGACTCGACGATTTCCTCATCGTTCATCATTTGGAAGTCCTGATCCTCTGAGTCGCATCCCAGCCACCTACCAACGAAACTTGTGAGCGCAGATATCCGAGGAGGACTGCTTGTTACCTTTCAACCTCAGAGCTCTCACACTCCCCGCATATCGAGATAATTCTTAACATCCTGGCGATTTCCTCTATCTCCACGTCATCGTCTCTACCGCCGTCGGCCCCTGACTCTGAACCACCAGGAACCTTGTTCCACGAATTTCCCAACGTGGTCTGCTTGACGGACTCCCTGCTTGCTGCAGTCATGTAACAGCAGTCCCTAAGGCTTATTCTCTTGTAAAATGTCGTGACGCTTTCAGCCATGCTATCGTCATTCATTAAAAGCTCCCGGAGAAGGTTTTTCCGGTATAAACCCTTGAAGTTTCGGATCACACCTTGGTCCATCGGCTGGTCAATGAGGTAAAGTTTAGAGGAAACAACTTGACAGTCGCGAGTTCGTCAACGGAGTTCAGGAGGTCGAAAACCGGATGCGCCGGCGCATTGTCTATGAGCAAAAGGACCTTTCCGGTCTTGCCAATCGCCTCCTGGTATCTTTTCACCTGAAGATAAAGCTGAGAAGGGCGACCGGAACTGATATACTATTTTACCTCGAGAATAAATACTTTTTTCATCCAATCTTCGACAAGGTGGAAATTCATCCACGCCTTCTTTTGATGGCCATATGCGACCGGGAGACTTTTCACACCCCTGGAGCTTCTCAGGATTTTCGACGTTCCGATCACATACAAGGGCAACCTGTGCGAACCAGTTGAGTTTGCGCACAGCATTATGGTGACACGTTCCTTTCTTCATTTGTACCCAGGCGCATTTTCTTCGCTGCGTTCTACTAATGACTGGGTAGGAAGCGCCTTCCAGTTCAAGCCCATTTCGTCTGCGCTATAGACGAAGTCGAAGTCGTTGCCTCCTTCGTCTAAGAACTTCCTCAGTTCTTCCCTGAAGTCCTCAGCTGAGCCTTCGTCCGCGGATAACTTTTCGCCATTTATTGTGTGACAGCGAATGCCATGGCGCTTCTTAAACTTCTCAAGCCATCCCTGGCAAGCTTTGAAGTCCTTATCGTTAGCAAATTGCGCGTTGAAGAACACGACTTTCTCGCATAATAACTGGGTTCCCCACTGTGCGATTGTGCAGGAACCACACGTACAGCGCCTCCTCCATTTCCTCGAACCTGGAAGTCCTCATAATTTTTCGGTCTGAACAGATCGCCTCTTCCGTTTTTTTCGCGTAACTGAGTATGGTGTCCTTTTGCCTTTTCATATGGGAAATAACGCTGGCGTTAACTCCGTATTTCTGGCTTAGAGAAGCCCCTGACTCCCCTCTCTTTAGTGCCTCCAGGATGTCAACTTTCTCTCTGAGGGACAGCGCGGTGCGCTTCTTTCTAGAGAACATTTCCTGGAAACAAATACGGTGAGAACCCGCCTTACGACTGGACCCTTACCAGAGAAGCCTAACTTGAATTTCAAAAGTTTATCAAGAGAACTTGTAATGAACATCGCAATAATCAGAGTACCAAAAGCAAAAACAGTAGAATGACGGAACCAACCATGCTCAGGTTCCATCTGCATTTGTTAGTCGCACGCGAGAGACATAGCAAATTAGTAAGATAGCGGAGTCCCAGCAGTCACGCTTAGGCCTAAAGAAATAGCAGCATGCCAGGGCAGCGCGTAAGAAGAAGAAGAAAAATGGGCTCTATTTCCAAATGCCCCAAGGGATCGAACGCTCATGACTTCCACATCATTCTATCGTACTGTACCATATTGTTCTCCTTAGCGAATTGTTATTAGCGAAAGTTGTGAACTTCGAGTTTGCTATGATCGAGGTTACACTGTACATGACAGGAGGAAGTAAAGCGGCCAACGATGGATCGTGACGGACAACGTTTATGTAAAGCATTAGTCACTACATTGGTCGTGGAAGTTTGCCCCTGTCTACCCTGTAATGCAATCACGTAATGGATCCCTCATGCGAATAAACCGAAACCAGGTAAATTGAAACATGGAAACGTCACTAAGCAACTAAGTGGACCCAAAGTCCTAAATTCAATCATCAAGTGGCGATAGAAAGAGGTTACCACGCAAGCGAAGTTACTGCTCGTATTGAGCCAAAGAATAGAATGCCCAATTCAGATTAATGCATGGCCGTGGAACAATAAATGAAATCTTATGAACTGATTATTCAAATATTTCGTAAGAAGGAAGAACAAAATGCTGATTCATCAAATCATCAATCATCAAATCACGTTGCAATATTTCAGAAAGACAGCGCAAGACAGACGCAGGCGCCATTGGAAAGTGGTTTGTAACATAGCGCAAACGAAGCAGCATACGAGTTACCTGAAGCAACGTCAAATGATGCAGGAAACCACAGATGGCAATCAAGCAGACAGATGACCTAATCTGTGCTGACGCTATGGCTTAACTGCATAACTGACCCATTCCAAATAAGGTAGGCAAGTTATAAAACTATCCAGCAAAAGACAACCGAAGGTAAGCTTTTTCGAAAAATTGTCTCATAGCAAAATGTTCAAAGCAGCAGTCAATTTCACACTCCGAAAGCAAGCAGCATCAGAAATAAAAGAGCGCATGCACCGCTTAAAAAGCATATATGCTCTGCTGACAACTTACAAAGTACATTTAACTTAACAAATCGCAGGCTGCAATTCATTTCGGCAAAGTAAACTTGCCATTATTCTGAAGTTATTGCCATGTTCATTTTCTAATGCAGCAGGAACTATTTGCATAAGCCTTAGTGTAAAGCATCTCCCCAAGAAAATACTATGACCAGCTGCTGGTCAAAGAAACATCACTGTCTTAAGTCAACAATTATACGTCCGCTTGAATTTAAAAACGGCCGATTATCAGGAGCACGTTGCAGCTCCAAATCGAATGGTAGCATTTCAATTCAACAAAGAAGAAAAAGGAAAATTAAAAAAATGGCCTTTCTATTAACAATGGTTACATTGGTGATAATCACAACTAGGACGGTGGCGATGCCAGCGCAAAATCACAAGGGTAAGTAAGGAAATGTTTTTTCATACTTCCCCTTTAGGATAAAGCCGCATGACTTTGCGAATGTGCGCTACTATGTTCAAAATGGCTGATGAAGGTCAATTACTTCAATATAAAATGAAACTAACGGATGAAAAGCTCGCATAAGCGCTGAGCGCTAAACTGTATGCTCACAACGATTCGTATGCTTCTTTCGGCTTGCCAAAGAAGGCCAATACTTAACACTAAGCAAGCATCATTCTCTCAGGAAAGGTAGATTGTACAATGTATAAGACCTGTTTTGCTGAAACCATTCAACTGGAAGTGCGGCAGAAGTAGTTTGAAAATAACAGTCATAATGGAAGCGAACAAAATAACTGAACGTTACTACGTGAAAAAGAATAGAAATTTCCAAGCTACTCTTCCAGTTTGCGCAAGTGAAAATGCCACATCATTGCATGGTATACACCTCATGAAAGTAGATCCCACCGGTCTACAACCAGTAAACGCGGAACATCATTTATACGGAAAAGTTGTGGGACTCTACTTTTCCGCCAGTTGGTGCTACATATGCCATCAAACTACGCGCATTCTAAAGGTGAAAACCGCTGCAAATGCTCTCTTATTGGAAGTGACATTTCTTCGCATTAGGACTTTTACGAAGACATTGACCAGGACAATTTCGAGATTGTATTCGTCAGTAGGGATAAGAGCCCCGAAGACCTTGCCGAGTACATGGAAGATGCTCATGGCGAATGGAGCTTCATTCCATACGGTGACGAAGCTATCGAGTAAGTGAATTGGTGCTGGGTTCAACTTTTAAATATGAATTTGCAAATCGACAAAGCAGCGCAATTGTCATATTCAAACCATGACATTCCACGGCATAACTAATTACTAACTCAGCTTTCCAATTAAAGCTATACCAAAAATTGAACAGTGAGTGCTTTGCAAAGGGTTTCATGTCTGATTTTTTGGTGGTATTCCGGCTTCCCCTTTTGGTGATTGTTGTGGCAGAGCGTGGTTTGAATGGAAAGAGAAGAGACGCACAAAAAGAGAGAAAACAGGAGGTAAAGAATACCCGCATGCAAAAGACAATCAGGTGGCAGATAGCTGACGTGTTAATTTGCAATTTATCAACACTTCCTCTCAAATTAACTAAGTCACACTTAAGTTCAATTTAAGAACTATCTGCCACTAAACATGCGAGCGTCATAGTACTGAAATACGATGAAGTCCTAATCCATCGCAAAGTTGCTGAAAACGAACGCGACCAAGTAACTTCGTCATGACGTCGGTCAACTGATCCACGTTTGCGACATGTTCAACAACATGTAAGTCCCCATTTAGGAACTTTTCCCGCACAAAGTGGTACTTCACCGTAATGTGTTGCGCTCGCTTATGGAACTCCGGGTTCCGCAGCAGTTTTTCTGCTTCTGCATTGTCCATCTTCAGAACTGGCTTCCTTAATTCAACTCCCAGCTCTTTCAACAGTCCTGTCAGCCAAACAACTTCCTTTGCTGCTTCACTTGCAGCAATGTATTCGGCTTCACAAGTCGACAAAGCTGCTTGTTATTCGCTGCTTGTTACTTAGCCAAGTGATGATTCCACCACTGTACTTGCACACAACTCCACTTGTAGATTTTCGCGTATTTTGATATCCTGCAAAATCTGCATCACGGTATGCCTCCAGACATCCAGCATTGGCTTTCGGTAAATACAAAATTCCGACGCCCGTCGTTCCACGCAAATATCTAAAAATGCGCTTAACCACTTCCCAATCCGCTTTTGTTGGCGAGTCGAGCTTTTGCGATACAGTGCTGACAGCAAAAGCAATGTCCGGTCGTTTGGCAGCTGCCAAATACATTAGACTCCCTACTGCACTGCGATATTGCACGCTTTCGTCCAGTGCATCCTCTACTTCTGCAGCTTTAACGCACGGTGTCGATACTTTGTTTTCTCCTGCCATACTGAACTTTTTCAAAATTCTTTTACAATATCCGCTCTGGCCGACAAACACCGAACCATCCGTTTGGCGTTGAATATGAATGCCCAGGAAGCAGTCCAGGGAACCAATGATTTTGAATTCTTGCTGCAACAACTTGACAAATTCATACACCACTTCGCTATTTGTCCCAGCAACAAGTCTGTCGTCAACATAAATGACAATGATTAATTTTCTGTCTTTCTATATCCGTGCAAAGAGGCATGGGTCCGCGTTTAACTGCTCCAACCATTGCACGCGAATAAATTCTTTGAAACGATTATTCCAGCAACGTGGTGCTTGTTTCAAGCCGTACAAACTTCGTTGTAGTTTGCACACACGGCCGCTACCGTCATCGAATCCTTCTGGTTGCTTCATGTATATCTCTTCTTCCAACGATCCATATAGGAAAGCTGTTTTAACGTCAAATTGTTTCAAAAGAAGTCCTTCATTCGCAGCACTTGCCTGTGTTGTACGTACAGTGTCAAAATGTGCAACGGGACTGAAAGTTTCGTCATAGTGCCGTACTTCTGTGCGAAACCTTTAGCCACAACACGTGCTTTGTAGCGGTCAACAGTGCCATCCGGTTTTGTCTTCACATGCAAAACAGCGACTGTTCAGTGCCTTTTTATTCACAGGCAACTTTACCAAAGTCCACGTTTGATTCTCCGCTAAGGATTGCATTTCCTCTTCCATGGCCCGTCTTTAGTGCGTATACTCTGCAGTCTGCATTGCGTCCGCGTACGATATTGGATTCTCAGCATTAGCCGCCATAAGTACGTAATCGTCAAAGCGAACTGGCTGTCTTAGCTGTGCGGTTCCGCAGATTACGAATTTCCAAACCAACCGAACTTCCTCAGCATTCTGATCCGCATCGTTATCCGCTTCCTCTGCAGGGGCACTCACTATTCCGGCATCAGGAAATTCCATGTTCACTTCCACAAAGTCACCTTTTTCCTCTCTGCATTCAAATTCTCATCTTTTATTAACTCCAAGTGTCGTTCAGCTTGCAGCAGCTTTTCTTCCACAAATTGCACATGGAAACTGCGAACGACCTTGCGTTGTGACGGTGTGACCTGCTGGACGGTGCGGAAGGGCGAACCAAAGGAGTGCGCTGGTGCCGGCCGACCTTGGAAGCCTGGCATCGAAGGCATGCCTTGCACCAAAGGGCGATCTCCGTCGATATATTTCGCCAGACAAAACGCTCCGTGAGCATGCGCCTGATAGCCCTAATGTCGGGGTGGTGCAGGTTATGGAAGCGGTCGAAGATAGCGCGCCTGAGAGAGCGAGGAACCAAAGGGCGGGGACTGCCCGTGGAAACATCGACTAAGAGGGGTACCTGCGTATTTCGAATCCCAACTGTTTCTTCGTCTCTTCACACAATTAATGAAACGTTCGCTGCAACGTAGCAATATACTCCAAGTAACTCACATTTGGGGCTTTTCGAGCCGAAAAAAATTCCGTACTTAAACGATCAAGCCGATAACCACTGCTTTGTTCGTGTACTGAGACCAACTTGTCCCACATATCCTTGGCTGTTTCAACAACGCCAAGTTTGCGACGCATGTCTTTCTCGATATTCGTGGAGATAATCAACTTGGCATGCGTATCTTTCTTCTTGAACACTTGCAGCCTGGCAACAGCTTCAGCGGTTACAGCCTCCTCATCTTTACAATCCGGACATTTTCCGTTCCATCGACGACACTAAATAGGCCATGAAACTCCAAGAGTAACTAAACGTTTCTTTTCCAAAATTCCCAGTTCTCCGTTCCAACGAGCTTTACAATATGAACCTTCACTTCCGACGCAATCATTAGCTTGTTTCGTCACAAAGTCCACTATGTTCCAGACGAATTCTCGTCGCCAGTAACGGCTCAGAAAATGTTCCTGCGCAGGCAACTAGCACCCTGGCCCCATAACCTGTAGTGGCAGAGCGTGGTTTTAATGGAAAGAGAAGAGACACAAGCACAAAAGAAGAGAAAACAGGAGGTACAGAATACCCGAGTGCAAAAGATAATCAGGTGGCAGATAGCTGACGTGTTAATTTGCAATTTATCAACAGTGATACCTGCACTAAAACTGCAAACGCCCATCCATCCGCTGGTAGGGCATTTGCTGTTTTATTACAGGTACCATCCAAAACGGGGAAGCCGGAATTCCACCAAAAAATATACCCAAATTCTTAAATTCTATGTCAACGTGCCAACGTCGACTCGTTTCAAACTTACAAGGAAAGACAAAATTGTTGCTTCGCTTACCAATTCGAATGAGAGCCAAAACATTTACGTCCCCTTCATTACGTGCGAAAGAGCTACACAAGCGAATGAGAGCTATGCACAGCGAGTTGGAGCCAAATTAACATTATTCTTATCATTGTTTAGAGTAACCACATCGTATGAATAACGTTGAACATGCTTGTTAACGAACTTCTGACGAACGCACTCCGTTTTTGATGGTGTCCACTCGTAAGAATTTACAGTGGTATGAATAACAAGTAATTCCTGATTTTCATTACAAACATTCGTTCTGAATACCGGCGTCCTGTAAAAAAAGCTTAGCTTAGCTCAATGGATCTGTTCGGAAGTGTAGCAGGCTTTTATTCGTACCGTTCATAAGTAGCCAAAAATTCTTTTACAATGAGAACAAAATTTGCTTCCATTTCTGGCAAAATAATTGCTCCCTAATTGCGTTTTACAATAATGCAGTAAGCGAAATTAATAGTAATTCCTCCTCATACAAAGACAATTCCTCCTCATATAACAATAGTGCAATCCGTACTTCATATGAAATAGTCTAAAGCCCATGCCCATTTGTGCAAATCATTATTCATAAGAAATTGAAAATCAGATTCTTCGTAACGGTTTGGATATGCATGATAGTGTTTGTACGACGAGCACCGTTTGTCACTTTTTAATTATCAAACAACCGCCGGAGCTTTCGGGATCGCGCACATCCCGTCCTCAGCGACTAAAGAGCAATCAACGATCTGTTGATGAAACGTGAATCACGTTTCACGTGAATCACGTTTCATCAACAGATCGTTGATTGCTCATTAGTCGCTGAAAACGGGGTGTGCGCGACCCTGAAAGCTCCGACGGTTGTTTGATAATTAAAAAGTGACAAACGGTGCTAGTCTTACAAACATGATCATTCATAAGAAATTATAATTAACCATCCGCTTCGTAAGAAAGCATTACGGAAAGTACGGAATTGGACATGGAAAAGTTTGCCAAATCTGTCACAGTGCAACCAACGCTACTTTCGATGATGCACTAGTCATGACTCAGTGTACACGCATTCGTATTTAAATGTGGCTGATTAGTAGTTCAAAAGTAGGAATTAGTGTGGTGCGGTACATATCACCACGTATTCACCTTACCGTCTTATCAATCGTACTATTCGTGATCAACAGTAAGGCTGAAAAATAGGCCGTACTGGTCAGCTTGACGGAGTGGACATAAAGGCCAGATTTCCACCGCTCAGCAGAGAAGCAGATGGCACATTTGGTTGCAAAACTTCATTATGAAAAACACAAGTTTCTCGGTAGCTGATACATCTTAGTAAAACACACGCGAGGCAAAACACTAGTCCAAATGTAGTAATGAGTGTTATTCAAACCGTCGCATGATGTTTACTAACGGTGCAAAAAGTGAGACATACCTCTGCGTCGGCGTGCACGATTATCCGCTTAATTGCTGTCCTTTTTTACAGTGAACTAACCGAAGAATACGACGTTACAAGGCTTCCAACCCTTATCATCATCAAGCCATCAGGAGAAGTCATTACGAGAGAAGGCGTTGAAGAAATCAAAAAGAAAGTACCCACAAAATTAATGTCCCAATGGGAAACAACCTGCGCCACGTAAAACCTCCAGCAAAGTCTGAAAAGTAAACCCTGAAAACTTGCTGAACATACGCTGTTTAGCGAAAATGGTTCAGAGTTGAAAAACATAGTCGTTAGTCGCTATCTGTTTATGGACAAATTACAATAATCATAGCCGAGCTTCAATGAACATTCCTATTTAAAAAGCATAAACAGCGGCAAGTTGGCGTGTAGACGGCGTATAATCAACTAAACCATTTTCCTGAGGAAACAACCGTACGTGCGTAATTAGAAGCGGATGAATAACATGGTCTATTAACGTCAGTACCACATTCAACTAACTATAAGTGATTCTTGGTGAATCAAGGAATGATGCCATATGCAGTCGATGGCAACTAAGTGGCGTAAAAGTGA
Source organism: Trichuris muris (assembly GCA_000612645.2). Taxonomy (NCBI): domain Eukaryota; kingdom Metazoa; phylum Nematoda; class Enoplea; order Trichinellida; family Trichuridae; genus Trichuris; species Trichuris muris. Next base: position 16,574,766 of record CBXJ02000086.1, on the reverse strand, counting down.
ATATTCCTAAAGTGACCTGGTCAGAAGCGTAAGTGAATATTTAGGATCAGGCATTAAGCGGAATCTGCTGATCATTGCCTAATTTAACCTTGAAAACATAACAGACATTACAAACAATGTCCTACGACACACAAGTCGATTAACTGTCGGAGAAAAGCGTCAGAGTGTAAACACTGTACTCCAGCGTGAACACCTTCCACAAGCAGAAAATCTTACTCAGCCGCCCATAAGGAAAATCGAGCAAATAGAAACTCACTTAGACGTGAACATACCAACAAGAAATGCTTCGCTTTAGTCCAACAGATTAGTAAATGACTTAGCGGTGCAGTGTACGCGTCGGTACAAAGCGTTGACTTCGAGCGTAAGGCAACATATAAACGCACAATACAGTCCGCTTCCTCTGTACGACTACTTGCCCTCAGGTTCAGCGTTCTGCTGCTCCTGATGCAATAATGTATATACTACAAGCAGGAATTAGAATACATATTAATGCATTATAGAAAGCTGAGGAGGTGCAAGGAAGTCCCGAAAGCGTCGTCTATTAATATTTAGAGCATATTTTTGTAAGCGGCTTAGTTCGCCGTATCCGACTGTAAACTCGTGAGATCCTTCTTCACTGTCAGAACCTCGAAGAATATTAATATAAACGTTTACTTCTTCGTAACGGGAATATTTCATAATTTCCACATTTTTCCGATAGATCTTTAATGTTGTCATTACAAACATTTTATTTTCCTCTTAAACTAAAATACTGACGAGGGAGGAATTATATGTGGAATGGTGGACGGAGCGTCGAATATATGCAGTCAAGAGTACATAGAAGAAGAGATTATGAACGCACGGACAACACTGAGGCGTAAAGACAACCCACAAGAACTGACGACCTACTGCAATAACAACCGAATTAGAAAATGGAAGGAGCAGAGAATTGCAAAAAGGAACAATTCGGATGATCCAACGGGATTGATTATTTCTTTTTCCAAATGTTCACGGATTTTTTTCCCGTTGTGAGTAAAAAATCCGTGAACATTTGGAAAAAGAAATATAAAAAGGTCCCGTTACGAAGAACCAACTTTACGGGATTGATTATTCCCTATTACTCAAATGTAGAGAAAAGATCAAAAGAGTTATGATGAGAATTGGCGTGACGGTAGTGTTCAAAAGTCATTGTGACTTGAGATCTGTTCTAAGGTCGGACTAGACAAGAAACCCACCAGGAGTAGCACCAGGCGTGGTATACCTGTTGTGTATTTAAACAGATTGTATTTGTTCGAAAGACAGGGTGTCTTTTAACGGGAGCGTAGATCTTCATGAGGTCTTTTTCACGAATTTTGTCCCGTTGGTTGATGTACGTTAACAGATCTATAAGTAATCTAACACTTTCTCCCTACCACCGGATGGATGAGAGTAGTTATGAGAGAAACGCGTTCAGAAAACAACGTACAATTTTCCTCGAATATTTCGGAACTCAAGCGTTCCGAAATATTCGAGGAAAATTGTACGGTGTTTTCTGAACGCGTTTCTCTCATAACTACTCTCATCCATCCGGTGGTAGGGAGAAAGTGTCAGATTACTTATAGATCTGCTAACGTACATCAACCAACGGGACAAAATCCGTGAAAAAGACCTCATGAAGATTGTATTTGTTATTATTATTCTCGATCAAACCCATTCTCGTTACCCATAACAACAACGGTGACTCGGAAGGAGCGTAATGAAGAACAAGGCCTGCAAGCAATATAAAAGGACGACAAGGACGAAAAACCGTGGTTGGATTTGGACGGCAGATTAGACTGTAGTGTGTTATTGGAAGTAAAAGTGATCTATCACCATACACAACATAAATAAGATGTGGCTGCGGTGCAGGTTACATCTGGGAAAGCGGATATGGAATGCAACATAGATTCCAACAACACCTGGAAGAAATAAAACGCTACAGGAATGCAGAAAGAAGGAATAGAGGAAAGAATGTAACAAGCAGCGGATGCCCAAAGACAAAGACCAAGAAAAATCATGGAGGAGCGCATTAATCGGTCAGCTGTCGTGGGCCATACTACGCAATGTCCGGAAACCGATGAGAGTTCGAGAATTGCTAGAATAACAAAGGAAAGCAATTTTCATTTATGAAAAATTAAGGAGGCTATGTTTATTCGCCACAGCGTATGTATAAGAAAGGATGAAGGCACTGAAGTCAGTGACATTTGGTCCACGGTGGGGACAAGAGCAAAATGCTGTTAGTGCGGAAGTCCCAGGACGGGCGGTACACAGAAAATTTAAAGAAAAGAGCTTTGAAATTACTATTCGTAGTTTAAAACATTTCGCTGTTATAGAAGAAAAGGTTATGCCACTCGCTCTTTAACGCTGAGGATGAAAAGAGAAGTTTTCGAAAGCTCCGTTAGAGAATAAAGTTTTTCGGTCAGGGGTGATTTCCGCTTGCTTAAAAAATGTGGACAATAAAAGGTATTTTTCAATTACCAATAGGAAAAGTCCGTAGAAAAATCATGATATATTAATGTAATTAAAAATCAGGTATCATAACGGCGTAGGATATCGCCTATTCAAAAACGACTGAATAAGCCGTCTACATGCAAATTAGTTTGAAATCAATTTTCCATAGGATTCACCCTTTTCCTCCTTCCGCGTATTGTAACTGTAACCATAGTATTAAACAATGGGTTTCTGCATACGAGGTATGATCTCATCTTTGTAAGTACACACGGCTAAACACCCGTGACTGAGCAGCCTTTTATTCCTAAACGAAGCTTTCGAAAACCTCTCTTGTATTCGTCATCAGCGTGTTTCAACAACGAGTCGTGTAATTCCAATTATAATTGTAATTCTAATTACACGACTCGTTGTTGAAACACGCTGATGACGAAAACAACAGAGGTTTTCGAAAGCTTCGTTTAGGAATAAAAAAGCTGCTCAGTCACGGGTGTTTAGCCGTGTGTACTTACAAAGATGTTACCATAGTACTTTGAAGTCAGGACAGTGTGTCGCGAAAGTTTCATTTAAGAAGTATGGTCAGTTCACGTGCAGCGCGTTTTCATTCATATGCGATTTTGCTTTCACTCATACGAGCAGACGTGTGTATGAAACGCCCAATGCTGGTAGGCGATCAGTGCACGTGGCAACAATATGTAGTGCTTGATTTATCTTATATCATATCAGCTCGTCCAGGTCAAACAATAGAAGAAATGGCTGACGTTATAAAAAATTTTCTGCGATTTCAGCGTAAAATATCCTGCCTATTGTATCATTCAATTATAAGTTGTACATTCCCAATTCAATAACATGTTGCCTCAACTACTCACTCGTTTTGTACATGAAAATGCGCCGACTTAGTGACGTCTGGTTCCTACCACGCTGTATGACAAAAGCACATTGAATATGGAAGCTGAAGGTTTTTGAGCCATCGCCTTATGTGATGTACTACAATGAGACTTTTACAACCAGTATGCGGTTTCAAAAGTGATTGATACGATGCGCTCTTTCGCAACTGCCGACGTAATCACATTCAGGTGAACAAATGCTGGATAATAGCAAATATCGTTACGTTTCTTTAGGCACACTAACTCTTCTGCTTACGTCTTAGTAGTATGGCTTCCCATTTCCGCGCTTTCCGCCATGATAGAACATGGGAGGGATGTTTGCATTTATGCTACCGAAGTTACCCTTCATCCTCCGTGCAGCTGCAAATTCGCAGACTGCCAGACTGCTACAAAAGTTTTCCTACGAATAACCAAAGAACAACTCCAAACGGCGGAGACGTCAGTCAACGGCGACCATATACAGAGACAAATCTGCCCCTTGGCTACAGGACTCTTACATTCGATTGTGACGAAAAATTTGATCCGCCCACGGCGTAAGCACGTTTACATAGCTGTCGATGAAATCATTTATTGTAAAAACAGAACAGTGTAACCCTCTTTATAAAGACTGACAAAAGCGTTCGGCGAACATACACAAGCACGACTTGAGTGGAATTCCCATTGTCAAGCGAGATCATGGCCTTCCAGGCAACTGTACGTTTCGCGTAATATGATGAGTACAGTTATTTCGCAGTCATTACATACCAGATGAAATTCGTCATAATTGCCCTCCTCGTCTGTTCGTTAGCTGACGTGGCAGCAAGACGATCAAAACGACGGAAAGGAAGTGCAGAAGCGAGTGGAAACAAAAGACGCAAGCCAGAACATACCGACAAAGAACTTGATCACTTAGGTAAGTGAATGAGCAGGAAAGATTGAAGGAATGTTTGTGACTGATCATTGCCTACCTCTTCATATTAATAATATCCGGTAGCGGCCTAAGATTTGGTAATGACACTTACAACTGTCATATAAGCTAGCCGAAATTGTTCGCTTAATAGAACTAAGAGGAACCATCACATTCAACAGTTTGATCAGCGACGTACACTTACTCTAGAGCAGTGATGGGCAAAGGGGGCGATATCGCCTCCAGCGGGCGATTTTGAAGTCCAGAGGAGCGATAAGCGCGAAAGGCGCGATTAGGAGGCGGTGAAGGGCTAAGGGGGCGATACTGCCCCTCCCCCCTCCCCGGGGGCGTTGAAACTGAAAGGAGCGATATTGCCGGAGCGCCAGAGGAATTTATGGGAGGTGGGGTTCCCCGTGGAAATTTTCCGTCGGATCTCCTCCTATCTTTTCACGGATCTCGTCACGAAAAAGCGGAATCGCCTCAAAGTAGCCAATCGGGTCGATTTACGGCTGCGAGTCATGTCCACACGGCCAAATATTGAAAGGATAATTGGTTTGCACGCTTCCTGCCCTTCTGAGTAATACTGTAATATACGCGACGGCTGAACAAATGAAGCTGTTGTACACAAAACATTTCTTTAGTATGCGAAGATGTGCTGTGCAGAAAGAAGCAAGGGGTAGCAACGATGCTGTCGCTGGTCAAGCAGTCCCTCGCGTAACAGTCAATATGAGGAATTGGCGGCAAAAAGGACAGGGTCCTCGATGGAGATTTCCCGCCATTTTCCGTACTGTCAGCCGATACGATTCATCCCAGGGGATGATGGCAACCTCTAAGCTAGAAAAGGGGAGACGATATGAGGCATAGCCTTGCGCATGACTGCTCTAGAGAAACGTCAGAAATAATTTCTCAACTGTGAACGGGATTAGGACAGGAATACATTTTATATCAGACGAGATTTAAGAAACAGACAACGTTATACATTTAAGCACTGATTCATTCTGTGTGATCGACTAGAATAACTGAGCGTTAAGTGCGCACAATATTTGAGAAATTCCGTACCGCACACCGCAGCCATCATTTCCGGCGATTGTACATACCAACGATAACATCGGTACTGAGAATGTGTTATACCTCTCGAAAGAATACTCAACGAATTCTTACTGTGCAAAAGGAGCTGCTGCTCTAACGCGCATGTACTTGATTAATTTTAAATGCACATCCTCCTGAAGTGTTGCACTAACTGCTGGCAAAAATTAAGGCTAGCAAATTCTCATTCACGCCCATGGCTACGAACACACTACCTAAAGGTGCCGGGTTATTCATACTCCCCACAATATCACAATACAACTAAAACACATTCATGCATTATCGAAATAACTCATTCACAAATGATGGTTCATACTCCGAGACGAAAGCAAAAGGAGCATGCGACATTTTCACTGCACAACAGCCTGAAGCCGTGGAAAGGAAGAGCTCATAGCAAATGGTCGTAACGTCTCAAATGAGCGCGTTGAACATTAAATAACAGGCGTCAAAAGCTGGCTCTTTTTGCACTGCGCAAGACCAAGTTGAACATGCGTATACCATCCATTTTTCTTGTATTAGAATCAAACGAAGCAGCTTACAACGAAAATTTTCAGAATGCCAAAGTCCTGCTACAGCTGATTACCTGCTGGGAGCTGAAGTTAAGATACTGAAGCATGGCCAGGTCACGTCACTGAACGTAACGAAACATCTCGGTCGCAAAGTAGTGGCTCTGTACTTCTCAGCCAGGTGGTGTGAACATTCCAAGAACTTAACGCCGTTGCTCATGGTGAGAATGCCAAAGCTGCACCTTAGGCTTCTTTATAGAAGTGCGTTCCTTCCTGCAGAAGCTGCACAAGCAGATCGGTAGCAGAAATTTGGCAATTATTTACGTCAGTCTAAATTGTGTGACTTTGGACCGGTCATTCAGTAGGATGGAGTACGGCCTGTGGCCATTCATCTCATGCCAAGATGAAGCAGCTGTGTAAGTTTAACTAATTAGCCGACCATTTTTACGCAGCTGAAAAGTTGTGCACGAAGTTTCCCCGTACAATTCGAGTTTGGTTAAACAATGCTTATAGACAACTGGCGGACCATTACAAGATCAAAGAACTACCAGCAGTAGTTGTTGTGAACCCTTCTGGAATTCCAATAGCAAAGTACACACAGAAACAGTTACTTCAGGAGGAACCTCATCGGTTGATGAAAGAGTGGCTAACAATTTGCTAAGATGCTGGAGAAAGAAAAATCGCGATGAAATAGTTCGCTCAATGTATTGCTAAACATTTTCGGCGAAATAAAACCAACCGCCGAAATAAAGTGCCTACTGCTGTTTCATTCTCGCATGTATTGCTGTTAAGCAAGGGACAATGCGTCCTAAAAAGTTCGGCTGTGAACAGACACTCAAAAACGGTGTACGGTGTGTAGAAACCCAATGATTCACTCTACCATTAAGTATTCGATGCCCTTTCATACTTTTATGTATTACGTAATTCTTACATCGTTAAAGTGAAACTTAACAATACTGAAAATTCTATTATTCTACAAGTGAACATGACCGCTTGTAGCACCGCAACTTGCAGTCCTAAATCAAGCTACCATATAATGAAACAATTTCTTAATTATAAAACAATGTTAAATGAGAGCTACGAACATGCACGAAGAGCTTTCCAACAATACGGGTCAACTGTTATGAAATAGGAGGTCAGTCGTCCTTGCTAAAAATTTCAGCTTGCCATTGGCAGATACGCTGCTGAGCTTATTTCTTTCTGCAGTCTGCATTCACAAAGCACTGGCAATTCAAAATTATACTGACAAGCGGGCGTACGGTAAATACGCGCGTTTATGCCATCAAATGAGTTATCTCGTCAATGTGATGGTATTTCCGTACGTTGATCATGCGGACACAGTCGTTAACAGAGATCTGGGCAAGTGAATTGGCGCAAGCTGATTAGCTTGGCCCTTCATTCCCCTCCGCCTTGTCTGCAACGTGTCCATTTCAAATTGGTACAACGAAACACAAAGTGCCTACTCTGCTGCTGCGCAATGTACTCTTTCCATCTGATTCTGTTTTCAGGAATGATCTTCATCCATGGCTGCGACAAGCGAAACTGATCTACCGCAGCAGTTTGCTTGGATCTGCTCAGAAATGACTTTTGACGCTGCAATTTGACAAATGTCAAAGGTCAGCTCACCGATCGTTATTGTCCGAGCTTTCCAACGCTTGCAGCAACGTCTCGAGCAGTTTTGCCAATAGTTCGCTGCACACGATCATCATTGGCTCAACGATGAAGTCAATGAACGCAACTTGAGAATCAGCTATGTTCACCGTAAGGCGGTCGCATAATGGCGAAACCGGAATTCCCATGGTCATTTCCAGATCCCCCTACGGATGGCCTAACTGGAGCGACCACTCTCGCCAGCGAACGCAATCGTTACCTGTCGGAAGAACTCTTCCATTAACTGATTAGTCCACCGGAAGTGGAAGGGCCATTTCTTTGCTGGGTGCGAAATGTCGCTGCAGTGTATAAGGAAGCTGAGCGCCTTCGTTTTGTCTATTCTTAAGGTAGCGTACGTTCCAACAATGACTTTTTCGTTGAACCGACGAACTGCTTACTCCTCTTCCGACGTGATCATATGCTTCACCTCTTTCACCTGAGCAAAGTGCGTGGACATGTCCGTGCAGAGAACAATTTCGACGACCAAATTGCGAAACTCCCTGCAACAAAAGCCCAATGGCTATTCATTCGTTTTAACATTCAGCCGAGCACCTGTACTCCTGCTTGCTTAGCTTCTCCAAAATGTTATATTGGCTATAGTCGTGCATTAGTCGAAAAATCGCGCTGGCATGATGATTTTCCAGCACCGAACGGTCGTTGTAAAGAAGGGCGTAGTCACTACTGCTTTGCACGTGATAGCTATTTGTGTGACCAGTGTGTTCGTAGTCGTGCACCATGGCGGAAAAGATGTACGCAAACAATTCCAAGTCGGTCAAGCATTCCTGCAGAATAGCCGAATGAAGAAGCATGCACCCACAATTCACTCGTACCACAAGTCCAGATTGGGATAGCAACCAATGAGCTGTCTGGGTAACATCGGCAGCGTGGACCATGTTGTGGTACGGATTGTTGTGCTTGCAATAACCTTGCTGCAGCTTATTCAGGAATGCTTCGAATTTCACCAATGGAATCTGGACAAGCAAGAATGAGCGGGCATGGCAATTGTTGAACGGTTTCCTTACCTTGTACTTGTTGAGGAAGTTGTACTTTCCAAACAAAGCCATGCCGACGCACTTCAAAGCATTGTTGTCACTTATTTCGTTCAGTTGGAATATGTCGAAATCCCAGTTGTTGATTTCCTGTGAATACGGCCAAGTAAAGGAAGTTGTCCTTCATATTCAACCAACATTACCTTTAGCAGCTCAGCTGCTTTTTCAGGAACGATATCTAAACCTGCTGACAAGCTCCTCCTGGCGAGTCTGAAAGCTACCTCAGTTCAGCCAAGGGCGACCGAAATGCAAAACAAGAAGCCGTTGGTTGCTTCTCAACTATAGCCGTTTACATTACAACACATGTAACATGTGTTGCGAAGTCAGCTGTGCCCGTTGAGCGATTAAAGTTTACAAACCAGAATATGACGATGTTTGCATTATTCGTCTCTCCTGAATACTTTTTTCCAATTATTCGCAACCGGTCACCGGACGCAGTCTCGATACTACCAAACTGTAATATCGAAGTACAATTGCTATTCCATTGAAGAAATGGCATACATTCGAGTACGCTTTGCACGCTTGCATCTTAATACATAGACGTTACGGAGACAGGGGCGAAACATCTGTCAGAGGATACAAATTTCGTCATACGTGAAACGATTGTAGCCGCCATTGTGCTTTTCACGAAGCCGGCATACAGACAAATAAGAAACCCCTCATAGAGCGCTGCGTGCCTTTCCTTCAAAAGGGACTATGCTGAACGTAACAACAACATAATAGAGCAAAGCACGCGGAAGTTCACAGTTACATAGGGTACCCCCACTGAAAAGCAACGACAATTTATCAAATCGTCACGACGAAACGTGCTTAACAGAAAACACAAACTTGGCAATTTGCATGCACCACTTTATCTGCGCAGGTAATAAGAAAGTCCGTCCTTTCCCAAACTTCCAAAAGACAACTTCTCATTATTTCTGTTCCAACTGACGCCAAATTTATGTGGACTTCTTCGTTTGTCATGATGGAACGTACGGTTTGATCCCGTTGGAAGTCGAAAACGTGTGTGAAAGTATATCGTAAACAACGCCCTACCAGCGAATGGATAGGCAGTTATTAGGGAAATGTTTCAGAACAGTGCAACCTTCGTAGCTTCAGGAACTACCTTGCCCCGTCTTCAGCGAATGTTAACGGTGAAGACGGAGCAAGGTAGTTCCGAAAGCTACGAAGGTTATAATGTTCTGCAAACAAATTCCAACACGGCATAACCCTGTTTGAACAGAACGTTAATTATTAAACGTAGAGCTTTCGGGTACTGCTCTTGCACCCGTCATCAGTACAAAAACACAAAATATGTCGACTGCCCAGCCAGCCAGCGGTTCAGCAAGCTCATCCGCTAGACCGCCCGGGCTGGTGACATCAACTATAAGGTACCCTTGTACCGTCAAGCGTCTGTCGGCCCGCCCAGTCAGTCCTGCAGAGAGCGAACATCCCCACCGACCGACCGGGACAGTGGCGCAACTACAAAATGAACAACAAGAGTAAACATCCCATGCCCTCCCTGACTGAACGGGCGACAGACGCTTGACGGGTCAAGGGTTAGTTAGACCTGATAGATGATGTCGCCAGCCTGGATGGTCTAGCAGAAGTGGCTTGCTGAACCGTTGGCTGGCTGGGCAGTCGACATATTTTGTGTTTTTGTACTGATGACGGGTACAAGAGCAGTACCCGAAAGCTCTACGTTTAATAATTAACGTTCTGTTCAAACGGGGTTATACCGTGTTGGAATTTGTTTGCAAATATGTTTCTACCCCGTCAAAGAGAAAAATCTTGTTTTACAGTGTTCTGAAATATTTCCCTAATAACTGCCCATCCATTCGCCGGTAGGGCGTTGTTTTCCATATGTTTTCAGGCATCTTTTGACTTCCAACGGGATCAAGCCGTACATTCCATCGTGACACATAGAAGACCCATTACAAGACATCCCATTTTCGACTTTTTCGTTAGATAAAATAATGCTTTCCTACTACCTAAAGTTGGTTTAGTTGGTAAGATAACTGTCAGTTCCTCCCTAAGGCTCATCGTATGCTATACGCTCATCCGTAATTAATTAATTAACAAATTACCTTTTTATAGTAGGTAGGACGTGGGCAGACAACCCATATGAACTAAATGCTCTTGGATTTCATAACTTCTCTATTCAATCGCCTCCGTTCCGCTGCTATAGTTTCAGAGGCGAGCCGAACTAAAGGAAACATCCAAGGTGCTAGAGCAATGAAACCATGCAACGCGTACGAACTCCGTTTGTTCAAAACCTAATTTTGCCACATGGACTCGGTGAGCACGTGCTGAAAATCTGACCGTACCATTTTGCACTTCGTTAATTGCAAGGTCGGTAGAGAATATACGTTTGGACAAATTACTCTTCTCAAAGATACGGCTATCGAGGCAATTGCTAGACTTCTGCTTCGCTGCTTGGCGGAACACCCGAACACTGACTGGACTACACGCTGCGCTCGTAATGAACAGTCGAGTTCGAATATGCGGACAACTAATTCTATTTAAACTCGCTTCCGAATGAGGCAAAATTGTGTGCATTGACGTCACTGCATTCTATTATTAATTGCCGCTTCTTTTGCTATTATTTTCCATACGAAAGCTTGTCTCTTACATCCGCGTACGGCAAACCCTTTTCGCCTTATTAGCTCAGTCGGTTTATCGACAGACCGAATTGCGCGAAAAGTTCCTAAAAGTTTCCCCCAATCATAAACTCGCATCTGCCATCTCAGCTAATTACTGTGCGAACCACGTTGCCAAGGGGCCACTGCTCCGTGGGGGTACAATGGCGTCTCCAGTATACGTGACAAAGAAGTTATTGGCGAAGCACTGCTGAATCGCGAGAAGTGCGATTCAGGCGGCGCAGTCCATCATGACCGTTCTACTCAGCCTAACCCCCTCTGTGCGGTTCCAGGCATCATCAGCGAGTAACCTCGTTTTGGAAATTTGAAGCAGTATATCCAGCGAGGTCGGCAGAAGGCAACGAAGAAGTCAAAACAGCTGTGGGAGCACGCTTTAACCCACCTGAGGAATTGTTCCTTTTCAATGACTGCAGGCTTTGAGAGACTGATGCCGGAAGTGCATTGATGTTGCAATTCTACATTTTCGCATTCTCCATAAACAGCTTTCCCGTGACTATTGTAAATGGATGGTTCCAGAAACTTGCGAAAACCCATGTACTGTCTCAAGTTCAACGTTACTATGCTTTGAACCTTTCACATGGCTCACTGCGTGACAGATGCCATAAATGCTGCCTAGTACTAAGACAAGCAGTGGTACAACTTGCGCGATTATTCAAAAACCGCATACTTTATGAAGATAGGCGCAGGGAAGGCAGCAACGCTTTATGGCTATACGACAACTTGCTCATGCTTTTCAAGACACCACAAAGGCTTCAAGGCGTCGATGAAAGTGACCAGATTGGCGGGAGAACGTTCCGAACACACCGTGTATACCGGCGTATAAGTCGACCGGCATACAAGTCGAGCGCTAATTTTGCGGTCTAATTTTCGTCATTTGCCTATGTCGGGTGTATAGGTCGACCTCTTGATTTTAGTTTAGTGCAGTTATGAATCATCTTAAGTGTTAATATCTTAAGTGAATACGGCGAACTATCTTAAGTGAAGTGTACGAACTAGCTTTTTCGTGTATGTAGCAATGGAAAGCTTTAAAATTAAGCAATTTTAATGACTTATTGTTCAAAATGCTGAAATCTTTAAATCCTTCCGCCCAAACCTTACTGTAAGTGGACAACTTGTTCCTGTGGGATTTTGTCCCTATGGCTTATAAGTCGACCTGGCGTACAAGTCGTCCCCTAATTTTGCGGTCCAGTTTTTCGCATTATGGACTCGCCTTATATGCCGGTATATACGGTATTTTCTAACTGTGCCATCCCTACTGGCGAGCAAACGCTCTTGAAGTGCCAACGGGAGCCTGAGCGTATCTAATATGACTCAGTTCTACAGTCAAACGTGGCAGGCGAAAATTGAAATCAGCCAAGTCGCCTGTTTTGATGAACAACCTGTCGAACACAGGATGTTTGGTAACGGGACCGTTTGTCACCTCTGATCTTCAGTACGGTGGATGCCCGTTGGAGCTTCTGGTGTCTGAAGGCGGTTCCGAAAGCTTCGAGGTTACACTGGTGTTCGATTTTCCTGATAACTGCCCATCCATCCGTTGGTAGGGCGTGTTTTGTGGTCTATTTCAGACACCAGAAGCTCCAACGGGCATCCACCGTACTGAGGAACAACCTGTCTTAATAATGGTCGGCTACCCAATAATGGTACACGCAAAAAGCATGCTTTGACGGCAAAAATGGAACTCCCCACCTGAGCTGCTGCCGCATCCAGAGGTCCATAGCAACCTGTCAGCTGTAGAGGTGGGCGAAATGCATTCTGCATAAGACGTTAATCAACGTTACGTCATTGAGATGCAGAACTGGATTATCAAAAGAGTCGATTGAGTTAAGACTACTGTGCCGCATGAGTTAACGGTTTCAACTCTGCTCAGCCACATTTCATTTCATAAGCCAACCGTTAGCACTTCAGGTCCCGGTAACATTAACTCTGATGAACGGAAACAAGCCATGAACAAACCGTTCGAGAGTAACACATTTACCACATTGTTCTGTTAATAAACTTGACCTTTATCTTCCTTTACATAAAACACCTTTCTTAACTATAGGCGAACCACCTGACCGTGATGCACAGGCAGCAGAAATCATGCACCTTCCTTCCAATCTCCAAGATGTTATGGCGGAAAGAGACTTGGAAAGACTTTTTTCACCCCTCCAAAACCGTGGTTCAGTTACACTCGACCGCGACATGGCTCACATCAAATGTGCCTGCTGGTAAGAAGCCAATTGGAATCTACGGCGCAGACTGTTGCGTAAGGTGAATCGAACGATGGGCGAAGCCCAAATGCCACCCTCAACGGTGACCCAAGTAAGCTTATTAGTTGCCCCGCTATTGATTACGACCCGACGAGGTTCTTGCAATTGCTAATTTCAAGAAAAGCGCTGAAGAAGATATTCACTTTGCGAACGCAGATAGGTCCTCGTTGAGCAGCCTCCGCTTGACTGTAAAGTATTGACAACTTGTCAATGAGAATATTACTAAAACGGAGTTGCTGCCAAAGAGCAAAGTTTTCACGAACAACTTCGTAAAGACGCTCTAACTGCTACGCACGAAATTATTTCGTCCCTCCCGTTTTGCAGCCCGAAAGCAAGTTTCCAACGCAATGAAACTACAGAACGTTGGTGACCGCGAATGGGCCATTTCCCCCAACGCGACATTCCCTCCTACCTGTCGAATCTGATGCCGGACCGAACGGCATTGGCAACTGACTTGAACGACACCTTCTGCCGAGGGTCATTGACTGACTGGGTGAACGTTAGGGCCAACCATTTGCGCACCTCTTCCGGCACGTCCTCGCTGTCTATCTGCTCTGTCTGTTCTTCCGCTTGTAAGCTGCAAAAAGCAATACCGTTAGAGCACCGCCAAAGTATACGTACGACAGTGTTCCAAACGCGATCCGTTATTCAATGTTCAATCGTCTCGTTCTGTTCTGTCCACTGACGAAAATGTCGCCTGACCACTTGGTCACTGTTTGTGCGCTTTGCTTTTGTCGCGAGCGACTTCACGCTGCGCATGACGCGATAATCTTATCCTGAGGCGTAGTAACTGTCTCGGCTGTTGCTACAGACAAGGTTTCCCCATGCATTCCAATTCTGATCGTTCTAAGTTGCGCACGGCGTTGGGATACTACCACGAAAATAGGAAAACCTGACAATTCAGCTACTACAAAGCCGGGACTTGAAGGAGTGGACAACTGAAACATCTCCACATCAATTAACAGCAACAAAATTACACCCTGGCAGCCGTATAAAGTTGCAAAACATTGTAGACTCATACCGGCACGAATCGACATAGTTGGACTCGAGTATCGACGCTGCGTACTCCAAGTTGTCGATTAGCTCCTTAGACGACAGCTCGCCTCGGTGCATTTGGTAAATGATATAGCGTAGCCTGCAAAAACTTTGCTTTCATGGGAAGGGCACCTCAAAGTGACTGGTGTGGCAACAACACCACGGCACATGCGGCCAAAGGTTGCCGGCTCGTTTACCTGCACGCATGTTTTCGAAGTGTCAAAAAGTAAAACTGACTATTTGGGTCCATGCTAACCGCCATTGAACACCGGCACTCCTTTTGTTGTGATCTACGCGAAGTGCCGTCGACCAAGCAACGACAACCGACTTTTGCGGCGACGTGGACGCCTGACTGCCAATCTCTAACGACCTCGTAGCTAAGCAATGCCAATCAAAGGTGCCCGTTCGAAGTCAAAGTTAATTGGAAGCCAAAGGGCGCAAAGGGGAACTTTCATATGTTGACAATCCTTCCTTTTGGGCAATGTCTGCAGCGGAACTGATGTAGGGCGCTTTGACGGCATCAACTTTGGCGAATGAACAACTTGTACGCCAGAATAGACACTACGTGACCGCTAGGATCGTACTCCAACGTACCTCAAATCCAATTGAAGTTTTCTAAAACATCCATGCCTGTACGTTTCAAAGAATGCTTCAAAGCGCGGGCACTTGAACGCATTAAAACTGCTCTCGCTGACCAGCTGTCCTGAATTTTCCGTTTAAGCATCATTCTACGGAGCTTCGGGGCACACTGTCCTGACGATGTGCATTTTCCAACTTTCGGACAGTCGAACGCCCTCCACGAAACCAATCTTAATCTTTAGACCGTTTCTTGACGCTTAACGCCTATCGGGACACCCTGAACAATACTCCGCTGAACGAATGGTTCATTACAACGTTGCCACCCTGAACAGGTAGCACGGCTTAACGTACAAACGTCGCAAGACATTATTCCTGCCAAATCGATTTTTACATTCAAATATGAAAGCGGTTTGCTCGGACGAAGATAGGGATCCGTTGCCAAGGCGATCGCGTACCTGAGGGAATAAGACGCTCCTAATAAGACGCTCTGTTCAGGCGGAAGTTCTTCCAATTTAGTTATTAGGTAAAGGGAAACAGAGGAGAAACGGCAGAAGTAACGTTAAGTCATCTTACGTTGACTCGCGTGCGTACATTTTATATTGCGGTAGGATGACTGTTGCATGACTTATGACGTCAACGTCAACTATTCTTGCGTCGGCGTCGTGAACGACCAACATTCCAGCGAAGGGACACGCTGTGCCATGTTTTGGGATCGGACTGAAACCATTTGCACTGGGAGAACAAAGTATAACGGTCATGCGAATCGTCAGTTTAACGCCAACAGTATCCTTACATATGCGTTCACCACTTGGTGATAGCTACTTCTTTTGCAAGTGAATGGAATCACTTCAAGGTGAATACGCTCGAAAGGGCAACCAATCGACCTCGGATGCGCCGGATCACCCACCTTACAGACTGAATCATTGTTGGCCGCTTTTGTTTAATGGAGTTGCGTTGGAACAGCTTGCTAATCAGGTAAGCAACACCTTTTGCGCGAAAAATTGCACATTCAGGTACTCCTCTTCAAGCAGCATCAATTACTGTAGCGATGGTTGCCGTGCTCGCTTGGGCAGCAAGCAGTACGGCAGCTATTCTCAAAGCACGCAATTCCTTCGTGGGAAAAACGTCTACGCAATTTGAACACTAACGGTAGAAGTTACTGCTCCAAAATGGAAGGCGCTCGAACCTTGGACCACTAAGCTTACACAAGTAGCGCGCACTGCGCCTAAGCATACAAAATGGCAATAGCCTACGTTCCGCTGCTCATTGTACGCATGATTTAAGACGAAAGCGTTAAAAACTTCAGCACGTCCCAACGATCAACCTACGTTGCTCTAGTACAGCAAAAAGGCGGGAAAATGTGAAAGGCTCTTCTGTTTAGCTATCCAAAGTTTACAACAACCACGGGGGCAAATGACACCAACAGGCTTTCCTGCCAAACTGGTCGCTCGCGCCGTTCGCCAATAATGAGACATGCCCCTACATGAGATGACCAGTCGAGCAATCCACGCTTGCATTGGAAGATGTTGCAACCTAACTGCCATTTGCTTATTCCAAAACAGGGCCTCAATCCGGTTTTAACGGGACTGAAGCCGTGTTTTGGAATAAGCAAATCAGATCATATCTCGTGTTCAGAAATCCTACTTTTAGTAACTGCCATTGTTCAAAGTATGAGTGCTATTCGTGAGACGTTATGCAGAGCAATGTTTAGACGAAATTTGCCGCTTGAACACGCAGGATTTAGAGAAACTTGTTGTCCATGCGTACGAATTGAATGACACCAATGCGCCAGCCAGTTGCCACACGCCTGAAGGGAAGCCGGCAAAGCAGCAATCAGCTTTTCAACCACCCTTACGCGCTCGAAGAGTTGCGCAGTGCGAATCCGGGAAACAGAGAGGACAGGCGCCAAGGAGAATTGCGTGATAAGCTCTCTAATCCTTCCTTTCGACTCGCAATTTGCTGGACAACAAACAACAGCTCGACCAACGGAGTTCGTCGACCCGTTGAACAATTCCTCGCCATAATATGGACACTAACTGATTGACGGTAAAAAAATTGTAATTGGGCAAAGTGCTCAGATGCACCACCGCAAAGCTTGCCAAGTTTGCCCTTGGATTGGCACTCCAGATTTTTCAAAAGGGCGAACAGGCTCAGCTTCGCGCGGCATGACGTATTGGTCAAGACGTGAATAATAACCAGCGTTCATGAAATGAACATGAGCACAAACTAATCAGCAGTCGAAATTTTTGATGTCCACGTCGCAGCGTCCATTGTGAATTTTCGCTGTTCGTCTAACAAATCTTTCGCGTTATACGGTTACGTCAGCAGCGAAGCCTCCTGACACCATGAAACCGTTGGCAGCGATCAATTAAAGGCGCATTTCAATAAGGTAATTGTTTACAACGACGGCCCGTCGGACTAGCAGAAGCAAATGACGGACAACTGGATTGGTTTCATAATTCGTCTGCAACGGTAACATCAAGAGTTCACTTTGCTCGAATGGTGCTGACCAGGATCGGAAGCGACCGGTAGCTTGACGATACCGTTTATGGATTGTGAACGATGGGAAATCAAGTTCTCTCCTCGCTTCGGTACATCATCGTCCGTTAACTGAAACGCGGGAGTCACGCAATGGTCACCTGTTGACACCCTCCTTTACAGGCAAAGCAAGGCCTTGAAGTGCAGTCGGAGAGACTAGGGATGCGAGCAGTCTTTAGGAAAATGCAGGACCAACTTTCGACAGTACTTTTGCGCCTGCCTCCTTTCAGCCTTCGGTAGTACAAGTCCACCGAACATGACCTGCGCTCATCGATGCTTGTGCTCCTCGGAAAATACGGTAATTCTATTCTGTTCGCTCAATGCCCTTGCCATTCTGCCTCCCGAGGACACTACTTACGCAAACAGTGTACGTAATTCAATGTTGAGAAGATAGGACTCGGCGTCTGATCGACGCTTCCCAAAATTGCCTCTTCAAATGGCTACTCATCTGAAAGACCTGCCCAAACAACAGTTCTTACGTAGCGTCGACTCCATAAAGGTACACATGATACATTCGCGCTGACGACGAAACCAGTACGCTTTGAAAGCTCCGCTGCAATTTTTGCTTTTTACAATACAAGTAAATTGTTCCTCTTAGAAGCATTTGCTTGGTGGTGGTAATGCTCACACGAGATTAGAGCCGTAGACCATTTAGCACATGATACATCACACGAAAGCAAGCAGTTAGCTGAACGAACAAGACTCTAGATCAGCTGAGCGTTTCGCGCTACGACGTTTCCGTTGGTTACTTAAACGCGAAAACTTTAAAGGAAGTTCCCTGGCAACTCGCAGTTGGCTTTCTACAGCGCAAAGGGAGACCAAAGGGAACATTTAGTGGAGGCACTATCTTCCGGTGAGAGTCACCAAGGAACGCATCGCCGCTACGGCTGGCAGGGTGAGCAAGTGTTTCCTGCCTGAACAACAATAAGCTGGAGAATTGGTAAACACGGCAACCTTGGAAGCCTTCCATTGTCATCCGCAAAATGAACAAGCGAACACACAAGACGCCTTCCCACTTGGACTTTCCAATTACCGTTCGCATTCTGTAAATCGTTCACTGCTCCGACCGACCATCAACGGCCGGAATGGGGAATCCAAAAGTGACACTTGGGCGACGGTCACTTCCGTGGCGCTCAATGCCGCCCATTGCGGCGCTGTCAGCCGTTCCCTTGACGGCAGAGCGAATTGCCAAACGCCAATCAATTGCCGGTGATTTCAAACAGTAGCGAAGATTTGACGGCGAATCCAAAGGTGGATGGGCTCCCTGAAGGGAACTTCATATTTCGAGCGCGGAGACGGTGGCTACGCTTGAACGCTTATTTGGGAAGCGCATAAGAAATTCATAAGTTCCACGCATTTCACGAAGTCCTGTTTGCCGTTTCGGCCTGACGCTTGGGCGACTTTCGCACCTCGCCTCGGCACGGCGGACTCTTGAATATCAGGGGCGCCCACGGGGCTTCTTCAAACTCGAAAGGCGCGTGCGCTTTCTTCGGAACGCCTTTTCGGGGATGAGCAACAAGGGATCGAGCGAACGAGAAAGAAACTTGCAACAAAACTGATGTCGGAAACTAAGCTCGCCAATGGCTGCCGACGATGGCTCGGGGGCGTTCCCTGCTTTGGCGCCAATCCGTTGCGCGAACAAAACGTGCAAACAACAAGTCGCAAGGCAAAGAGGGAGGCATACACTTACTTGCTCTTCTTCGGCATTGCATTGCCGAAATTGGTCGTCCGCGTACTCATCGCATCGTCCACGTCAAGGCCGTTTCTGCAAACAAACGAGAGTGGCTATTGAAACTGTTATCCCAACACGACGATGCGGATTAGACTATCGGCGTTGCGCAGAAAGCGCACGTTGCCAGCTGGCTGAACAACGGCTACTTCCAGTATGGGTAACAACGAAAATGCATGCGCAACACTTGGCGCGCAGGCGACCCAGTGGCCAAGTACACATTTCGTCCATCGGCATGCGAACGGACGTCCGATCAGAAGCTCTACCGCGTCACTCGTACGCATAACTTTGTGCCGCCTTTCACAGGAAATTCGTGCGCAAAATATAAATACTGCGATACTACGCTGCCCCACAGCTACTGCAAATGTGGACGTGAAGCTCAAGGCGAAACTCTGTTGAGCACTTCCCGAAAAGGCGACAAGAACAAATTAATAGGTGCAATGGGGCTCGTAGACCGAGATCAGCTACCGACGTGCGCATAGCGAAGTCAGCATTTGCGATACAAAACAAACAATTGCGCAACATTGGTTTGACCACCAAGGAGGCAAACCAAGCGGACGCGAATAGTTCGACGCAAGCCGAACAAGTTTCCCAGTCCGGCGGTGCTGCGGCGTTGAAGGCTGAAAACTTTGGCACTTGTTATCCATCCATTTTACCGTATCCCGTCGATCACAATGCTTAACTGTTGCCCACGTCAGTGCAAGCGCAAAGAAAAGTGACGAAAAGTCAAAGACAAGGCATTGCCGCTTGGAGGAGGGAAAGCCGACGGTCCCGATTGGCTGGTGCCTCACCCTGTGCGCAAGCTCGTCTATTTAATATTCCCGCCATGACGGAACCGTTTGCAATTTGTTGTCCTCGCATTAGAGGCCATTTTCCTGGGGGGATTCAACGGAAGACCGTCGAACGTGCAAGCGCTTGCCGGCCAACGCCGGCATTCACACGCAAACAGGTGTGCCTGCGAACCGCCGTGCCGTCAATTTCCGGTCGAACGCTCTCCAGTAATGATGCAAGCCTTTTCACGGGAAAAGAACAAACGGGATAAGCCGCCCGTCGCCACGAATCAATGCGAACCACCTACAAGCCGCCAGGGCACACACCGGACTGTACATTACTCGGCCAAGATGGATAACATTTACAACGCGGATCCATCGTTGGCCGACCGTTATCGGATATCGCTATTACGTGCTAACGCGAGTAGATGAAACTTGCCGAAAGGCGGCGGCTCTTCACGCAAGCAGATGAACAGCATTGCGGCCGTATCCAAATCGTGCTGTTGCCTGATTCTAATAAAGTTTGCTGGAGACAGATGAGGCTTGCCGCGGGAGCCATGTTGCAAGTAATTAGTTTAATCGTGGAGTGGATGTCAGAAGCAATGCCACCGGTCAAGCAGTCGGCCAACTCACCCGAAGCAACACCCCAATTTGTGCTGCCGGTCACGGCGGAGGGAAGTGGTCCCCCGGTCCCCTATTAGCACAATCGAGACGCCTACCGTTAAGCTGCTTCCAGGTAAACTGTTTATTAGCTGAACGCAACTGCAAACTATTGGGGATGGACGGCAATGGACGAAGCGGAGCGTGGCGGAATCGATTGTACAGCCGCGCAATCGCTAAGTTGATTGCGAAAGGCCAACTTCTCCGTAAAAGGCCATTGTGCGTGCCAAGTGAACGGCGCTAAAAGACGTACAGGAAGCTGCAAAGCACGGTGGCAAATCTGCCCTCTCCGCGCTACCGTAAAACGACGGACGCTTGCAGGAAATGAGCAGGTTGGCTCTACCGTCACGATGGCCGTTTCAAGGGATCCAAACCGTACTGGAAGGGAGCCGGCCCGCCCGCCTGAAAATCAAGAAGTCACATGCGCCCTCTTGAACCGCGTTCTCTCCCAACTTTCGCTAAAAGTCGCTGATATGGCCACTCGCTCCGTTCGTAATGGGATGTCCAAGCAAAGCGTCATCATTATAGTCCTCCTGCGTCGGGAGAGCACGGGCGCTCTTGGCGCCAGTGCATATTGTAAATTAAATCACACTTGGCAATGATCTCAAGGGAACTAGTTGTACCTGAAGCGCGGTGGTGGACCCACTGCACAAAAATCCTGTCTCATCGGAAGTTGCAAAACTGAAAGTAACGGACAGCCAAAAGGAAGAAATAAATTTGGGCGTACGCTTTGCCGCAGCGCGCTCGCCGGTCGCCCACAACGTTGAAGAGAGACGGTAATGAGTCTAAATGGAAATTCAAACCGTGCCCGCGGAATGTCAAGCATGTCTGACTAATTAGCATGAATTCAAGGAGGAAAATTATTGAACAACTGTCCAATTGGTGAACATCGCGCTACGCGTGCCCGTCACCGCTTGAAACCGCCTTTGCCGCATTCAATGGCAGCGAGCCCTAAAGTTGGTCCCTCGCCTCCTCCGCACCAAGTGGCCACCGAAGTTCAGGCGGCTTCCCAACGTACTCAACGCGCAATTTGAACGCGTTGAGAAACAGTTGTCAGTGATCAAACACGTTCAGGGGCTAAAGAAGATGAATAAATCATTGGACGGCGAAACAGGGAGAAAGAGGGAAAGATTGGCTCGTGTGGGGCATAGCGAGAGTGGAACGCCAAACGCTTCCAGGAATCGACCGTTAACACTTTATAGGCGACGTCCGACCATGGTGAACAGAAGCGTGATGACGTTAGCACACTTTTTCTGCTACCAAGGGTTTCCGTCGACGAAAAAATGCACAGCACCAACGTTCCTGATAACTTAGTTGCCCCAAACGCATTGAACTTTTTCTTCCGGGTGGACATCCACTCCGTGACAAGCCGGCTGTCAAGGCAGAACACCGACGCAATGTGTAACTACTCTAGTTGGATTGACAGCCATCTCCGCAAAACTCAAACGCTGCGATCGCAAAAAGTACACCCACCTAGAGACATTCCGCCTTCCAATCAGGAGGAACGGCCGTCCCAAGAAAGAATGTCGTCGCTAGGGTATTTATAGCAACGTGAAAAGGACAATAACGAATCTAGTAGGGAAATATCCCCCGTGCAGCAAT
The DNA here is from genome assembly GCA_000612645.2 of Trichuris muris. Taxonomy (NCBI): domain Eukaryota; kingdom Metazoa; phylum Nematoda; class Enoplea; order Trichinellida; family Trichuridae; genus Trichuris; species Trichuris muris. The sequence continues at coordinate 16,552,456 of CBXJ02000086.1, read as the reverse complement.
CAAGAAACAGGAACAAGCGGTTCGTACAATTTGGACAACTCTGAAAGTTGATGCAAAGTAAGCGGATAGTCAACTGGAGCAAAGTAAACTTATCTCAAGTGTCACACTTTTGAATCTAAGTTAAACGGAGCAACTGGCAACCCACCGCGACAACAAAAGTCCCACTTTTTCAACGGGATCTCCGGTTGCCGCTGGAATTCAACGGGATCATGCAGTGAGCGCTCAATGCGTTGCAACGGCCCCGGACGACGCACAACGATGCTCACCATTGGGAAGAGCGAAGGACGAAGCGCCTTACTGGAGAACGCCGAATTTAACGTGTACGCCAAGTGCGGAGCGACGCAGGTTGCTCAAAGCGACCACCGCAGCGAGAGATGGAAAGCCCGGAAGAGGCGACCAATAAGGGAAAGCACTTGCACATGCAAGAGAACATTAATTTCCATTTGGAGCCGCTCCCAAAGCTAACCGTTCCCTCTTCGCCCTGGCGGGACAACGGAGTTTACGTGAACAGCTTTAACTGTCATTCACCAATCGGAATTGAAAGGAGACACTCACAATGACAAGCAATCCAATACTATGAGTTGACAGTCGCTCTTCGGAGTACTTTGCGGATGGCCGCGTCGACGGCAAACGAGGACAGGCTACCCGTTCAACGCGCTCCGGCAGGGCCAAACGTCAGTGCTCACCAGGATCGAGGCCCGACGCGGTCAGACTCCAGCGAATCCGCCAGGCGCCGCCGCCAGCCTAACGCCTGAGCATAAAGCTTGAGCCGGCAAATGGCGTGACAGACTCCAAAAGCGACGAGCGTGACGAATCAGACGTAATACGTAATTGACATCGCTCCACGCTTTCGAAAAGATGGCGTTTTGACAGCGCGGTGCCTCCTACCAGCATGATGAAAGGGCCTTCTTCCCGGGAAGAGCCGCATTTGCTAAGCACTTGGCAAAATGGTTCAACGATCGGAAAAGAACCAATGAGCCGATTTTCACGACTACACAGAAATCAGCGCTGCCGACTTCTGCGTACTCGTGAAAACGCCCACCTCATGGTCCAAAGGAGGTGACAAGGTGACCATGCGCTTACTGCAAAACCTCTTGCGGGGCTAACGGAACGTGACCACTATACCGTTGAACGTCCAAGTGTCCAAGAGAAAAGTAAAGCACTGCCGGAGAACAAGGACGGTGTCCATTGTACCTTGAAAAGGAGTAAAGCGCAGCGACATCTGATGAATATAGTCAATTCCCCGAGGGCACCACGGTACGGTTGGTGGACCTGCAATGCCGCGCTGATGCGCACTGTAATCAAAGAACTGAGAAATCAAATTTTCGAATTTGGATTAGAACTGAGACTCGCGTAGCCGACTACTTCGTTCCTAACGAAGTTTCTCCCAAAGCCCTTGCCGGCCGAACGCGGCAATGCCCCGCCCAATTACGCTTACAAGTAATGGGCTTGTTCCGTTGCATCCGCTCGCAGACGCAACGAAGAAGCATTATTCAGCTTGGTCACTTTATTCCACAACGAAGTTACGCGTGATCAATAGAGACAGTAGCATGGGATTGCTTTGAGTGCAGAACACGCGGCCCTGCGAACGGACTAGTATCGGGCAACCTCGCTGCAACTTATCTAATGGTATCCCAGGTTTTTACCAAATGTTAAACAAGGACAATGGCTGCTATTTTCCTTTGGAACAACCGCTTCACAAAAAATGCGAAACTAAATAGGCGCACATACATATCCTACCCGAAGGTCGCCAGTCACGTTCGAAATTGTAGAAGTACAACGGTTAGGAATTGCGCAAGGCCTTCCCTGAGCAGTCTCAGCAGCCAGCAAACTTGAGTTGATCGAATCACTTTGAAATCACTTGTTCGAAATTAACAAACACGCACTACCGTGAAGTACCGTACTCCCTTACGAAGCTCGACATGAACGAAGAAAACGTATCAACCTTTTCCGTCTGAATCGTCCGGAAATCGCCGTAACGGTCCGCAAGGAAATAGCGGCCTATCACCACCTCCAACGGAAACGGCCGCGCCGAGAAGGGCGGTCCAAAATTCGTGACGACTGAACATTCGACTGAAAGCACCTATCCATCGTTTAATAAGATCCGGTTGCCGCACGGAAGAACCCACCAGCCGACTGTTCATACCAGCGTGCAACCAATGGATAACTTTGAAAAAGTCCGCGCACTGTTTTGCATTAATCTCCTTTGCGGATCTGCCTGCGCAGGAACGACGTACCTAACGCGCACTTTGCGAATCACTTTCGCTTCGGCGCCAGTTCGTTAGCCGATTGCGCAACGCGGATTGAAGCTTGCTAGCTCCTCTCCATTGCGGAGGAAATGGCGAAGCCGCTACGGCGATGCAACTGGCCGGTTGTTGCAGGTGGGAAACGAACAACTAATTTGGACGGTTGTCACAAAATGGCCAATCAGGCTGGTTCGTCCGTACGGGATACAATCAGCAGCCGTTCCTTAGTGACACCAGTGAATAGCTCGTTAGCCGTGGAAACGCCAAACATTTTGGCACAACGACGGACCGTAGATGCTCGCCGAACCAGTGCCGAGAAGTGGCATTTATTCCACGGGAATGAAGCCGTCGCAGTCGCAGTCTCGTTGAGACGCATTATAACACCTTGACGTACTGAGACCATCCGAAGAGGGCAGAAAAGTAATCACACAGAACATCCTTGCTACGCAGTTTGCCTGCCGCTGGCTAATGAATGCCTCAACACATCTCATGCAGCGCGTAATAGTAAACGATTAACGAACTGTTAAGATAAGAACTTGGACAAACGAGGCAGAGACGTTTTAACAACTGAATATACACAGATTCAGAATGAGCAGCTGCAGAGCGGAATGCGCGCAATGACAAAGCAGATCCCACAGTTCACTAACTTGACGCTTAAAAGCGAGCTCCGGCTCCATCATTTGCATATAATTAGCGTACAATCTCACCGATATTTTCACCAACATCGTCATCTGTGCAACGGAAAAACTGAACACGTTAGCGCTACTAAGCTGCCATTACCTCTTTTTCGATTTCCTCCAGTCTTTCCTTAAAGGAGTTAAACTTTTCCGTTAGTTCGTCTTTAATCAGCAGTTCTACGTTTCGCAGTTGCTCTTCGAGCTTCTCCTGTTGGGTGACATTCTCCCGCATGCGCGCGGTTATGTCCCCTGACGACTTCTGGCAGAAAACCGTTTTTAGGTAAAGAGGAAACCACGCGCTAGCAAAGCTCCACCAAACTTAGTTCCAATTGCAACGATTTGAGAAGCTAACTTTGTACCAAGGGATGAAAAGAACTACAAGGCCGCACGGTGCCTTATTATCTCATCCAACATCGACCGCTCAATCTGTTATCATTTGCGCGAGCGGAGCAGCTTAGCATGGTGAAGCAAAAAATGTTCGCTAACAAGAAATATCTACTGGAAAAGAGAGATAAGCGAAATATTTGATCTAAATCTGCGAAAGACTTGCAATGGAATCGTTAACATTTGCGTACTGCTGTTGACGGGAAAAGTTAATGGTTAGACGAAGACTGACGAGTTTGACAGCTTTTGCATCGCAACAGTGTTACCAGCATTCCCCTTGTGGACTAAATTATGACAACAAAGATTTGCCAAAAAGAGCGATTCGTTAATTGCAGATCACATGATTTGTTTGATAATCGACATCGTTGTTGTTCTCTGTTCATAGCAAAGGTGTAACTTTCGGGTTTCCTCCTGTCCCGTCCTCAACGGCAGTATTACTCAACCGTACGGATACGTCATCAATGCGAACGGTCGTGACTGGGAAGTTGATTAGTATTGCTGCTGAGGACTGGACGAGACGAGACCCAAAAGTTCGGGCTTTGCGATAAACATCAAGCAGCAACAACTTCAATCGGCAGGAAAATTAGAAAACAAATACTGCAAAACAACATTGCTACTAAGAAACGAATTGAGAAATCATGGAAAATTGTAGCCGTTGATGAAAGCCACGTTAATGGAAAAGATGTTTACTTCCAAACGAGAAAACCGTGGCGCACGATGGTCAGGAAAGGGTTGGTTTCGGGCCAACCTAGGCCCGTCTCCAGCACGGTCTGTCCTGTTGGCCCTCGCCCATGTTTAGCTTTCAGGTAAAGTTCCTCCACTCCGCCGAACCACAGTGGAGCCCGTCAGATCAAATCTAGATCTATCGAGGCTGATTCCACCGTGGTCGGCCGGGTATCGGAGCTGTTCCCTTACCGTCCATCCCCGGAGGAGGCATTGTCCAAGTGTTGGGCTCGGTCTGTGTGGAGGCATCGTTCGAGAAAATCAGTCAGAATTTTCCGTGGTTTCTCGATTCGTTTAAATCGATGAGCCCGCTACAAACATTCACATACCAAGAACTTACATGTGCACACGGAGCACAGGACGAACTACCGGGCGAGACAGACAAAAGAGTATCACACATTACCTGACGAGTTTCCTGAACGATGCCTCCACACAGACCGAGCCCAACACTTGGACAATGCCTCCTCCGGGGATGGACGGTAAGGGAACAGCTCCGATACCCGGCCGACCACGGTGGAATCAGCCTCGATAGATCTAGATTTGATCTGACGGGCTCCACTGTGGCTCGGCTGAGTGGGGGACCCTCCCTGAAAGCCAAACCTGTGGGAGAGCCGAAAGTACAGACCGCGCTGAAGACGGACCTCGGTTGGTCCGAAACCAACCCCTTCCTGGCGATCGCGCGCCACGGTTGTCTCGTTTGGAAATAAGCATATTTTCCATTAACGTGGCTTTCAGCAACGGCTACAATTTTCCGTGATTTCTCGATTCGTTTAAATCGATGGACCTGTTACATACATTGACATATCAAGAACTGCTACGAAGAAGGCAATATTCAAGATGACGTAACGCGACAAGTTTCAACTGACCTCAGGAAGTAAAAATGCAAAAGCCCACCTCTCGACTCCTACGGCTCTCGTGCACTTCTTTGTGAATTTCGTCGCTTCTTTCCTCTATCATTCTCTGCAACACGTATTACTTAAAGGTGAAACCGCGCGCCTCCAGACTTTGTACTTCCAACGAAAGTATGTCTTCGTATGAACGCATCTGTTCGGCCTTCACTCTGTTCAAAGCCTCCAAAGTCGGAAGCATTGTCCAGACGAACAAACTTTTGACTTCACGAATTTGGGAGACCACTTGTGCCACCTACGTACTATGGGTGCGCTTTTAACAAGCACGCCGACCACCGCAGACGCAACTGTCATCCTGATCGCGCTTGCTCTGTTGTTGCGACGCATTTTAAATTTGCGGACGTTCAACCTGCAAATCAATATCGGCGATCAGAAGAAGTTCTGTTTAACATATACAGGCGGGCCTCGAATAGCACGAGTGATGCGTTCCGCGAAAATGGCGTTCTATGCGAAATCGTGCCTTTAACATAGGCAGTATAGTGATCGGGACCGCAGAGGAGCCCAAATATATAATGCTTTTTCCAAGGAGTCAGGAAGTTGAGAGAAAGAGCTGTATTTCTGTTATACGTTCCTAATCAGTCTGCCGGGAGAATGGAACAGCTTCGTTCTGGAAGTTCCATGCCCTATCTACTCTCCCGGTATTGCTCTGATGCACCAGTTGTCGGAAACTTCGATGTTTAATTTCACCTGTATGAACATGAAAAACGAATGCCAGTAAAAAAACCAGCGAAACTGTCCCCAACAATATGGTCATGTATTGGAATTCACTCATTCTGTTTTGCGAAAGAAACTGAACAATGTATTCTGAGTAGGGCTTGATTTTGCTTTCGCTTCGTATATTCGCTTGTAGACAAGGACTGCTCTATCGACCTTCCGACCGAACTGCATGCTGCGACCGATGTCCGGGTCAGCGTTCACGGCTTTTGCCTTCAGAGCTTAAGCAGCAGAAAGCAGTTCTCCCAGTTCCTTAAGAGAAAATCCTTTAACCCTGTCACCGCTGGAATCTTCTTCGTACTCCTCCGAATCGTCTATATCTACATTCTGTACATCAAAATTAAGAAGGTCCTCGTTCGTCAGTTCTTTCAACTTTGACTCGAGCACTTCCTTCACGACTTCGGCATTTAGATTTTCTAAGTTAAGCTTGCTAATTCCCACTTTTGTTATTTCTTGAATAATGCCTTCTACCTGCGCGCACTCTTGGCGACAGTTATCTTCCCGATTAGGCAACAAAAATTTCCATGCACAACGCATGGTGCTTCCAGACACCTTCTGCCAAGCCTGATAAACACTGTCAATCGCCTCTCTAATATTGTACTCTTTCCAAAACTGAAAGGGAACAGCATTACTTCCCGTCGCTTCTGCCACATTCTATCTTAAATAATAAGCCTTAAAGGTCGCGATGACTCGTTGATCCATCGGCTGTAGTGACGTAGTGTTTGGGGGTAAAAAAATTACCTGAACATTCTCGTTTAACTGTCCAAGGGTAATCGGACGGCTGGGAGCATTGTTCAAAATAAGCAATGCTTTGAACGCAAGGTTACTTTGCTTGCAATATCTCTCCACCGCAGGGCAAACATATTTTAGAAACCAATCCTCAAAGAGCGCCTTGGTCACCCACGCCTTCCTGTTCGCTCGCCAAACCACAGGAAGCAATTTTTTCTGTAGCCTTTAAGCGCTCGTGGCACAAGCGACTTATAAACAAGCATCGGTTTCAATTTGGAGTCACCTTCTGCGTTTCCTCTGGGTAATAGCGTAAACGGTTCTTTGAAAATCGGATTTCTAACAGGGGACATATCAATGTAGGTAAAGTCGATGAAAACGGCTACACCCTGTGTTTATTTTTCATTCAAGCACGGAGCTTTCGGGAACTACCTGTTCCCGAAAGGTTAATTGCATTAACAGAGATGATGGCCTCTCCATCAGGGAAGTTTCGTGGAGCGTAGTGGCCAAAACTGGCTGTTGTTCTTTAACAACCATCGGCATTATGGGAAGATTACAAGAAAACGACCAGGATGTCCTTACTGAAAACTGACATTAACGGTGGAAGTTTAAAGTCCAGTCTGAACACACTTTAAAACTATTCATTGAGGTGCCTTTCTACATATACTTTAGGACCATTTCGTGCACGCTGATGATGGGAACAGGTAGTTCCCGAAAGCTCCGTGCTTGAACACAGAGTGTAGCCGTTTTCATCGACTTTACCTAAACCGTTCTTTGCTAATGCTGTAACGAGGTTAAGTTCCTTCGTCAACAGAGAGGTAAGTTCTGGTTGGCATTCTCTTATAGAATAACGCCATCCCAGCGACATTGAATATTTGTCGATCTGTATAGTCCCCTTCTTCAACGATTCCCCTCAAAGTTACAAAAAGATACGGTATCCTTGTTCAAAGAGCTTTAATAGGCGTAGCTTTCGGAACTGTCATGTTCCGTCGTCAGCGCAGTTGGAAAGGGTTCCTAGCCTTTTCCAAACACCAATTCAGGATGAACGATCAGATTACCGCAACTCGCTTATAGAATGTATATATCACATAAAATATGATGTATTACAAAACGCTAAATACCAGAGAGCGGGGGGCGCGAAGGCGATGAGAATACCAAACATTTTTGGTACTACAGGATGCCATCGTAAGAAGTTAAGATAAAAATACATATGTCCGTTACAAAATGCCACATACTTTTCTTATTACCTTGAATTTACCCAAAAAATAGCAAATCCTAAGAAAATGTAGCGCAATAAAAGGCGGCTGCAACTCAAAACAGGAATTGCGAAACGGTGCAAGAAGCTCAAAAAAAGCCTGGTACCTTTGCCGAAGGAAGAATAAGAAAAAAGAAGACTTCCTTCCTTTCAAAATCTTCTAGCTTGAAACTAGCCACCGTAATTGCCGTGCTAACTGAAAATGTACCGTGTTATCCGAAAAGTAGGTATCAATTTGTCTCGTCGTGCTATGGGAAATCGTCCTATTCGAAGGTCGTCTTATTCGAGGCCCGCCTGTATTACGGTAGTACACCATGTACTTTAAAAAATTAAGCAAACGTTGTTCAATACACACCTGCTTGAAGAAGCAAAAGATCGGGAACTTGCGACCTGCAACCTCTGAGGTGCTCCATCAATGTAGACGCTAACGTCGATATTCGGTAACCGAACGTCAACGACAGCGTGATCTCTCTGAGAACTCCAGTCTTTACTGCTAAATGAAACCAAAGCAATGACAGCCATTATCAAAGTGCTTGTGCGAAACTGAAAAGTCGAACAAAGGGGTTGACACCTCGTATACAAAACACCCTAAATCCCATGTCATCATCCTTGTTTTCGTTGAAATGTTTCCCTGAATTGTCGTTATCTTCTCAAAAGTTACCGTTGCCACATTGAATTCAAAACAATGATGAGGCGGCTTACAAGAGAAAACTTGGACATATTTCCATAATGTTACGATTTGTCGTAACAGTAGAGAGAGAGGCATGCAGGAGCATACTCAAAAGGACGTCGGATAACTTGAATCATCACTTGTTCCTCTGTTGAACACTGCTTACCTCGTCTTCAAACTTCCAACAAAATGGACGAATAAATCTGTCAGCAGGGGGACCTAACATTCCACGCAAGCAATTGCGCTGAAGCCAGAGGCTGGTTCAATTTGCATGTAAATCAACACAATGCACTGGAACGCAAAAGTCCCCCCATTTCGCTTACTTCGCATATATGCGCACGGTAAGTTGGATTGCTGACGTAATTCATTCAAACGTTCTGCCTCAGCTCGTTGAGCGAAGATAAATAGTACTACCGCACAGTTCTTTTCGCATCGTGCCGTCTTGTCGCAATAAGAAATATGCGGCACATCATCATCCATTCCTTGAAAGGAATTTTATCAATATTACGATATGGAAAGGAACTAATCAAAGAATTACCTTCAACACCAACAATCATGTCCTGAAAAATGCCATGCGTGAAAAGCCTGTAAAGTTGCAAAGAACATTTTAACGATACGAGCTTTATAAAATATGCTCACCTATTAATAATTTCCAACGGCATATTTCATCCATGATAAGAATAACAAAGCAAGCGTCGTTGAAAACGAAATGTTTCATAACGGGTTGTTGCTTTTAGTTTAGAAGATTCTTCTTGGCACGGCAGTGGAACCCGTTAATTGAATCGAAAAAGATACAATGTAAAACAACGAGGAAATACAACGAATTGCACCAGTGCAATTCGCTGACGACGGAGCAGGAGGCTCCGAAAGCTACGAAATCTTCTTGTTAAAGGTACGTTGTATTTCCTCGTTGTTTTACATTGTATCTTTTTCGATTCAATAAACGGGTTCCATTGCTGTGCCAAGAAGAATCTTCTAAAGCAAGCGACGTTATGCAATTAACCGTTACGGAGCGAACTACAACGAAGGATTTGACTATTGCATAGAAAACTACTTGTTTTGTAGGATAGCCGATAGGTAACTTTTCAACGGAAGAGCAATGGCCACCATTCCAACGTCGGAACAGCTGCACAACAGTAGAGAACGTGAACACAAAAAGGAATAGGATTCTAGCCTCACTGCAATAGACAAACGGCGTAGAAACAAAAACAAGAAATGTATTTCCACAAAGTCGAACACAATTTTGCCGATATACTACCCAGCATTACACAACGTCCTGACTTGAGAAGAAGAACATAAGCAAGCAGATATTTCTTTTTAATTGTCAACAAAAGGTCCAAAAAACGTAACATAAACGCGCAGCGATAATCGACGCTAGCTGTACCGGAAGCGACTGACATGGAAATGCCGTCGGCATTTTATCCAAAGCACGCAAACGGGATCGGCTAGATCGCGTACGATGGCTACAGCGAAGTTGCTACCCGACCAAAGGGAGAACCTTCAGTCGCATCCGGCAGCTTGTCCTCAAGACATTGTAAACTTCAGATATGTGCTTTACGCGAACAGGAACCGAGTCGATTTCCAAAATTTGGTCACCTCTCTTCAGTACGTCCGCGAGACTCTTCTCGAACACATTTTCCACGTATAAACCTGAACAATAAAAGACCCTGGTCATGGTTTTGTCAACGAAAGGGTTTTAATGCATGTCCATTATCCTTAAGAGCTACCACGACCTCTATGCGTATATCGGATGTGTCAATGAATTCCAAGAACACGCTCTCGTTGGACTGCCTATTCTTAATTCCCTTTAAAACACAGCGAGTCATGCAAAAATTCATAATTCGCATAAACAGGCAGCAACTTCCCGAAACGTGCTCGGTGTAAGCAACCTGGCGACGAAATAACGTACGAAACAATATATGTAAACACCATTCAGTTACAAACGCAAACGACCTAAACAGCGAATAGGTCTGTTTTTTTTTATCTGCGCGATCCCGTACGGTAACACGAAACTTGATTACTACAGTAATCTGAACATTTCTTTCCGCAAAGATAGTTTTCTTATGCTTCGCAACGCGAATCCTCCCATGACCGTCGCATTTTCGTTTTCTTTCATTATCTCGACGTAAGGAACACAGGTACTTTATATTTCGGGCAAAGCAGAAGCACTGGGGGAACATGCTGTGCTACATCGATAGCCCTGATTATTGTTAAATGTTACAGTAAGGTGTCAAGCTGATAGGAAAAGACCTGACGTCCAAATTGCGTGACTGCGTAAAGAACCTGCAATACCAAGTGGTTTTCAATAGACTACTACACGTTTTCTCAAATGTGCTCAGGCTAGAATAGTAATGCTCTACTCGGTCCAGCTTTTCTTCCAGCACGTTCGTACTTGTTCAAATGGACAAGCCAAAGGCTTGCAACCAGCGCAAAAAGCATAACAATTACATCCATTATTGGCCGTTTAGAAAATACGATCACTTGACATAACCTTAAAAATCGTTAGCAATCAATAGCGCACTTACTCTCAATAACATGCACCGCTTTTAGAAGGCAGGAAGTGGGAGCATTGAAAAATGTCAGAAAGCTCCAACGCGCGCAGAAACCGTCCATCTCATTTCAACAACCCTGCTGGATCATGCTCCTCCCAATTACAACAGTCGGTATAAAGTGATTCACAGGTTTACTCCCAAAATTCTGACTGTAGGAAGTCGCAAAGAAATGAATCACCCGCAATCTCTTGCAACTGCCACCAAGATGAGCGCGGGAACACGAACGCATTCTCATCCTTGCAATGCTAAGTAAGTACAAATCGTACATACGCGCAGCTGCTGAAATGTCTCACACTGAGTGATGCAAACGAAAAGCAAGTCTACGCGGCCTGTAAGTGCCACCCTTCTGCTAGTCACTTCAAAATCAAACTTTTTTACCTTTCTTTCCGGAACGCGTCGCCAGCGACACGACGAACCCGTACGGTACGCTTCTATTCGGTCTCCGCAAGTCGACTAGGCGACTTCCGTCGCTGGCAATGCCAATTATTTTGCCATGAACGTTGTCTTCGCAATAACCAAACCTAAAGTTGAAGATGAATGAGCGGTATGACGAATGAACGGCAACTTACTCCGCTTTATCCGTAAAGCATGATTTTTGCTGCTCTTGCTGCCATTCGTGGCGGTGGTGGTCTGATAAGTCGTAAATACAGTTCATGGACTGGCTCCTTTGGCCAATTTGTGGATGCCATTCAGACTGGCCTTTTGGACAACGAAGGGTAAAACTTCTACTCAGCGAGTAGACACCGCCAAAGGCCGATTCCCCTCGCAGCTCACTTATGCGAGCAAGAGCGACATCGTAGGGCGGTGGCTCATTGTTGGCGCTTTGTAAGTTCTTGCGCGCCCGTCTTTGAGTAACCAAATTGGAGTGGGTGCGTTGGAGCTTCGTCTGCCTTCGAGGAACAAAGATGCTGGCATTCGACCCCTTCGAATAGAGCCTCGGTCGAAACTGCTCGCTTCCGCTGTAGAGCGGCTGACTGCCAGTGCGTTGCCGCCAAACGGACAATGATTCATCCGGATGCCAGGAACGGTCCGACTCGGCTGACGAAGCGCTGCTGCCGGGAAAAATGCCCGAATCGTTGTCGCTGATGCTGTCTCCTGAACGTAATTTCCATAATAGTTAAAGCAGCTACCCATATCCAAATGTATGTATATATATATCACTCACGTATCTTTCCCTCCAATGCCAACGGATTGTAAACGTCCACAACGTGACAGCGATGACACATTGCAGGAAAGGGTTGGGACATTTCGGTGTGGCAAGTCAAAGAACCGAACGGAAGAGACGAGCGACACAGTGTCGTTGCCTTGGCTACAGATAAACAGCTAGGCCTCCCCTGTCCGCTGGTGGCAAACGTTTCCTGGTTGGGGATAGATTGTGGGTGCAATGTTGACGCAAAAGCGACGGTGGAAAGTTGAACCTGGCGCGACTCCTCGTTCGGTACGACCACCGGAACTCGAGATCTACTTCTGCGCAAAGAAAGATTGTCCACCATGGTCGCTTTGCTGTTGACCAACGTCTGCAAAAGGGCCGAGCAAGCCGACTAAAGAGGTACACTCGTCATTCCGCACAATCCTTACCCAATACGTTCTGTTCGGGAGAGAGGCAACACGTAGCGGAGATACTGGCTGGCGGCGCAAACCTTCTTCCGCTTGGAGTGGTGTGTAAGGGTCGAGTACTACCGCTGGCGCCGAGGAAACAATGTTCGCAGCAAATGAGCGCGCACGAACTGGTCAGGCGTTGGACACTACCTCCGGTAGGATGGAACAATGAAGCGGCCCGCTAGAAAGGACAATACGTTGATGGCCTTCGCCCAGGCGGTTTTCGTAAGAGACTGACCTATGAATTATTCGATGAATGGCCCGAACGAATAACGCTTTTTTTCTCAACGCGGCGCGACCACCAGGTACAATGCAACCAAATGGAGTGGCCAACGTGGACGGGTCATTCGACCGTGCCGATATGACCGCCTTCCCTGACCTCGTCTATTGCCGGCCGAAGATAAAAGTGATAAATTGCGGGAGACGCCTTGGGTGAGGCCACTAAGGTCGACAAAATACCCTCGCAGGCGCAAGTCACAAGCTGTTCAATCCAATGGCAATTCTGACGACACCAGAATTGCACAACGCTGCTGCCCCGTTCCTGTCCCAAGTTTAATAAACGTCAGGTTGGCCAACCCGCATACATAGAACAAACCAAATTGGCTTAATGACCGAACCTTTTCCCTGGACTTGACGGATTAATGGGAAAAACTGGTTTGCCAACGAGCCGGATGTTGTCTAACCGTCCAATGCTCTACGCGTGACGAGAAGTGTCCGCCACGAAAAAGGAAAGTCAACTTCTATAGAAGCGATGCCCTACAGACGTTCTAAGCGTAACAAGGAAATCGGTCACCTGTAGGAGTCGTCGAAGCGCAGATAGACGAGAAAGAGAAACTGGTTTCTCCGACCGGGCGAGACGGTGATCCTTTGAAGTTGCAACAAACGAGGAAGCTGGCATTCACGAAGGCAAACCTCCGCTGATGCCGCAATGGACGTTCGATCACTTTTTAAAATAGATCACCAAAAAGTTGCATTCGCAGTGGCTGCTTTTCATTAGACGCGGAGATGCGACCGGCTTCGTCGTTTTAAGCTGCCCTGCTACAGCGTCAGGTTTTGTAAACGGCTTCTTCGATGGCACCAGTGATCAATCACCCGCTGCGCCCGCGGTGACACCGACTACGGAAAAGCAAACAAAGCCACCCGACCCTTTTTTCTTACGGCACAGTAAGTCGTGCAACTCACTCTGCAGATATTATCCTGTTTGTCCTACTTACCTTTGAAAGGTCGGCAAAAACTTGTCTTACTAATTTCACTTGACATACATTGGAAACGGCCAAATGGAAGTTCCCCGCCCTACTTGTCCTTCCCCCTTAGTACAACGCAGTTCCTTCTACCAGTCCGTTACCCATTACTGTGGGAAACCAAATTTTGTGGCCAGTTGATGAAGCTAGGACCCGCGGCCGTCCAAATACCCCAGAAAGGCGCACTTAATGAGTATGCCAAATGAAAACTGCCCTACAGATCACCAAGTTGACTTGATGCATGGTTAATGAGCAAACGTCGTTCATATCCGTTCAATGAAGACATTGACATTCGAGTTGTCGGCATTGACAGCAAGAATTACCATCGTCAAACATGAATTGCAGTCACGTTCACGCATCTATTCATTATTGGATGTGCGCCGCATTGCAATTTTGTAGATAACTACTTGGGCGCAGGAGGAGACGTACACTTCGCAATGTAGTTTGCCGCCAATTACTGTGCACAATACTTTTAGCTGTAAAGATGCCCAGACAGTAAAAGTAAGGCGGCAAGGCCGTTCCTCATGTTTCAAATAATGCCATGCGGTGTTGGTTGTGCGACATCCAACGTGCGTGAACGCCAACTTATCAATATTTCGAGAAAAGGAAGTACATCAAATTATAGAGCCTAACCATAAAACGATTCCAGAACGGCTGTCATGATTAGCAGCGCATCTTGACGTCTAACAAACTCGAACGACAAATGATTCAAGCGAATGCAAAATATAACTGCACTGCGTGAGTTCTTCGAATATTCGCTTTTCTATAAAGAGAACACCAACAGCAGGTGTTTCGGCTGGAATAAATCAAGGTAATTGAAAAAAATTGTATTACTGGTTTCCAAATAGAAAATGAACGGCAACAAGTTCACGGGAAATGACTACGAGAAGACAGCACGAAATCCTCTTGTCCTATCATTCTTCACAAAGTTTAAGAAGGAGTAAGACACTATTTGAGCCAAATGAACCCAACATTTATCTAAAATATATTGTGGATTTTCGTTTGCTACACTTAAAGTACTGATTAAGAAAATATTGCACTCCCAGCAGGTGCAAACTGAAAGAAATATTTACGGACACTTAGCTGGAACGTTATTGCTATGCTTAAACCACCCAGCCATTCACGGGCTAGATTGTCCTTCTTTTGACGTTACTGCATACGATGCGAGCGAAAAGATAATGACCACCTCAAACATTCAAGTCGAAACAATGCTACCACAAGCCATTAGGAAGACTCCTATTTTCAAGAACAACTGAACTTGAACATGAAAATCGGCAAGCGATCTTTCCTTCCCATTTACCATTAAGAGAACAGGCTGGATTATAATGCACTAACTATCTTATTCCAAAGCGAAGTTCACTCAAATGTGCCAAGCCAACGAAGCCAATTAGCTGAAGTCGTGACAAATACTAGAAAACTTATCCCACAGTAACAGTTCTCCTTTCTACTTGCAAAATCAGGAACGAATATAAAGGAACAGGGCATTGTTAAGTTGCATGCAGCTTTTGGTAACGATAATCACAGGGTGGAATTATGAAATGCACTTTCTGAAAATGCTTCTCTTCTATACACTTTTTCCATTTGAGTTCCTCACTTCGACGTCCCGCCATAAACCGCGACGTACGAATTAAAGGTATGCGAACGAAAGAATCATAAACTTAAATGGAAATACGCTAGGCAATTCTTGGAAATTTACAACCGATATTCTTAATGCAAGATTTTCAGTTTTCGATTAATCGACGCAACAATCACCGCACAACATTTAAACCACTGCTATGCGCATACGACTGGACAGTTGGTCTGAGAAATTTATTACTGCAGTAGTCTGTGAGCCCATGTTCTCTCAGCACCACTTCTTGCACTTTGCGTGATTGGTAACAGGGCGGTTGTGCATTATTTTCTGTTAACTGCTTAACATAGTTACTAACAAATGTGTTAGCTCGTTAAAGGAGATAATACGAACCCTTACTGAGCAAAACGGACCTACAGTTGGCGGAACAGAAGCCTCAGGTCATTGATAACGTCAAATATCTGTTTAAAATACGCACATGAAAATTCGGACATGCAAGCTTGAAGCAAGAGAAATTAGTAAAAAGGCGTTTCATAATAATGAAAGATACGGTGTCCTTGTTCAATGAGCTTTATTCAGCGCTGAATAAAGCTCATTGAACAAGGACACCGTATCTTTCATTAACATGCAAGCTTACATATACACGCAGTTATATACATAAACAAACGTAGACACACTTGGAACTTACCGCAGCGTTCAATTGCGAACGCAATATGCAATGCGTCGAATTAGTAAGAAGTTAGCCGCAGCACGCTTACCCCATCGACAATTTTAAAAGTGCGGCAAAAGCCAAGGAGACATACGCAGCTTCACCTGATTTAATGACGCCAGCAACTGCAACCCATTCTACTGCTTTGAAGCAACAAGCCGAAGGCAAAGTCGGTCAACAACCAAAATGCATATGCATACTTCACTTGTACTTGAAGAAGCCTTCCCCGGTTTTTCGTCCAAGCTTTCCTTGCTCGACCAACCTGTCCAGCATTGGGCTCGGAAAGAATATTGGGTTTTCAGGGAACCTTTTATGCCAACCTATAACAGCAGTAAGCTTGCAATTCCTAGGCAGCAAGAACGCAACGCCGGCTCCCAATCGCTCGAAAATGTGAATCTTCGCTCACCATCGATTATGAATTTGCAGGTGTCCAAGCCAATGTAGTCGAACAGCTCGAATGGACCCATGGGATGCCCGGCTCCTAGTTTCATTGCTATGTCTATGTCCTCCTTCGAAGCGTCGCCACGTTCGGCTAGGCGTATAGCCTCCATGCCTGCAGGCACTAGGAGGCGATTGACAACGAATCCAGGTGTATCCTGAGATGCCAACATTACTGTCTGTTCAGTTCGACTAAGACGCTTACCCGACACATTACGGCTGTCTTCTTCAGCTTTTCCGCAAACTTGGCCAGCGCGTCGATGGTTTGGTTGGACGTTGGCAGAGCACGCACAACTTCCACTAGCTTCATCATGGGAACTGGATTGAAGAAATGCAACCCAGCGAACCTTTCCTTATTTTGCAGAGTCTGGCAGATTTCCGAAAGCGGAAGAGACGATGTGTTCGTCACGAGCAACGCCTTGCTAGAAGTGACGGCAAGCCTGAGAAGGTTGACGACCTTGCAGTGCTTCTCTCACCTGGGCGCTTCCTTTTCGAGCTCTTTGAACAAACTTACTTTGGCATCCAAATTTTCCACAATCGCCTCAATGCACAAGTCGGCATCCTTTGCCGCATTTGCCAGCGAAGTAGTCAACGTAACGCGCCGCAGAATTTCGCTCGTGTACTTTTCGGCTTCCTAAAGCAGCAGCAGATGGTTCCAACATACGAACCACGGATACGAACCTGCTTATCATTGGAAAATTTCTTTTTGGCAACACGAGCGAGGCTGGTCTCCATATTTTTGCGGGATTTCGACAAAATTTCGTCGGAAATATCGACTAACGATACGCGACAGCCATTTTCCGCGCTCACCCAAAATAAAAACGACATTAGACAAGCCTGGATATGTACGGCCTACAAACTTGGGCAATGCCGGAGCCCATCAGACCAGAGCCAATTATCACGACGTTATTTATATCCATATGTTGAGAGGACCTTCCGAAATGCCGAATGGCCGTCGAGGCTAAACTTTGCACAGCGCCCAAAGACTTTCGAATGCAAATCTGCATGATCATCTTTGCACACGGAACTGGCTACTTTGTGCAACAGTGAGCAAACTAACACTGGCAGCAGCCAACACTCGAACGCAGCTACGATAGAGCAGCTGACGTTATCGCCTTTGCATCTTGCAGTTTCTGATAGGCTGGGCAAACACTGTTTGTTGGTCGACGTCTCGGACTGACAGACAGCGAACGGGCGAACTAGTTTAGTTCGCGTTCGCAGCTCTTTATTCCTACATCGGCGGCGACATGCCACGACTGAAAGCACTCTGCACCGCGGTTTGCGTAACCACAGGCATCATGATTCAAGTACCATTACAAAAGCATACAATAACTGTTTGCTGGAAAGCATGCCTACAAGCGCTAACTGATGCACAGGTTGCGTTATTAAGTATTCGCTTTAAATGACAAATTAAAATGACTTTCCTCCGTATGCGTGCCCATGTGCCTGGCAAATGTTACTAATGGTGCGTAATGGATGCAACTAAACATCAGAGTGTTCGCTCGCTGCAAATGATTAGTCACCATTCATTGAGAGAAGCATACCGCTAACTGCTGCAATGGAAGAAAGCCGCCAAAGCGAAAATAAAAAACCTATGTAGCAGTGAGTTTTTCAGTAGGGATACTTGAAAATCCCGAGGTCGCCATTACATCTGCTACTTGCATGCATTTGGAAAGTTAAACAAGTGAACCATGCCTTCCAACTGGTAGTGTGCATCTAGAGATCACTTTCGTTCCTGGAAAGCACTTTGCTAGGAAACATCACACTTCTACACTTCTTAATTTTTGCCCATTTGCGCTTTCTATAACAAATTAGCCGAAAGCTAATTAAACAATGCTGTTTCCGTGTTCGTTGGGAAAATGCGCAACGGCGCGACAGTCAGATAACGAGCTTCTCGGATGTCGACCGCGTAGACAAGGAAAAGAGGTCCTGTTCTAGGAATGGGTTGGTTATTCTTACATCCGCGCAATACATGGCTGCTCCGGAGCGGAGCACTCCTCTCCAAGCGCTTTTCCGGAAGGCGCTGCTCACGCCCATCATATTTCAAACGATTTAACTTAACGAACCACTTCCCTTCTATCTAACACTTTACGTTGGCTGACTAGCCTAGTTCTATTAAGCATTATACGTGCTAATAAGCGACTATCAGCTGCAGATGACAACAGTGCAAGCAAATTACATCTGTAAAAGAACTGTCACATAAAATGCAGATTGTTGAAAAACCGACGTATCGTAACGGATTCGGTACATTTCAGACACTAAAGACATTCAAACAGGCACAAACCGGATTCAAAGACAATATGCAGATCGCATATTACGTGGAGTGGATCAAACGCAGACTGCTGTACTTAAAGAAGCCTCCGATTAAGAATATGCGAATTATTTTGATTAACGGACCCGTTAAAGATACCATCTCTTCACCAGGTCTGCCAATACGATCATTGAAACCAGAGTTAGGGTTTAGTGGTAACTCAAGAAATCTTCCGCAACAAAAATGAACCCGACTTACAAGGTCGAAAGAAGTCATCGACGGATAGCAACTTTTGTACTTACTGCTAGGTAAGCAGTTTTCAAAAATCAAGCCACAAATTCGGGATGCCTATTCGGTGTGAACGGACACTGAGCATCTAAGTTGAAAGGTACGTTTCGAATTACTTCAACAAAAGATTTGTTCACCTCCTGAAAGGACACAATTTACGTATAATAAGTGAGTTAAGGATTTCAGAGGAAAAGACCGGAATTGCTTTAATAATGCTCGCAAAGCTTAACTGAATAGTGCGAAAGAGAAGCTACCTTTCCATTGCTAGGTCCGAGAAAGATAACTTCTCTCATAGCGGCTAAGATAGGGATAATTCAGTGACGGTAAACACTGTTCCACCGAACTCTTACACGTAGCGACCAATGCCTTGGTAAAGCATACAAGTGAACAGCATTGCCAGAAGCTGAAAAAATTACGTTGAAGAAAACTTATTTATGCAAGCAAGTTCAAGAATGTTCTTACTTCGAGAGCCAACGTCCCAAACAGTATTCCCGCGATGATCTGCGCCTGATTCAATACAAGTGAGAATAGATAATCGCCGCAACCCTGCAAAAGATAACGCATCATTATTGCGCGTACTCATTCGCGCAGGTACGTACTTGCACGAACTTATTGTTCTCGCAATGACAAGATTCTGGGGGATTTGCATAATCTGCACAGCCTCTGGCGCCGCAACATTGGAGCTATAAAAGGCAACGTGCTACACACGCCGGATCGAAACTAAAACGTACATCATTTTGCATTCTGTCCATCAGAGATTTAGTGTCAGGATTAACGTAGTATTTCTCCACTCCATACTTCAGCAGCGTATCGTCGATAAAGTGATGGAACTAAACGGTGTTACGTAATCATAAGTGGCGCCGTCGAAAAGGTTACCTCGTCCTTCTTGGCCAAAATGTACACTGCACCGACGATTGTGGCGACAAAGAGAATCAGCATAACCGTGAAAAACTAAAATTCGAAAACAAAACATCATAGCAACTGGCAGATTTCAAATGTAAATAAGGTTCACCGTTCCGAGGAGGAAGCGATTTTCGCAGCATGCTCCGCAGCAGCCTAGAAATCCGCACAGAGCCAACAAACCACCGACTCCAGCCACGACGTACAGGACAATAGTGAACTACAAGACACAAGGGAACACCTTAATTCGCTGAGCTAAAAGGAACGCAGCCGGACCTGGCCGAAGTTGACATCAGTTCCCGATTTGCCCACCAATTCCTGCAGATAGCTTTTGAACGCATCGCTGAACAGGACGGACAAAGACAAGCCAATCAGCGCAATACCTAGTGCCTGAAATGAAACATTTCATACTAGAAGTTGGCGCTTCTCTTTGAACTTCCAACTTCAATCATTCTTATGCACTTGAACTAAAAAAGAGGTCTGCTGGATTCCTGACGACAATCGTCGTGTAATGAACATCAATTCGTAGAACACGAATGCAGATGACACTGCTTCAACTTTTCCTATTTCTCAGAACACGCTTTCGAGGTACTCTGGAAAACTACGTCGTTTTCACGCTAATTAAGGGCTAAAGCAGCCCCTATAGACTCCGAAAATCAACCATCCATTAGGCAATGGACTCATCATAACGTGAATGCTGAGTAATACCCTAAGCTACCACATAAAGTAGAACAGTTAATGCAATCATCCTTCCAAAATCACTAACACCAAATCAACGAAACTACGTGGTGCATTAGACAGTCACGACCAGATGCTGATTGGATTCGAACGTGGCACGAGCAATCTTGCAGTTCCCCCTCCGTTCTTCTATCAAACTTAATCTCTTCTACAAAAGGATATTCCTCTAAAAAAGTGACAATTACTGCAGCTCAAGAAACGGTTTCTGTCCACTTAGTTCCCCACGTAATCGGCAAAACAGTGGAGCAAGAATATTCTCTGCTTCGCCGTACTATTTTTTCGCGGTCTGAAATGTACGCACTTCCGTCAACCGTAACAAGCATCTCCTATTGAGAGCACAGTATTGCTGACTGCTTTCTTTTCATCGGCCAACCTCTTTCCATTCCAAAGTTATGAATACTAATATTAATTATTCAGGCGCATAACAGCGAGAAACGTTTTAAGTGCAGTACGATGAAAATTAATTGCTCGCAGTATGTTGAAAAGGCCAGTCATATTGCAAAGCAGAAATGAAACGAAGCAAGCATTTGCAACCTTTAAAAGGGCATCCACAAACTACTTGTGCACATGCTGCAAGCACATCATAGCCGCGCCGCAAAAAGCATTGCACGAATTTAAAAGCAGACTATCCACTGAAGCAAACTGCCTTCGTGACAGCGCACGAAGTGCAAAACCGAACGCATAGTTCGCTTCCATTGTCCTCTAACGATTAGCCACCAAACTGACATTAAACATTAAACGGTTGACTAGACATACATGGTCATTTGGTTTTGCTGCGTAGGACAAGATGGTCGGTCAAATATTGTTCGCACTTTTCTGTTTCCATTTCCATTTTAGTAAAAACCGAGATTCAGTCGCGCGAGCGAATCTTTTCTTAACAGTTTACAACGTTGCAAACTGAAGAGCGATAGAGAAAAGGCCAAGAACAGTGATCACTACTTCCATGAAATGACCTGTAATAGCCAAAACGACTGGAGAACACGCAATATAGTCTATTTGCAGTGGCTTCTAAAACATCCAAGCAGATGTCTGACGCTAACTACGTAATTTACTGCGCGCCAGAAAAAACAGACACCAGGCTGTACATAACAGCCCCTTTCCTAAGTACACAGAACTACCGAGAAAAGGTTTTGTGCTCGCAATACTTGAAGATTGCTACATGGACAAACTTGAATGACTGATAGTCAGTACAAGAATGCAACTGTCAGCAGTAGTCTTTGAATTCTGTTTTACGAAGTGCAAGCGGAAAGGTAAACGTAAGCAAAAGGTAAAGCCCTTAAACGTAAGCAACAGAACCGACCGTTCTATGTGACGCCTTACGAAGGCAATTGTAAACCTTTTTGAAGTTCAAATTTTAAATACGGACAAGCGTCGATGTTAGAAACATACAAAACGATCTACATACAATTATCATTCGTCACTTGGTTACTGCTCAGAGTTTCTGTTCGACGGATACTGACAGCATTGTTTTGCGAAATCTGATGCAACTTACGAATGTGAGGAAGTTGAACGTAAAGACGGCCCATTTCACGCATCTGACTCCACACGATAGCCCCATTGTTTCGCTGAAAGCAGAACATTGATTCAAGAAGGCCGCGTTGACAAGGAGATGAACCGCGTGCTCGTAATGTAACGACCGTCGCACAACAATACACAAAACAAATCAACCGTACACCAACACGCGCTAAGTACAAAGCTATAATCGGTTAACAGCTGCGAGGCACTGCCTTAGCAACTTCAATGGTTCGCGCATAGAAAGCAAGCGAACAGACACCCAAAGCGAACGCATCCGTCAAACTGGTTCGCTAAAAACCGATGACACAAAAATCAATAAACCAGTTATCAGCTTGTCTGCAAATCAGCAAGCAATGCAAACGTGGTGAGTCAGCCACGATTAGTACTGAAACAGCGACTTGCATACGTAGAACAATTATGGCGGTGTAAGGAATCGATAACAAATGAGATTTGGTACGTCGCAGTCGGTGATATGCAGGCTTAATTCCTGGACAGTAATACAATATAAAATTTTGCGAACACCGACCCTTCGATTGTCAATTTTTGGCTCCTCGTATTATGTGACACAGGGTAATGGCGCAAAAGATAGGTGAAAGCACAACTGAACTTCCAGCTTGCCTCACGATTACGCGCGCAGGTTGTAAATCGGCGCTTTACCGACAAGAACCCTCGTTAGGAGCGCACGGATTTCACAAAAATTATTAGTGCACTGGCAGTGCTGTGTAAAAAACTATCTGTACGCAATGGCATGCGCAAAACAAGCAAAAAGGTCTTTCCTCGAACAAACTGTGGCTGCCGTGTAAGCAGATAAGGAACATCACTGAAGAGCGGTTGAAATTGCAGCACAATGCACCCGCTATACAAGGAAACTTCAAGACAGTCGCACAAATTGAACATGAAGTAATGCACACCATCAACTATGCGTATACGATACCTACCAGCTAAGCAATGATTTTCAGTGTGCAAGAAATATGCAAGTTCAATACGGTAGGAATATAATTTTAAAAAGATAAAACGTCGAAAAAACGAAGCATTACCGTTCACTCTTTAAGCTAACGCGCAACAGCGAAAGATAGCTCATTGAGTCAAAAAATAAGATCCTACAATTGAACTTCTTTAATCTTACAACCGCCGCTAAGCACGAACACCCGAAACGGAAAATGGGGGCTCATACCAATTATGAACAAACGGAAAAACTGAAAACAGCACGAAAAGTGAGACATCATTAACTTGCTATTAACACAAACAGCGAAAACCGAAACTAGACCGACGTGAGGGGGCTGCGAAACGTTATGGAAGCCGGACTGATGGCGGACGACAATGTAAAACTGGAATACTCAAGGTTAAAAAAACAACAGCGCGAATCTATGCGAAACAGGTGGTAAAAGACGAGTTACGTCCACCAGGATCAAGTAACAAGTGGTGGAACATGACCAAAACACAGAATACGGAAAACGATTACAATAAGGTTCGCCTCAAATCGTGCTTCCGCACCTGACCTGAAGTTGCCAACTCAATTTTAACAAAGCAAGCGATGCTACCGAACGAGAATACAATTCTCGTCGCGTAAAGAGGATCGCTCAACGGTTCTTCGTCCCCCAGTGCGTGAGCACTTCTACAATGATTCGCAGGTTACGGTGACTCCAGAACTGTAAGCCAAAAGCGCACAGCGAGCACCGCATAACGTAACGGATTATTTTTACGAAAACTGTAGATAGTCCCGACGAACGTACGCTTTGGCTCTCTTTACTAAATGCCTATCCTTTTTACAGTATCATTGATATTGGATTTCTCACGGGTTTCAGTTTCATATTGTGTGAAAACGGCAGAATACCCGTTCGTCAATGCTTTACTTCAAAAGCTTAGCTTCCGGGACCTCTCTTGGTCCCGTCTTCAGCGCAAATTTTCAAATGCAGCGTATCGTGCGAGTATCACAGTCACGAGTTGACTGTGATACTCGCACGATACGTTGCATTTGAAAATTTGCGCTGAAGACGGGACCAAGAGAGGTCCCGAAAGCTACGCTTTTGAAGTAAACCATTGGCGAACGGGTATTCTGCCGTTTTCACACAGTATCATTGATAAGAATAATCAAGTTAATCAAACAGGCGTAGCGGTACAGCTAATGGATAAGCTTAATTCGAACTATAAGCGAGTGTATCTTGTACATCGAGATGGTAAAGGGAAAAGTGCGACCGCCAACGGGAAATTAGCGCAGCGCGACAGCCCGGATAAAGTTACCGCAGTAATCAAGTCGCTGGTTATAGTGGTGACGTTGGTAAATAGGTAAAGGCACTGTTATACAATATTCGCAAAGTGGAAATGAACGGAAAGGAATTCTAGGGCATTCAGGTTACTCTACAATGGTTGGCTAAGGATTTGTGCTCCTATTTCTATCTTCCCCACTTTAATATCTCTACACAGTTTTATTGCATTATTGCAGCAGCTAGTAGCTTTCTGGTTCAGGAAGCTAGGACTCAATGCAAAGGAACGAAGCAATTGTTCACGGACCTGTCGGAGCGCTCAGAATTAGGCTAATTCAAAAACTGGAAAGGCAAACAGGTGCCGCCACATGTGGCAGCATCCTACGTGTGACCGCATTTATAGTCGCTCAGTGAATTTTCCCACTTTTGGAAGCCGTAAAGGAATAACAGTTGCTGACAATTGCGCAGTTTCAGCAAAGAAAGATCCTATTCGCAGTACTGCGTTCCCTTCGGGAGCAACTCGACCTGACTTTCGATCATAAGTGCAGACATCGTCCATACGACCGCAGAAACTAATCACATCAACACAACTACGAGCGCGGCTAAAGTTATAGTGAAGAATACGACCAACAACCCTATTCTTCAATACAATGTGAACTTACCCCGTAATGAAAAAGCAAATGCCATTAATAAGACTGGTTTTCCAGGAACAGACTGTAGGCGAAATCAAATCAAAAACATAAATAACGCATTCTATTTGAAGGGAAGCTGAGTGAACTCAGTTGCTGACCAAATAAAACCACTGTGTTGTTAACCGTACCTAAGAGATATTAGACTAGGGAAATAAGTAAAATTTAAATTTGATTATTGCTGAAATTGACTTCGCGAAGAACCTACAAGATTACATCATTTCAACGCCCAGAATTCAGAACTACATGAAAGTTTTCATATATGTTCAGGATCATTAGCCTGCTTCCTAACCGCGGAAGTAGCGACAGTAATCGGTCCTTAATTCTGCGAATTTTATTGACTGTGATATCCATAAATCATACTTGAAACGGAAATTAAAGGAAATACGGGACTTGATCTCATTTATTTCAAAACATGGCAGGTAATCCCGCGTTCAGAAATAAACAGCTAACGGGATTATCAGCCTTTTGTCGAAATAAGTTGAAAACGAAAAACAACAATTCGGCCAAAACAATACAGCAATGTCAGTTACGTAGCACCATTACGTTTGGATGTACTTCACGCCCAAATATGTCAACTGATCTTCAGCAGCACTGGAACTCATTTGCATCGTCAAATAAATACCCCGTGAAAATTTCAAAAACGCACAACATCATTATTCGCCTTTTTATTGAATTACTGGTATGACTGGTTCGCCCTTATGCAATAACTTTCGGAGATCATACGCAACTTCATTGTTTCTAAGTTCAGAGGGTTTCGCAGCTTCGTTTTTCCAATTACTTTCATTGACAGACAATTTAATTAAGGTGCCCTTATACAAAGTGCAGTTGAAAACGTTTGGTGAAACTGCATTTGGAAAAGTAACATCGAACTATTAAGATCTTAAACTGCCGAACTTTTGTGCATTTAACCATTGTACATCTTCACATAATCTTATCGTGGCATTTTACAATGTTTGACGGGTAAAAGTTAGTCATTTAAGCAAATGATTAAGAAAATGACATTTTGGCACTTACGGTTTGTTAATTAACAGTTCTTTTGGCAATCCTAGTTCTTCGTCGCCAGGTTCAGTACGCAACGACTTTCCCAATTTCTGATGTGGTCTTTTCGTTCTTGATGAAGGAGTTCTGCTAGTCTTGTCATGGAAAGATCGATCATATGGATAACGACGGAGATTCAAATGTTTCTTCTTCTTGCTCATTTCCATTGGTGATTTCGACATCTCCAGCATTTTTCCACTTCCACCTGGACTCCTTGATGACAGCTCAACTTCCCTTAGAATCAACTTCGGCGAAGCTTGATCATTGTCCGCTGCTAAATGAGCAAAAATTAATTTCAGGCTAAGCAGATGCATGTAGGACATCTTTATTTAACACATGAATAAGCAAGATTACGTTAGCAATAGAATGCGCAACATCTGAGCTCTCTTACTTGGATTTGCTTTAATTGAGACTCGGATTTCAACTGCTCCGCTAGGATGCATGTCAACCAGCTGTATATTTTCCATGCCGCGATCAGGCAGCTCTTTACCATGCCGTTCATCTTTCTTCTTAGATTCATTCATTTATGCACAATGAACAACAAAACTACAAGCAGACGGGCAACGCAGCCTTCTATCAGCCGTAACAATCAGACACTGACTGACACGTGAAAGCGTAACAATCAGTGAAAATGGTATAACTACTTTCCCATCCAACACTTTGAAGCCTCGCTTGAATTTAAAGTATTGTCAAGGTACAACAATACTTACTCGTCATTAAATAAAACTTACAAAGCAGATTAGAAACTATGAAGAAATTCAAATCCAGGTGATTGTGATCGAAATCGCCAAAATGTCCGGTTTTGTTTCTTCGTGTTCTGTACAGCCACGGAATGGTGATGTACCACTGTAGCGGACTGACTTTAAACCGACCTCGTTCCTTTGGTACGGTAAAGTTCGCGGTGTTTAAAACTGATTTCCTGTAACGGTAAGGTACACTTGTCCAAACCTACCAACAATGCGCAATGATCCTATAAGCTGCTGCCGTGATTAAAATGATAAGGGACCAACGCTAACCATACAGTACTTACGACGCATGCAATCTTTCTTCCCGTAGCTACGGAAATTAAACATGCCATTTCCTCTAAACGATATTTAATCCCATTGACAGCTGTTTCAGCGGACAATTGTGAATGATCGGAGTAGTGACAAGTATTGGTATGCACTGAAGGCGCGCGGTGACCCCAAGATAGGTAAAACGCGTAGTACATCATTACCTTAGAGTACATTCAAAAAATTACCAAGCCTGAACAAACGGTCAACATAACTACAGAGCACAGCTTATTCTCGTGAAAGATATTAAGTGCATGGAAAACTTCATAATCGTTGCTTGAACGTTTGCAAAGCAACGACGCTCTAAGGTCGTACAATTTTCTCGGGTGCGCTACGTACGACGAAAATGCATAAAGTCGAACAGTAACAAATGCGGCAGGACTTGCAATTGCGACAACAACAACAACAACAGCAGCAGAAATCAACTTGAAAGTTTCATAGGCAAATTGGGTTCACCAAGCGAATAGTTGCCACGTGCACTTCAAAAATGCAGTTCTTGCCATGCAAAAACAAAATTGCCAGTAGCAAGGTTACCTATGCTGTTAGATACGGTCTCCCAACGTCGACCATGTAAAGTTGAAAGTAAAGGTCGTACAACAGGCATCTGCCTAAAATTCGCATTACCAAAACATCGAAACTTTAAGATGCACAAATGCAAGAAACCAATGTCAAAACAAATCTGAGGCAAAGGTTTGCTAACACATTTAACATACAAGCAGTCTGGCCATTAATTATACTCGCTGGATATAGCACGTAACTGCACAGTCCTAGAAATGCTGTTCCTGACGTAAATGAAGACCGTCTTAATGTTATGCTGATGAAGAACTTCCAAACTTTCCTAAAAATGAAGCACGTTAAACGACGAGGAAGATCTATGTTCCAAAGTATAGCACATGAGAAGAAACAGCTGGACAGGAAATAATATATTTTTACCCGCCTTGAATTAATATGTACGCAAGGCTACAAATTGTCAGACCCTTGCGCAATATTATGCAACAATTAGGTTGAATCCTTTACTTTCAAACTAGCTTGAGCACACTGGAGATCACACATGAACAAAAACAACCCTTCTGTCAAGTGTCCATCTTTCCTTTGACAAGCAATCTGCTACAAAGTCTAGTTACTGTCGAGGAGGACACGAAATGCCGTGCGTACTTTGAAAGTCTACTCTCCCTCTTTCGCATGTTTCCTTTTCTTCTTCCTTTCACTACTGCTGATTGTGCCTTCAGACGCCATGTCGCCGGTATCTTGTCGATCTCGGACCTTAAATCATTGTTTATTGAACCTGTTGAATACTGGGCGTTTTGCAGCGATCCTATAGAATCTGCATTTACTCGATTTCTATTAAGGAAGCCATCTCCATAGCTTTTCCAGATTTTTTACCACCTGTCTTCAGTAAACAATGACTAGACGTATATGCGTTAACGTTTGCAGGTATTGTAAATTGAAAAAGGGACGTCAGAAGTCTCGAAAACTAAGTACTAATACTTGACTTGCACTCTGATGTATAGGTTTTCATGTTAGCATAGAAAAGTGTAAGAAGAATCTAGAACAATGCGTCATCAAAGAACGACTGTTAAACCAGCGAACGGAAGAGTGGTCAACTAAAGCTGGTCACTACCTCGTTCGCTATATAAGGCGTAAATACCCTCTACTGGGCCACTTGTGAAGCAGCTGAATTTTGATGCTCAAAATGATGTAATTTGCTTAATAAAACAGCAGTACACTGCCGTTTGAAGATAACATATTGAAAGCGCTGTACAATTAACAAACGAACACTTGCCTCCTCTACTTGCGAAGTGCCGGCTCCTGCGATTAAGTCTTCAACTTTAACACTAAAATTCAGGTATTAATATTCCGCGTTGTTCATTTGTAAAATAATTTAGATTACTTTGCATTAATATAGATATTTTTCCAATCGCTCGGCGTTCTCTCGTTCGGTTTTCCGTACTTGTCCAACAGTCCCGCTTGAATCATCTGCTTTTTCTTCATGGCCTAGGCACTAGGAACTTGAAGCCGTTGACGATTTACCACCGAGATGGGCTTACAACGGGTCCCAGACTCCACTTCCGCGGATAAACGTCTCGCTCCATAATGACACGCTTTATTTTGGCGACCACACCATGATCGCAAGTCAGCATCGTTGCCGTGGTCATCAGTGCGATAGCTGAACGGAAATACTTTCAAAAGCACTACAAAAGCAAGTGCGCAAATTTACCTAAACATACTGCTTCTCCTTTAGTTGTGACGATCACAATTTCGCTATTCAACTCGATGCCATTGTCGAACCTTAACACGCCAGGTAGTAGGATTTTTGCGCCATAACATATAGCGTTTACCTAAAATTAAACGCAGTGTTCGATATCGGCTTTACGTAAAGTTGTTACTACTAGTCCTCTACGTCTATCAAAGATATCGTCACCAATATAGCATACCTTTTGTAACCGCAGCACACTACGGCCTTATCAAGGATGCAAATGACCGAACAATATATGCACATTCCACCACATCGGATAATTATTAATATTAACGTAAATCTCACGAACGGATGCCGAGGTTCACTTATTAGGCATATCTGTCAATTTAACAATCTAGTATTGGCAAACGGTCCGCAATAACTAGTCAGGTGAATTCTTGGAAACGATGCGCCAATTTAAGTTGCTGCACTTCACACGAACGCAAGTGGAATAATAATAATAATAATAATAATAATAATAATAATAATAATAATAATAATAATAATAATAATAATAATAATAATACCTCGGAAGCCGGGATGTCTTTTAACGGGAGCATGGATCTTCATGACGTTGAGTTTTCACGGATTTTTCCCGTTGCTATGTACGTGGATGGATCTGTAAGTAAACTGACACGGTCTCCCTACCAACGGATGGATGAGTGTAGTTATTAAAAGACACGGTCAGAGAACAACGCACGGTTTAATCTCGGATATTTCGGAACCCTCTTGCTCGCTGAGGACGGAACTCGAGCGTTCCGAAATATTCGAGATTAAACCGTATGTTGTTCTCTGACCGTGTCTTATAATAACTACTCTCATCCATCCGTTGGTAGGATGACCGTGTCAGTTTACTTACAGATCCATCCACGTACATAGCAACGGGAAAATCCGTGAAAACTCAACATCAATAATAATAATAATAATAATAATAATAATAATAATAATAATAATAATAATAATAATAATAATAATACGCGTGATCTTGTCTTCTTAATGGGTGCTGTGCAGTTTGTCGTTTTTGTCATGGAGAAACCCACTTCTTCGTCCCCAAAAGGCCTTTGCTAACCGCTGAGGACGGAACTAGGCTGTTTCGAAAGCTACGGTAAAAACTGTATCGGTCGCAAGTATTTGCCACCGTTTGTTTTATACTCATAAACTCGCCCATCTGCCACAAGTGAGACTTGCTTACACGTGATTACAGACACCGCGAGAAAGACCAAAACGGATAGTCAACTGTCCTTCGTTGAACAACAACAACAACAACAACAACAACAACAACAATAATAATAATAATAATAATAATAATAATAATAATAATAATAATAATAATAATAATAGACTCACTGCGCTGTCTTTCACAATTATACGCTTGTGTTGGACAAGTAGTGCTTCGAGAGGCATTATTATTTTTCTCAGATAAGATTCATCCCCTGTATTGTCATATAACCATTGAGCATCGAGAACATCGTACATTGAAACAAGTCCTTCCTAAAAACTAACTTATATTGACAAAACGATGAACAAACTGCGCAACCTCTTCAGAAGTAATGCCCGATCGGTTTCGACGGAGCTCAAGCATGACACCACCGACACCGAGGATCAAGCCCAAATGAACGCACAAAGTTCGCACATAAGTGCCGGCTTCGCATTTCAGCCAAAAGATCCCTTCAACGTCCGTTGTTCGATTTGGACGAAACTACCAACATTTGAACTGGCTTGCCTATTTGTTTATCCGAGTCAAATTCTAACAGCTTGTTTTCATACACAGTACGAACGCGCAGTTGGCGCTTAACTGCGGATATCAACGGAGGTCTTTGGAAAAGGCAACCAGTGAGCTGTTCGAGAGCCTATACAGAAAAAAACTGCCTTACAGAAATTATGACACGATATACTAGGACAGTCGAAGATTACCTGGACAACGCGTTTTTTCTTTTCCACAATGCCGTGCAGCTTGAAAACGCATACATATTCTTTTCCAGCATTCTGCTGGGATTTTGCAAGTCTAGTGGCTCGATCGATACATACGATCAGGCATCCACTAACCTGAACACACAGGTTTACTGGCGTGCTTGTACAAGTGCTGTGATACTCATTGTACCTTCGGATCCAAAGTTCCGCTGTGGCCAGTCTTCGGTACGCGTAAAATACGCTTTATCCATGCAACTACTTCGTGACTTGAGGGATTCACTGGCTTATCAAGGTTAAGAAAACCAGTACTAAATGTGGAAAGCAAAACAGGTACATACTAAAGGAAAAAGGAGCGGTTCAAAAGTTACGTTTTCCTACTGACATATGCTAAGCTTACTGGAAGGCGATATTCCCTTATATTACATTTTTTATCAGAACGAAAACGAACAACATGTATTCTACTCTGCAATCTCCTCGTTCGTAAGAAGGAACATCCGAAGTCTTACCTTATGTGCTCTTTTATTGGGCGATTCAACGGCGAACACCCGACTTCAACTGGAACAAAATGATTGCTTCGTACTTGGAGGTCGGAAAAATTCTATAACCAATAGCTCGCAATAACATACAATTTAAATGGCTATCGCACCTTCAACAACAGCGGCCAGTTCGAAGTGTCTACGACTGGTGCCTTCTCCGACGGTTTTATTTCAAATTCCGTCATAGGTGCTACAAAACGCTTTTTAAAAACTACTGGGACGCATATACGGCGAAAACTTACGTTTAGGTGACTAAGCCAAGAAAACTTGCCGAAAAAGTATAATTAAAAATTACACGCGCAAATTTTGAATCTACAAAAAGTTACAAGCTGAAACGACAAGTGTCAAGGTACGCTTCCATCGATCCCACCAAAAGTCCGCTGCCACGTAAAACGATAAACCAAATATCGCGAACAACCTGCAGAACGATGTGACATTGCTCTATACGGTACAACGAACGTGCGCTTCACAGAAACTGTAAGTTCGAGGGCAGATGTGAAACTAAATTGCGCTACCGCAGGAAACTGAGATGACGTTAATTTTACTGTTTTGATGAAAGAGTAAATTGGGCATTCATTACTTAACTTCTTAATAAACATGAGCACGTTTCACTAGTTTTCATCTAAGCTCTTTTGACTGTGCCAAAAATGTAAAACATAGGACGTGACAATACCACTTGCCAAACGTGGTTACCTTTTGTCATAATAGGATAAGCCAGAAGTTCAATTAACAACCATTTAGCTCTGGCGTGCTTACAGTTCGCACCTCTTACTGCATACTTTCCTATACAGAAATACTAAAGTTTATTTAGGTAACCTTTACATAATGAGTGGTATTTTTGCATGATTGTGTTCCCCGTTATTTCCGCTATGCGATGAGTATGAAATCGTGCAAAAATACCACTCAAGACCACACTACAACTCTTTACAATGCATCCTATCTTAAACATTTACATCAATACTATATGTACGTGACGTTATTTCACAATTATGCGTTCTGTCTTCAGTGGCAGAGTAGCAACACTTCACAACAGCTTCCCTGTAAGAAGTCGATAGGCTGATAGTTAATACTATGCATAGGGAGTGTTGGAGTATTTGGGGCCGGTGTGGAGGACAATAAGCAGGAAAGAGTTTAATAAGAAAGTAAAGGCGAAAAACGGGAATAACTGGCCATTAGCGAGCCATGAGAAACAAAGACCAGCAGGTAAACGAGCAAGACCACCGTAAGACTCCCGCAGAGGAAGCGTGCGCAGGTTACGTAGGAGCAAGCGTTACTCGAATGTAGTTGATTCCTCCAACAGGCCTCCTCAACGTTAGGAGGGTAAAAGCATTGCTCGTAGAACTTTTCATGCGCACCAACTGTAGGTTAACGGCGTGGATTCAGTGCTGCAATCCTAAATGCTGCAAACAATTGGCAATCCTGTCCTTCGTCAACGGCTTCGAGAGCACGTCCATTGGCATCTCACCCGACGAGCAATACGTTAGAGCTATTATTCTTGATTCTTGTAGCTCGCGGAGATGGTGATACCTGATTTCGATACGCTTCGTCCGTTCAGTATACCGTTCCGACTCAGCCATCTTTATGCACCCTTGATTGTCCCCTTGACCATGGGCCCTATTTGTTCAACTCCCATGTCTTTGAGGATTTGTCTAATCCACTGCAACTCTCTACATACCTCTGAAGCGGCAACGTACTCTGCTTCGGTCGAGGATAACGTCACTAAGCTTTGCTTTCTACTCGACCAAGCGACAGTTGATCTACCGACCTAGAACGCATATCCAGACGTTGATTTCCTATCTGCGCGGTCTCCTGCCCAATCGGTATCCACGAAACCACTCAACGTAATGGTTCCATTCGCAGATAAACTTAACATCCCTTGAAAATGGGATGTCTTGTAACGGGTCTTCTATTTGTCATGATGGAACGTACGGCTTTATCCCGTTGGAAATGGAGAATGTGTTTAAAAGTACTCCGAAAACAGCGCCCTACCAGCGAGTGGATGGACAATTATTAGGGAAACGTTTCATAACAGTAAAACCTCCGTAGCTTTCAGAACAATCTTGTTCCGTCTTCAGCGAATGTTAATGGTCCAGGTGTGTTAATGTTGACCGTTAACAATGACCGTTACCGCTACTTTCCAAATCTAGTCTTTGCTCGACCAACGCTTCGTGCCTTCGGCTTCTTTTGCCGCCAGACGCTCTGATCGACGTGCTAGCTCCTGCCTAGAGTTCAATCAGTCAACGTTCTCCCGCTTTAAGGGGCATTCGGTATAGGTGCTATCGGACTGCCTTTCTGAACTTGGCTCTACCAGAAGATCTGCCGAGTCATTCTTCAAAAACATTCCCCATTCATCTAGATTTACCAAGTATTGTAATGGCCTACTGACGGGAGCACCTGGTCGTTTTCTTTCGTCCAACAACGACAACTGCTGAGGACTCTCCACTATGCGAGCACTGCGACTATGCCAAGCGCACGCAGTCATTGGGTCAAGGAGTCGGTAACCTTTAGTCGTATTTCCATATCCAACAAGCACTCCTTCCAGCGCATTTTGACTCAGCTTTTTTCGACGTTCTTTTGGAATCAAACTATACGCTTTTGAGCCAAACACGCGCAGACGGTTAACAGCCGGTTTAAAGCCATAGAAACGTTCGTATGGCGCGCACTCTACGCTTCTGCTAGGCAATCTATTCTGCAGATAAGCAGCCGTCAGTACGGCTTCACCCCAGAAACGTTTTGATAAGCCGCCATCTAGCAGCATACAGCGAGCCATCTCTATTAGCGAACGATTCTTCCTCTCAGCCACGCCATTCTGTTGAGGCGTATACGGGACTGTGAGCTGATTGTTCAATACCCTGTTATTCAAAGAAACCTTTGAGCACATTTGTAACATACTCTCTGCCATTGTCAGAGGGGAAGACCATCTGCTTTCGGCCAAAACGTGTATTCATTCTGGCGACGTAGTTCTTTACAATGTCGAATACTTCTTCCTTAGATTTTAGCAGACGAACTTCTGTATAACATGAATGGTCATCAATCAGTATTAAAAAATAACGATGTCCTGAAGGTGTAGTCACAGACATGGGGCTACATAAGTCACTATGCACCAGTTCCATTGGTCCACTAGTCCTCGTGTCACTTTTAGGAAAAGGTTGCGCTGCCATCTTTCCTTTGATGCACGTCTCGCACTTTGATTCCTTATTATCATGCAGAGGCATTTGTATGCCGACAGGCATTCTCATGTTAAAGAGTTTTCAGATTGCATCGTAATCTCGATGTCCGAATCGCCGATGCCACAGGGGCAGCGGCTATGGCTTAAACTTAACCATACAAGCGCGAGTCACATGCGATTCCATGTCTGCAACGTCTAACTCATAAAGATGACCATTATCATGTGCACTAGCAGATAATTTGCTTTCGCCTGCAGGCAGCTGCTTCCAAATGAAGAAAATTCCATTCTTGATTCTTACCTCATAGCCATATTTATCTACAGCTTTAACAGATAAAAGGTTTCCGTCTAAGGATGGAACGTATAAAACGTCGAAAACTGTCACCTATTGAATCTTTCCATTAGGAAGTACGCAACTTAGCTGACCTTTTCCAATTCCAGTCACCTTTGCCGTTCGCCCATCCGCTAAACGGACGATGCGTTTCACCGGTGAAAATATCGTAAAAAAATGACCGTTTGCATGCCATATGTGATGAAGCACCAGAGTCAACATACCAGTAGTTACGCTGATCCGCACAGGCTACTTCATGAGCGGAAAATAATGTGGAACTCATTTCGTGCTTTTCATCGGTCAATCTCTTCGGTTTATCCTGCACTTCAGGACAGTTTCTCTTTATGTGGCCTGCTTTAATTCTCGCCGCATCCATAGCACTGACTACTTTCTTTCCGAGCGGTCGCACGGGACAGGACCTCATGCTGTCCTCCGTTATTTGACAACTCTGACTATTCGAGCAGTGCAATACTCCCACCGCCATTCGATCTAGCACCTGTCATCTTCCTGTTTTCAATTCGCCGGATGTACTCGTCCTGAATTCGACCGCAGACATAATCAAGGGTCAAGTCGGCCTCGTTCCTTCCCTGAAGAGCGATCATAAGTCCGGAGTAAGATTATGGAAGACTGCTTAGGAGAGCTGCTTGCTACCTGGTCGCCTACCGATATTTCAACTCCTGCTCCGCGGAGCTGCTCGACGATTTTCAACATTGCAATGATGTGGGCCTGCATCGGCCCACCGTTATACCGGAAACTGTAGAGTTTTCTGCGAAGGAACAGACGACTTCCGTACGATGACCGCTCATGTTGACGCTGAAGCGTCAGCCACGCCTCCCAGGCAGTTTCACACCGAGCAATGAGGACTGCCGGATCATTTCCAAGAGCTAGCGTAATACAACCAAGTGCTGTGCAGTTCGCACGCTCCCAGGAAAGGTCAGCTGTCTCCGGTTTTGGTTGAGCCGTAACATTCCACAAGTCTTCCTTCATAAGCAGACCCCGCATTTTTATCTTCCACACCTCGTAGTTGCCCCCATCTAGAAGAGGGATTAATGGCTGGTCAACCACGGCATTTTCGCTAGCCATTCTTCAGCCATTCCGTAGGGTCCGGCGCAGAGGAAGCGTGCTGGGCCCATAACCTGTTGGAGCATTTGGGGCCTGTGTGGAGGACAACAAGCATGCAAAGAGTTTAGTAAGAAGGTAAAGGCGAAAAACTGGAGTAACTGGCGAGCCATGAGGAACCAAGACCAGCAGGTAAACGAGCAAGACCACCGTAAAACTCCCGCAGAGGAAGCGTGCGCAGGTTACGTAAGAGCAAACGTTACCCGAATGAAGTTGCTTCCTCCAACACGATGTAATGTCTTTATTAGGAAATGCTCATGTACAATAAATAAAGAAGCTTTATTCAACTAGCGTGAACCTAAGCTAACGGCTAAAGAGCAGCTACATCGGCCAGGATCCATTCGAATCGACCTTCATTGGGCCTTAGTGCGGCGCTACATCTCCTGACACAAGTAGGACTCTGCCATGCTCCAGTGTGTCCCGTTCCGGAGCTTGTTGCCCTTCTTCAACTGTGCCCAGACAGACTCCACAGTCTGCTTGTGTGCACCTGTGCCGGGGTCCACAAAATTGGCAGTGGTTTACACCATTGGTGCGTGTAACCCACCTGCGACAGACTGTGGTAGCCTCTCCAACAGTCGGTTATGACCGTAGTGCCCGGTCCGACATGCCAGTGTATCTCCCGGCATAGGACATTCTGCTGAATTAACTAGTCTTGTATATAAAAGGTAAATAGTAAAATTTTCGAAAGAAGCTGGCCGTAAGATGTGATTAGTATTACATAATTTCTGTCAGGAAAGAGTTACAGGCTTTCTAATTTTTAGCATAACGTAAAGGTGCACAACAATGGGAAGATAATAACGTATTCCTTATGTGATGACAGTATTATAAAAGAAGATTTCACAGAACAAGTTATTTGAAAATCCTTGTTCTTCATAACAGGATAAATGACATTGTTGACAAAATCAGTGTTGTGACTAATGAAACAGAACGTCCTTGGCAACAATTTGTTCATTAACTTGGAGATGTGCGGTTTTGATAGAATTATCATGTCACACGTGATTGATATTCATGCTTACAGAATAAGCAAGTATATAATATTAATTTTCCTGCGTTTTCACGGAAAATCGTTTACGTTTTGCACCTTTTATGAGCATTGTGTTATTTCATGATAGATCTGAAAATGTACCTTACTGATGCTAAAAATGCACATATGCGAGCTCCGGGGGCGTATTTATCATTTGCACATTCAGTTGTTGCGTCTGAAAACTCCTCAGCTAAATCGACTAAGGCTAAGGTCGAAGTTCTACGTGTCCATGGCCCGTCCTCTGTCCAGTCACTTATGGACAGGTGCAAGCATCCCCATACGTCGAACCGCATCAGGGGCACAATGACCAGACAATTCATCAAAGAAACCTGCATATAATTGTTTAAAAATGCAGTTATTACTATTATCACGTACGTTCATTGTCGCTTGAAATAGGTAAGCAAATTTGAGTACATACATGATAATATTAATATTAAAGCTAAGAAATGCATATTATGCATCCGAGTACTGATGTTAATACTTGAAGTGTAATCGGCTGCATTGCAGACACTGACCTTTAAGGTACAGAATTTCTGCTCATGTGAGCAGGTTGAGAAATCTAGTTAACCGCAGTTATATATAATAACCAGAAGCTTTGCTAATGATGCTTGCCTGATCTGAGGCAAAAATATTTAGATTTGGTGAGAAGAGGTTGACCTAAACTTTTGTTTAAACCGCCGCGCATATTTTGACCGCCATAATTGTAATGTAGCAGCAAAGCGTTAATAATTAAGGAAAAAGTTATCAAGATATGCAAAAAAAATGAATGCTAATCGTTTAACAGACAAAATAAACGAGAATACAAGAAGAAAGCGTTCCTTTTTAAACTGGATGAGGAAAAACTTCGGCAATGCCAACATACGCGAGCACTACTGGTTATTTTGTATGATTCCTTGCATCGAGCGGCAAGTCAAGTATTCCAGCTTCTCTCAGTTATCATTTTAAAGGACACTGATCGTACACTTTCTGTGCTTGTTGGCTATATTATTATTAAATACATGCATTATGTTGTTAATTCTTGAAGCAAGAGAAATTAGTAACAATGTTATAAAGTAGTTATGCAAATAGTTGTTTAATAAACCTTTTATCACCAACACGTCTAGAAACAGGAGTCTTTAGTTGGTGTCTTTCTCAATAGTTAATTTAATTGATGCAAAAAGACCGTTTAAGTGTTCCAGAAGAGCTTCCTCCTTTCCCCTTGATATTATCACAAAAATGTCATCCACATATCCCTTGAAGAAAAGAGGGATAGCAGTTACTGTTTAGGGTGGTGAAGGCCCTTTCTTCCAGATGTTCCATGAAGACCTCTGCCAGTATAGGAGATAGTGGACTTCCCATTGGGACACCATCACTTTGTGAGCTCTCATGGAGCATAAAGTAGTTCTCGTCATGCATGCAAAAGGAGACTAACTATACAGTATAGGTTCAATTTCGTTCTGCGCTGTAAATTTAAGTCAGAATCGAGAAGCTCTTGGAAGACATTAAGTGTTGTAGGTACGGGGATACTCGTGGAGTTCGTGAGTTTGCAATCCCTCATAGTTAAACTCAGAATAAAAACATGTGAAAAGAACTTTAATCAGATTTGTTACACGTATCATCAAAACGGGCAAGCCGGAATACGACCGAAACGAACATGAAATCCGTTACAAACAATCCAGTATTCAAACAGCGTTCCTTGTAGTAACATTTCCTAGTCAATTTGTATGGCTCCGATCCAAAATAGATCTTTCGAACGAGCATTGCCATACAAATTGACTATGAAAGCATACGCACACGTTACAAAGCTGTCATCGTTTACTAGCAATATTTGATCGTTTATTTCATGCGAACGGCTTGACAACAATAATGAAGAGCTGTTGGTGCGCAAACAGAGCAAACAAAGAATGACTGGATCTTTCATTCAGTGAGAGAGAACTAAACACTTGCTACTGTATTAACCATTAACTACAAATGCGGAAAGCGCAATGCCCGACTCTTTGCAGATTATAGCCTCAAACTGTGCAGAGGTGGCAATGAAAAGGCACGTCAACCGCGCGTTAATGAAAACATTGCGCCAACGCGAGCAAAATGCATTTAGTATATAAGCTTTGCGTCGGTGCGGCCGCAACTTCAGGAAAATACAGCAATGCCTTTTTTGCATATGTTGCTTTTCTTCGCCATTGTTCAGTCAAGCACAAGTGCTGACACCGCACCGCTTGATGAAAATACGATAATAGTAAGTTGCTAAAACCTTAGCTTTCGTCCCCTCGAGATTCATGTGACCGCGCAAAGTCAGTAGTCCCTTAGAGCTCCAGCTGATAAAGTTGCACTTCCGTCAACGTATACATTCACTTGGCCAATTGAACACCGCTCTCATCTAAATCTAATAGGAACTGCAGCGTGCAACAGCAGAACTCTTACGCATGGAGCAGTTATAAAGCATATGGAAAAATCTGTACCAAAATATCTCTTGTTTGGCAAGTGTGTGCAGAAAAACGGAATAAATTCACCTCAAAAACATGGTTGGAGAAAAGTTTCAGTTACATAATTCAATATGCAGGTCTGATTTCACGAGCTGCTCTTAAGCACACTTCCGCCAGCGGTGAAAAGTCAGTATGCTGTAGAACCTTTTGACAAGCAGTGGCGAACGGACGAATGATCCAAATGCTCATCAGTTTGTTGGCGTAGACTATGTTTTTAATTTTATGACGTTTGAACGATCCATCGGTGGTACAATTTACGATTAAGTTATCCTCCAGCTGCCTTCCAGATACTTTTCGAACAAATGCAACTACAGCGTTAGGATGAGCCAATTGCGAGTCGGCTTTTTCATTGCGCGAATACACTGCAGCTGAATTCGTGGCATCTTCCCAATAAAGACTGCCAAGTGCGTGCTTCAGCTTGCG
This sequence comes from Trichuris muris, assembly GCA_000612645.2. Taxonomy (NCBI): domain Eukaryota; kingdom Metazoa; phylum Nematoda; class Enoplea; order Trichinellida; family Trichuridae; genus Trichuris; species Trichuris muris. The sequence goes on along the minus strand of CBXJ02000086.1, from coordinate 16,512,158 downwards.
TTGTCACGACACGAGAGCAAATAAGAACATTGCTACGCCGTCTTAGGAACAGCTAAAGACAAGAGAAGTCGTAGACTAAGATAAGAACAAATCAAACGGTCACGTCTGCATCTACAGTTCAAGTTGAATAAATACCAATGCTTACATCATTTCATATTTTCCGTTGACGTCAAACAGACGCGTAGTCGATTACATCATAGCGGTTTACGTTAAGCAGTAGCAGTGTTTACTGACCTTCGGTGTGATATTCACCCGTAAGGAATGCTGTGTAAGTTCAGGCTTGCATTTTGAAATCAGATGTGCATGCGCAATACTTGGTGGACGCGTCCGTATGCAAATGTTAAGCAGTGTGATTTTCTAGTAATACTGCATGAATAGCGTTTGTGAAGTGCGAATACATCTCCTTTCGAAGTGATCCTAAGCGACTACAGAAGCTGCACACTGCAGAATCTGTTTTAGAACGGAGCCGTAAAAGCGTGCAAAAAGACTGAATGCAAAGACGTGATGAGCACGTACAACCTCGAATGCAAGCAAAAAAAAGTGCTTCACCTGTTAAGTGACGTGATGAAGCAGAAGTGCAAAGAAATGCATCAAACCAACTGGATACATTGTTTGATGCCATGCGTTCAGGAGTAAGTTTTCTAATGTTTATTCCATCTGATGCAGTGATGGTGCAGTTGAATATATGGACTACCATTATAGTGCTCAACATGCACAATAACTACTCTACTTTCAGAGAAACATTTATGCCAGATTAGTAGCTAGCCAGTTTTTACACGTCATCATGCGATAGTCTGCAACGCTTGTGCGCTTTTCAATGAACCTAAGGAATTTATTTCTTTGCTAACCTCGTTTTTCCGTATTCGAAATACGTCATTCTCAAAGCCAAGGGCATTTCAGTTTCGTCAGAACAAAAAATATTGGCAGAGTCAGCGTCGCTGACGGCAGCCAAAAGTAGACTAGTTTGTGGAAAGGATACAATCAATTCTGGTCACATGGATTTTGGAACCATCGTTGGGATGCAGTACTAAAGTGCATGGTGCTCAAACCTTCATTATTGCCTGACTTCGCATGGATTCACTGATTTACTAATTTCCACGACCATTATCCTTCCTCCGTTTATTAGAAAGCGCTTAACAGATCATAGCTTTCAGGGTAAATCCGCCCCGAAAGATCATCAGCGTGCAACAGTAGATGACGTAGTCAGTTTACTTTGAAATCTTCGATTAGTCGGGCGTTTCCTAATAAATGAACAAGACCACAGCCTGAAAATGGTTATTTCCATACGGGGTATTTTTCAATTATCAAAGTTTCAACACGGTATACAACCCCGTTCTAGTAGAAAGCTTTTAATTCCTCAAAAGCTTTTCCTTGCTGAGCTTTCGCGTACTGCCCTGTACCCGTCTTCAGAGCAAAACGTAAAAGCAATGTTGTTGTCGCCAGCCCGAATGGTCTAGCAGAGGGGGCTTCCCATTGGGGCTCCACGTTTTTGGGAGAAAAAGGTTCCTTTCCAATGAAAGAAATTGCCTTCTTTCATGCAAAATTTTACCAGCTGGGTCAGATGGATGGGATTCAGCTTGGTGCGGTCCTTTAAAAGCGAATCTTTCGATAGGGTGTCAACAATGAGGGAATAGGTAATGTCTAATGGGATGCTGGTAAACAGGTCTTTAACATCGTAGCTGACTAATATGTCCTCACTGTCAATCTCCAGTGTCCTGATTTCAGTTACGAAGGAGGCTGAGTTTTCCGTGTGTGAATACCTCTTGCCTGTCAGTGGTTTGAGCATTTGTGCTAGGTATTTAGCTAGGTTGTTTGTCACACTTTTGTAGCTGGAGACTAACGGTCTTAAGGGAATCCCTTGTTTGTGTATCTTCGGTAGGCAAAACAGTTCTGGACATGTGAAGTTTGTGGAGAATTTGAGATGGCGTGCCATGATGGACAGTTTCCCTTCTTTGGTTTCATCATGCATGGATGTGAGGATATTACAAAATTGTTTTCTCACAAGTTCAGTTGGATCTTTACGCAATTTCATGTATGTATTAGGGTGTAACAGATCTGTCACTTTGCTGTTGTATGACTCTCTATCCATGATCACTACCACATTGCCTTTGTCCGCTTTTGTGATAACAATAGCTTCTTCGTTCTTTAACTTTTTTATGGTTCTCATCTCTTCTTTGGATAAATTGCTTTTTGGCTGGTGGTGTTGTGTGTTTAGGCAGTTGGCAATTGCTCCTTTAATAAGATTTGCTTTGAGAGAGTTTTCTTTCCTTAGGCCCAATTCAACTCTGCTTATTATGTCCAGATAATCGATTCTAACTGGTGTAGGTACGAAGTTTAACCCTTTGGCCAAGACAAGTTTTTCTGTGTTTGTTAACATCCTGGAACTGAGGTTTACGATGTTGTTGTCGGTGTTAGTCCTTTCCCAGATCATCGTTGTGTGTCTCCTATTACGTCGAGAGAAATCTCTGGATTCAGAGCAGACAAGGTTGTTGAACTTCCTGGTTAACCTTTCTTTTTCATTGCGTAGCAGTCGTGAGACAGACCATTGGACTTGCGTTTTCAGGATAGAAAAAAGCTCCTCGCCAATGAGTACTGGTAGTATTTCCGCTAGCTTAGCCATATTGTTGTGTGACCACATGATTTCCTTCCTCTGCTGCTTGATAGAACTCCTAAGCAAGGCAAACCCAGCCCGCTTGAGTATATTGTCAACTCTCGTGCTTCTAACAAGACCGGTTGTGAGTCTGCACGATACTGGAAGGACTTCAAAGTCACGACATTTCTTAAGGAAAGTCAACTTGGCAATTGCTTTGCAGTTCTTATTATTTCCTCATTTTTCCAATTTCATTTCTCATATATATTTTTTCACTTTTTGTGTTTTTCCCCTTATATATACATTTTTGGTCCTTCCTTCCTTTCCCTTTCTTCCCTCTCCTTTTCTTTCCTTTTTAGTTTAAGCTCCCCTATAAAACAAACCACTTTAAAACCCACCCTCATCAACTTTAAACCAAACTGAACTGTTCTCACGCATCACTATCAAACTGATTGACATAAGCACTGATGATGGACGAGGTAACGTCCGAAAGCTCCGCAATTTTTATTGCAAAATAAAGACAGACGGGGAATTGCCGTGTCCTCTTCAAAAGTAAGACAAACACCATGAAGCATCGGATGGTGAATACAGAGAGGATGAAAGATGGAGAAGAGCTGGAGCTGACTTTAAAGCCCGGTCGTTTAAAAGCAAGAGAAATCAACGGGCGTAATGTTTTTACTGTCGTACGTTCATTTGGATTCGTGTCACTGTCCCGGTTGGTCGGTGCGGATGCTCGCTCTCTGCAGGACTGGCCGGGCGGGCGACAGAGGCTTGATGGGTACAAGGGTAGTACCTGATAGTTGTTGTCGCCAGCCCAGATGGTCTAGCAGAGGGGCTTGCTGAACCGTTGACTGGCTGGGCAGTCGACATATTTTACGTTTTGCTCTGAAGACGAGTACAGGAGCAGTACCCGAAAGCTCTGCAAGGAAAAGCTTTTGAGGAATTAAAAGCTTTCTACTTGAATGGGGTTGTATGCCGAGTTGAAACTTTGATAATTCAAGACCACAACCGGGAAAATTAGAAAACATGAAAAAATTCTGCAACGAATTCAATATTGACACTAATTCATCTGCAGCAGACAGGAGATCATTCGCAAAATCATACGTCATCAGGAGCGGGCAGCTAAAGTAGTCGTCAATATGGTCAGCTGGTCGTAGGAATATGTCACGCAAGGGGCAGAGATTTCAACAATAACCTGCAATCGTGTGCAATTATTAAATATTTTAAAATTTTCAAAGAACTACGAATCAAGTTTCACTAGTTGGAATTATGGCAGGCCACCCGTGAAAAATTTTGACATTTTATTTCGTGACCTGAATCGCCCCGCAGAAGGGCTTATCTCCTAAACGTCCATTGTGCTTTACTCAATCCCCACATTTTAATAGATACATGGAGGAGCCGAAACACACGCAACTGAAAATGGCTTTGGTCGAAAAGAAAAGGGAGATGCAGAAGCCACTCGTTAAAATGAACGCACCGTTTCGTGGCATTAAGTCCTGGCTGAAAATGAAATAAATATTTCAACCATTATATTGGTACTAATCGTAAAGTGCTCTGTGAAGTTGCTCATTCCAAAATGAGCAAAAATTTCTTACTGTGAAAAGTGCAGCTTGGATCTAAAGCTCTTATGCATTATCGTAAAAGCAGAAGATAAGCACAACACGACAAATTTGGTTAGTATGCTTGGGAAAACGTTTCAACTACAATTGTACTTGAAGAAGCAACCAAAACCCAATCCTTCCTAAGAAAATGAGAAAAAGAGAATGTACGGCCACAGCGAAATGGAAAAGCCGTAATGTGTTGAGATCTAGCGCGGCAAGCATGACGACCAATAAATCGTAAGGAGAAGAGGACGCCACAAACAAATCGGTGAGCAAGTTGATTCCCAACACCGGGAAGGAAAAAGTGAAATTGAAACTTCGGACGCTTAGCTTCGAATCAAAAACATGCAGTACAAAGAACGGTGCAACAGGAACGCCTTAGAACTCACTGGTTTGGGTGCATATTATTTATCACTGAGAACGAAACTGCCGATCATTGCAATGCTTCACGGTGACGAGAATCACGTGTATCATGCCTCGAAAGGACAATCAATTTTCACACACACACACACACACACACTGGCAAGTGGGAAAAGAGCATAGTTGGCTTCAAAATTCCATTCAGCTACAGGCATCAGTAATAACGCGGCTTAAGCATTGGGATTCCACAGCCTTCGTCGTATTGAATATTTAGGCAGTAGGGAAACGGCAGTTGAATCACTGATTACCATAGAAAAGCAAGCCTACTTGAAGATGCTTACGTTAGCTTCCACGTGAAAACACTTTAAGGGATTAAGTTTCCCTACAAGCAAGTTACAATAACATCTTTTTCTTAATACCACCCAGACGTTTCTAGTTAACGTATGCAAGCAATTGGGCATGCCCTCAGTAAGAAAACAAGCGGCCAAGAAAACTGGATCTCGTGATTCAAGGATTGCCTTCATTGCCAGTGAAATCCTACATGCACGTGTAGAACTACGTTTCAAATAGGCAGCCAGTTATTGGATGCAATTGTTTCGGGGTAGAATATTCAATGCACAATTACAAAGTTGCAAATCAGACGTTTCTTATTTAAAAAACGGTTTTGCGTTCGTAAAAATTTACACTGACAAATTCCACCGCTAATAAGAAACATCAGATTTTCAACTTTAGAACCTGTAAGGAAGGTTCTAAGACATTTCCCTAATAACTGCCCATCCATTCGCTGATGGGGCGTTGTTTTCGGTATACTTTCAGACACGTTTTTGACTTCCAACGGGATCATGCCGTACATTCCATCATGTGGGAACATGCTGCAGTGAAATGGCATCGCGGTTCAGCAACAGACCAGATGAGCCCCTCATTCAACAAATGTTCTTACGAGCGGTATTTGCGCTATAGATCCTTGAGATTTGTTGAGCCTTGAGTCAAGGAGAAGTCAAAAGGCAAGAAATGCCATGGCATTTCAAAACGTGCAATGTCATATTAAGCAAACGGAATGCTGCCAATGTACGGAGTTAACAAACAAGTCATTGTGGTTCGGCAAACATTCCTCTACCAGAGGCTTGTTTGTCGGTTAATATGGGAGGCTAGAACGCCTCCAATACTCTTCCGTTTGAGTTAGCTCGCGTACAGAGTAAACTTCCAAAGAATAGAATAACAAATCATTTTGAGTCGGCAAAGCCAAATATCCGAATAAGGAAACTCAATACGCTGGCAAATCACGCTCGTCAACGAGAGCGTTATATAAGCTTTTAGCTTATTCACAGGCGCATCGAAGCTGCCAAAGATGATTGCAGTGATATTCTTCCTCACATTTGCATTCTTCACGTCGTGCAGGGCCATAAACGTGGTAAGAGATTTTAAAAAACGATTTTTAGACTAGTAGAAACACACAATCCGTTTCCAGTTTGTGAATGCATGATAATTCGAAGTGCGTACACGGCATTGCCTTACGTAATTATTCAAAATGAAGATGCTTTCCGGTACCACAATATGATTTCCGTATCCGCTGCAGTATATTCAGCGCTGTCAGTAAGCACCGGCTATAATATTAATAATTGTGCCCACATTTCTGCGAGAGATGCATCTCGCGGCTTCCACTTAAGTGCACTTTGCATAATGTTGTGGGAAAAAATAAGTACACATGAATATGAGGAGAATCAATTTTGCCATTCGCCTGTATGCAAACACATGGTTTGTAACAGGCTTTATTCTCATTTCTTACATGAAATTTACGGCGTATATATCCTGTTTTTTATTCTATTATTCGAATAAATCGAACAATCGTACTGACGTAGCTTTCCGAGCTACCCCGCTCCGTCTTCAGCGTCTTGTAATCTGTTTGTATTTTGGATTCGCTCAGATGTACTGAGTTTACAGCAGTTTGTTTTTTGTATTAAACTTACTGATCCTCTGTCTTTGTTTAAACACCTGTTATGCATCTTTGATTTTCCTTCGTCTGTGGCGTTTTTCTTTGCCTAATCGTGTTATGCTGAAACATCCACCGCATTCGGCGGCATGTTCTACCACTGCCGAATTTTGATCTAACTTTTCCATTACTAAGTGGGCATCCATTGTGGGTGGTCTTCCTCTTCTTTGGACATAACCGTTATTTTGTATTCTTTCTTTTGCGTTCTTATATCTGGTAATGTCCGATTGGTGTTGCTTGAATCTGTCAATGATAAGTCTACAAGTCATTCTGTAAACGCATCCATGGGACATTCCATCTGGGACAGTATGTTTGCCACTCCTTAGCAAGGCTCTAATATTTGGTGAAGATTTGAAAAATACTCTGAAACCCATGTTCTTCGCTAAATTTATGATTTTGTCACCGATACCGCAAAAATACGGTATCGCAATGGTTTGGACAGATGGGTCCATTGGTTGTGCAACCTGATTGATTCTTCCGTTCTGTTCCGTGAACTTTCTTCTTATTACAGAATCAACCAGGGTTTTTGGATAGCCATTGTAATATAAGGTCTTCTTTATATACTTTATTTCTTCCTCCATTATTTCCTCTTTACTAATCCTCATCACATAGTTTTATTTCTCTTTCCACCATACCCTTCGTAATACCGGTGAAAACTGATCTGTGATGGAGGGAGTTGTATTGCAAGTAAAGGTCTGAGTTTGCTGGCTTTCTATGTATTGTAGCTTCGAAATGGTTGCTTTTTTAAAAATGATTCCCATATCTAGGAAGGGGATTTCGTTATTGTTTTCCACTTCCATGGTGAACAAAATGACATCTGGGAAAAGGCTATTCAGATGGCCTAGGAAGGTCTTTTCCTTTCCCTTTTTTACCACGGCAAAGACGTCGTCAACGTATCTCTCGAAGAAACTGGGGTAACATTCCGGGTTCCCCATTTTAAAGGCAATTTCCTCTAAATGTTCCATAAAGATCTCAGCCAAGACTGGTGATAAGGAACTTCCCATTGGTATGCCTTTTTCTTGTCGGAAGAATCTGCCTTGGAATTGGAAATAATTGCCCTCCTTCAGGCAGAACTTAACCAATTGCATGATGTGGAATGGGCTTAGTTCTTTCGTTCAATGAACTGTCCTCCTCCAATAGATCCATTACTATTTCAAAGAGTTTCTCTATGGGTATGCTGGTGAAAAGTTCTTTAACATCACAACTGACCATGAAGTCACCAGGTGTGATGCTTAAGTTTTTGAGTTCCAAACGGAAATTACCAGAATTAATCACGTGTGAGGGACGTTTTCCTGTTAGGGGTTGGATAAGTTTCGCCAAGAAAGTACTAATTGCAGATGTGATACTATTCACATTTGATATCACTGGTCTAAATGGTACCCCTTCAGAATTTTGGGTAAGCAATAAAGTTCTGGGCATACAACATTGCTAGTGAAATATATCCACCGTGCAATTTTTAGTAATCCATCTTCTTTGGTTTCATCTTTAATGCTGGTAAGTAAGTGTATAAGCTCCAATCTCACCGAGCTGGTAGGATCTCCGTTTATAGCTTTGTAAGCATCACAATTGAGCATACTATAAACTTTGTCAAGGTAATCTTGTTTGTTTAGTACGACTGCAACATTTCCTTTGTCTGCCTTGGTTATAAGTATGCTACTCTCATCCTTCAGGGCTTTCAGAGCTCGTTCTTCAGAGGTGCTAAGGTTTGTAATAGGTCTGTATACATGGTTCTTGAGAACACTCGTTAAGGCAACTTTGATCTCAATTGCCTTGTTAGTTTCGGTGTTTCGCAGAGAGTCTTGATGGAATGTCCCAAGAATGCGCTTATAGAATGACTTGTAGTGGCTCTGCCACCTATGTAGATAAAACTGGCCGTACTATCATTGACAGATTCAAGCAACACCAATCGGACATCACCAGATACAAGAACGCGAAAGAAAGAATACAAAATAACGATCATATCCAAAGAAGAGGAAGACCACCCACAATGGATGCCCATTTAGTAATGGAAAATTTAGTTCAAAATTCGCAGTGGTAGAACATGCCGCCGAATGCGGTGGATGTTTCAACATAACACAATTATGCAAAGAAAAACACCACAGACGAAGGATAATCAAATAAGCATTATTTATAAGACATAACAGGTGTTTAAACAAGGACAGGGGATCACTTGTAAGTGAAATATGGACAAGTTTAATGCAAAGAACAAACTGCTGTAAACTCAGTACACCTGAGCGAATCCAAAATACAAACAGATCACAAGACGCTGAAGACAGAGCGAGGTAGCTCGGAAAGCTACGTCAGTACTATTGTTCGATTTATTCGAATAATAGAATTAAAAAACAGGATATATACGCCGTAAATTTCAAGTAAGAAATTCGCCTGCATACGTAATTTGCCTTACATTTCTGAATACTGATTGGGCAATGGGTTCATTCTGAAGGCTGCAATCATCACGTGCGGCCAATGATGTTCTCAGTTTACTAATAAATGCGCATTTTTGCTTAGCACTTACTTCTTTGTGAAATAAATAGCATGCCGGCAATGGATGTAGATCGATTCATACTTACTAATTCTCGCAGTATTAATTCAGTTATCGTAAGAATTAATAAGAGAGCCGAATTGAAATTGTCAAACACTGTGAACGAACGGGGAGCGTACCGTGAAACAATTACATCAAACTATCTATTCATTATAGGACGCTGCGATGAAAGCGTGCGAAACAATGGTCTGCAAGAAAATGATAGCGGAATATAAAAGGGAATGCCATACATTACTGGGCGAATCGAAAGACACTGAAGAGTGCAAAAACAAGTACGACAAATACTACGTGGACTGCATAATACCCTGCGTGAAGCAGTAAGTGCTACGTTGTTTGCCTAGAAAATTGAATGGCCACTTTGTATGAATATTACGGCATGCACAATCTATTTGAGAATCCAAATGCACTTTTTTACTCAATGAGCAGCTCTTAACTTGCAAGGTTACCACAAATTCAATCAACATTGTTGGGATTTAAATGGTGCAAAAGTTTGAAAGCCATTTTTAAATGAGAGCAGCATTTGTCTAAGTAGTTTAGGAATAAATTAGAAAAGTGTGCAGACGCAAACTATGGTTCCGTGGTTAACGATGATTTAACTGCTTAAATGAACACATTTCGGGGACGCCGGTGTACAGAATTTGCAACGAACTTTTCTTGCACACATTTGATTTTGCAATAATGTTAACTGTTGCAATCATTGGTCCCAGTGTGGTAACGAATTTTCCACATGCAAACTTTCCTTCGCAAGAATATCAGAGACCGAATAAGGGAAAATTGTGTAAAACCTACAAGAAGGACAAGTTGATCATAGTGTCTCATTTGCAATAATGAACCTTCTGATGAATGGGGCTTAACTCTATCGTTACCGTGAATTCAAAAGTCATTGGCACCTGGTGACACTTCAGTGTCCTTAATGTTAATTGCAGTAAACAAGCTGATGACAAAAGCACGTTAAAAACTTAAGCTGATGTCAAGCGATATAACAGCACACAATTAACAAGACTACAGAACAACTTTTCAGGATAAAAAAATTGGATTAAACGTGAAACGGATAAATTGTTGTCAACAGTCAGCCGATTTCGTCCGTCCAATCATTTACACCATTGAACTACGGTTGAAGCACGCTATCAGTTTTTTGTGGGGCACCAAACGTAAAGTATTACACAGCTCCAATGTGGTAAGGGGAGTAAAATTTACTAACTGCTGTGCTCTTCATGGCTCGCTGCGTTTTTAAACCTGCTAGGAAAATCCCTTCACATAGTAAGGATTATCGCTAAACTGTCGCTGCGCTAAGAGTCATTACGGTTACGTAAGCACAACAACCTTAACCTAGGATAGATATGGTTAAGCTTCAATGGCATATTTTACTCATGAACACCGTTTTCCAAGAACAGTGCAAACTGATTAGTAGCGAACAATAACTACTTTCTCATACATGTCACTAAAGCAATGGAATGCGTTGTTATAATTCAAGCCGTGTAAAATCGAATTAGAAAATGGAACGCGTTGTTATAATTTGCAGTGCGCAAAATTCAGCATTTTTTGCGCTCGCAGTGACCAGACAACGTTCAGCGGACAAAATGAAATGCACAAAGAAGCGGCGCGTTTATTCTCCTTATACTTAAGACTGGCAGCGACAGGAAGTGTTCGCAATTCTATCAAACTAGTCAGTGGAACGAATATGGCACAAATGTGACCCATAGATCGCTTGTGCAGAGACCATAGTTCTTATGTTATCAAAAGAGAATGCGTTTTATTATTTAATTACAATGGCCACATTGAACGAGGTGATAAAGCAAGTCAAATACAGTGGAACCTCTATAAGTTGACCGCTCAAGGGCGGTAAGAGATTGGTCAACTTATATTATGGAAGTGGTCAACATATGGATTACCCGCTTGAATTCAGTCGTAAACACACCACAACTCCTTCCAAACACTTTACTGAAGGCATGCAGTAGTCTATATGAAGAAATGTTGTGAAAGTAAAATAATAAAAACTGAATTAGTATTAAGACAATAAAAATAAAATAATGGTTTACAATCAGTGCATTTTATGACCCGATCGTTGCACGTGTAAAGAAAGAGTCTATCGTCGTCTGCTTTGCTTTCATTGTGCAGACATAAGTGGTGAAAGCGTAGTCAGCGTTAACTATTGCATTAAACATATCGGAGCACTTTTCAGCAAAAAAACTTCAGCTAAGGTAGTGAATGGCGAACGTCGTCGGCTGTTAGTGTCTTTTCGACTTCTGTATCGCTACAGCTTTCTTCTTCTTCTAAATCAGGCAAGCGCTCGTGAAATAGCAAGAGGGCAAAGGCTGCTTTTGCCAATCTGTAAAGGGGATACAAATGCGAATGGTCGCAACAGATGCGCGCTGCCATGGCAGAAGCAGTCATGATACATACGCACACATTGATAACACAAACATGCTAATGATTTCTACATGTTAACGATTTCTGTTCCACAAAATGCAGTGATGACACTTGTTCATACGTGGCAACACGCTGGCAGTCGTGACACCTGCGCGCACACTGATAACACAAGCAAACTTCAGTATGTAATGTTCGCAGCATTTTGCTGGTCAACTTAAAGAGGTCAAAACATGTAGCAATTGATAGGCAGTGTCTCAGATTTGTTGGTCATGGTACAACATACGGAGGTGGTCAACATGTAGAGGTAACTCTCCTATGCTTCACAATGGGGGTCGGCAAACCGAAAAAATGCGGTCAACATGACAGTGGTGGTCAACTTACAGAGGTGGTCAACTTTGGAGGTTCCACTGTATTTGAAATGAAAGAACGTCCTGGTTATGAACAGAGGAGCTTTGAAAAGCACTAAACCGGGAAACTGCATTTTTCTTGCAAACGGTAGTATGTCGTCATTTGTAAAGGGCATCCTTTGTAACAACCACATAGATTTCATCCGTTTCGATGCGCTTACGGAGTCGCCCGTTTGTCGCAATCGTCTGGACTAATTACTTAAGAAGTGTGGAGTAAAAATTCTAGCCTAAATACGTTAAATGTAAGTATATTTGCGTTTCGGTACAAGCGTACGTATTGTAGAATAGTTTTCTTGTAATTATTGGAAGTGTGCAATTTCACGAAACATCAAGAACTCTGAACGATCGAACAGCAGCTTTAATACTCGGAGGAATGGTTGGTATACATACATGATAATCCTTCTTTTGGCATCTGTGCTCCGATTAAACATGGCGGCAATTGCGCGTGGAGGGCGAAAACGGAAATTTTCAATTAAACTGGAGAAGAATTTTTGGAAGTAATCAAGTAGAACAAAATTCATTAGTTCTTAATCAGTGATTTCACTCAATGTGGACGAAAAAATATTCTAGCACTATTAAGCAAAACAAGACATAGTGACTAATGAACAAACAGCCGACATGTGCGAACAAAAATTAAACAGAAAGAATGGCGTACCTTTCCAGAACGCCCGAAAATGGATTCCAATCAAATAAACGAAACTAGTCCAATTTGAGCGACTTAGTAAGCCACATTGAAATATTCGTAATGGCTGCATTCTTGCAGCGTTTTCGTTTCCGCTCATTCTCGCCTATTCATTCGTCGGACAATTTTCATCTTTTAGTCAAACTCAGCTCCCAACCTAGCAACTTTGAATATGTCTATTAAAAGACATTGAACAATGGAGCATTGTCTTTACCTTAAAAGCAATCAATTTTACGCTGGTGTCACTAATGTAATTCACATTACTGTGCAATAGTCGCAAAAACGTGAAATGTTGAAGCAAATACTGTATGCTGTTAGCATGCTATTGCTTTTGGTCTCGAATATATGTATTAAAACCGGAAAATTTACTGGACTAACGAACTTGCAACCGCGACAGAGACTGAAGACAAAACAGCCGCTGCTAATTTACATGCGTATGTCTATTGCAAACTTGTAGGAATAGGTTCACATGAGTAATATTACAGACTTGCATAAGAAGTCATCCTTGATCTATTCAGGAAAAGCTTGCATGAGTAAAGATGCGGCAGCATGCTGACCCTAAACATCCACTTTCACCATTCTTAAATTAGAATTTTCCCGTGGCTTTCAGATTGCTTAGTAAAGGTCATGAAAGCTAACAAAAGCAGCGAAAGCCGTCAGCAAGAATACAAATATTGTCTAGCCCCGTTACAAAGGAACGAAACTGTTGAATAGAATTAAACAGTTTTATAAAAATACTTGGTCTTCGTGGTAAGTTGTCATTGCATCACTTGGAGATGCCCTTCATAAATTATAAATTTCCATTGACAAGTCTAAACATCAGTCTTTTCCGTCGACATGAGCTACGATGTCTGAGAGCTCCTAGTTTTATCATGGTCAGAAGTTGACTTTGCACTATGCCAAAAATCAATGGCAGGTGAAGGAGCAGTTGTTAGCTGAAGTGAAGAAGAATAAGTTGCATACCTTAATTATATAAAAACGGAAAAGCTGTTAGGCCAATATTGTTGCCGTTTATGTACGAAAAGGTGCAGGCAATCCCACAAACGAAATACGAATATACTCTGCGACTGCCTGTGGAAATCAATGGAAGGCAAAAGAGATACTTCGCTACCACAGTGCCACAGATGGGTCTCCTTTGTCAATAACGATCTGCGCCTATGATTGTTTCCTGCACGTTCATAAACGAAATCCAATGAAACCGGCTGAATCCAAATTATAAATATTAATACTGTTTTCCATACCGGAGCAGATAGCCCAGCTGCTGAAAATAGGAACAATTCAACTTGAAGAATGCTACTGGCTGCTTTTCAAGAAACAAACGCGACAGTAATTTTTACGGACCATTGCTACAGAACGTACTTTTCAACTAGTTGAACTCGCTGCTGAATAGTGTCTGCGGAAGTAAAGACCTTATCGTTTGGTTCAACTTTGGCTGTAGACCTTTCTGCAAGATGAAATACATTCGCCATCCGAGCGTTTACTCTATGCAAGCAAGTATCACGTAAATGCCAAGTCGTGTGGCTATCTTTTGCTAGATCAGAACCTACGACTGGGAAGGGAATGAATAAAAAATAATAATAATAATAATTAGCATATTGAAAATCGGGTTGCTTGTAACGAGCTCTCGCATGATGGAGTTGCCCTTCCGAAACGGATTGTAGCTCGTTGTATGATATAGAGATTGCGTGAGTGATTCCAAATTGAACCTAACCAGCGATTGGTTAAAAGGTTTTAATGGTAAACGCACACACAGTGAATATCGAAGCTTTCGGAACAGCCTAGTTCCGTCGCCAGCGACGGGAGGTCAAGATGGAAAAGCCTTCCCCATCGCTGACGACGGAACTAGGCTGTTCCGAATGCTTCGATATTCACTGTGTGTGCGTTTACGATTAAAGACCATTTAACCAGTCGCTGGTTAGGTTCAATTTGGAATCACTCACGCAATCTCTATATCATACAACAAGCTACAATCCGTTTCGGAAGGACAGCTCCAATAATTAGCATAATAATAATAATATGGCTCATTTCTTTCAGTGCAATGGCATGCACTTGCGTAAAAAACAAGGAACGAGCTTATTACCAGAAAGACAACTCTCTGAATAGCATACTGGATCTGTCCATCTGTTTCAACTTAAAAGATTGACTGCAAAGATTGGCTGCTTGGCAAGGGAGAAATTGACTATGGATTTTGCGTATGACTTACACTGTTTAATGTGAACTTCATTTGATATCCGTAGCTTTCGACGTTACACCTAACCTTCACACGCAAAAGCTGCTTCATGGCTGAGATTTTTGGCGCGCAAACTAAATATAGCAATCAGTGAAGCAGCTTTTCTGATTAAGAAGAAACAGACGTAATTACAAAAGCTGCGGATGTCAAATAAAGTTTATAAATAACAAAGCATTAAACTAAAGGAAGGTTAATTACGCCAAATGAAAGTTTCTTGAAAATGTTTACGCCGAAGGAAATGTAGCCAAATAATTTATGAAAAGTGAAGACAGTTCGCGAAGAAACGAAGTAATCGGTAACTGGGTTCTTTAATTTCTGTACAAAAATGGGTTCTGTAATTTTAGATCTTCCCCGTTACCATTTCTTCGCTTTTATCGCCTTTTCGTCGAATATACCTTCAAAATGGTGACCTGCCCGTCATATTCAATATCGCAATGTGAAATACTGGCCGTTAAGCTAAAATCGAACTATCAGCCAAAACGAGAACGTAAGATCAACGATGACCGAACTCGCTGCGTGAAAATCGGAAAAAATCGTTGCATAAGTTCAACTTATCTTGTCCACGCTGAAAGAGGCCAAAGGTCAAAAGTTTGTGCCAACTTTCGAGGTGCGCACCGGTGGAAAAGTTCACCTTTTGCTCACGTTATGTCACAACGGGGTTTTACCGGTTTTCGAAATTAAAATCCGTCAAGATGCTTTGTCACCGCGATTCCTGATAGCAGGAGACTTAGCAGCAGTTCACCATGTAAAAGCTACCTCTCTTCAATTTCGATGCTGATCAGACCGTCGAGAACCTATTTTGCAGGTTTGTTAAGTAACAACTGAACATTAGCCTGCATGATCCAATGAAAGAACGCTGATCAGCGATCGAATTCCTGATCAGGCGGCACTTCTGACTAGAGTGACAGAATATTACGACATGAGGTGAACGCATACCCTCGCAGATGCCAAGTACGTCGTACGCATGCAGTAACATATGTGCTACTCAGGTGCTAGGATAATCAGTTAATAGTCAAAGTGGCAATATTCAAGAATAGTAATTTTTCCGTAATGCATTCCAATAAATTATCAATTCTGGTACTGGGTTCTGAGGCAGCCAAAATGATACCCCGCGGTCTTCATTTTCACAGGTAAGTGCTACTCTCCATGTATGCATTGACTTCCTAATAAGGACAATAAATTCTTTTTGACAAATCATTGGCCAACGACTGTTTGCATCCATGCTATCTTGCCAATTTTCATCAGCTGACGGTAGGGAAGATACTAAATCATGAGCAACTGCTAATGCCAGTGAAGACTGTTTTTCATGAACAAATAACAGCAATGCGGAAAAACAGGAAGTAGTATCAGAAGCAAACAATTTAACGGCGCCATTCAAAGACTTCGCTCTTGGACGGATCAGCAAAGAAACGGTATTTCTCTAAGTAGGCTACCAGGACACGACGGCTGAACTGAAAAGGCTGTCACAGATATACTGTGATAGGAGCACCTTCGAATACCGAACGGAATGTTCTGACTGGGAGCAAAAGGGCAATCTTTCTGCCACCTGCTTTAATGGGATGATATTTTCTAAGGCTTAACAAATCAGTATGCAACAACCTATTCAGCAGACAAAATGACATCAAAAAACTGATGAATGGACGATTGGCTATTACGTTGAGATTGTAAAATCAACAATGCAAAGGAAGCAACCTTAGTCACAACTGATACAGTAGGCGATGCATAATTTGAACTCCGTACCGTTACTTTCCAGAGAACGATAAGATGGCAAAGGAGACGTCGACCTGTTAAAACCTCAGGTTATCAAGCGAACTATGTGTGAGACTAGAGTTTACAATCAATGGGCAATGTACAATCAAAAATGCCAAAATTAGCTGTATATAACGAGTTCATAGCCTAAAAACGAACTGCTGCTTCAAGGACTCAAAGAAAAGGAGATTTACCCTAAGAAGACCTGCTAATAAATTTAAGTGATGAATGGAATGCTTTCTGGAGACAATAACACTAATCATTCATCTACTCGTCCTGAAGAACAACAAGTCAGATAGGTAGGTTCGTTACTGCCATTACAGGGGAGCATTAAGACCCTGGCGTGAAATGTAGAAGGAGGTTTTCCATAGGAGTATAGTGAACCTTTGCAGTCGCATAAATTTATTCGCCCGTTTCAATAATAGGGTGCCATTTGCATTCTCAGGGGCGGAACATATAGACGGACGGCACGATATTACGAAGACCCGGCCTCCTGTGTTATAAAAGAGTTTCTGAAAGCAGGTGAATTCACCTAACGCCTGAATCACCCGCAGTATCATGTACTTGTTTGTGCATAACGCATCAATGCCATTTTAAATGAACGGCCACTTTTTGAAAGCATCTTAGAACTATAACTTGCTGCACGGCTGACACAGAGGACTCCTTCTCAGCGCTCAGCTGCCTGGTAGCAAAATTTAATCATTTACCCCAATGTGCATCCGGGAATCGCATGAACAAAAAATTGAGACGTGACATGGGATCATTTTTCTTAACCACATCCCTACGAAGGCCAGAGAGCCGTACGGTCAGCGCATATACACATCATGTGTTCATCTTAGAGAATCGAACAGGACTTCTTCTCCTGGAACGGATTGTGTGAATCAGCAATGCCGGTTACCAGCACGTCCTGCGCCTTGTGCTTTTCACAGTAGTCCATAAGGCTGAAAAGTTACACTGATACAATAGGAAATATTTTAAATTGCCATTTGTGTGTGATATCTGATGACCACGATAAGACTCTGCCGAAAACTCATACGTTACTCATCCATGCGCAATCGTGAGTGGAAGCTGTTCGCGAGAATTTCGCTATTGCGCACCTACCGGCCGACGCCGGGCGGAACGAAAGCACACTTCCATCTCCCAGTGGAGTTACGAAACTTTCTCAGGGTGCGTTAAGTTGGTTGAATACTGATAAGCGCTTTACAGGCATGGCGTGCTAACGATTACGAGAAGAAGAAGAAGAAGAAAGTGATGATGAAGTGAACACAGCCAACATTTCAGCTCTGCCCCATTGGCGGCTAGGGATAATTTCAACCGTTTCAACGGATGTCGTGAGAACATACCACGGAAACTCGATTGTTCAAGGAGGCACCTTGGAAGGTTTGCTTGCACTTGCACACTGAGGTGGACATAAGAAATGCATTTATATGTCTATCTGTAGACAGGAGCTAAGGCATAATTGCAATCAATGTGATCAGCAATAGCTCGAACAATCAGCATTGGTCAAAATCGATAATCGTGTTCAGACGATAGAAATGCCATGTTTTGAATATCCTGTTCTTAATCGTTGCCACAAATGGGCGATCAGAAACGAAATGCACCAAGTCTGCAGGAATCTACTGTCGCTTGAATGGAAGACACTGTGGTTCGCTATTCTTGCGGGATACAGTAGAAGCTACCCATTGGGGTACTCCTTCTAGGACGAACTTCGTTGCCGGCAACATTTCTATACAACGCATAGTTCCTTCAAGGATCGTTCAGTTGAGCGATTGACAGAATGGCACCGGCTTTTCCTTTTGTCAGCACAACCACTGAACAGCGCTGCGATGTCGATTCTCACTTCCATTAATCAAACGGCACTACACGTAGCCGTCAGTGAGGAAACGGAAACGTGTAACGCCGTAGTCGCTTGATGCGCACATTCAGTCAGTTCGTGTATCTCGGAAAGTGCCAATGAATGGGATCAATAATAGGAATTCAAGTTCAAGTTACGCCCCTTTGCAATGATTGCAAGAGTAGGGGAAAGAGACTGGATGAAGCAGAAGTTCAGGAAGCTTTTCGAAAAGCGCAAGCGGCCATTGGCTAACGGTAATGCTCCTTTCCGGAGACCTGCCCATGGTTTGGCGCAGGCGAAAATTTGAATGCTTTACGATATTGTACCAAAGTGCTTATGTATACGTCAATATACGTGTGGCAATCGCTAAACTATGAATGGCCATCTACCTTTAGGAAGCTTAAGTCCTTCGAATGGTTTATACAGCGCGTAATTCGTGGCAATAGGAAACGATACACTATTAATCAAACCAAGATGGTCCCAGCTTGGACAAGCGCTTACTTATCCAGCTCTTCCTATGCCAGATGAATATATTAAGCTACTTAACATCGTCAGCTGGCTGTTCAACTTAACGCTAAAGCTAAGAGTAGGATTCTAATTGACGATTATGGGTTGAAAAATCTTTCCTTGGTCAGCGGAAGCACAGCTCCTGGAAACGCAGCCAGTGGCCGAACTTAAAGTGCCTAAGTCCTTGCAAAGTTAACAGACTGAGAACAGGCTAGCCAAGCATGACAAATTGATAAGCCAAAGTGGCCCTGGTATGTGGAAAGCCTTTTCCGCGCTCGTGGAGCTTTTCAGCTCCCAATCAAAACGTCGCACGCTTGCGTAGAGCGGAACGGTTTCGCTAAGTGCAACAGGGAAGCACAGAAACCGCGGGGATAACCTGAAAATGACAATGACTACTGTATAATGAATGCATAGCGTGCTGACTGGGCTGCCGAAAGCTAAACAAATGCCAATATCTACATTTGAATAATGGATTTCTAACGGGTTTCGGACAGTCTGTTCATCGACGTTTTTACTCATCACAGATTCCTGCGCTGAAGACGGGACCAAGACAGGTCCTGAAAGCTACGCTGTCAAATAAAAAGCATTCGTGGACGGGTATTCTGCCGTCCTTTAACACGAATATCTACATTTCTGAGAATGAAGCAGTGTTTGGTCAGTTCTTTTCATACGTAACCCTTATGGGCGGCAATGCACCGCGAACGAAGGGGATAGCTCGCGTGAGCCTGCATTGGAATATCGATTCAAAGTCTCACCAACCGTTTCTGCTTGGACAATGCTTCATCCTTTCAAGACAATAATTTTCAAGAGAATTAGTTTCTAAACCGTTCTGCCATTAGTAAAGCTGCTTATGGCAAGGAGAATCTAAAGGAAACCTTAGGTTTACAATGGACGAGAGGTCGATGAGAAGGCGGTTGATGGGTGATGAGAAGGAATGCGCTCCTCTTCAAGTACGAGGATCATTGGAACATCCCATAATGCACGCTACAAGTCGTTGGGTGCCCACTCCCACTGTGGAAGAATGGAAGAACAAACGCTTACTCCCTCGCCACTTCTGAGATTTTCTTTCTTGGCAGGCTAGCCTCCATTCGCAACTGTTCCAACTGATGTCTCAAAGCTTCGCTTTGACCCTGCGTCGCTTTGGACATTCCTCAGCAAAGCAATATTTGCTACGGAAATCGGTTGTTTGAACAACGAAGCACCAAGTGCAGATGGGAAAGTAAAGAATGCAATGAAGCAATGGCAGTGGCTGCGCAAAGCCGACTGAAGGGAGGAGGCTGGGAATCAAGTGCAGCAAATATGGCGACCACTGTTGCAGCAAAGTGATCCTGTTGCCAATAGAAACGCGTTTGGCAGGAACCAATGAACCTATTAGTCCAGCGACGCTGGGAATCATTTGACCAACGGCAAGTTCGCTCACCGATGCCCACAATCCGTTAACGCCAGATGGCAACGGAGTAGGACGAACATATTTTCCCTTCAGTATTCATTGGCCCGTAGGTTGTTAATCGATCCCATTTGGTATGCTGACCAAACCACCATAAACGGCTACCCCATTTGACATGATTAAACCTTTGCGTTGAAAGCATGATGACTTTGGTGGCAAACGGCAATGGGGATTGACAGTTGGCCATATCTCATGGGATAATTACAAATATCGTGGCTGTCTGCCTGCCCACCTTGCTTGATTTTCTTGACTCCGCTTTTAGAAGAATTAAGCAGTACAATGCACCATATTAATAACAGTGGAGATCAATGGACAGTAAGGGCAGAAATTGTCAAGAATTTTAAACTGAGCCGTTCGCTGATTCTCCAATGAACGAGCACACCTTCGTTTTCATTGTGACGAAAACATCTAATTACTAATGCGATTTCGAAAGCACTTACGTGCATTAGACAGTGGCTGCAAGGAACAGAATACTGCGCGAGAAAACAACGTGAGTTCAGCGCGCCCGAGGAAATCACCACTTTTCCCGTTATAAAACTGAGAGATAGAATGGCCATCATCAAGTTCTATGACAATAAACAGAAAACCGTGGGATATATACAGTGGAACCTCTATAAGTTGACCACCAAGGGCGGTAAGAGAGGTGGTCAACTTATACTGTGTAAGTGGTCAACTTACAGAGGTTTCCCTTGAATTCAGTCGTAAACACACCACAATTCCTTCCAAACACTTTACTGAAGAAGGAATGCAGTAATCTATATGAAGAACCGTTGTGAAAGTAAAATAATAAAAACTGAATCAGTATTAAGACAATAAAAATAAAATATGGTTTACAATCAGTGCATTTTATGGCCCGATCGTTGCACTTGTAAAGAAAGAGTCTATCGTTGTCTGCTTTGCTTTCTTGCTGCAGACATAAGTGGTGAAAGCAAAATCAGCGTTGACTATTGCATTAAACATATCGGGGCACTTTTCAGCAGCAAATAACTTCAACTGATGTAGTGAATGGCGAACTTCGTTGGCTGTTAGTATCTGTTCGACCTCTGTATCGCTGTCACTTTCTTCTTCTTCTTTTTCTAAATCATCAACAGATTCATGCATTTCCCGCACGTCGGATAGTACTGCTTGAAAAATAGATTCTGCGTCAGGTTCATTGCAAGTCACCAATTCATCATCCATTGTAACGAATGCTTCGAAGTCGACTCCTGGGTATATTCCAATGTTGAATGTACTGTTTGAGGAAGCCGTAATGACTGTTTTTGGATTTGTAACAAATCCAGCTTTTCGGAAGCATTTCGTTATTGTTTCTGCTTGTACTTTGCTCCACGCGACATTGATCCAGAGAACAGAATCCAGAGCGTTAACTGATCCAACGAGTTCAGATGCGTCAGTAGCCAGGTTACTCCTTTGAGTTTTGGAAACGACCCAGTCTAAAAGCTGTGCACGGTAATGCATCTTAAATGCTTTGATGACACCTTGGTCAAGAGGTTGTATTCTTGAAGTCGTATTTGGAGGAAGAAATTTCAAGGTAACGTTGCTTAAATTCTCTATCTGAGGGTGGCTAGGACAATTGTCTACTGTCAACAGAATAGATCGCTTCTTCTTCTTCATTTCTTTGTCGACACTTCTTACCCATTCTTCAAATAAGTCAGCAGTCATCCATGCGCGCCGATTGGACCTCCAAGTAACTGGGAGATGTTCAGGATTCAGATTCTTGAACGCTCTTGGTTTTAAAGATTTACCAATCACTAAAGGCTTCAGCTTCTCTCCTGTTAAACTAGCGCACAGTAGAACTGTTAATCGTTCTTTTGAAAGTTTTCCGGTCTTACAAGCGTCGCCCCTCATAACCAGGCTCTTCTGAGGCATCGCTTTGAAGAAAAGTCCGCACTCATCAGCATTGAAAATGTTTTCATCGGTGAAACCTCGAGAAAATTCAGCAAACTTTTCAACGAAGTCTTCCACAACTGTTACTGAAACGTTGTTAGACTCTCCGGATAGGACTTTCTGGGAGATACCATGTCGCACTTTGAACTTTTCCAGCCACCCTTGTGATGCTTGAAAATTGGCTACTTTCAATTCCTGTGCATATCTTCTAGCAACTTCTTGTATCATTGGTCCGGAAACTCGGACGTTGACTGCTCTCATTTGTTTGAACCAACAGAGAGTCGCTTCATTCACTTCATCCAGACCACTTCTTTTTCTTTTCCTTTGTAACTCTCCTTTCTCCTTCTCATACCTCTCTAAGTATTCAGATTTACGTTGCTTGATGTTGTGGACTGTAGTTTTACTCACAGCGAAGCTTTCCGCGGTCCTTCTTTCGCTATTCGTTTCCAAAAACTGGAGAAGGTCAATTTTTTCCTTAAGCGTTAATTCATTCTGTGCTTTCCTTTGGGCCATCTATTATTATGGTCAATCTTCCAGTAAAGCAAAAACACAGCAAAAGCAAAGTAGAAACAAAGCACAGTAAAGTACAACTAAAGCACAAGTAAGGTAAAACGCTACTCGGTGTGTAGTCGTGAACGGACAGCGGAATCGATAGATGGTAGAGTAGGAGCGAACACAGATAGGGCAGCAGCGATGTACAGCGCTTACTCTCAGAGACTCCAAAACGGCAAAACCAAAAAGCGCACTGAAGGCAAGTGCTCGTGAAATAGAAAGAGGACAAGTGCAGCTTTTGCCAATCTGCAAATGGGGCACAAATGCGAACGGTCGCAACAGATGCGCGCTGCCATGGCAGAAGCAGTCATGGTACATACGCACACGTATGGTATGGTACATACGCACACGTTGATAAACGTGCTAATGATTTCCACATGTTAACGATTTCTGTTCCACAAAATGCAGTGATGACACATGCTCATACGTGGCGACACGCTCACAGTCGTGACACATGCGCGCACACTGATAACACAAGCAAACTTCAGTTTGTAATGTTCACGGCATTTTGCTGGTCAACTTATGGAGGTGAAAACATGTAGTAATTAATAGCCAGTGTCTCAGCTATGGTGGTCATGTTACAACATATAGAGGTGGTCAACATGTAGAGGTAGCTGTCCTATACTTCACAATGGGGGCCGGCCAACCGAAAAAAATTCGGTCAACTTATAGAGGTGGTCAACTTATAGAGGTGGTCAACTTTGGAGGTTCCACTGTATATATATTTTGGAAGACAGGGTGTCTTTTAACGGGAGCATGGATCTTCATGATGTTGAGTTTTCACGGATTTTTCCCGTTGCTTTGTACGTGGATGGATCTGTAAGTAAACTGACACGGTCTCCCTATCAGCGGATGGATGAGAGTAGTTATCAGAAGACACGGTCAGAGCACAACGTACGGTTTTTCTCTCGGATATTTTGGAACGCTCGAGTTCCGTCCTCAGCGAGCAACAGCCCGCGGAGGACCCGGAGTATATACCCGCGGACCCCTGCCCATTTTTACGCGACCCCACATAAGGCGACTTGATCCTTACGTAATTTACAAATCTAGGAAAGTTCTGTAACGCGATTTTGTGTCAGACGTCTAGCGTGGCGACAGATCATCCAGATGAAAAGGCATGAAAAACGATTTCTTCTTGTACGGGGTACTTTCAAATGTCAAAGTTTATACACGGTGATTCCCCGTTCATGGAAAAAGTTTTTATTTGCAAAGCTTTCGGGTACGACCTTTTTGCACTGATGACGGGCACAAGGTCGTGCCTGAAAGCTTTGCAAAGAAACTTTTTCCATGAGCGGGGGATTACCGTGTATAAACTTTGACATGAAAAACGAGTGAAATAATATTGAAAATTCAGTGTTTACGAGACAAATTGTTCCATTCATTGTCGCACATAATTATTGATTAAAAATTTCCATTCAATAACGTAACGCGTCAACTGCTTACTCATTTTTGTCATCGCTTGGAACAGGATGACTTTATAAGGACAAAAGACTCTTATGCACAAATGTATAGTTTGACCGTTTAAACGTGATCTGTTGTGACGTCCAGTCTGAAACCTCCCTTTTCTTACGCTTTAAGTAGTCCGCAAAGCCATTTCATTTAACGTGAGATATTCCAAGGAAAAAGATGCATAAAAAGTATATATAAGGCATAGAAAAACGTATAATTTTAATAAAGGAATGAAACACGGCAAGAAACAACCCGTGACTGAATAATATCGTAACCGTTAAACGGAGTCTTCGAGAACTCCTCTTGTTCTCGTCATCAGTGTATACGCTGATGACGAGAACAAGAGGAGTTCTCGAAAGCTCCGTTTAACGGTTACGATATTATTCGGTCACGGGTTGTTTCTTGCCGTGTTTCATTCCTTTATTAAAATTATGAGATAATTCCCCGTGCTTCGGAACCCGTTGTTTAGCATAGAAGAACGGCTGAAATTATAAAGAAACTGCAGTGTTTCAACGAAAAATGTCCCATCTGTCCTATCCATCGCAGCACGTAAGCATTCGATTACATATTTTTATCACTCAGAATGGACCATCTGGTTATACAACGTCAGACCGCACGTGTATATGAAAAGAGGAGAACATCATTTAAAAATCAGAATAGCGAAAAAATTCTCTTCCCATACCGAGGATTTCAGTTTTCTAAATTACTTCATGCTGACGGATAGGCTGTTCTACAGGCATTTTTTGGCAAGAGGGACTATCTTTACCTGCCAGTCAAATCTCCTTATTTCTGAAGGACTAATCCAGCCGCGCCAGCCACCCTGTCCTTATTCAAAGACCTGCCTTCTAAAGTGATAATCCCACGCAGCTTTCCCCATCTCAGGCTGAAGTACACTTGTTAGCACTACCCTCAGTAAGGCGATTTCACCTTTTCGACGCTATCAACAGATCGGCAAATTCATATATATATATATATATACATCATTGTAACTTATTGTGAAATGAACACCGATTTTTGCCAAATACTATTTAATTTCCGGAGCTTTCGCGGTTCTTTAGGCCACTTTACCATCTGACAATTAGAAAAAGAGATAAATAAATTGTTATTCTATTTAGAAGCTTCTTTTACACGGCAGTTGAACCCGCTTATTGAGCAGAAAAAAGTGCAATGTAAATCATCGATGAAATACACGTACCTTTGTAACGAGAATGTTCGAAGCTTTCGGAGCTACCTGCTCCGTCGTCAGCGAATGTCCAAATAGGGTAACACAAAAATCGGGAAGGGGGATCGGGATGTGAGGTCAGATCAGTAGTTTACAGCAACAAGTTTTTGTGATTACTGTTGACCAAACATCACTTACCTCCACATCCTTGTCGCGATTAAAGCACCTGTTAGTTTATATAAACAGGGCTTCCTTATAAAAACTAACAGGTGCTTCAATCGCGACAAGGGTGTGAAGGTAAGTGATGTTTGGACAACAGTAATCACAAAAACGGGTTGCTGTAATCTACTGATCTGACCCCGCACCCTGATCTCCCTTCCCGATTTTCGTGTTACCCTATTTGGACATTTCGCTGACGACGGAGCAGGTAGCTCTGAAAGCTTCGAACATTCTCGTTAAAAAGGTACGTGTATTTCATCTTTGATTTACATTGGACTTTTTTCGGCTCAATAAGCGGATTCAACAGCCGTGTAAAAGAAACTTCTAAATAAAGAAATTGTCTGGCAATTAAGTTGTCAACAGATTCACAGATATATACGAGGATGGACATAGTATACTAGAATCAAGGCATTACTGAAAGGTACAATGCAACCGGTCATGTGATCAGTGTCTTCACGTTTACTGGCTTGGCCATTCGACCCAAAGTACCGTTCCCCATATTACTGCACTATGTCGCTAGTTGCTAACAAAACTTATGTAAAAAACACGTTCGATTATCGGCAATGACGGTCAAAATGAATTTTGGTCCACAGCAGTTTAAAAGCTCTGGTCAGTTGACCTGTTCCGCAAAACAGAACCACAAACAATCAGAATACAAAGCAGAGATAGCACTCTGAGTCATAGCGGAGATCACTTCATCAAGAAGCGGGAATGCAAAAACATTTCAAAGTCGAACGTACAAAAATAGCGCTATTGCATCTATTCATGCGACTTGGAAAGGGCTTCGAGCACAAGTATTCCACTTTAATAGGCGTGAAATATTCGCAAATGTACAAATGCACATGAAGGTAAAGTGTGCCTGTACACTCAATAAATGGAAAGATACAAAAAGACGTCTCAGCGGAAGCTTTTGTTCGACGCTTTTAAGTACAGCGTATTACTTCAAACTGAATAAGCAACTCAGTCTGCCACATCATTCAACAGAGAGTTATGGTAACCAAAGATAGCATCTTTCAAGGGTACCATTATTTTTCAGTTCAATAAAACGAAAGTGATTATGTGCCGTCCACAGAAGACCTCTACGCATGCAAATGCAAGTCTTCATCCTATTTGGTCCCAGTGGAGAAGAAATCGTTAAAGTGCGCTTGCTGTCAAGAAACCGGAGCTCCGCTTCCACAGTTCTTGGTCAAAATTTTTACGCTAATTATACAGCAGGTTGGTGAATTCAAAGACCTAATAACAGTTAAGGGAGCACCAGCTAAACCTCACTGTCGGCAGTTACAGCAACTCATTAATTAAAAGTCAACTTTCAGTCACGCGATGCAAACCAATAAAAAAATAATAATTAAATAAAATTAAATAAATAAATAAATAAATAAATAATAATAATAAACATGATATGATTGTAGGACGATCACCGTTGGAATGAATTTTATTGACGAATTGTTTAACCGCTGAAGACGGGACGCTGTGGGTCCCGAAAGCTACGAATCTTTATTCGTCAATAAAATTCATTCCAACGGTGATCGTCGTACAATCATATCATGTTCAATTACACCGTTACAAAAGATCCAATCTTTAATAATAATAATAATAATAATAATAATAATAATAATAATAATAATAATAATAATAATAATAATAGTGAACAGTGGAACTCCCTGGAGAAACGATATTCGAAATGTGATGCAAAAAATTGCCGGATAGGTCAGGTAGACATGTCGCTTAGGCAACTAAGCATTAACGAAAAGTATATTCCCTTTTGTCTGCTCATTCGTTAAACTTACTTTTCAACAGCTCAAAATGCTCCGCGTGATAAATAAAGGTCAGCATTGCATCACGAAAAGATTAAGAAATTTTTTCTTTTTATAAGGTGAAAACTTCGTAGCGTACAATGCTGACCCGTTGAAGCATAAGAGCGTGGCTTTAAAGAACGTTCGCTAAAACTGTAGTGTAAAAGGACAATGAAGAGCAACCCATGACTTGCTTATTAATCAGCCGCCTGTACGCCCGACCGTTTTACCTTTTTCGTGTGCTTTCAATCACCTATGCAACAACGACAAAGGAATCATTGGTTTTCAAAAACCTGTAATAAAATAAATATTACTGCAGAAACAATGGATTGACATTGATTGAATCAATCTTGAAGCAAGAGAAATTAGTAACAAGGTGTTTCAAAAATTGGATGTCTTGTAACGGGTCTTCTATTTGTCATGATAGCACGTACGGCTTGATCCCGTTGGAAGTCGAGAGTATGTCTGAAAGTACTCTGAAAACAACGCCCTACCAGCGAATGGATGGGCAATTATTAGGAAACACGTTCCAAAACAATAACCTTTCGTAGCTTTCGGAACTCTCTTGTTCCGTCTTCAGCGAATGTTATGGTTATGTTCTGACCATAACATTCGCTGAAGACGGAACAAGAGAGTTCCGCAAGCTACGAAAGGTGTTGAGAGCGTTACACGGTGATCCCCCGTTCATGGTAAAAATTCTTTTTATTGCATAGCTTTCGGGCACGACCTTGTGCCCGTCATCAGTGCAAAAAAACGAATGGCCACTGCCCAGGTTGGTCAGTCAGTCTAAAGCACTCCTGCTCAGCCGACCTAGGCAGATGCTACATCAGTTGGGTCCTACCTTGGACCGCGTCGATTCCGCAATCCGCCCAAGTCAGCCGTGCAGAAGACCGAGCTTCACAACCGACCGCCCCGGACAGTGCCAACAGTATAACTGATCAGTTATACTATTGGCACTGTCCGGGGCGGTCGGTTGTGAAGCTCGGTCTTCTGCACGGCTGACTAGGGCGGATTGCGAAATCGACGCGGTCCAAGGTAGGACCCAACTGATGTAGCATCTGCCTAGGTCGGCTGAGCAGGAGTGCTTTAGACTGACTGACCAACCTGGGCAGTGGCCATTCGTTTTTTTGCACTGATGACGGGCACAAGGTTGTGCCCGAAAGCTATGCAATAAAAAGAATTTTTACCATGAACGGGGGATCACCGTGTAACGCTCTCAACAATTGAAACTACCCCGTATAAAGAAGAAACAAGCTACGAAAGGTTATTGTTCTGAAACGTGTTTCCTAATAATTGCCCATCCATTCGCTAGAAGGGCGGTGTTTTCAGAGTACTTTCAGACATACTCTCGACTTCCAACGGGATCAAGCCGTACGTGCCATCATGACAACAAGGTGTTTCATAATAATGAAAGATACGGTGTCCTTGTTCAATGAGCTTTATTCAGCGTAGCTTTCGGAACTGTCGTGTTCCGTCGTCAGCGCAGCTGGAAACTCTACAAGTCCAAGTTGGAAACTGTGCTGACGACGGAACAAGGCAGTTCCGAAAGCAACGCTGAATAAAGCTAATTGAACAAGGACACCGTATATTTCATTATGATTGAACCAATGTGCAATTGATAGGGAGTTGAGAATATGGTTAGCTTCGACAAGAGTAAACAACGTTGCAGCTAGAAGCTTGGCACAGAGCCTTCAAAGTGCAAAGCCATCATGGCAAACAAAAGTGACAGGGTCACTTGCAGAGAGCGCAGCGAACCGACAGCGATCGTGCACAAAATATAAATGACCTAAAGCCATAAGGGGCGCAAGTGCCTTGGAAGTGAAATGAACAATTCCATTTGCATGTGCAGAGGGAATTGCTGAACGCTTCAAAGAAATAACGGCTCAAGTTGCGGGACTCAATGTTGACCCCCACGGTTCAATATGCAATGGTGAAAAGCGGCATCCGTTTCAACGGATACCGCTTTTCACCAAGACAGACAAGCGGTAGATCTTAAAGTAGCTATTTGGACAAAAATTGAAAATCTTTTTAGCCATAGACCTGTCGGTGGCTTGCGAAATGCATCGTTGAGGAAGGTTATATCATACCTACTAAGCGA
Organism: Trichuris muris; assembly: GCA_000612645.2. NCBI lineage: Eukaryota > Metazoa > Nematoda > Enoplea > Trichinellida > Trichuridae > Trichuris > Trichuris muris. The sequence continues at coordinate 16,482,692 of CBXJ02000086.1, read as the reverse complement.
AAGTGTGAGCTCTTTTGGCAACGAAAATCAACTTACACAGCAAATTAACCTTCCGTCGCAAGAAATACGGTATGCTGTTGCCTTTCACATTCGGGAGTTGCAATTGCTTTGCTACTAAAAGAGAAGCATATCGAACCACGTGACATGCATCGCAAAAATATTAATAACATTAATAAATGCTGTTGAGTTTTCACGAATTTTTCCCGTTGCTTTGTACGTAGATGGATCTGTAAGTAAACTGACACGGTCATCCTACCAACGGATGGATGAGAGTAGTTATTAGAAGACACGGTCAGAGAACAACGTACGGTTTTTATCTCGAATATTTCGGAACGCTCGAGTTCCGCCCTCAGCGAGAAAGAGCTTTACTTGAACATTTGAACATCCTCCTGAGGACGGAACTCGAGCGTTCCGAAATATTCGAGATAAAAACCGTACGTTGTTCTCTGACCGTGTCTTCTAATAACTATTCTCATCCATCCGTTGGTAGGATGACCGTGTCAGTTTACTTACAGATCCATCTACGTACAAAGCAAGGGGAAAAATGGATCACGAAGATCCATGCTCCCGTTAAAAGACATCCCGTCTTCCGATTAATAACTGCTAGTTGAATAAAGAGCACAACTACTCCATGATCTGTAATGTAGCAGAGAAGACATTATACAGTCTGCTCTTGCCCGCTGAAGACGGGACAAGACTCGCCCGAAAGACGAAAGCTACGTAAAGTTAATAAAATCTGAAGAATCATGTCATCATATCATGTTTAACTACACCGTTAAAAATGTTTAAGTTTCAAATGTAGCGGAGATGATAGATCTCCAAGTTGACATGTTAACGGGATCCATTTGCTAATTGAAAATGAATTTAAAACTGTACGCGATTGCGATCACAATTATCAGTAGCATTGGGTGAAAGAAGCTTTCTCAAGTTAATTAGCTGTCAAGTGTAATGGCTCCCTGTAACGGAGCATTCGTGAATAAAAACCACTTATCATTGAGGGGAGTGTCAGCCGAAACGCAACACATTGGGAACGACAATAACAATCGCCAATTATGAATTCATTCTTCTCACTTCTAATGCTGGTTGATGGAGTTGTAGGTGGAATAACTATCGGTACCAAATTGCTTTTATGATCTTGCCATCAGATTGCTCATACGTTGGTCGTTGAAACGGATGAACAGGGCATACGGAAGAAACGCCTAGCTTCCCAGAGCACAGCTCAGGAATATGTCCCGCTTGGTCTTCAGATAAGGAGGTCAATTTTTTCGAAAGGGCGTCAATAATCAGGGCAAGTCGATTTAGTTGCCGTTACAGCCAAACAGTACAATGAATAACCGCGAGTTTATTCATCGTCTCAGCGAAAAAGGAAAAGGTGAACCGGACACCCAAGTGAAGCTTCTATGAGGCAATGGTGAGAAAGCGAATAGTACAAACGCCTTTGGGCGGTAACAGTTTTGCAATATGATTAAGCTGAATTAAGCATCGCGTTCACAGCGAACAACTATACGGCATCAAGTTCGAAGAGAGAGAGAGACACCAGCGGCCACACATCATTCAGTTCTTCGACATCGTAATGAGTACGATGAATCGTATCTCGACGGTTCACAAACCAGGCTCAATGGACTGTCGCATTCTTGACAAGCCGTTCTTACCCTTGCGTTCGTAATATGACAAAACGTGCCTACGCTGAATTAGCTCGTAATTGGAACATTTGATCTTAAGTCAGAAGCTTCGAAATAAGCGTGCGAGAAGTCGTTGAACGAAGGTGCACACCAACAGGATACGCTGCAGGAATGAAGATGTCGTCACAAGTAAGTCGCAAACCGTAGTCACATTTAGAATGACGTAAACAGGCTGAAGTAAATTCACTTGGATATTGGTCTGGAATTTCTCATGCAGTTAAAGTATAGTTGGGGCGCTCAGCAGGCGCGCTTCAAATTCCTTCAAAGTTACTTTGTGATCACAGTAAAGGCTCTAAAAAGTGGGATCGAGTGAAGCGGAGATTCTGGTGGAAAGTTTGAAAAATTATGCTTAATAAATTAATCTTGGCAGCGTTTCCTTCGACCGGTTCGTTTGCTGCCACGCCGAGCAATGCCGTAGTCCGGAGAGAAATATGCACAAAGATTTGCCTATGCGCCTGTAAACACTCACGTGAACGGTTGGTTACTTTTTTGCGCTGAAGACGGGACCAGGCGAGGTCCCGAAGGAACAGTTTCACTCACGCTAATGGTTGATTACTTTTTCGCGCTGAAGATGGGACCAGGGGAGGTCCCGAAAGCTACGCGTTGCAAATAAAGCATTTATGAACGGGTGCCCTGCCGTCCTATGACACGATGAAACCGAAACCCGTTAGGAATCTAATATTCAACATGCGCCTGTAAAGTTAATATTTGCCTTTTTATATATCAACTCGTCATCATGGGGTGAAAATCAAAAAACGCACCGAAGGCACGATTTCCATCGCGGACAGAATTAATAGCACCCAACTGACCAACCAGGGTTTTCGCTTGCCCGCCAAAACTCCAAAGCTCAGGTATGAAATCGCTTGCTGCAACGATTCTTAGCGCGAAACGTCGTTGGCGTGCAGAGCAAACAAAAAAAATTCGGTACTGAAAAATGAATTCACAGTAAACTGCGCTGTTGAAAATATGGCAAATTGCGTGGTTGGACGAAATGCCTATTTGCGCACAGTGCACAGGTAAACTTGAAGCTATAAAAGCTTCACGCACACAAAGAATCAACTATTAGCCTCCGCACAGGCAGTGCTATCACTATGGATATGCTTATTCTTCTTTCCTTTCTGCTTTGCATGCCAAATGCTTTTGCGGTATTTTTGAGAAAAGTAAGTGGAAAATGTGTGACATTTCAAGCCTTATCAGTTGCACGCTTATTTCCAATGGCCAATAGTAATTAGAGAATCTTACATGGATATGTAGCATGAACTAGACAACAGCACGGGCAAAGTCCATTAACCCAAAAAGACATGGTACATTTCTTAGCCGCTGTCAGACGTAGTAGCCACATCAAGGGAATTGGCAGGACCACCTAAAACGTTGAAACTTCCGGAAGTTGATGAAGAAATCAAAAATATATTATGGAGAAATGGTGTGCTAATTGATGGCTTCTATGCAGTTCGAAAAGAAATTTACGAATACAGCAGGACTGCATCGCGTACCAGCGTCGTTTTCAGCGTCGTCACGTCCGTTTGCCATCCATCAATGCCGGTAAGTACTGAACAACGTATCACTACAGGCGTGCTAGCTGCACAAACGAAAAATGGACAATCTTTGCTACAGCAGGCTTAGCCAATGATAAATAATGTCACCGCACATCGTGTAGTGCGCAGAAGCGACGCTAATGTGGCAGTCAATGTCAAACAACGGTCGAACGGTAAAGGGACAATGAAGCTTCGTAGTGGAAGTCAACTTTTATAACCCGCGCCACCCCGTTGAGAAGAAGCAACCCAAAGCGGAGCTCGCGGAACAGACTCGTTCTGGTTTCTTCCTCACGCGCTGAGCATACACGCTTCCTACTTATCAGTTCTCATTATCTACATTTACTAGTAGCATTGGCATAAGATAGTTTCCCATATGGGATTCGAAAAATCACGCGCAACAGAAGAATGCTCAGCGACATTCTGCAAGGAATGAAAATGCTCGTAATCGCATCAAGTATGCAACGATGCGTTGATAGAAGGAAAGTCAATTCGTTCCATAGCATAGGCTACAAGATGCTTATTTCCACGGCTACTTAAGCTTAAAGCTTTCATTCCCTAGCAACGGATGTGCCCATTGAAGGAAAACCATTAATACTTTACTAAGCGCGAAGTATTGAAAGATCTCTTGATTCCTGACGCTGATGGTGAAACCTAATAGTTCTAAAAGCTCCGTTCACCCCCTATGGTTGATTAACGTACATTTGCTCAACAGAAACAACCGTCTCAGAAGCATGAGAACCCATAAGCTCGCTATGAAGTTGTCATCATTGAAAACCCAATAGTTTGCTGCTAAGCAAAACAAATAATCGGCGTATTCAGGAGCCAGTCCTACTGGAGCAGTACTTGGCAATGATTTGATGCCCAGCGCAGCTTCGTAGATACCGCTGACAGAGTAACAAACTGTAGACCGTACAGTTTGATACTGCCAGCTATCCTTGATGATGATTCTATGAATTTATTTTCAGAGAAAAGTAATGACGAGTCAGCTAATTTTCAAATAAGGGCATTGCTCAGTTACGTTGAAAGAGAGCGCTCCTCACAAACGTATGCACGCTACAGGATGCTTAGTGTTTGTGCATTAAGTTGACGACGAATTCAGCTCCCTTAAAATGGACGAACGGAGTAACAGTCAAGAGAAAAGCACTACAATCAGAGTTGACAATGCTCATGCTGTCTGCAGGGGCAGTTCTATTCGATTGATCTAACAGAGCGAACAGTTAATTTTGTTCCAAGTCATGGGCAGTGTGGAAAGTAAGAAGCCAAGTTGCCCTTGGGTGGAACATGAAAAGGGCCAACGGCAAAAGAATTGCATAATAGTCTTATTCACTTTCCCTAGAAAGTAACGTTGGAAGATTTGTACGGCCCTCGATGCCCCAGGCAAGCGATATCAAGAATGTGGATATGCAGAGCGGAAATGCGTGGACAAACAAAAGGAAAACTACGCATGCTACCCTGCAGCCCTTCCACAATGTTGAACCAACAGGCAAGTCTGTTTGTTACTGATGATCCTATTGCCATAGTTAAGTATGCAATACAACGTTAAAGAATGCATAGGGCAACTTAAAAAGACAGTGGTCCTATGCTATTCCATGCGCATTGTGAGTGAAGCTAAATACCAGGGTTATCAGTACGCCAATGGTGCTGCAAACAGACTGGAAGGCTGTGTCATTTTTCTGATCTTACAAGTGAATAACTGGACATACCTCAATGACGAGGTAATTGCAGTACCAGCAGACGTAACAATGGAATGGCTCTCAGCACGACAGGTGCCAGTGTTCATATCATATCAAAAGAAAACAATTCGTCAGGCAATGCTCGCCGAATGAAAGCTTGCATGGAATATCAGATCTCATGTATCCTTGTAATTAGACATCTTATTCTTCAATGGCTTCACAGAATTTCACCCGTTCATTTATATTATTTTACTCATCGTAGTAATATTCATAACTACATATGCCCCTTTTCATTTGCAAGTTGATCTCATTTATAGTCGCTTAGATCATTTTTCGCTGCAAAGGGGTATGCGCAGTACTGAAAGCTACGGTCTGTATTAATGCAATAAAATATGACAAATAAACAGACAAAAGGACGCGAGGATGTTCAAGAAGAAAACCTAAATTTCCCAGTTCACTGCTTCAAAGGAAGACACAAAATGGTAGGAACTAAACTGAGATTAATCAATCACACAGATAATTCAGTATGCCATTTAACTTAGTAAACAAGGAGTACCTAACAGTGAACCTAAGTTAACCAACAGCGAGAAAACACGGTGAATTTATGTTGAAAGGAGAGAATACTTTTTCAGAAGCTGCCGAATCTAATACCAGATGACAGAGATCTGGTAAAGCATCATGACATTATTCCAGAACGGCAGGACGTTATGCTACTTATTGCATTATACCTGCTGGAAGTTGCGACAAAGGAGAAGTGCGCCAAATATTATGAAAAGCTTCAACATGTCCTCAGTGCCAGAGATGTTGGAACAGGATTTGAAGTTCAGTTCGCTATAGCGCCTAGCACATGCGATACAACAAAGAAAGTGAGCATAACATTTCATAGCGCATTGTCTAGAAAAAAAGCACCATCACTAGCATGAGAACCTTCATGTCATGGTCTACCAGCAGTTAAATGGTTCACTACACGTCAGTAGCGTTTTACTGCATGGCAGTAAAACGCCACTGACATTCCCGTGAGAATGTTCACCAAACGTCAGCTATTAGTTTGCAACGAGAAGAAGATCGTTGCTCCTTACGTTAGAGACAGCGCTCCCAACCCATTATGGTAAAATAGAACAGACCATGTCTATCTCTGAAAGCCATTGTCCAGTATTGCTTAACAGATCGAAACTTAAAATCTGAAAAAATTTAGTAGTGAAAAGGATTAATTAATAAGGCCAACATTTAATCCTGAAAATCACAGGATGCTCAACCAATCTCATGCTATATATCAATTTATCCTTCACATTAGCGCTGCGGTCGAGCGCAGAACGAAGTACAAAGTAAGGTCTCCCTGTGACGTAAATGAAATCTTCTTCAGCTGTCCTTGGAAGAGATTTACTCGCCGAAATGTGTGACTCCAAAAGTACACTTCTGGAAGCTATGCAACGGCACGCTTTACAAAATCATCAACTATAAACCACATATTACTTGCCAAGGAACTATCACCAGTGGCAGGCACAAAGACGTAAGTAGAACGAATTGTTTTTACCTGCTTTATAATTATTCTTACCAAACCGAAGTACACTGTCTCAGTGGTTCTTACAAACTCAGATACGGTATACTTAAGTACATGCATGATATACGGTATACTCAGGTTTAATCGCTAAGCATGATTTGCTTGGGGAATGCGTTTGCAAAACAGTCAGCTATTAATAGACTTTCAACTTTAGCAGTGCGCAGCTTAGTGTATCATTCCGCAGGCATTGGTTGCGTAATGAAACTTGCACTTGAATCTGCTACAATTTAGAACTGCTAATATGGCATACAATAGTTCAGCGACTTAATTTTACAAAGACCAAAGACTAGATGCAGCTTAGCCAGATTATACTAACATAACTAATTTTTTACGATCATTTTCTCCAACTCTTGGCATAACTATCAAATATGCGTCATTGTTGAAACCATAACATGCGCACAACAGGGGTATTCACTTGCGCATGTGCCAAGCTTGCTACAAGTACCATAAGTGAACAGATGAAAAAGGGTAATCTTGGGTGTTCCCCAGTTGAGCAAAGAGCATTCCAACATGACGTTCCGGTGAATGAAAAAGCCAACAATGTCTACTTGCGCATAATTTACGCCTCCCATCGCAAACGAAGGACCTCACGTGACCATATGTTCGCTTTCCTAACGTCTGTGCTACCTTTTACGTTCAGACTCGCTTTGTCCTTCAAACAATCGGTTGAACATAAATTTTACTTAAGTGACAAGGAAGTAAACTGGAATTTCTTTCAGATATCTGTTTCACAGAAGGACTTATACATAAGGCATTTGGCTATGGAAAACGCAAAACTAAAAGCCATGCTCCAGAAATTGCTGGAAGAAAGGCGGGTAAAATTTGAAAATCATCTGGCCATGGTAGACTCCGTCTACAAAGCTGTGAAGATTGGAATGACGATGCAGGTTGAATTTTCAATCAAGTCTGACTGCCAAGAGAAGGCAAGGGTAAGTACGCTCTGGGATCATCTCATTTCCAGAACAGTAGAGAAATTTTACCTTCCTGAATTCTTCGAAACTCCACCAAGCAGCAAAACACTGCTGCACATTTAATTCGCAACGCGCTATTCGCTTGCTCACGCTTTTGAACTGAAAGACGTATTTTGCTGGAAATTTTTTTCCCATGGCGCAGCCCTGTAGGTATATACATTAGTCAAGAGGAATCTCAAAATTGTCGGTATAGAAGTGTCTCGTGCAAAGTAGCAAAGCGGTCAGGCACGGGACAAAAATGCGTACTCCGAAGGTTTTGAAGATCTAATCTGATTGAAGAATATGTCAACATGCTAATCTGGAGCTGTTAATAACATTTGGCACTGAACAAGCATAAAAAATCTCCCAACAAGAAGAGGAATCTATGTACCTCGTTTTTATAATTTAGTACCATGACTGCGATAGTGAGTCACATGGAACAAGACGGCTGTGCACCTGTGGCTTTGACTTGGAAAAACAAACGTTCACACAAGTGGAATGCATGCAGTTCTTCACGCCAGATCGTTTAGTGGAAGAAAACATTGAGAAGAGGAAGGTAAGTGGAAATAATCTTTTCAACATTCATAACTTCGCAAGCCAAAGTTGAACTGCCAAAGTTTTGTTGGGTAGATATTGTTTTACTCCTCCTAATGCATCTGACCGTTGAAATTATTGACATACTCAAATCACACTTTGCCCCACTTATCTTTACACTAATAACAATAATAATCTGTTTTGTGATTGCTTCAGGGGTTGTCAGTTGACCTGACTGAAAGTTACATCAAAGAATACTTGTTCGGACCACAATTCAGATGGCATAAACCGTACCTTCCAAGACTGCAAAGCATTGACAACTTTGTTACTTACAAGCCTTATGCTGAAGTGGAATTCACTCTGTCGGTCACGAGGTGCACAAGAAATTCCACGGTAAGTATGACTTCAAATGGCAGAGATTTAAGGATCCGCTTGTGTTCTTTGCGCAGTGGAAATGATGAAAATATTTATAAGTATTGGGACCGAACAAATGAACCAATCAGAACAGGAATGTAGAATAGTATGCTAATTTTCCATTACAGGGTAGTACAGGGTAGTCCTTGAATGGCCGGCTACCGAGGAGTGAATATTAATACAATCGCTGCAAAACTCTGCCATAGCAAACACGGTAATTTTCATAATCGAAAAACTTCGTGTCGTCACCGCGGTTGGTCGATCGGAGGAGCTTACGAACCCACAGCTAGCTGTGGGGGTGACAGATACGCGCTGAGGATTGTTCAAGGATGGGTCTGCGAGCTCTGTATTTGATAATTGGAACTTCATCAACGAAATGGTGTAAGCATAAACGGGTTCACTGTCGATTAAAAGCAGAAGAAAATTTAATTTAATCTGTCTTGAACGCTAACCACAGAGAAGGTAGCTTCGAATTATTATAGTTTCTTCGCATGTTAATGTTTCATTGTTTAGTTTGTTAATTTGCTAAGTATTTTCACCAGTTCCCCTTAAATGGGTTCTTACTGCCGTAAACGATTCTGAAAATAACAAATCATTCACCTTTCAAGAAAACTGAACTGCTGAAACACCGAACAGCATCACGCGACTCAAAATACGCTTCCTTCCCAACTGCGCAGCTCCAATTCACTTACCTCTCTTTAAAAAAACGGTGTTAAGCCATTCCAAAAGGAAAGCAATGCAAAGAACGCATAATTACAAAAATTTGGCGCTATTTTGCCGGAAAGAAGTGATTGCCCATGCTGCCCTAAAGGAATGAACTGGCAATGGAGAAACCAAAATAAGTTCTGATTATTTTTGTGCATTCATTCGCTGATGCTTTTAGGCTTCCGTTGACGACCTGTATTCGAACAAATGCAGAGCATCAACGAAGAAGTCGAAGTACAGCTGCTGTGGAAAATTCAATCACATCGCGGAAACTGCCCATAAGGTGAAATGTGAAAAAGTAAAGGAGCTATCATCCTTGGCTGAATGACAACCGACTGAGTGGACCAAACGTTTCGAGAAACTCAATAAATGATTAACAAATAAATGATTAACAACAATAGCAGCAAAGCAGGCTATCCGCGGTTGGCAATCAAAGTCGTCGATTCATTTTCGCAAATTTTGAGAAGTTCATCTGAGATAAAAAGATAATCTCAAAATAGCTATTTAAAACATGCGCACTGGAGCAACGTTCTGCTAAGCGATACAACGAAGCAACGAGTTATATTATTGGCTTTGTTTTGTCAAATACGCGCCATTCAGTATGCGCTTTTGTGAATAGAGAAAGCTGCAGTTCATCAGAAAAGGGAACGATAAGGGCATCGTCAAAGCGCTAATGAAATGACATGCATTTGCGAAACTCGCTATCATTACGTTGGCCGCAAACGTGTAGACCGTTTAGTAGGCTCCGCGAAAGTAAACGTCGTCCAAATGAGCATTGTCCAGGCCAAAGTGCTGACATAATTTGTAACAGCGTTTTCCCAGCCTAAGCAATTACTCATTGCGGTTTACTTCAAAAATTTTCTTCTTGATCTTTACGGTTAGCATCCTGTTCACTTCTTATTCGAACAAACTGAATAATTCTGACTTAGTTTTCAGAGCTATCCCTCTGCGTCTTCAGCGTTGTGATGTAAGCTGATGTTTCTGTTATGGACCTGTTCAGAACTTTCGAATTTAGGGCATTTTGTTCTTTGGAATAAGCTCGACCATATATCGCTTACAAGCAGCTCTTTCTCTTTGCTTAAACAATTGCTATGCCGTATGTATAGTGCTTCTTTGAATACTTTGCCCATATGATGGCTTCCTATGCGTAACCTGATTGCATTAAACTCCTGTCTGCATTGGACAGCATGCTCTACTACTGCCGAAGCTTGAATTAACTTTTCCATTACTATCCGCGCATCTTATTTTGGGGGTCTACCTGTTCCTCGAATAATACCATTATTTTGTATTCTTCTTCTACATTCTTATACCTCGTAGTGTCTAAGAGGTGTTCATTAAATCTGTCTATCAGCGTAGGTCCAGTTTCACCCATATAGTTGGACGAGCAACTGTAACAGACGCCCATCTGACCTTTCGTCAATAACTCTTTGCTTGTCGCGTCTTAATATGACTCTGAGATTTGATGACGATTTGAATAATACCCGGCAACCTAAGTTCATCGCTAAACTTGTAGTCTTGTCACCTAAACCGTAGTAGATATGGACGGAAATGTCCACTGTTTGTATGGCTTGATTGACTCCCCCTGTCTTTTCAAACAGCATCCTTCTTACGATAAAACTAACCATTATAACACAAAATCTTTCTTATATTCTCTAGTTCATTTTCCATGCGATAGTCATCGTAGAGATCTATAGCTCTTTCCACCATGACCTTAGCAATATCAGTAAACACTGATCTAGGATGGAGGGAGGTATAGTGCAGGTATAGATCTGGGCATGTAGGTTTTCTACATAACGTAGTTTTGAACTGGTCGTTGGCTCTAATGATTCTTACTAGAAGGAAGGAGAATTTAATTGATATTTTCCATTTCCATTGTGAATGCAATGACACCTAGAAACAGGCTGCTAAAATGGTCCAGGAAGTCCGTTTCTTTTCCCTTTTTCACAACGGCGAAAATGTCATCGACGTATCTTTTAAAATGCTTTGGACAACAGCCTGGATTTGCAGTGTTGAGGAAAATTTGTTCTAAATTTCCATAAATATTTCAGCCAAAACTGGCGATAAGGAACTTCGCATTGGAATGTCTTTCGACTGTCGGAAGAACTGCCTCGGAATTCGAAATAGTTATCCCGTTGCGGATAGAATTTAACTAATTCCATAATGTGGAAAGGGATTAATTTTGTTTGCTCACATATAGTGAGCAGTCTCCTTCCAGTAAACCCATCAATATCTCGAAAAGTTGCTCTAAAGGTATGCTGGCGAAGAGTTCATTAACGTTATAGCTGACCATGAAGTCCTTCTCCCCTGTATTTATGCTTTCGAGTTCCATGCGGAATCGATTGGAATTGCTAACGTAGGAAAGACGTTTCCATGTTAGAGGTTGGATAAGACTTCCCAAGAAAGGACTTATTCTAGATGTGATACTGTTCGCACTCGATATCACAGGTCTAAACGGTACCCTTTCTTTGTGAATTTAGGGTAAACAATAAAGTTCAGGATACGCGATATTGTTGAAAATCGGATTCATCGTAACGGTGTATGTATACATGACAAGAATGTTAATACGACTGTCACCGTTTGTTGACATTTTAATTTATTTCCTCCGGAGCTTTCGGGGTAGCTCACACCCCATCATCAGCGGCTACTGAATGATCGACAACCTAATAGGAGTATGGCGTGGTAACTGTGGTGTAAAGTTTGTTTTAAACCGAAAAAAGACCTTTGTTTTAACGTATGTCTTCTCGTGTTTAACCTCTCTGTCTATCTTTTGTCTCCTATGAACCCAATTCCGTATCTTCCGAGGTCACTGACTTGGTTCGTTTCTTAAGGTTTCCTGGGACCCATCGTGTCGCACCTGACAACATGAGGAGCGTTGTATTATGTCTGACCATATCAGGCTAACTTCTATTCCCTTGTCCCAGTTGCATATGTCATTGTTTCTAATAAATAGTGCTTCTTTGATCCTCCTAAGTTTGAAACATTGTTCATTGCAAAGAACCACCGCCTGTAAGGTGCCGGTGCAATGTACTGCGTGTTCCACAACTGCAGAGGCTTTGATCGCTTGTTCCATCACCTTTCTCGGTTCCAAGGTTTGCCTTCGGCCCCTGCCTTGAACATTTGTGCTTCCATTTTCTCTGGTTTTTGCATTGTTGTATCGATTCAAACATAAAATATGCTCCTTGAATCTATGGTACAGGCTATTGCCCGTCTCCCCTACATACAACCCAGCGCAGTCGCATTTGATAGCGTATACCACCCCCTGTCGTTCCATTTCGGGAACCTTGGTCTTATCATTCCTGAGCAACGACCTGAGGCTTGTTGAACTTTTGAAGTATACTTTGAATCCTAACGATCGTCCCAAACGTTGTATTCTTTCCCCAATACCCTCATAGTATGGGATTGTCATTGTGATCCTGTCTTGAGAAGTATTTTCAGTATCCTCTCTACTGTGTGGCCGTTTGTCAATTATGGAAGAAATTAATGTTCGGGGATATCCATTACTCGAAAGAGTGTCCACTATATGTTGCAGTTCATCTTGTATGAACTCTTGGTCACACACAAACCTGGCTCTGTCTACCATCCCTTTGATTATACCACGAAATACCGAACGGGGATGGTGAGATGAGAAATGTAGGTATCTCTCCGAGTTAGAAGGCTTTCTATAAACTGTTGTTTGTACATAATCTTCATGTCTGATAACTGATATGTCCAAAAACGGAAGTGATTGGTTGGATTGTCTCTCGATTGTAAAAATGATCTGTCCCGGGAATAAGTTGCTGAGATATTCTAGACATTTTTCCTCGTTCCCTTGTGTTATGACTACGAATATATCATCAACATAGCGTTTAAAAAACCGTGGTTGAGACTGGGGTCAATGTTGGAGAAAGCCTTTTCCTCCAGGTCCTCCATAAAAATCTCAGCCATGACGGGAGATAGACTGCTACCCATTGGTGCGCCATTTTTCTGTTGGAAGTACCTTCCTTGGAAGTGAAAGTAGTTGGCCTCCATCATGCTGAAGGCTGTTAGCCTTCTGATGTGGTATGGATTTAATTTTGTCCTGTTTGTAAGTTCTGCATCATTGTATAGTAGCTGTTCAAGCCGTTCTAGGGTATACTCCATTGGAATGCTCGTGAACAAGTCCTTAACAAACTTTAAACCACAGTTACCACACCATACTCCTATTAGGTTGTCGATCATTCAGTAGCCGCTGATGACGGGGTGTGAGCTACCCCGAAAGCTCCGGAAGAAATAAATTAAAAAGTCAACAAACGGTGACAGTCGTATTAACATTCTTGACAGATACGCGATATTGCTAGTGAAATGTATCCAGCGTGCCATTTGTAATAGCTTGTCCTCCGTGGCTTGCTCTCCGAATCTAGAGATGTAACTGAATAAGCTCTAATCTGATTGAGCAGGTAGGATCGCCGCTGAGAGATATGTAAGAATCATATATGGACGAGGTTAATCCAAAGAACAAAGTGCAGTATACTCGGAAGTTCTGAAGGGGTCCACAACAGAAATATCAGCCTATATCACGACGCTGAAGACGGAGCGGGATAGCTCCGAAAGCTCTGTCACAATTATTCGATTCGTTCGAATAAAAGGTGAGTATATACCGCAAACATCAAGAAGAAAATGAGGATAAATCCTATTACAAAACCTATATTTGCTTACTTTAAAACTATTCATATTTCGGCTGTCACAGTGATGTTCGCAAAAACAATGGATTGCAATTTTCAATGCATGTTCGTACGGAGCTAAAGATGACATCCAAAAACAGACTTGTTATCGTTGAGCGAAGTTTCATACTGCTTCGCGCTGCTTTTGGCTAATGTCAAAGACGAATCCTGATGCGCTTGCTTTTTGGTGCGATTTGGGCAGCCTGGATTTAGAACTGCGCCAAACTACCACCCCGAGTTTAAACAAATCCGTTCATTGTACTTGCTGTTACTTTAAAACGAATCACTTTATATAGAGACTTGTTCACAATATTCTGCAGTTAGTCTCAGTTTGCTTACTTACGGTACTGCAGGCGATATAATGGATCCACAGAACACACGCGAAGTAAACTATTTAGTAAAGGCTTCCTATGTTGGACCGGTACTTGACCATTATTTGAATTGCAGACGGAGGGAAAAGAGGCTAGCAATCAGTTGGAACTGACGGCTGCATCTCCACAGAATCATGTTGGTGCAGCTAGTAGAGTGGGTAGCGACAAGGTGAAAAACGGTGACAACCAGGAGCAATCGTCCGAGCTTGCTTCGTCAGAACAAGACGAAGATTACGTGGAGTTGCAGGCATGTAAATCATCCAAACGCTGCAGTCAGACTATTCTATACGAAAAGTATTAACAAAGGGGTTTTCAGAATTTGGGTGACTACAAGTTCAGCTCATGGGGTAACCGAGAATCGGACAATTTTTGCATCTGCGACAGTTTGGAAATCGAATCAAATTCGTCCATCACAACAGAACTTGATAGTGGTGAATTGGCGACAGGCACAGACGACGAAAATGATGGACTGAACCACAGGGGCTCTCATGCAACGGTCCGGTCCCATTATTTATGCTTCCATGATCAAAAAGTAAATTTACCTATTAGGACTCGCCGCAAGACGACAAGCGTGAATATAACCATATGGCAAAGAACAGAAATAATAATAACTTAGAAAATGTCAAATCACGAGGACAAGAGGAAGCCGAAGCGGTGGAATGCTTCGAGAACGACGAGTGGGAATATTCGGTTACCGTCAGCTGTAGTTCTGGAGAATCGGAAAGCAATGAATGGTGAGGAAATTGAACCCGCGTAAATTCCATATAGACGACGGCTTATCTCATTCAGCTGAAATTCCTGTTGGCATTTCGCATTCCCAGCGTAAAATAGCGGAAACGTTACATCATACTTCGTCTTCGTGAACTATCTGTAAGGATGAAGCGTAAGTATGATGTACGGTAAAGCACTTTGCCTTTGAGGTGGTTTTCCCCCGTTGGCTTAACGGAGCAAAGCTGCCTAGCAAAACTGAAAGCTAATATTAATAGTACTCAAATGACCCGTTTCCAAATGCTGACACTTGGCTTTTATACTGTGAGTGCACTGAATGACAATAAAATGTATTAACACGAATTAGCGGTTCTTAAATGTATTAACACGAAAGCTTCGCGATATCAATAAAGATACATTCGTACTACGGGTTATTCTGCCGTACCTGTATACAATGAAACCAAAACCCGTTAAAAATCCTTTATTCAATTACATTAGAAGTGCACACGGCGCACAAGCCTTACGTTGGTCAAGGGAGCTGGAGGTTGCTAGAATTGAGCTTGAATGGAACACCAAGAAGCTTCATTTTTTGTTGGGATGCAGAGATTTGGGCATCCTTCCGAATTCATTCAGATTGAAAACAGCTCAGAGGATGCACTGGAGAACGGACAAAATACTGAGAGAAGCTGGTTTCTCCCTACTCAGGAATACCATAAGACAAAGACGGAAACGGATCGCTGGTCTTATGGAATACGTTGGAAAGGTGAAAGAGTGTTTGGGAAAGGTTTGGAAGAAGATCTACTTGAACTTCTAGTTAGACATGTTGAGTCATCTGTGTTCCTTCGTACGCAGAAGGAACATGACATTTTGGAAAAAAAATTCAACCGACTGATCTGCTCAAAATCTTGGGAATTCTGTACTAAGGTTAGGAGAATAGACACGTGTGATATACCAAACCTGGAGAAGATAGTTGTAAACCTAAGTTCCAGAAACCTTACCCTGGAGGAGAAAAAAGTTCTTGCCAAAGGGCTAAATTTCGTTCCCACGCCTCCAAAGGTTAAGTATCTGGACCTAATTAGTAGGGTAGAGAATGGGATTAGGAATGATGAAAGGCTGATATCTGATACATTAAGGTCCCTACTAGCAAACTACATTACACAACGGAAATATCGCCCGGCTTTGAATCTTACACAGGTTGAAAAGCGCGTCATTATGGATTTGAAATGAGATGAATCCATCATGATCACGAAAGCTGATAAGGGCAATGTAGTGGTCATCCTAGATAGGGAGTCTTACAACAAAAAAGTGAAGGATATTTTGGATACCGATGCGTATACACCGTTAAAGAAAGACCCGACGGATGAGGTGAGGAAACATCTCATCTCGGTTTTGTCGAGGTTTTATGAGGAAACCAAAGAAGTGATGGTATTCCGGCTTTCCCGTTTTTTGGATGGTACCTGTAATAAACTGCAAAAGCCCTACCAGCGGATGGATGGGCGATTATTAGAAATATCACAGGTAAGAACGCTTATCGTATCGTAGCTTTCGGAACGCCCTGGTTCCGTCGTCAGCGATGCTGAAAGGAACCGTGTAACCAGGGACGTGAAAGGAACCGTGTAACCCTTTCAACATCGCTGACGACGGAACCAGGGCGTTCCGAAAGCTACGATACGATAAGCGTTCTTACCTGTGATATTTCTAATGATCGCCCATCCATCCGCTGGTAGGGCATTTGCAGTTTATTACAGGTACCATCAAAAAAAACGGGAAAGCCGGAATACCATCACGTTGAAAAAACATGAAACCCGTTACAAAACACCCGATTTTCGAAACCAAAGAAGAGAAGATTTCTGGTTTTATTAAGAAACTTAAATACACCATAAACTTTTCGCCTCCGGAAATGTTTTGCTTACCAAAAATTCACAACGATGGAGTTCCTCTTAGACCGATAATAGCAAGTGGTCGAGGGGTCGTTAAAGAACTCTGCAGGTTCTTAGCGAAAGTATTGCGCCCACTTACTGGGTCACATCCTTCTCACACGGATAACTCTTCCTCATTTGTGAAAGAAGTGATGAGGGCAGAACTCTGAACCGATGACATCCTAGTGAGCTGTGATGTCAAAGACCTGTTCACCAGTGTACCTTTGGGGTACACTTACGATATCATTCTTGAGTCTTTATCCAAGGACGAAAATTTATAACAAAGAACTAAACTCAACCCGTTCCATTTGACACAACTGGTCAAGTTCTGTTTGGAGGAAGAAAATTACTTCCATTGGAATGGTTGTTATTTTTCACAAAAGAAGGGAGCGCCCGTGGGTAGCCCGCTATCCCCAGTTGTGGCAGAAATGTTCACGGAACATTTAGAGGATATTGCATTCCCGGACGGTTTTTCTGTTTTTGGTGTGAAGATGTTTAAGCGTTATGTGGATGACATTTTTGTCATAATCGAAGAGGGCAACGAAGTAGCCCTTCTTGAACATTTGAATGTTCTTTTTCCTGGTAAAGTCATTTTTACAATGGAAAGAGGAGAAGAAAAAGGAAAGCTAGCTTTTTTGGACTCCTTAGTCATAAGGGATAAAGGACATATCAAAACCAAGGTGTTTAGGAAAGCAACCAATTCAGAGGTATTTGAATTTCTTTTCAAACCACCCGCTGAATGTATTAATAAAAAAGGGGATTATTACGGGAATGGTCGACAGAGCGTATTTTCTTTGCCATGGTGATGACTTGAAAGATGAAATCAAGCATATAAGTCAGACTTTACTTCGAAATGGTTATCCAAAAAAGTTTGTTGAAACCACTATCAGTGAAAGGTTGCTAAAACTGAGGAACATTGATTTGAACAAAAGGCAGGCTAGGGAAACGCCATTGAAAATGATTTGCATACCCTGCTATCCGGGTTTGGGAGAAGGAATTGGGAAGATTGCCAGGAGTATTGGTTACACGGTTGCTTTCAAAAGCCTACCTAACCTTATGTCTATTTTACGTTCTGACATGGTCAGAATCCAGTCTGATAAACAACCAGGTGTAGTGTATAGTATAAATTGCGTTTGCGGAACTAAATACTTTGGTGAAACAGGACACACGTTACCACATAGACTGAATGAACACAAAATGGCTGTGACAAGGTACAAAAATGCCGAGAAAAGGTTGAGAGGTGAAGTCGTGGAATCAAGGGGGAGGCCACAGGTGAAGGATCCAGGCGATGTCATGAAAGAAGCTGTGAATGCCTCGGCTCGGATGGAACATTCTGTGGACTGCCCGCTAGCCCTTAACCATACTAGTTGTTCGATTTTGGAACATGAACAAGATTATAAGATTAGAAAAATCAAGGAGGCTTTTTACATCCGGCACAACATCTGCATTAACAAAGATGAAGGGGCTGGAGTCAGTAATATTTGGTCCTTTGTGGTGTTCAAGACGAGTTGTGCCTTCGTTTGGCCAACCACACCGGAAGAAACAACAAACTTATGTTAATGGTTCTTGGGCCCTATGGTGGATCTTCAAGGAAAGAGTGGATCCCAAACTTGATGCATTGGTGGAGTATCTGTTTAAATTATTGGAGGAGCACCAATTTTAAAGTATTGAATTGTGAAACTTTAAGAAAACAGCATCTACAATATACGTTGATTATCTCCCTTCCATTAGCCACCTTGGAGTTTACAGAAAGGTTGCTTTTCATTCTGCGCTGATGACGGGGCCAAGACAGGTCCCGAAAGCTTCGCGATATCAAAAAAGATACATTCGTACTACGGCTTATTCTGCCATACCTGTATACAACGAATTAGCGGTTCCTAACAATCGGTGAGCACCGTCCTTTGATTTGACATTACCGATTTCCAAAGTGATTATTGTTGAGTACATTGCACGGCTAAGAGCAAATTAATTGCACACAGTTTTCCCCTTTCCTGTCATTCACAAGCTTTGAGTCCATTTTTCAAGCCAAACGTGGTCAGTAAAGTCAGCATTGTTTACGAATTGATATGTCCACTTTGCATTGACGTTATCTTCTTTAAAAAAAACTTTTACGCACAACTGCATGCACTCCGACTGTTCAACGGACACAATTGCATTCGTAGACAAACATTTTCACAAAAACGCTGCTTCTTAGAAATTGGGCATCGTCTTTAAGACGAAATTGTCATGTTACAAATCTTACTTTCGTTACGGCGGAAAAATGAAGACAATGTGCGCGCTAGTGCAAAGCTCATGATTTCTGCAGCCGAGAGCTGCAAGCGTCCGGAGTTAAAGTGCAACGAATAGAGCATCTACCATCACTCTGCTGCTATTTGTTGGGTTTGTCATTGCAAACTGTTGCAAACCGAACACGTGGTTGTTTGTTTGGATGAAGCAATGGACTGCTGCGATTCGCTAACCCGTTGGAACTTCAATTAATGAACAGGACATTCTTACTACCTCGAAGTTCAACGGAACGTACTGCAGTGCCATTTGCCATGAGATAAAAATTGGCACGAATTCCAAGGTCGTACAGTCGTTTTGCCATAATAGAAGGGACCATCGATTGGGAAAACTGACAGTTGCGTTTGCGCATATTTTTAAATAAACGCATACACAGACTGTGCATTAACAAAGCGATCTTCGTATTATTGCTACTTTGATGTTTAACTTTGATACGATTCCCACAGTTTCAACGAAAACTTTTTCTGATGCCGTGGCTTTCGAGACTGCTCAGGCCGCGTCTTCAACGGAAATGCACTATATTCGACTGCTGGCATGAGCAGTCTCGAAAGCTAAGTTATCAGAAAACGTTTTCAATAAAACGGTGAAAGTCACATTAAAGTTACCATGCTTAAGTTCACCGTTACTAAGCACTCTACTTTTATAATACTTTGCCGTGTATGCAAATTCTCTATTTTTCCAAGGCAGATTATTGTGTGAAAACGGCAGAATACCCCTTCATCAATGTTTTACTCCAATAGCGTAGCTTTTGGGACCTCTCTTGGTCCCGTCTTCAGCGCAAATTTAGGACTCAGCGTATCACGCGAGTATAACAGTCACTGACTGTTATACTCGCGTGATACGCTGAGTCCAAAATTTGCGCTGAAGACGGGACCAAGAGAAATCCCGAAAGCTACGCTATTGAAGTAAAACATTGATGAACGGGTATTCTGCTGTTTTCACACAATATGAAACTGAAACCCGTGAGAAATCCAATATTCAAAGGCAGATTATTGGGCATTGGTTGTAGAGCTAATTAATGCTCAAACATTAACCACTGCGTAGAGAAAGTAGCTCCTGAAATCCTTAAGCCTTCGCGCTGGAAATTAACTTAGCAGGAATGAACGAATCGAGAAATCAGAAAAAATTGTACCCGCTGCTGAAAGCCACGTTAATGGAAAAGATGTTTATTTCCAAACGAGAAAACTGTGGCGCGCGGTGGCCAGGAAAGCGTCAGTTTCAGGCTAACCTAGGCCCGTCTTCAGCACGTTCTGTGCTGTTGCCCCCCCCCCCTAGGTTTAGCTTTCAGGGAGAGTCCCTCCGCTCAGCCGAACCACAGTAGAGCCCGTCAAATCAAATCCAGATCTCTTGAGGCAAAGTTTAAAGCAAATCACACAAATAACTGGAGGCCGCGCGGAATCACTATTTCGACGCTGATGCCGAAAAATGAGACGTTTTCGAAAGCTCCGTCACCTACATTAGTCAGTCATGGGTTCCACTGCCGTGTTTTATCAATAAAAAATATTTGTTTACTTCTCCTCTTCTTTACGTGTCGCCTGTGCATAAAGAGAAAGTTTTATTGGTAACTTACCCAAAACGACGTAGCTTTCGGGAGAAACGACTCCCGTCTTCAGCGTCAAATGAACCTGAAAATGAATGCAGGTTCATTTGACCGTCAATGTCAAATGAACCAATGAAATGAACCGTCAATGTCAAATGAATGCAGGTTCATTTGGCGCTGAAGACGGGAGTCGTTTCTCCCGAAAGCTACGTCGTTTTGGGTAAGTTCCCAATAAAACTTTCTCTTTATGCACAGGCGGCACGTAAAGAAGAGGAGAAGTAAACATGAGACGCGAGCCTGTACGAAGCCACATCTTTCAGAAAATAAAAAATATGTTGCATAGCGTATTAATAGTTGAAAATAAATGGTTACTTAAGGGGCACGTGCAATTCACTTTCATTTTCATTGTACGGCCAGTCAGGTTAGTTGTTGGCCCATCATGTCCCGTCGTCGGCTTATTATTAATCGAAAAGAAATAACGAGAAACGACACACCGTAATAAAGGAAGTGTCGCTGTCATTCCAGAGCAACGAAAAGAGATCAACCGCGGCGCTACACTTCCGCGTGCTACGATCGTTTGGCGTAAATGAAATCTCATTTAAACTAAAGTGGAACGTGAAAATTAGTGTCAAGCAGAACTTAAAGCGCTCACGTGGTCACACTTAAAGCCGCCATCTCCTCTCGCAAAGGGGAACAAACAAGCAAACCGTACGCACTGCTTTCATTTAGCTCATCACAATAAGTGACGCAAGGAAGTAGACGGAATTTCACGGAAGCTGGCTAATCTGCTTCCCTGAGATAACTACATCGGCATTCGAAGTCGCATGACAGCATATCTATAAAGCATTTCCTTCACGGTAAACCGGCGCAGCAACGCAGTCGAAGGCATGCCAACCTGGCGCCTTTATGGTCGTTTCAGCAGGATGGCCGTCAAGGGTGCAATCACCATTCTTTGCCTGCTGCACTTGGCTTTGACGTGGGATGCGCCCAATGGAAAAGCGCAATTATTCAATGAGCAAACGGACGTTTGCCCTTTCGAAATAAAAGAGTCTGAAAACTTGGGCATCCGCCATTACGGCTTGAGTTATTACGTCGGGATAAACGAGTTTTCCAGGTCTAAGAAGCGAGACATCTGCTATGCCATATTTAACAAGACCCAGTTGGACCAATTTAACAATTCCACACAAGAAGACGACATGTTGCGCATTGAGAAATTTTGTAAAGCGAATTTTCACAAAGCACGGGTTGGGCAAACGTCTCTGTGGGCGAGATTGCCCGTAAATCAGTTCCGCAATGTTGCTAACCAACTTTCTAGATGGAACCCCAACGTGAGTCATTATCGCTTTTACGATGGTGTACAATTGCAGACCAGAATTCCGGAAATTCTAAACAAACAGGCCAGTTTTGAACTACCTTCGCGTCGAACAGACCGTTTGTTTCTAACTGATAAACATTACGAAGAAAATCTTACATATGAGCTGGGTTTCCTATCCAGAAGATCGTTTCATGGCATTGGTGATTGGCAATACGAAGTGCTCCAATTCGGCTTCTACGACAGCATTCCCGTATTGTATTCCGATTTCTTTTTAAGCGATGATTACTCTAAATATTTGGCAAATAGGACATTCCACATGTATTTACCGTGGTGCCGCGATGTAATTTTCAATGCGAAAAGTAGTACTATCAGTTTGGACAAAGAATTTTACACCTGCAATAAGCAGCAAAAATGGGAATGGTTCACGTGCACTTTCCCGCCGTATAAACATTGTTACGACAAAAGAATTAGCAGATGCAGCTGGAACAAAAACATGTCCGCATGCATGGAATTCGCCTACGAACGCATGCAGGAAAGGGACCCTCCCTACGGTCGTGAATGCGAGCCGCGCGATTATGGAGAACCTTGCGAAGTATGCGAGACTTGCGATACAAATCCGTGGGGACCCTGGAGCGCATGGTCGGTCAGCTGCGGCAACGCGACCAGGTCGAGACTACGACCACCCGACGGATTGCCCAACTTGGATTGCAAAGCATCAGAACTTGACTGCTGCGAAATGGTGCAAAAACAATATATACCTTGCACTGCGCGGCAGGATAATCGGTTAACTGGGGAAATGAACAGACAGAAAAATCCGGTGGTCTACTTTCTGCTCATTCCCGCCACATTTGCATTGATAATCTGCTTGGCGACTCTTTACATTGTGTTCAAGGCGCGACGATTCGTGGTAAGCACCCACCTCATAGTTAAACAACCAAGATGATTAACATCTTAATAATCTCGGGATTGATGACTAATAATATTCCTAAAATCAGTTTTTAAATAACGCTTGCGTGGTCGACCATTCTAAGCGTGAGCAGAACGGACGGTTTGGCCTCGTTAAAGCACCCTTTTCATTGATACTGAAAGTCGGGAGAACAGCAACACGCACCATGCTGCGAACAACGCTGCTTAACCTAATCCGACATTTCAAGACAGCAACAGCATGAGCGTTGTACCGCGGGATACCGATAAACCAGCTCTTGACAGATCGAAGTTCCGAAAGTTTAATTATGCTGTCTGAGAAGATGTTCTGGCGCCGTGATAGCACATTTTTGCAATGGCATTTATTGCGTCTCCGATTTTATGGTGTCTGTCCGGTTCGTTAAGATTTTCGAGCAAACCTGCAGCTTCCGGGGCTGCTCAGTCCCCGTCCTCAACAAAACAATAAACCAACTACTTGCATGATGGAATTCATTGGCACTCCTCGTCATCATTATCATCATCATCATCATCATCGATTGCCGTAACTTTCTATCATACAAATAGTAGGCTTAGGGAGGGGGCAAGCTTTGGGCTTCATAAGTTGTATAAGCGAACGATGCCGGCCGTTATAAAATCAGAGACGCATTGCAATCATGCCGCTACGAAGTGTCCAATTTTCAGATGGCATTTATTAATACAGGAAGAAAAATATGAAAAGACGCTTAAGGCTTATCCTAATCTCAGAGACTCTTAAGGTTTGAGCACGTTATCACTTTGAATTGTCGACCTCTGAGCGCATTACCAGCAATGCGCATTCAACATTTGTACTAGAAAAATCATGTATCCATAAGGTTTACTGCCAGTCGGAAACGAATGGAAGCTTCGCTGGGGGGGGGGCGCTGATGCTTCGAAGAAGTTGAATGGAATTTCAATTTCACACTGCTGCAACGGAACGTCTTTCACGCATGCACTGATTTTTAGCCGGGAAAGGAAACGGCGTTTACGCCAATGTCGGCAAAGAGGGAAGAGAGGGCGGCTGATCGGGGCGAACGACCGCGAAAGTTGTCGTCCGTGTAGAGGACCAGACGAGTTGTCCACTTTCCGAAGCTGCAAGGGCTTGATGATGCACTTCTCGATTGCCGAGAATCAGAAGAATAAAATATATTACAAGCTCCATCTTCGCAAGCTTTGGAAGAGTCAAAGATGCACCTACGTAGGACAGGCCGCCATTGCGAGCGCCGTAGTCGCCGTACATACAATTGTCGCCCACAAGTCACACTTTAGGTTTTCATGAACTGGCTGAACTTAATCGTCACCTCTGATGATTCAACAATATTTACCCGTAAGTTTTCCTCCGAACTTCGCTTGTCACTGTTTCGCGTAAACGCGGGTAGGATGCAGTCATAAGCGATGTGATTGAACCTGCTGGCTAAGCAGCCTCACATACGTATTATTGCCAGGTTAACTGATTATCCTGATTTTGAACATGTCAATGCAAATTAGTTCAATTGGGCATTCCAAAAATTGAAAAGGCTACTTCGTACGCGAATCCTGACTTGCGTTTCTGTGGACAAGTGTCTCCTCGCGAGGTTACAAATGAACAGCTTGGAACAGTGACTCCCGACGGGGGCCCTGGGGTGTCCTGAAGTGGCACAGGGAGGCCCTGGAAGGCGAGCAGTCACTGAGCGCTAGGAAGTTCAAAAGGGTAAAAGCGGATACAATTTCGGTGATTTCATGCAGGACGCGAAACAAGCAATGTTTCCGTTCATCTGAGCGTTCATGTAGCTGCTAACTTGTCAGGAGCAATGGACTTCTCTATTTGGGGTACTTTGTGACAACGCTTCCGTCAAATTTTGTTTCCTTGTTTCTCTTTCCAAAAGTCAGAACCTGATTCCACCTTACTCAAATTTGTCAAGCACTATGATTGACCAACGCCTTTAGTCCGGAAGTAAGCACTTCATGTAGGAATTCGCTTGTGCTTGAAGAATTGTTAAACGACCATGTCCTGTAGTTTGGCATTCGACTGGGCAACCCCCAATGGTGACAAGTTCAATGTTTCGTTCTGCGCTAAATGGTTCTGCTGACCATTGCACAAATACCTATTCAAGCAAGTTTACTATGAAGCCACTCCCAAGAACCACAAAAACCTGTAGGGAATCTAGTGGGACAATAAGGACGGTTATAAAGAGTTGGTGTGGGCCCGGGTTGATTGTCAGCAATGAAAGGGGTCCCTGGCGCCAACAAGGTTGAGAAACACTGGCTTAGAACGACGTTACATGCTGCAACGAGCATGCCAGTATTACGCAGCTGCCGTCTATTCGTCATGTCTGCCTGCTACTATCCGCAATGCTTTTTTCACAATGTCGTAAGTCTGATAATGTTTGTACGACTAGCACCGTTTGTCACATTTAACTATCAAACAACCGTCAGAGCTTTCGGCGTCGCGCACACCCCGTCTTCAGCGACTAATGAGCAATCAACGATCTGTTGATGAAACGTGATGGTGGATTTTAAAATGTGTCATAAATAGGACATGCGTGGTTTAAGATATGTTGTTCCCTTTTTTGTTCCATGCTTAAAGTCGTGGATGATGGAGAATACGGTTGGATAGTATGTAGCAATGCGTGTCACAGAAGCATAGGATCAAGCGTGCGATCCTTGCACGTACAAATAAGACAAGATCCTGATGTACTACTCAGAAAGTTTTGGGAGCTGGAAGCCTTGGGCATCCAGGATGCAGAGACAATGCAGAAATGCCAGCCAACAAAAACAATGAATCACTACGCAGAAACTGTAACATTTGATGGCGAACGGTACGCCGTCCGATTACCATGGAAAAAAGAAAACAAACTCCCAAATAATCATGATCAAGCGAAACAGAGACTGTTTCATATTGAAAGAAGACTTAACAGCTCGGAACAAAGGTCGGCTTACTTAGAAGCCATGGATGCCTACTTATCCAACGGTTGGGTTGAAGAGTAGTGTGCAAGTAAACATTACGATACAGTCCACTTATCTAGTGACAGTTGGACACAACAATGCACTACATTATTCTACATTATTATTAATTCCAGTGTGCTCGTTCACCTTGTTCTTTGCTATATTGAAATCTGCCACTATGCTGGCGTCAGCACCGTTGGATTGCGTTCCTGCAGCAAGTGCTTCTTGGTTTCTTCTTTTCTGAGCAATCACCTCTGCTCCAACGGCAGCATTGTCCCTGTCCGCTGTTGCCTCCGTCTTCCTGCGTTTGGTCATCCCCTCCAAGGTTGCACTCCCTTCTTTGTCTTGAATTTGCCCATCTGCTTTCTTCTTTTCCAGCTTCCGGTCCTCTAAGCTCGCTCCCGGTTGTTCTTCTTTAGTTGAGCTTCCGGCTTCTTTCGTTTTGCTGCTTCGCTGTCGGTTGGAGGAATAAGGGATTTCTGTTTGATAATTGCTGCAGGTCCCGCCAAGGAATCACCTAGTATATTGTCGCCAACAGCTCGTGACTGCATGTCGGCACCGTATGCTTCTTTTCTCTGCTTAGTATATTTCTTTCTTTGCTTAGTTTGTTTGCGATAACATGCACGCTGAATATGGCCGATGCGTCGACAGTACGAGCACGTAGTATTTTTGAAACGACATTGTCTGCTGTCGTGACCAGTTTCCCGGCATCGTGGACAAACATAGTCGTCTATTTGACGAGCGCTGGCGGGCTGACTGGCTTGTAGACGCGCACCGATGTTTATACGATCAATCGGAATTTCTGCTGAGTGTGCACCGCGAAGAGAATCGACGTCTCTACGTGCCGTTTCGTATGCCTGAGCCAAGGTCCACGCTGATACGATATCAAGATGCTTCTCGGCGAATAGACGACGCTGTAGCGTTTCATCACGCAACCCGCAGACTAGCCTGTCTCGTAGCATATTGTCTAATTCCAAAAAATTGCACTTCGAACTGAGGCGGCGTAAACCAGCCATGAAATCGGCTACAGTCTCACCTTCCTGTTGTACGCGCGAGTGGAAACGAAACCGGTGAACAATCTCATTCGACGCGGGGCAAAAGTGTGTTCTTAGTTTCTCCGTCAACTGCGAGTATGAACAATTTTTCAGGGCTTGGGGCTGGACTAGCGACCGTAAGAGGTCAAAGGTCCGTTCACATACCGCACTAAGTAACAACGCGCGCTTCTGCTCCTCCTCCGATACACCATGAGCAGTAAGAAAAAATTCTAACCGTTCTTCAAAGGTGGTCCAGCCATCTGGTAGATCCGCGCTGAACTGAGGAGGTCGCAGAGCCGGAATTGACTGGTCGGGAGAATGCTGAGAAGATCTCACCCTTGTCGCCAGTGTTGAGTCCGCCGAGTAAGCAACTTTTACTGTCTATGTCCACATCAATACCGTATGACCTATCGTGAGTGAGTGCAGGTTCTCTCTCGTACACTAGACCTGGTTCTCATTCCTTGCAGCCCTATGGTTCACTCACTGACGACCTTTAGGCGAAATGACAATGCCGCTAGCCGCTGGTCCATCCTGGGAATTGCTGAATCGGCTTTGCTCCCTATATATACCCTATATATATATATATATATATATATATATATATATACCCTTCGGCCAAAACAACAGGCCTCCTTTTCGCTGACGACGGGACTAGAGCGTCCCGAAAGCTTCGAACAATCGTGCGTTACTGTGTCTCGTTTTTCGCCAATAAATCAACCCACCCGCGACTGGTGAGGTTCTTTCTTGGTAATTACAGAAGCACAGAGAACGTGATTACAACGGGTTTAACCGTGGCAACCATCCAACATGCCAACCGAACGCCCCGTTACCATGCACCCCATCTTCAAGCTTGTTCCATTTTACCATAGTTTGAGCTTGCTCTGCCGTTGTTGAAGACTCGCTGTATCTTCTTCGTATGATCGTTCTTCTGAACTTGTTATGCTTGCCCTGTCACTTCCAGGAAATCCTGCACAAATTCATTGATCGAATGCCCAAGAAGAAAAGACGCAAATACAGCAGGTAATACCTAATGCCCTAAGTGATAGGCCATTTCACCAGTTGTCCGATAAAAATGATAATGAATTCGACCGCCTTCTCCTTCATACTGAAGTGAGATTACTCTCGAAAGGTACATGGTTAACGCGGTTTCATGAGCTCTTCGACTCAGTTGTTTAATTTCTTGATCAGCACGACTATCGTCTTTGCGAACATTTGCGCAAATCTACAATGGATGTAGCCTATGTGGTCGGTTTAATATTTCAAATTTAATTTTAATATTTCTGACGCTGACGACGGCAGTCGAGTCTGCCGAAAGCTACGTTGCTTTGGGTAAGTTACCCAAATAAAAAGTTTTTTACTCACAGGCGACACGTAAAGAAGAGGAAAAAAATGAATATTTCAAATTCAACAAAAGGAACAAGCAGTTCCAAACGAACGAACAAAATGCGAATAAAACGAACGCTCCAATCGGCGCATTCCTATCGTCCGTGCCCTGAAATTAAAATCATAGCATATTGGATACGCATCCTCTTGTTGCATACGTGGTGGAAGGATGTCTGCGTCTCGACCGACGCCGTAGTTAACCTACGTTAGCCGTCCGTGCCCTGACGGCTAACGTAGGTCGACTACGGCGATGTAAATTCTGCCTGTTTCATCGATGTAAATCGTTGATCACGGGCAGACCAGCTTGTAGACACAACCCTTAACTGACTCGTCCGTCAATTTAACCTTGTCATTTCTTAATAACGACGTCAGACTCATTGCCGATCTGAAATACACTTTGAAATTCAAGGCGTTTGATAAACTTTTGATCTTCTCCCCCAAGCGTTGGTAATAATCAACAACAACAACAACGGGGAGATGTGAAGACGGGGACGGTTCTGCTTTTGGAAGGTTCTTATCAACCCATTGACGGAGATCCAACGGAGTTAGGCCGATCTTCCTTTCTCCAGTTGTTGGACAGTTTTATCGATGAAACTAACCATGGTGATCTCTAAAAGGTCGCACGGTGGTTGCTATTTAGTAATGCAGTGATTAGTCCACAACTGTACTGCCTTCCCAAAATACATAAACCGGAAGTTTCCTTTAGACCAGTTGTCTCCAGCATGTGTTACTTCTAAATTAGCACGCTTTCTCACCAAGGTTATTCAGCCTCTTACTGGTCAGCGGTCGTCCCTAGTTGCGAATTCTTCTGATCAGCCGTTGTTCCGATGCCGGTTTAGTGGAGGTGACGCGTAATGCGCCCGAGCAGACCAGCAACGCAGCAAAACCGTCTCAAAGCATTCGCCGTCTGCTCGGTTATCCCAGGGAGAATACGTGAGATGGTAAGATCAAGGCATGCGATGGCACTGGTTATCCATGTTGGGTGGACGATTCAATGTGGAGAAGGCCGCGAAACCTGCAAACAAGTCATGCGACTCGATAAGGTGCCGTGCAAGTTGGAGTTCTGCGTACCTGCGCTGCAGCGAAGTGCTCCGGCCAATCACGCACGACGAATAGAATCGCGCATGGCCGGCCAATCACTCAAGACGAATAGAATCGCGCCTAGGTCGGCCAATCACGCATGACGACGAATAGAATCGCACCTGCGCCGGCCAATCACGCAGGACGTCGATTCGGGCGCAGCCAATCAAATCGTCTCAGTGCCAATTTGAGCTGGGAGTCAGTTGGGCCGGGAGTCAGTTGACGTGCTCCGCGCGTAAGGGTACATGTCAGTTGGCCGGCGAACACTTTGGCCGGCGAACACTTTGGCCGTAGCGAATCACCGTGAACCGACGGCAAAGAGACGTGCACGGCGATTCGCTCACGCGCCTCACGGTGATTCGCTACGGCCAAAGTGTTCGCCGGCCAAAGTGTTCGCCGGCCAAAGTGTCGCCGGCCAACGTGTTCCGCGTCGAACTGACGCGCACGGCGATTCGCTCAGGGGCCCTCACGGTGATTCGCTACGGCCAAGGTGGTAACCGGCGAGCGTCCCTGAGCGAATGACCCTGCGAAATTGGCTGCAGCGAAGGAATACATGTCTCTCCTCCAACATTGTGGTCTCTGTTCCATGTTTCCCGATGGGCCCGCTTTCAATTCCCGCACCTTAACTCCAATGTGTATGCTATGTTACTCGATCGCAGTGCTTCTTTCCCTAATGTATCGTCTTTCTCCCCATCTAGCTGCTCATCTCCGCCTACATGTTCATGCTCCCACCTTCGGCTCTCTGCTCCATGTTTCCTCATGGCACCGCGTGCAATTTCCGCTGCTTCGCTCCAAGTTACAGCCCGCACCATCGCATGCCTTCATCTTATCTTCTCACCTATTCTCCCCCGGGATAACCGAACAGGCGCCGAATGCAATCAGTGCCTTGAGGCGGTGTTGCCCCTCGCGAAAAAACGATGTTCCAACAGCGGCGTGATCAAAGGACCGTTCGCTTTCCTTTCAAAGACATGCACGCACGGCTGAGGACATGAAGTGACAGCATCCGCCACCTTCACCGAAAAGTTAATTAACAGCACCCGTTCATCAATTACGATTTGCCCGCAAGCGTTTGCCCATCGTTATGAATAAATTCCGATTTGGACAGTTTTGGATTTTCGTTTTCGTTTCCGTGTTGCACGACATTCTGTGCGCCAGTGATTCCCAACGGGGTCGCTGGGGCCCCCTTGGGGGTCCCGGAGGGGCACAGGGGGCCCAGGAAGGCGAGAGGGCCCTAGAGGGGCCCTGGAAAACGAGGGGGCCCTGGAAAGTGAAAGGGTCCCTGGGAGAGCCCTGACAAGATTGAAAGCACTCTGGTGCGGTAATCGTAGGTGAACGAGCACTGGAAAGTTCAGAAGACAAAGGGGCGACACGGTTTCGATCTTTTCATGCACCATGTGAAGGAATGTTATCGTTCATCTCATTCGGTAATTCCCAAACTTTTTGGAGCGAGGGACCCCTTTCATTGCTGACAAGCTTCCTGGGGCCCTCCACCAAGTGTTTACCGCCATCCTTACTGCCTTGTTAGATTCCCTGCAGGTTGCTGCGCTTTTTATCGGTGACTTCATTGTAAGCTTGCTTGAATAGGTACTTGAGCAGTGGTCTGCATTTAGCACAGAATGAAGTATTGAACTTGTCACCACTAGGATTTCCCCAATCGGACCCTAAACAACAGGGCATTGTAGTCCAACAGTTCTTCAGGCATGTGCAGCCGTTGTCAAACGAGCGCTTCGGATATGCTTCAAACAGAGTATTGTTTCCTGTTTAATGAATTTTCCCGAAGAAACTTTCTCAATCACGCGAAGTTAATACTTTTACTTTTGAAATTCAGAACTTCCAGTAACGGAGGCTTTCAGGCAAACTTGTACGACGAATCCCATCCGCTCAATTTCGCGACACACATAATCAGAGCATCCAAAGATGGATGAATTCGCAGAAAAACGTTTCAGCATCATAAGATTTTAATTGGTCCTGGAAACATAGTTCTCACATTTCATACAGTTAAACTTCGTTGTTGCATAGCGGATCACAGCATGGTCTTTTGATAGTGATGATCGTAGTGAACGTATTGCTTCTCCAGTTTTTGCTGCTCAGTTAATAACGTCAGTAGGGTGCGTTATTTAACACCAGATTCAGTTTTTCTCGACCGCAAAATATGGCACCTAAGTCGAGCATTTCATGAGGGCTGTTGTTCATAGCCGCTTAATTAATGTGAAGGCTGAACATGATGCGATAGGACCAATTTTTCCACGTTAGGCTCAAAATTAGTAAGCAGCAAGCGCAGATCGCCGCGCTTTACTATCTGTAACCGGTTTCTTTTCTTTTCCAAAAGATCTGTTACGGCGCTGAACCCACGTTCAACTAAATAAAATGAAGGAAAAGGAATAGTAATAATAATAGGAATGTATCTTTCATTATTATTATTTATTTATTTCATTATTATTATTACTAAGGAAAAGGAACGAGTAACTTTTTAACAATTTTCCATAAGCCGGAGAAAAGATCTCCAATTTGACGCTGTAACCAAAACTGCGTATAACCATCCTTGAGCTTAGGCTTCAACTCTTCGTTAGCTTGCAACTCTATCAACTCTTCCTGCAAAAAGATATCAGCTCCACCAACGCTCGAGAATGGGTCCAAAATCCAAGCTGGTATTGTCATGGACAATATGTCTGCGTATCTT
This sequence comes from Trichuris muris, assembly GCA_000612645.2. Taxonomy (NCBI): domain Eukaryota; kingdom Metazoa; phylum Nematoda; class Enoplea; order Trichinellida; family Trichuridae; genus Trichuris; species Trichuris muris. The sequence continues at coordinate 16,450,782 of CBXJ02000086.1, read as the reverse complement.
TCGCGCATGTCCGTATGCAGCATGGTCAAATGATTGCAGTACACACTCTTGTCGTCATCATTTACGACGCCATTGTCCCTGAGGCTGATAAGATTCGGGAATTGGTATAAATGTCCGTGTCCCAAGTTCTGTTTGAAAAGAACCAACTTGCTGATGAATGCTGCAATAACGCTTTTGGTTTTCACAAGGTTCAGTTCGTCTCCTTGCTGTTGGAGGTTCATTTCGTTAAACCGAAAATAAAGATCTGACATGTAGGCTATGTCTCCTTTGCACTTCTGCAGATTGTCTCACGTAGCCCAACGTCATCCTGTTCGAGAAATTGCAAAATGCTATGGGGAAAAGGCTATAAAAAAACGGCTGAGACATGCTCCCTTTGACAGCCACCGAACTTCTGTGTGGAGTAGCAAACGATTGAATTCTTCATCGTTTTCTTCACAGAGTTGCCTGAATAACCTGTCTTTCAAAGGGCTGCTTTTAATTTTGTTAACAGCGGTGATGACATTATTTAAGGAGCGATGCAGACGATCTGTGAGTCGTTTCGCAACTAAATGTTGGCGGTGAATCACTCAGTGCACCGCTAGCAAGTCCGGTACTGATCTTTTCAAATGGGAAATAAATCCGCGATAGCATCCCACCATTGAAGGGGCGCCATCCGTCGCAAATGCCATTATATTTGTGAGTGCAATTCCTTTCTCTTTAAAGAACTCTTGCAGAACAAGGAATATAGGTTCACCCTTAGTATCTGTTACCAAATCTTTGGCAAACAATAGCTCCTGAACTACTTTTTCTTCCCTTATAAACTGAACATATGCTAGCAGTAGAGCTTCATTCTGCGGCAAGATCGATTCGTCCAGCTGTAATGAAAACTGCGTGGCACGTAAAAAATTGCACAACGTGTTTTCTACATCAGTAGCCATTTCATCAATACGCCGTTGCACCGTATTGTTGCTCAAAGGAATTTTACGGATAAGTAAGTATTACAGTACGTAAGACTTCACTGACAGCCGGAAGCAGCAGTTCTTCCCGGTGTGATGCCGGTCACTGCTCCAGTTACCCGCTGAGCATTATGCGAGGATGCTCAGCTGGAGGGATGGCCTCCTCACCTACGGAGCGTGACCCAATGGGAAGTCACATCAAAATAGAGAATAAGACTTATTTTTGAGGCGCGACCCCATTTATGGGTCGCGGTCCGCATGACGTATCCTCCAGCTGTGCAGCCTCTATTCCGACCGCGTGAAACAATGCGGTCTGGGGCCATTAAATTATTGCTTGTTACTCTGCGTCATCGTCTATTGTTGTCTTCTCCCTTCGATAAACCTTGTTCCGGCTGAAGTATTCGCTCTCTTCTTAGTCGACGGTGTACTACGTTCAGGTAACTGTTATGAAAATTGAACATTTCAGCGCACTATCGTTCTGCTTAGTTGGTTACTGACGTACTGTAGACGGCGTAATATATTTTGGAGAAGACGGCAATTTCCCGTTTTGTTTATTCATCCAACAATATGACGGAGGTTTCGGAACTAGATTGCTCTGGTTTGAGCATCAGTATGTGAAGGGCACTGAATACGGAACATGCAACTTCTGAATGCCTCGTTATATTGTTGTTCAAATAAGAAAATCGTAGAATCAGCAACTTTTTTTAAAAAATTCTGCTGAAAAATGTGTTTCCCATAGATGAAAGAAGCGAAAATGAAGTGTAGGCAGTATAGTGTGGAGTACCTAAAATACGGATTCATAAAATCAACTTCGAACCCGCAGCAGCCTTTTTGTCTGATCTGTGAAAAGACTTTTGCCAATGAACTTATGAGGCCGTCAAAATTGGTCAAGCATTTGAAAAGCATGCACAGTGACATGGCGTGTAAAAATTTATCTTTCAATCTCTTCGAGACAAGTTTCAAAAACGGGAAAATTGCCAAATTTGTTTTCATCTACGGCAAGGAAGAGTAATTATGGCTTGCGCGCCTCATACAACCTATCCTTACTTATTGCCAAATCTGGAAAGCACATACTATTGGGGAAGAACTGCTGCTTCCGGCTGTCAGTGAAGTCTTACGTACTGTAATACTTACTTATCCGTAAAATTCCTTTGAGCAACAATACGGTGCAACGGCGTATTGATGAAATGGCTACTGATGTAGAAAACACGTTGTGCAATTTTTTACGTGCCACGCAGTTTTCATTACAGCTGGACGAATCGATCTTGCCGCAGAATGAAGCTCTACTGCTAGCATATGTTCAGTTTATAAGGGAAGAAAAAGTAGTTCAGGAGCTATTGTTTGCCAAAGATTTGGTAACAGATACTAAGGGTGAATCTATATTCCTTGTTCTGCAAGAGTTCTTTAAAGAGAAAGGAATTGCACTCACAAATATAATGGCATTTGCGACGGATGGCGCCCCTTCAATGGTGGGATGCTATCGCGGATTTATTTCCCATTTGAAAAGATCAGTACCGGACTTGCTAGCGGTGCACTGAGTGATTCACCGCCAACATTTAGTTGCGAAACGACTCACAGATCGTCTGCATCGCTCCTTAAATAATGTCATCACCGCTGTTAACAAAATTAAAAGCAGCCCTTTGAAAGACAGGTTATTCAGGCAACTCTGTGAAGAAAACGATGAAGAATTCAATCGTTTGCTACTCCACACAGAAGTTCGGTGGCTGTCAAAGGGAGCATGTCTCAGCCGTTTTTTTTTATAGCCTTTTCCCCATAGCATTTTGCAATTTCTCGAACAGGATGACGTTGGGCTACGTGAGACAATCTGCAGAAGTGCAAAGGAGACATAGCCTACATGTCAGATCTTTATTTTCGGTTTAACGAAATGAACCTCCAACAGCAAGGAGACGAACTGAACCTTGTGAAAACCAAAAGCGTTATTGCAGCATTCATCAGCAAGTTGGTTCTTTTCAAACAGAACTTGGGACACGGACATTTATACCAATTCCCGAATCTTATCAGCCTCAGGGACAATGGCGTCGTAAATGATGACGACAAGAGTGTGTACTGCAATCATTTGACCATGCTGCATACGGACATGCGCGAAAGATACGCAGACATATTGTCCATGACAATACCAGCTTGGATTTTGGACCCATTCTCGAGCGTTGGTGGAGCTGATATCTTTTTGCAGGAAGAGTTGATAGAGTTGCAAGCTAACGAAGAGTTGAAGCCTAAGCTCAAGGATGGTTATACGCAGTTTTGGTTACAGCGTCAAATTGGAGATCTTTTCTCCGGCTTATGGAAAATTGTTAAAAAGTTACTCGTTCCTTTTCCTTAGTAATAATAATAATGAAATAAATAAATAATAATAATGAAAGATACATTCCTATTATTATTACTATTCCTTTTCCTTCATTTTATTTAGTTGAACGTGGGTTCAGCGCCGTAACAGATCTTTTGGAAAAGAAAAGAAACCGGTTACAGATAGTAAAGCGCGGCGATCTGCGCTTGCTGCTTACTAATTTTGAGCCTAACGTGGAAAAATTGGTCCTATCGCATCATGTTCAGCCTTCACATTAATTAAGCGGCTATGAACAACAGCCCTCATGAAATGCTCGACTTAGGTGCCATATTTTGCGGTCGAGAAAAACTGAATCTGGTGTTAAATAACGCACCCTACTGACGTTATTAACTGAGCAGCAAAAACTGGAGAAGCAATACGTTCACTACGATCATCACTATCAAAAGACCATGCTGTGATCCGCTATGCAACAACGAAGTTTAACTGTATGAAATGTGAGAACTATGTTTCCAGGACCAATTAAAATCTTATGATGCTGAAACGTTTTTCTGCGAATTCATCCATCTTTGGATGCTCTGATTATGTGTGTCGCGAAATTGAGCGGATGGGATTCGTCGTACAAGTTTGCCTGAAAGCCTCCGTTACTGGAAGTTCTGAATTTCAAAAGTAAAAGTATTAACTTCGCGTGATTGAGAAAGTTTCTTCGGGAAAATTCATTAAACAGGAAACAATACTCTGTTTGAAGCATATCCGAAGCGCTCGTTTGACAACGGCTGCACATGCCTGAAGAACTGTTGGACTACAATGCCCTGTTGTTTAGGGTCCGATTGGGGAAATCCTAGTGGTGACAAGTTCAATACTTCATTCTGTGCTAAATGCAGACCACTGCTCAAGTACCTATTCAAGCAAGCTTACAATGAAGTCACCGATAAAAAGCGCAGCAACCTGCAGGGAATCTAACAAGGCAGTAAGGATGGCGGTAAACACTTGGTGGAGGGCCCCAGGAAGCTTGTCAGCAATGAAAGGGGTCCCTCGCTCCAAAAAGTTTGGGAATTACCGAATGAGATGAACGATAACATTCCTTCACATGGTGCATGAAAAGATCGAAACCGTGTCGCCCCTTTGTCTTCTGAACTTTCCAGTGCTCGTTCACCTACGATTACCGCACCAGAGTGCTTTCAATCTTGTCAGGGCTCTCCCAGGGACCCTTTCACTTTCCAGGGCCCCCTCGTTTTCCAGGGCCCCTCTAGGGCCCTCTCGCCTTCCTGGGCCCCCTGTGCCCCTCCGGGACCCCCAAGGGGGCCCCAGCGACCCCGTTGGGAATCACTGGCGCACAGAATGTCGTGCAACACGGAAACGAAAACGAAAATCCAAAACTGTCCAAATCGGAATTTATTCATAACGATGGGCAAACGCTTGCGGGCAAATCGTAATTGATGAACGGGTGCTGTTAATTAACTTTTCGGTGAAGGTGGCGGATGCTGTCACTTCATGTCCTCAGCCGTGCGTGCATGTCTTTGAATGGAAAGCGAACGGTCCTTTGATCACGCCGCTGTTGGAACATCGTTTTTTCGCGAGAGGCAACACCGCCTCAAAGCACTGATTGCATTCGGCGCCTGTTCGGTTATCCCGGGGGAGAATAGGTGAGAAGATAAGATGAAGGCATGCGATGGTGCGGGCTGTAACTTGGAGCGAAGCAGCGGAAATTGCACGCGGTGCCATGAGGAAACATGGAGCGGAGAGCCGAAGGTGGGAGCATGAACATGTAGGCGGAGATGAGCAGCTAGATGGGGAGAAAGACGATACATTAGGGAAAGAAGCACCGCGATCGAGTAACATAGCATACACGTTGGAGTTAAGGTGCGGGAATTGAAAGCGGGCCCATCGGGAAACATGGAACAGAGACCACAATGTTGGAGGAGAGACATGTACTCCTTCGCTGCAGCCAATTTCGCAGGGTCATTCGCTCAGGGACGCTCGCCGGTTACCACCTTGGCCGTAGCGAATCACCGTGAGGGCCCCTGAGCGAATCGCCGTGCGCGTCACTTCGACGCGGAACACGTTGGCCGGCGACACTTTGGCCGGCGAACACTTTGGCCGGCGAACACTTTGGCCGTAGCGAATCACCGTGAACCGACGGCAAAGAGACGTGCACGGCGATTCGCTCACGCGCCTCACGGTGATTCGCTACGGCCAAAGTGTTCGCCGGCCAAAGTGTTCGCCGGCCAACTGACGTGCTTCGGCGCGTAACGGTCCGTTGCTATTATAGACGCGTGTTCTTGTTTCTCGCCTCAAGTACTCTTCAAAGAGTAGAGACGTAATTCAAGTGAACGAAAACAACATGTTTAAGAGCGCCTACCTTTTGTTAGTGCAGTACTGTATTGTTTTGAAGGTCCGCTGAAGTTTTAATCTGAGCTAGTAGCTTTAGCATTTGATTCTCGGTGCGTGACTTTTTTTGTAGAGATCGTTTATTCTATTGGAACAGTGGGCTAACGATCTGCGCCCCTTTGGACGTAATTACTCGCTACCAAAGCAGCATGCCGCACACGAGAAGGAAGAAGCCCCGCTTGCCAACTTCCGTACCTTACGTATTGCAAAATGCGCTGCCGCTTTCCGCGTCAGTTTGCAACCGCATGGAGATGCACGCGGAAACAGCTACCGTCGAGGAATCGCCCTCCGTAGCAAACGCGGTTTCATTTCCCGGTATACCTGTATCAGGTGGGACTTCGCATGCCAAGAGGGATACGGAAACGAAATCTAAAAGTGAAACTGACAAGCATCCGTTGTACATTGGCTCTGTTAGTCGAACCTTGGGCCTGCTGAAGACGGAAAGCGTGAAAATTGAAGAAGCAGTAGCGTCCGTCTCTTACGTTTCGAATGTGCTCGACAATGGGATTTCGTCCAATCCAGAGGAACAAACGGACCAAAATTATACAAGATCCAGCCGTCGATTTCACTCTAGTTCCATTAGTTTCTTGTTGAATCAGCTGAGGTCAGGAAGCGAGAAACGTGAAGAAGAGAGCACATTTAAAGCACAAGTGTCAGGCGCCGACTTTTCGTCGTGAGTTTGCTTTTGTATCCGTTGTTTTTCAGTTATCATACTAATAGTCCAACGACGCTTTCTTAGCTGTATCGAACATGAGAAACATTTCTCTAATAAGGAGCAACGCATTGCAGCAGCAATGGAAAGTTCTCAGAATGAACAGGAGATAGACGTCACGTAAGTTCATTTGGCTATCCGTTTCGCTCTTTTGAAGAAATAGGAAACGCTAGTTTGCCGCTTGTTCAAGCGTACGCTTCAAGTAAGCATATCCTTGCAAAGCAGGGCGAAGGACAACTACAATTGGCCTCCAAAACTATTGCAAGCAGTTGTAGAAGAATTCCATTCTCCAGTGCGTCAATTCAACAACTTTCTCAAGATGTGCAAGTGGTGTGCCACCTCCCTTCGCTCTGTTAAAGCTCTTTGTTAAATTTTCTTCTTGCTATTCGAGGTCGACGGACGGAGTTAACTTGATCACTGCATCTGAGGATTGCAGAATTCGTCTTTTCCGATTGACCGAAAATGGCAGTGACAAATACTCACTTCGGTTAAATTGTCGATTACCAATCAGCGATTGCATCTATGATTTTTGTTGGTCGCCTTTTGCTTCCGTGTTCGCCGTCGCCAGCCGGAACTGCCCCGTGAACATGTACGACGAGAATGGGAAAAAAGTGGCCTACTATATACCTGTGAATTGTAAGGTGTGAACGAAAGGCGACGTAATTCTTATTGAAAATGTTAACAATGTTTCTTGTGCAAATCAGGACGAGATATCGCCCGCGTTGAGCGTCGCCATTGACAGTATCGGTAGCCATCTGTACACGGGATGCAATAAGTTTGTCTACCAATTCGATTTGTCTCGTCCAGGTCGTCAGACACTAATTATCCCAACGTGGCGTTAGTTGAAGCTGCACACAGCTTGGTAGAACTGTTCATGAAATTTTTCTATTATAGAGAAACGTTGCGTCAGTCAGCCGGGAATTATATCATGCTTTGCTTTCCCAAAGCTCAGTGCCTCCTGCTTCTTTGCCGGCAGCTACAGCGGATGGGGTAAACAGTATGACTTGACAAAAGCAAGTAGGGTAAGGTGTTTTCATTTTTGCTTAAGGGGCTCTTTACGACACCAACATGTCCGGTTCTTGTATGCTGTTCGAAGCGAATGCGAACGGCGTTACACAAATGGCGATTACTTCTTGCGGACGGTATTTGTTCACTGGTGGTCGCATGGTGAGCAATGAAATACGCGTTTTGCAAACACGTGAAAATAGTTTGCAGGATGATTCTATACTGTGTTTGGATGTTCGCATAATGCCGAAAGTTCTGTGCGCACTTCGACGTCCGGTCAGAACTCAGCAACGGATTGGGTTCGAATTCAGCAGGTTTCTAAAATTAGTACTCGCGTCAGAGAAACGGCTTACATTATTGCAGAGGTACGCTCATATCCGGTACGTCCGATGGTTCTGTGTACTTGTGGACTGAGCCTTACTTAGGTTCCAATACCTTGCAACCCACTTCAGAGATGTGCGTTAGCAAATCGGCCGTCAATGGCGTTAGGTAATGGTCTCATTGCACGTGATCTTACTAAAGTTACAATTGCAGTCTAAATTCCAAATATTCTTTGTTGGCAACGAGCAGTGGCGAACGAATATCCGTGAGTCTCGTTGAAGACATGTTGGATAGAGAGTCAACAATTATTTTGAAACACAGAGAATCAGATAATGCGTTGAAGCTCTGGTCAGTTTAAGTTGTCTGTTGACACCACTAGTAAACGCCGTTGCTGTTCAGTACCCGCTTCTGCTATCTCACAATAGGTAACTTTTCACACAAACTGCAATGAACGTCACACTTTAGAACCGACCCAATAATATAAGCATAGAAGAACAACAAAAGTGCATAACAATTTACTGATAACGATGATGAAACCACGAGGGCAGATAGTAGTATTTGGAACCGGCGAGGCGACAAGCATGAGAAGTGCACATTCTTTTCCACCTGCACTCTTAAGGAACCGTACTTAGAGAACCAGTTGACAGAAATGTAAACTAACAATGAAACAAGTGAAAAATACTGATAATTAAGGACTTTTCACAGCGAAGATGCTTAACAGGAGCCCGGGAATTCGTAGAAGTCAGGGAAGTAACTATCGTATTCATAATCGTATACGTTGGAACGAATGAATTCCTCCTTGTCAGCCGGTTCGGGATAGCAAGCAGCCAATCCAGTCTACAAGAAATGCCTGCTTTACAAAAATGATGCAGCGTTGGTATACTACCTTGTAACAGTGGTCGGCCACTGCAGCTGCAATTTTCACCGAGATATCACGAATGGAGCTCCATGGCGGGTAAACGCGACCTTCGCTCATATCCTTTTCCGTAACGAGACCTGCCAAAACCTAAATGGATTGACATCGCATGATCACCCACTGACTAGCTGCGACAGTCAAACGGAACCTCGGAAGCGACCAAGAACGCCTTATCCGGAACATGTCGCGTCATACAACAGATGGCGCCAAGAGCTACGCCGGGAAAGATGTACGAGTTGTTGCCTTGGCCAGGATAGAATGTCTTCCCACCAAATTCCACCTTGTCAAATGGACTACCGCTGGCAAAAATGGCACGACCCTTAAAAAGGCAGAAAATGGAAACATCTCATTCTTCATTAACATCGTGGTCAATGTACGTCCGAATAGGTATACGCTTGCTCAGCCGTGCATTCCGATTTCACCGTTGGATTTGACAAAGCGAATATAATTGGTCGATCGTTCATCTGCGCCATCTTTCGTATGATTCCTTCAGTGAATGCGCCACCAATTGTCGCAGCACCTTGAATGCGCAAACATTTCAGCAATAACTTATAACCTATGCAATGGTGATATACAAAGTAACGGTTAAATCAATGCTAACAGTCACTCTAAAGAAAGGAGAGATTTCGAGTCTTTTCGCGCTGCCGCTGCTGTTCTCACACAAGTAAGCTGATAAAAAGGATGAGTTCTCAACTGAACTTAGTTCGCTCTTGTAACTAAGAAAAGGGCGAAGGCTACCAAAGCAACATGATTGGACATTTGCCAAGTGTAACTATGCATAGAAGCGTTTTTGATTATGACTTTTGATTAAGTTAAACATTGAAACAAAGGCTGTTTATGCAGAATGCGCGCCTGCATTGACTGATGCGGACAATCTTACTAGGCCGGACGGGAGACGACTTTGTCTGCAAACTTCCCGCTGTAAATTCATGCATACCTGAGACTACTGAACAGCCATAACAAAAATTCCTCGCGAATTGCAATGACGAGCGAAAAATATTAAAAAACTACAAGCCCGTATGGGACCACTTTCTAACTTAGACATCGCAAAAATTTGCACAGTGGTTATCATCAGCGCGTATAAACAAAGCTGATAATCGGTGCTATGAAAAAACGAAGAATATAAATCTTCTTTAAACAGATAAGCGACAAAGTGCACTTTTTCATCCACCTAGAAAGTTGGGCTGAAAATCAATAGAGGAAATTACGTCAACAGAACGACATTACAAAATGACAACCGACTATTACTACTCTTTTGTCAACAACTTGCGAATAACGTAACAGTGAGTTCAAGTATATTAAATGCTCTAAGGCGAACATACCAATAATTGCAGTTGGCTTAACGATGCTGACAATTTCCTCAAGACCAGCCACTTCGGCGTGTTCCTGCGCAAAGTCAGCTTTGTGCGTGGTCAAATTTTTGCGGCTCTGTACAAAGACAAAAAATGCGCGATTAACCATTGGGTGGCCGAAAAACAGGCGGTGAAAACTTTACCTTCACTATCAAACCTTTGGAATCAACCATCCAAATTCCCTTCTTCGCCTGCTCGCGAGTCAGCCCTTCTCTTTCCATCGCCATACATGTCAAATTTGCAATGCCGATTGATGCCTTGAACGTGCACGGCGTTACGGGACGTCATTTAAACAAGAGATCAGTGTGTGGCCAACCTCGCCTGCGCCGTAAAACAAGAATTTCTGCTCCTTCAAACTTTTCTTTGTCATTTTGGTCGCCGCCAACAAACCCGCCACTGCTACCGAAGCCGTTCCTGCAATAACAAAACCAAAACGTGCAAATTCATGAATGCTTGAAGCGTTTCACCTTGGATGTCGTCGTTAAAAGTACAATAGTGGTCCTTGTACTGAGCCAGAAAACGGAAGGCATTTTGATTCGCAAAATCTTCGAACTGAATCAGGCAGTGCTGCCCAAATCTCTTTACTGCTGCTTTCATGAAGTTGTCCACTAGAGTGTCGTACTTCTCGCCTCTAACACGTTTCTCCTTGATACCAGTGTAGAACGGATCGTTCAAAAGCGTCTGCAAAATGCCAGCAAAGTTACGTTACGAAAAGCGGCCAACACCGTTAACCTGATTCTCTGTGCCGACATCGAGGACAACCGGCAAGCACCAGCTCGGTTGGACACCAGCAAGAGCAACGTACAACGACAGCTTTCCAACCGGAATACCCATTCCGTTGGCTCCAAGATCACCCAAACCGAGAATACGTTCTCCATCAGTTACTACAATTGCCTGAAAATATACAACCCCATTCCTTAATCCACGGTCAAATACTGCGATGACCCACTTACCCTGACGTCCTTTTCAGGCCAAGAAGAAAGTATGTTATAGATTCGATCTATCGAGAAATCGTGCACCGATATGTACACGCCTCTGCAAGAAGAAGGTCCAACTGGACGCCCAAGTGGTGTGCGCAAGAAAAGCTCACTTTGGTTTCTGCAGAATTTGTCCAAATTTTTGGCAAGCCAAACCAACGGTCGGGGTGTAAACAATCGGCATGTACTTGTCAACATTTTCGCAAAGCACGCGATAGAACAGCTTTTCATTGCGATCCTAAATGGTGAACCGAATTACCTGCACAATCACGTTAACATTAGCATAGCTACCTGAAGGCTAGTCAAAGCCATGTAACGCTGCAGATCATTTGGCAACGAGTCCAGATTTGCAATGATGCGTTGCGCTTGCTGCTGAGGAGTGAGCACGCTTGGAGGCAGCAGGCCATGAATTCCCAAAGCCTGTCGCTCCTTGATGGAGAACGCAGTACCCTGCAAACAGAAAAAATGATTTCAACGCAATTTGCGTTTTGAAGGAGGATGGTCGATTTATCTTTAAGTGTCATGGAGATGTAATAGCTGCGAATGACCATGCACACGAGCTGACGCCCACCTTGTTAACCCTTGGGTCCTGCAGAACGTCCCAACCTCTGCTGCGGCATTCAACAAATCTGGAACGACTGGACGACTCGTGCAACATTCTAGACTGAACGCCCACAGTGAACAACCGACTGTGCAAACCTTTCACGCTACAAATGCAACACGGTTGCAATTGCTATCGTACGCCACACACTTAAGCCTGCAAACACTTACCGGCATAGAAGGAGGGCTGACATCGTAGTACTTTGACTAGGCTAAATAATCAACCGGTAAGCCGTACGGTCAAAGAGATAACAAGCGCAAAACGTCGCTACTCTGTCACGGAAATCACTACCCGCGGAGTGCTGTCAATGACGAGGTAGCGTCATAGAAAAAGTCACTGTATGGAGAACCGTCAGAAAACAAATTCATCATCGCCAAAGCCATACGCAGTACACCCATGGTACATGCGCGTATGCTCTGGACAACAGCTAATAGTCTACGCTTAAGTAAGCTGGGCAAGTAAGTAACGTCTCATCTTAGCAAAGTATCTACGAAATACGCACGCTGCGTGGATAAGGCATGTGACGCATCACATTAAGACTGGTCTCTAAGACGGAGCCAACGGCTACTTACAAGAGATCTAACAACTGATCTAATACACTGCGGACAGAGGCAACGGAAACTACGCGCAAAAAACTCATCGATGGAACCTCTCCTGACGAATGAGGCAACGTACGCTTAATGGCATCAGCGTGAGCAATGAGTTGCGCGCGCTAAAGGGAGCAGTAAGCGATGACAGAACAGACTCACGTACAGCCCTTGTAACAAATGACACCGCTAAGCAGGGCGACAAGACCGTGACCAAACTTACAGTAATGAAAGTGTGCTCAAGTAGAAAGGCACTGTTTTTTGAGAAGAGGCTTTTTTCGGGTCTGTTCACAATCAACAAATGACGCATTAAATAGCTCCCAATGTGTACGGAATGCTCAAGTGGTACGCTGGCAAATTGCTGCTTAATTGAAACCCACTGCGGAAACGGGGCACCTGGATTGGAAAGAAAATAATGCAAAACAAACAGGTCCATACAGTATGACACAGTTAGCGACTTTTTTCGAAGAAATAATCGCAAGTACCAATATGCAAATTTGCCGAACGGTTCGCCAAATTAGCTGAAGTAGCTAATAAATAAAATTCAACAGTCCGCAATTTAGGTATACCGTTGCGTAGTGAGCGAGTAGTATTCTAGAATGATTTAGATTTCACACAACGCAACCATGGGAATGAAGTTCATCCGTTAATGAAATTGACCCCGGAGTGTCCAGTTTACCGAGGTAGGTACACTTCACAACTGGTAGTGCAATTTTACAATTAATGCTTCTGCAGCATTGCAAGTAGACAAAATTTTTTGGCTAGGACAATTGCACATCTTTGGCTGCACGCTTCTGTAGTGATCCAGGCAACGGGAGTGCATCCTTCCGCCTACTATAAAGGTTCCAGCGCTTCAAGAGTTCGCCAACATGAGCTAAGAGTGCGTAGTTATGCGATGCGGAAATCCTGCAGATGCACTGATGAGTAAACCACGAATGTATTCTGAACTGGATCGCTTGCCGCCGTACTAGTTAAATATTGGCCAGTAAAACAAGAAAACATGGCACCTCATCCGACTGTGCGAGAAAAATTCTGAAGCCTTCTGTTTGGCAAACCTCAATGAGAAACGAAAAGCACACGAATCCCTTGACATATAATGAACACACTACGAAATTTGTTTGACGACAACTACGGATTCACGATACCTAACCGCATCGTCTCAAGAAACTACTCCATGTTAGACATTTATGATTTTCAAGTGCAATTACTACTGTGCTGCAACGTATTACCTCTCGTACATTAAAAACAGATAGACTTTATTACTGAGTGACGACTTTTGCTGACAAATAAAATCTCCTAATGTTTGCAGACGAATGAAATCCTTTTACAATGAAATCACGTATACATCGATGCACACAGCTCCATGCGATTGATACAATTTTGTGACAGCTTGGTTTTCCCGTTGGGTGCATTTTTGAAAGTTTTGCTGAGCAGCATCCCGACAAATAGAAAAACGCTGTTCTTTTTTACATTTAGATGCAGCTATACGTCCTGTTCAAAAAGCATAATGCGCCTTCTACGATTTCGAGATTTCTGGAATTGCGCCGTTCGTTCGAATTTGCGCAGCAATGGTATCGCACTGTATCATTTAAAAGTTTTAACATTCATGTTCAGAACAACAATGGGGAGGGGAAGCTTTTCTGTTACACTACACCGGTTAATAAAACTACTGTGACAACAATGAAACATGACCCCAACGTAAGACGCGTAAAACTACACATGTTAAAGCACTCTCGATTACAAAAAAAAGACAATGCAGCAACGCCATAAGTTTTTTAAAGGCTTGCAATCATTCACCGGAATAAATCCTTCGTCCAAACTTGTATTCATTCAGCCGGCCAAGTTTCACTGAACAATTTGGTCAACTGTGTATTCCTGATTTCCACATTACAGCCAAGTGAAGCCACTTTACAAGCTGAATAAGAACGAAGCCATGGCAACATTTAACCAACGTACTATTTTTTGCATTCGAAGGTAAAGGAAAAGACCTGTGCACCGACCACGCGATGCAGTATCTGCTATTCCTGGTTAGGCAACGGTGCAACCGTCGTTGTCTAAATCCGTACAAACGCCTCCGAACATGGAAAGTGCGGCCAAACAGAGCGCTGTCCACTTGAAACTACTAACCTATAATTCCACCGCTCTAATGACCGATTGACATTTCAAGTGACCGAGCAAAGATTGACTGGGCATTCGACGACATTGAAGGCGAAATATACTTTTGCGTGCCAAACCCAACGACTGCTGCACTATTGCAGCCAAGAACGTACTTTGCGGTCGCATGAATTTGTGCGGTGAGGGCAAAAGGGAGATATGAAGACGCAAAATGTTTAGGACACCAAAGCATTTCGTTCTGCAATTAACTTAGCAGCTTCCATAATCGAAAAAGTTTGAACATAAAATGTGCCGTTGAACAGTGCACTTCCTTCAACGTCCAACTGTCCACTTCCCTAAGCAATACCGTCGGCACAGCACATCAACATTGGTTTACACTCACTCGGAGAGCTCTGCTTGCACTTGCAGATGCTGAATTAATTGCAACGCGCTGAAATCGACAGGTAGCATAGAGCACCGCTTAAATTTTAATGGTCGGCGTGAACTGATCAAGTTCAATGGGACACCGCCATTTGCCACTGGTCAGTATCTGACAGCTGCGCAACAAAAACTTTCAATTCACAACGCGACCAATTGGCCAAACTGTAGTTCACGGAGTGCACATTGCGCAAAGTTGCCCTTTTCCTGAAGTCGCCAAACCAACAAAACGATGGTTTCTTTCCCAAAAGGCGAACCTGCGACGTTCGCTTGGCGCATTTGCATTGCAGTATTGCTGATGATGACCGCACAAGGAATTTCACCGCCAAACAATGGTTGTAGCCAAATTCTATTTCATGTTGCTCCCTAATTTCAATCAAAATCTTCCAGAAGTCGAGACGCTCAGCGAAGATCAACCTGGCCGTGATGTTCACCAATCTCACAACGTAGCGTCAAACTTGGAAGACCTGGATCACATGCAACGCGAACTGCTGCTCAACAGTCAACGATTCAAGGTAAATCGAATTGTGGAATTGACAAAGCCAAGGACAGCACCTCCCTACGAGACGCCATTCAATGGTAAGTTCTTCGAGCAGAACAGCCGTTAACTCAGGAGATTCTTCCACGCCATTCGCTTTCCCACAGTGTACACATCAGTATGGACCGCATGGTCTCACTGGAGCGCCTGCTACAATAATCTGCAAATGCGTGCCCGCGCCTGCAGCTCCATTCGTGGTCACCGTTGTCCGGGCGAAAACATTGAATCGAAGCCATGTCGGCAAATGGTACAGCAACGTTGCTTTTCACAAATGTCGACGAAACGGCAGTATTTCAGGTAGGTCGCTTCCAAGAGTCATTCCAACCCGTATCCCATGGTTCGACAAACGTTGGGGGGCTAAACGCGATTGCCATCAACACTTTGGGCGACAAGTTCTCGCATCAACTGCCAAATGTCGAACTAAATAAATCGCCACCGGCCAGTTTCTCGAAATCGCCGAGCACTACGTGTAAGTAACTTAACAGTAAATATACGGCGCTTGACTTCTACTGATTGATTGAAGCTAAAGAAATGGAGGACAAACTTACCAACACGAGGTCGACACTAATGCCTCCACCAAGTGGTCGTCGTCAAATGGATGCTTTCGCGGGTCAAATATTACCCCCTGCAGCCACGATAGGTCCTCCGTCGATTACTCCACCGGGATGGCATAAACCTGAAAGGACAAACAAGTCTGAGTCAGTGATTCCATTAAGAACACAGCCAAGCGAAACACATTTTGAAAAAATAGCTCAACCACCAACGCTGGACAAGGAAACGGCCACGTCAGTACGAGTGACGAAGCGACCTCCAAACGCTTCACTTGTGCTGCTCGAACCAGAAATAACCATGAAAGTAATACCGAAGAAGATTTCCGAAGACCGATTGGGTAACAGCAGCAGACCTGTTTCGCCGGCACGTAGGGTTGAGGCCAACGTTGAGAGGAACCGCTCCTACTCTAAGCCTCCCTCCATCTTTCCGGAAATCAAGCTAATTAACATCGCTCTTTCGTCTCTGAGCAACAACGAACTGCGGGTCCATCAAGCAGCCTGGTCGTCCTGGAGCGCCTGGAGCAAGTGTACCTGCAAACGTCAAACGCGAACCCGAGCCTGCATTTATCCTGACGACGCGCCCCTGACTATTGGTTGTCGCGGTGAATCCTACGAAATAATTAGTTGCGACGAACCAGAAGATCCGCAGTCGCAAAAGAATTGCATACGGAAGGCAAAGGTTGTCTGATTGCGAATATCAAATTAGAGAATTAAAAGTGAGAAGTTGACGCGTAGCGGCTAGCCAAAAATTGCTCATCCATTTTTTCATTGTCATAAAAATAATGGTCCGGGTAAAACGGTTCAAAAGGAAGCACTGTTACACGCTGGGACTTCCGGGCGAGTCTTTGACCCTTTCCAGAAAGTACAACTTCGGGAAGTCAATGTGCATGCACCAGCGCAGCGAAAGGCTAGCAACAACGACCAACCATAGAGCGCAACCAAGGGCACCGAAGATCTGCGCAACGTTTCACATGTAACGGGATACCGACAGCACGCAAACGGCCAACTTACCAAACTGCCCGTCATGAAACCGAAATAGTCGATTGATCTAATATTCCAGGACGGCTTGAATTCGTATTCGTCGGAAAACTTGCAGCTGAAATGGCAAATTGCCTTTGCAATGTGAAAGGCCAATCACAGCGGTCGGTTACCTTCCAAGCTCCGCTTTAATACTGCCGCACCAGTCCACCACGCCCAATAAAACGGTAACCCACGCAACGCAGGTGATGATCAAGAACACCAAACTGACAATCAGAGTTGGCAGAACAAGCGTGGAGGCCGTAGAGTTCGACCTGAAAGTAAGGCAGCAAAGTTAAGCGACCATTTGCATAGCTTTTAATATTACGAATAATTTCCCTCTCCTTAAAATTATCCACTTTCGCAGATGTACAACAAGCGAAAAGAATGAGGTGAAAGAGGTATTTTACGGCTTTCATTACTCTTTGGCTGAAATGGCAAACTTAGGACGTTTCGTGCCTCATTTCGATGGCTATATTGCACATTCAAAGCTAATAAACGGACAAAAAGCCGTAAAATAACAACGACAACAATAATATTAACAAAACAGAATGCTCAGCCACAACATTAAAATGAATAAGTACATAAGCATTTACGTAATTCGAGTTCACAAACGTTAACTTGCACCCTGCGCAAACGTTCGACCCTTCCTAGCAAAGCAAAAGACGAAGTTATGAGGAGCCTATAACGACGCAAACACCGCTGCAGACTAAGCTTTCGCAATTCAGTGCTGCGATAAACGTTCATCGTAAAAAATTTAATACACCCTTCTATCCCACTACTGTTCGGAAGGATGAACGTGCCTAGCCATTCAGGGATAGACATGAATGGACTGGCTTTACGCCGGCGTGACGCTGACACAATGAGACTCCGAACAGAATGCGCAGACACGTATTCAAGAATGGAAAACTCTGGACACAAGCGGGTCCGCAAGGGAGCGGAAATGCTACTGTCCGGGTACAATGGAAGAACTACTTGCGTAACAATCCGCGAAAATGCTCCATTCCGTTCTGCTCGATCAGATTCAATTGGTCACTTTCAAAGGAGCAGTCGACCATTTCGCTTGCGTTGCAGGATGTCGACTAATTGAACTCCTTGGCAAGAAGTTTGCAAGACAGGCGCCACAGTGTCATTGATTTCTCGACTCTTGTGGATACGAGGAAAGTGCGGTGCGAATAAACAAGCATAATTCAGCCAGGTCACCCCAATTATTTAGGGAAGCCCATAGGCCACGCCCAGTTGAGCACATCCGGACAGGTGCCCATATTCAATAACAGCTATCGTGCAAAAGTATGCTTCCATTCTGAGAACGCTTCGTTGTCTCAACTGAAGAAATTAAAACAACAGCATTCAGGACTTTTCGCAACTCGCCTTTGGAAAACAAACTGAATGCCTTACGGTTGTAGCTTGTCCAACAGAACAGCTGCAATGCAATTAAATAAGAAACATGCATTTATGGAAACAACTTTGGATTTGTACTACGAAGGTGCAAAGCGCCAAACGAGCTATGGCTAATTGAAGCTATTCTTCGACAAAAGAAAGTTACTTGAGAACGTAGGAGCGGAAATGCAACAACGCATTCTAAATAGGCGCAACCGACCGGGGGAGCCTTGATAAAACAAAGCAGTTGCAGGAACGCGTTAAACGGATTCTATTGGAGCAAATTGCAAAACGAAAACGCGGCATCGCGAAAACCATACCATCACAGCGCGATTGCCGCAAACGCTAGGAATGATACATTGTGGACATCCGTATGACTCGCACAGAAATGTTACCGCAGGGAGAAAATTAATCAGTTCATTACGCCTCAAAATGCCAAAACAACATGCCTAGCTGAGCAACTGCATGGAACAGTTGCGCTTACGATCATGCTCAACAGCCAGTTACGCATGTTAGATTTGGAGTGGTCATGTAGAATGAAACCGTAACTTTCTTACTTTCATAAATTCTCAACAAACGATCGGTGTTCAGTTAGCGTAATCAAGATAAGCGCACGGCCGGCATGGCATGCAAGATCATCGTTCCGCTGGAGTAAAGAGAAAAAGGTGAAACGGGTTCACAAAATCATAACAATTTCTACAAACTATCTAACACGAACGAACGTGCAGTAAGTTTTACTAGACAGAACCGCTTCTAGCTCATAAGCTGAACATACGACCATTGCCATTTATAGTAATAAAGGATCACACATGCAAACTGTACTTGCAACTACGCAGGCCAACAAGGAAATCGCACCTCGACAGGCGGTCACTACGCGGGACTAGGACGCCAAATTTTAATGGCGGAATAGCCTCTAACGACCATCGAAAAGTAACACGATAACTTTAGCGCTTTCAACCAGACCCAAACTCTGTCCGTTAATTACAGTACGCTTATTATTGACGTATTATGATTACTTGGTTGTCTAAATTATGAGCTTCAGTTGAATCTGCGACAACGGACAGGAAAAGTGAAACCTGTCCTGAAAATTTGGCCAATTTTCGAAACTTCTAGCTTAACTACACTTTGAACTTGCGGCAAATGGACCAGTAGAGTGTTGCACATCTTGCAGCTAATGCACATGAATACGGCCTATCGCAATATGACTTGTTTTTCCAACAACAGTCACTCAAGCGAGAGAAGAGAAGTTGAATGAAGAAAAAAGCAGTTAATCGGTAGCGGCACTGCATGACAAACGATGACTTCAATGAGCCGACTGCTCTGCCTTTGAGTGACCATAAATCAATGCGGTCCCGCATCGAAAGAACAAAGATTCATAACGACGTACTGAACGGGTACACTTGCCCACGCATTCGGCTTGAAAAAAAAGATGCTATTTGGAGCAAGAGCAATTTGTCTCTTCGTTGAGCAACGACCACTACGACTGTCATTCAAAGTAGAAAAGAAGAAAGAAAACGTCCTCATTTAACCTCACAACAAAGAGTCACAATACTTCTGGATTAACTAACGCATAAACGGTAATTTCAACGTGCCTGCGAACATTCACGGGGAAAACCGTCAATCATGCATTGTCATACGGAAAACGAGCTAACGATTAGTAAACGTTTGACATTGCAACCTCATAAGAAGCGACCAAGCTCAAGCTGGATTCAAGTGCCAAACGCACGCAAATGGTTACCTTAGCAAATTACTGCCCGCCCTATAGGCAGCTGCATTTCGCAAAAATGCATGGGTTAAACCCGAATTAGTGCTTGCGCCTGGCGGTAACATTCGTTTGGCCCATGCCAATGCTGCGCTAAATATCTCTTCCACAACAGGTGTAGCAACGTCGCGCAGGCGATACCGTACTTGTCCGACCTGTCATAGTCATAAACCAGACCAAACCAAAAGCTTTAGGCGAAAAGGAATATAAGCGGCATAGATCCTTCGGATCTTTGTTGACGCTACAGCTAAATATGAAGTTCTTCAACGACTTCTCGCCAATTCAATTATTTGCTTTCGTGATGTCCCGAGCAGCTCGCGGCCTTCGCATGTTCCATCTTCAGCGGATTGAAAATAGTTCAACTGTACGACAGACCTGATAAACTGCATAGAATGCGTCTTCCGGGTATACACAAGTCTGCCATGCTTTTGTACGGTTGAATTCTTTTCTCCGCTCGCTGAAGGCGAAACATGCCAAGTTCCAAGAGCTGCGGAGGATACTAGAAAGATTGAAATACACGACCTCGGCAAGTGCACAGTTAAAGAGGATCTAAGGGTGCGCCGTCACGAAAAACACAGCAAGTTTGCGATCGGCAGCAGACGCGACGGCTCCGTTCCACTTACCTTCTGCGTCGCGGGGCTCTTCTGGGACGAAAGAAGGCAAAAAACCAGCAACTCATGAAGGCTGCCAATGAAGCTGCCACTTGGGTGTAAAGGGTCAGGCTGCAGTGGTTCCTGTGACCCCAATGGATTTGATCATAGTTTATGTACACCGATTTGCTTGCATGATCGACGGTCAAATTCCACTCGGCAAAGAGCAGGCAGTCCGGTTGAAGCGGTAGGAATGCATAGCTGAGGCAAAACGCCGAAATGGTGCAGCAAACAAAGATAGCGCCAAAGCAAATGATCTGGTAGGTGTGCCAGCGAAATATTCGTCGCTGAGCAATGCAGTACTGCTCCTGGACAATCGGAGACGCTCGGCTACCGTTCATGATCACTGTCTTGCCCGGGCAACCTCCGCCGCGCAGTTTGTCAACAACCAACGTACAGTCGATCTACGGAGGCAAACGATTACTTGGACTCACTGTACACCGAGTCACATTTTGTGAATGGACGCTGCTCAATTTCGGCGGGCTGAAACTTTCTGCACGTCCTTCAACAACGACGACAGGTCTTTAGGTTCGTCTACTTAAACGCTAATCGAGAAATAGATCGATTCGGAATCAAAGTTGACGGACATCAATGCCCATGCGACGTCAAAATGCAACATTCCCCGGCCTACAATCAGCTGTCGCGTTACCTTACGACAAGGCGAATCGACGTGCTGCTAAAGAAGCCGCTTTTTACGTCTGTTTGCCATGGATGGCCTCATTACACAAACAGGATGCTTCAAATTTTATCGTCGTCGACGACCAGTGCTTGTGGTTCACAATGCAGTGCTTGCAGCAACTGGTTCGCCTGGCGAGGCGAACCTTTGATGCAAACCGCTGAGGAACAACGCGAAAAAGCTGGAATGAACCTCGCCGCGCTGATTAACACGAAGGAAATCGTTATATACGGCAAAATGGAAACGTTACGCACTGGTACGCCACGTTAAAGGCGGAAACGCAATTTGGTAAAGACAACAAGCGACATATGGCCGCCTGGTAACAACTCCCGCTTTCGAGTAAACCACAGTCGACCTATGCGTAGGTAACGTTCAACATTACAGTATCCTACAGTAAAAGCGTTCAGGATACGTAAGATAACGTAACAAGCGTCGCTGCTCATTTCGGACGCTCAGAGAATGCAAGCAGCCCATCCGTCGTCAAACGCCCCGGCAAAGTTAGATTCGCCAGGTGGCATAACATACTCTGGCGGAATTGACTTTGCAAGCGACTCTTCAATTTGCTACCAGGGATAAACTGCGTGTCAACTTGAACACGCGAGTTTGGCTGACGACCGCTGAGCCGCGCACCGAAGAAGGCAGCAGGCATCGGCAAGTTAGAGAAGACAAGTCGCTTTCTTAAAATCGCAGATGTACTTGCTCGATGCGGGCCAAAGATCAGAATTCAAAAGCAGCGCGTCGCCTTGATGGATGCCCCAATGGAAGAAGTGTCGAGCTTCAGCCGCCGCGCGCTTTCGCAGTGGCATGGTTACTCCAACTTTTGAAACGCAAGTCAAATGCCCGGCGACCACGTTCGCATTCAAGTATTGGGAGCAAGGTTTTACTTACCTATATGCAAAAATTGTGACGCGCAGATGCTCGGCATATTGTCGCGACAGCGCTGACGAGCAGACCTACGGCAATGTGCCCTTCTCCGACGCTTCGTCGCAGCGCAAACTGGGCAGTTAATCATCCCAAATAAACGAAATGACGTAAACGACCAATTTACCATGTCCACAGCATTGCCTATTCGTACGAGCACGTATGGTAAACGACCTGCAAAACGCCTAAGAGCGTTGCTTCGACCATTTGCGTCGGCTAATCGAAGTCACGTGACGAAACGTTGGAACCTGAAATGAATGCAGGCTCGTGAACGTGTTTTCAAGGATGCATATTTCAAAAGAAAATTGCCGCCAAATTCAGCAAACGCCCTACAGGTGCAAAATGAGACAGCGACGTGTCGCAGATTGGCGCCCCTCACACTGACGGGAGCATTCCGACAAATGGACTCCAAGGCTGACCGCATGACGAACAGCCGTGCATCGATGTCGCTTCGTCCAAAGGTGAGGAACGTACCAGGAGCACGCCACGCGCTTATGTGGGAAAGATATTTTAAAAACATGAAACAATCGAAGGCTCGCGCGGAGAATATCGAATTTCAAGCAAACGGAGCTATGCCGGAAGGGTGATCCGCAAAATCCATTAGCAACTTTCAAATTGGCATTCGCCGGAGACCAAAGCAAGAAAGCGAAAAATATGTGGCCGACGACGAACGGAATGCGCAATGGTTGCCACTCTTCCATTCTATGTACTCGTGCGGCGATATCGTCAGCCGTTGATTGTGCCATCGACAGATACGTTCGTTTAGTGAATCACTGACTGCTCTCGACGGCATAGGCAGTGGAAACTGCACGTATGCCTTGTGCTTGACACTTGATACTGAACAAATATGCGACTGTTGAGTTCTTTCGACGATCGGACGATAGGAGGCACTTAGTCAGCAAACGAGAGTGAGTTGACATTCTCCGTCAGCATCATACACTCACCCCTACGGCAGCTATTAGAACTAAGCACTTACGAATAATGCGATTAGCTAATGACCACAACCCGTTCAACCGACTCCAATCATTGGATCGCCATTTTTGTAACAGCCAACTCATTTGGACCGTAATTGTAATAACGAAAGCTTCGTCGTAATAATCTGTCGACGTCTAAGCACCGTCCTTGTCCCCCTGAACAACTTATGCATGATTGCCACTTTCAGGGAAAGCCTTCATGAAGAACGTTTATTCATTAATAAAGACAGTACGATAGCTGGCATTCATTAGCGACTGTGCCGTATGAACAGCGAGAACAAAAGTTGACAATTCGCTGCTACAAATATTCCGAAGAAGGTTGCTTTTCTTCGAAGCAAATGACCAAAAGCGGGCGTAACAGCGAAAAGAGGAATGTTGCAGTTCACTGTAGTCCCTGGAGCATTTGGTCACACGAACAAGTTAACAACAGCCTGTACTATTGACGTGAGTGTACAACGGCAGTCACAAATATTTGTTAGTATTCTTTGTTCGGACCAGCGGCCACTACTCTTCCGCCGGCAGCACAGGAAAGGCAAGCTGCCAAGCCGTCATTTATCAATGTGAACATATAGTTCTCATAACTGCTTAGTACTTGCGGAGTAGTTTCAACCCGCTAACACCGAAAAGAAATACTTTATTGGCGGAGCTTTTGGGAATCACCTCTTCCCGTCCTCGGCGCAAAAGTAATGGCGACGAGGCCTTGGAATGTGAACAGATAGTAAACAAAAAGTCGAACTCTTATCCCTCCATGGACAGTTAATTCACGAAAAACCATAACTCATTATGCACTCTTCGATACAACAACCGTTGTGCGGACGTTAAGCCAAAAGTGACGCGGCGATTAAACGGGCACGCATCGTAAAAGGATATTCAAATAATGTTTCAATTAATAAAAGTGTGGACGTTGAACCTCCAGTTTTGCACTCTCAACAACTTTGTTATACTCAACTACTATGCTTGAGAAGGGTACCTATATACGATCAGATAGGGGAAGAAAGAGCATCGCTTCTTGGAATCACATTCCAAACTGCCTCCACTGCAGGACCCCCCCCCCCCGTTGGAAAATGGACGCGGATTCTGTGTGATAATGCACGTTACGACCGAAATGATCTGCTACCGGTTGCCTCGTTATCCGTCCGAATAGCTCAATTGACAAATAGCGCTGTGCGGCAACTGAATAAGAATTTAACGACTGGTTGTTGGACACATCTTTCCAACCTTCCGCATGAACAAATTACGAACGACGTTTGCAACTGTGGCAATTCACTGACGGCTAACTTGAAACGTAGCGAAATGCACAACTTTCGCATATCAGGTTCCTCCCGCCTGTGCTAAGCCTTTAACGTTCGCCGTTTCAGGCCTCTCAGAGAGGGGGACGCTTTACGTTAGTGGTGTAAATTAATGCCAACTTCTCTTTAATAGACGCAACAGCAGTGGACTTAAGATCGCTTAGGATAACGCTGCCCCCAATGGACTTAGGCTTACACAGAGATTAAGTAGTCATTGCATCAAAACAACGGAATGATACTCAATCGAAAATCAATCGGTAAAGATACGCGCGCATCGAATGGTCCACACAAGATGCGCAATGCTCAATGGACAAAAAGACGAGCATTCCCAACATAGCCTTCTGCACTCGCTGTTCGGTCGCGTACTGGCCTTACGACGAAGGCGCCTCCTTACGACGGTCGGTGCCCAGCAATTCCGACCACTTAAGCGTTAGCGCCAAGCGAAAATCTTCAACGTACCGTAACCGGCAACCGGCGCCTATGCCTGCTGCTGCTGCTGCTTCTATGAATGCGCAAAATTTTGCCTAGCGTAGCAGCGCACAGCACACTTTCTCAAAGTTGCTCGAGAAAAGGCGGTGAGGAAAAGTTGAGCCAACCGAACAATGAAAGTTTCACAACGGACCACTGGCCATTCGTGAATGCTTGCTAGCGATTTCACGCCCCTTCATTAGCGTTCATTCAAGCCAATAAACGGGCGCAAGCCATAACAAAGATCAACAAAACTGAATCTGTTAACAATAGCGTGAAGTTAGGACGGAAGTTCGCGGAAAGGATCAGTAACGGGACACTCACGTTCATCTATTTTATGTCCCAGAAATGGCAGAAAACAAAGTTAATTCACAATACATTTTCCGGGCGAGATGTCGCAATCGCAAAAAAGGGTACGTTCTCCCGTTGTTAAGGGAGCCGGTTGATCGAACCGCCTTGACGGCAGGCCGAGGCATCCTTGCAACGGAACGGAAGGAAACAGCCGCTCCGCCGCTAGTCGCTCGCTGTTGCTGCGTTGAAGGGGAAACCAAGCAAGGAAACCATTACCCAAAAGCCGACATAACCGCGCTTTCAGGGACATTTCTTTTTAGTCCGAGCAAGCGCTGACGTAAAATTAAACTTGGTGACGTATGTCCGCGTTGTTTTAGAATTCTGGTCGCAAATTCCATTGATCCTTCCCATCCGACTGCCAACCGGACGGCATAGCAGCCGAAGCACTACATCTTGTATTCATTGTGGCTTTGACTGAAAACAGAATTGATTTTTCCCCGAAACTTGTACGTCATCAGGTTAGGGAGACGGGCGGGAAATTTGTCCTTCCTGTAGCCTTTGTTAGGGCTGCTTTTAGCGCTGTTGAAAAATTGCAACGGAAAATGAGTACCCGTCCCTGAAAAAAGAGCCCAACTTTCACGCGTCGTCTCCCGCGCTGATGTCCGCGCAAAATCACATCGATTTACGCTTTTACCTGTTGCACTGACAGTAGGGAACGTTTTGCAATTTGGGCATTACCCGCTGCTTTGGGCAGCCTTGGTAATCCTACTCATTGCATCGTAAATTGCAATTCGATAACCAGCTGACGATTCGGAGCTGTAGCAATAACGGTTCCGTGCTGCCCAACCGAAGTCCAAGGGCCGGAAGCGAGCTGTTCGTGTGCTACGATGCAGAAATTGGCTGCTCGCTGAAATCCTGCATCGATATTCCACTGGAGTGGGAATTGGCATAGTTATCGTGCCATCGATGCAGCAGTTGACGGGAACATTGTTCACTCGATAAATCAGAGAAGCGGCCTTGCACGGAATTACTCAGTGCCTAAATAAACTTGCTGCAGCATTTATTCGGCAAAGGGTCAGTGAAGCACAGAAAGGGAGGTGCTCTCCGCGCCCTTATTCACCATGCACAGTGATCCTTCCTTCAGCTGGCACAGCCATAATGAAAGCATACTCGGCTAACGAAACGGGGAATGAGAAAAGGGCCTCCGCATTCGTCGATAGGAATGCACATTTGGCTGTTCGTCTACAGTCCTGTTGCATTAGATCCTATACTGATCGGATGTTGCTGGAAGCACGCTTAATATGTAGAATGAATGCAAAAATGGAACCGCGAAAACCTAGCAAATGCAAAGCTAATGTTCCCTGACTTATAACCATTAAACGTTGACGACGGAACTACCTATTCCAAAAGCTCTACTCTCAATGGTCATTCCTGCGCTGTTGAACGTGCTTCTGTCTGTTAGCCTCTAATCAGCACTGAAGCTGAAGAAACAGTTGCGCAACCAGACAAGAAAAGCGGCTCTTATTACAAGTTCTATCCCAGCATAGTATAGCCGACAAAACTGGTTTGGCTTTGTGGCGGTCACTTACCGTTCCTCTCTTTAACGAGTGAAAGACAATGTGAGGAAGCTGAATTAGAACGTAACCGATTGACGCTAATCAACCTTGGGAGAGATGCCGCATCTTTTGGAGGGAAAGTTCAAGACAGGAGAACGGGACCCCACTGTGAGGCGGCTACAGCGAAGCACTCGTCAATAAGTTGCAACGCACAGGGAAATGGTCAGAGTTCCGCAGAACAGTCCGTCGCAACGAGATATAACGGTATGCCTATGGGTGCACTGTCTGGTGCCCAGGTGCGCCTTTGGACGACAGATTACGCAGAGGAAGAGTGCAAATTGGGGCAAGCAACATTCACTTAAGATTAGGGCTGCTCCCTTTGGGTGAACAACAGAAAAACTGTCTACCAAGTGCAGATGGCGCCACTGTTGCTGAAAATGACTACCCGTTTGGTGGTCGGTAAAGATCACCAAAGTATACCATCTTCCACAAAGCGGTGCACCGGGCGGGTGAATGCATTACGAGAAACGTGTGATTACCCAAATGAAATACACCACGCAGTGCAAGTTGCACTTAGGTATATGGCCTACAATGGCAAAGGTGGTCGGACACTGCCGTAGCAGCAGGACTACGCTGCGTTGCCAATTCGGGCATTCCGTTGTGCATTGCCCACGGTAATAAGTGGTTTATCGTTCATGGCACTTAATGAAGGGGCGCTTGAATGAAGCTTCGCTGAAAATGTTTGACGGCATTTACGTCACTCCTAGTATATCATCAAACGCAGAGGTTTAAGAGGGGCAGATTCTCCTTCGAATGGCCGCCAACCACTAGCTAAGCTTAATCCTGCGTTCCATATGTTCGAAAATACTCGTTTGCGTAAACGTAAAGTCTTCTGGGCAACAGGAAGTCAAGTTCTTGTTTTATAGCGACATGGAGCAGTGCAAGTCTTGTGATGACACAAGGGCAAGCCAATGGCGAAAACGCAAAGCCTATTTCGTTAAATGAGCTAGCTAATATTCAAGAGTGGATATACGCCCTCCGTAATTAGAATGATCCATTCGGGGCTGTGTCAGTTCGAAAGTTACCTGCAAATGCGAAACAAGACGTGTATCTTCCCCAAGTCTTACACGAACTTAACGGAGCTGCAATTGCAGCACGACGAGAAAGCAGGCTGTCGAAAACGCTGACGGATTAAACTTTGCTTTATCGATACGCCTACTGGATAGCGTTGAACTACTGCTTACAAGACCTACACATCAACGCTGCCTTCTCGGTTGTAACGCCGCTCGGATAACTGCGGGTGAAGTGCACAATTTTCAAAAGGGCCAAGCAAAATATAAAAGAAAAAAGATAGGCACAAGATATATAGTCACTCACGATGATCGAAAAGCTACCGCCAACTCCGACTTGCTTCTGCAGCACAGTTCAATGGAGGGAGCGCACTGCGGCTGCAGCAAACGGAACATCAGATAACTAATGACGTGATGCTTCAACAGGAAAACTCTTGCTGAGGCATAGCGTCACGTTTTGGACATTTAATTCAAAAGTAACTTCTGACTTCCGACTGATGTAAATCATTAAAATTCATAGCCAGTGGAACAGGTGTGTCATCAGCTACGTAAGTATCTTCAACGACAGCATCCCTTCATTCGGTGCGACCATTTTCACACTTTCTTTTAGCGGAGAACAATGAGCATGATTGTAATTGATAAATCTGCCTGGTTAAACATGAATCCTTTGACAACGGTTGAGTACAGTTACCCTTTTGGACGTAACGGCTTGTTCCGTTGAAGAAGTTTCATTTAGCCAGTGCTTCGCAAATTAGCGTGTTCCGTTGTCAGCTTTCGCAGGTTCCTGACGTCAATAATAATGCATGGCACACAACAGAGCTTAGCAATCTAACTCTAATGAAGCACTTCACCATTGCAGTTTGAAAAACGCGCCGCGCAAAAACGTGGAATCTATGCCAACAACGACTCTTTCTTATTCAAAAGGAGCAATGCTTTTTTGAATTAGAAGAGCGAATGGCTCATAAAACCTAAAGCTAATCAAGACTTGTCGTCCACATCAAAAACATTAAAACCATTTATCTTCGTTGCACGGGCTTGCTAGAAACATAAAGCGAATATCAGGTTCCGGGATTATGCTGCTAGTAATTACTACGGTAAATCTCTGACCCTACTTATTGAACGCCTATAAGCTTTATGAGACTGTTGTCAACAAATCGGCACTAACAAAAGCAGTTTTAATATGCACATACAGTCTCAGCTTCTTCATGGATTACCTGTTAACAGGAGTGCACTTAGACTGAATTGCATCTTTCATTCATAAACTGAAGCACATGGGTCCAACCGTGACTCACTATCGGCATCTTCTTTTGTCAATTGCCCTGTCAGGCCAGTGGATTCGCAAACTCCTCCTCCAGACCAACTAGACCAGCGACATCAGCTTTCAGGTCAATCCTTGACAATGCACTTACTCCCCGAGTTACAACCCGAACGTATTTTAAGCAACCATTCCATGACATTGGCCATCTTCCTCTGCATATTTTTTCAACCTATGCAACCAGAATTCTGTTACGAACCTTATCCTCAAAAAGCTTAGTTATAATAAACAATAATTTAGCTAAATGTCGTGAAATTAACTGATATTTAATAAACTGAGCATGGCACTATCCCAAACATGAAAATAATGAACGCAACCCAAAAAAATGTTTTGGGCTCCACATGTTTACCGACTGATTTTTAAATATTTGAATTTGACACCGTTCTACTGCTAAAGACGAGAAACGAAGCGCTTTGACAGCTCTGTTAGAGGGAGAGAAAAAATAAACAAAAACGGAGTAGTCGTATCACGAAAAGTAATACTAAATCACATACTTCTTCGACTGCTACGTTTTGTAGGACATCGACAATACATCACTACGACAGCTGATGAACAATAGTAGTAGCGTCGATCGATGTGGCTAACAACTTTTTGAATTCATTTACAGTTGCGTATCTGCGACAATAGTGCACGATTGGTTTGGCTGGGAAAGGTGGAACGGCTAAGATTTCGAAACTTCTTGCATAACTTCCGCCGGAGCAATACAGACAGCAGTTACTGGATGTCAGCAAAATTTATGGCGGCCATTGACATTCCGTTCGAAACGGCTTTTTTCCCTTTTCGTAGAGAACACTGCCCGTCGTTACAGAAGAAATGTCCAATTAAGGCTGAAAGAGCAGTTACTTGTAAAAACGAAGGTATTACTAGCTCATATATAGCGAGTGGCTTTCGTAAGGTCTCCTTCAGAATACCCGCTTCAGGTATGAAGCAAGCGATAAACCCGAATCAATAAATACGATATCAAAATTACGACCGTGATCTCTACAACTCTCACTCACATATTAGCATGCGCTCTGCTCAAAAGGGATACAACTATTCCTGCAATATTGAAAACCTGTAGTCAAAAGGGACACGGGAGCTCCGATAATTCACAAGAAAAACGGAGGCTTCGTTTGCTTGCTAATTGATATTCAAGAGTGGAGTTTTGTTCCTATTTCGTTTTAGAGCTATAAAACGCTTTTACATAATCGTGCTTTGCGCTCTTGCACCCTGTGACTTAAAAATCTTCGTAGCAGTGCGTGTTACGTCACTATAAACAATATAAGCAACATTCATAAATAGTGGATACTCAAAAAGGATGCAATAAAACATTTTCTCCTTGTAATGACTTCAATGCTTTCGGGCTCAACGTTCTTTGACGTTTTCAGATTTACAACCTCGCTCTGCAGTTTTCCGGACTTTTGGCGACCCACCTTAGCCGGAATAACGGTGTACGCGTGACGAAGGTAATATTGGAGACGTGCACGTCAGGTGCTATGACATTTATGAAATAAATAAATTAAAAAGTGCAATTCGTCTTACACCCTATTCAGGCTAGCTCACCTATTCTTTTATGAACGCTGACGATGGGACAAAGTCAGGTTCCGCAGGCTTCGTCTTTCTACGAAATTAAACTTTTACCAGGCCGCCTGTCGTACTCTGCCCACATGAGATCTCTCAATCATTAGCACAGGACCAACATTAAGGAGTGAAGTCGTTGAAAGTAGAAACCAATTATCGGTCATGCAAAACGGCAAATGCAGGTTAGCACGACCACTAATCTGCACAGAAGACATGGCACGATTTCAATGACTTGGGCGTCTATCATTGAAAAACAAGGCTCTACCAATGGAAGGACCCGACGCGCCCTAACAAAGTTAATCAGCCTCCTGTTAATGCTAACGTTCAAAATTACCGAGTAACTTTTTCAAAAACGACGCGACGCCGTCTGAACAGTTATACTTCGTACTTCATTTGGGAAGATCTAATAACGCAAAAATTTTCGGCTGCAAAAATTAAAACAGAACTCGCAGCACCCTACGCGTAAGCAGCGCTTTAGGAACTATCAGTTTACGCTGGCGCTTCGATTTTCACCTATCCCACGTGCACCCATTATTGGCGACCGCAATTACGCTTTCAATCACCATTACTCGACTCGTCCACATGACAACCAAATCAGGTGCAACAAGCGCGTGAAGTTTTAAAAGCAGCAATGAAAGCCACCGTCGCCATTTCGATTGGCACCCTTTTAACACCACAACGTTTTCGCCGTTGGCCAACGGTGACCCTTATGAAACCCATTTCACAGGTACGAAACGCAAATTGAAACGCATTTCTGGCTTATCAGTTCGGCGGTGGCCTATAAAAGGCAGTTCCACTAAGGTTCACCCTCGACGAATGCCTGTCCGTTGGAAACGCAACTGCTTTTTCAGTCGCTGCTCAGACGCACCAACAAAGAGAGACCGTAGGAGAAATTTTTCATTCAACTCTTCAACGGGAACCTTGCGCGGAATGTACCAATAAAACAAATGCGACCCATTTTTGTGCATACGGATTTCCGGCTTTTACCTTTTTTGATCAACAATCGCTGGACGATCGCCCGCGCAGCCAACTGGACGGATTCAGACGTACGCGACGTTCATGAATGGTAAAAGTGAAAATCAGGGAGCCTCTGCGCGGATGTTGTCGGCTGTCAATTATCACGGACACCCACCCCAGGGGCTTCGCCACCGGCAAACACCGATCCTGCCGTTAGTGGAATCGAACGTTCCTTTGTGCGCCATAGGTGCGCCGCAAAAGAAGGAATACAAATGACGGACGCTCTGCGTACTGGACAGCAACTATTCATCGGAAATTGATTTCACAAGGCACAAACTACTCTCCGATGGTTTGCACGGTAACGACCCATTCCACTGTAGAGCGATCCTTCGCGGAAGACTGGTGCGTCTCCTCAGCAGCGCGAAACAATCCTGCGGGGAAGTATAACAGCATATCTAAGATATTATTAATACAATGGGGTAGCAGCAGTAAGGTGAACCACACTTCCCTCATTTCGTCTCTTGCCAGTTCGTACTAGCTAAAATACGCAATCCGAAGAACGGACAGGCTGCAGCAATAACTGCTTGTCGCTAAACAACTTCCATTTCGGCTCAACCGTTTCGCTGTGGACTTCGGGCAATAGTTCCAAGAGTCTTCCGCGTTAGTAAAATCTGCCAACCGACATCTCGCAACAACAGCGCTACTTCTTGCTTGTCCCTGCAGGAGATCCGTTCGTGCGTTTTCCGCCTGCTACGTTGACGCATCGAAAAAAGCAATTCTGAAAGCTCACCGCACCGCTGCTAATCCGCTAATGTTAGCAGCCTAATTCCTGCGCAGCAACGTTGCTAAGCCGCATCCATCTTTGCTTCATCGCCAACGCTTAACCTGCAGATTAAACTTGTGCATTAGCCACTCCAAGATGTCGCTCGCGGACAACGCCCAAACGGATTTTCCGTCAGTGCACTTTGCCCATGCAACGCGGCATTGCCAAATAAATGTTCTTCCGCTCTGACCGATTCGTTGAGTTGCGCTGAAACTTTTACAATTCAACCCACCGGCGCAGTTGTCGATTCGACAACGGTTGTTTGGGCACAATTAGGACTATTTACCGCAACAACGTTCCAGTATTTCCGAAAAGTCTTCATTTCACCTGGCAATCGGAGGGGAAAGGCCGTAAGCTCGTGATCTGCCATTTTGGCGCGTCGAAGATTACGGGAACCTTCCCGACGAGCGGAGATGAGAAGACGAGAAAATTCGCACAGGCACAGATTCGGCACTTTGCGGTTTCAGCGTAGACGTACAGTCTAAAGCACGAGTATACCGCTCCGTGTGCCCGTTTTCCCAACTTCCCTTGTCGGAGGAGACATATTGATCAATGGCCTTCCAAAAAGTGACTTACTGCCAAAGCAAGGCTAAATGAACAAATCACCCAAAATGCCAATGGCCGGCCAGCTACCCGTGGGGCCAATGCAGCAGGATTACTACGCATGCCAAGCTACACTACGTAGTCGTCTAAAAGAGTTACGAGGGTAGGCTTGACGGAGCGTTAAAAAATGTCGAGCAATGTTGCGCCGCCAGGTAATATTTGCACTGACGGAACAGTGTTGTTACCAAGTCAGCGTAATGGCGCCATGTCACTGGCGGTGTCATTCCGGGAACACCCTATCTAAACCGTTCTCCTTATCTCATCTTTCAAAGAGAGATAACCTCGGAGAGGCGTTTCAGGAAAGGCTGTTGAGCAGCGAAATCTGTGCAAATGACAACATCACGGCAGATAGGTGTCATTTGAGATACCGCCGACAACGTCGATGTTGTCGACAAATGCTCACCATTCCACGCGAACTACAACCTGCTGAAATGCCAACAAACAGAGGGTGCTGCAAACCGAGGAGAGCGGCAAACCGCGCGCAAGAGGCCGGTCGGTGCTCGGCTCCCATTGGCTGGAAGAACGTTTCCGCAACGGCCACTTGTTTGATATACAATTGCTGGACGCCCGTGCGCCCATGTTAACGGGGAGCACTGAGCGAATTCCCGCGGCATCTGGTTACCTTGAATTTCGCCTTCCGACAAGGTGAGTACACTGAAGCTTCACAAGCGGCGTAGCCTCCTCTATTAGCAATTGTCCTGCAACCGTCAAGTGTGCCATTACAGGCATATATCCTATTACATGTCGTGTTGTTGTGTAAACCGTATTAAGCGTGATCGGCTAAAATTCGCTACAACGCCGCGTAGCAGAATCGATACTTCTTGAGTTCGTCCCGCCCGGGTGTCCTTGATGATTCTAAGGACGAGCATCTTCGCTTTGCTTAAGAAAGGTAAATATTTGCCGAACGTCCATAAGGGCACGAAGCTTCACCATCGAATTGCCCCTTCCAATCGATCCTACATTCGCTTGCTCCACGGATTTTGTAGTCCAACGAGCCGGCTGGATAGCAAGCGCCGCATGCCAAGCTGCGACCAATCGTCCGTCTAATGTGACCGCACCGTTTGACGCCATAAACGGTGTAGACCGCATCGATTGGGCGTCACAATTTTCGGTTGGATGGGAGCACGACTTGTGGCCGCAGTTGCCAAGTAACAAGGACAATTCGCCCGAGGCAGGTTGCAGCCATTGCGCCAAGCAGTTCCTGCCTTGCGACGGACATTCAACAGGCGAAAAGTCATTGCTCAGAATTTCCTTCTCTTATTGTTTGCTTTCGCATGGCCCATTTTGGGTGAACAATTTTGCTTGCTCACCCGGTGGTGCGCTCAGGTTGAACCTCGCTGGCCTTCCGACCGGGATGAACCCCTCATTGAAATAGCAACATGGACGATAACCATCCTTCTAGGGCCTTCTTTGGCCAGCCATCACTTGCCATTGGCAATACCACGCCGGAGCGCACCTAACGGACAACCGGTTCTTACGGGAAACGGTCAGCCATCACGACAGCACAGCGGGAACGAACTATTAGGGATGCGGCTGCGTGACGGCACCCCCATCCGGCAGTACCGATTTCCCAATCCGTTTCGAAGTGCAGCCAACCGAACAGGCGCTCCTGGAATGCGGTGCGAGCAGCGCTGATGTTTGGCTTGTCCATCTTGCCGGGATAAACGGGACGTTTGTTGTAAATTTTCAAAATACCTTACGTTTTGCCCAATGGAGCTGGCACGGAGCCAATTGATGTCAACACTAATTAATGTTTGGCCAAGGTGGGAGCACAGGTCGCCGGATTCGCCGACGATAAATTGACGCGGAATGGCAAGGAGCCGGGAAATGAGAACGCTAAGGAAGCGGTCTGGTACAGTTTTGCGCGCGCACCTTGACGTCAATACAAACTAGGGCTAACAGACCCTAGCGGCGTTGTTGAGCAGCGGCACACTGGACCTAATGCGTAAAGGAAAAACTACGACACGCCTATCCTTTAAGCTGCGCGTTCGTCCGCTCTAACAAGCCTGCTTACAGATGGCTGGAGCAGGCGAGGAACGAGAGGCATTTGATGACAACCGGTTGTCTCTAGCAGGCTGAGAGAGGCCACGGCTTTGGACCTTCAACTGCGGAAGCAAGGACGCACGTTTCGTCGGTAAGAAGCTGATCGGCAAAGCTAAGCCATCCTTCAGTCGGCCAGCAGAAGGTGAGCTTTCCTAACGTATTCTGCATTAATTCGCTCGTTACATCGGATCAAATGATGCAATCCCTCTCTTTGCCTGCTGCTGCTTATCGTTATGTGTAAATCCAGCTTATAGCTCTGGCGAGGCGCGTCATTCGCCGCGGCCAACAGGACTGGGCACAATTTTCGCTAATGGAATAGCATTACGCAGCTGACACATTATTCAGTGTTAAAACAATCTACGAGTTGAGAGACCCTCAAGTGCTTATGCATTACCAGCGCTTGCGTTCCTTAGGCGAAAGCGCTGTGCGCTACTTAAAATAACAGCGGCGGACACGAGGGGGGGGGCGACTTTTCCATCAGATCGAGATAAAGCCAAGCGCTACCACGTCGTTGCGGAGAACCTAGGTGGACCAGTCTTACTGCCAGTTATTAAACAACTTTATACTTCTCCACTTTGTCGTCACGTCGAGGGTTCATCGAAAATACGTACTATTTTCACTCGAAGCGGCAGCAACGGTGTCCGACCGGTCCACTCGATGAACTGTCAAAAATAAAGCACACATTGTCGTTATCACTTATACGCCTCCTGGTTATCCGTCTAACGCGAAAGAAGTGAGATTAGCGGGAATACTGGCGGATTTCACGTCGGCTGGAATGAAATAAGGAAATCTAATTTGACAATTGCAATTGATCTGTGAATGAAAAAAATCAATCTACATTAGCTTTTAAAAAAGTGGAATGACAAACGTTCCGTCCATCGAGCGTTAACCAACCAGTTCGTAACCGCATTTGAACTTGCGGTTGATGTTGGAAAAGAGAGTTCGACAGGAAGATGAATAAGCCCGGCTTTTGCTGCACAAATAACCGCCTTTCTTATTCTAATACAGACGGATTAAAATGCAAATACT
Source organism: Trichuris muris (assembly GCA_000612645.2). Classification (NCBI taxonomy): domain Eukaryota; kingdom Metazoa; phylum Nematoda; class Enoplea; order Trichinellida; family Trichuridae; genus Trichuris; species Trichuris muris. The sequence goes on along the minus strand of CBXJ02000086.1, from coordinate 16,414,678 downwards.
AATACTTTTGTAGCAGTTTGACACAGTACCGATGTGGGAGACACGCGAGGAATCATTCGCTGCGTTCATACATGTTTGTCACGTACGTAGCGAACACAGCGTCAAGCCAGTTAACACTTTACGCGCTGCTTCGCCCGTTTCGGGACGGCCACAAAACATGCCCTTCTAAGAAAGAATGCCATTCACAGGGAATTCACTTGTCGACAATGCTATTAACTTGCTGACCATGTTTTGGCAAGTTGTCTCACCATGGCGCGTGAATGAAACGGAAACTATCGTACTCGGCAGTGCCTTTCGCCAGCACCCAGAGGTGCACAGCTAAGGAACATAATTTGACCAACCACATGCGACAAGCGACGAAGCGTCCTGCTACTTGGAAGCCCCGCAACTTTCCTCGCATACTACTACGCGCAGTGAAGGAAAGCCAAAACTTGGCCATTCATCTCGCCAGGAACACAATGGTCACGGTAAAATTGTAAACCCATTTCCTCAATAGGCTGTTTGCCCAGCAAGCAAAGGGAGACACGGAGAACCAGACGGCGTGCATTAGAATGGCCAAGGGAGGTAAGCGAGCATTTTCGCAATCAATTCAACGACCACCGGGTATCCCCCACCCGCCGCCGTAGGTTGACGCAAACTGCATGCTCGGTGACATTGCAACCTTAGTAGAGGAACCTAATTAAGCAACTACCAGAATCAATGGTTCGGAAAAGACCGCTTACCTGATTGTGCTAGCTGGCAACGTTAGACGACGCACTCTGGGTTTGCAACGATTTCCATTCATCACAATTGTCTTTACCGCAGTGTCCTTCCGAAAAGAACGAACGTGGAAGGCCAGTGCCAGTTTTGTCGGTCATCATCCATCTACTCAGCAGACATCCGCTGAAATGAAGGTACAACCAAGATTTCGAACGCTCGGCTACTGATAGACGGACGGTACGCCGTCCACTGCCGTCGCACTCAGAAAAGTGGACCATAAGTTACGACGCTTTTGCTGAAAAAGGAATTTCGCGAACGTTGTCCGGCAAAACTTTTTAACAAACACTTTGCCATGCCGCAGTGTCTTACTTTTTGAACGCAGGCGCGCCTCGTTATTTCGCTACGAGGATGGCCTGGGATAACCATTCAGGGATAACCCGCTGCCCGCCGAAGAATGCCACGAAGAACCTTTCACAGTCAAACGGTTGACCATAAATTAGCCACGATTGGCAACGCTGAATTTTTCGGGATAAATTAGCAACGAAAGGTGTACACACCTTGCGTGTGTATCTTTGCGTGCTGAGATGCTCACTCATGGAATGAAGCCAACGATACATGTATCCTGCAAAAGCCCAATGCAATTTTCTAGTTGCAGCTGCCTTCGACAGCGTCATCGTCATCCAGGATGTACAATTGAAGTACAAATCCCATTCCCTTTTAATTCCAATGTCAATTCTACAGAAGTGTGCTGCATTGGCGCGGCAGAAAATGGTTCTCCGAAAAGCGTGTTTGCTTCAAGGTTAGGCGTTTAAACCAAGGCAAAGAAGCTACATGCGTCAAGGTGACGAACAGTGAATACCAGTTGGTGCCATCTTGCGAAATACGCAAAGTTAAGAACTGTTCGTAACTTACATTATTGTCAGCGACAAACTGAACGAACAGGGCATGAAGGCAAGGAAATGCCTCCCCGAAATAATTTAATCAGCCCACCGCGTTTCAAATGGCCCTGCGCTTTCCAGCCTAGCAGAACAAGGGTCAATACGTTCGCGAGTAGCTTACAAACTGGCACAATTCAGCTGCAAACCAAAGAGGGACTTCGGGTCGCTAAGTGGTAAGCGATTTCTCGCTTGCGAGTCAATCTAATTTCTTTTCGACCACGTGCCATAGATGTATGAGACGGCTTGTATGCAAATAAATACTTGAATAAGGTGACCTACCAACCAGGCAAGCTCGTCCGATTCGAAGGCAGGTCAGCAAATTGAGGGAAAGTATCGCTGGCAAATTAAACAATCCAAATGGAAGGAGCCTGATGGCCTATATCCGTATTCTCCAGTATGGAAAGACCGTACCGCCCAGCCAGCCATGGCAAAGGAGAATCGAAATAGGCAGAGAAGTTATAACAGTCAAATTAAAGTAGACATATATATATATATATATATATATATATATATATATATACTTGTGTATGTACGTATATTCGCCCGCACCGAGAGAGATCCTTTCCGCTTAATGATGAGCTTCAATTCAAAACTAGATGACCACGAAGCGGGACTGCATCGTCGTAGCGGCTACAATCGCCCTCATGCTAACTGGCCCAGTGGAGACCCGAAATTGTACGAACATTTTGGGCAACAACTGCCGCGAAGGTCTCCTGCTGCCCCTATGGAAGCCCACGGAGCAGCTCTGCTTGGCCGACCGAATACTTCGCGGCCTCATCTATCTCCTGGCGTTGACCTACATGTTCCTTGGAGTTTCGATTGCCGCCGACCGCTTTATGGGCGCCATCGAGGTGATCACCTCCCAAGAAAGGAGCATCACGCTCAGGAAGAAGGATGGAAGCAAGGTGAAAATCAAAGTGCGCATCTGGAACGAGACCGTCTCCAATTTGACCCTGATGGCGCTGGGTTCGTCGGCGCCCGAGATACTGCTGTCGATAATTGAAATCTGCGGCAACGGATTCGAAGCGGGCGACTTGGGACCCAACACTATTGTAGGCAGTGCCGCCTTCAACATGTTCATGATACTGGCCATATGCGTGGTGGCCATACCTCGAAATGAAGTTCGCAAGCAGCTTCACCTAAACGTTTTTCTGGTGACGGCAATTTGGAGCATTTTCGCCTACATATGGCTCTACATCATTCTGGCGGTTAGCAGTCCTGGAGTGATCGACGTTTGGGAAGGAACGGCAACGTTCCTTATGTTTCCGCTTACCGTACTGACGGCTTACATGGCCGACAGATGGTTGAGCCTAAAGAAGTTTGTCCCAATGCGCTACAGGGCTGACATGGTCGGTCTGCGTGCCGTCTCCTCTGGCCGAGAAACGCCGAAAGCCGAAGAAGATAGTATGATCGACCTGCTGCAGAACAAAAGAAGTTTCAACGTCGAAGAAGCTGAATTTGAGCAACAGCGCAAGGAGTACCTTCGCATACTACGTCAATTACGTCAGCAGATGCCGGATGCCGAACTATCGACGCTTCAAGAAAAGGCAACATACGAGCTCACAAAGTATGCCAAGAAGAGTCGCGCATTCTACAGGGTTCAGGCGACTCGACTGCTCATTGGCGACGGAAATATAGTCGAGAAAAGTGTTAAAAAGACGACGGGCCGTCTGAAGAGAAGGGACAACGTTGTTTCACCAAAGCAAGCTACCTCTACCTGCAAGGTGTGCTTCAATCCGTGCCATTACACTGTATTGGAAAATGTTGGCACGGTGAGAGTGCGCGTGGAGCGCCGAGGAGGGCGCCCCGACCTTACGCTAATGGTCGATTACCGAACTGAGGACGGCACTGCTACCGCAGGCTCCGACTACGTGGCTGGAAAGGGCACCCTGGTCATGGGACCCGATTGCATCGAAGCATTCATCGAGATTCCCATCATTGATGATGACATTTTCGAAGAGGATGAACACTTTTACATATTTTTAGGTATTTTGCCCTGCAAACGGGCACAAATAATGAAATTACATTCTCTAGACAATCTTCAAGTGAAATCTCGCGAGGGTAACATGGTCGATCCGGAGACCGTGAGGAACGCCCGACTTGCGGTGCTTGAAACGCCGTCCATAGCTACCGTCATGATCTTGGACGACGACCATCCCGGTTTATTTTCCTTCGAGAATGACACTTACGATGTGGCCGAATCGACCGGCGACGCAATCGTAAAAGTGATCCGTCGCACGGGATCCAGAGGCAGAGTTCTTGTACCTTTCGCAACTGCCGACGGTACGGGTAAAGCGGTTATCGACTACGAGCCAATGGAAGGCGCCTTGATGTTCGAGAATGAAGAAGTCGAGTAACGTTTTCAGCGGCCAATCGGCCTCCACGCTGTTCACCTTTCAAAAGTAGACTTTGACTACTAGGAAGAGCTTACAAATTGGCATTGTTAACAAAGAGCAGTACGAACGAAACGAGTATTTCGTGGTCACCCTGTCAAAGCCGGTCAAACTGAACGCTCCAACTTTCGGTAAGTTACATAGTAAAACGCCAATCCTCTTACCAAGTGAACAACTGCCTGTTCGAACCTTTAGTTCATTCATCACCGCGTGCCTTACTGCAGTAGACGAGCCAGCTGACTTCAGGTTGCTGGTCCTGAAGGGTTTAGCAAGCTAATAAGCTACATTAATGAACACTGTGTAACAGCTAAGCTTGACTGAAGTAACTAGAAGGCACAAGCCATCAGGCATGACGTCTTTTGGCAAACGCAAAGGCATTAGGTTCGTCCGCTGCACTTGGGCTTCCAACCACCTGCGGCTATAACAGAGCAGTAAAATAACTGAAGCAGCAAACCGACCATATCGAGACAGCATCTATTGCTTAAAGCCAGGAACGGTATGTTGGTCAGCGAATGTATGAATAAAGCCGAATAAGGAAAATGATTTTGACGTAGCGACAAATTATACTGTGAGCCCATATTGATTAGTCAGGAGAGGGAGTTCGAATATCCGCGCTAACTTTGCACAACAAAGTTACATTAATTACCTCGTCTTTCAGACGAAATGGACACTCACGAGCAGACCGCGACCAGTGTTCCCATTAATGAACGAATAGAGGAAATGGGACAACCAGCTTTGGGAAAAATAAACAAATGCGTAATAAAAATTCACGAAAGCAGAGAATTCAAGGTATGACGTCGTTTAAATGGTCACTTGTTGAACATCTACACTTACAGAATGCTGTTGATATGCTAATTAAAAAGACAAACGTTTCGCTGCTGCTGCGCACGTCGACTTGGCGGGAGCAGTTTGTGGACGCGGTTACCATGAATCCAAGTGGTAAAGATTCTTTTGCCAGACCTTCTTAGGCTTACCGCCTACCATTCAGTGGAGGGAGAAGAAGAAGAAGAACCAGCAAAACCGACAGCCGCGACCTATGCAGTTCATATTCTGACCATGCCCTGGAAACTAATGTGCGCATTCGTCCCTCCCACAGGTAGCTAGCTGTATTTCAATATTTTACCGATTCGTCACTTTTTCAACAACGATCACTTACTAAGACTACTGGAGCGGCTGGGCGTCGTTCGTCTTTTCCATTGTGATTATTGGCTTCATTACCGCTTTGATTGGGGATCTGACCAATCACTTTGGCTGCACCGTTGGACTGATCGACGTGGTAACCGCAATAACGTTTGTTGCTATTGGAACTAGCGTTCCTGGTCAGTTGAAACCTGAAATGCCGAAACTTTGTCCAACAGCGCTTGTTAAGATACTTTCGCCAGTCATGTGGCCGCCATACAGGATAAGTACGCCGATTCTAGTATAACCAACGTGACTGGTAGCAACGCCGTAAACGTGTTTCTTGGCATCGGTCTCGCGTGGACGATAGCCGCTGCTTATCACGCATACAACGGCGACCAGTTCAAAGTACACGCCGGTACTCTGGCCTTCTCGGTGACCATCTTCTGCCTCGAAGCCACAGCTTGCATCGTCATTCTGGTTGCCAGAAGGTCGAAATCCGTTGGCGGAGAACTCGGCGGTCCCTTGAGGTACAAAGTTGCAACGGCTATTACATTTGTCGCCCTGTGGTTCGTCTACATCCTTCTGTCAAGCCTTGAGAGCTATTGCATCATATCGGGATTTTAAGCGGAGCCCGACAACGGGTCTCGCATGCTACTTCCGTCGGTTGCCAATTAGGAAAATGGATTAGCGAAAAAACTTGGTGTCGGCACCACTTTACTTCCCGAGACGAGGAAGGACTGAGGAAAGTAGCTTTTTTAAGCAAAGAAGGCAAACGATGCGGTGAGCAAGCAGCGTGGAGTATCACCAAAGGCCAAAAGGGAAAGGAGAGGTGATCAATGCAATCATAAAAGAGTATCTCTAACCACTTCAACGACTAAATCAGAGATAAAAGTGCCGCACTGTTCGAACACTAGATCGTTTAGAAGGCACATAGGAAATATAGCAATAAACAGATTAACAAGACAAGAAATTAGAAGAACGGTTATCACGGTGCGCTTACGTTAACCGCGTTGCGGCGAACGAGTTGCTTAAGCACGGAGGGACTGGTCGCCTTGTCAATGAAGGGATGCTGAAGAAGCTTTGCCGCTGTTGATCTTTGTTCCGGATGGCGGACAAGCATTTGCTCCACAAACGATACCAACGTATCAGACACCTTTACGGTATATACGTATGTATTTAAAATAAAAGCAGTAACGATTGAACAAAACATGGCTCACCTTGACACGAAAGTTGACTTTAAAGCTTTCCATATCACGGATCTTACGCATTGCTTCCAATGGCAGCTCGTTGAAAAATGGTGGCTCGCCATCTACCATCTCTATGACCATTATACCAAATGACCAAATATCTACCTATGCGCAACAGTGTAATGACGATTATGTGAATGCTCAGGGAAAGAGCTAACTTCGGTGCCGTAAGGAATTCTTGAAATTACTTCAGGACTCATCCAATAGGGCGTACCAACCAACGACTTGCGTTTGGCGAGTTCAGGAGTAACTTGGGCGCAGAAACCAAAGTCCGAAAGCTTCACCTGTCCATGCGTAGCTCATGAAAATATTAATTGGAAGAATAAACCGACTAACGTACTTTCCCTTCGGCGTCCAGTAAGATGGAATCGCTCTTGATATCTCTATGAATAACACCCTGTTCATGCAGATAGGCTAGCGCTTCCAGGCACTGTTTGCACACTGTCGCTATTTGAACTTCATCCATTCGACAAGAAGTCACTATGTCCGTCAGAGCGCCACCCTCCAAGTACTCCATCACTACCCATAACTCGTCGTCAACCAAATGACTGCTATACATTTCAACGATGTTTGGGTGGCGGTAGTCTCGCATTATGACTACCTGCAAACCTTACGCTTTAAAGAACAGTTGAGAAGGAAAAATGAACCCCTGCCTCATTGAACAACAGTTCTCGCCTCTGCTGACGCCGAAGGTCCATTTTCTTGACGGCTACGCGTCGGCCCGTTTGTCTATGAATGGCCATGCAAACTGTACCTGTGCTTCCAACGCCTATTTTTATAAAGTCAGTCAAGTCGTCTCCGGGATTCCCTTCATCGACTATCATCTGCAGTGCGGCACGAAACTGGAAGGAAAAAGACTTAAATAACTGATCTGCCCACCGCAAGGTGCCACCTACTTGCTCGTGGGTGAGCCTTGCTTGTCTTGGTGCAGATGCCCTTTCGGAAATTGCCGTCTGGTTAGCCTGTTCTTTAGATTCAGAAATCCCGTGAATGGGCAACGGTGCAATTCCGTTCATCGGTTCCTTTACATAAGGAACAGCTATTCTTTCGTAATGCTTAGGCGGATGCACGCTCGCAGTCGAACAGATGACTTGAGATCGCCCATCCGATGGTTTACCGTTCGTCAATAATTTTGAACTATCAAATGTGCCACCACCTGCTCAGGTAGAAAACGTGAATAAGTACAAACGAGGAGTAATACAGACCTGACACAGGCGCACACATTGTGGATGAAGATTTTTTGAACGCAAGGGAAGATTGGCTAAGCTCCTGCCGTTCATCAATCGGATGTTTAGCAAGAGGTAAACCGGAAGGTGAAAACGGACGTAAAGATATTGGGGCACAATACCTCAATGAGTTGCTACGCGCGACAGCCGTAGGGGAAACCTTTCCAAGCCGTTTGCCAGCATAGCTACTGCTACAAGGGTTCAAGTAGGAATCACCGCGCACGACCGTCTAAATGCAACATTTAGTAGAGCACAAAAAAAGGCAACTTTTAATTGGGCGGAAGACAACATCCTGTGCTTAGCCATTTTACCTGCAAAACTAAGGCTACAGTATACTAGCAAAGTTCGCATTCGTAAGTGCGAATTAAATGCATACGCATCTGCAGAGATTAAAATGAAATGGACGAAAATTAATTGGAGCACCATGGAACCGCGCTAAAAGCATACACACTTTGCGCAGCAGAAAGGCCCTATTACCTTGAGATCCAGCATTTCCGTCTGCGTAATGCAGCTCGGATCGACAATTGGCTTTGGGCGTTGTCGATCCGACCAGTTGATTAAGCTGCGCCACTGCAGTGGTAACCCAACAAAGGTTCCGCTCTGCGGATCGATACCCGTGTGCACTCGGTGTTCGAAATTGGTCGGCACGGAAATCTCCGGCCGCTTCTTCTTGGTCCGAAACATTGCTACCGACGATGTCGCAGTTGCTCAACGTATCTTGTCGTCCAAACCCGCAAGTGCATCACAAAAGGGGCACAAATTTCAACGTAGGCGTACAAAATAGTTCCAGGAAATAGACTTGGGGAAAGCAGAGTACGCCTAAATTTTGTTTTCAAAGTGTACAACGAGTGAAAATAAAAAAACAATTTGTAAAGCCTTTCGGTAGAAGAAAAGTATACGAAAAATACTAATAAGCGGACATACTAAGTAAGATGTCCTAGCTCATGCCGGAAAAGCAACAAGCAAAATAAGTGCAGCATCAACAAATTGAGGCAAATGCAATGCGTCTGCCTGCAGCAACACTGCCCCAAGGCGCCGGAAATCACATCCTCGATCCTACGAAGTTTCAATGGGTGCTGCGAAGGGATTATCCTCTGATTCAAGATCAATGCTCAGGTTCTACCCTTATACGGTATGTTCCGTTGCGTTGTCAGCAGGCTAGTTTCGGCGGAAATTTCTTCATCGTCTTGGTACGATATTTATTTTTGCTATCCCAGTTTTTGCTTTTATTTGCGTACATAATTAATGGGCTCTAATAAAGAAGGTGGCCATTCGCAAAACTGTTATGCGTAGTTCTTGAGAACTGCTGGCGCTGCGATCATTGCAGTGGGATAGTGCTTAGCGCACCTTTAACATATTACCAATCATGACCCGTAAAATAGAAATAGGTAGAAAAGCCCTGTTGTGGTACTAGCGTTGGATCAGTGAGGCTTTTAGCAGTCGGTTAATGCCTTTAGGTTTCACGTCTTATTTGGAAATTATTTACGAATTTTGTCCATGATTTTGGCAATTAGTTCACTTCTCCTTCTCGATTTTCATAAAAGGGCCAGGACAGATAGAACTATTACATGACGTCACTGCGCGCATATTCTTTTTGATGGTTCGAAGTGCCCCTATCAGCAATTGGTCCCATTTAAATGTATCCTCGCTTTGCTGAAAGATTTGGCTGAAATGTCGGCTTCTGTAGAGCAGTAATAGGCGTTGAAACACTTCGTTTCTTCTGGTATTGCATACAATGCATTACGTAACCCAGTACAGTAATTATGCATTTGCAGGTTTCTGTTTTCGTCGCGTCTGTTTCTTCATGTGTCTTCAATTTGCACCTTTTCCTTGCTGAAGTTCAGTAAAGCAGGGCTTGGTTGAATAAGAGGTCTAAGTCATTTCTCGATATCTACTTTGGCTGAATAGCATTCCAACTGAAGAACCACAGAAGTATTCGAAGATCTTGACTTGCAACCACCTCATCACGATAATCTGCTAGAATAGATTTCTACTGAGTAATGCAAAGCTTACGTCAGTGAATGTCAGGTGTTTTATAAGGATGAAATTGGGCATTATCTTCTTTAACGACTTGACGCTACTGCTATGAATATTTTCTTCAATTAATCTTCCCATTGTTTTTGATACTGCTCATCTTCTGTCATAAGTGGCACAAGAGTGCGACCTTTTCTCACATGAAGCACTTGTTCTTTTGTGCTGTCTCATGTTTCTACCGTTGAAAATAGTGCACGAGCAGCCTCGAAAATTTTGGAACCATTTGTTGAATGAAATGTTCGTAACAACGGTTTCAAGTCGTTAAAGATAACTGAGCATACGATAGTAGTACCTTTTCAAGTACTCTGTGATTCTTCATAGTATCTATTTTATTATACAACATGAACATATTACCAATAAGCACCCATTTACTCTTTTGCGTACGCAAACATGCACTTGCCAATTTTAATTTGCGTGTTGCAACTGTGACGTTAAAATGATCTTTTCTACAGCGTAGTATCTTCAGTCAACTCCTGCGATAATGTTTGCTCTTTCCATGTCTGATTCTCATTCATTCACGAAAATTTAAGCCGACCACATCCGAAAGCTAACGTAGTTGAACGTGTACATAGGATTGGCTAGCATTGCCATGTCGTCTGGGCCGTTTTGCACTTGAACAATTTTTCCGTTCTTCTTAACGAATGAGTGAAGTGGAACAGTGCACTGCATTGGTGTTCTTCAGCTACTGCAGATACGACTATGCCCAATTCTCTGTAGCTGCTCTTTTCAGCTTCTTGCGCTACTCTTGCACTGATTGTCACGAAATAACTATCCGATGGCTCATGATACATTCTGCATATTGGTTTGGCAGGTTGGAAGTCTTGCGCACTTAGTGGTGCTACACACTCAATGTCAATGTCGTAATTCGCATTGAACGTTGCAAGAAGTTTAAACTTTTGCTTAATATGGGTCACCAGGTAATTTCTTCCCATGGGAGCGTACCAGAACCGGGATAGGCCATGTAGAATTACTATAACGAGCACCATTTGATAAAGTGTACCTTCAATTGGAGATTATTCAGTGCTGCAGGCAAAATCAAAAGATCGCTTTGCAACATGCCAAATCATTTTTCTCGTGCAAACTTTTCTCAGCCGGCTGCTACTCAGTTTATCTTACTTTTGCTTACGTCATTTTTTAAATACTTCAATTCAAAAACTGCGGTGACATGATTTAGCTGAGCACTTCTGCAAAGTATGCTCAACAAGCAGAGTGCGTTGAATTCTCCCGTGGGATCAATTTTTTCAGAGTGTGCTTAATAGATATTGTCCGTTCGCATTTTGATAATAATTATTGCTGCGGACACAACGACGTCCTGATTGGGTGGCCCGGCGCATCGAGTGACATATGCGTCCAACTGCGCATTGCTTGGCGACGCTGCAAGGAGCGGGCTCGTGCGCTTTCGCCACTTCGTCGTCGTTATATCCTATCGCTGTCTCTTCGCTACCCCCGCTGTCGTTCTCACTCGTCTTTGCCGTAGAGGTAGATCGTCTTTGTAAAGGAGTATGTTTACCGTCGTGTGCCTCGTCTCGTCGTTCTCGTACAATTATTATTCCATCAATCTTCTCTCACGAATTGTGCTTCCTCTGCGATAGATACGCTTTCTTTTATGAAAGTTATTTGCTGAATTTTTGGTTTACTGAAAATCTAGTAGGTGCTGCATCTGAAAGCTGCGATTTCTGGTTGCAACTTTCGTCGAATAAGCACCATTCAAAAGAACACATCTTCGCCAACGTGTTGGAGGCTTTCAGGTACTTTTCTCGTACAGCCGCGACCCCCTAATGTAGGTAGGTGACGCCATCATCGATTTCACCGTATTTTCGGTGACGCACAATAGGTGGCGCCACCGTCGATTTCATCCTCTTTCTGAAGAGCCTACCCTGCGCGAACATAACTGCTCTAGCCAGAAAAACACATTCTCATATGAAGACTGACCTTTACTTTCAACAGCACACCACAGGGGCTTTCCCCACCGTGGTACTATTGCTTCCACCGGCGTGCACCGCACGTAGACCTGTAGAAACGAAGCAATACGTATGATGCGCGAAAGTAAAGACCACATACCGTCACGGCCTTTTGACGCGGGGGTACAGCTCCGTTATGGCACAGAGGATCTTCTCGAACGGGTGTTCATCCCGGCTGAGCCGTCGGCGCCAAACAAGCTCGCATAAATACGAGCTGAGCTTGCACCGGTGCGTGCCGCGGCGGGCCTTGTTTCCCTGCTTGGCGTAGGACCAGAGAGATTCTACGGTCTGCGTATGAGCACCACTCACTGGATCAACGAAATTGATCGAGTGATTCACGCGTAAGTGCGTGTAGTGCTCATCCGCCAGACCGTAGCATCCCGCCAATCGTCCGTGACTACAGTTGATCCGGCCGCTACGTTCTCTTTGATGACAGAGATGAGCGTAGCGGCGGACCGATCTGCAACACGAGCAAGAAAACAATGACCCGTTTCACGGCACACACCGCTGACGACCCACGCCTGGGGAAGCATCCGGCCACGGTTGTACAGGACTCATCCACTTCAACCATAAGGCCGGGACCTCCAACAGGCACCGGATTCTTCAACACCCACTCCTCTGCGACAAGCCTCATCGCTGCGTTCAGCTTCACCGCAGCTCCGACCGGCAACTCGAGAGCGACGCGGCAGAAGTGAAGCGTCGTCAATTTTTGCGACCATGCATACATAAACAGCAGCATGGTCCTTACTGGGTGCTGATATCCTAAACACCACTACTATAGGCAACAAACTATTCGCCAACTGATTATTACCTTGGAACCACGTTCCTGTTTTCGCTGAAAGCTGTTTTTGACAGTGTTTTTCATTGCACCGCCACCCAACGTAGTCACGGTCTTTGCGGTGCTGCAGCACCATAGGTCTAGCACACCGCGGGCATATCCTCCGCCGGTGCATTAGACCTGCACTCTGCATAAACTTTACTGCGGCCAATTCATCATCTACGAACTTGGCACACAGCTTCGATAAGCACAAGCGCGTAATCGAACACATACTCACAAATGAAACTGTTCATGAACACCAAAATATTAATAGTTTAATCTCCATTACGCAATTCAACCAGTTCAGAAACCACTTCAATTTCTGATAAAGACTGAAGCGCACCAAGCGATAAGCACCTAGGGTACATCATCGACTTATCTGTACCACTTAAGCACAACGTGAGCCCAAACGCAATCAGCAGCAGTGGACCAGAGCTGACCAACACTGCAGCCGGTTAACTGTTTCTGACTGCTTAGCGGCGACGTGCCATGACGTCATCACCATATCCTTTCAAAACGACCGCGAAGATACGAACAGAAGAACCAGAAAAACTTGATAACGAAATCGAACACTCGATAACGGCAAAACTGGTAGCTTACACGTAATTCTCCTACCTTAGGTACTCAACGAAAACCGTTCCCCTTCGAACATACTCTGCTTCCATTACCACCCAGACAAATTAATGTTCCTTCTTTGACGTTTATCTGATAACGAGCAGTTACCACCGTTCGCGTTCTACGCCTAACGAAGCTCAGAGGTGGACACAACCATAATGCATCACCTTAATTCCAGATGACGACAGCAGAGTAAAACATCCAAGAACAGTAACAAAACACGCTCAAATATAAGTATCGTTTTCTGCCCCAACCTAAGCCTAGGCCATAAAATCAGGATTATATCTCACTTTCAGATTACGAAAGCAACACGATCCCAGGCATCCTTTTCTGCCCTTACCTAAGTCTACACCTTAACATAAGGGTTGTGTTACCTTACAGAATATGAAAGCAACACGACAGTAGACATCGTTTTCTGTCCTTACCTAAGCCTAGGCCATAAAATAAGCACCATGTCTCCCTGAGAAATAGCGACAGACGCTTGACGGGTACAAGAGTAGTACCTGATAGTTGATGTCGTCAGCCCGGATGGTCTAGCAGAAGGGCTTGCTGAACCGTTGGCTGGCTGGGCAGTCGACATATACATTTTGACTTTGCGCTGATGACGGCTACAAGAGCAGTAGCCGAAAGCTCTGCGTTTAAAATAAACGCTTTAATCTAATGGGTTGATACCGTGTCAAGAGTTTGTCAGCATCATGTCTCCCTTTTAGATTACGAAAGCAACACAATCATAGGCATCCTTTTCTGCCCTTACCTAAGCCTAGACCTTACCATAAGGGTTTCCTCTTTTTTCTCCCACTTCTTCATACCCACTTTCTATCTTCCTTGGCTTTTCCCGATCCAACGTTGTAGACAACCAACATTAGCCTAACCCACCTGAAAGCGAACAACCAACCAAGCTGAGATTAGCGCCGTCTACGGGTGAGCAGCTGATCTCGAGGAGTGCCTGTTCTAGTCAACCAGCATTAGCCTAACACACCTGAAAGCGACCAATGAACGGGTCGCGGCTGTACGCACATAGTGCCTGTAAAACTTTAATTTTTCGACACGTTTTGCATAAGCAAATGAAATGTCATCAAGAAATCCGATGTGCCCATTCCATTTCTATTAATGTTTCTACGAGATACTTGGAAGGCGATCAGGCGACGCTCAAATTATTATCTAATGCCTGTTTTCACTCTCCAGCGCAGGGGAAAGATTAAGAATTTAAATTGATGTGCAGTTTAACCATTCTAAATACTCTGTTCTTATTATTAGCAGGGCAGTTATAACATTACAATCCACTAAATATTAGCTGCAAGGAAATATTTAAGAGAATTTCCTCTATATCCTCACCATATATACCAGCTAAGAACCTCCTTAAGGCAATGAGACACTAAAAGGTTCTGAAACATATTTGTATAAATAGTTACGTAATTACCCCAAAGCCGGCATTAAGCACAGCAAAGCAAAGCAAATTTTGTCGTCCATTTTGGTTGCCTATCTGTGAAACAACCCCGGGATTGTAAAACGAAGACTGATACGTCAGGCACCCATAGTTATTTTGACACTGCGATTGATCAAGAAGGCCATCTCTCAGTAATACGCAAATAACCATAAAGAAACAAATCGGATTTGTTTTTTTACGGATTCTTGTCGTTCTCGTGCGTCTGACAATGAACGAAACAGCGCCCTACCACCAGATGGATGGGCAGTTATTAGGTAAAAGTTCAGAACAACGCTTGCTTTTGCTCGGAGCTTTCGGAACAGCCTAGTTCCGTCGTCAGCGAGTGTCAAAGGCCCGGTGTTGTTGGACAGAAGGCTTTAATACATGTCTGGTATGGGTACTGTGGTATTGTTTGGTATAGGGATGGCAGCTCGGTCAACGGTCAAGAAATCCGATGTGCCCGTTCCGTTTCTATTAATGCTCCATTTCTATTAATGTGGACAATGAACCCAGTTTTCAAAGAAACAAAACTAACTAAAGCGCATACGCCACTGAATTCGCCGTAATAATACTTGCGAGCATTTTTTCCTTCATGAAACGACGCTAGAAGTAGACTTCTAGAATGGCAGTGGCCAAATTACTTGCCCATAATAGTGCTTCATTGAAACCTGCCAAATCTTGGAAACCGCAATCATCACTGCAGACCAAATCTGGCTCGAAAGTCTCTTGAAAACATGACTAAATCAGTTAATCTAACGGTGCATTCGAAAAGTGACATTCATGTCAGTGCGATGAAAAGAAATAAACAAATTCGAAAAGACACATCGATCGTTACCAAATGAAATTCTTTTGCGGGCGTCATTCGTGAACATTATAATGTTCAGCATAAGAGAGCCGCAGAAGAATAAGTAATTAACTGACTCGAAGTAATTCATATTGAATGTTCAGGTGCTTTAGCAATGCAACATTAGCATCTGACGCTTAATAAATTCGGCGCATGAACCACAGCTCCTAAATTGACCTGTAATAAAAAAAGAGATGTGTAATTTCAAATTGACCGATGAATGTTTACCTTGTCAACGGTGCGAGTTACTAGAATAGTTCCACGAATGCTTTTACTTAAAGCAAAAATCCCTTTTTGGTGGACAAAAAATTTTCATAAATTATCATGGAAACCAATTTCTGGGCTAATGGTGTTCTCTATTCATTTTAGCACATTTACTAAAGACAATAAAAAAGCAAGTACAGAAGGACACCTTAACCACTTTGTTGCCCACTAGGAGTGGTCATTATTAGAGACTCCATATCCAGAACGTCACTCCTTGCCAGTCCCACGAACCGTAACGTTTATGCAGCACAGCGAGGCCGTCTGGGTCCTTTTGTGCTTGCAGTATGCCAGAGGCAGCTTGATAAAATTCATAGATTGGTATAGTTGCTCCGCAAATATTTTCACCTCTCACAGCGTAGCCAATAATACCTTTTGGCTGGTAGCCTTCGCTGAGACGCATGCTGTACAACGATGGATCAACTACGTAGTAATCTGTCGTCCTTATTGGACTGTACATGCGATATATAGGTGTAAGCTGTGGGCAAGCAGTATTTGTTGCAGAAGCAACACGGCCAATGGCTTGATTGTATGTAGTCCCCGGCAACGCGGCTATTCGACTTATTTCCATTTGATCAGTGAGTAGATAATTTGTCGTAGTCGGTGCATACCACATTCTGACGAGATTGACAAGATTGTCTGCAAAGTGCAAATTCTGGTTGGGCAAGTTCTTATGACTTAAAAAGCTAGTATTAACTTCTTCTATGCAGATGTAGTAAAAACGTGAACATTGTCATCGATTGCAAATTTCGCATAGTCATTTATATGATAACGCACAAATGTCATTTTATTCTTACCTGGTGTAGAACCACAGGTTCCACTTAGTGGAGGTACTGCCCCACCTCCACCTCCTCCTCCTCCATTGTTTCTTGATACACCTGTAATTGCTTAAGTGGCACATTTCTTTTTTGATCACGCCTTACAGCAAAGGCCATCTTCTCTACACGTTTTCAGTGATCCGCACAGCATGCATGGGCTTCCTCCGGGGAGCACTAAATACGGTCTCTGATCTGCTGCTTGCCTAAAATTTTTTCACGTGACATTTACTTGATAGTTGTGCTACGGCAAGAGCTTCGAGTTTAGCTATTGATACTTTACATTTACTTGGCTAGAGGTGCTCGCTTCCTCTTTGCTGTCTTCTCTAGTTGTTTTATAATCGTTTGTTCGTTACATTGTAGCTAGGATTATCCCAAGTACTTTAGTTTCCAAGTTGTTATATGTTGGCAAAATGTTCGCGGACCTGTCATTCTGTTGTATATTCACAGATAATTGTCTTCTACAAAAAAGGGCTGAACTTCTTTTAGCAACTTCTTTTAGCAATTGTCTGTATTTTCCAGTTTCGTTAATAATTCTTTCCTGCCTCCGAATCTTTTCACCTGAGTTCCACAATGTTTGAGCAGCGGTTTAAATTGAAATAGGCAGTTATTATTAATATAATTTTTACAATTTGTTCTCATTGATTTGTGCCACGGCTGTGCGTGCGTAGTAAGTCTGTGCGAAGGACCATATGGCATTTTCACTTAAATAAGCACGACTTTCCTTTCCATAGTGCAACTTTCTTTCCCGTGATAGCACGAAACGCGTCATGGTATTTTGTAATGCTGAACTCGTGCACATTGTAGTATTTTGTTATTTCGTCCTTTTGAACTCATGCACATTGTAGTATTTTGTACAAATGACTTGGTGTATCCGACAAGTCGGAGATGCATTTTCTTATAAACTGGCATTGGCGTGGTCATTCGCAGCTTTGAGAATTGCAACGGATATTACGCTGTTCTCTTTTTCTCCAGGTGATCAATCAAGTGTAATAAGCTTTGTTCTAATCGATGTATTGTACGTCTATGGTAATCTGTACATTAGAGCAGGCTCTAATGTACAGATTACCATAGACGCACAATACATCGATTAGAACAAAGCTTATTACACTTGATTGATCACCTGGAGAAAAAGAGAACAGCGTAATATCCGTTGCAATTCTCAAAGCTGCGAATGACCACGCCAATGCCAGTTTATAAGAAAATGCATCTCCGACTTGTCGGATACACCAAGTCATTTGTACAAAATACTACAATGTGCATGAGTTCAAAAGGACGAAATAACAAAATACTACAATGTGCACGAGTTCAGCATTACAAAATACCATGACGCGTTTCGTGCTATCACGGGAAAGAAAGTTGCACTATGGAAAGGAAAGTCGTGCTTATTTAAGTTGAGATTACCATAGCTCCGCAGTTGAGATTTGTATATTAATTACCAATGCATATGCTCTTATTATTTCCTCTTTCCCACAGTATGTCACTGTTCAGCTTATTTGGACTAAATTACTTTCTTGTAGCTAAGTTGTATAACATGGCACCGTTGGAGCAAACCAGGTCGGGCACCATTATAAAATGAACGGGTCCGGGTCATTTGCCCGAATGTCGATTGCCCGACTGTCGATTGCCCGACAGTCGTTTGCCCGACTGGTCGTTTGCCCGACTGGTCGTTTGCCCGACAGGTCGTTTGCCCGACTGGTCGTTTGCCCGACTGGTCGTTTGCCCGACTGGTCGTTTGCCCGGCTGGTCGTTTGCCCGACTGGTCGTTTTTTGCCCGACTGGTCGTTTGCCCGACTGGTCGTTTGCCCGACAGTCGTTTGCCCGACAGGTCACTTGCCCGACAGTCGTTTTCCGGACGGGTCCATTCCCTCAATTATTCGGTACGTGGAGATTGACTGTTCTTAGATTGTTGCTACGTGTTATCTTGAGTAAACGAGCTGTTGTACTCATCTCTGTCACTGATTTAATGAATGCATGTTTCTCGCCCATGCAAATGGATTTAATAGAAATATTAATAATAGAAACTAGTTTCACGTGAATAGTTTTCTACAGTTTTTTCCAAATTTATGCAACCGTCAGCGAAACACCGTTTCTATGCGATGTCAATTCACGTTGTTATCAGCTTTATAGCTCCACGACCACCCCCGCGAGAGCGTCGGATGTGAGTACAGTCGGCCCTCGTTATCCGTGGTTAATTCGCCCCGATTTTGAGCGTTACACCGCGGATAACGAATTCCGCGTTATATAGGATACCCTATGAAAAATGGCCAAATGGATTGTATTCCAGCCGCGTATTTCGTCCTGCCCCTTTGAATTCCTTCCCGAACGGTTATCATACCTACTGATCCTTCGAATCTTGGTACTTCGGAATCTAGCTGCGAGGTAATGGCATGAATGACACTGCGCTTGTACAATGGGTACAGCCATCAGAGTCCAGGCCATTAGGTACAAGAAAGGACGAAAGTAAGATGTTATGTTACATATCAGTAACACACCCGTTTGCAGTGTGTTGGCCAAAAAATCAATGAGATAATAATTAAGCGGTCTTCCGGCGAATACCTCCATCAGCATCGGTAATTAGGGGCGCTAAGCTATAGCCCAGTGCAACGTATAGATATACGTCTCTCCATGATAAGCATTGAGTATACTGCCTTATAGCACAGCGCAGCTGCTTTGCCTAATTGAATTGTTACCCACAAAGAGGCTGCGAGCCTTAAAACGTCCATTAGGCGAGCATCGTTGTGACTTTTGACAATGCGATGCAGACATTGTTGGATCGTTCATCCTTTCAACCAGCGACACTTAACTCCAAAATTACGACTACCAACGCGCAGAACGCACGGCAGCCGAAGTTGGTCCACGTGAAACACAAAAACCAAACCTTACACGCACTTCCTGCACGACAGAAGATAGAACGGAGATCACATTCTTCTAACAAACTCGTTCGTTAGGAAACATACAAAGAGAACTGTTGCAATAGTGCGTTTGTGCTACTCTACCAAAGGTCAATAAAAAGAATATTGCAAACAATAAGCTTCACATGTACACAATATCCAGCCATTTCCAACTGCAGCCCAGCCAAAGAAAATGGACAACTCGAGCAAACGGACTTGTCGCGAAGAACGACTGCTGGACAAAACTGACCAGAGAGGGGAGCCGAATAGCCGAGGGAATGGACCTGTCGGGAAGGAGGAATACTTGGGAGAACTGCCCAGGACAGAGAACCGAATAATTGAGGGAATGGTCCTGTCCGACAAAAGACTGTCGGGCAAACGACTGTCGGGCAAGTGACCTGTCGGGCAAACGACCTGTCGGGCAAATGACCTGTCGGGCAAACGACCAGTCGGGCAAACGACCAGTCGGGCAAACGACCAGTCGGGCAAACGACCAGTCGGGCAAACGACCAGTCGGGCAAACGACCAGTCGGGCAAACGACCAGTCGGGCAAACGACCAGTCGGGCAAACGACCAGTCGGGCAAATGACCTGTCGGGCAAATGACCTGTTGGGCAAACGACTGTCGGGCAATCGACTGTCGGGCAATCGACAGTCGGGCAAATGACTGCGACCAAAAATGAACAGCTGTTGAGTTTGCATAAGACGTGAGGTAGAACCTGTTGTGATGCCTATCTTGGCAATAGAGCGCTAACAGGTGGAAGTGTAGGAGAACTGATAGTTTCTGGCGTTTTATTTTTATGTATTCTTTTCTTAAGATTGTGCGTTCGCATGCAGTGGGTCTCTTCCATGGTATTTTTACACATTAGGCCTCTGAAAACATGATTTTGTTATGAAGCCTTCTAGAGGGTCGTGATGTCCATTAAGTGGGGAGGTTGTGCGTTTACTCTAAGGCATAGAGGCCGCAATCACTTCGAACAAGTCCCTAACCAGCGGCTAGCTGGGTAGCTTTAATCAGCAGTACAAACTGCCGCTGTTCTATTTAAATAACTTTCTGAACTCGCTTGTTCCATCGCCAGCCTTTCGAACTCGTTGTCGACGGAGCCTTGTTCTTCCGAAAGCAAAAGCATTTACGTACGTTCAGTTCCCGTATATTTACTAGTAAAACTACTCGATGGTCCTTTGCGTAGGATCTTGTGCTAAGTGACTATGGCAAGATGCCTTGAGCCCAGTGGCAACTCAATCGTTTAAATAGCATTGCAACCGTACTTTCAGTATATAATTGTTCTTTGCGTTCCGTCTGGCTTTGAAGCGCATCTTGCAAGTCACCGTTAACTGTTGAATAATAATGATCTTAATTCTAATACGGAGTAGCTTAGTCTAACTACTTTTCTATTCTGCCTCCTGTGCTGCCCATATTATGATGCTCTGTTGTTTGCCCGTGGAACGTTCTGAGCTGCTGCTGCTGCTGCTTTTATACTTACTTGTACGTATAGGCGCATACAACTAACGTTGTGCTCTCTGCTCCTTGCTGTGTTGGCGGACAGGTTGCGCGACCACATCCAAGCTCTTGCGCTTCATACCAAAATGCCTATGAATGAAAATATCAGCACGAACAGCAGAACGATCTGTACTCGTGCTATCATTTCGCTAAAGTCCCGGAATGGACATATAATAATGGGAGTTGCGCCAAGTATTTGTGTAATGAAGCACATTGAATAAATTGTTTCTACTGCAAATAGTCAGTTTAGCAAGTCTTCGCGAGAGCTTTCGATAAGTTAGGTTACTTTCCGAAGACGCTCGAAGAATGTGTTTAGGCCAGTTGCGCTAGAATGGCGGTACCTTGATGTGCGAATACCTTATTCCTTTTAATCTAAGCATGTATCTTATGATGTGTTTTGAAACCTCAGTAAATACTACGTTGCTCAAGTTAGTACCATGTCTCAACCCCGTTTTGGTACACCACGTTTTCAGTAAGCCTAGGAAATAATGAGTACTTTGGGAGTAACTTCTCTTTAAGGTATATACAGTGACTTGAGAAATGTGACACATTAATTATGAATTGCTTTCTTTGATGGGAGCACGTCTGCTGCGTTCGTTTAACAGACGGTACGTTATGGACACAGTCACCTGCAGGGGAGGTGGTTACATATTTGTTGCCTTCCAGTTATGCAATGCTGCGCTTTTTGAATACTTGATTTCCTTAAGGCAATACGCGTATGTTAAAATAATATGCGTGAATACTTGATTTCCTTAAAATAATAAGCTTGATTTCCGTTCAGGAAATAACGGGCAATACAATCGTGCAAAAAAAGCCCTCATGACCGTACTTGATTTCCTGCAGTGTATATATTTGCGTAGATAATGTTACGCAGGCGATCGCGTTACCTTAGTCATAGTTGTTATGATTATGAAATTGCAAGTTTCCACTTATCAACATTGTGCAAATAATTTCATAACGTGATGATGAGTTGCACCTTTTCTTTCGTTAATGGAACAGTCCTCATTGGATACTCATAGCTTACCTGTCTGAAAAGGTTATCTTCTTTGGCAGTTGGTTCCGGCAGTCCATTGGCACCCCAGCCATTGTTCTCGTAATCGAAGTATGTCATCCAGCTATTTGCATCCTCAACGTACTCTTCTATTCCAGTAAATTCGCCCTCCCAGCTGCTCATTGCGAGTCCGTAGCGCGAGTCTGTTGGAAGTGTAGTTGGACAAGTATTTGCCACACTCTGTGCATATGCTATCATGTCTTCGTTTATTTCTTCCTGTAAAACATAGGTTCTCAACCTTTTTCGTGCCAACGCCCCCTCAGGCCTCTCCAGTGCCCCCAGCGAACACTGGACTCGCCAGCGCTCGCTCCCCCTGTATGGGGCGAGAGCCGTTTCGTTCACAGTGGCTCGTCCTGGCCGTACTGTCGTCGATTCGATATCATGAGACGATGATTCAGCAATGAGGACCTGTTGATTCTGACTTTATCAACCTTTTGGTTGTGTTTGACATTTATTAGGCCGCGGTCAAACGAGAGGTTCTGAGTCGTCCTTCTCCCCATGGTGGTACTCCTGTTAGGTTATGCTTTATTGGCCTCACCAAGCGGTCCGTGAAAGACTTCGCAGAGAAACGGCTAGTCTTTTATATTAGTTTTCTCAGTCGAACGGTTTATGACTGAAAGGGACGATCGAGATTCCAATGTGCTCCTCAGAAGGGACGGCGCGAGTTCGATCGAGAAATATCCGCGAAACGCCTATTAACGACGTCGGTAGACATGAAAGACAATGGCAGAGGGGACCTCCAGAAGCATCCATCATATGCGTTCTCACTTTGTCGTGGTAGACCCTGAATCACCCGGGCGTCGAGCTCTACGGCGCAGCAAGCTTCTATATATGATCAGCGCCCCTCTAAAATCTTCCATTGCCCCCCGCAGCACCCCCGGGGGGGGGGGGGCGCTACCGCCACCGTTGAGAATCACTGCCGTAAAACATCGTGCATGTTTTGCCCAGTATGCTTTCCAGTCGAAGAAGAAATTATTTGCCGTTAGAACTGATGGGTCCATTTGTTGTTGTGATCCACGACGTCTATAATCTTAGTTTACGAGCACAAGCAACATTACGAGTTGGCAACTTTGTTCTCGTAGCTTTCAGAATATCATTTTCAGTCTTCAACAAACACGTTGTAACAGCTGAAGTGCCTTTACAGTTTAAAGGATTTGAATGACTAAAGGGGGGAGATTAATATAGTATTTCCGCTGAAGGTGGAACACAGCTTAGTCTGAAAATTAGGAACATTTTCTTTCTTGTTCTGAATATTGCTTATTTCGCTAGATTGGCGCACATACGTGCTTAGGCAGAGGAGTAAATTGGAACACCCGTTCTGATGTTTAAACCTAGTCATGTTCATACAAGGCACCCGTTTTTCACAGGAATAAGCAAGGCAAAATGAATTCTTAGGAACTCATCTCTTGGAAGATGCTACTTGGCGTCCATTTCTGATTCCATTCTCAGCAGAATTGGTCGTGAGATCAGCTAGTCTGATAATTGCGCTCAAAATGCAATGTTACAGGTTGGATTAAGATTTATACTCTATTGGAGTGAATATAAAAACAAGGCGTACGTAAGGACATCATTATGAAATATTCTGTGCACAAGTGGTTACTCAATTATAACTTCTCCCCATCCTACCGAAGCATACCGTCCATCCGTAAACTGACGTTGTGTGGCGTCCTACTGCTCCTGGTCACTTTCATTGGTGACATAGGCACTACTGTTTTGTGTTTTCATCATTGAAGCCATATCCATTTGCATACTACTCAATGCTTGCTCATAGTGGCATTGAGATTACAGCACATGATTTTTTCGCTTGATAACTTCATTACCACCCAACTTGTTTATCTCTTTTTTACTTATCTGCTGAACAAGGAACCAGAAGAGCCCTGATAGTCCCGGAAGTTAAAGAATTTTTGACAAATATGATGTTGGTTTCGTATCAAGTTACGATATTGAATTCCATCGTTAAGAAAAGAAACCCACTTTTCAACTTCACATATTGGCTTTTAGCGATGTCGGTATTCTTTTAACTTTGAACAACTGTGAATTCCAACTCTTTCTCATTTTTCTCGCAGTATGTTAGTCAAATGTTTTAGATGGGTTGCTTGACTTACGAAGCACTGTATATTGATTTGGCCAGATGTAGTTGTACGCTTTTCATTGTGCAAAAGCAACATTGTCACTTGTTCGATGATATTAAATGGGCGAGCCGTCCCTAAAACGTCAATCCATAATGTCCGCTCTCATATTACAAACATTCTACCTTGAGCATCTGTGTAGGCAAATAAGAAGCACGTGAAGGATACTAATATCAGCCAATTCATTTTACGGATGAGCTTGTCCAGCAACCGTCTTGAGTCGTATAGCTCTTTCGCTTATATACTTTCTGTGTCATTACTTTCCGCTTTTATTTTAGTGGAATGCAGCTGCTTACACACGCACACTTGTTTACTGACTGATCTGTTAGCATTATAATGAAAAAGGGCAATTCACGAGTGTTGCTTGATCTCTTTCTCGCAATGCTACATAATCTTTTTGCCTTCTGTGTTTTGTTTATTCGCACCGAACGTTCAAACGTCATTATCATGACGTTTTCTGCTTTTGCGCAGAAACTAGATTCATAATTGAGAAAGGTTAATGCGCTGATGGTGAACCGGATTTGGCGAGAAATCATCGTTTTCCCACTTTAGTTTTAGACAACTACAAATTGGGACTTTTGTAACGGTGTAATTGAACATGATTGATAGTACGACGATCACCGTTGAGTAGAATAAGAAAACCGTAGCTTTCGAGACGTGGTTGATCCCGAAAACTGCGGCTTTCTCATGCAATAAATTCTATTCAACGGTGATCATCGTACTATCAATCATGTTTTAGAAAACTAGTTGAATGTCTTCTTACCAGAGTTTTTTACTTCTTTTAGCTTTTGTTTATGGATCATCCCGTTCATAAAATCTTTTATTGACGAGCAAAGTCAATGATTGTCATTATTCGGTGCGCCGTTGTCGTTGTTGGTTGAAGAATTGCTTGCGTCTCTGCTTATGGCTGGTTAGGCAGACAGTAGCAGCTGGATTGGCCAAGGTTCTGTCTGATAACTGATATTTGTCTTAGTTGGTTTGGTGTAGGATCTTGCAAATCCACCACTCTCTGGGAAGTTGACCACACAAGCGCAGATGATGGGTTGGAATAATAGAACATATTGACTAATTGTAAGAGGCAGCCTATGAAAAAAAAACAGCAGGTTAATCAGCACCCGGCGAACATCGTTTACGGCCCTACTAATCACGTAAGTGTGAAAGTAGAAAAACGCGGAGCGACTTTTTGTGGGCACATGGTCCATTGGCAGCAGCGCAGGTGTCAACAATTAATGCGCACCATCGAACGTGGGTGAAGTTCGATATAAGCGACGCGTAAAGCTGCGAGTGGGGTTGTTGCTCCGTGTGCGTGTTCTGAGAGGCTCAGTTCCTCGTTGGCGGCTTTGGCTGTATTATAGCGATTGCGGTGACATTTGAATGAACGTGGGGTCTTGTGTAGTAGCTGCCCTGCAGGGGGCGCTCGCGTCGCTGTTGGTGGCCATCGCCACGGTATTACCAGCGCAAATCAGAAAACACTTAGCCTCAAAACGTCTGAAAAGTGAAAAATAGCCTACTCTTGCGCACACTTCTGCCCAGGGTCGAATGAACAGGAACAGGATTCCTATATGCTGTTCACATCCTAAACCACTAAAATGAGCAACGAACTATTCGGCAACAGATCGCTACCTTGGAACCATGTCCCTGTTTTCACTGACAGCTCCTTCCGGCACCCCTTTCGACTGCACTGCCACATGCCTTTGCACATGGGCGTTCTCAAGCGAAAACAGGCCTGGGCTTCGAGCATAGGAACGCGATGACTGCTCACCGTCGTGTTTCTCGATGACGATCCTAACAGGCTGTGCGCACCACAAAGAGCAGTATGAGGAGTAGCACACAAATCACCGTCCAATTACTGTCTTGGAACCATGCTCTTGCTTTCAGTGCCATCTCGTTTCTGCTCTGCGTCCCGCAACACCGCCTCTTCCCTAGTTGTCGAATGCGCGGATCCTTTCAGGAGAGGGTATTTCGTAGACTCGACGAAGGGTCAGGTGGCGATGCGAAACCCTCATTGGTCAGGACATGATGGCGCAACAGCCGTACAGAAATGCTAGAGAAGGGATAAGCGGCACACAATGCATACGTCGACGCAGACCGCAGAGCAAACAAGTAGGACATGTGATCGAAGACGCGATAACAAGCGCAGTGGTACTCGAACGTTAGTCCCAACGTTCAGCTGACCCTGTGCCTACGATGTTATGTCGGGAGAGCCCATCTCAAGTGCATACCGGTACAGAAATGCTAGGGAAGGGATAGGCGGCACAATGCATCTCATAAGATCAAACAGGGTCTCCACATCAGGCATAATCCTGCTATTAACCATGACAATGGTGGATGGTCAGGAGATGTTTTCGCCGATACCTAAGCTTAAACCTAAACACAACAGATCTTTCCTCTGAGCTCCACTTTCTATCCTTGATTTTTCTCGATCCAACATTGTAGACAATGAACATTAGCCTAACTCATCTGAAAGCAACAAATCAACGGGTCGCGGCTGTACGCACATAGTGCCACGATCCTTTTTTGCCCTTATAAAAGCATGCGCACTAAGTTTTCTGACTATTACACGATGAACTTTGTGTGAAGATGCTCCCTGTACAGCGCAATGTGTAAAATGCATTTACCGCGATAGCAGCGAAGAATTTGTATGACTATTCAGTGGTTACGTTACGCGTTACGTTAAATTGAATTACAGCCAAGCCGAAGCCACATCAGCGCGAAAACTGCACTTGCGACGAGAGCGTTCCCTGCAGGGCAGCTAATACACAAGACCCCAGCTAGTCGAATTTTGCTTAGAAGAAGGAACTTACTTCCAATGGAATGGAAGTTATTTTTCGCAACACAAGGGTTGCCCACTTTCACCAATTGTCGCAGAAATATTCATGGAACACCTGGAGGATATCGCATTTCCTGACAATTTCTCAGAGTACAATCTAAAGATGTTCAAACGTTATGTAGATGACATTTTTGTCATCATCAAAGCGGGAAAAGAAGTAGCTCTTCTTGAGCACTTGAACGATCTTTTTCCGGGAAACCTCATATTCACAATGGAAAGAGAAGAGAATGGAACACTAGCTTTCCTGGACGCTTTTGTAGTACGAAAAAATGGACATATAATGACCAAGGTTTTTCGGAAACCAACGAATTCTGATAGATATCGAAACCTCTCTTCAAAGCACCCGATCAACGTGAAGAAGGAAATCATAACAGGAATGGTGGACAGGACGTTCTGTCTTTGTGACAATGAATACCTGGAGGACGAAATCAACCATATAAGACGGACTCTAGTATAAAACAATTATCAAAAAGGCTTCATTGAGGCCTATATTAGGAAAAGACTAAGAAAACACAAGAACCATGAAATAAGAAAGACACATGAAAGAGATCCCAGAGAAAAACCAATTTGCATAAAAGGGACGGTTACTCTTACAAGAACGGTCGCATACAGACTTGCGCTGAGGACGGCACCAAGGTAGGTCCCAAAAACTCCGCTATTCAATAAAGCAGCTTTCATGAACGGGTTATTCTGCCGTCCTTTAACACAATGAAACCGAAACCCGTCAGAAATCCATTATTCAACTAATAGAAAGATTATTTATTGTCAGTAATACAGTAGACAGCTTTCAGAGTAGTCCAGCTGATTAGCAACAATTAATGTCTTCAAATACGACATGGAAAACCGAGCTGCATTGCTCAGAAAGGTAGGTTTTGCATTATTGTTAATAGAGCTGCTTTTTGTTAGTTGTTAATTCCTACTGGCAGAAACGAGCTAACAAGCCGTACATTTAAAAGACATGAGAAGCGTCCTTTTTAATAATCCCGTTTTCGCTACAAGGCAAAGTCCTAGCTGATATCGTAGCCGACGTTAAAGGAGTCCAGCAACTATACGTCGCCTTACGATCCACTAAATAAGTGTGTGAGAAGTCCGGAGAGGTCAGGATGCAAAATGTTTGTTTAGCAAAGAACAACAGAAAATAACAAAGAACGACTTCAGTTTTGCTCTATCGGTGCACACAGTGCTTAGGTGATCGCGCAATTGGTATGATGTCCACGTAGCGTCAACGAACCCCATGAATTGAGTTCCCTAGGGCGGGGTAGTTTCGCTTAGTCAGCAAAGGAATTGGTTGACAGTTAATTGCGCGCATCCATTCATGTGTTCCATTAAAAAAACATGGGTCATTTACAGAACTTCCCCGTGTACAGTATGCGGCGCTATTCTGGCGACGTATTCGAATTATTGATTTTTACCGATGCGCACGCAGCGTTATAATGCCCCATATCCTGCTGGAAGATTTTGCTGTATCCAACACAAAAGGCACCGGATTCACGATTCGGGTGCGTCGTGCCATCAGTCCTTTACCTTAAACTTAGGCTTTTGTTGCGGGCAAGTCTCCTGCTTTGCCCTTTAGCTTAGATTAGGTTACCGTTATAAACCAGCGTGCACTATGCGCTGCTTCATCAGCAGGAACAAGCAAGCGAAATCACTTTATTGAACAATATTTACGAGCCACTCCGGTGGGCAGTACGTAGCGATATCCTCAGTGATTTTCAGCAAGGGGTCTTCTCTAGGCTGGAGTCGCCTGCGCCACATGAATTCGCATAGGTATGACTCCAGCATTTTCCTGTGCGTACCGCACCTGGTCTTCTTGTGTCGTTTGGCCTTGGCCCACATAGATTCCGCATTCTGCGTGTGGGCTCCCGTCACTGGGTTTATAAAGTTGATAGAATGATTTACACGCAGATGCATGTATTGTACGCGGGACAGACTGTGGTATCCGCGCCACTCGTCCGAGATGACAGTGATCCGAGGCCGAATGTACCGCTGTATCAGTGGTATGAGGGTTTTGGCGCTGCGGTCCTTCACCTGCACGAGGAAACATTGGCTCGTCTCACGGTAGATTCCTCCAAACACCCACTGATGGGGATGGAGCGGAAGCGGAATCCGTCATTGGAGCGGAATATAGTCTGCCGCGATTGAATTTCCTCTTCGAACACATGCTTTCATCTATCTCCGTTGGGCCAGGACCTCCAATTGATGTAGGGTTCCCCAGCAACGCCTCTTGGGCAACCTTTCTCATCGAGCAGTTCCACTCGACTGTTGCGGTTTTCGACATGCGTAGTTCTTCGTGGCAATACTTGTAAGTTGTGTATGCTCTGCTAAAGGCGTACATGAATTTCAATGATTTCAGAAGACCTAACTGATATCTTTGGAACCATGTGCCACTGCGCAGTGGAACCTCCTTATTGCACTGTGGCTTATAACACCTCCAACGGGGAGGTCGGCCCGTCTGAGGAACTTTGAGCTTCATAGGGAATCCGCAGGAGCAGTTCCTCTCACTGTGTAAGGGACCCTTCTCCTGCAGGGACCATATGGCGGAGGCCTCGTCGGTTACTCGTGGGCAAAGGTTGGAAAAGCTCATAACGACACACGTAACTCAAATATGCGAGAAACGAGAAATACAGGGGTTTGCAGACGTTTACGGCTGCCTCGTACATCTTCAAACGTTTTGATATTTTTAATGCATTCATACATGTGGACGTCTCTGTTGTTATCAAGATGTTGACGTGCAAAAACTGCCACAGGTGTGTTTCAAGCGTAGCATGCTCGCATTCAGTTTACATAGAACTGTCGCTAACAGCCCTTATCGCTGCAAACGGTATCTCGCCCGCATGTAATTAACACATTTATCAGAGGAGTTATATACGCGTACGCATTAAATAAACGTTATTCACCGCTACGTTGACGCTATGCGCTTTTTGAAGGAATTTCAACGAAAAGTATCCACGTTCAGCTGCAGACGGTGAACAAGGACGATACTTTATGTTACAGTCATTTAAAATTTTGTCTTGCAGAATCTCGATGGCGATGAAAATCAATCGCAGATTAAGGCAAATGTGGCTGACCAATTGAGGCAACCTCAGAAAAAATTGCTCAGGTGTGGTTTCACTGATATACAATAAGTAATGATTAAACACAATAATGTTAAACAGAGGAATTCTGAACACGGGATACGATCTCATTTTTTTATTGATGAAACACGGCTTAGTCAACCCGTGAGAAATCACACTAATCGTCAAACACGAAGCTTTCGAGAACTGCTCATGTTCTCGTCATCAGGGTGTACCTAATGAATCTGTGAATGTCGTGGCAAGTCCCCAAAAATTCACTTTGAAACCTTTGAGGATGTATTTTAAATTGGAAAATCTTCCTTCTTTAAAACCAACCATGACGTTTTTTTCCACGTATGTTCATATGGCAACAACCCGTTAAGGATGTTAGCACATTCCAAATATCACTAATGACATATCCATCCTCCATATTAAAGCAGGGGCTGTTGCGGATGAAGAGAGCCTCTTCCACTTTTCGAACAAAATAGTTCTCTTCATTACGTAGTCTCCAAACTCTTAAACTGTTATCCGGTTCTGGACAACCCACTACATGTTCCACAACCGATGATCCTCTGATACATTCTAGCATGATAGTGCTGGGATTCTTCGTTTGGGGTCATCCACGTCCAATTACTGGTTGCCCTCTTAATCATCACTCCGCATTACGATATCTCTTGATTGCTGCGAAATGCTGTTCAAACCTGTGATTTACACCGTGTCCCGTTTCACCAAAATAGGATGCACCGCAACCGCATTTAATAAGATAAATAGCTCCTGGTCTAACTTCAGGTTCTGAAGAAGCAATTAACACGGTAATTCCCCGTTTTGTATTTTTATTTAGTAAGTATAGACAGCGGGGCTTGTCCGCTGTCTATACTTACTAAATAAAATACAAAAGTTACACAATGAAAATGTTGAAAACTGGATGCATCGTAACGGGTCGTTGAGATGACATTTGTGTGTTGCACACGGTTTTTTCCCGTTGGTATTGTTTCAGTGTATCTGCAATTAACCAAAGAACCTCACCAGTCAACGATGGGTTAGTTTATTGGTAAAAGTTGCGAGAACACTGTAACGTACGAATCGAAGCTTTCGGGACGCTCTAGTCCCGTCGTCAGCGAAAAGGAGGTTTTAGGAGGAATGTGGTAACATCCTCCTTTTCGCTGACGACGGGACTAGAGCGTCCCGAAAGCTTCGATTCGTACGTTACAGTGTTCTCGCAACTTTTACCAATAAACTAACCCATCGTTGACTGGTGAGGTTCTTTGGTTAATTGCAGATACACTGAAACAATACCAACGGGAAAAAACCGTGTGCAACACACAAATGACAAGAAAAATGTACCATTTAGACCTGTGGTCTCAAGTTGCAAGAGTGTAACTAAGGACTTATGTGTTTACTTGAAGAAGTTAGTAAAACCACTCATTGGACACCTATCTTCAAATACAAAAAATACGTTGTGTTTCGTGAGAGACTTGGAGAACATTTCAATAGATGTGGGTGACATGATGGTCAGCTACGATGTTAGGGATCTTTTCACTAATATTCCTCTCGTTTACACTTACAACATAGTACAGGAACTATTATCCTTGGACACTTCATTACATGAGAGAACAAGACTCAACCCTTTCCATGTTGCTAGTTTGGTGAAATTTTGCATGGAAGAGGGCAACGATTTTCATTTTAATGGACAATTTTACTGACAAAAGGAAGGGGCTCCAATGGGAAGCCCTTTATCGCCTATTTTAGCTGAGATTTTCATGGAAAACTTGGAACAAAGGCGTTCCCGACCGGTCATCTTGATCACGGTCTTAAATTTTTCAGACGGTATGTGAATGATATTTTCGCTATCATAGAAAGGGGGAAGGAGGATACTTTACTGACCCATTTGAACAGCATCTTCCCAAACATGATTACACCTAGTGCTCGACTTACGACCACGATTGGTTCCGACAAACCGGTCGTAACACGATTTGGTCGTAAGATGAGTAAGCTATATGTACAGTACTGTGAACATCTTGGGAGGTATTTGATGAAAAATATCTAAGGCACAAAACACAAATTGCTGTACCAAGTCTGGGATAATAGTTGAAATGGTGCACGCGGAGATGGTAGTGCTGCTGAAAGCTAATCCGCACTGTCGTTCGCCCAGCTGGGCAACGTTTGCGCTGCCAGACGCGGAGCAGTCGTGGCTAGCGATTGTGGTCGTAAAGTCGAATGGTCGTAAGTCGCATAGGTCGTAAGTCGAGCACTACCTGTGCTTTCACCATGGAAAAAGAGGAGGAAGGAAAGCTCGCATTTCTGGATGTTCTCATCACTAGAAGGAACGATGAGCTCAGAACAAAGGTTTACAGGAAACCTACACACTCTGGGGTATATCTTAATTTCGCCTCTAACCATCCCTTAGGAGTAAACAAGGGAATAATTTGTGGACTGGTGGACAGAGGCATGAAGATTTGCAGTAAAGAATTGTTTATAGAAGAGATTGAAAACATCAGGTTGTCGTTACTGAACAATGGCTATCCAAACTGGCTCGTTTATGGGTTTATAGACAAACGAATTAAAAGATGGAGACACCGTTCTATCACACCAGGAGGACCCCAAGAGAGCACCACAAAGATCATTATTCCCTACTATCAGGGGTTAGGGGAATACATTCGAAGGAAGCTAAGAAGGTTGGGAGTTCAGGTGATTTTCAGTAGCCTGAATAGTTTGCGATCTATACCACGAAGGGACATCCCGAAAACAGAACCTGAAGTTAGACCAGGAGCTATTTATCCTATTAAATGCGGTTGCGGTGCATCCTATTTTGGTGAAACGGGACACGGTGTAAATCACAGGTTTGAGCAGCATTTCGCAGCAATCAAGAGATATCGTAATGCGGAGTGATGATTAAGAGGGGAACCAGTAATTGGACGTTGACGACCCCAAACGAAGAATCCCAGCACTATCATGCTAGAATGTATCAGAGGATCATCGGTTGTGGAACATGTGGTGGGTTGTCCAGAACCGGATAACAGTTTAAGAGTTTGGAGACTACGTAATGAAGAGAACTATTTTGTTCGAAAAGTGGAAGAGGCTCTCTTCATCCGCAACAACCCCTGCTTTAATATGGAGGATGGATATTTCATTAGTGATATTTGGAATGTGCTAACATCCTTAACGGGTTGTTGCCATTTGAACATACGTCATGTTGAAAAAACGTCATGGTTGGTTTTAAAGAAGGAAGATTTTCCAATTTAAAATACATCCTCAAAGGTTTCAAAGTGAATTTTTGGGGACTTGCCACGACATTCACAGATTCATTAGGTACACGCTGATGACGAGAACTTGAGCAGTTCTCGGAAGCTCCGTGTTTGACGATTAGTGTGATTTCGCACTGGTTGACTAA
This sequence comes from Trichuris muris, assembly GCA_000612645.2. Classification (NCBI taxonomy): domain Eukaryota; kingdom Metazoa; phylum Nematoda; class Enoplea; order Trichinellida; family Trichuridae; genus Trichuris; species Trichuris muris. The sequence goes on along the minus strand of CBXJ02000086.1, from coordinate 16,381,432 downwards.
GCCGTGTTTCATCAATTAACGAAATAAACACAATAATAATAAAACACCTGATAATCGCAATGCAGCGGGCAAACAAGAGAAAAGACCGGTATTTTTCGTTTCGAATGATTTAAAGTATTTCAAGTCGCGACGTAAAAACCTGATTTAGGTTAATGGATGTCGCTTGCAACGTAATACTAATTCCATTGCGTCTAAGTTCATTGGAGATGATGAAAGGAAGACTTTTCTGCATGTCCATGTAGGTCCTTTCAGAGAGGCGTTACCAAGGGTTCTAGGTATTGTGCTCTAGGTAAAATTGGTGTTTTGCACGCCCACTAAAACCTAAGTTAAGATCAAGCATGAGAGGACGTGCTGAAAAGGAAAGCGACGATCAGAAAGAAACAGCGCTAAGTGGCGAACGCTATCGGTGAAGATGAATAATTCGAATACGTCAGCAGAATTGCGCAAGGAACGCTGTGACGTAGGTGGAAATAGCGTGGCATACTGTACACGGGGAAATTCAGGACAAGACCCCTTCTGTCTGCTAAAGTACTTCATCAGAATGGCTTAGCAGAAAGCGGAGAAGCAGCTCCAGAAGCCGCATTCTGAAAAGCACTAAGGAAAATTGTTGTTTTGCATTCTGGGCTAGTGTATTTCATTGCTTTCAATTTTTTGTCAAAGTTTTAACTAAATCAAAACTTTGGTACGCGCTTTCTCGGCCTGCGCTGTCGAAACACCGGGACGAAATTCTCTAAGATTGACTCTATGCAACATGAGCATCACGTTGCCTCCTGTAGGACAGACTTGCTGGATGCTTACATCATTTCAGACATCACGTTTTGTACGCTCGAGCTTTCGTGCGGTCGTTTATACCAAACAGTGTGAGCTACATTCATAGTCGTTCGACAAATTTTGAGTTGTAGTTACTATGACGCGGCGGTCATTGCGGTGAAGCCGACCGATTTCTCCATTTCAGGTCACGCTCTGCTGCGTGTTTGTTCCTGCTCTGGCGCGAAGTGTTTTCGCAGAATGGTAAATCAGTGCCCTTCCAGCGAGCCATCGATCAGCAAAAAGTGAGTATGATGCGATGTATTTGTTATTTATGCATCCGTTTAATGTATGGTTTCTTTTCTCCTTGTATCTAAATGCTACTGTTGGACGGGTGAAGTTTGTTGAACTGTATGTCCCAGGCTATTTTTCAGTGCTTTGAAAAGGCAACTTAAGCAAGAGAAAAAACTGAAAGAAAAGGAGGCTTCGTCCCGTACTGCGCCAAAAGTTGCTAGTGGCAAAACAACCAAGGAGCTTGCCGCTTCAGAAGACTCTCTCGATCCGAATGTATGCAAATTTTACCGACAGCACTTTTTAATCGACCCATGCCTAGGAATATTACGCTCTGAGATCGGCAGCGGTGAAAGCACTACGCGATTCAGGGCGCCAACCGTACCCGCACAAGTTCGATGTATCAGTATCCCTAACTGATTTTATTGCCACCTACAGCTACCTAAAGAACGAAGAAATCTTATCGGAAGTTGTTCGAATTGCTGGTGAGTTGTATCTTATTTCAAAATTGACAATTTTGTCTTGAATTCGTAATGATGAATTATTTTGCCATATGACAACAAGTGATTTCGCTAAAAGCCCGTGGAGTGTCTGAAATACATCGTGGTGGAAGTTTTCACGCAATCTGCCAACTTTTCTGCATTGTATTCTTGCAGGACGTGTTCATTCCAAACGTGAAGCAGGCCAAAAGCTAATATTTTACGACATACGCTCCGAGGGGAAGCGTTTGCAAGTAATGGCGAATGCGAAGAATTACGAGGCCGGAGAGGAGGAATTTTTGCGGGTTAATGAGACAATACGGAGAGGTGACATTATTGGCTGCATTGGATATCCAAGTCGAACGAAGAAAGGCGAGCTGAGCATTGTTCCTAAGGAAATGCAATTGCTTACTCCCTGCCTGCATATGCTTCCTCATCTGCATTACGGTTTGAAGAACCAGGAGACCCGTTATCGTATGCGCTATCTTGACCTTATGATCAACGACCACGTTCGACAAATTTTCGTTCGACGCGCGCAGATTGTCAATTATCTGCGCAAATACTTCGACGGCTTAGGGTTTCTTGAGGTCGGTGTAGTTTGTTCCTCCACTTCGTTTGCGCCATTCAAAGTTCCAGGTCGAAACGCCTATGATGAACATGATTGCCGGGGGCGCAACCGCCAAACCGTTCGTAACTCATCACAACGAATTGGACAGGGATTTGTATATGCGCGTTGCCCCAGAGCTTTACCTTAAAATGTTAATTGTTGGTGGTTTGGATCGGGTGTACGAGATTGGTAGGCTGTTTCGCAACGAAAGCATTGACTTGACGCACAATCCGGAATTCACGTCGCTTGAATTCTATATGGCTTACGCAGATTACAACGACCTGATGAAAATGACCGAAGAGTTTCTACCCGGCAAGTGCTCCTTTTACTTGAGCGAAGTTTTCAATGAACGACTACTCACAGGGTTGGTCAAGTACCTTTTTGGCACGTTGAAAATACAGTACCACATCAATGGTCCCGACGCCGACCCCGTAGACATTGATTTCACGCCGCCGTTTCGAAAGATCCGCGTTTATGAATGTTTGAAGGAAAAACTCGGCGTCGAATTGCCTTCCCCGGAAGCGCTGGCGACGGAAGGTTGTTGAGGTAATTTTAAAACTATTAGTCATTTCTGTTCTTTAAAGAGGCCCGAAAATTTTTTGACGACCAATGTCTTAAGCACGCAGTCGAGTGCCCACCTCCCAGGACCACCGCGCGCTTACTAGACAAGGTGAAACTGGCACGAGGAAATGGCATTGCATTCCGGTTAAAATGACATTCTCATTGACAGCTAATAGGCGACTTAATCGAAGTCGACTGCACGAATCCTACTTTCCTGATGGACCACCCGGAGATAATGTGTCCCTTAGCGAAATGGTGCGCAGTTGTCTATTACCGTAATATGTGAAACTGGATAATTGATTTGCAGGAATCGTAAGGTACCTGGTCTTACTGAGCGGTTTGAATTGTTCATCGCTTGCCGCGAATTCGTGAATGCCTACACGGAACTTAACGACCCCGCTCTGCAAAGGGAAAACTTTGAACAGCAGGCAAAGGTAATACTCGCCCTTGTCGTATTGGTGCATGGCAGAAATTTGCAGAATAAAGCTGCCGGAGACGATGAGGCGCAACTGATTGACGAAAACTTTTGCACTGCACTCGAGTATGGGCTTCCGCCAACTGCCGGATACGGCCTTGGCATTGATCGATTGACCATGCTCCTCACAGATACGAATAATATAAAAGTGAGCGATGATTACAGGAGCGGTGCATAAGCATTGATGATTTTAGGAAGTTCTCCTTTTCCCGGCGATGAAGCCCGACGACAACACTGAGAAATTCGCCGCGAACGGTGTCGACACGTGAAGCATCCTTTTACGTCAGCTCAAACGGTTTACTCGGTGCGACAAAGAGCGAATAAGCGAAACGAAAGTGAACTGCAAATATTGCCTGCATGCTATTTAATGTATTTTTCCATAAACTTTTTGTGAAACTCCGATCGGAGCGCGTCGTTAATAAAAGTGGGTTCGCTCTTCTTTTCGCTGATTCCCTTGGCGCAATTTTTGAACACCACGTCGTCGTCCCATCTGCGTAATATTGATGTATACAGATTGGTTGAACTAATGAAGAAAAAGTGGTCACCTTCTTTGCACTCTGAAGTCTTGCTTGGTTGACGTTAGTAAGGGGTTCCCACGGAGAATTTTGTCGACGCGTATCTGCTCCTGTTCGGCCTGTCGTTTAGCCTCCTGCAAAAGACAACAACGAGCAGCGCTGAAAAAGCAATGCGAAAAAGGTCAGTATACCTCAGCTGCCCTTTCGGCTTCTCGTTCTGCTTTGATCCGCGCAAGTTCGGCTAACAATTCGGCCGTGTCATCCTCGTCGTCGCTTTCCTCATCCTCGTACGCCACTTCTGGAGATTCGTCGGCATCTCCAATGGCCGTCACAGGCTCGCTGTGACTTTTCTTTTTCGATGACGGGGGACTGTCGGCTGAAATTTCAAAACGCTCTCCATATGTTGCCTATGAACAGATCGACAAAGCCTACGAGCGGAAGGGCGTCGCTTGCTGCTGACTGCACGTTCACGGCTTTCGAGCTCGTGGCGAAAGTCGCGCTTCTTCAGCTCCTCCGCGGTCGCCTGGCCAGTTTGCCTAAACTACGGAACGTCCGTCAACGTTTCGCAATGCGAGCAGCTTCAGCTTCATGCCTGTATTTGAGTTTCGTATGGGACGGTAAATCGCGGCTTGAGTACTGCTTGGACAGCTTGCTAAGGTCGGCTTCATTTTTACCGAAACCGCCCTGAGCAGGTGTGTAAGTCGCGCGGTGCGCAGTGGTCATTCGAACGAAACAGGAGCTCCCAACTGTAAAGTTTACCGTAAAATGTGATCTTCAAGTACATGTACATGTTACGGTAAAGTTGCTTTGCCATTGCTGGTTGAATAGGCAGATGCAATGGAAGGCGCCGCTTCGACAACCGTTCTCCTGGGCGACTTCGACGACGCTACGGATGGCCAAGAAAAAAGTTTGCAAAAAGCGGACGAGTCCGTTCGACGAGGTCTGTCGCCAATTGCCGCTTGAATTGACATTACAATTGTCGTCCGTTGCAAAGGTTTCCTGCGAAAGGTGTTCGGCCTGCTGGCAATTCAATTGTCGTTCACGGCCGCCATTGATGCGTGCTTTTTCTACTTTCCGGGTCTGTCGGCTTTAGTGCGCAACTGGTAGGTTTGCAGCAGCTTGAACTCGCTGTAAATTTGCCTTCCTTGTCAAGGGAATGGATGTTCAACGTTGGCGTTGTAATTTCAATAATTCTACTTATCGCAATGCACGCCTACCGTCGCAGATATCCTCACAACATTCTGCTGATGCTTCTTTGGGTAATTGTTACGCTGATTGTTATTTTTAAATTCACCCTTGCAGACGCTTTCCATGGCGTATACGACGGGATGCGTTGGTAAGGCGTTCGCTTAGTTCTTCGTCCGCAATGCAGCAGTTTCAGCTTCCATGTACGAAGCTGCCGTCGTTGTGGAAACGTTTTTCTTAACCGCGTGCGCTGTGGTCGGTCTTTTCGTTTACACTTTGCAATCTCGGTATCCGCTGTCCATTCGGGGTTCTTGGTAAGTCGCGCTGCCTAGGCGAAATTCGAGTAATATGAATAATGTGTTTCTCTTTCTAATTGGAGCCTGTTCGTTTTTCTGTGCGTTCTGGTCGTTGGCAACATTGTTCAAGTACGCGTCGGTTTTGCCGGCTCCCAAAACTTAGCGCCTTCTGTTTTTAGCTGTTCCTGCAACTTGCCAGTTTTGAACTCATTCTTGGTCTTGCGGGCGCTGTCCTATTTTCAGTTTTTATCGTCTACGACCTGAATTTATTGATGCACAAGCTGTCAGCAGAAGAATACGTTGTGGCAACGTGCAACCTATACCTGGACATACTGAATCTGTTCGTATCCCTTTTGCGCATTATGCAGCAATTACGGGGCAAAAAATGAGATTCATTAAACAGTTGTTCGTGTTGTAAGTAGGAGCGGCAGTCTCACCATTGGTAACGTGCCATCGCCATCGGTGACCTGCCGAAACGGAGAAGTACGTTTTGGAAATCTTCGGCTGGCAAGCGCTGCACACTGTCGGGCATTCGTTTACCAAATCTGAGCAGAATGTCCGACTTCTTCACGTCTGGCCACGTGTCAGGTACTGTACGCTTCGCTTCGCCGCCATAGCCGTTGCGCCACTGTTGAAGCGCTAAAAGCACTTTGCACTCCCCTCTTGCATGTCAACTGCATAACTTGCATACCGGCGTTCCTGTATCCAGCGAAGTATGGTTGTTGCCCGAAGGTTATTTCGAACAGCAGCAGCAATGACACCGTGGTTAGCTGCAAGGCGACTTTAGCCATCGTTTATCAACGGTAACGGACTGAAGAACCCTTCAGTGGACGTCGACTGATGCATCTGCTCCGCCGCTATGCGCTTATATTCAACCCAATGGACAAGCAGAGTTTTGTAAACCGCTTGTAATACGATAAAGCAATGCCTGTTGCACTCGAAATCAAATCAACAATCCATCAGCGGATATTGGACTTTGCACTGATTGACAAGGCAACTATGATGCATTGAGCTTGGTGCCCCTCCGTTAATCGAATAGACCGTGAACCTGTCTAGGAAACAGCGCTCAGTGACGTGGGCGCACGCTGAACAAGTTTGACAATTGCTGAACGGGACTGGAAGCAAGCAATTCGGTAAACCGACAATCTGCGTAGTCTTTAAACTCGATTATACAGAAGCAGGGCCATCCGAAAGATAAAAGGCGAATGTTCATTACATTTAAGAACCAAGGTGTTCTCTACGAGCAAACAATTTCCACTGATTGCATACGCATGCATGTACAAAATGCAACCTCGCCAAGTGAGAAAAAACGTGAATGGACAAACATTTCGAACGTACGTGAAATTAATCGTTCTACGATTGAGCAACGTAAAATGACTTCGCAAATACGTCTATGGGTGCTGGTTGATGTTACAACGCCAACGAGTGGCGCAAAGCTCACGTACTTGGGCTCGGTTCTCGATGATCGCCTGGTTGATCTTGGCCAAAACCTCCATCTTCATTGCCGACAGTTCGTTCACCTGTTCGGTCAAGGCGCCAATGCGAATCATCAAAGGACGACTGCATTCCATAACGTAATGTCGGTCATTGCACAGGCTCAGCGCCGAAACTTCCCTCACCAAAGGCGGCAACTGGGCGGCAAGTAACCCGCAACGTACTTCCAATGCTTTGTACTCCGCCTTGTAAAGCGTAATAGCCTCCAGCACTTTGCTCATCAGCGAAAGGTACTCATCCACTTCTGGGAAGGGGGAATCGGTGTGCGACATGTTCTCCTTGCTGGACGGCTCCTTTTGGCACTCGTCCTTCTCCATTTGCGGAAGTCCGTGCAAGTAAACTTAAAAGCAAAAATGGGACCACGAATTTCACCACGTCGAAGGTCACGCCACCCTTCGCGGGCGGATTCTTGCACTAAGCGAATTAATTTGCCATGAAATCCTTTGGCGCCCAGTAGCGGGCGGAACGCAGGCGAAAAGTACAGGAATGGATAACTATGGTGCTTTTACTTTTCAAAGCGCGGCGTCACGACGTTAATTGGCCGCAAGCGCACACCTGCGAATGCAATGGATGAACTTACGTGAAACTGCGGAATGCTCTGAACAAATGGGTCGCACTGGAAGGCAACGAAACTGTACAAACAAGTGCTTCAAGTCCGCGCGGAAGACAACATCGAACGGCTAGCAGAACTACAGTACGACAAAGTGTTCAAAAAATTAGCACCAGCAGGTTCGAACTGCTGCTTACGGCAAACGCTTCCCGAACTGGTCGCGGCAAGGCTGCTACGTCATGTCAGTGGACAAAAAAGTGTTCGCTTACAAAAGCGCACAAACCGGCAGGCGAGTAGTGCGGCGAATTCCTAAGCGGCTAGTTGCTCGCACGGGCAATCGTATTTGCACTGCGGAAGGGCCGCTGAATCGCTTCTGAGCATTGCAGCAACTTCTGCTATGATTGCCGCGAGAAATCTTGCAATTCAGCCAGCGCAATTTAACACTTACGATTGTCACGATTGTACATGTCAAAAGCGAACAGAGCGTCACGAAAATCTTTTATTTAAAATATCTAAGACTTCGACCGCTCAAGAACCGCATAAGCAAAGCCATTGAACCTATAGAGAATTTTTCGGCTGTGCGGTATGATTAACAGGTTAGTAGGAGATCGTACTGTATTTTGCGTTGGCCGGTACCTATCATTTACCGTCGGTTTGCTGGCGCGTTCGGTTGTGTTTTCGGAGTTCGCTGCGCGGAATTCGTGTGCCAACGAAGTTTTACGAATAAGTTTACTTTGGGTTTGTCACTGTCTACTTGGTGTTGTTGACACGCGCCTTCCAGCCATATGCTGAGTCCCAGCGCCGTCCTTTATCCTTTGCTTTAAAATGTTCGCGTCTTCCCAAACTTTAAATAACCCACATTGGCTCCGTTTGCAAGAGAAATTGGCCTCGAAGACGGTATTATTTGCGCGGGTAATGGTTAGCGCATTCTTCCAATGTCTCTTCGATCGTTGCCGGCGCGTATGCACGGTCGTCTTGTCGTTGCCTTTTTGAGGGTGCCACGTTTTTATTGTCTGCATATTTCGCAGAACGACACCTCCACCGAGCTTAAATTGGATAAGTACGTTGGCACATCGTATTACCTTCCCGATTGCGCGTTCATCCTTTAGCTACTCGTTGGTTTGGCGTTTTGACCGCTTTTGTTTTTCTATATTTAGCATCGTTGTTCGGTATGAATGGGACTACGTTCACGCACTTCGTTGCGTACAAAGTTCCGGATATGGAGCAGCAGCTCGAGAAACGGTAAGGTCGGTTTCGCACATTCCCACCTTTTACCCATTTACATTCTAGGCTGCACTGGGAAAGCGAGCGGTTTGCTTTCGGCGATCACAGTACTCCGGATGTGTTGACGGAAATCCTGGATCAAGAGGTTGTTGAATTTGCCATTGGACCATCTCATATTGCCTTTCTTACTGCGGTAAGTTGTACCTATTTTTGTACGCTTTGTCGTTGCTAACTGTCCTTGCTAAAATTTTTATTCCCGTAAAACTATGGACACAAATGCGGAATCGGTTTTCAAAGGCGTGGGATGTTGGGCGTAAATGTACAAAGAGCACAAGCATCACAGCTTGTGCAGACGTGGGACAGCGTTGCGCAAAAGTAAAGCACTCTCAAGTGAAGTTATTGGCAATTTGTGGGTTCTATGGTAGTTGATCAAATGCGTTACGTTGTCGAACCGTTGATCCTTAGTGCGAACATGTCCGTCTTCATCAATCAGCAGCAAATGTCGATATTTACCTTGTTGCATGCCAGTAAGGACGAATTGTCCTGGATCAGTCAGACTTTGACGAACCAGAAAGTCACCGTCGTTACAGACAAGTCGTTGGCTTTCTTCCCTTGAAATCTTCCCGTGAAACCAAGGCTCATTCTTCAAACTCGCCAAATTGCTATTCGCCTGGTCATGGTATATTGCGTTGCCTTGAGCAGTCTCCCTGTTTGTTGGCAAGTCGCTTATTCCCATTAGTCGCGACCTTCCGACATGTAATGACGGTTGAGCACCCCGGGTAACGTACTCATCCATCAGCGAGGCAGAGCAACGGGTTGCATGTTCGAAACGTAAAGCGAAAGCTTGGCCAATGGCAGATAATATTTCTTTTTCCGTGCCTAAGGCACACTCGAACACGTAGCATTGACGTCCATCTTCAGGCGTCTTTGCAATGTAGGCTATAAAATCGGTGGTACTCTGATCACCTCCTGAAGCGAATGATATGTCCGGCATTGTGTGGCAGAACAACTGTAGATCACTTTCCAATGAGACAACGCGCAGATGCACCGTACTGATGAAGAGTCGTACATTCTGTCCACCAAAGCGAAGGTTCGCTTCGCCACCAATGAAGCTGCCCAACTTTTTGTCGCTTCGCTTCGCCTTTGTCGCCGATATCATGTTGGCAGCAACGCAAACTTTTGAAATGCATTCTTTGGCCAATGCAGAGCGAAGGGTGAAATCCAGTTGTTTCATGCTTGTCGCTATGCCTACGCAACCAATGTAGCGCAGGTCGTAGCTCAGCTCAGCGTTCGAATGTTGAACGTTCGCCGTACCATCCATGCTGTCGTTGCCTCCAATGTTGCGCTGCTGTTTGGAAAATAGGAAAGCGTTTGTCCAATCCGGGTGCTTCAAGCCGCCCAGCTGGCGTCGAAGCGAAAGTTGCACTAAGACTTAAGGCCTTGTCGGTGCTCAAAACGACCGTAACTAATTCTGCGATAAGCATGTTTGAACAATGTGCTCGTTTCGCCAATGCTTTCTGTCCGGCATATTTAATCTTCACATGGTCTTGCATTGCAGACTGGTGCAGTTGGTCGAGTTCGCTACAATGTCATTGAGAAGAGCAGACAGACGTCGAAAAGTTCAGAGGCTCCTTGGTAAGTAGCTTACTCTTTTCTTTTACCAAATCGCTTGAACAAGGAATTCTCCGCTACGGCTGCTAACTTCGTAACTGGGCGACTAGTGCTCTTTGTCTTTCTTCGCTTTCACAAGGAGACTGGTCTGTTATTGCGACAAGTTGCGCAACACCTATCGGTCACTGCTTTTCTGCTTCACGGCGATCAACTGAATGAAAATTCGGTCACAATGCTACGCTGAAAGTTCATTCTTCCCATCTCTTTCCGTTCATATTATTCTCGTGGTAGGAATTCAACTTCCCGACGGAATGTCAGACATTGTTCTATTAGTGCTCTTGCCAATCTGAGCTAATTTCCTTGCGGCCTTCCTATTCTTTCCTGATTTGCAGAGGGTCTTCAGTGTGCAAATCCGTTGATTAGTACGTGCACGCCATATTGCCTTGCTGCGGTAAGTAGTTGAGCATTACGTCATGCTGTTCATTCTTTAAGATACCGGCGAGCTCTACCAGCAAATTGTTCTTTTATTGTCCTTTAAGCTTTGTTTTTCGATTTTATTCCTTCAACAATTGTGACTGCAATTCTCAGTTATCTCAGTAACCGTTGAAGCACGTAAAGCCGAACTACATTTATTTGTGTTCGCAGCAGCGCGCATCCAAATCTGTAGATTGGATAAATATATTATTGCAATGGGTCGTAATTTTCGTCAGCCGACTGACCTTGCAGACAGTCTTACGTGTTGTACCTCTTTCAGTGGCAATGTGACTGGAACGCCAGCCGCTCGCTTGACTCTTCGTGGGGGTGGCCCGCCATGCCAATCCTCTGGAGGCGATTCTGGAAGCGGGTCCCAGAACAAAAATGGAAATACTCCTAGCAACTCAAATGTTGGCGACGGTACTACAACCACCACCACCAACAACAACAATAATAATAACAGTAGTAATAATAATAACAACAACAACAGCAATACTGCCAGCAGTGCAGCCGGACACGTATGTGTAACGGGAGCTCGGGCACCGAAGATTCGTCGCGTTATGCTGACGCGGGGAAGAGTTGGACGAAGTATGTTGGTCAGCTCGCGACCCCTAATACCAGCCTCCTCCGTGCCGGAAGATCTTATCACCGAGGTCTGGCTAAGCGGTGTGAAATTTTGTGTCTTAACGTGTTGGTATCCGTTTTTAAGGCGCAGGCTGTGTTGCAGGGCAAGCCAAGGGAAGTGATCCTTCGGGAACTGCAACGCACGGTACGTCGTTCGCATGTTGTCCACCCAATTTGTCATTTTTGAAAGTTTACTTCCAGAACTGCGACGTCAATCAGGCAGTTAACAATTTGCTGAGTCGCGATGACGACAACGAGTGCGACGATGCGGAGGACAACGGGGAACCGTACTTGCCAGGCAAGTGAAACGTGGCGGTTATTGAATTGCTTGTCTTCTTACGCGACAGACCTTTTAGAAGAGCTCATCTCCTTGTTGGACACGTCCGTTGTCGATCATCAGAATGTGATCATCAACGCCGATCCGTTGTACGCCGAAGATCTGTGGAGTCTGACCCTGCGTCGTCGCGTTCACGACAAGACTGCAGGTGGTGGAAAAATGAAGTTATGGCAAAAGTGCGTAACTGAAGCTGTTTTAAGTGGATGCCAAGACGAACGAATGTCAGAAAGAGAGCAACACGTCGAGCTGTCCCGTTCCTGTTGTATCTATTGATTTCGATAGCGTAGTAGAAATGTGGTCTTCCTCCTCACCCGTATGTGCGGTATTTTCGTTTGCCTCTTTCCAGTACGTTTTCCATTTGCAGACTGTACGCACCTTTCGTGCCATTGGTGCTATGCATTCAGAGCTTGTCGCCGTCGATCAAAACGGGGTTTTGTGCCAGTGGCGTTGGGACGATCCGGAACCGTCGGCGGTTCGAAAATCTCTCACTTGCAATTATGATAGTTAAAGTTGGACTTTTTACTCAGGATCCTGTGCATCCAAAGAGCGCCAAATTGGGGTTGGGTTCAGAGGTTGTGGAGTCAATTGCCTGTTCGAACGCCCGTTCGACTCTTTTAACGCAGTCCCACAAAGTTGCTTGTTTTGTTGATGAATCGTTGGACATGCTCTGCGACTGTCTTGATACGCCTTGCTTTTCGTTAACCGAACCCGCCGTACGCGTATACTCTTGCGCTCTATATTCCTGCGCTCGAGTCCAGTCCGGATCCTTGTATTGGTGGTAAGATCGTTTTCGTCATTGCAAGCATTTCCAGCTATTTTCTTTTGTTCAAAAGGGGCGTTATGCCGGCGAAGCAGCGGATGAAGATGATTGAATGTTCCAAGCTGAAATCTAAAAAGCACATCAACTTTGAAACAAAGGAAATTGCTGTTGGAAGCATGGTAGGGTTGCATTCAGCTGTACCGATGATGATCTACCGCTATCCTCTCGTTCTCTTCGCGCAGGTTCGAATTCGTTCAGCACCGATATTTTTGGCCGACGCAGTTGGCTTCACCATGGTAGATGGTTATCCGCAAGTTGGCCTCCTTTTGGATTCCGTCTGGAGTTCAACGGATTCGGCTCGATTCCAGGTTTTGCCAGCAATGAAGTAAGCGCGGTGTAAAATGTCCTAAATTCTCCAACCTCTCAACTACAGGAAGAACGACTTGAATGCCGCCCAAGCGGAAGCTGACGCCTCATCCGCTCAATCAGGTAAGGTTCTCCGTTGCAAGTGACGTTATCGAGGATGATCAATCGCTGTTATGGCCACAGCTTTACCTGATAATCGTAAACGACGCGCAGTTGACCGAGAATCGTACAAGGAACGAACTTGGAGTATGCAGAACGTGGTTATATTGGAGGAGAACCGCAACACGACTGTTGGAAAAGTCAAAATGGTGGACACGTATTTACGAAATTGTCACCATGTCAATGTTGATTTTAATTGTAGATTGACGGTCCCTACTGCGCCGTGGTGTTCGCAGACTCATCGGGCAAAATTAGCGAAACTATGGACGACACGCGAAATTGGCGCCTTATGCGCAGTGACGACTTGTCAGTTGTAAGATTATTAAAGGAGGCGCCACACTGTTAAGCGATGAATGTTTTCGTTATTTGAGGTAACAAAGATGCCGAGCAGTTCGGCCACTCCCGAGTATCTTATTCGGGAACCAAAGAAGTTCGAATGTCCATTCAATGATCACGTTTTTGACATTGCCATAGAATCGAACGGTTCGTCCGTACGCTGTCAGTTGTGTTCGTTTAGGACCGGAGTGTTTTGTTCAGGAATTTGGTTTCTTCGTCAACGCGACAAAGAGGTATTGTTGTCGAAGGTGAACTTCAGCGGAAAGATAGAGGGTGAATGCGTCGTTTGTCGAGATACGCAAGTGTTCATGGACGGCCGAGCGGACATTCCATCGCAGCCTCGTTGTTGGCTCGTCAACTGCGATGAAGATGCCATTGTTTACGTTTCCGACGGAATTGGTTGCGTCTCGCCAGTTTTGAAGACGACCGCGCTGAAAACGACCGAACCATTGCTTTTCGGTTCAACAAGCGCTTTTGGTCTCGGAATGACATCGATAACGGTTGGTGAAGAACGAATTAAAACTGCAGTTGTCTTGTTTTCACATCGGGTCAGAAGCATTTGTGTTTGGTTCTTCACCATACGAAGTTAATCGTCTTCACTTCAGATGAACGACTTGACGAAAGCAGTGCTTAATTGCGACCTCACCACAGTGAGCGCATTCGTTGAGGAAGCAGAAAAATGTAAGTTTCACACGTAATAACGAATTAAACTTTATCTTCCTGAGCGCATGAATGGGCGTTGAATACGGTGGTTGCCCGAATTGTAAGTTGCTAACTTTGTTCAATCGCCTCGACGTCCGTACACGCCAAGCGACATTATAAGATATTCTAAGCCATGACGTGCTTGCAACTTGACGAGTTTTCCTTCCTGTCAAAGTTTAAAAGTTAAAACTGTGCTTTCAGTGTAAGCCCTAATAACGCGGTAAATATGGCCAACCAATAAAATTGCGCTTTTGCCACAACTTCAATGAACTGACTTCTCGCGCCACTTTTATAAGCGTTCATTCTAGCGATGAACCACGTGCACGCACCTTAACGTGGAGCAAAGTAACCAGGCGGTAGCCCTTGAGGTCACTTCCTCATTAAGGTGCACTTTGTTGTAAATGCTTTGTTTAACGCTGATTCTGCCGTGATCAGGTTTCAAGCCTTAACCTTTTTGTCGACACAGCAGCATGTTCGTTGAAATTGCTGGGCAACGCGTCCGTTGCCACGGCTTTAACGAAGCTGCTAAATAACATCCCTTTTCAGGTTTCCTAAAAATCTTATGACCACGCATGTTTGTTTCCGTTTAAGGGAGTACAATGGATGCTTTGCGCGAAAGCTTTCTGTTGTCGCGAATTGGTGGTAATCGCAACTTGTTGCACGCATGCGTTGCTGTGTCCATTCCTCCGACCAATCGGGCCATCGAAAATGATGTCGGCCGTGACGATGATCCCAACACCTCGTCGATGGACTATTCAGCTGCCGATGCGACGCGGATTATGTTTGACTCGCGATGGGAGCACATGATTGCCTCCACAAGGGGGTACGTTTGTATTGTCGTACTTTATCGTTAGCTAGCTCAACGCGTACCACTTTGCAGCGTATCCGATATGCTGCAGTTTACTACAAGACCTGCACGTTGGATCGACCGACTCGCGCCTTCGTGTCAGTGCCGTTGTGCTAGTTCATGCCAATGCCGCGGTGATCCATTTTCTCCGTATCAAGGTGACAGCGTGCCACCGTCCGTACAGCGAGTTCTTCTCCGACCAGGTGGACCCTCTTCCTCAGCTCCTGCGACCAGTACGGATGCAGCAGCCACTGCAAGACCACCGTCTCCTCAACTGCCGCGCGGTGTGGTAACCGATGTTGGTGGTCGACAAAGAGCTGCCTACAAGATACTGAAGTACTTTTGCGAAAGCGAACCTTTTACGGATGAAGTCTCAAAGTTGCTTCACGCCAGGTGCGCTTCCTTTTCTTCGCCTTTGGCTTTGCTTTCGCTCACTTCTGTCACTACAGAAATAGCGACGGTCTAACTCCGATGATGTACGCACTGGAGACGAGAAGTTACAAAATGGCTCAGTTGCTATGGCGCACTATACAGACGCGTATGAGGGCGTGCTCCGCACCGGACGAATTCCTCATGCAAGCCATTTATCCAAAGCTTTCTCGGCCGGACGACTCTCCTCTTCACGTGCTCGCTTGCAACGACACGTGCAGTTTCACGTGGACGGCCGATGAGCACATCAATCAGGTGTTCACTGTACTTGTTCATTCCTTTTGCAGGATGTCTCTTTTTTAAGGACATATTTGAATGTCGCACGTGCGGCTTGGTCGGTTCGCTGTGCTGCTGCACTGAATGCGCGTTCGTATGTCATAAAGGTCACGATTGCACCCTTAAAAGAACATCCCCGACGGCCTACTGCGACTGTTGGGAACGTTGCAAGTGTCGGTCGTTGATCGCCGGCAATCAGGAGGCTCGCCTCGATCTGTTCAGGGCCCTGTTGAACCTGCCGAGTTTGCACTCGAAGCTGAATGGGAGGTACGGAATTCACAAATCTGCTCGTTTTTTCTTCAGTGTACAGTAAGACATTCTTATCCGCGGCCTCGGAATCCGTGGTTTCTGTCTCGTCCGCCCACGCACTTTAATATTGCGCAGTTCGCTGCTTGCTTAAGAAGTGAAAGCGGTTCTTGGCCTTTCTGCATGTGCGAATCGAACTAATCGTCAAGAATAATCTCATTTATTTAGTTGTTATGGGTTTGCACAGGTTTTTTTATTGCAAGGACTGCTCTTGCATCACTGAACGTTGATTCAGCGATGTGCTAGCCATTAATGCCGTGAATGCTTTCGATTCAGTAAGCACATGAAGTCATCCAAGCTTGATGCATCGTGCTATCTCATGTACGTGCATGTTTGAAGTTGCGAGCAGTTTCCGGTACACTGCAATTAGCAATTAGGTCGTTTGAACTTGCACTTTTTACCATTAATAAAGCGTTAGAACACAGACGTAGTTTAAGAGCTCTATTGCATTAGCAACCCAAACTGACTGACAAAAGTTCTTCGAAAATCGGCACAAATGTTAGTGCCAACAAAAACAGACTTATTTTTGCAAGAAGCCCACGTGTATTCATCTCAAAGTCTCGCTATGTACCTCATGGTATTTTTTTTATTTGTTGAAGAGAAACACGGCAAATTCCCCGTCTGTCTTTATTGTGCAATAAATATTGCGGAGCTTTCGGACGTTACCTCGTCCATCGTCAGCGCTTATGTCAAACAAGTTTGTTGGTGTTGCGTTGAAACTTGATTGATATAAGCGCTGACGATGGACGAGGTAACGTCCGAAAGCTCCGCAATATTTATTGCACAATAAAGACAGACGGGGAATTTGGCGTGTTTCTCTTCAACAAATAAGAAAAAATATATATGTGTGTGTGTGTGTGCGTACGTACGTGCGTGCGTGCGTAGGTAAAGCATTTTTAAAGCATTTTTCTCGTTTTTCAGAAACGAACATGTCATTCTCTTCCTGGCCCGCACGCTGACCAGGCAAATAGCTGAACAACGGCAGTTCGGTTTGTTGCGATGTAAAAGTGAATGCCGTTCGACCGCTAATCAAAGTAAATCCGAGGGCAAGTTGAAATCTTTGTAATGCGTCTTGCCTTCCAGTAGTTCGTATGCCCGAGTACGACTTGGACCCGCCAAGATTCGCCCAGCGGGCGTTGGAATTATTGTTTGCCCGATGGGATGTCATCCAAAGTATGATAATGATTGGAACAGCCGATGTTGACAAGTAAAGCAGAGAATCGTTCGCTTGTTACGTTGGTACTCATTTAACCAGTGCTTTGCCAGGATCTATCGGTTCACTGAGGGTCAATTCTACTTGTTCTCTCAGGACGGTGTTACATTCCTCGATCGCTTCATGTATTATCTTCTGGTAAAGCTACCTCTGGAAGTGAGCTGTCCCTAAGAGTTCAAGTTCTTTGAGTGCTACGTTCCCTTATTATCATTTTCAGCTGCTCGACTTGTTTTTGAAAACGTTAGCCGCCGAACTGGTTAAGAGGGCGAATAGTGCGGAGTTCAAATTAATTCTGGACCGCCTTGCCCGTTCCGCCATTCGCGTATTCGCCCTGCTTAACGTTAGCCCGTATTACACGAGCAGCCGAAAGAAGAGGTCGGTCTAACAACTGCATTGCGTTGGTGATCATTTCAGCTTTATGTCTTATGTTTCAGTACGCCGATCAATCGCTGCCGGCGGCTTTTCTACGTCTTGCTTCCGCATGCTATCCGTGAAATGGCCTCTACTGCCGACGGTGTAATGGCGTTGGTGCGTTGCGGCGTGGTCAAGTCAACTTTGCCATTCTCCTTTCCTATCAGCTTCGATCCGACCACGGTAAGCGCTTGTACAATTCATCCGCCTACATGGTTTTTCCGCAACGGTTCAACTTTAGCTAATCGAAAAGCTGTTCATGATTGAACCAACCTGCTTTCCGCGCGAAGGAATGACCGTTTCCGACAAGAACTTCCATACCGACTCGACATACGAGGGCGGTCAACAGGAGGTGCCTCTTTTGGATGCCGCAAGTGAGCACGACAGCGATTCGGACGGTGGCGACGGAGCCACGCCGAGACGAGCTGCTGACGATTCCCTGTTGTCTGCTGAGCCGTCACGTCAGCAAGGAGGGGAAGAGCCACACGAAGGGCGGAGCGAACAGGCAAACTTTTCTGACACGGAAAGTGACGCCTCGTACAGACCTGGCATCTACCACCCCGAACAAGAAGATGACGCGCCATTTGCCGAAGCCAACGAAACTGGCTTGAATGACGGAGGCGAGGAAGACGAGGAAAGCGACGATGCTTCCGATCTTACCTACGATGAAGTGAATCATGAAGCCGAATACGATTCGTTGTCAGTACTGGCTTCCGACATTATGCGTACACGAGGTAAGTGCTCCTCTAGCTAACACCCTTTTTCCGGTTTGACCCAAACGTTCGATGCTAGCGTTTTCTAATTCTGCACAGATTATTTGTTCTTTTAAATGTTTCACTTGTGATGGCTGCATTGGTGGCTTTGAGAAAGGAACGAGCGTTTGTAAGTATTACTGATATACAGTTGGGCAGTTAAATTGCCCCTAAAATTTTCGTGCAGTGAAAAGTAAGGCAACAAAGTAAGTCATTTCGCCAAATATTATCTATAAAGAGATTTTGGAGATGACGGCGCAAGTTCGCAGTGCCTCCGTGCTTGGCCATCGGTTAGATTCTAGAACGTTTGGCTCTTTTTCAGACCGTTCGGTTATTTAGTGTTTACGCTTTGATGCCCTCATGCAGCACAACCTTGGCGGGTGTATAGCAGTACCCAATCTAATCGTTCTAAAGTTGCCCGGCCTCTTTGGCCCATGCTAAGTGCATACATATTCTTGATGTCTAGAGCTTGTCCCAAGAAGCATCTTGATTCTTGATACCATTATGTTAGCAGCCCTAGGGTGCTGACCACTGACCAAACACGTGCAGCCAACTATCCCTGTAATATTAACTGTTCAGTAACGTGGCTTCTTCGTATGAATATTTGCAAAGTTGGCCCAACGAATAGCAAAGACTTCCAAAGTTCCCACGTTCTTTTCAACCTTCGAGGAGCTTCCTAAGTTGTTGCTATTGCACTTGTTTAAACATTGGGTTCTTGCACACGGGATAGGTTCTCGTCTTTATGAGTAAGCATGGCAAATACCCGTGACCGATGACGTTCTATTCCCAGTGAATGGTTTCAGTACGTTGGTCAGATGAACGCACAGCTCTCTAGTCACGGATTTACAGCTAGAAATGACTTGCCTTAGCGGGATGTTTTCCTTATGGATTTTTGGAGTACGGGAAAGTTCCGGACAAGAGAAATTGGATGCGCATCTTAATTTCTTTACAAGCTCAGCCAATTTATTTTCTATTGTTGCATCCACCAATGTTGAGACTATTTCAATTAAGGATTTTCGCACATCTTCGGCGGGGTCAGTTTGCAAAGCTGTGTATGTCTCCGTTTCCAATAGGTTTTTCACTTTGTTGTCGTATGTTTCTCCGTCCATCACGACCGCAACATTGCCTTTGTCAGCCTTCGTAATAATGATCGATTCCTCTTTTTTAACGTTTTGATTCTTTTGGTTTCAGTTGTCGATAAGTTTCTTTTTCGTGTGTACTTCATCAGCCTGGTCAGGCAATTCGCCATTTCGCTTCTGATCTGCTTTGTCCTGTGCGCGGTTTCTTTTTTAATTCCTAGTTCTATCCTGCTTCTTAGGTCCAGGTAATCAGTTTCTTTCGGTGTGGGCACGAAGTTCAGTCCGTTTGCTAGGACTCAGTGTTCCGCACTTGCTAATGCCCTTGTGCTTAAATTAACCATTGCTTTTTCCATATTCACCCTTCGGTTAGAGTACTCGCTACGGTAGCTTCTGCTGTTCGCAAGCTCCCACGATTTTGAGCAAATTAATCCGTTTATTTTTTTCGTTCTCTTTTTTTCGGGCCGAACGACTTGGGAAAAAGAGAACATGACCGTCTGCAGAAACTTTGTTGTCATGTCATATCCAATTCTTGTGTACAACGCTCTCTGTTGACTAAGGACGTGCTTAGCCAAGCCACTTCCTTTCGACGTTCCTTAATCGTATTCCGCAATGAGGAAAACCCTGCCTGTCCCAGGATTTTCTCGGTTCTTATGTTTCCCCACTGTCTCGTTGTCAAATGGAAAGAAGCTGGAAGAATGTTATAATCACGACAGTCCTTGAGGAAACATGATTTGATCTTAGCGTTTTCCAGTCGAATGTAGGTGCGTTGGCTTGTGCGCCTTGAGCAGCATGCCTTGTTTGGTTAAACATTGGGTTTTTGCACACGGGGTAGGTGCTCATCTTTGTAAGTGAACGTGTCATGGTTGTTTGCCGTGTTTACTTACAAAGATATTGGACTAGTGTTGTTATTTGATATTCTTGTTACGCTGCACAGCATAAAATGTTTCAAAGATTGCATGAGCCACGACTGAGGTCGGCATTTGCCTATTCCATCAGCGTCGCTGCGTCTTGCGTAACCGTTTGGCAGCAGTCCTTGGGTTATTTGCATTTCAGTTGTTTCGCCGACTGCTTTGAAAAGCACATGAGAAATGAAAGTTTCGTGATCCGTTTTGAGCGCTGAACTTACGCAAACTTGGACCCCGTAATTCTTCCGCCAAGTTTTGCATTTACTTAATCAGCAGCTTTGCGTTAGGTGCTTGTGTATTGTGCATTACTTAACAAGGTAAAGTTAAAATCACTTGCCGACTTTGTTCTTCAATAGAAACAACGTCTGCCGATTCGACAATTCGCGCGGCAAATGCGGTCAAAACGGACGATACCGCCGGTCGTATTGATCTGGATCTAAGGCAGTGTGCCTCTTCGGCAGATATGGTGGTCACTCTGGCTCGCCTATTCAGCACGTTGGTGCGCGAAACCACTGCCTTACTAATGTTGGCGATCGACCCTTCCACCGTCGTTCCTCATGTTGTCTTGTATCCGCTTGCCTTAAACAAATCGACCGTGATCGGCTTGGAGGTATTTGCAGCAATTGTTGACAATTTAGCCTGGCGTTGAGCATTGCATTTTCCCTTATTTTAGAACTACGTTGAGAGACGAATGAACCCTACCTGGCAATGGTTGTGTCCAGTTATGGACTTCCTGGAGTCAACGATGCGCCTTCGCAAAGCGCTTGATTTGGCGAAGCGTCCAACCGGCGACGATTCATCTACGAAACGGGATTCCTCTACTCTTAGCCCTCCCCAGCGGATGGAAAAGCGAAACAAGAAAATTGCAAGGACCGAGTCGTCGATGTCTTCGTACAAGCACAACGAAATGGAGGGTAGTAAATGGGCAGCAGTGTATAGCTGCTATTCACCGCAACTAATGCTAACGTTCAGAATTGCGAAACTGCCACAACCGCGAAGCTGCAATCGCGTATCTCATTTCCGTGCTTCGTTTGCACTCGTCGGAACACGGCGAAGACCTGCCGGCAGTGGACCTTGGGTCCATGAAGCACGTGGCCATCGTTGCCGACGCTCTGCTGCACTCGATCAACATGCGACTGCACATTTTGAACCAGCAGAATGGCGGCTCATATTGCAACGTACTGTACGATATGAACAGCATGGACTGCTTTGAGTGCCCTCAGGTGCGAGAAGCGATCTGCGCCATTTTTTGAACTGTTGATAAACCACTGGCGTTTAGAGTTACGAACGCCAATGGGCGCTGCCCATAGCTGGCGAACATTTGCCCTACGATCAGCAGAATCCATTTTTCCAGGTATGCTTGACGTTTGCTCGCTTTGCCTGCCTTTGTTGTGATGCGTGGTTCTTTTCTTTGAAAATCAGCGATCCGATTCGATGATCTACCCGGGCTTATGGCCGGTTCGTTCGGCCTTCAGCCATTCGTCCGTTGAAAGTATACCTCTGGCGTCGAAGCCCTATCTTCTCCTGCCGACCGCCTCCAAGGAGACGATGTTCGGCTTGCAGCGATCGCTCTGCTCATGGGACGAGCACATCGTGCGAATGATTTTGCCTTCTCGTCCACCGCATGTTCGTGCTTTCCATTTCAGCAAGCACTCAGATCGGTGGGCAATCTCCTTCCGGGCTCGACCTGCCTTTCGAAGCACAGCGACGTTCACATGCAAATGGACAAGCTGGACTGCCAATGCTACAGCGGCCCAGCTCGCAACGTTGCGTCGGCTCTGCTGAAGGACCGTAAGGAAAATTTTCCTTTAGCATCGCATCTTGGTGGACAACCTTTGAGAGGATGTCACTGGCTGTGAGATGGGATAAGCGAACGCTAATGTTGTTGCACTGTAGCAAAACGGCTGGGCGGCGCTTAATCCCGTGCTTTGCGTAGGCGCTTTATTCATATTTGCGCAATTTTTCAGAGGAATGTTGTACTGGCCAGTCCAGAGGAACGAGCGTAATTGTGCACTCGAAGAAGACTGGTGAAGGTGATGAACCCATGGAGACGTCGGATGTGTCCGAAAGGCGTGCCGCCTTGAATGAACTGTTGGCCAGGTGATTCGAACAAGCCAACTACTTGTACTGTGCGTGCGTAAACTGACCGGACGGCTGCTGTTTAGACTTAGTCGGGATCACGTGCAAAAGCTGATGACTCGGTGGAAGTTTTCGCTTTCCGCCTTTGCTAGGCACTTCGAGGAGGACCTCTGTTCGGACACCAGTTCATTTCTGTTCCAGCTGTCCGGCTTTGCCGTCAAGGCGCAGCGATTCAGAAAGTTGGTCGACCGTTACCGCAATTCGCTGGCAAAGGACCTCTCGTTGGAAGTACTGGTCCTTTTGAAGAAAATTTCCATTGCGATGTAAAGTTAACCGCATTGTTCATTATCGGGCAGGTTGAACGCGACAGAGACGCTTTGCTGGAGCAGACTTTCCGTCAATTCAACGTGTTCAGCGACCGTCGTTTGCATAGCCTCACGTGTCAGCAGTCGATGGCGGTTCACCGCCTGAAAGTTTCTTTCAAGGGCGAACAAGGTGAAGGTTCTGGCGTTGTCCGCTCCTTCTACACGTCCATCGCCAATGCTCTCCTTTCGCCGGAACCGCTGTCCAGCGCACTTGTCTTATGCACCGGATTGTCGCCTACAGCCGTCCGTAAGTGACTTTAAATGGCGTGCAAATTTATGAACGCTTACTTCGTCGCGCTTTCAGAAAACAGTTCGCGCGGTCGAACCCGCGAAGTGACCCTTCGTCGCCGAGCGCTCGCCATTGCACCTCGTCGAATCCACATGTCCGTTCAGGCTCGGTCCTTCGTTCCGAACAACAGCAATCCAACGGACGGCACCGACTCGACAAGGCAGTCGTTGGGTCAGCAACTTTACCCCAGGGTGAACGCTCTTTATCCCGTACGCGCGTTTGTCGTTTCGCTTTGCCACCATTGTCTTTGGAAACGTTGTTTCAGTCGTTTGCACCGAAGCTTACGGGCATGCTGCTCGAGCTGCCGCCTCACCAAGTTGTGCTTATGCTCTCCAACGCCCACATGCTGAGGGCGAACTGCGAAATGGCCAACAATCTTCTGATGAACTTTTTGGAGTAAGGCCCGCGCGATCTCACTGTTGGCGCGCGCACCTTTTGCACTGTTGCAAATTTTTTCAGGCTGGACGCGTCGCGCAGGGAGTTGGCGGCCCAAGAAATTCCGGTGGAATCGAAGCCGTCGAGCTCGAGGTGCTCTTCGTGTCCCAACTTGGTGCAAAATGGTGGGATTGTGGCGACCACTTCCGTTGCTTATTATTTTAAATCGCCAATTGCAGAGGAAAGCGTCGACATTGACAGACGGCCATTGTTCTTTCAGCCGTGCAACAATGGCTTCTACGCACCGTTGTCCGGAAGTGATTGCCCATTTCGGATGAATGCCTTCCGCAACGTTGGCAGGCAAGAGCAATGGCGAGCGAGCGCGCTCATTCAAATGACCTTCATTTCTCTTTTTAGGCTCATAGGCTTGTGCTTGTTGCACAACGAGATAATGCCTCTTCCGCTGTGTCGTTCGGTGTTCAAGTTCATTCTTGGGCGGCCGGTCAATTGGTACGACTTGGCCTTTTACGATTTGACCATGTTCGACAACTTTTACAAATTGGCCCGCGGCGAGTTCGCACCTGAGGACTTGCATCTGACCTTCACGCTGACACTGCACTCCATGGAGGTAAGTGAGCCTTTAGTTTGGTAAAGCTTCAATGATTTCTCTGGGAATGAACGAGAACGCTTCATTATTTGTTTTATTAAGCAGAAGTGTTCATTCTTTCTTTCACTCGCCCGCCCGTCCATTCGCTATAATGTGTTAGAGCATTGCTGCGTGAAGACGCATTGAGCTATCGGTCGTTTTGGCAGGTGAATTGGTGTTGCCGCGTGGGTGGGAGCAGCGAACGCTTACAACAAAACTCATTGACGGTTCCTCTCATTGATGATCTTTGCCGGCGGTTGTGTCAAGTCGTCAGCCGGAGGGTGAATTCCACAGCGCGCCGGTGTTGCTCTCTCGCAGCGTGAAGCGTCGTCTCTTGGTTATTACGCATCTGCCGCATCCCTTCCGGGAAGCATCGTTAGGCGCATTCCCGGCGGGATAGTTTGTCACAATGGACGCAAAATCGATTATCCCATTTGCGCAAATGTTCAAACCCCAAGTACCCAATTGTAGCGTTTCGGAACTGCCGAACGGCGAGTGTTGCTTCCGAGCAGTCGCACCAGTTTGTAACAGCCAACATTCGCGATGGATCGGTTCACTTTTGTCAATCCTTCCGACCCGCCCAACGGTCGCTGGGGGACGTCCATATTTGCGCGTTGGCTAATCGATCTTGAAGTGATCGGCGCGCACTTGTTTTTCCATTTTTTTCATTGGTTCCAAAAAAAGGAACAACGTACGCTTTACCTACGTCAAAGTTGACGTTCGTACGGAAGACGTTGCAGAGCGGTGCTACGATCGCGCCGCCCGCCTCTTCAAGCTTCATAGGCAATGGAGGCAATGTTTCGCCAATTTGTTAAACTTATCAAGTTCATTCAGGACATATGTAAACATATCCTGTATGTTTTACGAATGGTGAAGTAGTCCCTGCAGGTTTAAGTATCAAATCATCGGCAAGCCTTTTTGTCCATAGTTGACTAGCACTGAGGCATCTTTCCTCGTTCCTTTGCCATCTTTCTTGTTCGAAGTGACCCTTACTGTTAGTCTAAGAAATAAAAACAGGATGTTTCGTAACGGTGTAGCTATACATGTCAAATCAGATTAATACGACTAGCACCGTTTGTTAACATAACTGAACATCGGAGCTTTCGGGGTTGCTCACACCCCGTCATCAGCGATAATGCCCCATTGGGGCATTATCGCTGATGACAGGGTGTGAGCAACCATTAGGGGCATTATCGCTGATGACGGGGTGTGAGCAACCCCGAAAGCTCCGATGTTCAGTTATGTTAACAAACGGTGTTAGTCATATTAATCTGATTTGACAAGTCTAAGAAATGGCTTGAATTTGCTACACAGGCACGTGTGCGTAAACTTTTCTTCTTTGCAGGAGGAATATTTTAAATTTTGTGTTATAAATTTTATACCGCTCAACGTGATGTCATGTATACAGTGGAACCTCTGTAGGTTGGCCACTAAGGGCGGTAAGAAATTAATCGGCATGTAGACGACCCTCGTGAATTCAGTCGTCAACACGTCATAACTCCTTCGAAACAGTTCACGGAAGAAAGGATGTAGTGATCCATATGAAGAAGCGTCAAGAAAGTAAAAAAATAAACAGTGAATTGGTATTAAGACAATAAAAATAAAAGAATAATAGAACTGATGCACTTTGTAGTCCGGCCGTTGGATATCTAAAGAAGGTGTCTATCGTTGTTTGCTTCGCCTTATTGCCTGCGGACGTAAGTGGTAAAAGCTAAGTTAGCGCTGGCCATTGTGTTAAACATATTGGGGCACTTTTCAGCAGCAGATAACTTTACTCGATGTAGCGCATGGCGAACGTAGTCGTCTGTTAGTGTCTTTTCGATTTTTGTATCGCTATCGCTTCCTTCTTCATCGGCCGACTCATGCATTTCCCTCACGTCGAATAGTACTGCTTGAAAAATAGATTCTGTAAATAAAAGAAAATTTGTATATATATGCAATCACAGCGTCGTTATTAAAGTATCACTTATTGTTTCCATTGTCTTATGCTTTAGGGGTTTTCCTTTGTCGACAAGAGAAAAAGTGTAAGGTCCAACCAATCCACAGTGGGTTCGGTTTGTTCATGTTAATAAATTTTAATTTGCAAAACGTTTCTCCAAATTTCATTATCGCTTGCTGTGCTGGTGAACGGGAAATATCGTCCTGGTTGCGACTCACGAGCAGGTTGCAAAATGTTCATCTCTAATACTTTGGCTCGCGCGCATTTCGCATAGCTGACGCTGCAATGTTTTCGTGCAGTGCGCAGTGCGGCAATTTATCTTCCAAGTTAAGCAGTTGCAACAGGTGTCCGTGTTGAATGTACAACTTTTCTATTTTTTTTTCTACGTTGTGCTGAGGATCTGTCTTTCAGGGTGGGCAAACGATTCCTCTGATACCAAACGGGGAGAACGTGCCGGTAACATCGAGCAATGTTGTTGAATATGTGTACAATCATGTTACCTTTCGGCTGATCAATGCGTCCCTTAAGGCTCTCGAGGTATGGCATTAGCAAATTAGGCGCAATTCGTCCCTCCTTAAACCGTCGCTTCCGTGTTGAAGAGCATTCGCGACGGAGTGTACGACGTGCTGCCGACTTCTCTGCTCGACGGTTTGACCGCCGAGGATTTGCGTCTTCTCTTGACGGGCACAACGGAAGTGAACACGAAAATGTTGGAAGAAAATACCACTTTTATGGACGAGACGAGCGCCAATCACAAGAAGCTTATGCCGCCCGAGAAGTTGGCTCAGTTCAAGCGTTGGTTCTGGTCGCTGGTTCATAGTATGACGTCCGAAGAGAAACAGGTAAACGAATACTAGTTGCAATGCGTTTCACGTTCCAATCGGCGACCGTCACTTCAGGAACTGATCAACTTTTGGACCGGCAGTCCCGCGTTGCCTGCATCCGCGGATGGACCGCATCCCGTACCGAATGTGGTCATTCGTCCTCCGGACGACAATTACCTGCCGACGGCGAATACCTGCATTTCGCGCTTGTACATACCATTCTACTCGAGCAGAGCCATTCTGAAGCAAAAACTGATGATGGCCATTAAGGTAGATACGTTCGGTTTCGTTTGAACGCACCATCTGGACCATTCCCACGTTTATCTGTTTGACAAGTTTTACGTTTTTCCATTTACTCAAACACATATATAGGTTTCCTTTGCTTTCCGGACAGTACATCGTAATGGACGGTTGCTCGCGTGAGAATAAATACTTTTCTTGCACAACACGTACCTTTGTTTTAATGGCAAGATGGAAGAACTGGTGTTGCTTGGACGAACGAACAGAAGAGCGAATAAAGAGAGGCAAGCGCATTTGAAATTCAACAGTGCAGTCAAGCATTCGAAACGAGATTACGCCGAAAATGAAAATATTGGTCGTCCTTGCGCTTCAGGTAAAAAAGGACGATAAAAATGAGAATACGCGACGACCATGGCAGCCGAAGGAACAAGCGATAGAATCAGCAATAAAAGTTCGCCGTCAGCAATTTGGGAAGATGAGATGGAAACGGAAGCACCGATTGGCGAGAGTATAGTCAACAGCGAAAGAGCGATTAAGAAAAAAAAGAAAATAGACAACGACCACAGAAGTTGTGCGTCGACTTTGACAGCACCTGGTTGTATCGTTAAAAGAACTACCTGTCCTTTTTGCACTATTAATGAATAGACCGACGATGCGCTAGGCGTAAAATTCCCGCGTTGGAGCCTTATGATAGGCATACGGGTACGCCGGAGGTGTCTTCGACTCATCCAAAGCATAACTACCTTCGTCCTTCTTGCGCATCCGATAGACAACAAGTGTTATGAGAAGTATGGCGACCAACAGGCCGACCACCGAACCGCCAATAACGGCTGTAACGACAATGAGATTAATAATAAATTAGGCACGACAAAAGGAAACGAACCAGCAAGAATTCCAGGCCTGAGAAACGAGTCGAAACTGCCACTCTTCCTGGGGCCAAACACATTGGTTGGCCGAGTTACGGACGGCACTATGGTTGTAGTCGAACGTGGCGTCAACGGGGAGGTCGGTAAGGTTGCCCAGCTGCCCTCGTCCACAGACTGACCGATGGTCACCACCGTACTGCTCTCTTTGAACTTTGGCCATTCCGTCTGTGCCGTTGGTTGCCAGTTGACATCTGGAACGGCTTCCGTCGTCCGCTCGTCAGGCGAGCGTGCCGTCGTTACGCCTGGTGACCAAACCTCTTTTGGGTATTCAAAGTCATGGCCATCATAGCCTGACGACGCTGGGTCAACATGAGAGCCTGAAAACGCAGGGGGCCGTCAAAAATTGAAGGCATATACATATATATCCAATGCACACTTACCCGACGCGAATTCTGAATCCTCGTCGTCTGGTCCGTATCCGGAGGCGGTGTCCTCAATGTCGGAAGCACCCGTTTTACCGCTTCCCTCATCAAAGTCGATGTCATGCTGAACAATAGTAACGACACGTCGATCGCTGACGGCGTCGAGTTACAAGAAACGAACCTCAAAACCACGGTCAATGGTGTGGACGCTGGAAGCGGCTTCCCAATCTTCCTGAAAATCCCGTGTGGATTTTGCCTGGCCAACCGCAACGCCCGAATCGGCCAATGCTGCGGCGCAAATCTGCAAAGCTCCGCCATTAAGGGCATAAGGGAGAGCGGTCGAAGGTGAACCGACGCGCCGCCACCGCAACCGAGCTGCGACGTTTGGTAACGTCAAAGGGGCGGCGCGGCTCGCGGAAAATTTGAAAACAACCAAAATGCACCAACGCCTAAGGTAAACACGACTTACCGCAAAAGTCAAGAAGGTCGCGAGCAGAAGGTCGTATCTGGGCGACCCGGCTAAGCCACTCGTCATTGCAATAGCCTTTCAGGGGACCATCTACATCGTTTGAGGTCACCGACACACTGATAACACTGTTTATTCATACAGTATGCTTGTGTAGATTGTCCAACGTAAATGCAGGCTACAAGGAACCCCTAGTGAGCATGTTATGCGATCAAAGTTGCCAAAACCGAAGGCAACTTGCAGCTGACGAGACAGATAAAGCAATTGGCGAGCACTACGTTCCTTCCGCTGCAGTGCGTACACAGGCGTTGCTCAAGCGGTTCAAACGCCGCTGCCGCCGTCGACAAGCGCGTTCTTTGGAAACGACTAAGTTGCAAGTAAAGCGAAGCAAAATGTTCTGGGAATGAAATCGAAATGAAAAAGTGCAAAACTAACATCCCCATATGGATCAGTTATTTTTGAATTCCATATAGATGTAAACAAAAAATGGAACCAAAGTTGTAAGCGCTGACACACGGACAATTGCACCCGTGAAGTTCATCACGTGAGTTCGCGAAAATTCCGGAGCTCGGATGGATTTTTTAGGAATAAAATAGAGATATTACAAGTACCTGAATTTGCGTCAAGGTACATTCTGCTGGCAAGTCGATTATTGGGCGTCGAAGTCCATGGTTTGCTGCCCAATGCGGGTGCTCACATTTGCGATCTACGGTCGCTTGTAGGTTTCTTTGAGGTGCCACTTTTTCGTTTCAAATACAGAAGAGTTGTGCCTTCCGAATGGGCATGAAAAGCTTTATGATTGCGCATTTCCAAAGGGCTAAGTTCAACCGCGCGTAAAACTCGACCAGTCTTCTACACTAAACACGTCTGTTGTGACGGACGACCATCGTATTCAGCAAACCGTCAAACTGCTTCGTTGGTACAATTATGAAAATATGTGCACTAGAGGACATGTTAAGCGGATGGATTTTACGAGAATCTCGTTATGGTATACACTAGAACCTCGATTATCGGAACCTCGATTATCGGAAACCTTGATTATCGGAATTCGCCGCGGAGAACAATAGGGTTACAGTAGGATAAATAATGCCCATGTTGAAATACCGTTTCTTCTTGAAGGGACTAGTTTTATGTTCCTAATTCGATACTTTTGTCCTGTTGTTCTTCCAATAAGTCTATAAATTAGTATCCTAACAAGCCACTCCATTATTATGGGTTAACCAGTGGAACCAGTAGTATTGCAGTTTCCCTGAACATTTGTTACTTGCACATCGTTAGTTCGTTGTGATGTTATTTCGGTTTTCTGCGTAGTTTTGCTGTTGTACATATTTTTCGAATTATCCGTTTCTTCAGAAAAAGCGTACGAGGTTTTCAAAGTTCAGCTTTCCTTTAGAAAGGCTGTTTATTCTGCTGAACCAGTGGGATTTTGCACCGGTTTCTTTAAAGTTAGTCACGGCTGAGTCGCGCTGTTTTTCGTGATTTACAATGTCCTCCAAAAGGAAGCGGATAGTACCTTCCTTAAAAGAGAAAGCAGAGATAGTAGAGGCGTTAAAAAAGGGGGAATCAGGCCGTTCTCTAAGTGAAAGATACGGCATCGGCGCCGCGACCGTTTCTGCCATTAGGAAGCGAGGAGATAGGATCCAGGATTGCGCAAGGAAGTTGGTTGATGAGTTGGGATGTTCCAACCGGAAAGCTATGAAGCCTTCTAAAGTTGAAGTGGTTGAGCAAGCGCTTTATGTCTGGTTTGTCCAGAATCGCACGGCCGGAAATCCAGTATTTGGACCAGTAATATGCGAAAAGGCGCTCCATTTTAACGCGAAATTAAACGCTGATCCCAACTTTAAAGCTAGTCAGGGTTGGCTTGATAATTTCAAGAAGCGACATGGAATACGGGCACATGACATACATGGAGAAAAATTGTCTGCAGACCAATCGTCCGCTAACGATTTCCGGGAGGAGCTGAAGAAGCTTCTGTTAGGAGGTGGCTACGACGATGATTTCGTCTACAATGCAGACGAGACCGGTCTGAACTGGAAAGCGCTTCCCAACAAGTCACTCATAACACGTGGCGAAGAATGCGCACCGGGCTATAAAAGGAGGAAGGAACGCATCACTGTGATGCTATGCGCAAATTCTTCGGGGAACCATCGGCTTCCATTGTTCGTAATTGGGAAGTCGAAGAATCCCAGAAGTTTCAAACATGTTAAGCTCCCGGTCAGATATGGTCACCAGAAGAAGGCGTGGATGAACGTTGAAGTTTTTAAAGACTGGTTCAAGACAATATTCATTCCCGAGGTAATGTGGTACCTTTTAGAGCTAGCCAAAGTAAATTACAAGTAACCTTATTTTCAGGTGAAAAGGCATCAAAACTCGATTGGTAAAACTGGAAAGGTGCTATTACTGGTGGACAACGCTCCCGCACACCCGTTGAATCGTCACAAAACGATTGGAAGTAACAAACGTTTATTACTGTTCGTGTCAAGTTCAGGAATCGTTCGGAGGTTCTCGTTGTCTCAACGTTCGGCACAAACACACACCCAACTCTGTCTCTCTCTCTCTCTCTCACCCCTACCGTAGTCGATGTGCAGGTAGATCCCTATTTCTCTGCCATCAGGTGCAACACCCGTCGGTACAGCATTTGGACGGAGTTGATGAATTGGTGACCGTTAAGTTTTTGCCACCAAACGTCACGCCTTTAATACAACCAATGGATCAAGGAGTGATTGCAAGCTTCAAACGGAACTACCGAAAGCAACTCCTTCGACAACTCTTGTTGGCTGACGATGATACGGTGGAAACGGTCACCAGCTTTTATAAGAGAATAAGCTTAAAAGATTGCTGTTACACGGCGGCTGAAAGCTGGGAAATGGTGAAGCAGACAACGCTTAAAACTGCATGGAACAATATTCTTATTGGAAACTCGTCCATCGTAGCTCCCGCTGATAATGATGCAGATGAAGAAGTAGAAGAAATTATGGGTCATTTAAGAGCCGTTTCCGTATGCAACGAGTGCGACAGGCGTGACGTTGATAGGTGACAATTACAGCCTTTATTTGACAACCTTCTTGATACGTTTCATTGACAGTTGGCTGGAGTGCGATTCCGAAGATCAAGGTTTCCAAAGAATGACTGACGATGAAATTATTGAATTCGTTTCAAAACCACCGGCTCATACAGAACAAGAACAAGGAGACGAGGATGACGCGGAACAGACCCCGGGTCCTTCCAATAATCTGGCGTTTCAATATTTGGAGGGGGCTCTAACGTGGTACGAAAGGCAAGAGGAATGTGATCGCAGCGACTTCTGTGTCTGAAAAACATCCGCGACCTCGCAGCTATGAAACGTAGAACCACTTTAAGACAAGCGTTGATGACAGATTTTTTGAAGAAAGTTTGACTTTTTGTTCTATTCATATGGTTTAAATTCATCTCCGTAGCAGCCCCCTTCTTAATGTCCCTGCGAATAAAGTTTTGGAGCTGGCTTACGGTAACACGACAACACGGAAATCAGTTTGGATTGGTTTTCTCTGTTTTTGCGTTTCGGTCTAATAAAGTTTTTCCTTTTTCTCTCTCTGTCTTCGTCCCTACATTGGTGACCCGTTCGACATGGCCAAGAAGGGCTTCCAGTCGCCTCAGGACGTCCAGCCAGCAGGATCGTCGCCGTCCCAAGTGCCCACTTTCCTGCCCGTCCCGGCTTACTCGCCCTCCGACCCGGAATTGTGGTTCGCGCGGCTCCATTTGTTTTTCCAGCACCGACACATCGACGATGAAACGACGATGTTCGAGCTCGCATTAAGTTCGATGCCTGAGGACACGCTGACGCAGTTGCGTGATTTCGTGCTAACCGCGCACTTGGAGACCACGCCCTTCTCCACGTTCAAACGCTTATGCTTGACTCGGCTTACTGGCAGCCTCGATCAACGCATTCGTCAAGCGCTGACCAGCGAAGAACTCGGCGGTCGCGCACCGTCTGAACTGCTGCGACGCCTCGTGCAGTTGTTGCCCCCTGGGGCTGTAGAACGGGACAGAGACCCAATTTTACGCGAACTTTTTCTCAGCCGACTGCCACCACAGCTACAAGCAACGCTGATACCCTTTTCCGACAAGCCCACTTCGACCCTCGCCGCTCTCGCAGACCGCCTGCTAGAAGTGCAACAAGGCGCCTCACCCGCCTACGCAGTCCATGACTCATCGCAGCGCTTGGAGCGCGTTGAAAAGCTTTTGGAAGAGCTCACGCTTAGACTGGACAATATGACCAATCGTGCCGACCTTCCGCCAGCACGTCAGCGCCCAAAGCGCCGCTCGCCATCGCCTTCTACTGCTACGCGTCAACGCGATGATAGTCCACAGCAGGTGTGTTTTTATCACCGTCGATTTGGCGCTAAAGCGCGCAAATGTACGCCGCCATGTCATGCGGGGAAACGCCAGCGGCGCACGACGTTAACCCCCGTCGCTGCTGCCGATCTTCAAAGCCGTTGCCTCCACCTAACCGACGTTCGCTCGGGTACGCGTTTTCTTATTGACACCGGTTCAGCAGTCAGCCTGTTGCCGTTACGCTTTAAGACGACGGCTAACGCAACGCATACAGCGAGCCAAGCCCCTCCACAGCCGAATCTTCAAGCAATCAATGGCACACCGGTACCGGTTCACGGTTACAGGACAATGACGATATACGCCGAAGCTTTGCCTCCACTTAGGTGGTCATTTGCCATCGCACAGGTTGACTGTCCAATTATTGGCGCAGACCTAATATCCCATTATAAACTCATAGTAGATCTCGACGATCAGCGCGTATACACCAAGTCCCAACCTGCCTCGACGGCTCCACAGCCTCTCATCGTCGGTATCTGCTCCGCACAGGAACAATTCACTCAACTCCTTCAACGCTTCGTACAACGACAGCAGCATTATGGCCCCGAAACGGTTCGGAAACGAGGTACTTTAGACCATGTACAACATGTCATCGACACTTACGGACCTCCGGTCTTCAGTAGACCTCGCCGCCTGGCGCCCGAACGTTACCGCATTGCTAAAGAACATTTCGAAGACTTGCTGCGCAGAGGAGTTGTGCGGCCCTCGAACAGCAGCTGGTCCTCTCCTTTACATTTGGTGCCAAAGCAGCAACCTGGGCAATGGCGACCGCGCGGCGACTATCGCAATCTTAACCGTTGTACCAAGCCGGACCGTTATCCTTTGCCCAATATCGCAGACTTCAACAACGAGCTACACGGCAAGACCGTTTTCTCCAAAATTGACTTGGCCCGACCATACTTCCAAATACCAGTGCGACAGCAAGACATTCCGAAGACGGCGATCACTACGCCATTCGGTTTGTACGAATTTACAATGATGCCTTTTGGCCTGCGAAATGCAGCGCAAACTTTCCAGCGGTTCATTGATCAAGTTTTGCGCGGAATCAGCGGATGTTTCGCGTATGTAGACGACATCCTGGTTGCCAGCGCGTCCGAGCAAGAGCACTTGCAGCTGCTGACTAAACTGTTCAACCGTCTAGGGGAATTCGGCCTCAAAGTCAATCCAGACAAATGCGTTCTAGGCGTACACTCGCTGGTCTTCTTAGGGCATTTGGTTGACCACAATGGTATCAAACCATCACCCGCGAAAGTCGAGGCGATACAACATTTCCCAAAGCCGTCAACGGCTAAACAACTTCGCCAGTTTCTGGGTATGATAAACTTTTACCGACGCTTCCTCCCTCACTTAGCTGATACTCTCAAGCCTCTGGACGAACTGGTGGCTAAAACGCGGAGCCGCATCGCATGGACAGCTGAGGCTAACGACTCGTTCGCGAACGCGAAGTCTGCCTTAGCCAAAGCCACTCTGCTTGGACACCCAGAGCCCTCGGCACCGCTGGCGCTAATGGTGGACGCCTCAGACCAAGGCATAGGTGCGGTTTTACAACAGCGCATCGGGGACACCTGGAGACCGCTAGCGTTTTTTTCCAGAAGGCTGCAGGAACGTCAGAAAAGATACAGTACCTTCGGCCGCGAACTGTTAGCGGTATATACGGCTATGAAGCACTTTCGTTCTTCAATCGAAGGGCACGATGTGACGGTGTTTACCGATCACAAGCCGCTCGTGCGAGCGTTCGAGAACGGCTCCCAGAATTTATCGGACCGCGAAATGCGCCAACTCGACTACATCACGTCCATGCACACGCGAGTACGGCACTTAAGCGGTAAGGATAACATCGTCGCGGACGCCCTCTCCCGTAGAATTCACGCCACTACCTACAGCAATGTTGTTCCCTCCGCTAAGGAGGTAGCTCTGGCCCAAAGCAATGACCCGGGGCTCCAGTGGGCCAAAGACCACTCTTCGTTGCGTCTAGTCGCGGAGCCGATCGAAGACAGTGCACTTCCGGTGTGGAAGGACATTTCCACGGGGCGGC
Organism: Trichuris muris; assembly: GCA_000612645.2. NCBI lineage: Eukaryota > Metazoa > Nematoda > Enoplea > Trichinellida > Trichuridae > Trichuris > Trichuris muris. Next base: position 16,346,504 of record CBXJ02000086.1, on the reverse strand, counting down.
CTCGCACGTACGTTCCGGCATCACTTCGACAGGCTATTTTCCATGCGATTCATGGTCTTTCCCACCCAGGCACGCGAGCCACAAGACGTCTCATGTTGGCGCGATACGTTTGGCCAGGTATTCAAAAAGATGTGGCCCATTGGACACGGCACTGTCTCCAATGCCAGAAAGCAAAAATCCACAGGCACACGCGCTCACCGCCGAAAGATTTCCCGCTGCCGCACAGCCGCTTCGAACACGTACATATCGATATCGTTGGACCACTTCCCAATTCCAACGGTTTCAGGTACATTCTGACAGCCGTCGACCGATTCACCCGATGGCCCGAGGCTTGGCCAATTCGAGACACGTCCGCGCAAACGGTCGCGGAAACATTTTTTACCAATTGGATCGCGCGGTTCGGCGTACCGTGCCAGGTAACTTCAGACCGCGGACGCCAGTTTGAATCCCACGTTTGGGCCTCATTAAGCACACTGCTCGGCATCAACCATACACTCACGTCGGCCTATCACCCACAGGCCAACGGTTTAGTTGAACGTTTTCACCGACAACTCAAAGCAGCCCTCATCGCGCACATGCAAGCGACTCATACACGTTGGACTGCTGCCTTACCATTGGTGCTCCTAGGAATTCGAACCGCCCTCAAAACGGACATACGTCTGGCTCCCGCTGAGTTACTCTACGGCACAACGTTACGCCTCCCGGCGGAATTCCTCGCACCGACAGGGCCTCCGGGCAACCCGGACCCAACGAACTTCGCCAGCGTGCTCAAAGCTGCAATGCGGTGCCTACGCCCCACTCCTCCCCGCCGGAACCACGCATCATTCTTTTGCAGCGAAGCCCTCAGAAGCTGCTCTCACGTCTTTGTCCGTGAACCCGGAATTTCCAGCGCATTGACGCCCCCGTACGCAGGTCCGTACCGCGTCCTCCGGCGCACGGACAAGACGATCACAGTGGATACTGGTGGTTCCCCAAGAACGGTCGCCATCGACCGTACCAAGCCAGCTTTTTTACTCAACGAGACGCCTGACAGGTCGCTTCCTCCAAGCCGTCATGTCGCCTTCCAGTGGCCTCCAGTCGCGCACGTCTCATCCAGGGAGGGAGTGGTGTAGCAGCCCCCTTCTTAATGTCCCTGCGAATAAAGTTTTGGAGCTGGCTTACGGTAACACGACAACGCGGAAGTCAGTTTGGAGTGGTTTTCTCTGTTTTTGCGTTTCGGTCTAATAAAGTTTTTCCTTTTTCTCTCTCTGTCTTCGTCCCTACAATCTCAATTGACGTACACATAAGCGTCTATTCAAGGAGTAAAACCTGAGATGCAGATAAAAACGAATCGATGAACAATGACAACCTTGATTATCGGAATTATTTGATTATCGGAATTACCCCCTGCAACAATTAGTTCCGATAATCGAGGTTCTACTGTACTTACATACAAAACCAGACCTTTCACTCTCCTGCGTTCTTAGCCTGAATGTTATGGTTAGGAATGACGTAGGTCGTTGTCTTTGGGAAAGATTTGGCTGTTGCGGCGTCTTTGCAATTCCAACCTTCCTTCACATTAGCGTTGCGATACTTCCGGAAGCAATCAGCGCTTTGATTGCTGGAAGAAAAAGTCGCGACCGCGCAGTCTTTAATTCAATACCATTTCTCCTCAACATACACAATGTCGGGATCAATGGACAGCGAAGTCGCCAATTTCAGTATGCCTCAGTTCGGAAGATCACGTTCCAGCAAAACAGTGAAGTGCGCTGACGACTTACTGAAATCAAAATGAATGGGGCAAGTAATAACGCTGCTAGTTTCGGCTTAAGGAAAACCGTTACTCGAGACGTATTGATCGTATGTCGCAAATAATTGGCGGAAAAGCGACGATAGGAATCCACGCTGTACCACGTGCTCCAACTGATCCTGATTATCAATTACATCCTATAGGCGCATGCTAATGAATATCAAGTTTTTGCAATTTTCTCTTCAATTACAAATGGCACTTAGCGAGCGTTTTCAACAAGGAATACGTTCGCGAACGGGATGGGCTAACTCTGCATAGTGTGCCGACTTTGGTATCTTGAATTGCCAACCTTGAATCATTAGCCGCTGAAGCCGGGGCGCGGTTGGTCCCAAAAGCTACGATTGTTTTCCTTATGTATTCATACAACGGTGAACGTCGCACTGTCAAATCATGCAAAGCGGTCGTGTGGAAAGTTGGAAATGAATAGCTTCGTTTAATCTCCATGCGAAGCGGACCGTGTCTGAAAGTTATTCCGCTATAAGCAACAAACTCGGTTTAAGTTGCGCACGTGTCTGTTTTGAAAGTACGTGCACAATTGCTTTGGGAAATAATGATCCCTATTGATGCCAGTGCTTTTGATGTAATAAATTTCCACTTATACCGCGTCTTGTCAGTTCAAGAGTTAGCGCAAGTTCGTTGAATAGATAAACACTTAAATATAGCGTATGTCACTGTTTGTCGCGTAAGCACTCCAGTTGTTATATGCATTGTCAGTTTGGGCTCTTTTCCAGTCCAGTTTTTGACTTCGTGCTGCACGACTTTAGCATGCGGTCGGCCTTGCGCCATTGGTAAATGGGTTAACGATTTGCATTCGTCATCGTATTGAATCGTTATCGGCATGCGGCATTTATCAGGTCAGTAAACCTGATATAATGAAACTGCTTTTGTCAAAACGGGTGCAGCGCATTCCTTCTGTAAAGACATAACCTGAAACCCAATTATGGTTTCGTTTCGACATTTCATAATTAAGGTTTACGTATGCTACTTTCTTTGCAGTGGAAATCTTTCTGAATGTGATTAATGTTGTAAACCTCATTTTTATGACCTGAATGAATCTGGCACTTCTCTTTTTGTGGCAACGAAGATTTTCCCGTACAAGTTAGACATTGGACATGGATGCGTCTGGAATTAGCAACCATGACATGCATACGCGCACTGCCTTTTACCTTTGTTCATTCACCAGTAGGCTGTTTCCCTTGTTCGGGAAAAACGAAGAACAGTAATGAACCCAAGGCGGATAAACACGTTTTCCGGATCTTGAAAACGATGCGGTTACTGGCAAGGACGTGATTTTGACGAATAATACCGATTAACACGAAATTTGGCAATCGGTTCATCTAAATCATGGCAAAATTAGTCGACGCAATTCAACTCGCTGGAATGAAGCGTTTGAGGTTGTCTAATTAGTTTCTTGCCGAATAAAGAGATGGTAGAAGTGAGACTTTTGCATGTCATCAAATTAGGCAGTGTCCATTTTGAAAACAACGCCTAGCTATGAAGACACCTTAACAGTTTCAAAAATATGTAACCGAAAAAGATACCTAGGCCTTTGCAACTCGCTGAAGAAGGAAATAGCTTGTTCCGAAAGCTCCGAGATTAGCGTTTTGACCTGGAATTTTACTAATAACCGACCCATCCATCCATTGGTAAGGCGTTGTTACGTTTAATTTCAGACACAGAACAACGGGAAGAATCAGTAGAAAAACAGCTCAAATATGTAACCGCTACTTTGCTGACGAACAATCAGGTTTCAGTTGCTAGTAATAACTAATGACTACAAAGAACTGCTCTTTTAATGTGAACAGGAGTACATGTATTGGTGATGGAACTTTCATAAGTCACTAGCTCATATCCTAAAATACAGCAGTACGTGATTTTCAAGTATTTTTCCAGACAAAGTGCACATCATTGCAGCGGTACTGGGACATAATGGAATTAATAAAATTGTTTTTGCGTTCCGTACCCATCAGCAGCAGCTAGAGGATGCGTAGTGTGGTCATTTTCGAAATTCTGCGTGTTGCTTTTTAAAGCTTACATTTTAAACTACCTGATAATTGGAAATATATGAAACATGCAGCACGACAAGAACAATTTCGACAGGTATTAAATTAATCGGTAAGTTAAAGAGCTACCACACCTATGAGTCACACTGTTTGTGTGAAAAGTAATTATTTTCAGTTCATCACATGTTCAGCTGCACGGTAATCATCGGGCCAACTTTTGCTATTGCTATAAGTTAAATCTTTGGCCCGTAAACAAGCTCAGATTTTCCTTTCTTCATTTATGCATGCGCAACGCTTTAATTTGTACGGCCCACTGTCGAAGAGGCAAAGAACTGTAACAGTTCCTGCGCATCGGCGAAAACTTACTTCTTCCGAACCTTGGAGTTTAGGATGCTAAGTAATGGCCTCAGCAACAAGCTTGTGCAATGAAATCGGTGAGCTAACGTACAGTGTTTCTGCCGGCGACTTGTTTTCTCTTGCTTGAGCGCAACTCCGCCTTTACAGTTGTCCGGTTGCCAAGTGACGCAGTTAATCAAGCATTATACTACTGTAGTATAGCAAGGTTGAACATCCACCCACGTGCCTGGCTTTACTGAGGCTCATTTGTTTCTTGCCGTTATCTGAGGTGAATAATTTGTTCATAAATGGCGCTTGCGTTTTGGTAACGCTGAAAAAATTTGCATCCGCATTAGATCAAATCGTATGTAGGGTAGCTTTTATTGCTGATCTGCTATTCTACTCGTCCACTGCGAGCTAGGCAGATGTTTACGCGTTTTCGAATTTTTGGTTTTGTATCACTTTTATTTGGTATAGGTTGTGGCGTACTGTATGGTTTAGCGTAACTAGTACGCTATCATTTGTTTCCGTAATCGGTGGTGAGTGGCTGTGGCGATTTTGCATTGCTTCTGAATGCGATGTTTCATTTCGCTTGCTATGTAGTACTTTTTGCGTACACTATGGAATTTATCCTTTATTTCCCAACTTGAGTTCATCCAATGCTTAGATGGAAAATTCCGTGGGCAACGTTCGCTCTTTTCATTCCGTTTCGCTGCTTCACGTGTAGCTTACATTCCAAGCTTGATTAGACATCTTGGTTGCTTCCCAGCCGAAATGATTTGTGCTTTTAGATTTGCTCATACAGGTTATGACGATCTCGTATAAACCGAATGGACCGAAAATCCCGAAGAACTAGAAAGTGAGTGAGCAGTTCGCTTCTGTCATTTGCTACGTTCCTTTCACAAAGGATTCTGCTTCCGAATCAGTCCAGGCCGCCGGCAGCTGATCCAGAAGAGCAGGCAGTTGCTGATAATCACGTGCCTCCAAGAAAGAAGGTGCGACAGGAACGTCCAGAAGAAGCGGTTCAAAGCAATTCGAATTCTGCAATCAACCATTGCCAAGACACAGCTGTGGAAGAAAGGCCATCGAGTAGTGGTCATTCGGTGCCTCGGTCTTTAGCGCATTTGGTAGACTATTTTCCTGATCTGAACGGTCCCAATAGGTTGACTCGCTCGGCCACCAAGTAAGTAATCCTCGACCTTAGTAACCAAAAGTAGAACCACTCTTGCATACTGTAATGGTTATTGGTTGCCCTGTGTCCTAGGCGGTGTGTTATCAGTTTGGGATTGTAAACAATCTGTTGTTATTTTGTCCGGAGTTAATTTGTGCAAATATTGTTTCTCGGCTCGAAATGCGCCTGCTCAGTAGGAAAAAGAGACATTGTCTCCTGAGGTTTGCCTTTTTTCGCTTCACGGAAGGGTTGTCGGCACTGCCAGTTTATACCTCCGCTTTTCGTCCAATTTTAGTTTTCGTAATTTTCAAAAGTTTACGCATTTAAGTATTTTGTAGCTGTGCTTTTGCAAAGCAACTAGGAAACGTTATGGCGTGAAATGTTTCATTTATGTCCATTTGTTATTTACGGAAAATAAATGAAAGGCAGGTAAATTTTCTTACAGTACGCCATTGCTTGAACTGGGTGCCTTAATAGCACTTTGCGGTGGTGTGCTACGGTTGGTTTGTGCATTGACATAAGCCGCGCCATATTAAACAGTGGATTTTAGATAGCCATGTCCTTTCCGTAGTATCGTTCGATGCGCAAGACTGGTATTAATTGAGAACTAATTGTAGGAATCAGCGAACGAAGTCGTCTTGTGTTCAAGGCGGCTCTGGCAGGTAAACTTAACCTTTTCTTTATTTGCCTAGCTGTTGGAATTAACTTTGTCTTATGAGTTGTCGTTTGAGCATTGCACCGTTTTTTGCTTACGTGTTGATTTGAGGGAGAAAGTTTGGAAAGTTTCAATTGTCGTTTCGTTAGTTCATCTTGGAGAAGCATGCGTTATTGTTTTCTAGATCACTGCCAAGTAAGTCCGAATCGGCTGACATAGATCCTGAAGAGCAAATCGGCATGGAGAGTCGTTCTCAAGGAGGACATAAAGTGGGCAAAAAGGGCAAGGCGCAGGCGAAGCCGTCATCCAGGTGTGCCTGTTTCATTTTTCTGTCGTATGAAATGAGTAATTAGGCTCAGTAGTTGTAGACCTGCGCAGTCTCAGTCTCCAAACAATGAATTTTTACCACCAGGAGCTACCGACGGTCCTTCTGTCAATGCCAACCGTTCTGGTAATATCCCTCTCTTGCGTACCTGCATTTGACATTTCGTATTGCTGTTTTAGCATCACAAAGTTATAGTTCATCATTCTTCAGCACCTTTGGACCTCGAGTCCAGAACTTGCTTCTTCGTTGCCCTGGTTCGACACAAGGGACGGCAGCTGGTCAGTCGTCGAATGTGTTTACCACTTTATTTTAATTGCAGCTGTAATAATATTATAATAATTAAATAGACAGTATTTGATTATTGGTAGAGACACTTTCTTCGTATGCGAAGCTTTCACAGTCTTTATGCTCCATCGTCACTGTTACATTGTGCATGACGTAAGAGCAGGAAGTTCTACTTCCCTTGACGGTTGTCTGTTCAGTTACGAAAACCTAGAGAATGCGTATCAAACCGATTTTCGCGCTGCTTTTTAAGTAACAATTTTCCAATTTAGGAAATGACCGCGTCAGCACGCTACTGGCAAACTTGCAAAAGCAAGACGACTCTTCGACGCAGTTGCAAGCTTTGATAGAATTGTGTAACATGCTGGCTATGAGCAGCGACGAGTCGCTTGGAGCCAACTTCCCGTACAAGGAGATAGTCCGTGTGCTCACGCGCATGTTGCAGATGGACCACAACTTTGATATTGTGAGTGCAGAAGCAAGATCACAGTACGAATTGTTGTATTTCACCCAATGTTTAGACAACGCACGTGTGCCGTGCGCTCTCTAATCTGGTCGAACTGGTGCCGCGCATATGCTCATCCCTGCTTGACGCCGTTCCCCATCTCCTGTCGAAGGTGGGGCAGTGGTATCAACTGCATTTTTGATCCTATTGTTTTCCATTCAGTTGAAACGTGTCGAGTGTATTGACGTAGCCGAAGCTGCGCTGTCTGCCTTGGAGTTGCTCTCAAGACGACATTCGAAAACAATTCTGAACGCAGTAATTCTCTAAGCTTTTCGCATCTGTTCTCCGTAACCAACGCAATGGTTCATTTAGAACGGCATCCAAGCATGCCTGCTTTACATCGAATTTTTCCCGATAGTCTCACAGCGATCCGCCCTGCAGATTGTCGCCAATTGCTGCTACTATCTAATGCCTCAAGAATTCGACTACCTGAACGACGCGTTACCAGTGTTGACGCAGCGATTGAAGAGTCAGGATAAAAAAACCGTTGAACTTATGTGCATCGCCTTCAGTCGTTTGGTGGAGAATTTCGTTGCATCACCGGAAAGCATTGCGCGCCTGTGCGAAGCTGGATTGTTGGAGAATGTACGTCTCATGCTGGTCACGTCACCTCAGGTCATCTCGTCTTCAATGCTGACGAACGTGCTTCGCATGTTGCACCTCATTTGCTGCAATTGCACCCAAATTGCCGTGCAATTGGTTCGCACCGGTCAGCACGGCTTTCCTCTTTGCCGCTCGGAGCGTTTAGCATTTGCGTTTCAGGAATTGCTTCAACTTTACACTTCTTGCTCACAGGTAGCGTTGACGTCTTTCCAAAACATCGAGAGGTGAGTAGACAATATTTCACTTGTCGCTTCTTTGTTCCTACGAGAATGTTCGTTTAGCTGATCAGTCGTTCCCCGTCGGAGCTGTACGAATTGGTACTCTTGATTGGGTAGGAGCGAAGTGAACGTTGCCTTCAAAAATGAATGGCCGAACGTTTTTCCTTTCGTTTAGCGAACTTTTGCCGCCGCTCCAGTTGACCGGTCTTTTCGAAATTGACACGTGGCTTCAGCCGAACTTGGCTTCATCGCAGCACGCCTCCTGGTATTGGAAGCAGGACAGGGATACGTGGCGCCCATTTTTGCCATTGGATAATCGCTCCTTGGAGGTGAGCCTTATTTTCGGTGCACTTTGGCGCCTGCACGCCGGTTGACGACGATCCAATGCGCTTAGGTTGCTTATCAAATGCACGAGGAGGAAGTTTCGTTGTCAATTATGGGACAAACGTTCGTCGTTGACATTGCTGCAATGTCCATGACTCCGGACGACGACTCGGACATAGTAATTCAAGTGCAGCGTCGTATGAAAGAGTCGGCGGAGAATCGCAGTTCACCTCCGGCTGCTCGCCGGTCAAGTGCCAACAAAACGAAAGGCCAAGCGTCCAGCAAAAGCGGAGAAGCGAAAGCCAAAGCCTCTGACCAATCCGCCAACCGCGCTCTAGCCAGTGATCCTCGAATCGATTTGCTGAAAGGAGAACCGGTGTTGTACGACGAGATCATTACCTCCTTGTTCCCTCTTCTCTACGAGATATACACGTCGATGGGAGGCCCGGCGGTACGTCAGGAGTGCTTGCGCTGCTTCCTCAAAATGATCTACCACGGAAAAGTTGAGTTGGTTACTCGATTGTTGGAAAATGTACCTATGTCAACGTAAGTGAACGCCGCTTTAACGTTCCACGTTTTCTAAAAGTAGCGCGATGCGTGCACTTTGAGCTTGCATTACGGAGACTTCCTAAGTGCCGGTTCTAATAGGAGACGAACAGAAACTTGGGACAAGCACAGGCGATTTTCAATGTATTTGCATCAGTAAGCAGCAGCTCATCTGCTCTTCTTTTTGAGAAGTGAAATTATGTATATCCCGTAAAATGGGCGCTCATGAGAGGGAGAGAAAATGTGATGCTGCAATTGCTGTGCCGTCCTCTTTTGTCATTTCGATTTGTCATAAGCGTACTCTTTCGTTCAGCTGAACTGTAAAATATGTGATGCCCGGTGAGATGTTTACTGTTCTACATAAATATTTATGCGTAATTTCCCGCAAACTGTCGTCTTGTTTGACGACGGTGGTACACTTTCGTAAGCGTCAGCGCCGTTAGTCGTATTGCCAACCCGCGCAATTTGTGCATTCGAAAGGTGTCGCTTTAAGTTTAGCGGTGCCTTCGGCTGCGCTTCCGGTTAACAAGCAGACAAGCTAATCACTTGGCTTCACGCGAAGTTATTAGCAGTTTCTACGGCGACTATGGAAACCTTGAAAGGGTGGGCGTAGCAGTGGCGAAATGTAATGTCTAATCATTTTTTACGGGAGCGAATACGTGTAGGTTACTGTTGAGATGAAGACTGTTCTTGGACATCGCGTTAGTAATTTTTCCGTTCGATCTCGCAGTTGCAAGTATTTGTCGCAACTATGGCAGGGGGAGCAAGCGATAATTTAAAAGAAATCCTTTATTGTCCAAGTGCAATGCATTGCTTCCATGCGTTTCGTCCGGGTAAAAGCGTATGCTATCTTTTACTGCTGCTTTGCCTGAGTTGAACAATTAACCTGCTGCTGAAGAGCGTAGAATATTTCTTCCTGATTTCAATTACCATTATCGCGCTTTCAAGGCAGTCATACCCAATTAAATTTATCGTCCAAACTGTACAGACGTTGGCTGATGCTCAGCAAGAAAGTAGCACACTTCCTGTTAAAACTTGAAGACTTCTCCATAGTAGTATATGTATTCTCGCTGTTTTGCGAAATATCTAATGGACTGTTGATCTACATTAGCTGAGAAAGCCAAATGCCCCACTAAGCGGTGCCATTAGAGTTCGGTTTAATATTAAACTTCTCTTTTGCCTGGGCAGTTCCTTCGCGTGCCTCACGTGCGGTCCTTTGCAGTCTGATTGCCGGCATACTCACCTCGCAGGACGTCAAGTTAATCGTTTGCGCCCTTCAATTGACGAAGTTGTTGCTGGAGAAGAAAAGGGACTTGTTCACGGTGTGTTTCCAACGGGAAGGTGCGTAAATTGCGAGTAAAAGCGGCAGTTAGTTGCTGACACTTCGTCCATTGCGTAGGTGTTGTCTACCAGATGAAACATTTATCGGAACATTTGAAAAAAATAAATGCCACCACGGTTTTCCCGGCAAGCGAAGTCGACATGCTGACTCTGCAAGGCGGTCATCAGCTGTCCATTATGAACCAAAGTTCGCTGGAATCGTCGCTGATGCTGCACGGCAGTCGCCTTTTGCCCTTGGGAATTCAACCATCCTCATCACCGTCTTCATATTTTCACGTGACAAGTGCTGCCGCTCGCGCACTGTCGCTTTCAATCCCGTTGTTAAATCAAACCGCTGCAATGGTTGCTCGGCAGACGAGTGCCAATGGGAGCACTTCGTAAGTTTTTTTTCTATGACTTGATTGCGTCCATGTCAGTTGCCTCCTTCAACAGCAGATCGTCGTCTAACGCCACCACAATGACTTTGCGTCTGCCACGTCCGCCTGGTACTGTTTCATCTTCCATGGATTCGGTTGCGGTTGATGGTCCCTTCTCGGAGGCAACAGCGACAACAGGGGATACAGCATCGACAGCAACAACAACAACTACTACATCTAGCACAGCGACGGCCCCGTCGGCGCATGGCAAAGGACATGGCCGTGGAAAGGGTCGAAAGAATGCCGATGGTATGCTAATTTGATTTGACAATGTGTCAGAGTGCGTCATGTGTTACTATTATTATTGTTATCTTATAGCCGGTCAAAGCAGGGACCCTAACGCTCGGTCAAGATCGCCGATGCGTCGTTCTGGCGCGGCAAGATCGTCGGCCATGTTGAATCCATCCTTCAGCGGTTGGACAGGTCGTTCGCTCGTACGCTTTCCTGGTGGATCGGTGCAACCGTTGGATCCGTCGTCGGTTTCTTTCCATTCGCCCGCGTCTTACGTACGAGCTGTTACTTCGCTGAATCCACCATTTGAGCGTGCTTGTTTTTCAGGACATGGACAGACGTAACTATTGGAAATTGGCCAACGAAAAGGTGACCAATTGGGCGGAGAACTTGTCGAAAGAACTTTTGGATACGTACTTTAATGAGCACAAGAGTTCCTCCGGTACGGAATTGCCAACGGTCGACCGGTTAAGCCAGGCGGCGAGCAAGCTGAAGTCATGCGACTGCGTTGCCCTTACGGAGTTGGCTTCCGTGCTGATGTCGGATGTGACTTGCTTTGAATTGCTGCAAAGCGGAATTGTCGACCATTTGACAAGCTATTTGACCGATTGTACCTGGGATGAATTGGCCGAACGGCTGCGTAATTTTTGTCGCATTCTCTTCAACGTCACCGTGCTCAAGGACGGAGACCGTGATTGCGTGCCAACGGTTGGACTGCCGCCGAGCGAGGCGGGCAAGAACTTGGTGACCAAACTAGTATTGTGCATCAATCAGCTGGAGCAGTTCCCGGTGAGATTTCACGAAATGACGTGGGGCCATAATAATAATCTCCGCGGCATGAGCGCGCTGCGTTTTCTTCACGAACAAATGATCCGGTGCCTGCCGACCAGACATCCTCAGGAGACGAACCTCCGCGAGTGGAAAAAGGGAATGTTTCGCGTCGATCCATTGGCCCACGTGTCCGCGATAGAAAAATACCTTGTTTCAAAAGGAGTCGTCCGACCAAAGACCGTAAGAGCGCTTTGCGTATATGGCTGTTGGACTAACCGCTGCTTGGATGGTCTGTTGCAGGGGGACGAGTCGAGCGACGACGACGACGACGGAGAATCAGCGGAAGAAGAGGGCGATGCTGTTTCGGTAATGAAAATTTTGATTGCCAACTAACTGCCCATCGGCTGCAACGAATGCTTCGTTTTAAGAACAGCATTGGCGATGTTGGGGGTCAGCACAAATTGCAATTGCTTGTCAACGGCTCGATGCTTCCCTACGACATGACAATTTACCAAGCGTTGCGCCAGTGCGGTTCCAGATGGGAAAGCGTGTATAACGAGAACAGTGGAATGTCAGATCATACTGGACCGGAAGTTTGGCTCAACATCCATCGTATATTCTACAGAAGTATACCGGAAGGGGAAGCCGCCGCGTCGTCCAACTCGAATTCGGCAAGTCGACGAGAGACGTCCACAACGGTGGCATCGAATGCATCTTCTGCGGGACCACGGTCGAAGCGTACGAACAGGGGAGCCGGAAAGAAGCGCGCGCAGCCAGCAGCGACAGGTACATGCTGATCCTTTGTACATTTATGCCGTGTCATGATTTTTCATCCACGCGCAATTTAACTTTGTCCCTTAAAGTTGTTCTCCCCATACGCCAACTGAGTGGTAATTTGGCGTAATAGTTTTTAAAAGTCCGTTTTTATGCTTTCTTCTTTACGTATTGCCTGTGCAAAGAGAAATTTTTGTTGGGCAACTTACCCAAACGACGTAGCATTCGGGAGAACCGACTCCCGTCGTCAGCGTCAATTATGAACAGTCAAGCGCGAAGTAACGGTCTTATAAAAGGACCCAAGCAACCCTGCTTGGGAATAAAGTAACGTTTTATTCCCGAGCAGCATTGTAAGCGGTAAATGGCTTGCAGCGATTTCTGCTGCGAAAGGTGGCGTGTGTTCATCGCCATTGTAGCTTCGCCTGTTGGAGATGTTAGTGGCGGAATGAAATTGTTGTTAGTAACTTTGAAGTAGCCACGTGCGAATAATGGACGTGTTTGCGTCGTTGCTGTAATGAGCTCTATATGCGTACTTGCGATATTGAACATTGTTGTCATTTTAGTTTATCAACCGCCGGCAAACCCTTTGCAGCAGCTGTTGACCGGATCGTTTGCGCTCTCCTTCTCCGATCCGAGTACGAAGTGCCTAACGTTGCTGAGAATTCTCTTCGCCATCTCACGTCACTGGACGGTGCTGTACGAGGTGAGTTCGAGAAGTATTGCTGCCGCTTATTCGGACGCGCTCTCTCCATTGCTTTTCTACTCGCCCATTTCTCTGCTTAGGGAGAAGCTTTAATGACTACCTCCGCTCCACTACTTCCGTTGTCGACCTTTCACGTGCCGAAAATAGCGGCCAAAATTCACCGCCAAATGCAAGATCCTATGGTGATCATTACGAATCAGATTCCCGATTGGATCGAGGAACTGGCGTTTGAATGGTTGAACCATTGCGTGGCGTTCGCGCTTGAGCACCTATTCATTCGATCGCTGTTATAGTCCTTTCGTGTTGCCTTTTGACGTCCGCATAGTGCTGTTCGGTACAATTGCTTTGGACCAGGATCGCGCCTTGCAGCGCCTGTTGGACAGTTCTGGAGATTCGAATGTATCTGCTAGCAGCAGCTCGGAGCGTATAACGCCTCGCATAGAGCGACGCAAAGTGTGCATCACTCGAAACAATATTCTACGGCAGGCTGAGACTGTGCTAAACAATATGAATCAATCGAGGGCAATTCTCGAAATTCAGTATGAAGATGAGGTAAAGTATAATTAATTAGCTTTGTGTGTATTCATCGACCTTTAAGAGATTTTCGCTTGATTTTTGTTCCATAATTAATTTTTATGCTTAGGTTGGTTCCGGACTCGGTCCAACTTTGGAATTTTACGCACTGGTATCGTACAATCTGCAGAGGGCCGATTTGAAGCTCTGGCATGGATCTGTGGTAAAAAACCAGCTCAGCGAAGGTGCGCGTCCGATTGGGGACCCACGTACGCGTCACCCTTACAATACTGTTTTCAGGCGTTACGGAGTTTATTCAGAACACTACGGGTTTATATCCAGCCGTCCGAGACTTCAACTCTGAACAGCACGCCGACAAAACTTTATCGCTTTTCAAGCTTTTCGGCAAATTGTTGGCCAGAGCGCTTCTGGACGGGCGTACCGTACGTTTGCCGGCCACACGTGCACGGCAGCACACTTAAGCACTATCGTTCGTTAGGTTGACTTGCCTTTGAATTCCCTCTTCTTCAAATGGTTTCTTCAAGCGGAGGACACTCTCCGCTTGACAGACCTGAACGATTTGGACTCCGCTTTGGGTCGATCGGTCAACTGTCTGCAACGACTGGTCTTCAAAAGCAGAATATCGGATGAACATGTAGAAGGGCGAAATGAAAATTTTTACGATTGCGTTACGATAATCTCCATTATTTTTAGCGCAAACAGGCTCAGGTGGAAGTCGAGGCTTTGAGTATTGATTTCACCTTACCCGGATATCCCAACATCCAGTTGAAGCCAAATGGAAAAAATATTCTAGTTGATATTGATAATCTGCAGGAGTATTTAGAGGTAAGTGTGAAAACTTTGGCAGTTTGTTTTCGCTGACTGACACGTGTTCTTAGTTAATGGCCCATTGGTTGCTTCGCGTTGGTGTTGCCCGACAGATGGAAGCTGCTCGGACGAGCTTTAGCTCTATAATCCAACTTCGCAGCTTAAAAATGTTCTTCCCTGACGAGGTTTCGACCATTCGATCAAGTTTGCTTCAATGGCGCGACAGGTGTTTTTGTTTTTGCAGATGGATCAGCTGTTTTGTGGATGTCGTACCAGCACTGATATATGGGATGCTCACGTGTTGCAGCAGGCTATTCATCCGGACCACGGTTACACGCACGATTCGCCGCAGATTCGTTGGTTGGTCGACCTGATGGCCGGCTACAGTGACACAGAACGACGTAACTTCTTGCAATTTATGACCGGCTCGCCGAGGTTGCCTGTCGGAGGTAACGTCCGTGCCTGCGTCGTACTGTTCTTTTGGGTTAATCTAATCGATTTTCAGGTTTAAAGAACTTGAATCCTCCGTTTACGGTCGTTCGTAAGCATTGCGACAGCGGTAACGTGGACAGCCAGCTGCCATCTGTGATGACTTGTGTCAACTATCTGAAACTACCGGAGTATACAAGTTTTGAAGCTATGCGGGAACGCCTGCACATGGCCATAGCTTATGGTCGTTACGCATTTCATCTGTCCTAATGACCGTTCTGGTGCCGTGGTAGTTTAGTTTCGTTTTCGGCAGCCAAAATGTCAAAAAGATCGTCTACTGACAGGAGATTCAGATTCATTATAAATTTCGTTTCCGCAACTATTCGCAATTGTAATTTCGCTTCTGTCAGGCGTTGGTTATGTTCGAACTGACAAAATAAAATTGGACGTTCATTTTAAGGCGGCATTGACGTGCGCGTTGTCATGCTCGCAATTCCACCCACCGACTGGTTGACTTGCGTCTGCAATAAGGCATTGGAAGCGACGTCGGGAAACCTGCCTGCTTACCGTACATAGGTTACCTGATTTTCATTGTACTGTACTGATGTAACCTGACATGGGTAGCAGCGAGGTGCTAGTCGATTTTCCTCAAGTCTCAGGTAATAACTGCTAACGTACGTTCAGTGAACGCCGGATGCCGCAACCGTGGTTTCCAGCGACAGTTTGTTGCCGCGAATTCCGAGTCGAACTGCAAACTTGAACAGAAATGCTTTGCGAGAACCACTCCTACTATTACTTGATCGCGTACTCTTTATGGAGCCTGGCGCGGTTGGGTGGTCGTCTTTTCTAGCAGTTGCTAAGTCGGAATGCCGAACTTCGCCAATTGCAAGTTGTGCCTTTGAACCAAATCGAAGAGAGCGTTAATGCGGCGTATTCTCGATGTGCCCACGATGCTCTTTTGCGCGTAATCTCCAGTTGTCGTTTTGGTAACTTGGTAAGCTAATGAGCCCATCTGGGCGGTTGTGAATAGACGTCCAGGTGTTACCCATTTTTTGCTGCTTTAAAATAGTTATGCATGTCGTCGATTGTTTGCCCAAGTGGACTAACGTGCTCCGGTTAATCGTTTCCGCGAGTCTCCGTCTATCGTTAGGCGGCCTTTCCAGCTAATTGAACTATTTTTAGTTTCATTCTGCTTCTTTCCTCTTTATTTTGACACCCCAATGTTGAACAAGGTTTGCAACGGCTGTTCTTCGGCAGTAAGCGGTGGTACGCGTACGTGCATTCATGAAATTCGATTTTAGCCCAGCTGAGCGCCAACGATAGTAGCCCAGAATCAGTGAACGGTGTCACTGCACGTGCTCGTGATTCCAGCGAATCGCCATTGGTAGGTCCTTTGAGCATGTTTGCTTTGATTAGCTGACACGCGCTGCGATAAACCGCCTCGTTCAGTTGTACTATTGCGGGTGCGCCGAAATTGCAAACCCGAAAAATGAGCATGCCATCACGAGTATTATCAATCAACTCTGCTCCGAAGCCACGTTCATGGCTAGCTCCGTTGCCGTGCCGAAAAACTGTCAGGAGTCGGTCAGGTCGGCTGCTTGCCAGTTTCGCCATATTCCCACCGTGCAAGCAATTTGATTTGCAGGTTATTCGATCAGCAGAGCTGCTTGGTGGGCTCTTTTCCGGTCTCCAGAATAGTCTATTGCAAAAAGTCGGTTTGCCCCGATCGATGCTTTCTTGCCTTCACCTTCCTTGCGTCCACGGACGAAGACGTCGACCCGTGCTACCAATGCCACGTGCTCAGTTCTCCAGATCAAGCAGTCGTTAGTCTTCCGCGACTCCATAGGTGCTTCTTAATTTTTCCATCGTTCAGGTCGATACTGTCATGTCCGATTTTGCCTACGTATTTGCTCAGAGCGACACTGCCGCTTTGAAGAGGAGCAACGGCCCGTTGGACAACTGCCCGTCGACAAGCTGCTCGCCTTTGTCTTTTACCTTTGAGGCTCAGTTGAGCATAAAGGTTGCTTTAAGCTTTTCCCGCCGTTTTCTACGTGGTTGGAGTTGCAGGAAAAAGACGACAAAGGGAATCTCTGCACGTCGCCGCAGGAGAAATGCTGTTTCAAGTTGAGACGAAGCAGAGAGAAGCTGGTCACATTCGTCGTGTCGCAGATGAGCGGCCCTCGTAGCCTTGTCGTAGAGAAGTAGTCCCGCGAAAGTTGTCGTATTTCCTCTTTTGACATCTTTGGCCTTGTCCTGTAGATGCTTTGGATTGCTGCTGGCAGCCGGTCGAAATGTTAAAAGCGCCGACATGCAATTGCTTGACGTGGCTAGTGACCCTGCACTTGTTCGTACTTCTTGTTTTGCCATTATGCTTTTTCCCATTTGTAGCAATCAATGCAGGCCAATCAAGCGGGGCAGTACGTCATCGAAGCTTTGTGGGATCCTTGCTTGCCACCTTTTGAAGTTCTGAATACGGAAACTCCAAGAGGTACGTTTTACTGTACGAATAAACGAGTTGACAGGTAGTTCGGTTTTCCACTAAGCATGTAAGGACTCTTTAGCATGTAACTGGCGAAGCGTTGCATGCACGGCTAGGTTATCATTGCTTATTTGTTCTCATGTTTATTATCCAAACCAACGGCTTTAATCCCGTTAAAACCGAGGTACGAAATCACGGAGCTTTCGGGACTCCCCTTGTCCCGTCTTCAGCGTGTCTCTCTGGCGTCGTGGTGTCCAAATGCCGTATCCGGTGTTTGCAGTTTAAAGTGAAGGGTCGGTTAATTTTAAGGTACCATAACGTATTTTTAGTTCAACCCTCTCGTCTTATCAGAGGGTCTGTATTCTCTTGATTCAACGAAACACATTGCATTTCCAACCCCGTGGCTTGAATTTGACAACATTTAGTAGTCAAAGCCACCAAAGACCAAATCTCACTGACTTGGAATCCTCCGTCTCTATTCAAACATAGGTTGTTGTGAATGAACAGAGCTTCCTCGATCTTTCTTAGCCTGAAATTCTCTTCCCGTGTTAACGTGCTGTACTTGAACCGGTCCCGTAACATTGGGCAAAGCACCGCGTGTTCAACAAAGGCAGAGGCCTTTCTACATTCCTCCATTATAATCTTTGGATCTCTCGTTTGCGGTCTCCCTCTAGTAGTTCGAAAATCACCATTCTGTCTTCCTTGTGCATTCTTATACCTTTTAACGCCTGCCAAATGTTCTTTTACACGGTACTCCGTTGTGTGGCCAGTCTCTCCAATGTACGTTGCCCCGCAGCCACATGGAATTTGGTACACCGTACCCGATCTCTTGGTCACGGGAATCCTGGTAATTTCTGGTCGGAGAAGCGATCTGAGGTTGAAGAAACTTAAAATATGTCCTGACCCCAAGTTGTCTGGACACCCGTTGTATACGGTCACTCACGCCAGGGTAATATGGTAAGATCAATGTAATATCTCTGTCCGAGGTATCCGTCCTTGTGTTCTCATGGTTACTCCAATACCTCAACATTTTTTTCATGCAAGTGGTGATGAAACTTCCAGGGTAATCGTTTAGGAGCATGGTTTTGTAAATGAAATCCAATTCTTCGTTCAAGAACTCTTCGTCACAGATTCTCACCGCCCTATCCACCATCCCAGTAATGATACCTCTTTTCATCTGCGAAATCCTATTTGCTTATTTGTTTTCAAATCGTTCGTTACTCTCATTAGACTGTTCAACCGATTATCGATAGCTCCATTAACAACGGCGTGGCCACTTTGTTGCCATCTTGCATTTTATAACGTCAATAGTACATATTTCTATAGGCTTACCTGTCCCTTTGTCTTATGCTTGGCATTACTGTCATCGCTCTTTTGGACTCGGTTGCGAAGTTGTTTCCATTTATTGGAGTTAATTTATAATTTGCTCAATGCAACGTCGATTGAAAATTTGTCAGTGATGTAGTTCAATTAAGTAATTTCGTTTGCATGAGCCAAATGTAGATTGTAGCGAATTCTACCATTTGGTCAGTTAGAGTTGCATGACGGTAGACAGGAAATAGAGCTGCATTCAATAAGCTGTGCGAGTTGCGTCGAGCGCCTTATGGTTTTTCATATTGTGCCAACGCGCTGGAAATATTACGTCTCATAATGCGTGCTATGCACTTTTAGAAACGCGGGTATTTATGACCGTTGCCACGGATGTTCTCTTTGCCAACGTTCCGGAGCCGTTGCGTTTTTCCATTTGCTGCAGGGTTCGGGTGTTTGACGAAAACGAACGTTTCTGGAATATGAAGAGTAAGCCTGTGGGCGAAAGGTATCAGTTGGAAATTCAGGAAGTAGCACTTCTGTTCTTCCGTACGCAGCAGATAAATCAGCCCATTCGTAGGTACCTACAACCAGCGACGATGCCGTATGCGAATTTGGCGTCGTTCGTTTCGACGCCGACAATCGCAACTTATCCTCGATGCGACGATCGTCGAAGGGAATTCTGGTGAACTTGGTTGCTCCTCCGGACGAAAACGAGTCAGGTATAAACTTGCTTTGCCAGCTGTTGGCGGCAGCTTTGCCCTTTAATGCTTTCGTTGCGTTCAGACAGCGATGAGCCCTTACTTAGCGGCTCCGGGGAAGTTAGCAGCGAGTGCAGCGAATTGGTGCTGGCAAATTGGGACGTATGTTTGTCCAAATGGAGTGACAATCTCGACAAAAGGCCAAAGGAAATTGTGAACCTTATAAGGAATGGCATTCCAGATCAACTTCGAGGCGACGTTTGGCAATTGCTCGCAGGTTGTCACGAAGTACCGCAGCTGTCGAAGAATTACTATTCTCTGTTGGAAAAGGTGCGTGCGTACGCTCATTTCCAGTATACGACGCAACGTGAGCCAAACGTATCCCCGACGTTGCCGTTTGCCCATTTTAGGATTGCCCAAATGAGCAGGTCATTCTTCGGGACATTCATCGAACGTTTCCGGCCCATGAATATTTCAAACAGTCCGGCGGTGTAGGCCAAGAGGCGCTGTACAAAATTAGCAAGGCAAGCACTGAGATCCTTTGGCCTCTTCACTTCGGTAGCTCATTTTCGGAATGCTCTTCCAGCTCTTACACTGTTCCTCCTTTGCAATGACTCCAATTTCAACTTTCAGCGCTGTAGTCCTGGGAATCTTCGCTTATGGAATATCTACCTCTACACTAGCTTCTAACTGACTTATCTATTTGATTTGAACATGGATAGTTAACATGCGCGCCAATATTCAAATTTTTGCCTATCGGCTAGTGAAGCTTTGCTTGACCAAATGTTTCTTATGAACGAGACTTGCAGTAGGCTCTGTCTCTTCTCTACCTTTCTCTCTCCCTCTCCATTAAGTAACGGTTTGGTGCTTTTAGTGCATAATTCCATTTAACGATTAATTTCAGGCATACGCAATTTACGACGTGGAAGTCGGCTATTGTCAGGGATTGTCATTTCTAGCCGCATCATTGCTTCTCCATGTAAAAGCATTTATGCTTATATTGTTACAATTATGGTACCGTCATATTTGGCCTCCCTTAGATGCCGGAAGAGCGGGCGTTTACGGTCCTAGTCCGTATAATGTTCCATTACGGTTTGCGCGATCTCTTCAAGCAGGGCTTCGAGACGCTTCACCTGCGCTTCTTCCAATTGGAGCGGCTTATGCGAGTTCGTATCAAAAGTCCCCAGAAGCGTTTCCCATCATTTTCTGCACTGCAGGACTACTTGCCAACGTTGAGCGCTCATTTCGACAAACTGCACATTGAAACGCACATGTTCGCTTCGCAGTGGTTCTTAACGCTTTTTACCGCCAAATTTCCGCTGTCCATGGTCTTCCATATTATTGACCTGTTTTTGAGCGAGGTAGGTGGGCGTTTGCCGAAGTTTCACTAGCCGCATCAATTTCAGGGAATGAATACCATATTTCACATCGCGCTCGCCTTGCTGAAAGTAGACTCTTTTTCCGTTCCTCTTTTGACCCTATGACCATTTGTGCCTTAGGCTTCCGAGCAAGATTTGCTCACTCAGGACTTCGAGGGCGCCTTGAAGTACTTTCGCGTTGCCTTGCCAAGGAAGTACAAAACCGAGTCGACCGCAAAGGAGCTGATTCAGTGCGCCGTTCAATTCCGAGTCTCCTTGTTCGGCAAAATGTAACGTCAGGCGGCAACATGCTGCTCTTTCAGATCAGTCACAAACGGGTGACCAAGTACGAAGAGGAGTTTATCGAAATGAGACAGCAAGAAGCGGAAAGCCAAAATCCTTTGGAGAGATATCAGGTAGGATGTCGTTTGCTTTTACCGACCATCCTTCACGCCTTGCATTTTGTGCAGCGCGATAATTTGAAGCTGAAAGAGGAGGTCCTGCGATTGCAGAGGGAGAACGACGATTTGGCCTGCGAGCTGGTGACCAGCAAGGTCCATTTGAGGAACGACCTGGACGCGGTTCGCTTCGCCATTACGTTCGGTGCCACCTTTGCCTACGTTGTGGATTTGCAGGCGGAGGAGAACATCGAGTCGCTGACTAGCCAACTGGAGAGAACGGGACGCCTATGCAAGGACTTGCAAGAGGAGAATCGCAATTTGTTGCACGAATCGGAGCACGTAGGTTACCGACTTCAGCTGCATAGTGTAGTGACACTGAGTTGTCCACAGGTCAAGGAGACTTGTCGAAGGGAGCTTCTAAAGCAGGAAGCAGACAACAAGCGTGATCGTATAATCATTGAAGATTACAAGCAGGTTCCTATTCAACGAGCGTTCGTTGCTTGGTGTGATTTTTGCATTTTGACAGATGTGCGCCGAGTTATCCGCCAAGCTGGAGTGCCTGCAGAAAAAGTTCGATGAGGAAAGGAAGAGATTTATGGTCAGTTGTTTCCCATTTCGCACAAATCTTTGATCGCCAATTGTTGAACCTAATTATCCGCTTTTCGCCTAAGCCGCGTTTTTTTTATTAAAGGAGATTGCCGAGGAGTGCGAAAATTGCAGTCCACGCATTGAAGAGTGTCGGCCGGCTCCGGAGGAAGTGCAGCGCCCGGATGGCGCGCCTGAATTCGGCATCTTCGGGTCCAATCACTGCTTCGCGGATCAGATAGATCAAATTAACCGACTGGAATTGGAACTTGCCCAGGCAAAGCTCCAACTTGTGGAATGCGAGTGCCGCAATCAGGACTTGATGCATCAGCTCAACCAGTGTCACGCGTGCCATGAGCAGAAGAGCACTTGGATCAGCAAGACGATCAACAGCATCAAAGAGGCGGCCAGGAATCCGACCGCGCCAAATTCGAAGAAGGACGTCAACCTGACCAGTTAGCACTCGTTGTTGTGTTGCCCGTGCCTGTGCCCCGTACGTTGTTTTATTTTTTTCGACAACCGCTTCCAACATGAGCGTTAATGTCTATGAATGGTTAGTCACGTCAGTGAAATGCCACTTTGTCGACAGTCTGTGACGCGCATAAGGGAAATTTTTTCTTCATAAAAGGCCACCTGTGCAACGGCGGCGTGGCCGCTCAGCTGGAGAGCAAAGTGCCACCGAGCTGACGGAAAACGAGAAGCAGTTGCTACTGTGTACCTGAGCTTCATTCTTACTGTTGACGTTTCGAATTTTTTGGCCTAATTGCATTATAGTCGTTAGCATCTGGCGTACTTGCAAATTTTAAACATTTGCGTAATTAAGCACGCTTTAATTTCTTCAGCGCTCTGGTGGATGCAGTTGCTTTTTCTAAATTTCAATGAGCCGTCCTGTCGACTTGCTCAATTGGCAGAACTAGTTTGCCAGTCGTGTGCTGAAGTATGCATTGTCAGGCTGGTTAAACTGAAGGCTAGTAGGAAGTGTTTGTAGAAGTGGCGATGGCCGAACGAGCAAAGCATGTTCGCGCAATTCGAATCTAAAACAGCCCTCGCTGTTTGTACAATGTTGCCTCCTGCATAGCGCTTGGCCACTGCTTTCATTCGGTTTCTGCTTTCCATGGATAATCCGTGGACCATAGCTGTTGCATCATCCTGTCGATTCATCTTTCCTAGTCTTCGCTAATCACGCCGAACAAATGGTATAATTGTCGTACCGACGTCGACCTTACGTCCCACTGCTACCAACATTATATTAATCTTAAAGTATTGCATTGCATTGTATTCATCTTAAGGTGGTATATCGCATGTCGATAGTGTTGTCAAAGTCGTTTCTGCTCCTTTTTAGCCGGCCAGTAGTGCTTTGAGATTTTTATCCCGCGGTGTTGTCGTAGCAGTCAAATACGTTTCTCGTTCCGGCGTTGATACTAGCGCTCCGAGACAGCTGTCGCCTCTCGCTGACTACACGGCCAGCCAGATGCGTTGGTTTCTCAATATTGCATTTTCTTTCTGCATCTTAATCGGTTTCCTTAGTAAGCAGTTGTGGTCTTGTTAAAGCATGTTATCTTTTCCGCTTGTTTTATAGTCCTTTTTCTTCCCGTGGCTTTTAAAGTTTTTTTGTTTTCCCAGGGATAACCCGTAAATACTGCATATTTTATTGATGTACACAGTCTCACATCAGCGCAGCTTTCGAGAAAGCGCTGCGGTCAGGTGACGGCAGGATCCGAAAGCGACGCTGATGTGCCACTGTCTGCAATAAAATATTTAAAGCATCTTCGCACCACCAATTATTTTCATAAAGTTCTCTGTTAGCATTTGGAATGGAAATATATGGATATTTGCATATTACCAAGTTTGATGGCAAATTCTTCTCCCTTTCCTGGAGACCATCGTCATAGACGAGCAGCGAAACGGTTTTGAACGCTCCTGGTTTCTTACTCGTTGAAGTGTTTCTGCATTCGATCTTCCTAACGTTAGATCAACTTTGACCATTTGAGCTCTTGCAGCGCGAAAGTTGTTGCAATGTCTGTACCGTTTCTCCTCTTTCTTGCAAATGCAAATGTGAAGGTTTCAGTTTGCGATTCCGTCGCTACTGCCAAAGATGGAAGTCGAAAGTGTCCGCTTGAAGGACCAAGGAAACAAGTACTTTAACGAAGGAGACCTTGAAAGGTCGATGGAATGCTACCACAAAGCGCTGGAACTTTGCCAGCAAACCCAGAACAGCATCAAAGCTACACTGTTCAAGAATCTGGCCGCCGTCCACCTGAAGCGACAAGATTACGCTGCCGCAGAGCGGGACGCATCGCTGTGTAAGTAAAGAGAAAAAGTGAACGCGTTTTTGCATGCTTACTAGGAGATGGACCTATGTTGATAACCAGAGCGAAAATCACTGAATTTTAGCTTCTTAGAATTCCTCGTCCTTTCTGCTGAACTTTTATGCACGGTTTAGTAACATTGCTCGGTTGAGTGGCATCGTCATCGTTCACCTCTCATTGACTGCTGCGCTTTTTCAGCCTTGGAGCTTGCTCCCAACGACCCAAAGGCCCTGTTCCGTCGTGCCCAGGCAAGGGAGCAGCTGAACAAGTGGGGAGATGCACTGCGAGATGCCAAGATTGCTTTGCATTACGACTCAAGCAACAAGGCCATCATACGCTTCCTGCAGGAGTTGAGGAGAAATATTGAAACGAAGGTTCTTGATTATTTCCATTCACTATTGGCCATCGTGCACTGTTGCCACTGCAGCATGCCGAAATGTCGTCCATTGATTCGCAAGTTAAGAACATGTTGGACCATCTCAACGACAGCGTCCACGTTGAAAACCGCCTTAGGGTATTCGCTTATGCACCTACAAAAGCTACGGCTTTTTGAATTCAAATGCCGATCCGTTGTTCCAACAGGCTATCAACAATCTCACCTCTTTGTCGCTTCAACCACAGGGAGCGACTCGTATATTCTCCGTCGATGGGCACAAGAAGATAATCAACTTGCTGAGTGAAGAATCGGATAAAGATTTGCTTATAGCTGCCAATCGGTGCCTTACTAGTATGGTGACCAACGACCAGCAGGTGCCTTCAGTTCGAACCTAAGCGCGTGTGCATTGTGCGTTGATCTTTCAGTTGTCCACGCTGCTCGACGCAATGGATTTACGCTCGATGGTTCACCTGATGGACAATACGGACGGTCGAGTAACGAATGCGGCAGTTGGCCTGCTGCAGCGGTGCTTCAACGTGCTAATGCGCGATTGCCCGAACGAGGAGGCCAACGTGGTCGAAGAGCTTGTCGAAAGTTGGCTCCCTTTTTTAAGTCCCATTTTCCCTACCCAACTTTGCATCTCATCTTCAGGAAACAAGCTGCCCTTGGTGGATCTAATTTTCGAGCTAAAGCGACTGCTCACGGACGCGTCCATCGGAGCGGATGCCCGAAACGGCGCCATCGGTTTGCTCTCCAAGAATTTGATTCATTTGAACAACGGTCTCCCTCGGGGATGGTCCTGGCAGTTCGTGGAAAACGATGGTGCTAAATTTCACGCCCGGCGCATCCTGTCCATTCCGCTGTGTTGCAGGTTTGGAAAGGCTGCTGGAAGTGAGTTGCAGCAGTCCTCAGCTGACCACTTTGCCGGTCGACTCGGCCACCAGGGATTGCGTGGCCCTTTGCTTGGCTCGTCTCTACGACGATATGCTGTTCGACAATAGGCGTTCCATGTACAAGGAACGAGTGACCAATTACGTTCAGTAAGGAGGTGCGCGAAAGCGATTCTACGGTTTAACCATTTCTCGCAGGCAGAGAATGAGACCGCCAAACGAGGAAGGGAAGATTAAACTTTGCTCCATGGTCACCACGCTTCTTCGAGTGAGCTGCCCCCAGTTGGGGCCAGGTTTTGTTTTCATCTGGTCAGTAGGGTCCGCTGGACGTTGCCTTTGCCATTGCCAGCACTCCCGAGTTCACCAGTCTGGTATCCGAGATGGCCTGCTCGTCGAACCCGCTAAGCCAGGTCGGTGGAACGTTTTCGTTGTTTGGGTCCGAGCGATTTGCCCCTTTCTCCTCGTGCAGAGCTTCGCCGCCGAGGCCATTGTCCATACGGTTAGCAAGCGGGATCGGTGCGACGTCTTCCTTTCAAACGGCGTATCCGTTTTGCGAAGACTGTTCAATTCGCCCGAAGAGTCCGTCAAAGTCAGAGCGCTTGTCGTATGTCCACAGGTTGCTTAAGCGTTCGGTCATTGGTTGCCTGCTGTTCAGGGATTGTGCAAGTGTGCTTCGTCCGGCGGAAGGGACATCAGCCTACGACCTACCGAAGAGACGAAGATGTGCGGTTTAGCTGAAGTGTGCAAATCGTAACTGACCTCCTCAATTCGAACGTGACTGCGATCGAGCTTTGTTTACCCACTGCAGGTTCATGGCGAGGAACACCTCATTGGATGTCCGTTGTTTGGCTGCTGAAGGCTTAGCCTACTTGACCCTTGACGCGGACGTCAAGGAATGGCTAATTAACGATATTAAGTTGATCAGAAGCTTGGTATCCCTGGCTGTGGTGAATTTTCTTCAGCGCGCTTTCGTTAGCATTTTTCAACGTTCGCTTCAGGAAGCTGGTTCGCTTTGCGTATTCGGCGTTAGCTCGATTTTCGTCAACCTGACAAACACGTACGACCAAAAGAAGGTGGAACCCGAGCTGGTGCAACTTGCCAAGTACGCAAAGCACCACGTTCCCGAAGACCACCCGAAAGACGGTGAGAACTTCGTCAAGAACAGAATTCGCACATTGGTCAAAGAGGGTGGTGTTTCCGCCTGTATTGCCATGTCCAATACGGAAAGTGAAGCCAGCCGTGAATCACTGTCCAGGTAGGTGCAACGGCAATCATATGTGCGCCTTGCAGGTTGCTCACGATATACACGGTTGACTTGCCTGATTGATTATTCCGTCGGCAACTTTCTTTAACTATTGCAGAGTATTGCACGGTTTTTGCTTGGAGCCTGAGCATCGTGGTTACGTGGTGCAGGACGGAGGCGCCAGGGTAACGCGCTCATCCGTGCCTACACTGCGCCTCGTTCCGACCCTTCGCTGATTTTAGCTGCTGCTGAAGTTGACCATTTCCAATAGTCCCGTCGGCAAGGCGATTGCTGCCCAGGCACTGGCCAAGATATGCATAGTCATAGATCCGACCATTGCTTTGCCCGGCCAGCGGTGCCACGAAATTGTCCGCCCTTTGGTGGGCCTTCTTCATCCGGACAAGCGCGGTCTGGAGAACTACGAGGCACTGTTGGCCTTGACCAATCTGGCGGCGTCGGACGACTCGATTCGGTTAGTTTGCTTCGGCGATCGGGATGAGCGAACCAACTTGGGGGGGGGGGGGTCGGATTCAATGTTCGGTGGTCATTTCCTCTTGGTCTTCCAGGATGACCATGGTCAATGCGGACGTCCTGCCGGCGATGGAGCACTTTTGGTTTATGCAGGATCACGAGCAGCTTCGTGCCGCGGCCGCCGAGCTCTTTTTAAACTTGCTGCAATGTCCGCAGGTGGGCCTACGTTCGCTGATTTTGGGGCATCGTATTTAATCTCCTTATGTTCAAGGTGTTCCGGAAGGTCTCTTCGCCCGGCACCGACAGACTAAAGCTGTGGGTGCTTTACTGTAACGAAGACGACGAACGTTTGGTGCTATCCTCGGTGGCGGGCGTTGCTCTTTTGACGGACGATGCTCAAGTATGCGAGCGTATAACCGAGGAGGTAGAAGGCCATTTTCGTGTCTCCTTTTTTCTAAATCCGTGCCATTCTTCTAGGTGTCCTCGTGGGTCTCCATCTTCAAGGAAGCTTGCATGCACGCTCATGAGGAAGTGCAACGCAGAAGCTTGCTTTGCTTGCTGAACATGATGAATTCCTCCTATGACGTGGCAGCCAAGATAGTGCAATCGGAGTTGTTCGAGGTAATTGCTCCTTGTTAATGCCAATAAGTGTCATCGCTTCCGTCGGGTAAGCGGTCGAGCCTACGGAGTGGAGCCTCGTCTACCGGCAATGCTCGAGGCATGTTCTCCCTCGAAATCCTGAACAGGGAATGAAACTGCCTTCAGTGGTTCCCTCTGGGTTTAGGTTGATTTGAAGCGGAAGTAGAATTTAGGTACCCCTATGCCATACGATGAATTCCGTGTTTTCTACTTTGCGGACGAGCGAAAACTGCGGGAAAATCGTAACGGTATATTCCGAACGTTCCACCACTGTTTAGGTAGCGCTTACGGTAGTTCGGGAGATTAGTTAACCGACCAATTGACGCAGTCCGCGCGCTGTGTATGGATGCAGGCAAGCCGTTTGGTGCTACTGTACTTACTTTCCACCGCGCAACTGCTTTTGTGGTCTTTCCAGCTTGACCACTTCTTTCGTGGTTCCTTGCAATCTTAAAATGTTGCTCCGGTTGTAAGCCGTTTTTCTAAGTGCGACTTTTGAATGATTTGCAGTGCTCACCGTTCTTGAGCGCACCGTTAAATGACGGCGATGCAGATACGCATTCCGTCACATTATACGGCATTGCATAAGACGGTGAAACAGGAGTGTTTAAATGCAAAAGTCATTAGCATTCAAGGCGCCAAGTGCGCTAAGTCTTCCGTCTTCCTTTATTCGCACTGTACCGTCTACCCTTGTGTGAATGTTGCTTTATAACTGGTATCCCTGCTTTAAATTTATCTTTCATTCAGGTGCATTGCTCTACGTGGTTGAATTGCGGTGTCAGCGTGGATATGTAAATTGACCCGTGTAAATACGGTTTCGCAGCATTTCGCTATTCGGGGGTGTCATTCCGTGTCTTTTGTTCGCGTTATAAGGTGTTAAGGCTTTCAATAATTTGTTCTCCTGTCGTAGGCAACCGTCTTTTGCTTTTCCGACGTTCCCTGAACCTGCTGTGTCGTGGAAACTACGATACGATGAAATGGGGTGCATGTTGTTGTTAGTATGAAAACCTGATGAATCAGGACGGCTGTACACCCGTTCACAAATGTTTTAATTACTTGCGTAGCTTTCGGGACCTCACTTGGTCCCGTCTTCAGCGCCGAAACGAGAGATACAGGTCTGTCTCTCGTTCAGACAGCGTTTGGAACTTTATTTATTCTGTCGCTACTGTACGCTGGTCTCTTCGGAGGCAAGCGAACGTTTCGCTGCTCCTTGCTCGCTTGCAAAATTCCGTTGCTTGCGACGCTGTTCGACCCCGCCTCCTACTTGTCGTTTTGGCGCAGGCTTTCCAAGCGCCCTCATTTTGCCAATGGCTCCACCGATTCGTCATGCCGCCGTAGATATCATCTGCGAGTGCCGGAGGACGGGCGAGAGTTGCGACGTACCATTATTCCCTTTCTCCTAGTCGATGCGACTCGCCTAAAAAAATCCACCATTCACGATAACGAGCCTTCTTTCCAAACGGGCTGTCAGCTGGAAAATTGATTTGCCGAAGCGCCAATGCTGGCGGTAAAATATTCCAAGTGGCACTCGACGGACTGAAGTTCGCCGTGGCAATTCGCTTTTCAAAAATTTCAGCTCACTTTTGGCCGTCAATCGTCCATTCGTTTCGGCATTGCGCATTTCTCGAAGTTGGCGTCATGCAACGGCTGTTTGCCGTTTCGTGGCATAATAATTCTGCTCGTCGTTGCCGTGGGGCTCCCAAAGTTTCGCACGCTTCCGAACTTCCCAGTTACAAATCGTGAGAAGTCGCAGAATTGCGGCATCCCAATTGTAGGCAATACTGGAGTAATAGGAGATGCCGCGCTGCGTGTCCAAGTGTCCACATCGATGGGGTGGTCATCTTTGACTTCAACTCAGACGTCGTTGTCGGTTCAGCGATCATTTCGCTTGTTAACAATGTCTGCTTACGCTTTCGCCTTTGAATTTACGTTAAGCCGGTCGAGCACACGGGGAGTTGTTTACCAGTTGCGTTGAACGACAGGTGGGCGCTGAAGATCAGTAAACCTTAAATAAGAACTTCGTATCGTTAATTATCCATGTTGTCTTTGAATACTGGATGTTTGGCAACGGGATTCATGTTTGAATGTGGTGGTATTCCGGCTTTCCCGTTTTTTGATGATGCCTGTAATAAAACCGCAAATGCCCTAGCGGCGGATGGATGGGCGATTATTAGAAGTATCACAGGTCTGAACACTTATTCGAAGCTTTCGGAACGCCCTGGTTCCGTCGTCAGCGATGTTGATAAGAAATTGGTTTATTTCGCTCAGGGATCTTATAGGCACAAAACGGGGGCCAAGGCGGGGATCGGCTCGGATTTGCTAATAGGCTGTGTGAACTGCAGCTGTTAGTATATCCGGATGCTGCATCATACCGAGCCGATCCCCACCTTGGTCCCCGTTTTGTGCCTATAAGATCCCTGAGCGAAATAAACCAATTTCTTATCAACATCGCTGACGACGGAACCAGGGCGTTGCGAAAGCTTCGAGTAAATGTTCTGACCTGTGATACTTCTAATAATCGCCCATCCCTCCGCTGGTAGTGCATTTGCGGTTTCATTGCAGGTATCATCCAAAAAACGGGAAAGCCAGAATACCACCACATTCAATTATTCATGTTGTATTAAGGAACCGTAACGTTTCAGGCGTAAGTTCACCTTGCGGCAGGCCGCTCTTCAATCAGGTGTTTTCGTGATGACGTGGCTCTTAATCCGCATCCGTATGTATGTAGCGTGAATGAATGTGCGCTCCTGAACAACGAACTGAGCACTGCCCGTTAAGTCGTACAAGTTATTATAATAATAACAGACGCTGGTCGTCAACTCCGAATGGATTGCGTTGGAATTCAACAATGATGTCGTCCATGCGATGCGCTGCTTTGGCGAGCCGATTCGAAGTTTGCCGTTTTGCTCGTCCAAGGCGAAGGGCCGCCCGCGCAGCGCAAGTTCACGGGATCATTCAAAAATTTTACGGCGTCTGCGCGGTGAACGATGCGCTAATCGTTTTGCTCAAAAATGGGTTATTCAATTTTGGTAACTCTGCCACCTCGGGTGCATTGAATGCCGTAATGGAATCCGTCATTGGCTGCGCAATTGGACTTTGTCCTTTCCGTAATCTTTGCTACCAATGGAGAAGGTGCCGGCATCGAGATTTGCTATGCCAAATCGTGCGGTTGCCGTCGGAGGTTCTCGGCTGCCGTTTATCGTAAAGGCATTTGAACAATGCGACGGCTCGGCTGGGCAACGCATTGCGGGTGGGTGAGCGTCGGGACCTGAAGCAAATGCTCAATTAGATTAATCGCGTCTTCAAGTCGCCTTTCCGCCAACGCTCATATTCCAATGACTTCAGGTTCTTGTGGCCATAAGCAAGCTGCAGGATGGCAAGCGGTCAAAGTGCATGCAGCTTGCCCAGGATGCCCTGAAAGTAGCAGAGCGTAAGAAGCTGATCAAACCGACTGACCGGGAACTATACGAGCGCGACACCGGAAAGTCCACGCTTCAGTGAGTGTCATGTTACCGCGGCTTTTTTCCATTTGTCCGAGGTCACCGTGGGCCAACAGCGTTTCTTCTAGTAGTAGTCTACGTAGAGAAAAGGTTCGTTAAACGCCCAAGTTTCACAATAAGTTTTATTGATGGTCCAACCTCAAGAATGTGACAACATTATGCGTATATATAATTAAAACGGCATTTATTGTTCAATGGTAACGGCGTCGAGTTTGTGGTGGAAACGTTGAACAGTTTCAAAGAACGCCAGCGATCATTGAGTTTCTCGTTCTCATACTGCGCAACCGTTCGGCTGTTGTAGTTTCTCGGCCGTGCAAGTTGAAGGAGCAGGTCGATGCGAGGTGTCTGTTGCTTTGCCAACGTCGCGTACCTTCGCCGTATGAATGTTGGTCAGATGGGCTTGCCTTTAAGGTTAGCTTTTCGCAGCAGCAACTGCTTAGGTCTATGTGCTCAGCGGTACAGGTAAAAGGCAGGTGGATCAGTCGTCGTTTGATCGGCAAAATCGGTAGTAAATGAGTATGGCCAGAATGAGCAATATGCCAAAGAGAGCTAAGGTGTAGACGGCAATTTCTCCGGGAACGAGCATGTCAGCAGTTTAGGTACGTACAATGGTAAGCGCCACCGAGTTCGAGCTTTGGTGCAGTGGAAACAGCGGTGTCCAACGGACGTTTCAATTTATAACCTGTTGGAAGCGGTGGTGGGCAAGTGCGCTTGGTTTTTGGCCGTCATTCCTTCACTGCAGCCATCGTTGTTCCCTCTGTTTCGAATGGCTGCTCGATTTAATTAACGGCACCAATGATAATGATGATTGTAGTCCTGGCTGGCGCTGCACCTTGCTCCGCCGCTCTCGTGTTCCGTTGTGCTTGCAGCACATTCTGTGCTTAATTAAGTACAACATTTGCGGCAACTTTTGTTGCTACCTTTCAATCGTCCTTCAACGAAGTGACTCTTTCGAGACAAGGCGATGGTGGTCGCCTTTAAAAGAATGAAGGCGATGCCCCCTGGTCGCCCACCTTTTATCCAGCTGTGGACCATTGACCATCCCCTTAATGATTTGTCGCCCGCTGGACAATTTGTCATGCAGACGGCGCTTGGCAAAACGTTCGCGGAATGCGCATTCCATTATGAAAGCAATGGGCAACGCTGCGCTCGTATTTGTGTTCAGAATTTCGTCGCTTGCTTTTGAGAGCGGACGGGAAAGATGCGTCTCCTCGCGTAAACAGGAATGGGATACAGCGGTGAACAGAAACCTTTGGAGTAGGCTTAAAGCAATCCTTAAGAGAGCGATCAGTCAGATACACCGATCCTTCTGTCGAGAATGGCCAGTGTAGGCATCTCTGCTTTTCGACGGCATTTTGATCAGCAGTGATGGATGCCTTGGCGAAATTTAGTACACGTCTGCTTCACCACTCCATCAGCGGGTGACTGAATCGTTTGGGGGCTCTTTTCAGACTTCCTGCGTCATTTGCTCGCCTGTAGCCGATAAAGGAAATCTGAAAGAGCCGTTGGCCTGCAGCCATCGTTGGTCAACTCAAAAAATAACAAATGTTATGCATGGAATTGCGGTTGACGGTTGCGGTAGCAAATAAACGATTATACTTGGCTGAGCACGTCGTGGCCGGGCGATGCGTTGCGGAAAAGTGACCTACCATTTGACTGACGCGAGAGTAAGCCCAGCGGTGCTGTCAGCAAAGCGTTTCCGTGCTATGATGTGAATTAATCTCGGCTTTCACGACGTGTTTATCCGTCCTGCAATGGTATCAATGCATTTCGTGTTTTCATTTCATGTTTATCCAAGGGAATTTGAGTATTACGAATCATCGCTTCATTGGCATTAATGAAGATTACGGCAGACGTTCCCGTTTGCTAGTGCGAAAATGACTACTGTGAACTGGCGATGGAACCGTCATTTGCTTTAGAGGATCGTAGCCATCGGTGCTACGTTCATTCCGTCTTCCTCATTCTAGTTTCCTCGTGGATGAACGGGAACGCCCGCCGTGTTGTTCAACGATATCAGTGAAAAGTCACGTACCCGTTACAATTTAAAAAAACAACATTCAACAATTACAAACTGTCGTACTGCATTTTGGCTTAATTTGTTTCGTAGAACGTGCCGCTGCAGTTAATCGCGGTTAGCCTTACCGTTTCAGTTGGCCTTTAGCCTGATTCGCCAAGATTCTGTGCTCAGTTAACAAACGCGGGACCTCCTTTTCAGAAGGAAAGGGTACTTCCATTTGGGTCGCTTCTGCTTTGTCGCCAGTGCAGACGGCTAGTTGCTGCCATATTGGCCGTACGGTAGGTTGGCTTCGGTGGGTGTCTCGTTTTGCGTAGTCATTCAGTTTTGCGCAGTCAACCCGCTCTGTTGCCGCGTCATCGTTCCGGCGCGTCGAACCTTCTTAAGGCGAGTTCGATGAGGAGAATTGGCTCGGTTTGCGCTCCTTTTGGCGCCCAGCGTGTGCCAGGCAAGATGGATTATCCCCTTTCAAAAAATTTGTTTTTCATTTGCCAAATCCGCGTGTCCATGCGGACCCGTCAGCTTCAGTTGCTGCGCACGTCATCCGGAGAAGTTGACGAGACGCGAGCCGTTGTCTGGTGTGTATGTTTTAGAATTCGTACAGGAATTCCAAGGAGCCGATTTGTCAACTTCCGCCTTGGAGCGCGTGCCAAGTGAAAATTGTTCGCGCTCGGCCAAAGTCCCAATTGCAGAAATTGGGCTTCGATTCTTCAAGTAAGACTTTCCGACATGCAGTGTAGGTGTCAACGCTGGATGAGCGCTAAAAATATTGGACGTTAGAGTTCCATTGGTTCGACCAGTAGTGATCGCTCGTACTTTTCCACATGCGCATCCCGTTCCCTATTATTGGCTTATGCAGAAGAGCTTGTTTAGCTCAGCAGCAAATTAGTATTCCATTTACTGTCTAATGCTGCCTGTGAGTCCTATTTTTCATATGACCTTGAGTCGATAGTTGAAACAACGAGTAGGTAGATATTCGCAGTGCACAGGAAGTTGCGAAATGTTGCAGCTTCTTTCGTTCGTTTTACGTTCTGCGATTCAGCAACGCTTCTACGGTATCTTCTGTTATCTAGCCGCCGCATTATGATTTTCAGGTTGCAATGTTTCATTCTTACTCATCGTACAATCACTCATAAAGCATTGGCGCATAGTAAATTTTCCACTAGTATCCTAAACTAATGCGTAAGCCTAGGATCAAAAATCAGGTACACCATTTCACAATGGCATAAACAAACATGTCCTATTATTGGGGAGCAGAAGACGTAATGGATCATAATTCAGTAATGAAATAACGAAAGTATGGTATCACTATTATAAGTGGACGGTGTTTTGCATGTTGAGTCCAAGGTGCAAACTCGCCACTTCATAATTCACGATTGTTAATGAATCGCCAGGAACTCGTAATGACGTGTAAAATAAATAAATAAATAAAAAGATTATATATATATATATTGTGTTTCTTGAGTAACGGGGTAAAATCCTTTTCTGCGAAACAATTATTCCACACGGTATACCCCCGTTCCAGGAAACCTTTTATTCTCCAATAAAGAGTTTGTTGTTGAGTCACTGTCCAGGTCGGTCGCAGGGGATGCTTGCTCCTCTGCATGACTAACTAGGCGGGCGACAGACACTTGATGGGTACAAGGGTACCTGATAGTTGATGTTGCCAGCCCGGATGGTCGAGCGGAGGGGCTTGCAGAACCGCTGGCTGACTGGGCAATCGACGTTTATTTTATGGCCTGATGACGGGTACATGAGTGCCCGAAAGCTAGCCTTTATTGGGGAATAAAAAAAGGTTTTCTGGAACGGGGTATACCGTGTGAATAATTGTTTCGCAGAAATATATATATATATATATATATATATATATATATATATGTTGAAGTTGAAATACAGTTTTGCCCGTTGGAGTTTTTCTTAATTTCGGAAATAAACTGAAAAACAATGCCCTACCAACGGATGGATGGGCAATTGTGGGGAAAATGCGGATTTCAATGTTTGTTGTTTTACACGGACTTTTCTTCCCGTTGAAAACGCTTTATTCATAACGAAAAAGCGGAGCTTTCGGGTCGATCTTTTCAACGGGAAGGGAAGTCCGTGTAGAACAACA
This sequence comes from Trichuris muris, assembly GCA_000612645.2. Taxonomy (NCBI): domain Eukaryota; kingdom Metazoa; phylum Nematoda; class Enoplea; order Trichinellida; family Trichuridae; genus Trichuris; species Trichuris muris. Next base: position 16,311,360 of record CBXJ02000086.1, on the reverse strand, counting down.
AACATTGTTAATCGCTCCCGTTACAACGAAACAATCAAGAAAATAAGGATAAGCAAATGTAGCCTCGAAGCTTTCGGCATTACCTTGTTTCGTCGCTTTCTTTCGGAATTATCTTGTTTCAGAATAAAGTAGTAGCGAAAGCTCAGAGGTTACATTGGTGATCCGTATTTTCCTTATTATTGCCGTCCATCCATTAGTAGAGCGTTGTTTTGCGGTTTATTTCAGAAACGAAGAAAAACTCCAACGGGCAAAACCGTACTTCACCTCTAACATAACTGATATACATAAGGCACGGCATTGTCCTTTCATTATTAGTGTACTAAACGCCGCTGAAAACTGACAGCGCTGTTGCCAAGCGTTTCTTACTTTGCAAATTGTTGACTGATGTCGGGGACGGAGAAATGTGACATTTTAGGGGTATACCCCATCTTGACGGAGCCGACTTGACGGGAGCCAGCTTGACTGGAGCCAACTTGACGGGACCGACTTGACGGGAACGACTTGACGGTGAGATTCTCCTTTGCGAAAAGATGCGTGCATCTAGGAAAGTTCCCTCTTAAATAGATTCAGTGATTGTTAGTTTGCAGTGCGTAACGTTTAGGCTGCTTTCCGGGGTTAGTCACCATTTTGCTATGGCAAATGTATGTTCGTTGTTTTTTCGGCTGTCGTCCCGTTTGTTAGTATCTGTAATAGATCCGAAAAGGCCCTACCAGCGGGTGAATGGGTGATTATTAGAAAAATCTCAGATAAAGAGTGTGATAATGTGTTTGTACGACTAGCACAGTTTGTGACAAACTGTGCTAGTCGTACAAACAGCTCTTTCGTCAGGAGACTCTTTCGTCAAGATGGCTCTTTCCCATCACTGTCGACGGCACCAGAGAGTATCGAAAGCTCTGATACGATACGCTCTTTATCTGAAATTTTTCTAATAATCTCCCATCCACCCGCTGGTAGGGCATTTTCGGATCTATTACAGATACTAACAAACGGGACGCCAGCCGAAAAAACAGCGAACAAACATTTGCCATAGCAAAATGGCGACTAACCCTGGAAAGCAGCCTAAACGTTACGCACTGCAAACTAACAATCAATGAGTCTATTTAAGAGGGAACTTTCCTAGATGCAAACATCTTTTGCTAAGGCGAATCTCACTGTCAAGATGGCTCCCGTCAAGATGGGGCGCTTCGGACATTTTACAGTGTATGACGGGTTTTCTCATTGAGCAGTCATAAGAGATTTCGTCACGTCTTATTGCATATTGTTTCTATTAGGGTGATAAGAAAGGAATGTCGTTTTTTCCCTTTCAAGTTTAAAACAGTATATGTCAGCTTAGAATAAATTTTACTAGTCGAAATAAGAACCGTTGGAATCTACACACTTCTGCCAATAAGAAACTAGCTTCATTATCCCAGTAGCGTAGAACTGTGGTGTCCTGGATGCAACAAATTCTTCGAAGGCATTTTTTGCCTCTTCTTCATTTTTGAAGACCTTGCCTTGAAGGAACCTGTCCAGATGTTTGAAAAAGTGGTAATCTGTTGGAGACAGGTCTGGTGAAGTACGCTGGGTGAGGCAGAGTTTCATAACCCAGGTCATGCAGTTTTTGGATGGTCCTTTGTGAAACGTGTGGTCTTGCATTGTCATGAAGAAGAATTGGTCCCTTTCTATTGACCAATATTGGATATCTGCGCTGAAGTTGTTGGTGCATTTTTTCGATTTCCTGGCAATACTTCTCGGCGGTGATGGTTTCGCCAGGTTTGAAGAAGCTGTAGGAGAATAGTCCTCTTCTCGACCACCAAACGCTGACCATAACCTTCCTTCGGTGCTGGTTCGGTTTGGGAATTTGTTTCGGTGCCGCACCTCGATCGAGCCACTGCGCTGATCGCTTCCGATTGTCGTACAGAATCCATTTTTCGTCGCATGTCACAATGCGATCGAGAAAAGTCTCATTTTTGTTGCGCAAAACAAGCGCAGAGCAAACTTCATACCGGCGCATTCTCTGACTTTCGTTCAGCTCGTGCGGGACCCATTTGTCCAGCTTTTTTGACTTTCCAATTTTGTTCAAATGTGTGACAATCGCAGGTTGACTGACATTTAGCTCTTTTGCAACCTCTCGAGTTGTCTTGCGCGGGTCAGCTTCAATAACGGTCCTCAATTCGTCGTCGTCAACCTTGGAAAAGCGCCTGCCATGCTCCATATCTTCAAGGCTCCATCGTCTCCGGTACGAAACCGCTTGAACCAACGTTGAGCTGTACGATTGATGACGGCTCCCTGGCCAAATGCTTGGTTAATATGGCGAACTGCTTCCGAAGCTTTTCGTCTCATTTTGAACTCAAACAACAAAAGAGTCCGAATTTGCATTTTGTTCATCCTTGACATAACGTCCAAAAACCACCAACAGTGAATAGAACGCACAGAACAAATAGCAGTAATCGCAAGAGCGAGGAATGAGCTTTACTGTGATATAACACTCGAATATACTTGAATAAAAGATTACCGTAGAACAAGCGTCAAAGTTTAGTATAACAAGAAAACGACATTCCTTTCTTATCAACCTAATAATTATTTTCAAAGTGGTGGTATTCCGGCTTTCCCGTTTTTGATGATACCTGTAATAAAACCGCAAATGCCCTACCAGCGGATGGATGGGCGATTGTTAGAGATATCACAGGTCAAGAACACACTTTTTCTCGAAGCTTTCGGAACGCCCTGGTTCCGTCGTCAGCGATGTTGAAAGGGCGTCGCCCTTTCAACATCCCTACGTCCGTATTAGTCAGCTGATAGAAACTTTGCTTGTAAAATGTTTCGGCAGTGAACGCTCGAAATGGACGGACAATCTCTGTCAACGGTATTTCGTATCTCTTTCGTGCCTTTTAAAATTCAATTTTGACGAGGGCCGACGACGTGTGGAATTATTTACTTCTGATCTGCCTGAAAAAGGGGAAAGGCAAAAGAGCCTTCATTGGAAAATGGGACATTTCTTTAAGGGAATCAAACAGTGCGGATTGAACGACAGACGAAGAAGATTGCGCGTAAATTGCTTAACGACTAGTGGACTGGCAACAATTCTTCCGTTCCGTCGTCACGGTCTTGTGTTGATCAAATATTTACAACAGTGGGTGAGCAGCGCCCGGCCGGACGAACCGGGCATCGATGCTGCTACGCTCCTTTTCGTTGGAGCCGTCTCTTCGCGAGTATATAAATCGAGACCGTACTGACCCTCCTCGGGAAACACTATGCGCACGGCGACAACGTCCGCTCGAACGGTGGTCGATACGCAACGTTCCAGGCGACGTTCGTCCAAAAAGTTTTTGCGCAGTGTGGCCACAAATTCGGCCAACGGTCGCGTCATTCGAAATCGGATCTCCAATTCGGGACCGGCGTTGATGATCGCGTCCTCGTGGCTCAACGGGACCATACCGAAAAGCCGAAACGACTTTGTTGGACCCCATTCGCCGCTCGAGCACTCCGGCAATGGAACCATAATAACGTTCAGCTCGGTGCACACCAACTTGAATTTGCAGACGCTTTTGAACTTCAACGGCTGACCGGTTAAGTATTCACCGGGAGAAACTGCATTGGCAAATATGTCCAAAAGGAAATCGCCGCGGCACGGCATGTGCACGCGGAAGACGGCGCTGTGACCGACGGTCGATTGCATTACGAAGCGTTTCAAATTGACGCGGTTGAATTCCGTCTCGTCGCTGTCGTAGAACCTCAAATTGTAGTGAAAAATAAGATTGTTCGTGCACTCGGGAGACATGTTGACGGCCACCGTGGCGGCGCCGCTTTTGTCGGCCGCAACGATTGCCTGAATGTTCGGATCGGCAAACGAGAGCCGATAATGGAAGAACAGTGAGCGAACAAAGGGCAGATCTTCGAATTCCTGCAGTGTCACCTTGCGCTTCAACAATTGCCACTCGGGCTGCGAAGGAAAGAATTCATAAATGAACTCCTCTGGATCCGTCATGAAGTAGTGGTCGTCGTATTCGTAGCGCAAACTTTCGCTGTGACCAATTGCCCGACTACCCGCCATCGGTACATCCCTGGCGTTGACCAAATGTCTGGCACCCCAATTGCACTGAACGAATCGCCAACTGCCGCCAAGGTAGACGGCATTCCAAGTGTTGCGAAATCGGCCAGTGTCGAATTTCATTCCCGGCTGGTAGCCGGCGCTTTTACTGTAGCCTTTTATCACTACGCAATGGAGACCGGCATAGCTAAAAAGTCGCGCCGCTACTGCAACGTCCACAGATATAATGTACAACGTACCTGCACAAACGTTTGAACAAAACGTGATAGGATTCGGTGCCAAACTTTATGCCGCGTAGAATGCCCATTGGAGTGTTCGGATCGAGCTCTTGGTCAAACTCCATTAGGTTCAAATTTTTCACCGTTATCCAACGATAGATTGCCCTGCAAAAACGGTATGCCGATTTCAGCTACTGCTACCGCCGCCGCGAGGTTAACGTCGTTGGCCGCTTTTTGCCAGGCAATGATCGGATACGTAATTTCTACAAGGGGGCCACCTCGGCATGCAAATTTAGGACAAGGGACGACTCGCCGAAATATTTCAGCGCATTCTTCTTGAACGCAACTTTGGCTAACTTATCCCTCCCCCTCCCCCTTAGCGTCGGAGCGCAAAGGCAAAAGGGGGAACAACATTTTGACGGGACACGTACCTTGCTACTTCGACGTCCGTTTTGCAATTGTGGGTGAGGGCACGAATCAGATCGGTGAAACTGCGCTGCTCCGACTGGGCAACGGTGACCGCCGTTTGGTCGACCGTCTCGAAGGTGGATATCTCCGAGTAGACGTCCCTTTTTCGGTCGTTGGGCGGCAAGGGAGGCGGAGGCGTCGACGGGTAGCTCGATCCCTCCTTCTGATCGTCAACCTCCTTGACATTATTCGTCTAAACAAACGGCTGCTGTTAACTGGTTGACTCGACTCTTCGGATGATCGTACATACCAGTCGAGCTTGCTTGAACAGATCTATCATCTCCTTGCTTTGCTTGTCCACCAGATCGGCCGTGATTGAACGCTCTCGTTCCCGCCACCGTTGTCTCATCGTTTCCCTTTCGTTTTCCCGCTTCACGGTCAAGTGGCGAATCAGATCGTCACGCGCCTTGCTGCTCTTCTGCGAGTTTCGATCGTAACGCTTCGCCAGTTCGTTCAGCGCCTTTTCCCATTCCTCCTGAACAGTGCCACGTTGGCGCCTGAACAGCTGAGAATTCCCCCCAATTTCGACGATATACCCTACCTTAGACTCCTCCGTAAATTGTCGCTCATCCTCGATGCGCTGCTGCGAAAATCTTCTGTACATGTTATCCTCCTGTTGCCGATGGATGAGCTCCAGTCTCGTTTGAGCATCGTAATCCTACAACAGGCGAATCGTTGCGAAATCCGCCCGCGCCAGTTGTTGAGGCTCCACTGAAGCCCTAACGAAAGTGCCGACGATTTCGCCGGTCAACTCGTGCGTGTTATTATACAGGGAGGGACAGCCGGGACTTCGTTGTTCCTCACGGCTTTTCGTTTCCGTGCTTTTCAACAGGCAAAAATCAATTGTCTACCGTATTGGCCAAGTTGATGACTCAATCCTACGTATATTTACTTGAAGTTGCGAAGAAACTTTTGGTGCGAAAGGGTAAACGTATGACTAATTGCAGCAGCCTCGGTGCAGTCGCTTTTGGGTTAACATTTGTACAGCAGTCGAGTAGGCGCGCACTGCGGGGCACTTACTAAATAAGCACAAACTTGACACCAAGCGAACATCCTTACTCGGTAATAATAATAATAATAAATAATAATAATAATAATACGTAAAGCTTTTCGGTTATGAGTTGCCATGTCGGTACGAGGCTACTCGTAACCGCAAAGCTTTACGTTAGTCGGCCGTTAGTCCGCCATCCATTGCGGATGCACGTACACAGTGGCAACGCGTTCCACTGGACCACTTCGGTTTGAAAAAACGCGTCGATTCATGACCTTCGGTGGTTTCTTACTTACGGCAACCGAAAAGATTTGCATGCCAGTAACTGTACATCTCTCGTCCCGGCACGCGCTGTCCCATTTCTCAATGATGCTGCGCGATTTGACAATTTTGCTAACTTTGTTCAACCAGTTTGTTGTCGACTCGTTTTTCCGTTTAACTATGAGAAATGTCTCAACTACGAATCGAACAACTCGTCCTCCGGTCCTTCGTGGGAACAGTTTGCTCAATTTGGCGAAGTGTTCTGCAATTTCGCTTGAAAAAAGCGTTCGCGCCGGCGCATCCGTAGCTTAAGGATGGTAAATGTGCACGCAGCATGGCGGGATTACAGGTCGGCTGAACGACGAGTGTCCCTCCCGCGGACGGCGACGCAACTTTTGCAAGTTACACCCAACCGATGGTGCACCATTGGCTTTACTTCACACTTAGCGCGAATCCGCCCAACAATATGGACGCTGAAGTACCTGCTGGCGGGTGAAGTTGGAGAGGTCCGCATGGAAGCACCTAAAAGTGTTCCCCCTGTTTGCATAGCTCAATAGGAACCGCGCTTTTCCCTCAAACGCGCCAGCAGTGCGCAGCTTCGGTCTAAGGTTTACCGCCGCCGCCACCCGTCGCTTCCAACAGTGAAAGACGGAACCGTTCGAATCATTCCTTCTTCGCTACGGCTTTGACACCAAAGGCGTTGAGGAGGTGACTTCGTTTTTTCGGGCGCCCTTTTCGCGAACGATTAGACCACATCGGCGAGCGGTGCAATTTACATTACGTAGACAAAGTTCCAAGTTGGCGACCCTTCGAAAACGATGAACAAGGGCACAGAGACTGGCGCCTGCGATGGGCGAGGCAGCCGTTGCTTCCAAGAAGGGCGGAATCTTTAAAATTCCGAAACGCAGGTCAACGGTTCAGATTAAACGGTGACGAACAATCGACGACCGCCGCGCCAGCGACGATGAAGGCCACCTTTTTACGGTCTTTCAATGAGAAGTTAACCAACAAATGCTCAATTCGTCCTTCAACAGTGAATAAGGCGCGCGTGGGATGGTCGAACGCTTTCGCGCTCACAATGAGCTGAGCACGGCGAAACGCGGTAATACGGAAATTCCATTCTCAGGTCTACTCTACTTTAACGGAACGCTTGAGGAGAACACTTGCGTGCGTAAACCGTAAACAGGTGCGCTCGTTTACGTTGACAACGCCGTTTGCCATTCATCCTGAGCCACTTAGGCCAATGCGAGAAGCCGTCAAAGCGGCGAAGTCAAAAGTTCGCGAACTGATTTTTCCACGCGCCATTTCAACGTGCTCAACTTGAATGAAAGAAGAAACACAAGCGCCAAATGGCATGAATGACACGGTTCGCAAAGCTAACCAGTGTGCAATGGCCGGTCGTTTGAACTTCTTTCATTCATAATTTAGCCCAAATGAACGCGGACGAACAATTACGCTATTGCTCAGCTTTCGAAACTTTGCCAACCCAAGCGACGCTGCGCCGCCGCCAGCTTCTTCGACCCTTTTCCGGGCGCGCCTCCAACCGTCCCGAGGCGACCGACCCTACATGGGAAGGGTCGACGAAGTCGACAAACCGCGAAGCTTCAAATGTGTTGACCAACGGATGCGTAAAGCAACTGGCCCCCTTTTCGCGGCCTTTCGCTTTTTGATACGGCACTTTCACGTTGCGCCCAAATTGTGCTGACGCGCAATTCGTCAAAGGCGGAAAACGATGGCGCTTGCACTTTGCCGGACCAACCGATCGCCAAAACGCTTGGCATTGTTTGCGCGGCGCCAAGTTAGCCTGGAAACCGAGTTTTCAAGCTAACACGCGCGACGACCGCCAAGGACGAGCTCCGCCAACGGGGGCGCCCTAGCAGGGAACGTTGGGAATCCTTCCCACTGGCGGGGAAGGGGATCCCGTCGGGCTTGTTGCCTCGCGGAAGCTGCGCGTTGAAGTTCAATTGCGCAATTGGGGAGGAGATGCCCGGCTGAACTGTTCTCATCGAGTTGGAAAACACTTTAGCAGCGGGGTGTGCCACCTTGGCGCGAAAACGCTTGACCACCATCGGCCGACCACCGTAGCAGCCGCTTCAGCCGACGAGTGGGAGGGCGAATGGGGCAAATATTTACCGACCCAATTGCGCAAAAACAAAACTGGAATGGAGCCGACGGTATTTCGTTTCCAATCGACGATCGGCCGGCAAGACGGGGTTCGACGCGTCGTTGCTCCTCGGCGGCGAAGGGGACTCCCTCTTTCTCTCCTCGCTTTTGGCTTGTCGAAATGGAAAAGGAAACAGGAAAGGAAAAAAGGGACAAGCCAACCGCGAATGGGCAATTCGATTAACGATGCCCAGCGGTGGGAGAGCAGCCGAAATGGGTCCGCGGCCACGTGGAAGGGTTAACCTTTTCAATGGCCGTTAGGAGAGCAAGGACGAGGTCAAATACGGACGAACAATAACGGTAGACATTGATTTACGCATCGCCGACATCTCGCGGATAGTGGCATTAACAACATGTGACCACTATTGAAGGCAAGAAAAATAAAGAAAAGACCATACCAGCAGATAGCGAGCGCCCGGATGGTTGATCTTCGGGTAGGGCTTTTGCAGTTCGGTCGCGTTGAGCGCGTGCTGGATTTTCATGTCGCCAACGGTGGGACTAAGACCGTTCCGCGACGTCGCCTCGGCGTCGTATCCTTGAAGCAAATTGGACCTGTGTGGAATTGGATCGTGAGGACCCGCTTGAGGCACGTGATTGACGCAGTAGACTTCTTGGTCGTCGATGCGATTCCTATTGTGGCAATAGGTGCGCAGCGTCAGCCGAGAGCCGCATATGTAGCACTTGAAGCAACCGTGATGGAAGAATATGCCATCCTTGAGCGGTCCAACCTTGTCGGTCGGATAGACGGGTCGTTTGCATCGAAAGCAGAGCTCCTTGACCATGGCGGCTGCAAGTGCAGCTTGTAATTGGCTTCAGCGAACGGAAAGCGAAATGCGACTCGAGCTATCGACCTCGGACGGGGCTTTCAACCGTCGAGCGCCATTTAAGGTAGAACGCGCAGAGAAGAAGCTCCGCGCGAAATTGTTGATCGAAACAAGAGCATTTGGAAGCTTTGGGATAAGCAACGATGGAGAACGGAGCGTTGGCAAATAGGGAAGGTACACAGATGCTTTACAATGAACGCGACGAGAATCGGCGGCGGCAATGGCAAATATGGTGGTGCGCGTAATTGGCATTCACTTCGTGAGCAGTACCTGGGCTGCACCTGCGTTTCCCCGACGAGGTAAGCGGACGGCATCCGCACTGGCGGCGGGATTAGCGGCCTTCTTGTTGTAAAGAGCGGCGAACAGGTCGCGCCACATAAGTACGCCGCATTCTTTTGCCTGTCAGCGTAAATAACGGTTTGGTCGATAGCCGAAATCCGGTTCGGCGAAAACTCGCCGTACGCTTTACCTCGCCGAGCGCAAGGATCTCCCGCGCACAAGTGGGCCAAATGCTTGAAGCGAACTTCGCAAGCACGAAGCCGCCCGGCTCGTGACTAGCACTGGACGAACACCCAAAAACAACCTACCCTATAAAATGAATCCGCGGACTGTGGCTTCACATGGCGATCTGGTCACGGGTTGACGATGGTGCCGCAATGGAGCTTATACGGAAGCGATGCGGTAACGTCCGGCCGGGTCGAGCAGCGCCCAAATCGCAAGAGGCCTAGACGTTGCAATGCATTCAATGACGGAATGGTGTCGGAGCGAGTGCACTTTGTGTCACTGGACGTCAACAACCGGTTTAGGACGGCCCACACAATGGGGTGTCATCGGTGTTGTTGCAGAGGAACGAGAAAATAAACAGCCAACCAACGGCCGGCTTGTCGGCGGCCCGCTTGGTTCCAATGGTCGACCGAAAAGCACGGAAGCACAACGATGACAAGGGGCTCCTTAACCGCGCTAAAAAAAGGGAAGAATTTCGCGATTCATCGTCCCCTTGTTCAACGTCGTACAAAAGCGGTCGTCGGAAGGCTAAGTCATTGAATGGCACTTACCGTGGAACAATGGTCATGCGACGTGTCACCGTTCAATTGAGGCCGGACGACGGGAAGGGCAAGGGTGCGGAAAAAATGAAAAATTGTTCCATCAATTCTCGCCCGATTTGACAACAAAGCTCCGTCCGCCGAGCACCGGACGACGGCCCTCCTCCCTCGCCAGTGCTCGCCGAACCGCCATGGAAGTACTCCTTGCGCCCCAAAGTCGCCGGATGGGTGCAGCCTGCTAAATAGGACGTGTTTGCGCAACGATACGACGCTCTGATTATCGCTGTACGACATTGGACGGATCGGTTGCCAAGGCAAGCGTGCAAGTTGAAAGCTAGCCGCCTGCATGTGGGACACGTTCGCAAAAGTTGGTTCGAATGGCTACTGACGAACTCGTGCCTGCGCATCATTACAAAAATGATCGTACCAAGAAATGTTCCCGTTGAAATGATTGATTGGGTTGGCGGAACTTGCCAACTCCATTTATTGCGCAACGTGCCAAAATTGACCGCCCAATAACGCGACATACGCCAGGCGGACGCCCATCAGTCAAGCAAGTGCCGGTGAACCCTAAGTGCAACGTGAGCGGACAGCGCAACGCTTGAATGTATTAGTTTCACGCTGGAATCGCGGAACTTTAAAGGCGGCTGAACGAACGAACGTCCGTACGTGGAGTCTGGAACGGCGCTTAATTCGTGCTCACGTAGGATTACTGTAGCATCGACTGTACCATGCAAAAGATGCTAACGGTCAAAAGTAGTTTATAGCGTCGTTTGTTAGGCGAAGCGACAGTTCGAGCGTTTCGCGTTAAGGGATTTCTCCGCCGGCCGACGACTGGTGAACGTGAAAACAGATGTGCAAATAGCGCGAGAACACTAAATGCAAGCGAAGATGCGCAAACTGGCGCATCTTGGGAAGCCATCTTTCGAACATGAACCATCCGGAAATGGCAAATACAAAATCCATATAGGCATGAATTGACTGGTCACGGGCGAAAATGTAAAATTTTTCCTGCCAAGCCGTCAACCGCGTACAGTACCATGCCCGTTCTTACGGAAGCAACTTTTACGGTTGTCACCTGGGCCGCGCAAACTGGAGCCGACCAGGTCTAGGCGAAGCGTACGTTTCGGTAAATGCGCGTAGACGGCGGTGTCGCATTCAACGACAATTTGCCAACGGGCACGTCGGCACCTGCTCCCCAATATTAGGGACAGCTTATTCTGGGGAGGGAAGGGGTGGGGCGAAAGTTCCTTGTAAGAAGGGAGGAAGTTCGGAAGTTGGTCCTCAATTTATTTTCCTCCTTCCCGCAAATGGAACAGCCTGTTGGTCCGCTAGGCACGCAAACAGCGCACGCTCGGAATCCTCGTTCGCCTGAGGCGTTGCCAGGCCGTCATCGCGCTCCGGCAAACGTGGAACGCTACGTTGATCCGATCGCGCGAAACTTTTGAACCGACATGGCACCTTGCTTTTTGACCGGCTTCCAACGCTGATGCAACGTTAAATGCAATCGCGCGTCCGCGCGATTGCATTTAACGTTGAACTAAGAGATTTGTCAGTCGTTCTTTGGAATGTACCTGCGTTGCCTTCTGTTGTACTGTATGGGTTTGCCGGTGGATCCTCTTCCGGCGGTACGTGTGGCCACCTCGTCTTCCGTTGCCCTGGTCAGGTCGCCGGTGCTCCAGGAGCCTACGATGTGCATGCGAAGGTATTTTTGGACATTCATTTTTATCCGCCAACTAACGGTAGCGGGATTGTGCAGATCTTGAGGACCACCGTTCTCTCCTGTTAGGGAAATTGGGCGACAATTTCTCAGATCGTTTTCAGTTTGCCGTTTCAGCGCGATTACTATTTGCAATTAATTGCCAAAGTTCGCCTATCGTCTGTGGCAAGCGCAACGATGGACGCGGCGGTGGGCCAACGGAGTTTCTTCGGCAAAAACGACTTGTTGATCGAACCGGTTATCGATGTGCTTCCCATGTCCGAGTACAATGCTGCCGAGGTGCCGCTGTTTCCGTTGTGGCTACTTGTTTTCGCATTTCACTGTTGCTTTGCTCAGGCGAAGCTGAGGTCTTCGGTGAAGTGGCTCCTGGCCAGAGCCTTTGGTGAAGGTTTGCCCGAGGAGTTTGTCGACCCGTTCTATGTTTCTGGCGACGTGAGGACCAGCTGTTGTTTCTGGTTTCTCGTGCCGCAATTTCGCCTTTTCTTTTTGCCAGAATCACGCTCAACTCCAGCCGACCGTCGTAAACGCATTGGCCACCGGCGAACTCTACGGGCTAGCGGCGTCTTCCATTTTTCACGACGAACTTTTTGCCTTCGATGGTCACAAGGCACTTTTGCAAAGTCTGCAGCGTTGCGTTGGTCAAGTAATCGACTCCGATGGGAACGCGGTCACCGAAACCGCCTTGTGTCAAACTACCCCTCTTCGCGTGGTATACCTGTTCTGTTGATGATCTGCCGCAGCTTGCTTTCCAACTTCAAACCTTCCAGAATGCCCATTTGGCCATGATTGATCACCTCATGGCGGCTGTGGCGAAGGACGTCGTCAGCGGTCAAGCCGTGTTAGCTGCCTGCAAGTCAGTTCCCAATAGGTTTTGCCATTTACGTCCATTTTACGTTAAGCACTATTCAAGAAAACTGGGCCCAATTCGGGAGAATGATCTGCCGCCTGACAACTCTGAAGGCGCCCTGCTTTACTGGATAAACAAAGTTTGCGAATGCGTGCGTGACCGGGTCGAATGTAGCGTAGTGAGCCGTTCGTCTTATTTCAAATTTGGTTGAACCTATTTCGCCTACTTTAGGCAGCAAATGGCGGTGACGCACCGATAATACCCGAAATGGATGATGTTTATGAGGATATTTGCGATGGTGCGTGCGTAGCCACCTTGATTTCTTACTATCATCCGGACAAGCTCAAGTTTGACGGTAGGTGGGCGTGCTGATCACGCATGCTTCTAACCTGTTTCCCGGACATTTTGTCCGTTTAAATGACAATGATAGGTTAGCGCCCTTTCTTACTGTACAATCTAATCATTTGCAAGCTGTACGCGCGTTGATGCAAGACTCCGCTGTCCTCTAATTTGCTTACACGAATGGCACTTCTCTGGGCTTTTCCATTCATAAGTCTTGGATTTTCATGATTTCTCCCTTCGTCTATAGTGTGGACTTGGCAATTTGTTCACATGCTTCAGGCTTTCTTGCGTAAAGTCCAATGCTAATCTTTTCGTCTTGTACTGTTACTACCGTGCACCGTTTCGCCAAATTCAGCATTTGTTGCTAACTTTCCCTGGATCGATTGAGACGCCGCGTGACATTTGCAGACGTTTGCTTCAACGATCCAATGAGCCTTACCGATTGCATCCACAATCTGTGGTTGATAAAAGAGTTTTGCGCAAGGCATTTGCCGTGCAACGTGTTCCATTTCACCTTCGAGGACGTCTTGTACACTCACGAGACGCTCAAGCCGAATCTTAATGCGTTTCTTGCCGAACTGTTCTACTTCTTCGAAGGATCTTTGGCCGGTAGTTCGTTGCCTTGTTTCACAATCGTCCTGCTTCAATGTGCTGCAATTTAAGACCGACCGGTGGCGGTGTCCGTGCGGCGAAGTATGGGCCGACTGGAGAACAGCTTGACCAGAAGTCAACTAAGGTTCTTGTGAAGGGGACTGTTGGCGAAGATTACCGTTACACTTTGCAGGAGACCAGCGAAAAGCCAGGTCGATTCGACACCAACTCGGCTGCACAACGACGGTGGGCCCATTCGGCTCGACGGTGCGGATGTCGTTTAGTAATTAATGTCTTTTAGGCAAACTGAACTCTCGAATAAACTCTATCGATTCTCTCATGACTGATCGGTATGTCGGTCCGATAATTGCCGCCCACAATCGTTTGGAATGCAACGGGCTTTTTCAGGAGCGTTGACTCGTTGAAGGCTCGGCATTTCGGTGCTTCCAGCGGTCGAAACTTCTATCGGTCGGAGATTGACGTTGCTAGCAGTAGACCGCCGGGAACTGTTTCCTTTCTGGATATAAGTGCCGAGACGAATAACAGCAGTTTGTCATCTTTGGTCAGGAAATCACCCCCGAGTTACAGTCGCAGCGAGACGATGCCCAGCGTCAAGCTCCACAGTACTCCGTCGTTGATTCGCATGCAGCTTGAAGAGAAGCGTCGCTCGTACGAAGCGCAACGACAGAAGCGGCATACCGAATTGAGCGAACAGCGGCAGAAGCTTTCAAAGGCCGCCTTTTTCCAGCTCAAAGGCAAGGAAACTTCAAATTCGGTAAATGCATTGCCGCCGGCTAACGAAGAACAGCACATCGCGGAGACGCCAAGAAGGCCTCCGCCGGAATTCGACGAAATATCGAAGAACATCAGGGAGATGCAGGAGCAGATGAAACGGTTATCGATGGAGCAGGAGAAGTTGCAGCAGTTGATGAAAGACAGGCAGGAACCTGTGCCCGTATTTTCTCCGGTCGCCGCAAACGTTACTCCTCTGTTCAATGCCCAGTCTTTGATCTGCCTACCTTCGTCGGCGTTCCCTCAGATGTGCGCAAGCTCAAGCGTTGGCGAGGTTGCCCTTGTGTCGCCAGCGGACGGCAGTCAGGGCGCCGGCATTGATGACCAGTCGTTCGTGTTGCACGCCAATGGCAAGCACGTTAGCCGGCTGGACCCTCCGCTGGAATTTTCGAACACCATGTCCAATTGGGGTATGACGTGTTCCGTTAATAGACCTCCAAGGCGCACTTGGCAAAGTTTGAGCAATACTCAAAATGGCGGCCAACCGAGTGGTCCTCAGTACGCAGCCAGCATGATCGACCTTCCGGTTTGTCACGAGGCTTACGCAGAAGAGAAGGTTTGGGTTCTTAAACTTTCTTCTTGAAAATATGCGCAAGCACATTTTGGCGATAACTTTCGATAGGCACAAGCAGTCGAAAACTTGCAATTTCTTCCCGAAGGAAATGTCCAAGCTGAAGAGAAGCCGGCAGATGGAAGCCTCTCGATCAACGGTCTCTCGGAGCCAAAGGCAGCTACTAGCAATGACCAACGTCGCAGCAGTGCGACTGGTCCGTTCAGTGCATTGGCGGATAAGGAGCGGGACAGCTCGCCTGGAATTGGTTTTGTCATAGCCGCAGAAAATCAGAAATTGGATGTAAGCGCCATTGGACCGGCGATATCCCTTTTCGAGGAGTCGGCTTTTATTTAGGAAGAGGAACTATTGCGCCGAAAGGAACAGAAGTTCGCTCGAGTTTTAAGGAGACGCGAAGAGATGGAATTGCGCAAGGCAAAGGTGGAAGAGGAGAACGCGCAACGTCGCGCTCAGGTTATGCAAAGAATGGAAGAGGAGGAGCGTAGAAAGCGCGAAAAAGAATTGCACAGGTTGTAAAGCATTCAAGCGGCGGCCAACTGACTCCTAGTTGGATATTACAGGCAACGGGTATTGGAAGAATATCAGAAGAGGAAGGCTGAGCAGGAGGCGATGGAACAGTCGTCCACCCTGCTGGGTGCTGTACCAAACGTCACACCTCGTATGCGTCTCACCCGCAATCAGTCTCAACCTCCCGTTCGGCCGAAGTCGCAAATGATATCATCGAAAAGTGGTAGAGAAATGTTGGCCCGTGTAGCTTATTTAGGTCTTAATTGAACTTGCTGCAGCGATGCCAACAGAAACCTCTTCCGTAACTAATATCGACAGACTTACCGATTCATGTGTTTCTGAGCCTGGCCTGAGCGAACCAGGTAACACATTTCCGCTTCTTTTGTCAATCACTTGACTTAAGCGCATGTTGATGTTTCAGCGTTGAAGCTTTACGTCAAGCCAGTGCAGAAGTCCAATCGAACAATCGTCTATAATGCGATTCAGTATAGCGTTCTTGTTGGTTCTGTTAATGTGGACTCGAAACGAAAGGTGCTTGAGGTGAGCTTAACCTTCTCTCTTACTTGCCAAGTTTTGGTACTTCAACTTTTTTCTTGGTCAGGAATTGGCTAAGAGCGATGGAAAACATTTCTTGCTGTTGTTCCGTGATCAGAAATGTCAATTTCGCGGTCTCTATTGTTGGGATCAAACGTCTGATACGGTGCACAAGCTGTACGGCGTTGGTCCGAAGAGTTGCACTGAATCCATGATGAAACTACTGTTCAAGTGAGTTCCCATAAACTTGGCACGCAACTCGACGTTGGGCAGATTGATTCATTCTTTTTGCTTTGCAGGTACGATTCGGGTGCCAAACAGTTTTCTTACATTCCTTCCAAGCACTTGTCTGCCACAATTGA
Source organism: Trichuris muris (assembly GCA_000612645.2). NCBI lineage: Eukaryota > Metazoa > Nematoda > Enoplea > Trichinellida > Trichuridae > Trichuris > Trichuris muris. The sequence continues at coordinate 16,295,096 of CBXJ02000086.1, read as the reverse complement.
CGGCTTCACGATAAAAGATGACTTCTGGCAAAGGAAGCAGAGCTCCTTAACTCCTCGTCGTTGATTGAACGTAAGGAACGCTCAGCGAATTGTGAAGTTGCGCTAGTCATCTCATTGTAAGTTCCTTTCGCGTAAAAGTAGCAGCTCGCTGCGGCCTCTGGTACTTTGTGGCTAAACGCTTAACCTACGTCCAGTTTTCGCCAATTAAAATTTCTTTTATGAACGACGTAATTTCAAGTACATCGCTGTCTGTTTGCCACTCCATTATCCTGTTCTTTTGAAGTCCTCCTACTCTGATTTGCGTTGATGTAGTGGAGCATGCAATTTTTATAATCTGTCTTTCAAGAAATTTTAATTCGCTCATATTTACTGTATGCCTCGTGTACGAGAACGACGTCGTAACGAGGAAAACGTACTCCTTTACTAAGACGATCTACCACTACGGCAAAGACGAGTGAGAACGACAGCGATAGGGTATAACGACGACGAACTGGCGAGAGCGCATGAGCCAGCTCTCTGCAGCGCCGCCAAGCTATCCGTAATTGGACGCATATGTCACTCGATGCGCCTGGCCGCCCAATCAGGACGTTGCTATGTCCACAACACCTCGTGTATGCTAAAAGTTATCAGACTGTACAATTTGGCACACAGTGAGATGTTATCCATCTGTTCAATTCCAACGCTGACACGTTTCTTGTTAACGACCATGCAAGAACTGACATCATAATTTAGCTTAGCCGCGTTCTTTTATCTTACAATGTAAATGTGTATATACATTTTGTATAATAAAATGTGCGTAACTGTAGAAATTGCGCATAAGCGATTTTATTGTTAGGTATGGCTAATCGTAGTTACATCAGCAACTACTTGGCACAGTTTTCGCAGGTAAGTAATGGTTTTGTTTTGCTTCAATTCCCCGGAAGAAGAATTGTTTACCGCTATATTTGGATTTGATTGTCAAGTTAAGGTGTTCAGGTAACAATGCGTGAAGTCCCGCAGCTATAGACGTTTATACTGCGTCAGTGAGCCATGTGGAATGGGTGCAACTATTACTGAACCGTTCCACCGAACGTGTTACCACTTCGTACTGTTAAAATTGTTTCAGTTTAGCGGGCTAGCTTTCGTTGCCTTGCGAATTGGTAGTCTTTTTCCTGGCTGCCACACGGTACATTACGATTTGCCGCGGCTGGATTTGACACGATTTTGCAAGCTTTGCTCCAGATTGTGCGTCTGCCATGCTCAACAGCGAAATATGGCTCTCGATTCTGATGCTTTACGCCCATTCACAAATCATTCCTCCAAGCTGTACGGATACCCTCCCAATTTCTAGGCTAAGTCTACACCTAAGCATAGGGATTAGGAGCTAATCCTTGCTGTTAAACAGGGAGGACTACTATCCTGGAGAAATTCCTTACGTCTTATCTGAGGTCTATCTTTTGCCGCTAGTAGTTAGTGTTGCGACAAATCGTTAGTGCTCGGTACCTCACTGCCTTATTGTAACCTGAAAGGATTGCTACAGTAACCACTGTGCTGTGCTGTCGCGCTACGCAGATCTCGCGTTGACGGTCGTGTCTTCTGTCTTCCACAGTCTCGATGTACAGAGAAATGTTCCCTTATGCTTCAACTTAAGCATAGGCTCTAGAAGGCTTGCCGTGCTGGCATACCGATAAAGTTATTTATTGTTAGCTGTTACAGCAGGGGTGGAGGGACAGGTAGGAAAGTGGTTCTTTTTCCTATCTACCCGTCATTGTACCCTAACCCTTATCAATAATCAAGTTTATAACTACAGAGGCACAGCGGGTCCGTTATCGCTGAAGATTAACCCAGACTAAGATGGAATGGTGTTATACACGTCGAGCTGGTAAATGAAAAGCGAGGGACAGATGTGTACACAAATGTAGCGCAGCGCGACGGTTTAATAAAGGTTGCTGTAGTAATCAAGCTGGGGGTTATAGTAGCGGTGTTGGGCAGACAGGAAAAAAGACTCCACAGTTCTCTTACATTTTGGATTAAGCTTAGGAAATGTATATCCTCGTTATATCTTTGCAGTGATGACCTTGTTTATTATTTTGGGTTACAGTAATGGTGTCAGAGGTAGGGAGAAAGCTTGGGAGGAGATTCAGGTTGGTTTTTCTCGTGTTCAGCTTTTGCTTCATTATTCCTACGCCTGTGAAGAACGATCATCACAATTCACCCGTATTATTCAACCGTAAGTACCACTTTACCTTGCGTATTCTTTTCAGTGTACTGTATACCGCTTTCATTTGCTCTTTCGTGTAAGCAATGGCTAAGCACCATCCGGATTTGATCTTTTGCCGCAAACAACCGGGTGTTGCAATTGGGCGTTTGTGCGAGAAGTGCGACGGCAAATGCGTCATCTGCGACTCCTATGTTCGCCCGTGCTCGCTGGTACGAATTTGCGATGAGTGCAACTACGGTTCCTACCAAGGCCGTTGCGTTATCTGCGGAGGTCCCGGCGTAAGCGATGCGTACTATTGCAAGGAATGTATTATTACGGAGAAGGACCGTGACGGTTGTCCAAAGATTGTTAACCTTGGTTCGGCTAAAACCGACCTGTTTTACGAGCGGAAGAAGTACGGCTTTAAGAAACGCTGACCACTGCGCGGCTGTGTTGTCTCCTTGAAGCACAGTCGCGCTATTGTTGTGCCCTTGGGCGAACATTGCTGCGTCCGTCATGACTCTCTTGCTTGTTTTTCAATTTTCTGTTTCAGCTGCTGAAGTGGCAGCGTTTGCGGAGTTTAGCTTTTGTCTGGCGTTCGCTTTCGAAATAATAAATCGATTTTGCTACGTGTTTGCCTTGTGAAACATTTGGTGAACTGTCTTGCCGTTTTAGCTGCAAAAGAAAGGTAAAAATGTTGCAATTAATCCGCGCTCATGGAGTGGAAGGGGCCGTGCTAGCTTGGGCACTTTATATTTTTCGATTCGTCAGATGTCAATGACCGTGAATTTTCCTTTGGTCTTTCAGCAGGTGCACGAGAAAGGGGACTATGGCTCAGCTGAAGAGCCTGATCTAACATGTAACCTGCAAATCATTTGTTCTGTAAGAAATAGTTCATCCGCTCCTGTCAGCGTTGTTTACCTGATCAGTGGCCGGTGATTTGTTTCAGAGATCGTTGCCTTATCACGGATTCATTTTTAGAATAGTTGTGGCGTTTTCCCGCATCCCGCAAAGGCTCTACCGTTCTGGTGCTTTGGTGGCCGGCTGTGAACTGCAGCTGTAACCATGTCGGTCAGCCAGTACAATTACTCTTACATTTTTAAGTACATTATAATTGGCGATATGGGTGTGGGAAAATCTTGTCTTTTGCACCAGTTCACCGAGAAGAAGTGTAGGAGGATCGTTTACATGCAATACTTTCCGTCCAACCGTTTCAACTTGCGTTGCAGTTATGTCCGACTGTCCGCATACGATTGGCGTTGAGTTTGGCACACGCATAATTGAAGTGTCCGGTCAGAAGATTAAACTTCAAATTTGGGACACTGCAGGACAGGAACGTTTCCGGGCAGTCACTCGGTCATACTACCGTGGTGCAGCGGGCGCTCTAATGGTCTATGACATTACCAGGTCAGTGGAAAAGTTGTGTACGCTTTTACTAACGTCACTGGTTTGTTATATGCCATGACGGACTAACAGTGACTAGTTGGTGGAAATTTCTAGTTTCATGAGGTCCAAGTGTTTCCATAGGTCGTCGTTACAGCGACAAATTTTAACTTGAAGGATCGGCAGACTTTCAACATTACTTCGCGATTAGCTAAACACTCACGGCAGCATAATGCCCATTGTGAAGCAAGTTTCCGCGAGGAGATAATGCAGTACAGCCTTTCTTGTCCCTGCAAGTCCATTTCTAATAGCCCATTCACAATACGTTAAGAATGAAAACTCACATTCTAATAGGCGAACGACGTACAATCACTTAAGCAGTTGGCTGACGGATGCCCGTAGTCTGACCAATCCTAACACGGTGAGTTCGTTGGGCGAACGGGTAAGTAAACGTGACAATGATGCGACGCAGGTGATCTTTCTGATCGGAAACAAAAGCGACTTGGAGAAGGAACGCGATGTCACCTACGAAGAGGCCAAACAGTTTGCCGACGAAAATGGTTTGTTTTTATTATTTTCCTCTTTCTTCCTAACGTTCGCATTTTTCAATCGCTTAGGTCTGTTGTTCATGGAATGCAGTGCCAAGACGTGAGCTTTCGCTGTGCGCCCTAAGTAAAGATTACACTGACAGAGACATTTGTAGTGGCGACCACGTTGAAGACGTTTTCATCGAAACGGCAAGAAAAATTCATCAGAATATCCAGGATGGCAGGTTAGTTGAAGTGTAAACGTTTTTGTTTGCTCTCTGTCTTTGTTTGTACGCCTTTCAGTTTGGACCTCAACGCTGCCGAAACCGGCGTTCAGCACAAACCGCATCAGGCACGAACGCTTGTCCAAGGTTCCGTTGAGCAGAAGCCGTGCAGTTGCTAGGAAAGCGCCGACGACGACGACATCTGTGCATGTGTAGTAAAACATTGTCGCCCAAGTTATCCACTGTGAAATATCGTTTCATTTAATGCATGACAATGGGCAAATGCCACTACATTCATCCGTTCCGTTGCTTTGACAGGTCATAATAATAGGCCTCTGTTTCTCTGCCTTTCACAGTTTCGATTGATACTACGAGATCCGGTTGGTCGTCAAGTTCTCGCTAACGTTAACAGTTGCGTGTAAGTTATTACTATCCGTTAAATTAAACATTCCAAACGATCACTATGTTCCACCCAATAAGACGCAGTGTGCCTAGCGAAGCAACAAGGAAACTTCCTCCTCACTGGTTAATGCAATGACATGCCGGTCGTCCCCATCGTAGTTCTCCGCTATAAGCTGCCCCATTGTTGCGTACGTCTCTTTTATCTGTTTCTAAGTACAATGGTATTTTGACGGTCATTTCTAACTTATTCAACGGACCTACCTTTATTGGCGCAAACAGAATGTTTTCCGTTTCTTCATTGCACAGGTAAAGGCTCATGAGATGTCTAAATTCCGGAATTTTCGTTTTCAAATTTCGATATGCACGAAGAACGAGGTCGCTTAAGAGTTTCGGTTCCGCAAATGGATACTTGTTCAACGGTTTCTTAGCTTCGGTCCCTTGCAGCGATTGCTTAGCCTGGCATTGTCATTTACAAAACAACGGCATTCCCACTGATTCCTACCTGTTCCAGGAAAATGGTGAGTTCGCCGACGAATATTTTCACTGAATGGGCAATAAAATTTTGGCAGGCCAACTTTACCGTTATATCCAATTCTCTTCGGCTGTCAATAACATGTTCGGCCGTCTGCGCGGGCATCTGCAAGCAAAAGCAATGGACAAAGTGGTCGTACAAGTTGCCAAAACCTGCAGCATGAACTGAAGAAATGCGTTGTTGCCACTTAACGCGAACCATTGGGCCTTTCGTTGTAGCAAGCCAACCGCCGACTCTGGACGAAAAGTTTATTCTCAAAAAAGTTATCGCACCCGATGAAATTCGCTTACCTTTGATTTTACTGAAGTCCACCGAAGGCTCGCTAAAGACTTCGCACATTTTCGGCGCAATATGGGCGCGCAGGATGAGCAAATGTTTGATTAAAAAAAGATTTGCGTTTGTAGAGCCTTTGGAAGCTTCGATTCTGCTTTGCGCCTCCATCAGAGATTTGACGCACATATTTACGGTCTCGTAGGCGACCCCTTGAAAACTTGTGGCCTAAGAAAAAGAAAAGCGTGAAAAGACGGAACCGGCGAACTTCTGTCAATTATTACGTCTAAACAACTGTTCAGCTTGGATAGGCAGGCTACCGTACGCTGAACGGTGGGATACCATAGTCCATGAATATCGGATGCTGTTCCGCCGGAATCTGTGTTGTACACTGGCACGGTAAAAGTGAAGTACAATTGATTTAAGGCATACCCTTAGTTCCATTGCCCTGGTCAACTTTGGCAATTGCCTGTACGGTAAGAAATTTGACTAAACGGGTATTTTCACTGACGAGCTACCTGTATCATTTCCAATTTTTCAGGATACGCCAAGTCACCTGTTCCAGGTTCGTAATTTCCAATTTCGTTCCTTGCATATAGCTGAGCACGATAAAGCAGGCGTTCCGTTATGTCGCCCAGTATTTCTTCAAGAACCGTCGCGAGGCCAACGTAGACACCAACCTCCGACATGTAGCAGCGTTCGCCAAGCATTTTTACTCGCAACAGTGTATTGAGCTCAATTAACGTTTCCAAATGCTGCACGTGAATAATCTGTGGTCGAATGGCATTGTAGAAGTGGCGTGCCAATTTTGTTACAAAAGCGCTAAACGTTGGGACAGTGACAAGGTCCTACATGACGAGACTGTCTTACTCAAACGCATGTTGACCGGCGAGGAAGAATTCGCGCGTCAAATTGTACTCATCATCGCACAGACGAAACAAAACGGAACAACCAGAACGAGTCTGCAAACAGACAACATTAGTACTTCTTTTCGCCCGCAGATTGACTAACCAAGGAACAGCAACTCTTCATGTGCGTGTTCAACAACTGGCTGATCGTTGCCTCAAAGCGTGGCCGTATGAGCTGTTCTCTTTGAGAAAAATAATAACCGTAACATTCGTCCAGCATCGCCGCGTATCTGAAAAGTGTGACATTCGCACTATTAACATTGTGCCATTCTGCCGTTTCCCAGACAGGCAATTTTTGAAAAGAAAGAAAGGATCAACGTTTCAAGGGTTGGTGATTACTCTGGACACTTTTGTCTCTTCGGTTCGAACTCTTTCAACAGAGCTTGCACTTGGCCAGCATTAGCTGCAAACAGGCAATAGTACTGGGTGAACGCGTCAACGGTACCCTCTTGAACCTAATGCAATAAAAAATGTCGTACCCATTCGCTTTGCAGTAGCATATCTACCTTAGTCAAAACATCCTGTGTTGCGGAGGACAATGATTTAATCACGTATGCTTTAACATGCTGCAGAGCTTTGGTCAGGCATTGTTGGTACTTCGACAAATAAAGCGGGGCGTCTTTATATTGAGCCTTGAAAGTTCATCCGTATGTTCCAAGGGAGAGGGTGAACTCTACCTGAGCCGTGAAAAAAGTTATCCCTTCATCGATAGTTGCAACTGCATGCATAAAGGATTCGCTTGTAACGGAGAGCAATGGAGAGCTTAACTTCTGAAAAGGGTTCGTCAGTAATCTACGGAAAATCAAGAACTTACGTGAGCCAACTGATCGTATGCGTCGAAGTAAGATAAACGCGAACGGACCTGCTCGGCAGAGGCTATCAAATTTGCCTGAATGAAAGGAACAACTATGTAAGAAAAACGAAGCTGTCAAACACCTCGTCGGCCGTGAGCTCATTGCAAGCATCATAAAGAGAGGAAGTGCGCGTTGACAGGTCATTGAATTTGTTTTTCATATGGTGAAACAATTTCGAGGCTTTGTCAAGTTCTTGCAGCGTTTGATCTACACCTTTTACAAAGTCCAGCACGTACGTTACTTCTGGTCTGCAATAAAAATGCCGCAGAGAAAGGCATTGCCAATAAAAGCCATAGTACTCGTTATTTTTGTCAACAGCGGATGTACACTCCTTACGGTATAGATTACGAAACAACTGCAAATAGGCAATGCAGCGATTCTTTTCCAAAACAGCTATTCTTCCTACCTCCGTTTGCTTTATCAGTGGGCACTCTGTTTTTGCAGAAGAGTCTTCATTATACTCCTACAATGTACTCCATTATCAAGAGGAGTGGACCAAACAAAGGGTTCACCTCAATTCTTTGCCAGTACGTTTCTGCCGATTGCTTCAAGTGTTCTACAGCTGCAAGTTGATCTTCGGTCAGCGGAATTGAAGAAAACGTCATGGCCATTGCCGAGTTATTGCAATGAAGCTAAACAGAAGCCAAAGAAGTTTCCCTGCAGGTAAATGCTGGTTTTTAAAACTACAGTAATGACTAGGTGTACTCAAGGACAAATGAGGCTGGACAATTGTGCCCACTATGTTCTGCTTTTAATCTTATAACCTGCAGTGTTAGTTCATATCTTAAAGAAAGATTCTGGAGCGTTCCACGAGGATAAGTTCAGGTGCTTTATCTCTGCCGGTTCTAGGCCTGCATAATGTGATGAAGGACAAACATGCTCTCGAAGTACAATAACGTACTGCTTCATTTGGAACACCTTTTGGAAGTGCATGCTGAAAATGGGAGGGCCAATTTTCTCTACTGTTCGTACCGTCTTGGTAAAGCACTCAAATAGGCTTTTACGCGAGGGGTTGCTAGACCTAGGTGTGCCTAATCAAATTTGCAATCGAATATGGGATTTTTAAAATATTTGCCGTTCTTTCGCCCACTGCTGGCTTTTATGAACTCTCCAGGGACTTCGTTCGCTAAATTCCTTTTTCATTGGCAATTAGAGCTTACGACGCGGCACAGTTGGCGTATAAAAGTACGCAACAGTCTTTTAGCAACAGTTTGTCTGATTAGGTTGGTCGATTCTAGGAAAGAGTGCTGATTACTACATTTCCTGATGTGCAGGAAGAACGAGTGGCCGATGTTTTGAGAATCTAGCGCATAGTTTGTTTCGCAGCCCTGTTTCTCGGGCGCTTCTGTCCTTCTGCTACGGTTACCATTGGAAAATAAAGCAAGTGCGACATTAATTGAACCTGCAAATCATTCCTTGATAGGTTTTAGCGCTTTACCTGTTGTTCCGCTTTGTCTGATCGGTTTTGGTTCCAGTGGGATGCGTCAGTACTCGTTAAGCCTATGGGTTGCGACATGTCCTGTCGCCAACGATCAATTCGCAACGCGTTTTCAATGTTGCGTTCATGACTGCACTTTCCATTCCTTCGACAAACTCGAACTGTTCGAACATTTACGTTTTCATAGACCACTGGACCTAGAAGGTAACCATTGTATTTGATTATCTTCTTTCGTCGCTCATGTTCGATAGCTTATAGCACGCTGCAAGTGCCCTGTTGATCACTGCGGAATGTTGTTCGATGGGGATGTGCCCTACTTCAACCATCTATCCTACCATCACTACGAGTTGCGCTTGCAGGAAGAGGGTTTGCAAGTACTGATCTCCCATGAGAAGGGTTCTTCCCCGTTGCCGGCATGCCTTCGGTTACCCTACGATGAAAGAGATACGCGTCCCTACGACGGGACAACCTTGTATTGTGGTTGGCAGGACTGCAACGTGCGTTGCCCCGTGTGTGGCTCCTCTTTTAGCGACTCTATTTAGGAGACATTCATTAGCCTTGAAGAGTACTTCGAGCATGTGAAATCTCATGGTTACAAGAGATTCTTGCCTGTCAATTCCGCAACGGATTGCCGCTGGAAAGGTAGACGGCTCATTTGAAATGCTAATCTTGTTGTGCACGTCTTTTGGCGTTTGAAGGGTGCAGCTTCAAGACGCTTAGCGCGTATAGCTTGCGCAGGCACCTGTGCAGTCACACCGGCGAACGATTTTGCGCTTGTCCATATTGCGGCATTCAGTTTTCAAATAACACGAAGCTTCGCGATCATTTGCTTCGTCAAAAAGGTTCGTTCCTTAACGTAAGTGAACTCTGCTATAGAACTGTCATTTCAGCTGAATGTGAGCATAAATGTGCGTATTGTCACAAACTGTTTGCCACAGAGAGACTGCTGCATGAGCACAGCCGTTCGCACAGTAAGCATTATTTGTTGCGTTTGTTTGCTCGTTGTTGTTCCATTTTATTTCAGTTTACAAGTACCAATGTCCAATGTGTTCCGTTCCCGTTCATTCGCGGCACAACTTACGTATCCATTTCCTAACGAAACACCAAGACACGTTATATTTTTCGTGCCACAAATGTTCGTATCGGTAATGTGACCTTTCCGCACTTGCGTTTCTAAAATTTGTCTATTCAGTTGTAAGAGAAAGTTTGAATTAAGCCAACATATGATCACGCACTCTCCTCAAAAGCACTATTCGTGTGACTTTTGCCAGAAGAAGTTCAAGAAGCAGTACTCGCGTACGTTGCACATGCGAACTGCTCATAGCGTACGGTTAAGTTGATTAGTGGTGCTGCTATTGTTAATGTTATTCATCTACAGAATAAGAAAGCCTACGAGTGTCATCTTTGCTGTCGTCGGTTACAACAGGGCATACAGTTGACCAATCATCTTAAAAACGCTCACGGCATACTCAAGCGGGATGATTCATCAAAATTACGGTATGAAAGGTTGCGTATGTTAAAGTTTATGTACCGCAGTACTAACGTGTTTAGGTATAAGCTGTGCAGTGACGGCCTTTATCGTTTGGTGACTGCGCACGTTATCAGCTCCGTAATGCACACACCGTCAGTTGAATGCATTCAGAATGAGATAGCTAATATAAATAAGTCCGCCAATCCTCTATCAATGCTTTAACTGTGAACGCAAAACTGGGTAACTGCTGTCTCGATAGTCATTTTTACGTTGATCCCGCATGCTCTTATGCTCGGTTTTAACTTGTTCAGCTTTGCATTTTATCAACTGCTGTATAGCGCTTTGTTACTTCTTCTGCTATAGCTACACATGTCTGTTTCAACGACTTCAGTGAATAAATGCAGCTGTTACTTTCACTTTGAGTTCCCTGCTAAAGTAAAGATGAGGACGAATGCGCTAGTTATATTTATCATACAGGAAAGTTACCACCAGATGGTTTTAGCCCTACAGTAATTCATATTCTCATTGTTATGTCACCGCTGGGAAAGTCTTCTCTATTTTAACATATTTAGCACAATGCTTTCAGTTGAGGACAAGTTAGACAGTCAGTGTTTTATTAACACATTTCCATATGCTACCTGTAAAAGTTTTTGACGTAATGGCATTGCCTTTTAGTGGCTATGATCTGTTCTATACAAGCAGAACGATCCTGCTTCGATCTCTGGAAAGCACAGGTAGGATTTGGGATTTTACTTCTTCACGCTACAGTGAAAGGTACTTGTGCTCCCACTTTCTTTCATTCAACGTAGTTTAAGCTCTTCTTCACTTAACCACCGTTTATCGTTTCGGTCGGAATGCACGTCCTCGCATAGTTTTCGGACGGATATGTCGGTTAACAGGCTTTTGTTCAAACGTTTCTTTACTTGTAATTAAACTCTCCTACAGATGCACGTGTTTTTGAAGAATTATTTTTTTTACTAATGTGCCGGCCAGTTGACGTTTAGAATGCAAGCGTGACCGTTCGTCTACCGTAATAAAATCGTAGCGTCAACTGCTATTTCAAGTAATGCGCCGACCGTTAGATTACTCTCAACAATAGCTCCATTCGTTCAAAACCAAAACTTCCAAAATCACATTTACAGTCGCTTCTGATCTTCATGTTCTCTCTCACTCCCTACACAACGTTTTCACCTTTACATTTTTTGTTTGCTTATCATTGATTGGTATTTTGCGCATAATGAAGAAAGTTCTCCAAGCAACCATAATGGAATAATACGTCACTTCTACAGTATGTCGTCGAGCGTGGACTGGGAACTAGCTAAGAAGACCCATATTAGGTTACAGGACATTTGGCCGCTGCTGCAGAACTTATTGTTCCTCAAATTACGGGTTCTACTCCTGTTTATGAGGCATAACTTACATTTGTGATTGTTGGTGAAAAGGTTTGATCCAACTGCAGGGTCTTTGTCCAAAAATTGCACTGCATTACTACTGTCTGCGAAGCTATGCTCGACTCCTCTGTCACGACTCATGTAGTTGTTATTGCAAATGAAGAGGGCCTTCTTTGTTTGCCTAAGGCGAAAAAGTCTCTCGCGACAAATTAGTTTTGGCTGCAGGTTGTGTGAGTACTGAGAGGAATTCTCCAAGACCGCGGAGGCTTTTATGGCTTGTAGCGACACGACCGGGAGAGCAAACGTTTATCCAAATACCACTGCAACCGCTATACGGCAGACAAAACCACCAATGAGGAACTCAGACCAGATCTACGTCAGAATCCCGAATGACGTAATCCCGAATTGATGAAATTCTGAATTGACGAAATCCCGAATGGTCGAAATCCCGGAAATGGAATTATTTATGGAATAGAATTACTTATGCAATGGAAGAAGACCGTTAAGATGAGGACACGGCATTCGATCTTATCGTTGACGACGGAACCAGGTTATCCCGAAAGCTCTGAGATAAGCTCTCGTGCATTCATTTTTCGCCTGTTTCCACTAACATAACTAAGCAACCAGCCACTGATTAGGTTGTTTTGCAGCGAACAAAAATCAACAGTTGCTACAACCGTAATATCAAAAACATGGCACACTGTCCCGTTACAAAGATACCAATCATTAATGATGAAAATTAACTTGTATCGTATTCTCCTGTCCCTTATATAAACAATTCCGTTTTTGGGATTTCGACGTTCGGAATTTCGACCGTCACCGACTCAGACCATATACAAAGAGCAACAACAGCGCTCGCAGCTTTGCGCGTCGCTTCTACCGAACTTCGCCCACATTCGACGTTGCGCATTAATTGCTGACACCCACGCTGCTGCCGATGGGACCCCCGTGGCATGTACCCAGAAAAGTCGCTCCCTGCTTTTTTCTACTTTCACACTCGTATTCAGGGGGCATAAGCGATATTCATTGGCTCGTAAGCGATCGTTCAATGGCTGCCTCGTAGACATGGGAACCGGGCTTTTCAAAAAGCTTTGAAATATCGTAGTGGGAGCGTAGGCAATATTCGTGTTTCTTCTGCGTTCTTGTGCCAGGTGGCCCAAAGTGGTGCACGTTTGGAGCTACTGTAAATTAGGGGACAAGTATCTCTGTCCCTTATAGTATGTTTTCGATGACAGGGAGTTCGATAGTTCAAGTCGGGATGTCGCGCCTTTCCAGCAACCGCAGTCGTGGGAAGATGGTGCACAATGGGAACATGTACTGCTTCGACAAGTTGAACACGGGAGGCACAGTAAAGTTCTGGCGCTGCGACAGGAGATACATGGACGACTGCAACGCCAGATTGCACACACTGGTGCCAACCGGCGAAGTGGTGAAGGAAGTGAATCGTCATGGCCACGAAAGCGATGCGACTCGTCTGGATGTTGCCGCCCTTCGCAATGAGGCGAAACGACGAGCAGAATATACAATGGAGACTCCGGCGGTCATCCTGAATGAGGTCTGCCAGGGTGCCTTGTTGTCCAGCATGGGACAAATGCCGAATGAGAGCGCTATGAAGAAAATGATCAGGCGGAGGCGCAACGCCGTGGAAGTAGCACCGCCGCAACCGGTCAGCCGAACATCGCTGATCATCCCCGAGCAATATACGACGTACCGTAATGGGGAGCGGTTCCTGCTATACTACTCCGGCGTGAAAGATGAGGGGAGAATCCTCATCTTCAAGCGACAGTGGAACGCTACGTGGAGCAGCGAAATGAAGACTGTATATGCCGATGGCACGTTTAATATCGCACCACCGCTCTTTGCGTAGGTATACGTGCTTCTGGCAGACAGGCAGGGCTTCGTTGTTCCAATAATGTACGCCCTCCTCCCGAACAAGCAGGAGGACACTTACTGGAGGATGTTCGAAGCAGTGAAGGCGACATGGCCACAATTCTCCCCTGATTCTATCTCGATGGACTTTGAGAGAGCGCCCATGAACGCCGCTACAGCCGTCTTCCCCCATACGGAAATCTCCGGGTGCTTCTTCCATCTGATGAGGAATATGAAGAAGCACCTATCCCTGCTCAGCCTGCTGCCCAAGTACAACCACGATGGCGAATTAGCACAGGCAGCCAGGATGATCATCGCCATCGCATTTGTGCCGGAGGACCACGTGGACAGAATGTTCGAACAGATGGTCAGGGAGACACCGCGGGATCTGTGACCGGTGCTTGATTGGTTCGAGCAGAATTATATCGGCAGACAGAACCGCTTTGGTTGCCGCAGAATCCCGCCATTCCCTCTGTTGGATATTTATTGGTAGAGTGCACAAAACGAGAGTAAAAAAATGAACGAGTAGAAGGAAGAACACGTACGGAAGATACTACTTCCAACGACACAAAAAGCTACAGTACTACTTATGATCAGGTGCCTATACGAGGCAGCTTGCTTGATCCGCAAAAGTATAAAGTGCAATGTCCTGAGGAAGACAGCGTTCATTCTAGCACCCTCCAAAAGTGTGGTCGGCCTACCAAAGAACATTGCAGGGCCATGACAGGACGAATAACCTCGCCGAAGCGGCCTATCGCAGACTGAGACCTGAACTTGGGGTCGACCACCCGACCATTTGGAGGTTGATATGGTTGGAGGTTGGTTTGATGGCCTCCGGACGATGCAGGCTGGCCGGGACCAGCGCTTTGAGTGCTTCGTCCGAGGAGACGAGCCGCCGCGGAAAAGGCAAAGATATCTTCTAGCAGACGAACGCATCCGGTGGACAGTGGGACGCTTCGACACCAATTCCGACTTAGTTTATTTGCGCGGTATAGCGCACAAATTTATGCTAAATTGACTTTTGAAAAGAAATTATATCTCGTATAACCATGAAAGCGAAACATACGCACAAAAAGGCGGGTGTGACCCACACACTTGACAGATCTGGCGGATTACGTCCAGTCTGGCGGAACTGTCAAGGCGGTACTGGCGGATTGCGGGTTCTATTCCTGTTTCTGGACAAAGACCCTGCTGTTGGATCAAATCTTTTTAAAATAGGAGCAGTACCTCAGTGTTGGACAACATAGAATCACGAATGGAAGTTATGCCTCATAAACAGGAGTAGAGCCCGTAATATGAGGGACAATAAGTCGATATGTAGGCAGCGGCGGCCAAAAGGCCTTGTTCGACCCATATTATGTTTCGCAATTTTCAGTGTCGCGACTGAAAGCTTTGCTTAAATTTCTCGCATTGTCTTGTTCTGCTACCCTTCGATTCATCTTCTACCTTATGCTATGAGTTTCTGTTAATCGCTCATCTTCACTTCTGTTTTAATTTCCTTACTGTCGATGGCGCATTTCATGGGCTGGCAAACAGACTTTATTCATAAATGAAATTTTAAAAATAAGGCACCCAAAATTCTGCTGACATCAGTAGACTGCAACAAGTAAAGATCGAATGAGCGGTGAACAAAACTCAAGAGTGATTCCTTGCACACCATTAATGTGTACTGTTGATGTGCTTGGCGATGGACGTTTTGAAGAAGCTTGGTTCGTTGCTCCGTTCGTTGTCTATGAATTGTGAAATGTTTCAGAGTTGGTTGCCACCTTGCTAACATTTTAAAAATTGCGAATAGCCCTTGCTGGCGGTTTCGCCTTAATGACGTCAGTTGCTTTCGTCAAGCTGTGAAGAATGCATTGCTTCTTTGATTATTCTCTTTCGTATAACACGTGCAGGTGATTGTTTATTGCCGGTTTCTTATTTTGTAGAACGAACATCCATTGACTTTTTCGATCGTCGGACGTAGCATCGACAAGCCGTGCGCGTGACTCACAGGGTAAAACGTTCTTTTCGTAAGGTTGCATTTAGTATTGGCAACATATAAGCCCAACATTTATTTCGGTCTCACTTATAGATCATTTACAAGTCTAGCAATTTCGTCTGTTATGTACTCCTTTTAATACGACTTTCAGCGTCTGTGTTCTCCTTCCTGTCTTGTCACCATTTCCCAAACGTCTGAAACATTCTGCATCGATCTAGAATGCATGATTAGCATGATCAGTGACAAACGTGTTGTGGTTATTTCAGATGTTTGTTCAATTGATTCACGAATTGATCGTATTCTTGTTTCCAAAGGATTGCTTTGAAGAATTGGTACTAAAATTCAACATATTCAATAGTAAGTTAGTTTCACGTTTCGTATTGTGACTGTGAATGTTTTGAGGAGGATGCGTGCGTATGGTGGCCAGTCGATTCTTAGGGGTCGGCATTGTTTTTGGTGCATCTGTTGGTAAGTTCTTATGCATAATTCCCGTTAATAATTTCCTTAACCTTTTTGTCCAATCTTTATTTACTTGTTCTCTGAAGATCGGTTAGCACGTGAACAGTAACAGTGAGTTACGTTTGCTGCTAAATTGCAGCGAAACTTCCGATGTGACAGCGAAAAGTGAATTTCTTGCTGCGCCGAGATTTTTCCCTATGTTAAGCAGTTGTCCTTTTACATGCATCAATGGGAGCAGAAGTTTGCTTATTATTTTATGTATAAAATTGCGCTTATTGGCTATCATAATGCATACAGAATCATTTTCTGCACGTGTTCGCCTATTTCTTGACTTGTCTTTTTGTACCGTGGGTTTCCTTGTCGTCTTCGTCCGTATCCTCTTCTGTTTCCATTAAACTGTTAACGGTTGATGCTTCACTAAATTCCTCCGTTTCGGACATCTTAGGCCGACTACCCCTCACAGTGCTCTGTTTCGCCGTTGAGGTAAGTGCGCCCCGTTGGGACCGTACTGGGCTGATTTTTAGCGAGCGCTTTTTCCCTGCAACCTTCTTCTCCTTTTTGCTCACCACCGAAGTAGCAGTCTCCTGCGTAGTCTTCCCCATAGCGCTTGTTTCCAGATCCCATGCTTTTGGAGTCAGTGTGGCGGAAAATCCAGGCATTGGAACGTCACCATCATCGAAGAGTTTTTGCGGTTGTTTCTTTTTGCTCTTCAATCTTTTACCGAACTTGCTCGCTTTCGCTTTCACCATGCTTTGCAGTGCGATCATTGCGCTTCTCACTCGACCTGTCGTTCTGCGTCTCTTGGAAACAGCAGTGCTAGTCTCGGTACTTTTCGCCATTTGTGACTCCTTTCGTCTGCTGCGCTTGGAGTCAGTTCCTTTATTCACGGTTTGAGGAGACGAACGCGTTGAAGTGGTTGGTTGTTCGTCCACCGAATACGCCGGTGAACTGCTCGCTGAACCTTTCGAAGGTGTTCCACTGCGAGTTGTTTCTTGACGCCCTTTAAGCTTTGAAGATACGTCCGCATGCGATAGCGGACGGCGTTTTCCATCAGGCTTCTTCCGTTTCGTTTCATCCGACGATGTGCTGGATCCTTTAGTGCTCTTTTTACGCTCGCTCTCTTGCTTTTTCATGAGCCTGCTGATACAGAGGAATACGGCAAACGCGGTTTCCAAACTAATCTGCGTTTTGAAGTTTTAACTGGGGTTTCAATTAATTTAAAGTGATTCGCAAGTTTCATTGGCAAGTGTCAATAGTCAGCTCGATCCCTGTTGTAACGTTTCCTCTTGTAGTTATTTCCGCCGGAAACATTATTTTTCATTTTAAATTAGGACTTGTACTTTGTTTTTGCAAAAAGTACAAATCACAGATTGGTCCTTTACGATGAGATGATTAGGAATCTGTTTAAAACTGACTACTGGCGCTCCGCAGGCGACCTGCCTTCAAGTTATTCTCCGTGATTCTTCTATCCTCTCTTGCATGTGCACTCGCTGCAAAATGTTGATTACAGTTTACTAGCCGTTATGCGGTTCTCCAAAAATTCTTCTCCCACTTGACGCCTGCGTCCGAGTAATTCGCCAAACAGGAAAGCTGGTTGCCAATGTGCACAAACCACGCATAACAGAAGGGTTTGGTTTGGTTAGTGTTCTCAAGTATTGCTGTCCAAAGTTGGTGACTTGTCCGGTTGAATGCCTATTGTAAGGAACCGACTTAACTTTCTTGATGATGTGATATTCCCAGTTGGCTGCCAACTTTTCTCAATTACCACGAAAGCGGTCATTTTCCGCAGCAAAGTTTTTTTTAATATGTGCACTTTGAATTAAACAGAGGGTTTCCAAACACGGGTAAGATCTCATGCTTTTATTGAAGAACACGGCAAACCAGCCCGTGGCTAAATAAGCATGTAAAAGCAAAACGGAGCTTTCGAGAACGTCTCGTGTTTTCGCCTTCAGCGTACTTCGTGAAGTTGAAGTTTGTTCTCGTCTTCAGCTACTTTGTGGAGTACGCTGAAGACGAGAACGCGAGACGTTCTCGAAAGCTCCGTTTTGCTTTTGCATGTTTATTTAGCCACGGGTTGGTTTCCCGTGTTCTTCAATAAAAACATGTACACCTTCGTTTTGGAATACCAATATGGGAAATTAGCAGTATCTCCAAGTTGGAAGGCGAAAGTAGGCGCGTTTCACTTGTCATCGCTTATCTTGGTGCAAAGCCTGTGGTGACGCAGCGTGAGGTCACCTTCACTTTTGTTATTAATTCTTTCACGAACGGACAGCTTTTCCCTTAGACATCACTTCTTTTGTGTTGGTATCGTAATGCATCCTTTGGACAAATTGTAATTGCTACGCCAGATTAGCTCTGAGTTGCCGGCTAATGTTCCATTTACCGACGGGTGGCTTCGCAGTAGGACTTAATGGGGAAACGATAAATTAATTCCAGCAAGCTACATTGATGCGTGGCAAATACATATGGGAACTATATACTTTCAACAGGTTTGGTTTTGTTGGCTATGGTTTTGTTTTGGTTAACGTTGACTGGTCTGTGTGATAATGTTGTACTAACACTGTTCTCCATCTGTTTTTGCTTTGCGTATCGCGATATGTTAGTTGGCGTAGGGACTTGTTGTCCCATTAATAGAAAGTTTCTGATTGGTCATCTGTGTCAATTTACGTGCAATGGTTTCAGTGAAGGTGCCGCAAATTCTGAAGATTCTTAATGAAGGCTCGGGAGTGGGTGTGTCCCTGCTGAGCCAACTGCTGGAGTTGACAGCGTACACTGCGTCCGTCATGTACAGCGTTTCGAAAAAGTTTCACTTCAGGTATGCTGATGACGTAGTTATGGCCTTTAGTTTCAAAATTTCCGCAGCGCTTGGGGAGAATCGCTATTCTTGTCTTGCCAGTCGTTGGCTATAGTAGGACTGATTTTATGGTTCGAACGAAGCTTGCGAAGATTGCTCATTGTGATGGCCTGCTATTTCATCATATGTGCACTTTACTTGTACGATTGGTTTTCGGAAGATCACGTGACCGTCTTCCAAACGCTTTCCATTCTGTTAGTATTGTCAGCAAGGGTAAGCGGCCGTCGCAATGTCCGAAGACTCGCAAAATCTTTTTGCAGTGTTTGCAAGCATTGGAGAACTATCGGAACCAGAGCACTGGTCAGCTGTCAGCGCTCACTTTCGGTTTGCTATTCATCGGCAGCCTTGCACGCATATTCACATCCGTTCAAGAAACCGGCGATTCAGTCATTATAATGCAATATGCAGCCTCATCAATAATGAACGCGATTATCTGCTGGCAAATATATACTTATTGGGGTCGTCGAATGCCTCTGAAAAAAATCGAATAGTCGTTTCATCCGTTTTTCTTTACTTTTCCATTAAATTTTGCGCCAATATGTGTGTTGAATCACGGTGTGCACGGTTTTGCCAAGTACATTTGCCTTAGCGTTGCATTTTAGCTTCCCCGAAAGCATTGATTCATAGCAACTGCAGGTAATCGTCGATGGGTCTTCTCGAAAATTGTTGACCATAAGGACGGAAACTCGCAGGTAACATTTTTGATTGTCATTTGACTTATCTGAATATTGGATGTTTGGTAACGGGTTTCATGTTTGAATGTGGTGGTATTTCGGCTTTCCCGTTTTTGGTTGAAACCTGTAATAAAACCGCACATGTCCTACCAGCGGACGGATGGGCGATTATTAGAAGTATCACAGGTCATTTGGGGTTTTATTACAGGTTTCAACCAAGAACGGGAAAGCCGAAATACGAACCACCACATGTCATTTGACTTTTCCTTTACTGTTGTTACATTTATGCTTGAGTGCACTGTGATTTTCGTATCATCCATAGTAAACTGGCATTGGAAGGTTTCCGTTAGTCATTAGCCGACACCTATAAACATCCGAAACGTTTGCGCTGTTCTGTGGCAAACTTGAAGAATATGTTCTCAAATGCCCACTAGCGCGCCAACAGTACGGCAAATTCTAGCTTTCTTTTCTTCTTAGACTGATCGGGGCTGGACTGATTTCAAATTTCTATTAATTCGAGACCTTCGGGATCTGTCCAGCACCTTGTTGAGCGGTAAAATTTTGAGCAACTGTATATATGGTTATCTGACATGGACTTCGGCTTCATAAGATTCGTTGCCGAACTCAACTGCGCGAATGCTGTTGTTACGTTCCATTTGTGCAGCTTCCTTCTTAAAGGTACCGTAATTAAAGTCAGCTTGAGCTGTGTGGAAATGTTTTGCTATGTCCCTTTCAAAATGATAGCAGTTCCGTAGCGGTCTCGTGGACACTTTTTCGCTAACTTGTTTGCACGTTGTGTCATCGGATGTTAGTCAGTTTGCGTAAATAACGAAATATAATCAACATGAGGATTTCAGCAGTAATGGCAGAGCGTTCTGCTCGCTTTGAACTGCAGCGATGTTCGAGCATACTATTATTAGCGATTTTCAAGCAAGATCTGCATTCTGTTTCTGTTTGATATCTGATGAGCTTATTTTGTTTCAGTCAATACAAATAGCGCGTACCCGGGTAGGATATTGAAAATGTTTTATTGATCGTATAATGGAAGGATAAATGATTGGATCTGTATGTTAAACTCGTTAAACTGTGCAACGTCTACCGTGTATTACTCGTCGAACAGCTGACCAGTATTGACAATGCTGATTGCTTTGAAATAACATGACTTGTAAGTGACGACTATCATGAATACATGCAGTATTACGTTCAACCAGACTAGGTTAAAAGAAGCCCACCAACTGAATGGTATCTGTGGAACTGCATTTAGCCCAAGCAGTTCCCAGTTGACCAGCGGTTCTTTTCGTCCGCAGTTGTAGTTGTTCAATAAGAGGTCGACTGTCCATTGTACGTACATCTTCGTCCACGCAAAGGCACAGATTACACCAAGTGCTACCCCTACGATAAGAAGGTGACGTACCCTCTTTCTCCAGTGCTCGGCATCGCACAGAAGAAAAACTATAGCACATGCGTTTGCCGAAACACAAAACAGCAGGCTGTTCAACGCCATTCTGACCCACTTCATGTTCAAACAAACACTACGGCCCTTCTTATTGCCTTTTGCTGTACTGTACCTGCATGTGAGCTCAAAGAAGTCGACTTTCCTACACTTGCTTATGTACCATCCTGTCCAATTGCCATTAGCCGCAGTGCCTTCAGACGGTTTCGCCTTTTCTTGTGCCAAAGTGCGGACGTCAGCATTGGTACATAGCAGTTGTGTTCCTGTCATTGCCTCCATAATGGCAAAAAGGACAATCAGTAGTCCAACATGAAGCAAGAAAGGAACTCTGGACGACTCCATGCTCACGACCGCACGTTCGAATGCCTGAATGAAAGTGACACGCTCAGTGCATTCACCCAGCCGTAGTTTTAAAGTGTGTAAAGGTAAGTTGTAAACTTACCTTTACACGCATTTGCTTTAAAGCGTAATGTTTCGTTTCCTTCGTGTTGACAGTGTTTGCGTTTCTATCGTCTCATTCCTTTACTATGGGCGCAGTAGCTTTCGGTATTCAATTGGACTTAGCGCTCTTTTCCAGGAGTAATTTGGATAGTTGAATTTAATTGTTCTAATGCTTTCACGTTCGAACTCGAAGTTTATAATCATGGGTCAAACCATCTTATGCGTGTACACTTGTGTAGCTATTTTAATAATTACTCAAAAGAAGATAGATTTTAATTCCTAATAGCACATTAACCGATAAGCTGAGTAATCCAGCTTATAGATTTGATAAAGTTCAGGTGAGACATCAGCCAAGCAGATTGTTGAACTAAGAACATGAACAAGCCGGTGTTGCTTGAATAGGGTACAGGGTTAAGACGGAATCATTTTTCTGAGTTATCCGTTTCTTGCTTAATGGAATAGCGTACGTGAACTCCTGTGCACATTCATTGTTACAGCTGCTCAATTGTCTGCCTGACGCATGATCTTTCAGTTTGACTGTTACGATGTTGCAAAGAGCGCTGAAAGTCGGTTGCAATCGAATCAAGAACTACTTAGCTTCGCTGTACAACGACTACAGGATAGTGGCAGTTGAAACTGCAGACGATCTGCGACAAAAGCCATTAAAAGGGGTCATCTATGCAACTGTATTTGCCACCTTAATGATCGCTTACAAAACACGACCAAGTGAGAACCACTTTCTGTCAACCCTAAGCGAATGCCGCTTAAGACTGCTGCAAGTTGCGGACGACATTCGCAACGAAAAGTCGGAGGCCTTCGTGAACGACGTGACCAATTTGATAAACGCCAAAGCGCTGGTGTCATTGGACTTGCTGTTTCTGACCATCATATGTCAAACTGAAATGGTGAAGGACTGTGATTTGTTCGAAGTGAGCCGAAGTACTTCCTGGAAGCCTTCGTGGCTGGCCGCTTACGGAAAGCCCTTGGATGTCGGTGCCTTTAACCACTGGTTCAGGTTAATCCGCGAGATGCGCGATTACGACGTACCAATCCAACAAGCATCAGTAGTTTAATTATTTGGTATAGCCTACTCTCACAACTTGATCAGTCCGTCCATAATTGTATTTTTCAGACATTGCCGTAGCCGTTCGTCATACTGTCTCATGATTATGTGCGTGCCGTCCGAATTCAATGTGACGGACGTTTTATCCTTTTCCTTAAATCGTCCGAATGGGGGCGCGAAACAAGGAAAACTACCAAAGCTTACGTATATTCTTTCTTTGCTGCTGTTGTGCAATTTGCGTTGTTCAAAACCTAACTGCAGAATTGTACGAAGGTATAAAACAAAGATGTTATTGTTAGCACATTGGATACCTTTTCTATCCTTTTGAAAATTGAATCCGTATCAGCGCAGGCTAGCTGCACTACCGAAGTAGACGATAGCGCTGGGTTTCCCTGTAATGTCAGCACTGTGAAGTAACTCACTATCATGGTCGCAGCTGCCCTACTTCTACGGATAAGAACGACCCTCGAGACAAGGACAACATTCCGACCAACTGCGCCACGGCGTTTCCATTGCCTACGTCCTGCAGAACACACTCAGCAGCAATCTAAAGGTTTCACAAATAGACTCATTCCACACTTTGTAGTATCCTTACTTTTGGATCTATTGCGACCTGTAGCCATCTTCTGTCGCAGGGGATGTCCAATACTTTGTCCTTTGCGTAGTAGGTAATTTGCTAACGTTGGGAATGGAAAAGCTCACATGAAAAGACAACCAAAAATTGTCATCGTCACCTTTGCAAAGCTATATTCTGGAATGTTCATTTGTGTGCAAACAAATTTCTGATCGCTTGCGTGCATGTAGACAGTTTTTGGCTGCATAGCCGCAGTAACGTGACTTATCTGGTCCATTGTCAATCGCGTGTCGATCGGGCAAAATACAGCCTGAAAAGGTTCACAAAGTCTATTTTGGAACTCGGACTAATCGTGAAAGTAAGTCTTGACTCCACAACGCACTGACGTTTATTTCACCGCCAATCCAAGCTAACACTACGGCTGAACCCCTTTGACTTTCTTAGCAATGACACTTGTTTCTCATTTAGGCATTGAAAATTACGAAACGTCCTCTTTCTGCTGCTGGAAGCAAAACACGCACACTGAAAGTCTCATGGTAAGTTGTAAGCATGAAACGTAATGTATTTTTGAAGAAAAAGTCTTACCTTCATCTTCATTGGCAGAAAGGGCAACAATACTTCATTGGAAGCGTAGTCAGGATCTATATGGAAATATAGCGGTATACACAATGCCGCAAGATTACGAACCAGTAATGACAATGGTGTTGGCTGGATCGTCTTTCCATATTGTTAAAAAGTGCACAGCATCACCTATGCGAAGTGACGGGTGGGACGCAAAGACTACGCATGGAGTTCTGATTTCCCTGCTTATGCTACCTGCAAAGTACCTCACTTTGGAAGGAATTTCCACGCATCTATTTACCATAGACGGAACGACATGGTCTTAGACGATTCGTTTTAACCAGCTGGAAGTATTACAGTTAACCTTTCCGTCGCCCCAAAGTAAGTTCAACAGTTACCATGCCATGAAGAAATGGGTCATCAGGGATGAATGCTCTGGCTATTTTGCCTTCCGAAAGCCTGTCAAAAGGATCCTATAAGTGAGATCGGAAATTATGACTTTCTCAATGGGTCACCATTCTGCGCATATGTTTGCGTATGCCAGACAATTTCTGGCCACTTCAGAAACCAGGAAAACGGGCGTTTGGGATAAATCGTAACCATTCATTTGGCTGAAGAGGCACTCCAAGAGGTCGAACGTCAAGCCACATGGTACGCATGGTATTAAAACATTTCCTCCTGAGCGCAACGTGCTTACTAAATATAAATGTTAGTAGCAGCCAATATACTCTTCGTGTCCTACCAATGGACGAATTGAACTGATGTAGCATTGCGTCCGGATCCCGATGAGGGTGACGATTCAACGAAGATAGGATCAACGCTTCTGGTCGATATAATTCTACCAGTGAGAACGCCTGCAACGACAAATGGCTATTCGTCAACAAATGTTGCCTGCAACCTTGGAATGAGTCGACAAATTTGAAGAAGCGCTCAGATACACGATCTGAAAGATGTACATTTATGCGTTTCTTCAAAATTCAACCTTCACACCTTTTCCGAGCCCGTTTCAATGGCCCAATTGCAACTTCCGATGCTATATCCAGAACAGGTAGCCGTTACGTAACCAAAGCCGCTGATCACCTGTAGGCAATAGTTTGAGGAGGCAAAAATACAGGAGGGGTAACTTTGCCTTGCGCTCATTCAAACCGATCGTCTGTATTTTCGATAAACAGCGCTTTACTTCTTCTTGAGTGTAGAAGTCTTCCCATAGGCAACCACGCTTCCTAAGCATTGATTAAAGTCGAAAAGCTGAACCAGTACTGGCATAACCAAACTCAGTTAATTACACGATGAACACGTCAACATAGATAAAGCTGAGCATTACTTTTTCGAAGGGATCTCTTCCTTAACACTATCTTCGCCTTCGTTCGGAGACCTTTCCACGTATTCTACGATTTCTTGCATTAACTGGCTGAACATGTAACAATGTAGTTTGGGTATAAGCTACAGATCGTACCAGCCAAATTGCACTGTTGGTTCGGAAGCAAATATCGCCCCGTTAAAACCAGTCCTCTCCGTAATGAACGGTAGTGCCAAAAAACTGGAGCTGTGCGACAGGAGAATAACGCTTAAGTCGCCCATGTTGAAAAAGTCGCTCTAAAAATGCCAGTTTTATCTTTAGTGACTTAATCATAACATTTACCGATGGAGCACAATCGCAATTGACCATAGTGCGACTGGCATTCATAATTCTGAACAATATCATTATGCGAATGCGTTTACGTTTGAATATTAGTGCTACTTTCCAAAAACGGTGATCGATGGTAGATGGGCCAAAATGGAGGGCAGGTCCAGAGCGCAGTCTAGCATTACAGATCCATCGGGCCACTTTAGTACCAAGCAAGGCTGGTTCGGGTTTTCGGACAAGCAAAACTGCATTAAGAAACATAAGAAACAAATGATACATTGAAAACTAGCTTACCAACATAGCATGCTCAGTCTCTTCCCGTCCGAACGACTTACCTGGCATCTTTACCAGATCTAAGATTAAGCTTCGTATACAGAAAAGTACAGCGCCAAGACTATACATAAGCGACGAGCATAGGCAAACGAATTGAAGAAAAACTAAGCGAATAAACAATATCACAACCGAAAACAGACGAAGGAATCTCAATAAAGTATGATGATTACGGAAGTTAACCCATGTTTATGATTACGTTGCGACAAGTAACCTACTGTTACTTACATTGAGCTGATGCTTCCAAAGCTATGACGGATACGTTTGTACAGATCAGTACTAATGAAACTTCTGGTTCGTGCTGCAATAAAGGATTACATTAATGAATGCGTCTATGAAAACGTGAAGAACATCCGTGGTACGACTTCTATCGCCACCTTCGCCGAAACAATATAGTGACAAACCCACTTCAAATTACTTGATCAATGTGCTCAAACTAATCACGCTACGTAAGCAGCCCTTAAGACTGGTGGAAAACTTTAGCGGTTTTGCAAAAAGCGTGCATCAACCCATTATTTCTGTTTAGCATTTTGCCTAAATGAATAAGCAGGACGCATGATCCGTAACGTCCTCAAACATTAAATTCTTATCATAAGACCATTTGCCAAAAGTTCACATAACATAAGAATAGGCAGCGGCATTAAACTACGACCCTGCGCCGTTCATGCACTGCGGCAGAAATTAACTCCAGTACTAATAAATGAATGGCAGGTAACCCGTAGTTCCCACTTCTTCTTGCAGATTGCCCGCATTCCAAATGCTGCGAAGTTGATTACTTTTTGTTAATCAAAATTACGCTTCTTGCCTCGAGAATCTTTCATGCCAAAAAGTATTTTACTCGAACACGGCCTTTCGGTCGCTGCCAATTGACCGCTGTTTGGCCGCCAGGAACATTTGGCCACCACCGCTGCTTAGATATCGACGTACTCTCGCTCACATTATGGCTTCTACTCCTGTTTATGAGGCATAACTTCCATTTGTGATTCTATGCTGACCAACACTGAGATACAGACGCGGCTACCTGCACACAGGATTGGGGGATGACGGTAGGAGTACGAATGTGACGGCGTATGTGTGAGCAGGTGTGTGTCTCTCCTTCTCTCGTCTTAGGTTCTTTTCGATTTGTGTCAAGTGCTGTTTGGTACTACACGCTGCTGTAAATAAACGCTGTATCTGTTACGTGGGTCTGTCGTACAGTGGCGCAGCGGAGAGGATTCGAACCTGTGCGGGGGTGGCATAAGGTGCCGTGCAAGTTGAAGCTCTGCGGCCCGGCCGGCCAACACGCATGGCCGCCGAGACGTGCAAGACCAATCGAATCGCGCAGGCCGAAACGCGCGGTGTCGAATTGACGTGCTTCGTTAGGTTACATAATTAAATGGTGCGTACAACACTAGTAGGAGGTGTTTGAGTGACTGAGCAACAAGACCTGATGAACGCTGGAGAAATCAACCGCTTGATGCGCAGTATAGCTTCTCCTAATATGTAACCTGCAATACATTCACGTAATTACAGTACGGGAAATACTTCGTCGCATTCACTTGTTGGTATACTACTGTTTGCGTGTTCAGCTGTGTGGAATAATCTTAGCTCCCGCAAAATGTGCAAGCACATAGCGGAAAATTTGGCATCGAATTGACGAGCATGAATTCCCAGTCGTTTCACAAATCGTACGAATATGGTTCCATTTAGCCATTGAAAATCAACTGTCCGAGGCTCCTAGGATCGGCAGCCGACGAGGTCAAACGAATTGTGCCAGTTAGAATGACAGCCTTAATGTCGTCATTTCGTGGCGTGCTTGGTGGTTTCGCTAATCGGTTGTTCGTGTCACCGTTTGCCGGACCGATGGGACAGAGCGTCCGGTGGAAAAACTTGTTTGAAATGCACCTGCGCGGCGGTCGGCCGGAGCGTCGCCCTCAGCGGAAGTCACCCATTTCCGGACATCCGCAAATGCGAGGTGTCGTCTTGAAGGTGCTGATCAAGAAGCCAAAGAAGCCAAACTCTGCGAATCGGAAATGTGTCCTGGTAAGACTGACGAACGGAAAGGAAACGGTCGCCTGGATTCCAGGAGAAGGACATAATTTGCAAGAGCATAGCCAAGTTTTGGTCGAAGGCGGCCGGAAACCTGATCTAATTGGTGTTAAGATTCGCGTTATAAGAGGTAAACTTGACTGTGCACCTGTGATCAAAGAGAAACGATGATATTTGGCTACGTAAAAGGTCTTCCTTTGATGAGTAAACGATTTATAAGTTTTCGCTTTATCATGTTTTGTATTATTTGATTTGTCAAGATGTCCCTGTACTTATTGCTCTTTGTGTTTTAATCTTTCGAATTGGGTACATAAATGCTACGTAGAGATGTTTGTACGACGTTTGTGCAGTTACTACGCAATCCGTCGAATCACCATGCCTTTTCTTGATTCCCACAAGAGGTGGTGGTGCTTCAAGGCTACATATGCAACCAGCATTCACCGTAATGGTCTGCTCAAGTTCATTCGAGCGCAGAGTTCTTCAACATCGAACAAAAACGTTGAATATACGTCGAAGTCTTTTCCACAAGGGAGGATTTTCACCATTCCAAATCTGCTTTGCACGGGAAGACTAGCCACTTCCCCTTTGCTAGGATATTGGGTGCTTTGCGGAGAATACGGCTCTGCTTTGGTGCTACTTTCGCTTGCAGGAGCTACAGACGTGGTACCTTGCAATGCGTAACGCATAAATGACCATTATACTTATTTGAGCTGGACGGTATGATTGCTCGTCACGTACCTGGCCAGAGCAGCGTATTGGGTACCATTATTGATCCCCTTGCTGACAAAATTCTGATGTCAACGGCGTTCGTCACTTTAACTTATGTTCATTTGATTCCAGGTAAGCTTCATGCAGCAAAGAAATATTGTAGACACTATTTGCCAGTTCAGTACCACTAACCGTACTGGTTCTCTCCCGGGATATTGCTCTGATATTCGCCAGCATTCTTATTCGACTCAAATACATGCCGGCCGATAAGAAATCGTGGCGTACATTTCTTGACATCACGGAGCCTATCCTTGTCATTACACCTTCCTTGATAAGCAAGGTGAGTAACTAGCTTAAAAGTAATCGATTGGTTAAAAGTTTGGTATATGATTTAGGTGAATACCTTTTTCCAAATTAGTTTAGTGTGCATTACTCTTGCCGTTCCGACATGGAATATCGAATGCCCATATTTGCCTAAACTACTTTGGTAAGTAGGAAATCGAAAGAACAACAGGAACAAATGCCGAGCTTTTATTTAGGTATTTGACTGCAGGAACCACATTTGCGTCAGGTATTGGCTACGCTTTTTCAAAAACCGCTCTTCGAAAGCTGGACGACCGAAGCAGTAGTTCATTAAACCAATGACCGTTTTGCACTGCTCTTCCTCGGCTACGGCAAGAACAATAAACGTAACAGGAAAATAAGGAAGAAACAAGGAAAAGTGTGACGCAAAACATGAAATGAAACTTAAAGGCACCAAACAACAATTCCAAAACCAAAACGCCGTCAACCTAACGTGGCCTAAGCGATGGAAGGGAAACGCTGCACCAAAAAATTACTGTTTCCTTCCTCCTTTTGAAATCCAAACTGTTCGTAGTAGGGAACCAGATGATCCTTGCACTCCAACGACACCTTGTAGCAACGTAAATGCTTGGCTAGTTGGCGGAGCGATTCCAGCAGTCTGCAAATGCTTAAATGGTATTTCGGAATCGACTGGTTGTGCTCATACAATTTTCCAAGTTGGCGACTTCGATATTCTCTGAGAACGACCAGGTCTTCCAGCCTCCCGCGCAAACCGCAGGAATGGATGAACTTGTGTTCCACCACCAGCGAACATGTGCCAACAATGATCTTCATGTACGTATCCTCGATGACTAGTATGTAGTAGGAATCCGTGCGATTTTGAATCAACCTGAATTTTTCTGAAAAAAGCGCAAAACGTCGGCTCTGCCTGAACGAGCAATTAAATTAAAGGAAGGCAATCGAAGTCTGGACCGACGACGTTAAATGTGAAACAGCTGTAATCCGCCATTTGTTAAGCCCACGATTAGTCTGTTTATTTATTATTTTGAAGTATTCACGGCTTGTACCCGTTCTTGCGTATTCGTAGTGCCTGAAATTAACGGAAACAGCGCCCTACCAACGGATGGCTGGGCAGTTATTAGGAAAATATCAGAGCACAGAATATCAAAATATCAAAATATTAGAAATCTTTCGGAGCTTCCGGAACGATCTTGTTCCGTCGTCAGCAATTTATTTATTGATTGTGTAAATAAATTGCTGACATTTATGGTTGCGTAACGACGATTTATTTATTAGTTATGTCGTTACACAACCAATAAATAAATTGCTGACGACGGAACAAGATCGTTCCGGAAGCTCCGAAAGGTTTCTACTGTGCTCTGATATTTTCCTAATAACTGCCCATCCATCCGTTGGTAGGGAGTTGTTTCCGTTAATTTCAGACACTTCGAATACGCAAGAAAGGATACAAGCCGTGAATACTGCAAAACATGTCAAGACCCGTTACGAGACACCCAATCTTCAATTATTTACAGTGGAACCTCTGTAAGTTGACCACTCAAGGGCGGTAAGAGATTGGTCAACTTATATTATGGAAGTGGTCAACATATGGAGTACCCGCTTGAATTCAGTCGTAAACACACCACAACTCCTTCCAAACACTTTACTGAAAAAGGAATGCAGTAATCTGTATGAAGAAACGTTGTGAAAGTAAAATAATAAAAACTGAATTAGTATTAAGACAATAAAAATAAAATAGTGGTAAAAGAGCATTACAATCAGTGTTTTATGGTTCGATCGTTGCACATGTAAAGAAAGAGTCTATCGTTGTCTGCTTCGCTTTCTTGCTGCACACATAAGTAGAGAAAGCAAAGTCAACGTGGACTACTGCACTAAACATATCGGGGCACTTTTTAGCAGCAAATAAGTTCAGCTGATGTAGTGAATGGCGAACGTTGTCGGCTGATAGTGTCTTTTCGACTTTTGTATCGCTATCATGTATAAAACATCAGCCGACTCATGGATTTCCCGCACGTCGGATAGTACTGCTTGAAAAATAGATTCTGCATCAGATTCACTACAAGTCACCAATTCATTATCCATTGCAACGAATGCTTCGAAGTCGACTCCTGGGAATATTCCCATATTGGGTGTACTGTCTGAGGAGGCCATAATGATTATTTCAACAAATCCAGCTTTTGGAAGCATTTCGTTATTGTTTCTGGCTGTACTTTGTTCCACGCGAATCTGATGCAGAGAACAGAATGCAGAGCGTTAACTAATCGAACAAGTGCAGATGCATTAGTAACCACGTTAGTCCTTTGACTTTTGGAAACGACCCAGTCCAAAAGCTATGCCCGGTAGTGCATCCTTAAACGCTTTGATAACGTCTTGCTGCTGTATGCACAAGCAAACTTCACTTTGTAAGGTTCGCGGCATTTTGCTGATCAACTTAAGGAGGTCAAAACATGTAGTAATTAATAGCCAGTGTCTCAGCTATGGTGGTCAAGGTACAACATACGGAGGTGGTTAACATATAGATTTAACTCTCCTATGCTTCACAATGGCAGGCCCACAAACCAAAACAGTACGGTCAACATGAGTATGGCGATCAACTTATACAGGTGGTCAAGTTTGGAGGTTCCACTGTATTTACTTATTGTGAATACTCCATGATGTTGTGTTTTCATGGATTTTCCCGTTAACGGGAAAAATCCGTGAAAACACAACATCATAAAGATCCATGCTCCCGTTAAAAGACACTCTATCTTCTGAAATTATGAATACTGTCCAATTTATCATGAATAACATTACGCTCATCCCGCAATTTCTACGCAATGCTTAACAGGATATCTATCACACGGATATTCGACATGAATAAATGAGAACTTACCAACAAAGTCATCATGGCTAACGTCGCCCACTTCCGTAAGCTGTGAAAGAAGCTTCAAGTAACCTGCACTCGAACGCTTCATAAGATGTTGAACATTTTGAAGCAAAGTGCATGTCACCTTTGTTCACATCCGTTATGTGCAATGGGCGCATCACCAATCCGTCGCCAGGTTGACAGACGTTTTCCACTTGGCGTATGTTGCACTTCGCCTTTCGCAGGTCAATGCACTTGAGCAACGAAGCGTCAAAAATATCCCCGTTGACGTAGTACTGCGCTTTGGAAGGGAGACCAGCTTTCTATTGGGGAAATGTTACAGATAAGTAACGGCGCTACTCTGTTTACTACTGCTTCACTGCTCCGGAAGTTTCTTCCATTAACTTCTCGCGAAAAGGAATATTCCATAGCTGCTAATCAGAGCGCAGCAAAACCCAGCGCCGTTCCGTCGAAACGCTTCACAATTGCGAATGGTCCACGATGCAATGTACTATGATGAGGTAAAGTAAAGTATAATGCTTTTCACTATACCACATTTCATACACATGGTGAAAACTGCGTAGGTGAAGCAAAAAATTTTAAAATAAATAGCAAGGCGTTATTCATTCAAGCAAACACATAAAATTAAAGAACACTTTAGCGACCGGCTCGGATGCGTAGTCGAAACGCACTCTAAACTCGTCTGCCTGCCTCCTATACCACCGTCACGAGTTGACTGGCTTACCTGCTTTCTCTTGCATTACTTACTGTTAACGTTGTCATCCTTACGGTAAACATGGTTTCGTACAGGCTTGGGTCTCATGTTTTTTTTCTCCTCTTCTTTACGTGTCGCCTGTCTATGAAGAAAAAGCTTTATTGGGTACTTACCCAAACGACGTAGGTTTCGGGAGAAACGACTCCCGTCTTCAGCGTCAAGTGAGTCATCCTTACGGTACAATAAAGGTTTATCTCCTGCACGTATCAGGCATAGCTTAGCAACTACAAGTGGTGACCCGATGAGGGAAATATTCCTCCAGCCAAACTATCCTTTCATGGCAGAGCAAGGCACTCCCTCTCAGGTGAACGGTGTTAGAGTTGAGCTTCCGCAATTCGAGCTTGAAAACATTGACACCTGATCGCTCATGTGTGAAAACCTATTGCACGACTCGGGTGTATCCCCTCAAGAGACGATGTTCCGTAAGATACTAGCTAAACTCCCGGCTCAGTGCTTCCGCACGGTCAAGCACCTTGTGTTACAACAGCTCCTAGCTATGGACTGCTTCGACCAGCTTTAAGCATGCCTACGAGACCGTCTGTCTCTAGCCCCCAGCGAACGGCTGTGCAAACTGGAACACTTGCCACCCAATCTTGGTGTCATGAAGCCCTCCCAACTTTACGGCCAACTAGAACAATTGAATCCCAACGACGTGGACCGTGAAATCGTCCGTGAGATGTTCCTGAAGCGGCTCCCTACGCCCGTCACTGTGCGGTGCCGCGAATTGCTCAAGAACCACAAGCTTGCACAAGTGGCCTACATGGCTGACGTGCACTTTCCGTTGCGGTATGAATACACCTCCTCTACAGTTGCAGGAGCCCTGTTACGGGCAGTGTACCATGTTTTTGATATTACGGTTGTAGCAACTGTTGATTCTTGTTCGCTGCAAACCAACCTAACCAGACTGGTTGGTTAGTTATGTTAGTGGAAACAGATGAAAAGTGAAATTACAAAAGCTTATATCATAGTGTAACGAAAAGAGCACATCTGGCGAAGAGCGTAGACTTGGCCTTGGACAGAGTTCACTCGGATCGTGAGAACAATGAAGACTACGTCCCGCCGCTTGGTCTGCACAAGGAACTCAAGGCGAGACAGGCCGATCTCTGCGCCCTCCTGGAACGTACAATGTAGCCAGGTGTAATTTATAGCTCATTTATCATCCTATTATGTCCTTCACCTCCCCATCAATCACCATTAAGTTTATTCACCCCATTGCACAGTATATAATTCCACATTTATTACCCCCGTATTATTATTCTTCTATTTTTCGTATACTCGGTGGGAGAGTCGGTGCTCGTACGCCACCTTGGGTCGAGATCGTGGTCCGTTAGCGCAGGCCTGACTGCTCTACTCCCCTCTCGTCGTTTCTTCGTCTCGTCGTGTCTATACTTAATCGTATTGCTCCTCATCGTACATTTATATTATACATTTATATTATATTAAATATTACCACCAACACAGTCAAACCTTATATCGCACCTTACACATCGTTTCGTTCGAACATTGGTCCTCCGAGCCGGATTAGTATCGGCCTCAAACCTATGGATACAACTCTCCGACCAGGAAGGGGAGTGCGACGGCGTGCACAATCTTGTACGCGTCAGCCACCTCTGCCAGAGAGAGAAGGTATACCCGAGGCCATATCGACAGTGGAAAACTTGGAGAACGTGGTGAACACCGCTACAAACTCTGTGGCCAATCGATTTGCTGGTATGTTCGAATCCTTCTTAAGTCGTTTGAGCACTAATCTAGAAGAGTTCAAAGTGTCGTCCGCTAGTAGACCACGTGAGGTTGCTGGTTTTCCACAGCACGCCTTCAGCAGTAATGACCTGGGTAACGCTGCCAGCAAGGCTGAGGAGTTGGAAGTAAGACCAGTCCCCAAGAGAGGTGACGAGTGGATTGATGATATCGTCGTTTCATCAGCATCGCTACCTGCACAGGCAACCCACCCTCAGCCCACTTTCTTGCAGCAGCTGTCACCGGCAGTCAATATCGAGCCGTTTGACGGTGACCCACGCAAATGGGATCAATTTATTGCTAGCTTCAAGGCTTTGGTACATGATGTAGTTTCCTCAGACGCCCAAAGAATTGCCATCCTGAGACACCTACTTAGCCCTCGCCTGAGGGCCAGTATTTCCTCGTCGCTTCAAGGTCCCAAGTTATATGGTCATGCTTTAGCGGACCTTCGTCAGCTCTTTGGCGACCCGAACCTCGTCATTGACGCCTATATCAGGGCTTTGATGGATATGTCTCCGGTGAAGCCAGGCAATGCTAATGACGTAGACAGGTTCTTCTACGAAATCCATGGTACAGTAACAACACTCCGCGCCTATGAAGCTACTTCAGAATTGTCGTCGAGAACTACGTTGCAAACTGTAGTGTCTAAGCTCGACAGGAGAATGCAATATGCATGGGCAAAGCGACAGTATGATCTGCGACCTAGAACGGCTACACTGTGTGATTTCGACGAGTGGTTGGCAGAGATTGTAGCCGTACATAACAATATCCAAGCTAATTCGAAGGAACCACAAGAGCATCAGACAAGATCAGTGAAGCAGAAAACGATTCGTCGCCCTCAATTGAATATTTTAGCTGCAAATAAGCTGACTGAAGAATGCTTCATATGCGGAAGCGACCATAAGTTCGCTGACTGTCCCACCTTTTCCACGGCCTCAGCGCAGCGCAGAGCAGAGATGTTGAAGCAATACGAAAGATGTTTCGCCTGTTTCGAGCCGAATCATCAGGCACGTCATTGCAAGAGTCGCAGGACTTGTAATGTTGAAGGTTGCCGTTTGAAACACCATCCTCTGCTACACGGGGCTGTGCGTGTTTTTCCCAAACACCCTACCGAGAGACCTGAGTTGGACAAAGACGTCGCACGCGTCTGCAGTGGGTTGATTGCACCATCCCAGAGTGAAGTCTTATTATCCATCGTAAGAGCAAGGCTGGTCACAAACAACGATACTACCATGGAAGTGAACGTTTTACTCGACCCAGGCAGTGAAGCTACACTAATCCGGGAGGATGTCGCTCGTCAAGTAGACCTTACCGGACCCATACAGAATATTCGTCTTGGTACCTTCCATGGTATAGACCCGACTTTCCGAAGCCGAAAGGTAAAATTCCAGTTACATTCCTTAGACGATCGCCAAAGGTTTTCTGTTGACGATGCGCTGACGGTCCCAAATATTAACGTATCTCAACGAAGCGTAGATTTTGCACGTTTAAAGAATCTTTGGCCCCACCTTAAGGGCATCGACCTCAACGCTGTAGGAAAGGATGGTGTCGCCGTACTCCTCGGCATGGACATAGTAGAAGCTCACGAGCAATATCGGGTTTTGAAACCTCCATATGGGGTAAAGGCACCGTGCGCCATTCAGACACCCTTCGGTTGGTGCATCGTTGGTCCAATGTACGGTCCATCCATCAGCCCATATAGGACTCACCACGTCTATCAAATTGGCCAGATGGTTCAAGATGACTTGACCGACCTCGTGAAATACCAATGGTCCATCGAATCCCTTGGTATTCAAAAGGCTACTACCGAGATACTGAGTAATGATGATAAACGAGCTCTGCACATCTTACAGACGACTACGAGAAAGATAAATGGGCGTTATGAATGTAGCATGCTTTGGAAAGACGGAATAAGGCACCTTCCGAATAGCTTCCCTACAGCTCAGGCCAGATTCAATGGCTTAGAACGGCGCCTCAAACGGAATACCGAACTCGCTCGAAAGTATGACAATATTATCGAAGAATACGTTCGATCAGGACATGCAGAAGCGCTTCCGACGGACAAGAATAATTGTGACTTTTGGTTTTTGCCACATCATGCAGTAGAGAACCCGAAGCAACCGGGCAAGATCAGAATAGTATTCGACGCATCTGCTAGAACGAATGGAATATCGTTGAATGACCTCCTGTTAACAGGGCCAGACATGCTAACGAACCTATTTAACCTGCTGGTGCGCTTTCGGGAATTCCCAGTTGCAGTTTCAGCAGACATCGCAAAAATGTTTCACCAGGTTCGAGTTACTAAAGCTGATCAAGCCATGTTGTCCTTTTTATGGCGTAAGCCTAACTCTGATACGCCTGTTGGTCACTTCAACATGAAAGTGCACATTTTTGGAGCAGCATGCTCACCTTCTGTTTGCACATACGTACTTCGAAGGACTGCCGAAGACAATAAGACCCAATTTCCAACAGTGTGGGAAAGGGTATTTAATAACTTTTACGTGGACAATTATTTGGACTCGTTCATGTCAGAACAAGAGGCAGAAACATCTTGCCATGACTTGAAACTAATGTTGTCCTACGGTGGGTTCCACTTAACAAAATGGTTATCGTCGTCACGAACCGTACTGAAAACCTTCGGCGTTCATGAATTTTCTCGTCCAAACTTAAACATTAACAACGACCCGCTGCCAATTGAACGGACTCTCGGTGTGATGTGGAACAGCGAGGATGATACATTCTGCTTCAAAGTCGACAGAATACCTGCAGTGTCCACGAAACGCGAAATGTTACGCGTTATATCGAGCCTTTTCGACCCGCTTGGCCTTGTTTCTCCGATCATACTCGAAGCTAAACACATTCTGCGCCAAACATGGTTCCTTAACATAGACTGGGATTCGCCACTACCTGAATCCCTGCTAATCCAGTGGCGAAAATGGGCAGCTGAACTGCCCCTTATTGAAAGGGTGACAGTAAATCGCAGTCTGACATCATCAGACTCACCCCGATCGTTGGAAATACATTTATTTTGTGACGCTTCTGAACATGGATACGGTTGTGTCGCCTATCTGTGCAAGCGGTCGCAGAACGGGACGGTCTCCGTCGATTTCATTTGCTCCAAGGCAAGAGTTGCCCCCCTGAAGTATTCGACGATACCAAGGTTGGAACTTCAGGCTGCCCTAATATCGTCCCGTCTTGGCCTGACGCTCAAAAGGGAACTCCGTCTGCAAATCGAGCGTGTGCACTACTGGACGGACTCATTAACTGTACTGCACTGGCTGAACGCTTTGGGAAGGCGTTATAGTACATTTGTTGCAAATCGAGTTGCTGAGATCTCAGAAAACTCGAAACCATCACAGTGGCTATATGTCCCCACGCGCGATAATCCGGCGGACGATTGCAGCAGGGGGCTCCCCCCTTCGAAACTTTCGATGGATGGACGATGGTTCAAGGGCCCAACCTTCTTATACCAACAACAAAGCTATTGGCCGCGAAGACCCCAGCGACCTGTTAATAAGGATGAAGTGGAAGAACTCCCTATTAAATGGGCCGGCCATATACATCAAATTCGAGGCCCACTGAACGACCTGATTCACAGACAGGGGAACTTATATCGGGCACGCCGTATCATAGCGAACATCATTCGCTTCATCAGAAATTGCCGTTCGCCACGTCACAAAAGAAAGAACGGGTATTTTACTGTAGCAGAAGTGAATGAAGCCTTTATCACCTGTGTCAACTTGGCCCAGCGCGAATCTTATGAAGAGGAAATATCGTGTCTATCCTCCAAAAAACCATTAAAGGTACAATCGAAGATCCTGACACTTTCGCCATTCCTTGACCAGAAAGGATCGCTAAGGGCCCAAGGTCGATTAGAAAGAGCCGAACTCCCTTACGAAGTCAAACATCCTCTTATCCTTCCTCGTAAACACACATTGACGAATATGATAATCACTGAAGCCCATGAAAGGCTCCACCATGGTTCAATCGAGCTTACACTTTGCGAAATACGACAGAGATTCTGGATTCCGAAATGTCGACAATCAGTCAAAGATGTAATACACGGATGCTCTTTCTGCAAAAGACTACGAAGCAAAATCTACACGCCATTTATGGCACCACTACCTACGGCGCGTCTACAACCCTTTCAGCCACCATTCAGCTGTGTCGGAATAGACTATTTCGGGCCAGTTAACGTCACCATCCGACGCAGTCAAGAAAAACGGTATGGCTGCCTATTTACCTGTTTGTCTACGCGTGCGGTACATATCGAAATAGCATTTACCCTTAACACTGATTCCTTCCTAATGGCATTCCGTCGTTTTATGGATCGTCGCGGCACACCGTCAGTAGTATATTCAGACAACGGAACGAACTTTGTGGCCGCCGAAAGGGAACTGCGGAAGTGCCTGGAATCATGGGATCAGTTGAAGGTGCATGAAAGCCTCGTTAGGCATGGGATTCAATGGCACTTCTCTCCCCCTTCTGCACCGCATTTCGGTGGTGTTTGGGAGCGAATGATCCGCTCTGCCAAGACAGCTTTACACAAGATACTTAACGGTCGCACAACCTCAGACGAGGTCCTTTTAACGGTATTCGTAGAAGTGGAATCATTGCTTAACTCTCGCCCCTTAACGCATATCAGCATAGACCCAAGCGACCCAGAACCGCTCACTCCAAACCACTTTCTTCTCGGAAGACCATGTCCACACGTTCCCCCAGACGTGGTGACTGAAATCGACATCAGCTCGAGGCGAAAGTGGCGAGCTGCCCAAGCGATCGTGGAAAACTTTTGGAGAAGATGGCTCCGCGAGTACGTCCCTAGCCTAATCGAACGCCGCAAATGGTTGCGGGCACGACGTAACTTAAAAAAGGGAGACATAGTCCTCGTTGTCGATCCACGCACTCCTCGTGGGCACTGGCCATTCGGCACAGTAATTGAATGTTACCCAGGAAAGGACGGCATTGTGCGGGTTGCTAAAATAAAAACGAAGCATGGAATGTACGTTCGACCTGTCACGAAGCTCAGCCTATTCGAGACCGCCAAAACAGATGTTTCCGAGAATACGCTCAGAAACATGGGCCGGCTATGTAACGAAAAGAGCACATCTGGCGAAGAGCGTAGACTTGGCCTTGGACAGAGTTCACTCGGATCGTGAGAACAATGAAGACTACGTCCCGCCGCTTGGTCTGCACAAGGAACTCAAGGCGAGACAGGCCGATCTCTGCGCCCTCCTGGAACGTACAATGTAGCCAGGTGTAATTTATAGCTCATTTATCATCCTATTATGTCCTTCACCTCCCCATCAATCACCATTAAGTTTATTCACCCCATTGCACAGTATATAATTCCACATTTATTACCCCCGTATTATTATTCTTCTATTTTTCGTATACTCGGTGGGAGAGTCGGTGCTCGTACGCCACCTTGGGTCGAGATCGTGGTCCGTTAGCGCAGGCCTGACTGCTCTACTCCCCTCTCGTCGTTTCTTCGTCTCGTCGTGTCTATACTTAATCGTATTGCTCCTCATCGTACATTTATATTATACATTTATATTATATTAAATATTACCACCAACACAGTCAAACCTTATATCGCACCTTACACATCGTTTCGTTCGAACACATAGCTTTTGGGATAATCTGATTCCGTCGTCAACTATAAGATCGAATGCCGTGTCCTGATTCTTAACGGTGCAAAAACAATATATTGGATCATATCGCTGACGACGGAATCAGATTATCCCGAAAGCTGTCGTACGTTCACTTTTCGCCTGTTTCTATTAACATAAATAACCAACCAGTCACTGGTTAGGTTGTTTTGCAGCGAACAAGAATCAATAGTTGCTACAACCGTAATATTAAAAACAGTTTTCTTCATTATCGAAAAGAACTATGAGAAGCTAACAATTTTATAATGATAAAGCATTTCGGCACATATCGCGACTAGCCCTCACCCAGTAGGCGGAGCAATTCACGCTTTCGTTTTATTTGGTCACCTTTTGTCACGTATCGCACTTTGCAACGCATGCATTTCTGCCGTCGCGAACACTTTTCTGCAGGAGACACTTTCTCCTCGTTTTCGCCTTCTCCTTGCCGACCTCCATTATGACTGCTTTTAGGCCCCTCGTCAGCTATTTCTGCCTTTGTGTAAACCAGTGGTGGGCAAAGGGGGGCGATATCGCCCCCCGGGGGCGATTTTGAAGTCCAGGTGGGCGATAAGCGCGAAAGGGGCGATTGGGGGGCGGTGAAGGGCTAAGGGGGCGATATCGCCCCGCCTCCTGGGGGTGGGCGGTGAAGCTAGAAGGAGCGATATTGCGGTTTTAGTGTTGTTAGGGATCTCGACACGAAGAAATGGAATCGCTTCGAAGTAATCACTCGTGGCGATTTACGACTCCGGGTCACGTCAATGCGGACCAATTCTGTATGGATAATTGGTTTGCACGCTTCCTGCCCTTCAGAGTAATACTGTAACAAACGTGATGTCTCAACAAATGAAGTTGTACACATAACACTTTCTTTGTATGCGAAGATCTGCTGTGCAGAAGCAAGGGATAGCAACGATGCTGTCGCTGGTCCCGCGAACACTCCCTCGCGCAACAGTCAATACAAGAAATTGGCAGGAAAAAGGACATTGTCCTCAGTGGAGATTTCCCGCCAATTTTCGCGTCGTCAGCCGATATGATTCATCCCAGGGGGCGATGGCAACCTCGAAGCCGGAAAAGGGGGGCGATTTCTGGCATAGCCTTGCGCATCACTGGTGTAAACTTTACGGGGAAGCGTAACAGTCATGTCAATGTCTAGTCTCAGGTAAGTGCAGAAATCGATGCCCTTGTTGCTCTTATTTTCGTTGCTAAACTTCGAGTTCCTGCGCGGTTGTCGTTACTTAAAGTTAGGGTGAAAAACTGACTTTGTGATAAAGCATACACCTCATTGGGGGAACCAAGAGAAGCGTATGATGGAAAGGACTTGTCACGAATTGAGTCCCTAACAGAGAAAGATACTAATGTTTATTACAAATGAACTATAAAGCGGGAGAGAGTGGGCGAGCTTGCAAGCTGAAGCTACATTTACTATTCAAATGTTGTCGAGCGAAGAGAGAGCTGGCTCAGCATTTTCTCTCTAGACATATGCTAACTAAAGCGATAAGGCATGATATGGCAGGCCGGCGGCGACGGGTTGATGATGCCTTCTGCTCTCGCCATCCGCGTTCGAAGCGAATATGGTTTCATTTGACAGAACGATTGATAGTGAACGGTTGAACTTTGCGTGACTGTGTGCACGATTCTTTGATACTGTGCACCATTACGGAGCTGTACCCGCCGCGCTAGGATGGCATGGCGGCATGTATTCCTTAAGGTTGCATAGCATAACTATTCGTTTCTTTATACAGGTTTTCACGGGACGGACATCCGCAGAAGACCGAGATCATCACAGTTACACTCATATGAAGGGTGTTGTCAGATTTCTGCGCTGAAGACGGGACCAAGACAGGTCCCTAAAGCTACTCTGTCCAATTAAAAGCATTCGTGAATGGGTATTCTGCCGTCCTTTAACACGAAGATCGGGAAACACGACTTTGTCTGTGACGATTACGTTGTTTTTGTTGTTGGGCGTGTGCGTCTTCAAACTGAGACGTCAAAGACGCTGAAAAGAGCGCAGTGAAGAAGCTTCTCCCCGAATTGACGCCTCAGAGCTTTGGCAAACGTTCTTCAGCGTGATTTGCATTTGAATGATCACGTCAGTCGGCAATCTTTGGACTGACCTGCAATTGTTTGCATTTTGCATTCATCGAAGCACATTCCTCTGAAGCAAACTGCTATCACTATTGAAAAAACTATGTAAGCGATAAGCGAATCTCGCGCACAGCCCGTAATGTGGAAGAGGTGCTCAGCTAGAACGAATATTCCGATTATTCCTGTGGAAGCTCGGGACGAGAATTCTGTGGAAAGTCCTGGAAGCTGTTAAGGTAAGTTGCATTATTTTGGGGGTGCAGGTTACATTGTACGTCTGATCATCTTCAGAGTGGACACGGAAAGTATGGTAAATAACATAACCTTAACTGTGAGGTTTTATTTCCAAACGTTCCGTTGTGCCTAGCATACGCCTTAAGCTCTACTGCGGGAGGTCCTCTTTGTCTGATGAAGCCACATATCCACTCTTTGGCTTTCCACAATTTCCCGTATGTTTTGGTTTAAGCTTAGGCTTAGGTTCTATTAATAGTTTGGACGACCTGCGTTGCCTGGTGAAGCCATGTGCCCACTCTGGCATTGATTTTCACATTTTAGATTAAGTTTTGGATAATGCATAGACTTATTATGGGCGGTCTGTGATGAAACAGGTTCATTTTCACAACACCCATCTTAAGCGAGGGGAACATTGGGTACAACAACTATTTACACATGATATTCAAGTTGTGTAACCCACATACTCTGTTAAACTGTGTGAGGCTAATATACCAAATACTGAGTAGAAAAACTTTCACAGTAAAGCTAAACTTATAACACTGGAAATGGGAAACTTGCGTCTTGAAAATTCGATGCTTTAACGTTTCTTAGCCAACGGACAAAGCAGTAATTTCATGCACAGACGCATTCGTCAGACTACTCAGCGTAACAAGTTGCTATTTAGAAGAAAGCACTTACTACAATTGTGTGCAAGACGTTGCTGGTTTTCTTTCAAACGAATGTCTCGTCGTTCCTAATTTCATGACTCAGGTTATTGAACGTGCTGTATGGGTAGGCCGTAGTAGAGTCGTTAATTTGTTTTTGAGATTTCTCTGTGGGTGAATAAGGGGTTACTAACGGGTTGCGGTTTCATTGTGCTTAGTACGGCAAAGACCCGTTTTCAAAAATATCATTTAATGTGTAGCTTTCGGGCCCTGACTTGGTCCCGTCATCAGCGCTGGGTAAAACGCAACCTTCTCTGAAAACAATAAAGGTCGCGAATGGCATGGAGAGTAAGAACGAGTGTAGAAGGACTTGTTTTAAATAACTTTAAAGCTGAGGCTCCAACTTTAAACCCCGATTGGGTTTG
Organism: Trichuris muris; assembly: GCA_000612645.2. Taxonomy (NCBI): domain Eukaryota; kingdom Metazoa; phylum Nematoda; class Enoplea; order Trichinellida; family Trichuridae; genus Trichuris; species Trichuris muris. The sequence continues at coordinate 16,252,178 of CBXJ02000086.1, read as the reverse complement.
TTTTTTACGAAGACCCAGAGTTCTGTGGGTAGTCAAAATCCTTCAGCTGAATGGATGAGATATGCGAAAGTGTTATTTCACAAAAAGGTGCAGACAAATTGTGCGTACGTGGCTATTTGATGGTGAAAGACAAATGCGTCGGCAAAATCTATTACTGGTACTGTGAACGTAAGAAATCGCTCTGTTGCAAAGGACGAGCGATCAGCAAGCTATTAGATGGCCATCATTGCCGAATTAAAAATTGGATTAGTAGTAGGCATGCTATTGAACTTTAGATCTCAGAAGCCAAGGTCGGTTCCACCGACCTTAGGCTATGTTCGACCGATGCTATTAAGTCCAGTATTGGTGGGTTTTTTGGTGTAGGCACAAAGTTTTGTCCTTTCGCCAAAACCATTCTTGGACTTTTTGTTAGAAACTGAGAACTTACGTTGACCACTATTTTGTCAACATTGACCTTTTTCTGGACACTTTGAACAATGCCTTTCCCAATCAGATTATTTTCACAATTGAGAAAGAATCAAATAACCGATTACCCTTCTTGGACACCCTGATTTTGAGATCACAAGGTCGATTAAAAATGACACTTTGCAGAAAACCAACCCACTCCGATATGTATTTGAATTTCCTTTCAAATCACCCAAGATCAGTTATGAAAGGAGTGGTGAGATTACTGGTGGACAGAGCGATCAACATTTGCGATGCAGAATATGTGGATGAGGAGCTCTCCCACATTACCAAAAGTTTGAAGAACAATGGATTTCCCACAGATCTCATTCGTTCTACCATTCGGGAAAGGCGAAGTCAAAGATGTACCGGACATAGAGAAACCAGAAGTACTTTTACTCTCACTATACCATACCTCAGAGGACTAGGCTAGAAGCTACTCAGATTGGGAAAAGATATGGACTTCAGAATACATTTCAAAAGCGCACCAAACATGAGAGCCATACTCAGAAAGGACAAAACTGTTATTCCACTGGAGGACAAACCTGGAGTGGTTTATGCAGTAAAATGTGGATGCGGCGCAACCTACATTGGAGAAACCGGCAATTCCATTAAACATCGTTTCGCCGAACACATGAAGTGCCTCCAACGTTACCAGAATGCTAAGGATAGGGCAGAAGGTCAACTGCAGAGGCATAGAGGAAGACCACAGAGTTTGGAACCTTCAGCTGTCATGGCCCAATGCATAAAGGCTTCAGCGGTAGCGGAACATGCAGCCACCTGTTCAAGTGAGCTGAACCCTGAGGTCCTTTGCTTGGATAACCATTACAAGACCAGAAAGATCAAAGAAGCCCTCTACATTCGCTCTAACACAACGATAAACAGGGATAATGGTTTGGAAGAGGACGAGGCGTGGAACGCTTTGGTTCTATCTTTGAACTGTTGTTCCCTGGATCGGTCATAAAAATACCGGGTGGCCTATCTGGACCTTGCAAAACCGAAAGCAAATTGACCTTTGTTTGCCCACTTTCGTTTTCGTCTCTATTTACTTTGTGCCTTTCTCCTATTGGCCATTTTTGACGAAAACATGCATTACTAATCCGTTTTGTGCCTTACCACATAACATGATTGCCATTTCGATTGCGCTGACGACGGGAAAAGTTGTTCTCGAAAGTTACGCACCATTAAAGGTTTTTCTTTTTGATGAAAAACGGGTTGACAACATTCCGTAACTACAATAGAGCCATGAGAACTAACGCGCCCGTTCATAGACGGAGCATTTTCAATAAGAAGAAATCACTCAGCGATGGAAATGATGGTGCTTACCTTATCACGCAAACAAGCAAATTATTAATTTTAGTACACCAATAGTAATAATAATAATGAAAGATACGGTGTCCTTGTTCAATGGCCTTTATTCAGCGCAGCTTTCGGAACACGACAGTTCCGAAAGCCACGCTGGATAAAGCTCATTGAACAAGGACACCGTATCTTTCATTATTATGAAACGCCTTGTTACTAATATCTCTTGCTTCGAGTACATCAATAACATTAATATCTTTTTGCGTACATTATTCATGCGTTAGAATCTCGGACTTAATCCTTTATTTTTTCGAACAATCATCGCGTCAGACCGCAGTGATTGAGCAGGCATGTTATTTCAACAATCTCACGTTGAACTTACTTTATCAGCGACGCTGTTTCTGAGAACAGGCAAAATCAAAGAAGCAATGTAGATCAGCATGAAAACTTGACTCGCTGACATTGTGAATATAAAATCGTGTGCTGGGTAAATGATGTTACCACAGAGCAGCGTAAAGTTTCTTGTCCGTGAAAGTCATGAAGCTAAGGATTTCAAACCAAATTAGTGCGACTATCATCGTTTAATGTCAACAACAACTTGGGAGCTTTCTGGGCTGCTCACACCCCGTCATCAGAAATAAAGACGCGAAGTTAAGGATCTATTTTTTAATGTGCGGGTGCTTAGATTAGGTGTTGCAGTTGGCGCATAATTAAGTTAGTGAAGTTTTGCATAAACGGTTCTGCACCATCCTTCGCTCACGTAAGGAGCCGTCGCAACAGTCACTACTGTTCATTCCTGTCATTTATGAAAACTACATGTCTTGTAACAGGGACGTGTTTCATCATGGATGCTTTCTCTTCACGACTTCTCCCGTTTGTCGTAAATGTAAGCTGTAATTAAATTGCACATGCCCTACCAACTGATGGATGAGCAAATTGTGAAGGAAAAGCACAGAAGATAAATAACTCAGTATTTTTCGAAGCTCTCAGAACCTTCTCGTTCTGTCGTCAGCGATGGGTTGGAGAAGGTGTTTACTCTGTGGTTTCACATAGGAACGCAATGCGGGTCAAGATGGGATTAGCTGAGTCTGGTGCAGCATATTGATAGCTGTATTCCATAGCTCGCTAACTTCCACATCTTTGTCGCGTTTTTTGGTGTGATTATGGCGAATGAATACAGACTCCTTCATCCATCGCAAGTGCACACTGTTTTCATGGCAGATTATCCGCGGACGGAGGTCGTCGGAGCGGAGTGCCGAACGTCGGAGCGGACAAGGCGCCTGTGGTCATACTGTCATTTATTAATATTTGGTCTCTTTATGTCGGTTACCATTCTCAGTTCATGCAAATCAAATCATTTTAGAAATAGAGAAGGTATTAGGTCGATGGGTCTTATCGCTAAATTAATATCGTGTGGTTAACAGCTAACCGGTTTTTATCAACGTGTAAGTGCTGAGTAGCCTATAGAAGTCCATGATTATCACTTCATGTAGCTGTGCATTAGTAGGAATGAAATAGGAGGATTCAGTTAGCTACGAGGCTGTAATTGCCAGAGTGTTTGCTTCAGCGGAACGACCGGACACCGTTTCATACAACATTCAGTAGGTAAGTCGTAAACAATACGTCGATTAGCGAGTTAGAAATGACTCAAGCAGAGTACGAATTTAATATAACGCTAGAAATAATTCTTAGATGCGTTAAATTTGAACTTGAATAAGGGCCTAAGCGATAGAGTCAGTTGAATATTGAGTTTCCCGTAATGATTGTTATACGTCATTTTGTTCCTTCTTTGGGTACAGCTTTTACCCGTTTATTCGTAATGTCTGTAATCACACGACAACAACTCCCGACCAGAGGAGGGATGGGAAATTATCAGGGGAACGACAGAGCAATGCAGTAACCTTCAGTGCTTGCGGAACGTTCTGTTTCCGTGGTCAGCGATTTAATGGTTCGGACGACGGAACGAGAACGTTCCACAAGCTCCGATGGTTACTGTATTGCTCTGTCGTTCCACGAATAATTTCCCATCAGTAGGGAGTTGCTTTCGCGTGATTTCAGATACTACGAATAAACGGGTAGAAGCCGTAAGCAAAGAAGGAACAATATTTTGAAGATTCTTCTTGCCACGGCAGTGGAACCCCTTTATTGAATGGAAAAAGATACAATGTAAAACAACGAGGAAATACAACGTACCTTTAACGAGAAGATTTCGTAGCTTTCAGAGCCTCCTGCTCCGTCGCCAGCGAATTACCCCTTGGCGAATTGCAATTGATGCAATTCGCTGACGACGGAGCAGGAGGCTCCGAAAGCTACGAAATCTTCTCGCTAAAGGTACGTTGTATTTCCTCGTGGTTTTACATTGTATCTTTTTCGATTCAATTAACGGGTTCCACTGCCGTGCCAAGAAGAATCTTCTAAACTAAAACTAACAACCCGTTATGAAACCTTTCGTTTTCAGTTAAGGGACAATACGTCGAAACCCATAGAGAAGCACTCCATATTCTGTTATACGTCATTTGTTATTTCTCTGTGACTTTTGCCATTTTAAGGTTCCTTTATTATAATTCCTAGCTTTCGGAAACCTCTCTCTGTCTTCAGCGCATCTAGACTTAGAACGGCTGCTCTTGGAAGTTGAACTATGAACAAGAGGGCGGTAAATAGATGGAGGAAGGCTAAGAAAGAGAGCGGCTAAATTTTGTTACTTAGAATGACGTCACAGCCACTTTATTATGTGGACAGCCTTTGCACCTTTTAGTTGCCAACGCTTTATCTGACCTGGATGAATGGTTAAACGGTTTCGTCTTCCGCTGTGACTTTCATTTTTCATTAAAGAGTAAGCATTTTGTTGGAAGGGTACGGTTCAGCACCCGTTGAGTTCTATCTACCGATCCCTGTAAGAACACCGAAGCAAACTAACCAATGGCTAGTTGGTTGGTTGTGTTAGTGACAAAACAGGTAAACAGTGAACATACGATCGTTTATTTCGTAACTTTCGGAATCGACTGATTCCGTCGTCATCGAGATGGTGAAAAGCGCAGATGTTTTCGCGAAACGATATTGTATAGGCCCGACAAAGGGTCAGGTGGCGATCAGGAACCCATATTGATGGCGCAACAGCCGCTTTGTCGAATTAGGGTGCTCCATACCTCACTGATCCCGACACGTTTGTCACGGTTAATTCAGGGATTATGTCTGATGTAGAGGGTCTCTTTCATCTTACGGAGTTGGAAATGGCTCTCGCGACATAATATGGTAGGCACAAGGTGAGCCGAACATAGAGAGAAATGCTCGACTACCGCTGAACTTCTTAGCACGTCGTCGATCACCTGTCGTGGTTGTTTGATCTGCGGTCTGCCTCGGCGTGTGCATTGAGTGCCGTTAATCCGTTCCTTCGCGTTCTTGCAACGGTTCACACCTACCATATGTTCATGGAACCTGTGAAGTAAAGTGTTGCCCGTTTCTCCTATGTAGGAGGCGTTACAACAACACTTTATCTCATAAACGACGCCCGCCCTATTATCAGGTGGACCCTTGACCTTGTCGGTTCTTAGGATAGATCGGAAATTTGGTGCCTGTTTGAAAAACACCCTGAAGTTCATTGTTTAATCTAGGCGTTGTATGTTCTCACTGATGCCTTGGTAATATGGTAAAACAAGTAAAGGACCAGCTTGCACCGATATTGGTTTGGGAGATGTTTGTGCTCGTTGTATTTTCTTAATTACTGAACTTATTAATTTTAATGGGTATCCGTTGTTAAATAAAGTACGTTTAATGTTTTGTAGCTCCGATTGAATGAAACATGGCTCACAAAGCTTTATTGCTCTATCTACCATACCGTTAGTGATACCTATTTTTACTGGGAGAGGATGGTGAGATTCGAAATGTAGGTATCTATCAGAGCTAGTTGGTTTTCTATATACTTTTGTTATCAACTTGTTATTAGCTTTAATGATCATTACGTCTAGAAAGGGGAGAGAATTATTTACTTATTTTTCCATTGTTAAGGTTATTTGGTTTGGGTAGACGTTGTTGAGGTGTTCGAGGAAGTTGATTTCTTTGTCGACTTTAATAATTGCGAAAATATCATCAACGTACCGTTTGAAGAACGATGGCTTGATAGAAAAGTCTATATTATAGAAGACCTTTTCTTCGAAATGTTCCATAAATACCTCGGCAAGAATTGGCGAAAGTGGGCTCCACATGGGTGCACCCTTAGTTTGTGGGAAAAAATTGCTTTGAAAACTGAATAAGTTTCCTTCTTGCATGCAAAAGGAGACCAGTTTAATTATGTGGAAATGATTTAATTTAGTTCGTTGGATAAGTGATGTATCTTTCATTAAGATTTGTTCTAAAACCGACAAAGTTGTTTGTGTGGGGATATTGGTAAACAAGTAAACAGGTAAACCTTTTGGGAAACGCGGCTTCGTACAGGCTCGGGTCTCATGTTTTTCTTCTCCTCTTCTTTACGTGTCGCCTGTGTATGAACAAAAATCTTTATTTGGTACTTACCCAAACGACGTAGCTTTCGGGAGAAACGACTCCCGTCTTCAGCGTCTAATGAGAACAGTCGGGTGTTAAATAATAGTTTTATAAAAGTATGAGGTCAGAAAAATATGCGATAGGCAAACATTGGTATAGTCGGGGTCAACGTAATTAACGAGAAAAAGGTCATAAACAGCTGTGACGTCAAATGTTTATGATCTCTGGGAAATCGATGGTTTAAGTTTTCATGCTTCAGAATTTCTTTCTTCAATCTTCTTTGGTTTTTCTTTTGTCTTTTCTTGGTCTCTTCTTTGGAAATGTGGGGTCGTACCGGTTTGTGTGACCATGCTCTTTCTCTTCTTTACGTGTCTTCGTGTCATTGATGGTCTCGTCTCACGTTGCATGATTTTGCTCCGGCCATTGTGATCGTGATGCCTGTTCGACTACTCTGTTTCTGAAAAAGCCAAAATCCCATGCACTGGGTGGAGGGTCGTTAGGAACTCGAAATGCGACAACATTGGGTAGAGGTCAGGATTTCATCCCAGACCTCGCTGACTTTCATTCCTTGGTCTCTGTTTATTGTCTGGTTTTGTTTAATATAGAAGGCTTCTTGGTACTGTCTAATCTCAGCCCCCCCCCTGTAACTTAGGTTGCGCCACCATCGGCAAGCGATGACCGGCGCTAATCAGAAAAGACTGACCAATCAAAAACAGCGTACTTTTTCGCATAGTTTGAACAGCAACCGCGTCGGCGTTTCCAACGGGAATCGGAAAAGACTTAGCCGCAAAACGCGCTAAAATTGAAGAATACCGTACTTTCGCGCACACTTGAAGTACTTTCTCGTGCAGAGCGCTTTTTATTTCTAAGAAAACTGCACAAGTATTGGCTTCCGTCGTAGTCTTCCATCCTCCAGGCACATTCGTCCGACAGAACCTGTAAAAACGAAAGAACAGTCATGTTGCGAAACTGCAACGAATGTATACCTTCACGCCATCTTAGCGGGGCGGATACAGCTCAGCAATGGCGCAGAGGATTTTCTCGAACGGCTGTTCATCCCGGTTGAGTCGTCGGCGCCAGATGAACTCGCATAAATACGAGTCCACCTGCGTGCGCTGTGTACCGCGACGGGCCTTATTCCCCTGCTTGGCGTGGGACCAGAGGGATTCTACCGTCTGCGTATGAGCACCACTCACTCGATCAACAAAGTTGATCGAGTGATTCACGCGTAAGTGCGTGTAGTGCTCATCCGACAGACGGTAGTATCCCCGCCATTCATCCGTGATTACAGTCGATCCGGCCGCTACGTTTTCTTTGATGAGGGAGATAAGTGTAGCGGCGGATCGATCTGCAACACGGGCAAGGAAACAATGGCCCGTCTCTCGGCACACACCACCGACGACCCACGCCTGGGGAAGCACCCGGCCCCGGTTGTACTTGCGCTTTGAAAACAAGCTTTCATCCACTTCAACCGTAAGGCCGGGCCCTCCCACAGGCACCGGGTTTTCCAACAGCCACTCCTCTGCGACAAGCCTCATCGCTGCATTTAGTCGGACGGCCGCCATGTCGTTCATGTCGAACGATCCCCTGCAGAACGCCAGGGTCGTCCACTTCTCTGCCCAGGCGCGAATGAACAGGAGCATGGTCCTTACGGGCTGTTCACACCCTAGACACCAATACAATGAACAACAAACTATTCGCAAACTTATTGCTACCTTGGAACCATGTTCCTGTTTTCGCTGACATCTCTTTTCGGCACGTCTTCCCACCGCACCGCCAGCGCACGTCCTCACGGTCTGCCCTGGACCGCAGGACCATGTTTCGTCCACACCGTGGGCAGATCCTTCGGTTGTGCATTATGCCCCTTGCTTGCATGAACTGCACAGCAGCCATTTCATCGTTCGCAAACCTCGCACATAGCTGGGTGAAGTTCAACCGCATTGTACTACTCATTCTCGCAAAATGAAACATCTTTCAGGTATTTTCTGTCCGCTGCCCTGCTGGGGGCGCTCTCGTCGACGCGGACCACAGAGCAAACAAGTATGACAGGTGATCGAAGGCGCGATAACAAGCCCAGTGGTACTTGAACGTTAGTCCCAACGTTCAGCTGACCCTGTGCCTACCCTGTTATGTCGGGAGAGCCCATCTCAAGTGCATACCGGTACAGAAATGCTAGAGAAGGGACAATGCATACGTTGCCGGGGTCCGCAGAGCAAACAAGCATGACAGGCGATCGAAGATGCAATAACAAGCGAAGTGGTACTGGAACGTTAGTCTCCCAACGTTCAGCTGACCCTGTGCCTACCATGTTATGTCACGAGAGCCATTCTTACGTCCACAAGATCAAAGAGGGCCTCCACACCAGACATAATCCCACTAATAGTCATGACCATGGTGCAGAGACCAATCAGGGTTGCGCCATCACCTCCTAATCAACAGGGTCCGGGATAGCTGATGTCATGCATGCATCGGTGGGCGCTGAAACCGCAGCGTAAGCCTAACCGTATACGACATCACCAACGTAACAGTGAATAGTTAACCTAAGCCTAGACCTAAACACAACCGATCTTTCCTGTGCGCACTGTTCGCGTACTCATCGCCTGATGATGGCTGTCGTTTTCCCCGAAACCTAAGCCTAGACCTAAAAACAACCGATCTTTCCTGTGCGCTCTGCTTTCGTGCTCATCCACTGGTGATGGCAGTCGTTTTCGCCGATACCTAAGCTTAGACCTAAACACAACCGATCTTTCCTGTGCGCAGTGTTCGCGTACTCATCGCCTGATAATGGCTGTCGTTTTCGCCGAAACCTAAGCCTAGACCTAACACAACCGATCTTTCCTGTGCGCTCTGCTTTCGTGTTGGTCGACTGATGATGGCTGTCGTTTTTGCCGATACCTAAGCCTACAGCTAACACAACCGACATTTCCAGTGCGCTCTGCTCCCTTACTCGTCGACTGATGATGACAGTCGTTTTCGCTGATACCTAAGCGTAAACCTAAACACAACCGGTCTTTCCTGCATCCCCACTTTCAATGTTCCATGACTATGCTACATGCAATGTTTTACCCAATGATCATTGCTATAGCGCATGTGAAGTCGACGAATCAACGAAGGCGACAGTAGCGCCGCCGAGGGGGGGGGCTGAGATTAGAGAGTGCGAATTTCAGAATTTTCTTCAAAGGTGCACCGAATTTTAGATCGATTCTCAGAAACGACAAGGTTAGAAAAGAAATTGAGACTCAACCTGGCATAGTGTACTTAATCAAATGCAGCTGCTCAGCCAAATACATAGGCGAATCAGGGAACTCATTTATCCATCGGTTCAACGAACACATGAAATATCCTACGAGGTATAGAAACGCCAAAGACAGATTGGAAGGTCGCAAAGGTACCACGAGAGGGCGCCCTCAAACTTTAGATCCTTCGGCATCCATGAACCAGGCTATTAGATCGTCAGCAGTAGCTGAGCACTCAGCCAACTGTTCAGGGCTTTTAGAAGGACAGGTTCTGTGCTACGAACAACATTTTCTTACGAAAAAAAATAAAAGAGGCCTTCTATATTAGACAAAACCAGACAATAAACAGAGACCAAGGAATGGAAGTCAGCGAGGTCTGGGATGAAATCCTGACCTCTACCCAATGTTGTCGCATTTCGAGTTCCTAACGACCCTCCACCCAGTGGATAGGATTTTGGCTTTTTCAGAAACAGAGTAGTCGAACAGGCATCACGATCACAATGGCCGGAGCAAAATCATGCAACGTGAGACGAGACCATCAATGACACGAAGACACGTAAAGAAGAGAAAGAGCATGGTCACACAAACCGGTACGACCCCACATTTCCAAAGAAGAGACCAAGAAAAGACAAAAGAAAAACCAAAGAAGATTGAAGAAAGAAATTCTGAAGCATGAAAACTTAAACCATCGATTTCCCAGAGATCATAAACATTTGACGTCACAGCTGTTTATGACCTTTTTCTCGTTAATTACGTTGACCCCGACTATACCAATGTTTGCCTATCGCATATTTTTCTGACCTCATACCTTTATAAGACTGTTATTTAGCACCCAACTGTTCTCACTTGACGCTGAAGACGGGAGTCGTTACGGGGGTAAGTACCAAATAAGGATTTTTGTTCATAGACAGGCGGTACGTAAAGAAGAGGAGAAGAAAAACACAAGTCTTTAACTTCATAACTAACTAAAATATCATTGTTACATATGTTTATTGTTTTTATAGCGTCACGGAAGTCTTAACTGTTTTTAACAAACGATTTTCTCTTCCCTGTTAGTGGTTTAATTATGTCCTTGAGGTACGAGCATATCGATGCGGTTGAACTGTTAATGCTGGCGACTATTGGTCTTAAGGGAACGTCCGTTTTATGTACTTTTAGCAGCCAGTATAATTCTGGACATCTGGTGTTAGCAGTGTAGTACAAGAACTTTTTAATTTTGGATAACTTAGGATCGTGAGTCTCGGAAACAAAACCATCAACTATTTCCAGGAGATCCTTCCTGGTGTAGGAGCAGGATCCTGGGTAATTGGCTTGTAAATTGAATTTGATAGTAGTACCGAGAATTTGTCGAAGTAGTTCTGACCGTCCGTTATGACCACGATGTTACCTTTGTCTGCCTTGGTAACGAGAATGCTGTTGTTTCTATTCAGTTCATTGAGCACAGTTGTTTCGTGCTTGCTGAGGTTAGGTTTGCGAAACCCGGAGTTATTATTTACCAGTGCGCTGGCAATAGACCCTTTAATTTCAGCCGCTTTCGACGTACGTACGATCACTGTTTGCCTGTTTTTTCACTAACACCAACCAACTAGCCATTGGTTAGGTTGCTTCGGTGTTCTTAGAGGAAACGGTAGATAGAACTCAACGGGTGCTCAACTGTACTCTTCCGACAAGAAATTAAATTAGCAGAATAATGTGTTCGCTTCAAGTTTCTCAACTAAATAACCACTTTTTGGGAAGCAGTGTGCTTCCACTCTCCCTTTCGTTGCTATGGTAGTCTTCATTCGCTAAGGACAGAACGAAAGTCGTTCCCAAAGCCACGATTGTTCCACAGTGTTCTGCATTATTCTAAGAGCTCGCCATCTATCCACTGATCAGGCGTTATTTCGATAGATTGATTTCATGTGCTAAAGACACCGAAACGGGCAGCCCCGTATTCATAGCCTACAAAGTCAACAGGTATTGTTTTGCAATAAATATTTGGAAAAGACATATTTGTTTTGAAGCAAACTGATATGAGATGGCTACAGAAAATGCTAAAGTACTTGAAATTGATGCTTTTCTTTCGCAACTACTCTGCTTAATTTGTGGTACGATAAGAGTTGACGGTTAAGTGCTGGCAAGAATGCTGACGTCAACGAACGGACGATAATACGACTGGTTGGCGATCCAAGCTGATTCCTCTTGAAGAGGAAGATGTTTCATTTTGCAATGATGAGCGGTAGCAATCGGTTGACTTTTGTGCGGCAGTGTGCGCGATTTGTGTATGATAAGGTGGCTGCTGTGCAGTTCATGAAGACGAAGGGTTTGATCCACCAGCACAGAACGTCCACCCGTTGTAGTAGATTTACGGTCTTGCGGCATAGGAATGACTGAGACGATGTGCGCTGGCGGTCTTGTGCTAAAGAGTGCCGCTAGAAGCTTTCAGTAATGACGAGAACATGCTTCCATCATAGTAATGGGCCAGCGAATACGTTGTTGTTCATTGTAGTGGTGTTTAGGGTATGAGCAGCCCGTTGGGATAATGCAGTTTACTCATGCGGGCGTGGTCTGACAAGATGACGAGCGTTGCATTCTGCAAGGCAACGTTTGACATGAGCGCTAAAGTGGCGATTAAGTTGAACGCAGCGATGAGGCATGTTGCAGAGGAGTGGGTGTTGAAAAACCCAGTGCCTGTGGGACCTTGTTCCCATGGAGAAGTACAACCGGAACCAGGTGCTTCCACAGGCTTCGGTCGTCGGTGGCGTGTGCCAGGAGACGGGTCAGTGTTTCCTTGCCCGTGTAGCAGATCGGTCCGCCGCTGCGCTTTTCATTGTCATAAGAGAGAATGTAGCGGCTGGATCACGGATGAATGGTGGGGATACTATCGTCTGTCAGATGAGCACTACACGCACTTACGTGTGTATCACTCCATCAGCTTTATTGATCCAGTGAGAGGTGCTCAAACGCAGACCGTAGTATCCCTCTGGGCCCACGCCAAGCAGGGGAACAAACCCCGGCGCGGTACACACCGCACGCAGGTGGACTCGTATTTATGCGAGGTCGTCTGGCACTGACGACTTATCCAGCATGAACACCCGTTCGACGACACCGTCTGCGCCATTTCAGAGCTTTACCCGCCGCGTTAGGAGTGCATGGCGCTATGTGCTCCTTTTTGTTGCGAAGTATAGCTATTGCTACGTTTGTATAGGCTTACGAGCGGTGAACATCTGTGGAAGGTTGAGAAAGACGATGGGGAAAGTACTTGCGATGTTCTGCTGAAAGTAATCATCTATCTTCATATGAGAATGTCGTTTCGTGTCGTTTTTACCTCCTGCGCAAACAAGGTAGTATGTCTTTGATTGCAGTTTTTATGTCAACTAATTTGTCCATGTGCTTGAGGCGACTAACTTATTGTTTTGTATTTGGTAAAAGCGGATTAAGCGTTAGTCCATGTCCATCACCTGGCAAATGCTGGCGCCGAAATATGTTGATATCGAGCGGTTCGTGTAGGTGAAACATTATCAACTGCAGGCAGACCATTTGAACAATACATGAGACAGCGCGAACTGGTATATATATATATATATATATGTGTGTATGTATACTTAATGAAAAATGCTACGGTATCCTTGTCAAATGATCTTTATTCAGCGTAGCTTTTGGAACTTTCATGCTCCGTCATTAGCGCAGTTGGAAATTTCGCTTTGTGGTGATCAGGCATCTTGCAGAGGAGTGGGTGTGGGTGACTTCGCAGCTTTCCAACTGCGCTAACAACCGAACACGAAAGTTCTGGAAGCTATGCTGAATAAGCATAATTTGACAACGATACCGTATCATTTTTCATTATTATGAAACGCCTTGTTATTAATTCCTCTTGCTCCAAGTATATATACACTTATAATTACATGCATACATGTATAATCTCAGGAGTGTAGATGAGGTACAATTTGCTGCTGTGATCTCTTTGCATGATACTTACGTGCATGATGCTAATAGGCACTTGAAATTTCTGCGCGTGGGACTAGTTTTTTTTAATTTGATATTTCTGATTTATATATTAAAACGTTCAGCAAAATGTGCATGAAATTACACTGTCCATGACTGTCTGACCCCATGATTTTTTGTTGTGAACAGTGCATGATACTTGTGCCCATGATGCCTAGAAAGATGAGGCTTGTGCAATTGCCCCATGCACACAAGCAGGTCTTATCCGACTAGTATCTACTTCCTATCAGCTTGTTCCATAGACTTCATCGTTTTGCTTCTATCAAGTTTTTATCGCCTTGTTTCTTATATATTTGCTCTTATTGCTTGTGTGCTTACTTTCACGTTTCTTACTGTTATTGCTATTTTATCACACATCTTACTGGGATTTTGTTACGCAGTGCCCCTTTGTTCCTGGAGAGTTTACGTAACAGTCGCATCTTATAGTCGTCGCGCCTGCTCATTCAATGCTCCTGTTGTGACGGAACGCGTTTGACGTCCTCTGCCCAACGGACGTCACTTTCTCGCTTGTGCCACGACCGTTTTCGTTGTCTCCTTGATAACTTATACTGTAATTGTTTAAGCGAAATAACTAATATACACGGATTTCTCCCGTTCATTTAAAACTTTTATTCTCTCCATAAGCAGAGCTTCCGGGTACTTCTCGCGTACCCGTCCTCAGTGCCAAACTTTTGAACAACGAACGACTGCCCAGCCAGTCAGCTGTTCAGTAACTGTTTAAGCTCCTTTTTTCGCATGTCCACGTACTAAAGGACTTACATCTCAATTCTTTAGAAACACACAGCAACGACAAACACAAAAGCATCTCGTTAGCTGATTCTGGCGGGCAGCATTGGACTAGATGCGCTATTATACCGAATGCCTAAAGGAATTTTCATGACCTACAGTCGTGGATCCAGCCGTGGAGGAACAGCACTGCTGTCCTGAACGGTATTTTCAGCGTTAGGAATCAATGTGGATAGTCTGAACATACCCGCAGCTAACCATAAGTCCTGTGGTTCCTGCTACGCACCACCATAGTATTTGTGGAAGCATAAGGAATGTCTAAGAGATGGACACCTGCCTCATTTTGCATCGCCAGGTAACCGCACCAACGTTCATTATCTCACTTTCATTCCCTTACCAGCATTGAACCAACAATTCGATGCATCCTTTCTCACTATCTAAACAGCGCGCATCTCAAGTCGCATTTTCATATGTGATAACAGATTTAGAAAATATTTCTCTATGTGATAACAGATTTAGAAAGACAAACCATTGCCATGTCGTATTTTGTTATGTTTGTCAAACATAACGTTCTTCGAAACCGTTGTGTTATCCGTTACCAGCAAGTACATTGAACTCATTCTGCAAGTACTATGAACGAAACCCTAACCAGTGACTGCTTGGGCAGGTTCTATTAGTAAGAAAAGACCCAACGTGACATACAAGTTGTAACTTTCAGGAAATCATAGTTCATTCTTCAATGAAAGGGATGGGACGGTTTTTCCAGTCGCTAACAGTCAATAGTGCCGTACTTATCAGTGCTGTTTGATCATGACACACTGCATGACGTTTATGTACAGGTCATTCATGACGTTTTCGTACGTACAAAAACTTAAGAGGTGTAAAAGAGATTTTTTGGGTAAGCATTGTTGGGTAAGTTGATGTAAAGCCGATGGTTTCCTTAATTCGTAAACAATACTTCACGTTATGTTCACATACGGGTAATGAATATGATAAAACAAAAAATGTACTCGAACCAGATGATAAGCATGACACCGAACTGTTTTAGTTCATTATTCGAAACTTGAGCGAAGTTCAAGTTGCAACTTAACTTACGGATGCTTCTTTCACATTGAATGGCAGAAAAGCCTCTCCAACAAAAATATGAAACTACTAGTATGAAGGGATCTATGCTGTGGTTAGGAAAACAAATTGAAATAATTCTGCTACAATTACTTTTACTTGATCATTATGCTGCTACAATTACGGTGACAAAAGTTAAAGCGCTCTAAGAATCAGTGCGCTTTAACAGGTTTGATTTGGTCAGTTTACTATTAATAGATTAATGTAGATAGGTGCTTGGAGCGCATTGTTCCGTAAGGTAGAAGCTTCGTTTACTTAGTTCGCATGCAACGCTTCACGTGATATCTAATCATTGATTATAAATAGGTTAAATCAACGAATTGTACCTTAACTAGAGAAAATAGCCAATAACCGGCATGGAAACGTGCGTGAGAGCAATAAAATTTGCATACAACAGACTGACACATCACGTTGAAGAAATATAAGCCGGTGAATGAGCGACAGACTTCAGCGCTTTGGTTAGTTCTCGCCGCTACTTCTGCCACACTTCGCCATCTCTCGCTGGTAAGCAGTTAAGACAGTTAATGCGGTTTGAATATTAGATGTTTTGTAACGGGTTTCATGTTTTAATGTGGTAATGTTCCGACTTTTCCGTTTTTTGATCATACGTGAAATAAAACTGCAAATGCCCTATAAACGGATGGATGGGCGATTGTTAGAAATATCACAGGTCAAAAACATTTCGTTTTCGGAACGTCCTGGTTCCGTCGTCAGCGATGTTGAAAGGGAATTGTTTTATTCCGCTCAGGGTATCACCCGTTAGATAAAAGCGTTTATTTCAAAACGCAGAGCTTTCGGCTACTACTCATGTAGCCGTCATTAGTACAATATAAAATATGTTGACTGCCCAGCCAGCCGACGGTTCAGCAAGCCCTTCTGCTAGACCATCCGGGCTGTCGACATCAACTATCAGGTATAACCCCCGGTTAATTATGGAGTTTTGTCAGTCCTGGTCGGTCGGTGGGGATGCTCGCTCTCTGCAGGACTGACTGGACGGGCGACAGACGCTTGACGGGTACAAGGGTAGTACTTGATAGTTGATGTCGCCAGCCCGGATGGTCTAGCAGAAGGGCTTGCTGAACCGTCGGCTGGCTGGGAAGTCAACATACTTTATATTATACTAATGACGGCTACATGAGTAGTAGCCGAAAGCTCTGCGTTTTGAAATAAACGCTTTTATCTAACGGGTGTATGATAATGGGTGGGGTTTATCATGTGCCCTGCAGCGTTGCCACAGAGCACAAGAATAAGTCCATCTTTCAGTGGCTTGAATCCCTGGTCTTGCTTTTCGCTTTTGTAGATGTACGTGCGCTTTGGCATTTGCTTCCAGAATAATGCTGTCTCGTCACAATTGTAGATTTGTTCTGGGAGATAACCCTTTTGGTCCACAATCTCTTTGAATTCCTCCGGGAATGTCGAGGCAGCTACGAAATCAGCCGATGCCGCTTCCCCAGTGATCTCTAAGTTCTTGAGGTTGAAACGCTTCACGTATTTTGCTAGCCATCATTTGCTAGCAGTAAACACTTTTCTGCAACCGCGCCAGAAAAGTGCTCATATATGCTCAGCGCTTTCTCCCAAATAACTTTCCCATCGACAGGGACATGCTTCCGCGACATTTCCTCTATCCAAACGTTTAGCGCTTTCTCAGCCTTCACGAGGACTTTGTTGCGAACTACAGCAGCTCTTTTCGCCAGTGAAGGGTCGGGATGCACGCTTCCTCGAATCTCAGCTTCCTTCTGTTTTATCGTATGAATGCTGGATTCATTCTTCGCGATCATGCGGCCCACTTCGGCACATGACAATCCGCTTTTCTAAAGATCTAGGACTTTTACTTTCTCATGAAAGGTAAGGACGCTACGGTGTCTCTTATCCCCTAGAGGAACCGCTCTGTTCACTTTGTTCACTTACCTGCCTTCTGTCAGCCATCCTCATATGCGTCAAGACGCGAAAGTTCACACCTAGCACGCTGCAGGGAAACTGATGCTTGCGCACAGCGGTCGGGATCGACAACGCGCACGAAGCAATACTGAGTAATCAGAAAAATGACAACGCCGCATTAGCAATGTGCACGGTTTAGAGAACGTTGTGAGCAGAATAAGTCTTTCGCGCCCGCGCAGACGATCATGCTGTTGCACAGGCATGCAACGACATTACTGCAACTATGCGTCCAGGCCAACGATGCACATGTCTTTGTGAAAGATGACGTCACTATTTCACGCCGGACTAACCGCGTTGTATAGAATCAGCGCGAATAACGAGGGCCGCCTGTATATCTGCAAGTCCAATAATTTCACGGATTTGTCCCCGTTCGTTGAAAGCTTTTATTATTTCAAACAGCAAAGCTTTCAGGCACAGCCTTTACTCGTCTTCAGTGGCATAAAAAGAAAAATAATATTAATATTGGTCAACTACCCAGGTTGGTCAGTCGGTCTGCAAGTACACCTACTCAGCCGACCAAGGCTGACGCTTCATCAGTTGGGTCATACCTTTGACCGCGTCGATTCCGCAATCCGCCTTAGTCAGCCGTGCACAACCACGAGCAATCCAACCGACCGCCCAGAGCAGAGCCAAAGCCAAACATAACCATAGTTATGGAAATTGAAATTATTGGACTTGCAGAAATGCATCTATCCCGTTAAAAAGAATTAAAAGAAATTTCATGACCGCCTGTATATATATATATATATATATATATATATATATATATATATATATGAGGTCTTTTTCACGGATTTTGTCCCGTTGGTTGTTGTACGTTAGCAGATCTATAAGTAATCTGACACTTTCTCCCTACCACCGGATGGATGAGAGTAGTTATGAGAGAAACGCGTTCAGAAAGCAACGTACAGTTTTCCTCGAATATTTCGGAACGCTCGAGTTCCGTCTTCAGCGAGCGAGAGAGCTCTCGCTCGCTGAAGACGGAACTCTCTCGCTCGCTGAAGACGGAACTCGAGCGTTCCGAAATATTCGAGGAAAACTGTACGTTGCTTTCTGAACGCGTTTCTCTCATAACTACTCTCATCCATCCGGTGGTAGGGAGAAAGTGTCCGATTACTTATAGATCTGCTAACGTACAACAACCAACGGGACAAAATCCGTGAAAAAGACCTCATGAAGATCTACGTTCCCGTTAAAAGACACCCTGTCTTTCGAAAAGTATATATATATATATATATATAAATTTTTCTTTCATTGATTATTAAAAGTGACAAACGGTACTAGTCGTACAAACATTATCATATATATATATATATTGACTTGGATTTCTATATAAATAAATAAATAAATATTATTAGAAGGTATTGTCACAGATTCCCCGTTCCATCGTAAAAGTTTTATTAAACTCTCACAAAAAGGCGGAGCTTTCGGACCTCCACGCGGTCCGTCTTCAGCGCTAACTGGTCACCACGCAGTCAGTCTTTGGTTCAGCAATCTACTCTGCTCAAGCAAAAGCTCCGCATTTTTGTGAGAGTTCAATAAAACTTTTGCGATGGAACGGGGAATCTGTGACAATACCTTCTAATGAAAATTGTACCCCGTTACAAAAAAGATTTATTTTTGAATAAATAAATAAATAAATAATATATATATATATATATATATATATATAAAGCAGAAAACAGATGCACTGATGAGCGTGAAAGGGGTGAGGAGAAGACCATGAGGGAGGGGCCGATGACAAAAGATTTGTTTGAAACGGGACGGTAAGCCCTGAATGTTTCAGAAGCACTGGGATAACCGTGAGAGTAAGTTTACTTTAAGGGGAACTCAGGAGGCAATTTTCATGAGATACAGTGCAAAATACCTTTGCACAAATCGCGCAAGTCGGCGATATTTGATCGGGCACGATCATTGAAGAGTCGTACAAATTTTAGAATACTGCAACATTAGATTGGGGATGCGATCATGACGGCAAGCAAACGTTCAAGACAACCATTTATACGTTTTAAATATGGAGTGGGGCTTTGTAAATCTGTAGACTACGGATTTTGAAAAATATCAAAAAGTGCAGGACTACTCATCGTGTTCGTGTAAAGCACTAGTCGCCAGCTTCACCTGCAAGGCCGTTGAGCAGATAGCTTGTGAATATTGCAAAACCAGATAATTATGAGGAACGTGTCAACGTTACATCGTTTACCTAATTCATTCACCATTAGATTCTGCCTTACAAAACTACACTCTTCGTTTGTTCGCCCGAAGCAGCTTATTAGTCCGAAGTGTCACCTCTCATACGGTGCCCAAATTAGTCTCTCCAGGCGTCTTCGCGGTATTGGTATTCTGAATTATTCGCTGCTGCATTGTTTCCATTCTTAAGTATTTAACACACTGCATTTCTCCTTTGACTTGATGAATTCTGGCGAATCAGCTCATGTTAGCCCTTCCAGAAAGCCTACCTAGTTCCTCTTGTCGGCTTCCCAATCCTCACGCTTTGTTCTAACTGTCTATTAGCGTCTGTTGATGTTAAATCTTCACAGAAATTCTTTAACGATATCCTCACCAATCTTTAGCTTTGAGCTTTGTGAAGCAGAACTGTTAATTAAATAAGAAGAAATCATTCAGCGATGGAAATGATGGTGCTTACCTTATCACGCAAGCATGCAAACAAGCAAATTATTAATTGTAGTACACCAATATTAATGATAATAATGAAAGATACGGTGTCCTTGTTCAATGACCTTTATTCAGCGCAGCTTTCGGAACACGACAGTTCCCAAAGCCACGCTGGATAAAGCTCATTGAACAAGGACACCGTATCTTTCATTATTATGAAACGCCTTGTTACTAATATCTCTTCTTTCGAGTACATCAATAATATTAATATCTTTTTGCGTACATTATTCATGCGCTAGAATCTCGGACTTAATCCTTTATTCTTTCGAGCAATCATCGCGTCAGAGCGCAGTGATTGAACAGGCATGTTGTTTCAACAATCTCACGTTCAACTTAGTTTATCGGCGGCGCTGTTTCTGAGCACAGGCAAAATCAAAGAAGCAATGTAGATCAGCATGAAAACTTGACTCGCTGACATTGTGAATATAAAATTGTGTGCTGGGCAAATGATGTTACCACAGAGCAGCGTAAAGTTTCTTGTCCGTGAAAGTCATGAAGTTAAGGATTTCAAACCAAATTAGTACGACTATCATCGTTTAATCTCAACAACAACTTCAACGCTTTCGGGGTTGCTCGCACCACGTCATCAGCGATAAAGACGCGAAGTTAGGAATTTTTTAAAATATGCGGGTGCTTAGATTAGGTATTGCAGTTGGCGTATAATTAAGTTGGTGAAGATTTGCATAAACGATTCTGCTCCATCCTTCGCTCACATAAGGAGCCGTTGGAACAGTCACTACTGTTCATTCCTGTCATTTATGAAAACTAGATGTCTTGTAACAGGGATGAGTTTCATCATGGATGCTTCCTCTTCACGACTTTTCCCGTTTGTCGTAAATGTAACCTGTGATTAAACTGCACATGCCCTAACAACTGATGCATGAGCAAATTGTGAAGGAAAAGCACAGAAGATAAATAACTCAGTATTTTTCGAAGCTCTCAGAACCTTCTCGTTCTGTCGTCAGCGATGGGTTGGAGAAGGTGTTTACTCTGTGGTTTTACATAGGAACGCAATGCGAGTCAAGATGGGATTAGCTGAGTCTGGTGCAGCATATTGATAGCTGCATTCCATACCTCGCTAACTTCCACACCTTTGTCGCGTTTTTGGTGTGATTATGGCGAATGAATACAGCTTCCTTCATCAATCGCAGGTGCACACTGTTTTCATGACACATTATCTGCGGACGGAGGTCGTCGGAACGGAGGGGCGAACGTCAGAGCGGACAAGACGCCTGTGGTCATACTATCATTTATCAATAAATCATTTAAAAGGTCTCTTTAGGTCGGTAACCATTCTCAGTTCATGCAAATCAAATCATTTTAGAAATAGAGAAATAGATAAGGTATTAGGTTGATGTGTCTTATCGCTAACTAATATCGTGTGGTTAACAGCTAACCGGTTTTTATCAACGTGTAAGTGCTGAGTAGCCTATAGAAGTCTATGACTATCACTTCATGTAGCTGTGCATTAGTACGAATGAAATAGGAGGATTCAGTTAGCTACGAGGCTGTAATTGCCAGAGTGTTTGCTTCAACGGAACGACCGGACACCGTTTCATACCACATTCAGTAGGTAAGTCGTAAACGATACGTCGATTAGCGAGTTAGAAATGATTCAAGCAGAGTACCAATTTAATATAACGCTAGAAATAATTCTGAGATGAGCTAAATTTGAGCTTGAAAAAGGGCCTAAGTGATAGAGTCAGTTGAATATTGAGTTTCCCGTAATGATTGTGTAATAAGTCATTTTGTTCCTTCTTTGGGTACGGCTTCTACCCGTTTATTCATAATGTCTGAAATCACACAAAAACAACTCCCTACCAGCGGAGGGATGGGAAATTATCAGCGGAACGACAGAGCAACGCAGTAACCTTCAGTGCTTGCGGAACGTTCTGGTTCCGTCGTCAGCGTCGTTCAGACGACGCAACGAGAACGTTCCGCAAGCTCTGATGGTTACTGTATTGCACTGCGTTTCACGAATAATATCCCATCCATCCTCTCGTAGGGAGTTCTTTTCGCGTGATTTCAGACATTACGAATAAACACAGGTATATGTCATTTTTATTGACAAAACACGCCTCGACAACCCGTGAAATTACACAGTTAACTTACAGAGCTTTCGAGAACTCACGTTCTCGTGTTCAGCGTAACAAATAAGGAACGGAAGCTGTACCTTATTAGGAACTTCACTTTAAACTCTCCGGTTCAGTGGTATTCTAAAGAGGAAATTTGTTTAAACCAACCATGTTGCTTTTTTAACTTCTGATTTCACGTAAGCAACACCCTGTTAAGGAAGTCACTAAATTCCAAATATCACTAACCATATATCCGTCATCTCTATTGTAGCATTTGTTATAGCGGATAAACAGTGCTTTCTTTATTTCCCTGAGAAAATAATTGTTCTCATTGCAAAGTGTCATAACCCTCAAGCTGTCATCCGGTTCTGGGCAGCTTACTACATGCTCAACGACCGAGAATCCATTAATACATTCAGACATGATTTCATTTGGATCTTTTGTTTGTGGTCCTCCACGTGTCGTAACCGGTTGACCTCTGAGTCTTTTCTCCGCGTTTCGAAACCTCTTTATACCTGCCAAATGTTGACCAAATCTGAACTTTGCACTGTGTCCGGTTTCACCAAAATCTGAAGCCCCACAACCACATTTGATGAGATAGACCGTACCTGATTTATCTTCCGGTTCAGGTTTTTAAATGTCACCGCGAAGTATAGATCTCAAATCATTCTGGCTGTTGAAAACCACCTGAACCCCCATTACTCTTAATCTTCTTCGAATACATTCGCATATTCCTTGATAATGGGGAATAACGATTCTTGTAGATTTCTCCTGGCACTCTCTTGGGGTGGACGAATGGCGTCTCCATTTATCAATTCTTCTGTCTATGTAGCTATAGGTGAGCCATTCTGGGTAGTTATTCCGTAGCAACATCAATGTAATGTTCTTAATTTCATCCCACAAGAATTCTTCACTGCAAACATTCAGAGCTCTGTCTACCATTCCACTTACTATCCCTTTGTTTACGTCTATAGGCTGGTTTGAAGCAAAATTATGGTATATACTTGAGTGTGTCGACTTTCTGTAAACTTTTGTTTTAAGTTCACTATTACTTCTTATTACAGGGACATTGAAGATGGGGTGCATGGTAACGGGGCGTTCGGTTGGCATGTTGGATGGTTGCCACGGTTAAACCCGTTGTAATCACGTTTTACAGAAGCACAGCAAACGTGATTACAACGGGTTTAACCGTGGCAACCATCCAACATGCCATTACAGGGACATCCAGGAAAGGAAGTTTCCTTCCTTCTCTTTTTCCATGGTGAAAGTAATTTCGTTCGGAAAAATGTTGTTCATATGGGCAAGTAAAGTGTCTTCAATTCCTCTCATTATGACAGCGAAAATGTCATCTATTAATACATAACTTTTGAGAAACTTAAGATCGTGTTCCTCAAACCCAGTTCCGAACGCCTTTCTTTCCAATTCTTCATGGAAGATTTGGAAAGAAAGGCTCAATCTTCATGGAAGAATCAAAAACAGCATACTTTTACGCATAGTTTGAACTGCGACCGCGTCGGCGTTTCCAACGCGAATCGGAAAAGACTCAGCCGCAAAACGCGTGAAAATTTAAGAGTACCGTACTTTCGCGCACACTTGAAGGACTTTCTCGGGCAGAGCGGGTTTTATGGGCTATTCACACCCTAAACACCATTACAATTAGCAACAAACTATTCGCAAACTGATTACTACCTTGGAACCATGTTCCTGTTTTCGCTGACATCTCTTTTCAGCATGTCTTCCCACCGCACGTCCTCACGGTCTACCGTGGACCGCAGGACCATGTTTCTTCCACACCGTGGGCAGATCCTTCGATTGTGTATTATGCCCCTTGCTTGTATGAACTGCACAGCAGCCATTTCATCGTTGGCAAACCGCGCACAGACCTGGATGAAGTTCAACCGCATTGTACTAATTCTCGCAAAATGAAACATGTTTCAGGTATTTTCTGTTCGCTGCCCTGCTGGAGGGCGCTCTCCTCGACGCGGACCACAGAGCAAACAGGTATGACAGGTGATCGAAGACGCGATAACAAGCGCAGTGGTACTCGAACGTTAGTCCCAACGTTCAGCTGACCCTGTGCCTACCATGTTATGTCGGGAGAGCCCATCTCAAGTGCATGCCGGTACAACAATGCTAGAGAACGGACAATGCATACGTCATAAGATTGGAAGGGATGAAATGCTTAGTACGAATGCTTGTACATAATGACCAAGTCATTATGGACGACAATCATTTGAAACGCCGCTTCACTCCTCCTCCATGACTTACGGCATAAATCATTGTCGTAAAGATAGTTCAACTAACTGCAGGATAGCCAGTGCAAAAATGTCAGTTGCCATATTTGCTAAGAGTGGTCAGTCATGGGAATTGTAAGACTGGTCAGCACAGGGTAAACGAGACCGACTGATTTAAACTTAGTGATGTTAGACGTCAATTCTTCATTCATATACTTCAGACTAATCTATCATAGGATAACGAAAGTGAGCATTTCTATGAATTATACAACAAATGCACATTCTTATACTTTCACATTCTTTTCCGTCCGTTCTTATTATCAATATTTGCAATTGCGGCTATTAGAGCCACGGTGCAGTCTGCCAACTTCATCGGTATTCGCACCCCGTATCAGTCACAACATTCCCGCCCACATCAGAACATGTTTCCATGAGGCAGAAGCTTTTATTACGCTTCAAATATTAGGAATTAGCATGTTACGAGCTGACTCTGTCCAAAAACCGTTCTAAAAAATTATGGAGGAGTTTATAGAAGGGTGCGTGGGGCACGCCAATTTCTTTATCTATCTGATACAAGTTGTCGTAAACATCTTTGAAGGTGAATTCGTGTTCTTCTGATTGAAATGGAAGAATGATGCCGTACAGTGTCCATAATCCATCATGTAGGCACACCAGCGGTGTACCCTTGTACTGAAAATTATCGTAACAATCTACCAGCACGATGCGCGAATGGTCATCTTACATGCGTTACTTCGGTTTTGCTTGTTATGTTATGAATTTTGAAGAAAGTGTTTCCGTCACCATTGTCCGTGCTCATTGGATGAGCCATTAAGGCGGTTTCCTTCAGTTGAACTTTCGAAATACCTAAACAGGAAATTGGTTAAGAAGCCTGCTTTAGGAAAAACACTAAATTGGCAGTGCGTTTGCTTTAAGGCTGCGTCTTATTGCAGTATTACCGTGACTTCCATCTTCAGCTCTTTCTATTGAATAGCCTGCGAGGAGGCACGGTGAGTTCCGTGGGGGTGCGCTTTGTCTGGGCAGACACACAGGCTTCACGTGTTCGTTGAAAGACACTTCCGGGTTGAAAAAAGCAAACGCGAGATCCTCGAAAGGAGAGTCCATAGTGTGAAATAAACCAAGCACATCCACGGTTCTTGTGTGATTTCCATCTAATCGTCCATCAGGGCCAATACCAACCACCAATTGCTTCTTAGTGGAATTCATTTTTCTATAATAATATTAATTGCTGTCGTTCATCAGAGAGTAGGTTCCGTGAAATTTTGGTCAGTCCAATTAAATCCCGTAACGTTGAGCATGGGGCTCCTTCTAAAGGGTTGCTGTATCGTTATATATATTTCTGTTTGAGAAAGGTGACAGAAGAAGCCATGGGGACACCTTCATTATCCATAATGGGTAGAAGCAAGGCTTCGTAAACCTGCTACCGGTTGGGATCCTAATTTTAAAAAATAGCAGATCACATTCAGAACATTTGTGGTTCCTTATTTCGTAAACGACCTCAGAGACTCAGGCGATACCGACCGAACATCGCCAGCGAGAGTGAATCAATGACCCACCACTGCTTTAAACCCATCACTGCTTAACTCTCATCGACTTTAAACACCGCTATCAACCTTACATCTAACATCTACCGGAATCATCTCTTACAGCACTCAGGACTGGAAAGTTTGCTGACTGCATCTGGCATGACTAGAAAATTCTGGCAGTTCTGAATATTATCTTACGTTCGCCTATATCGTTTATATGTAGTACATGCGTTATCGCATCAGGAACAGCACAACGCTAAACCTGAGGGCAAGTAGTCGTAGCGAAGAAGTGAACTGAATTCTTGGGTGTGCATGTGATGCCTGACGCTCGAAGTATTACGAAAGCAACACGACCGTAGACATCGTTTTCTGCCCTTACCTAAGCCTAAACCATAAAATAAGAGACATGTCTCCCTTTTAACTTACGAAGGCAACAGAACCATAGGCATCGTTTTCTGCCCTTACCTAATCCTAAACCATAAAATAAGAGACATGTCTCCCTTTTAACTTACGAAGGCAACAGAACCATAGGCATCGTTTTCTGCCCATACCTAAGCCTAAACCATAAAATAAGAGACATGTCTCCCTTTTAACTTATGAAGGCATCTTACAAAGGTTCTTGAAGTTTACCATCGCTAATGCATCTCGGCGCCCTCTTCGTAGCATTTTATATCAACGTTCGGCAACAGAAACGTCATTAGCGCCCCCTAGCGACATGATAATCAAGTAGGGGGAACGAAACAGAGAATACCCCTAGCTTGTTCTGAAAGCTTCGAGATCTGCAAGTGTTGTGCTCGGACTCCTTTACCTAATAACTAACCGATCCATTCGTTGGTAGGGCGTAGTTACGTTTAGTTTCAGACACATAACCAACGGGAAGCAACCGTAGAAAAAACGTTTCAACCGAATCTCCCGTTACAATGGATCCTGTTTTCAACAAACGTTGTCATAGTATTGTAGCGATATTACGGCTTTATTGTTGACCCTGATTATCGCTACCGTGAAAAAAGTCGTATACACATCAGAACTTATAATCTTTAGAACTATGCTTGTCCCAGCGCGATCGGCACGTGGAAACGTTCGCGGAGTAGATTAATTCTGTAAATTACTCATTTCCATAAATTAACTTATATATCATAATCACAAACATTGAAACAACAGTTCTGAATATCACTACCTGTTTTATTAAATTTTTTAAGGTACCAACACGAAAATCTCCATGGATGGAGAGTAGGCTATTACTTTTATTTTTAAAAGCCCGTAACCTGATTTTCGTTAGTAGAGGATTCTTTTCATTGTTTCCTACTTCCTCTATCCAGTCATGTACCCTCATGTTTGCAACGTCAATACTTGTTGTGGTCGTTGTATTCTGACCCAAGTAATTGCTACGACGAAAGTAACAGGGAAAGCGTAAGTCTCAACTGGTCGGGAAAAGAAATTCGAATTCCAAAACCTGTTTCCGCGTAGCAAGAACTTACAGTCTGTTAGGTAATGAATGAACAGAACTCTAGAAACTGCGCTAAATGTCCATACCCGTAGCATGAGAGGGACAATACCGCAAAGTGGCTTGTATTATGCCTGAATGACGGAAGAAGTATGGCAGGGCAATGTTCATCACCACCTTCTTCTACCACAAGAGCCATCCATGGGTGATGAGCAGCATCCGCATCATGCTCGTTTACTGCTGAGTTAACATTCGGTCGCAAAACTCGTCCACAACCAGCCACATCCCACGGGGAATAGGACCGGCAATTCACAAACTGAAAAACCGTCTTTGAAGCATTGCATGCAGCATCTTCCGATGTGGTTATCGCTATGTAAACTGATCATTGCTAGTCTGCTTTTTTCGAAATTTGCGGAAATGTGAATTCTGTTCATTGGCCAAAATTTCTCAGGCGGAGTGCCACCGTTCATTCAAGAAGCTGATTACAATGGTTTGTTGATTGGTGTTGAATACTGACTAGTATATTTTAATGAATCACGTAATAATCAGACGACAGACGCAACTAGCTTCCTTCGGCCTATCTAAAGTTTATGTCGAACTGTCCTCTTCAACAAACCACGGAATTTACATGAAGGGGCATGCAAAACGATTTTAATAATATAAAGAAACAGCATGAAGCTGTGTTACTGTTAATCATATTTAAGCAAACCTGTTGTTGCAAAGGTTCGAATCGTTAAATCATTGCAAACTCTGGGTGCAGTGATTTGGCACTTGCAACGGGCAACGCATCTTTTCATACGATAACTGCTTAGTGCTTTAAAGAAAGGGAAAGAGGAACATTTATTGCTGTTTTCACTGTGACTTTGACGTTAGAAACTATGTCCTTATGTATGGAATTGAAATTAATATAGTTTATGCACGGTATCCACCCCGTTTTTCGTAAAAAGCTTTATTCAAAAAAGCTTTTCAAATGCGAGCTTCCGGGTACCCCCTGTACCCATCATCAGGCTAAACAACAATTATTATGCCAACTGCCTAGTCAGTCAACGATTCAGCCAGCTCCTCATCCAGACCATCCGGGCTGGTGAGAACAACCATCAGGTACTATACCTGTACCTCTCAAGTGTCCGTCACCCGCCTAGTCAGTCCTGCCGAAGAGCTAGCTTCCCCACCGACCGACCTGGACAGTGGCACAGCCTCAAATTATAAAAAATAAAAAATGAAGAATTTTCATGGAATTGAAATTTTTAGTTTATTTGCAATTGTATATAAGCGGGACGCGCAGTAAGGGTTTTGCATTGTGTGACAGCTGAGCAGGTAACAATAAGTTTAATTCTCTGCCTAACGTAAGGATTGCAATAAAGCTATTTATATTAAACGTTTTGAAAAGCTGAAAGTGATTCGAGCGCGATTTACAACTGTCCTGTTGTTCTCTTCTGTCTAATGTAAGCCATGGACGTGTTAGGGTGACCAGTTGCAGTAAGGATCAAACAAAAAGGGCGGTCGGGACCAGATTGGCTGTGTGTGTGTGTGTGTCGAGTGCCTATTAAACGTGGGGTCTTGTCTGTTATCTGGACAATGTACAGTAACCGTGACCTAATTACGTAACATATTGTTCTGATTGCGAGTGCATTCCGGCGCGTGAGTGCTGGCGACTGTGGCGCTACCTTCCACCGCCAGCACGTAGCCGCATGTGTTTTCGCAGTGGGGTGAACGGTGCGCATAGCGGCGGCGCGCAGTCGCCTTTTCCGAACAACACATAGCACAAGCAAGGTATTGTTCTAAATGACGAGCAAGTTATAGTCCAGATAACAGACAAGACCCCTAACTTTATTTGTCAAAGAACAGTCTGTTGGAGGATGAACTTCAATGCTTTAGTCTCCCTCACGCAGTTTTTTCTGTACTTTTCTATTGCCTAGAAGATCAGAAACTATTGAAATGTATTGCGGACCATTCCATTTATCGACACGAAAAAAGTACTAAATAGATCCCAGTTTAAAATTAGTGGAACGGAAATGTTTTAAAAAGTATGCTGGTTTTAAAAGTCCATTTTAAATTGAGCAATAGTTTATGTAATGTCTGCATTATCTTCTGTTAACCGTCGTCTTTTATGATGCGTTCTACCTGTTTCGACCTCTGAAGAAAGGACCAGTGGAGTCTTGAAAGTCGATTGGATTTTTTCTGACAAATTGGAGTAAAATCACGAGCTCCCTTCAACACTTGGCTAATTAATGCCGCTCATATATTGATAGGTTGATGACGGAGCACGTCGGCATGTGTAGTCAGTTTATTTTTGACGAAACTAAATGATGTTTAATAAATATAACTGGGTGCAACCATCACGCTTCATCTTTTTCATATTTATGCACAATTCATCTCTGCGAAGGACTAATCATGTTGGAGTAAATGATGATTTAGTCTGACAGTGTTAGAACGTCCTCATTTCACCTTATACCTATCCGCTAGCTCTGCAGTAAATATGTCATACAGGATTGGAGGATAGTTCAAATAGTCGAAAAAACAGATACTCAAGAAGTAGCATTGACTGAACACGCAACTCATTGTGAATCATGAATTGCCCTTTTGATATATCTTAGCATCCCTGCTTAGTCATGCGTACCATCCCTTGCTGTTGGTAATCAAGAGGTTACAAGAAGCTAATGAAGATATACCGTGGTCAAACTTCCGATCACAATCAGAAAAGTCGTTGATACGGGGAACACCATACTGTGCGCAGTGTGAGCTCCTTTCTCTGCTAGAATATTTATACTGTCAACCGTGGATATTTGCTGCCGAGATTGGAGGCTGGAATAATATCCACTGATTTGATCTGCTGAGAGGACACATGATTTGTAAACTGTCTTTCTTCTCTTTCGTCATTGTCACCAAGGAAATAAATGGCAATGCCCGTACGAAAGATTTAATGTTTGTTCGGAGCTTTCAGTACTGTCACGTTCCGTCGTCAGCGTAAGGTAATCAGCGCTGGGCGTGCTGACTGAGAACGAGTCATTCACCGACTCAACAAACGATTGAGCCGTCGTCAGCGAGTCATTCACAGAGTCAACAAACGATTGAGCCGTCGTCAGTCGTTTGAGCACGGTCCTTACGCTGACGACGGAACGCGACATTTCCGAAAGCTTCGAACCAACATTAAATCTTTCGAACGGGCATTGCCATACAAATTCATATGAAAACATACGTACCCTTTACAAAGCTGACTTCATTTACTGCATCAATAAAACTACAATTCAAGCGTCTTCTTACCCACTCACCCTATCACCTAATGGTTAATGTAAATCATTTTAATCCCATAAGCGCAATGGATCGGTACACTTGTGCCACAACTTTAGGTGGCCGCAAGGTCGCGTTCGTTTCTCGACTGCAGAAATTGTCAGCTGATCTTCCTGCCCAGCGCTGATTGCCTACAGCATCCCCATTCGAAATTATTTTCTTTTAATACCTTATTTTAAACGTCTTACGTGTTTTGCGTGAACGTTCGTTCTGTCGTAGATTTTACAAGCGGCGTTCATACAGCATACATTTATTCACAAGCACCATTGTAGTCCATCTTACGTCAACATTATGTAACGTGTCGATCTTTGGCACTGAAAAACCTGTTCAGTTCGCATCTTTTATTGATGGTCAAAAAACGCGAAGGGCATATGCGGAGCTGTCGTATCTCCCCTGGATCCGTCTTCAGCGCTTGTGTGCCGACTGTGCAGTCAGTCAGTGGGTCCGCATGTTCCAGTGGTCGGTCGGAGGGAATACAAGTTCCACTGCAAGACTGGCTGGGCGAATGACCAACGCTAGACGAATCAAGGCTCGACCTGATAGCTGACTTCGTTTGCTCGGATGGTCGAGCGGAGGAACTTGTAGACCCACTGACTGACTGCGCAGTCGGCACACAAGCGCTGCAGACGGGTCCAGTGGAGATCCGAAAGCTCCGCATATGCTTTTCACGTTTTTGGCCATCAATAAATGATGCGCACTGAACGTGTTTTTCCGTGACAAAGATCGACGTACTTTCAGTACCCGTTACGATTACAAATTCTTGCAACACTACGCAACAGCAGAATATGTACACACATTAGCTACACACACGCGAAAAAGAATCTATACAATCACTGGAAAGAGCCAATATTGCACTATTTGTTACACAATCTTGTTGAATGGGTCGTCACCGGGTCTGAGTCTCCGGTGCCATGCGAACTTGCACAAGTACGAGTCCAAGATAGACCTATGTTCCGCATCAGGCTTCGTTCTCACGTTTTCCCTGGGCCTCCACAGCCTATGTATGAGCACCCGGCTCATTGAACAAAGTCTGCGGAATGGTTTACACGCACATGCGTGCAATCCACATACGACAGCGTGCGGTATCCCCACCATCCGCCGCTGATGATGGTCGACCCAGGTGCCACGTTCTGTCTCGTACCAGAAAACCGTATAGTAGCTGAACTATCCCGGATAGGCACCCGGAAGCATTCAACGGTTTCTCGGCACGCATTACCGAAGATACACTGCTAAACAAAGGGTTTTTGAACACGGGGTAAGATCTCATTTTTATTGACAAAACACGGTTTCGTCAACCCGTGAAATTACACAGTTAACTTACGGAGCTTTCGAGAACTCCTCACGTTCTCGTCTTCAGCGTAACAAATAAAGAACAGAAGTTGTACCTTGTTAGAAACTTCGCTTTAAACTCTCCGGTTCAGTGGTATTTTAAAGAGGAAATTTGTTTAAACCAACCATGTTGCTTTTTTAACTTCTAATTTCACATAGGCAACACCCAGTTAAGGAAGTCACCAAATTCCAAATATCACTAACCATATATCCGTCATCTCTATTGTAGCATTGGTTATGGCGAATAAACAGTGCTTCCTTTATCTTCCTGAGAAAGTAATTGTTCTCATTGCAAAGTGTCATAACCCTCAAGCTGTCATCCGGTTCTGGGCAGCTTACTACATGCTCAACGACCGAGAATCCATTAATATTACATTACATTCAGACATGATTTCATTTGGATCTTTCGTTTGTGGTCTTCCACGTGTCGTAACCGGTTAACCTCTGAGTCTTTTCTCCGCGTTTCGAAACCTCTTTATACCTGCCAAATGTTGACCAAATCTGAACTTTACACTGTGTCCGGTTCACCAAAATATGAAGCCCCACAACCACATTTGATGAGATAGACCGTACCTGATTTATCTTCCGGTTCAGGTTTTTAAATGTCACCGCGAAGTATAGATCTCAAATCATTCTGGCTGTTGAAAACCACCTGAACCCCCATTACTCTTAATCTTCTTCGAATACATTCGCCTATTCCTTGATAGTAGGGAATAACGATTCTTGTAGATTTCTCCTGGCACTCTCTTGGGGTGGACGAACGGCGTCTCCATTTATCAATTCTTCTGTCTAGGTATCTATAGGTGAGCCATTCTGGGTAGTTATTCCGTAGCAACATGAATGTAATGTTCTTAATTTCATCCCACAAGAATTCTTCACTGCAAACATTCAGAGCTCTGTCTACCATTCCACTTACTATCCCTTTGTTTACGTCTATAGGCTGGTTTGAAGCAAAATTATGGTATATACTTGAGTGTGTCGACTTTCTGTAAACTTTTGTTTTAAGTTCACTATTACTTCTTATTACAGGGACATTGAAGATGGGGTGCATGGTAACGGGGCGTTCGGTTGGCATGTTGGATGGTTGCCACGGTTAAACCCGTTGTAATCACGTTTTACAGAAGCACAGCAAACGTGATTACAACGGGTTTAACCGTGGCAACCATCCAACATGCCATTACAGGGACATCCAGGAAAGGAAGTTTCCTTCCTTCTCTTTTTCCATGGTGAAAGTAATTTCGTTCGGAAAAATGTTGTTCATACGGGCAAGTAAAGTGTCTTCAATTCCTCTCATTATGATAGCGAAAATGTCATCTATTAATACATAACTTTTGAGAAACTTAAGATCGTGTTCCTCAAACCCAGTTCCGAACGCCTTTCTTTCCAATTCTTCATGGAAGATTTGGAAAGAAAGGCTCAATCTTCATGGAAGAATCAAAAACAGCATACTTTTTCGCATAGTTTGAACTGCAACCGCGTCGGCGTTTCCAACGCGAATCGGAAAAAAACTCAGCCGCAAAACGCGTGAAAATTTAAGAGTACCGTACTTTCGCGCACACTTGAAGGACTTTCTCGGGCAGAGCGGGTTTTATGGGCTGTTCACACCCTAAACACCATTACAATTAGCAACAAACTATTCGCAAACTGATTACTACCTTGGAACCATGTTCCTGTTTTCGCTGACATCTCTTTTCAGCATGACTTCCCACCGCACGTCCTCACGGTCTACCGTGGACCGCAGGACCATGTTTCTTCCACACCGTGGGCAGATCCTTCGATTGTGTATTATGCCCCTTGCTTGTATGAACTGCACAGCAGCCATTTCATCGTTGGCAAACCGCGCACAGACCTGGGTGAAGTTCAACCGCATTGTACTAATTCTCGCAAAATGAAACATCTTTCAGGTATTTTCTGTTCGCTGCCCTCCTGGAGGGCGCTCTCCTCGACGCGGACCACAGAGCAAGCAGGTATGACAGGTGATCGAAGACGCGATAACAAGCGCAGTGGTACTCGAACGTTAGTCCCAACGTTCAGCTGACCCTATGCCTACCATGCTATGTCGGCAGAGCCCATCTCAAGTGCATGCCGGTACAACAATGCTAGAGAACGGACAATGCATACGTCAACGCGGTCCGCGCAGCAAACAAGCATGACAGGCGATCGAAGACGCGATAACAAGCGCAGTGGTACTCGAACGTTAGTCCCAACGTTCGGCTGACCCTGTGCCTACCATGTTATGTCGGGAGAGCCCATCTCGAGTACATACCGGTGCAGAAATGCTAGAGAAGGGACAATGCATACAGGGACTACCTGTACATTCTTACTCTGTTAATAGTGCTGTTTGCTGACCGTGCCTTTTCAGAAAGCTTCTAACTTGGCATTTACGCTTATACCTGGCGTCACATTTCACGTAAGTGAACTGTCTTATACAAATTTATAGCTGTCCATGCAAAAAGAAGAGCGGTAATGCAATATGCAGCACATTAGCTGATCGTGTCTACGCTAACCAGTCTGTAGTATGTGAGTTCATAAATGCATGTATGGGCAGATCTGAAATGTGTTGCACTGCACCTTTGTCGCGTGTCGGACAGGTTCAAGTCATCAGAGAACCTGGGCATAGTGAGGTTACGGTACTTCTATTTTTATTAAAGATGATTCTTCTTATTACTTCCTTCTTTTCGCACCTTTGTCGCGTGTCGGAGAGATTCAAGTCATCAGAGAACATAGTGAGGTTACGGTACTTCTATTTTTATTAAACATGTTTCTTCTTATTACTTCCTTCTTTACATTCCGCCTGTGAGGAAAGAATTTTTATTTGGGTAACTTACCCAAGACGTAGCTTTCGGGAGAACCGACTCCCGCCTTCAGCGTCAGAAATGAACAGTTAGGTACGGATTGTACGTCATATAAATAGGTTTGAGGTCAGTTTGAGGTCTTTTCTGCCTTTGCCAAGTCCAATCCGGTAGAGGGCAGAGATATCGGAAAGGGAAGAAGGAAGAAAGATAACCACCATCTTGGAAAGGACTTTAAAACCGTAGTTTAAAGAGACTATAGACGGGTTTGGGAAGCTACTGCCGTAGCCTCAATATTCATTTTGTGTTGTCACTGTCCTGGTCAGTCGGTTACGACGCTTGCTCCTCTGATTGACCGACTGGGCGGGTTGGAGTCACTTGACGGGTCGATGGTTAGACCTGATGGCTGCCGTCACCAGCCCGGATGGTCGAATGGAGGAGCTTGCAGGTCCATCGGCTGACCAGGCAGTTGACAGAAATGATAGTTGACAGAAATGATTGCACTGATGACGTACCTAGGATTTGGTCCGAAAGCTTTGCATTTGAATACGTTTGGGGAATAGGAACGTTTTATCTGAACGGGGAATAACCGTGATGCAAGTTGTTTCGCAAGATGGACAATTTTAAAAGGGTGGAGAATTTTAAAAAGGTGGACAATTTTGAAATGGTGAACAATTTGAAAACAGTGGACAATTTGAATAAAGAGTGGACAATTAATCACGAGCATTAATCAAGAGGACTTGACCAGATTTTTTATCTGGTCAAATAAAGAAAGGACTAAATTTGTGATATTATTCTTCTCTACGGGGTTGATGCTCATAGGCGATTCAAAAAGTTCACGGTTTTTCCCAGTTTTTATATAAAAGCCTTTATTTCCAAAAAAAGGCCATAGTACTCAAAGCTTTCGGGCGCAACCCTTGCGCCCGACATCAGTGAGAAAATTTTCTCTTCGTCGACTGTCCAGCCAGTCAGCGGATCAGCAGGCCCATCCGCTAGACCGCCCGGGCTGGCAACATCAGCTATCAGGTACTACCTTGTACCCGTCAAGCCTCCGTCGCCTGCCCATTCAGTCTTGCAGAGAGCTACCATCCAAACCGACCGACCGGGACAGTGAAGCAACACAAAATGATGATTTAGGCAGCTTTCCAAACCCGTGTGAAGTCTCTTTAAACTGATTTAGGCAGCTTTCCAAACCCGTGTGAAGTCTCTTTAAACTACGGGTTTTAAAGTCCTTTCCTGATGGAGGCCTTCTTTCTTCATTATTCCCTTTCCGATCTTTCTGCCCTTTTCTGCCGTTGCCATGTCCAGTCAGGTAGAGTCCAGTGCCCCCGTGCAGCACTTTTCGCATAAGTGATATTATTCTTCTGAAATAATGAAGAAAGAAGGCCTCCATCAGGAAAGAACTTTAAAACCGGTAGTTTAAAGAGACTTCACACGGGTTTGGAAAGCTACTGTCGTTGCCTAAATCATCATTTTGTGTTGCGTCACTGTCCCGGTCGGTCGGTTTGGATGGTAGCTCTCTGCAAGACTGAATGGGCAGGCGACGGAGGCTTGACGGGTACAAGATAGTACCTGATAGCTGATGTTGCCAGCCCGGACGGTCTCGCGGATGGGTCTGCTGATCCGCTGACTGGCTGGACAGTCGACGAAGAGAAAATTTTCTCACTGATGACGGGCGCAAGGGACGCGCCGGAAAGCTTTGAGTACTATGGCCTTTTTTTGGAAAATAAAGGCCTTTATATAAAAACGGGGAAAAACCGTGAACTTTTTGAATCGCCTAGGACTAAATTTGGTACCTTCCAGAAAGAATCCACGTACTCTAGACCTGATAACCTGCGTTGAACACAGCCTCATTCCACTTGACCAGAATAAAGCGGCCAGGATCTTAGCCTCGATCGCTCACCTGCTCTAAAGCTACAGAAACAGGGAGGAACCTAACCTAGAACATGATGAGTTCAGGATAATCAACAGATTAAGGAAGGACACACAAACAAAGTCATCACCAAAGCAGACAAAGAAAACAAAGTAGAGATTCTAGACAAAACCGACTACGTCCATAAGATGAATCTGGTCTTATCCAGTGATGTGTATACTTCAGTACAAAAAGACCCTTCTGAAGACACCAGGAAATCACTCTCCTCCATTCTTTCAGACATGCACTGAACCTCCAAGGAGACGGCACTGCAGAAAGCGATACAGCTCTTGAAGTTTCCCTCAAACTTCAAATGCCTGGTGTACGGGCTTCCAAAAATGTACAAACCATCTTCCAATCAATGGAATCACTTCACATATCTCTCGCTACTTAAAGAGCCTAATCAAACCCTTAACCGGCAACCGTTTCTCGTCAGTGAAAAACTGCACTTCTTTCTGTACAGAAGTCAAAAACTTCCAATTATCAGCTGGACATGTTCTCGTTAGCTACGACGTTAAAGATCTTTTTACCAGCATTCCACTAGCACACACTCTTTCGACATTACACTGCCTTCTCTCGTCGGACGATACACTTAAGGACAGAACAAAACTAACGGCGCAACAGATAACTGAGCTAACAAAATTCTGTATGACAATAGGAAACTTCTTTCACTTCCAACGACATTTTTTCCAGCAACGGGACGGGGTGCCAATGGGAAGTTCACTGTCACCAGTGCTTGCGGAAGTTTTCATGGAATATCTAGAAGAGATTTTCTCGACTGTTCCCTCGGATATCAAACCGCTAATTTTCAAACGCTATATGGACGATATTTTCGCCATAGTACCGATAGGATAACAAGAGACACTTATCTCCTTTCTAAATCAGGCTTTTCCCTTTCACATCTCTTTCACAATGGAAAATGAAATTGACGGAAAGCTTCCCTTCCTTGATTGCTGAAATCTCTAGAAGAACTGATCCTTGATTGCTGAAATCTCTAGCTTTGATGAAATCTCTAGAAGAACAGATTTTTTCGACTGTTCCCTCGGATATCAAACCGCTATTTCTCAAACGCTATGTCGACGATATTTTCGCCATAGTACCGACAGGAAAAGAGACTTTTCTCCTTTCTAAATCAGGCTTTCCCCTCTCACATCTCTTTCACAATGGAAAAAGAAATTGATGGAAAGCTTCCCTTCCATGATTGCTTGGTCATTAGATCTAAGTCAGGCATCAAAACCAGAGTATACCACAAGGAGTCTCACTCTGACAGATATCTAAACTACAGTTCCCACCACCCACCATCGGTCTTCACAGGCATCATGCACGGAATGATCAATAGAGCCATAAATATCGGTGATAGAGTTTCTACATGAAGACTTAAACTACACCCGGAAAGTTTTC
This sequence comes from Trichuris muris, assembly GCA_000612645.2. Classification (NCBI taxonomy): domain Eukaryota; kingdom Metazoa; phylum Nematoda; class Enoplea; order Trichinellida; family Trichuridae; genus Trichuris; species Trichuris muris. The sequence continues at coordinate 16,214,252 of CBXJ02000086.1, read as the reverse complement.
ACGACAAATGGCTACCCCAAAAGATTGATAGAAAGTATCATCAACCAACGACTGCGCACAGAGGAGGCCAAGAGAGAGAGAGAGAGAGAGAAACTCCTCAGAAACGGTTTGGATGCAATATCAAGCAGGATTAAGTAAAAAATTACACGCTTGGGCAGACGTTTGCACTTCAGAGTCTTCTTCAAAAGTGCTCCGAACCTAAGAGCTATTCTCAAAAACGACAAGGTGAAGACCGAGAACGAATCAAAACCTGCCGTAGTATACTTCTAATCAAATGTACTTGCTCGGCTAAGTATATTGGTGAATCAGGGAACTCACTAGTCCATCGGTTTAATCAACACATTAAGTGCCTCACAAGGTACAGGAATGCTAAGTACTGAGTGGAAGGGCACATAAACACAAGGAGAGGACGACCTCAAACAATTGACCCATCCAACGCAATAGATCAAGCCTTAAGAGCATCGGCAGTGGCTGAATACGCTTCCACCTGCTGAGGGATCTTAGAAGGACAGGTTGTCTATCACGAACAACATCACATTAAGAGGAAAATTAAAGAAGGCCCTTACATTAGGCACAACCAGACTATCAACAGAGACCGTGGAATAGAAGTAAGTGACATCTGGCAACAAATAGTTACCTCCGCCCAATGCTATCGTATTTCATGTGATTAACAATTCCCTCCATACGCTGGATTGGATTTTCTAAGTCTTTCAGGAAGAAGCCTCAATCGAGCGCTAACAATCCAGACCAAATCGGAGAAGACCAAAATCACAAAATAGGAAAAGGAAGAAAAGAAGAGCAACGAAGAGCCGAACAGCGAGGAACAGGAGCGATCGATTTTTGGGCGATCAAAACAACTGACGTCATCACCGTTTTCGACCTTGCTCTTACGGATTCCATTGATACCAATGTTTGACTAAGATATGTTTACTTCACCTCAAACCTAATTACATTATGTACAATCCGTACCTAACTGTTCATTTCTGACGCCGAAGACGGGAGTCGGTTCTCCCGAAAGCTACGTCGTGGGTAAGTTACCCAAATAAAAATTCTTTCCGCACAGGCGGAACGTAAAGGAAGTAATAATGTTGGTTGATGGTCGTCGGATGGGAGCTCAGCCGCGCCACTCATCTGTCGAATGCCGGCACAATCGTTTATTGAATGGAGCCTTCGTGGCATAGTAACGATTGTATAAACAGAGAAAAGTGTATATGAAGACTGGCAGCGGTTCGACGTACTCTCTTCCTTCCTTCTCGTCCCCAAATTCGGTGTTGCTTATATACACCCTCTTCTGGGTCACAGGTGTTTTCGTCGGAGGGGATAAGTGCCACTCGTGTGCACCTGGCACCCGGGACTATTGGTGTTTGGTGGCACCCCTCCGGCCATTTGCAGCTGCAGGCGAGAGAACGACGCCATTCATTCGTGGCCCCAGGCACCTGCAGCTATTCATGCATACCGATTAACAGCGTCTCGGCAAACACCGCCGTCTGCAGGTGTTCCATTGTGACGGAATTGCACCTGGCACTTCTTAGGGGCCGCCTGCAGCTGCCAGTGGTCGAGTTGCGTCATCACGCATAGTTCTGTCGCCTACCTCAACTCCCGGGCCGGGAAGGAGCGGGGGCGATTTCCCACAAATAAGAAGAAACATCTTTAATAAAAATAGAAGAACCGTAACCTCATTATGTTCAGCTTCTCTGATGACTTGAACCACTTCGACACGCGATAGAGGTGCAGTGCAACACATTTCAGCTCTGCGCATACATGCATTTATGAACTCACATACTACAGACTGGTCAACGGAGACACGATCAGCTACCATACTGCATATTGCATTACCGCTCCTCCGTTTGCACAGACAGCAAATTGTATTGTACTGTAAACTACTAAATTCACAAAAATGAATACGAACCATGAGATGAACGATGACGTGAGGATACTGAAGGCAGGCAGGTATGTGCAGAGATGCATGATGCTCAAGAATATTCAATGAATTCCATCAATTCTTTACCCATTTTGCCTTTGAAGACTGGTGTCTTTGTAACGGGGCGGTGGACCATACTGGTAGATAACGGCTGAGGCGCCCGTTGAGTTCTATTCACTGTTACCTGTAAGAACACCAAAACAACCTAGCCAGTGGCTGGTTGGTTAGTTATGCTAGTGAAAAAACAGGTGAACAGTGAACGTACGTTTGGTTTATTTCAGAGCTTTCAGAATCGACTGATTCCGTCGCCAGCGAGAAGATGGAAAATTGTCTTCATTAATCCTACAAACAATAAAAATCGTGTTTCCGTTCATACAAAGCTTCTCACCACCTAAGACATGCGTCGTCAATAGATCAGTGAGTGCACCAACAGACCTTCGAAATTAGAACAAAATCTGCAGTGGACAAAGGACACCCATAGAACCTTTCGATGAACAGTTGTGCAAAACAGGCCATCATGGACCCATTCCCAAGTAGCCACTGAGAAAAGTGAAACCATTCTACAACTAAATATCATTAACAACGAGCCTTTAATTCACCTCAGACGGTTTAAATAGCTTTTGGAATTGGGTCAGTGCGCATCTGATTGGCCAGAATATGCTTGCATAAGGCACGCTTATCAGCAACCTAATTTTCCTCTCAGTTCCTACAGCAAACGTTTATCGAAAGTAAACACAGATGCCGATTGCTATATCGTCTAAGTATAACCTTTATGCAAATCTTGAGGTTAATTACCAATATCAATAGTTGCTGCAACAACAGCAGCTTTTACATTTTACCGTTACATTCGTAACCTTCCATCTTCCACAAGTGAAATCACAATGCTTAATCTTTAATGAAAAACGAAAGTCAAAGCGGAAGATGAAACCGTTTAACCATTCATCTAGATATGCTGTAAAGTTCTTCACGGACTTTTTTCCCGTTGAAACGCTTTATTCAAAAGAAGAAAAAGCGAAGCTTTCGGGTCCAACTTGACCCGTCATCAGCGCAAATAAAATAAAATAAAAGAAAAAGGGGGCAAAAGTAGGTGAAATGAGTCCGGTCAGCACATACCGTCAATTCCTTTTTTGGAGAGAGCGCTCTTCCACTAAACCGCAGGAGCGGGGACACTTTCAGTCAACCGAGACCGGGCAGTGTTGCCTCCGCCCCTTTGGTAAAGTTTCAGAGCACAACCTCTCCAGACTATTCACGGCAGCGGTGCCGACACAGACTGAGGGAATTTTCGGTGATGGCGGAAAAGTAGGTAATATTTGCACTAGCAAACCTTCAGGTTGCAGTGCAATAGTAGGGCAGGTCAGGTAGAATACTGAAGCAGTCAACGGTACGTTCACAACGAAGCTTACGAAAAGGAAAAACAAAAAGACAAAAGAAAAGGAAATTTGAAAAGAAAAGAGCTTCCTTGCTGTGTTCATACGAGTTTGCTTCATCCATAGTCGGTTGGTCCAGTGCTGCCGTGTACGCACCTATTTAATATTAATTTTTACCTTTGTAACGGGTAAATAAAATAAAATAAAAGAAAAAGGGGGCAAAAGTATTTTTATTTGCGCTGATGACGGGTCAAGTTGAACCCGAAAGCTTCGCTTTTTCTTCTTTTGAATAAAGCGTTTCAACGGGAAAAAAGTCCGTGAAGAACTTTACAACATACTTTGTCATTCCCGTTACAAAGATAAAAATTAATATTAAATAGGTGCGTACACGGCAGCACTGGACCAACCGACTATGGATGAAGCAAACTCGTACGAACACAGCAAGGAAGCTCTTTTCTTTTCAAATTTCCTTTTCTTTTGTCTTTTTGCTTTTCCTTTTCGTAAGCTTCGTTGTGAACGTACCGTTGACTGCTTCAGTATTCTACCTGACCTGCCCTACTATTGCACTGCAACCTGAAGGTTTGCTAGTGCAAATATTACCTACTTTTCCGCCATCACCGAAAATTCCCTCAGTCTGTGTCGGCACCGCTGCCGTGAATAGTCTGGAGAGGTTGTGCTCTGAAACTTTACCAAAGGGGCGGAGGCAACACTGCCCGGTCTCGGTTGACTGAAAGTGTCCCCGCTCCTGCGGTTTAGTGGAAGAGCGCTCTCTGCAAAAAAGGAATTGACGGTATGTGCTGACCGGACTCATTTCACCTACTTTTGCCCCCTTTTTCTTTTATTTTATTTTATTTGCGCTGATGACGGGTCAAGTTGGACCCGAAAGCTTCTCTTTTTCTTCTTTTGAATAAAGCGTTTCAACGGGAAAAAAGTCCGTGAAGAACTTTACAACATACTTTGTCATTCCCGTTACAAAGATAAAAATTAACATTCATCTAGATCAGATAAATCGTTAGCAACTAAAAGGTGCAAAGGCTGTCCACATAAGCAAGTGGCTGTGACGTCATTCCAAGTAACAAAATTTAGCCGCTCTCTTTCTTCACCTTCCTCCATCTATTTACCGCTCTCTTGTTCATAGTTCAACTTCCAAGAGCAGTCGCTCTAAGTCAAGATCCGCTGAAGACAGAGAGGTTTCCCGAAAGTTAGCAGTTATAATAAAGGAACTTAAAAATGGCAAAAGTCACAGTGAAATAATAATAATGACATATAACAGAATATGGGGTGCTTCTCTATGGGTTTCGACATATTGTTCCTTAATTGAAAACGAAATGTTTCATAACGGTTTGTTGCTTTTAGTTTAGAAGATTCTTCTGAGCACTGCAGTGGAACCCGTTAATTGAATCGAAAAAGATACAATGTCAAACCACGAAGAAATACAACGTACCTTTAACAAGAAGATTTCGCAGCATCCGGAGCCTCCTGCTCCGTCGTCAGGGAATTGCACCAATTGCAATTCGCCAAGGTGTAATTCGCTGACAACAGAGCAGGAGGCTCCGAAAGCTACGAAATCTTCTCGTTAAAGGTACGTTGTATTTCCTCGTTGTTTTACATTGAATCTTTTTTCGATTCAATTAACGGGTTCCACTGTCGTGCCAAGAAGAATCTTCAAAATATTGTTCCTTCTTTGGGTACGGCTTCTACCTGTTTATTCGTAATGTATGAAATCACGCGTAAACAACTCCCAACGAGCGGATGGATGGGAAATTATTCGTGGAACGACAGAGCAATACAGTAACCATCAGAGCATGCGGAACGTTCTCGTTCCGTCGTCCGAACCACTAAATCGCTGACGACGGAACCAGAACGTTCCGCAAGCACTGAAGGTTACTGTATTGCTCTGTCGTTCCACTGATAATTTCCCATCCCTCCGCTGGTAGGGAGTTGTTTTCGTGTGATTTCAGACATTACGAATAAACGGGTAGAAGCCGTACCCAAAGAAGGAACAAAATGACGTATAACACAATCATTACAGGAAACTTAATATTCAACTGACTCTATCGCTTAGGCACTTATTCAAGCTCAAATTTAACTCATCTCAGAATTATTTCTAGCGTTATTGGTACTGTGCTTGAATCATTTCTAACTCGTTAATCGAAGTATCGTTTACGACTTACCTACTGAATGTTGTATGAAACGGTCCGGTCGTTCCGTTGAAGCAAACACTCTGGCAACTACTGCCTCGTAGCTAACTGAATCCTCCCATTTCATTCCTACTAATGCACAGCTACATGAAGTGATAATCATAGACTTCTATAGGCTACTCAGCACTTACACGTTGATAAAAACCGGTTAGTTGTTAACCACACGATATTAATTTAGCGATAAGACTCATCGACCTAATACCTTATCTATTTCTCTATTTCTAAAATGATTTCATTTGCATGAACTGAGAATGGTAACCGACCTAAGGAGACCTTTTAAATGATTTATTGATAAATGATAGTATGACCACAGGCGTGTTGTCCGCTCTGACGTTCGCCACTCCGTTCCGACGACCTCCGTCCGCGGATAATCTGCCATGAAAACAGTGTGCAACTGCGATGGATCAAGGAAGCTGTATTCATTCGCCATAATCACATGACGTGACATGACAACAACAACATGACACCTCGTTAACGGAAAAGCTCTCGCGTACGTTACGGCTATTGAATGCTCAAGAAATATGCAAATTTCTATAAGTCATTTTCTTCACCGAAACTGACAGCTTTCTCAAGCAACAAGTTCGAAACCAGTCGATCAGACTAGCGCCAGTGACCATCTCAAGGTTACAAACTGAGACCAATCTTTCGGGCATTAGGCTACGAACAATAAAACGCAAATTCAATTTTACAAAACACTAAATGTTGTCCTGGAGACAATGGCGAAATATTCCCGTCCGCGCAAGTAAGCCAGGTTACTGCTTTTCACCAACAATTGATCGGCTTGTTTCAACGGCAAATGGGCCCCATATGCCGACCGATGGGTGTCACTTGCACGCCCAGAGCTCGCTAACCAAAGCTCCTCGCGAGTTCGCTGGAAGATGAATGGCCATAAAAGACCATTGGAAATTTAGCAGGCGTAAGCGACCGCCAATGGAATCGTCTTAATTGAGAGCATGCGCGTGCGCACTGCTGGAATCGAAGCCGGCCGTCAAAATGTCCTTTTTGTCAAATGGACAGCTTATTGGGATTGCACACCGCATGCGATCGGCAAAAGTGCCAAAGGAAATTAGAAATTCATACAATTTCATTTGCATATCTATCGACTTTCCCATAGCGGCCGCCCCCGACCGGTCGGCGAACTTTGCAACAACGTCGAAGGGATTCGCCCAGCGGAGAGCAGTCACGCGCGGAGGGAGGGGATGGGAACTCGCTTAGTTCGATTAAGTTGCAATGAAACGCCAAGCTGCGGCGACTGCTGCTTTACGGCGCTCGAAGCGTTGGTGTACATACACACAGGAACAACCGGCTGTCCGATCGGATCGCCAGGCAGCAGTGGCAAATTGAAAAAACGACCAGCTTCCATTATCCGCCCAATGCCTGCATGTATATTTGCGTGTCCGCTTATGTCGGCACTTTGGAGTCAATCGCTTTTTGCACCGCGCACGCACCCTCTGTTTAACTATTCATGAGTATGCGCGCACATAATGGCTGTCACTGAAATATACGCAAATGGCAACAAATTGCATTCGCACATTACGGGTCGACCGACTGGATGGCAGTTAAGCTGAGCAAGGGAAACGGGCAAGATCAATGTGAAGTTCCATGGCGCCTCACCTTAAACTGTTCGTCCGTCCATTGGCGCAACTCCCTTCCACCTTGATTTTCACTTTCGCCTACTATGCCCATTGTTCAAGCTACGGCAATTCCGTTACATAAAGGAACGGCATGCAAGTGGAGATTTCGCGCCACTTTTGTTTGACGGCCCTGCAGTACAAATGCAAATGGATGCAACGCAACCCTGGTACAGGGAAAAAGCATACTGGAGTCCAAGATCGATATTGCCTAGTGGAACGAACCGAAACGTTCACGGCGCATTCAAAGTGTCTGTTGGCGTCTTTCCCGCAAACATACCGCTCGCATACCAGCGCGTATCCGATGGCAGTTGCGCAAGCGAACATTGTCTTACTGCTTCAACTGTTAATAGTGAAGAGGCGGGCGGACGGACGCAAATAACACTCGGAACTGCCGTTAACGGTGTTTCCGGCGTTGCAATGCTGGAAACGCGCCATCGAGATCGGACTGGTAAATCGTTTTGCGGAAGAACCGCATTAATAAGAGATTTGGATTCTTGGCGAAAAATCGGATGTCGCCAACCCAAAGGGCGCTCAGGCTCGCCCTTGTCGAAATGGAGCTGAGCGAGAAACTTACCGAACCTAATCGGGGGATCGCTGACCTCGTTGGGACTAGCAAAGGCGACGGCTCGTTGGCCAATGGGCTAAATTTACTTTATTTGGCTTCGCGATACGGGCGAACCGAAAAATTGATTGCAGCGTTGCTCCGAGTGACAATTGTAACCGAATGCACTTGAGTGAACTAAACGCTAGGAATGGTGGACGAACAATTGCCTTAAAGGCATCACAAGTCCAATGAACGCTGACGGCAAGGCTAAAAATATCTCGGCGGAAGCAGAAATGTCCACGAATGGCCAGCGGACATTCAGCAGCAAATGAAAGGCGTATCCTTCGCTTGAACGAAAAGCGAAAACCATTCTGGGAACCAACTGCCGCAGCGCGCCTATTGGTGGAACATTTTGCACAATAAATAACAACAAAATACTTTTCTCCAAACAACGGCAATTGATTAGTAGAACGACAAGGAGAGGAACCAGCGGCCGGTCGCCCATGCGCTACCCACTTGTCGAAGGCTGACACGTGTTGGCGATTTTGTGAAATCAATCGCCCGCTAATTGCGGGAATGGCGCTCTGAACCGGCTTAAAACAGGCGCGACCCCTTTCGCCATGGACAGCCATTAAAACAGAGGATCACAGTAGAAAGCGATTACATTACCGCCAACGCCTCCTCCTCCCCCTCCTCCTCTTCCACTTTCTCCACCTCTACCTCATCCTTCTCCCTACCGTACGCCTGTTGGACAAGGATATTGGCGTAACGATTCATACGAATACCAACCGCCGACATGAACAACAGAAGGCACAGCATGCTCTGCCAAATGCCCACGAAGCGAAACGGTAAGTTGAACCGCTACTTTCCCCCTGCGCGCACTTTACGCAACGGAGATCTCGAATGGAAACCCCAACTGAAGCTTCAATTCGCGAAAGCACCTAAAGCAGCCTTCGCTGGCCGTCCCTCAACGCTGTTCGGACGGCAAGTTGAAGTATCTCCTAAGTCGAACAGGTTGAAAGATTCGGTGGACAACAAGTTTGCATTAGCAGCGTTCGTGCAAACCAATAATAGGCTACCATGATGGGCGAGTCGATGAAAGCAGGAAGAAGTTTGATTACCAAATGGTAATACATACAGCCTTGCCTAATGGGGTAGGACGACGTGAGCGCGGGTAAGCGATCGCCCATATCGAGCAAGTATGAGGCAAAGATTAATTGCCCGTCAAATTGGGCAAGTTTACCTATGCCCCCACGCGCTTGCTAAGCGCCGTTCGCCAAAGTGAAACGAATACTGAACAAATCCGAAGAAGGCATTTATGGTCGCCAGAACAGGTGCGCAACCCGAGCGAACCCAGGTGCCAACATCTGGTGCCAACAAGTGGCCAACAGTGTAGTTGAAGAAGGGCGGTCAATGATTTGGCAATGCTATGCAGTCGTCCCCCTTTCGTGCGACTATGTACCTGCAGAAATTTGCATGGGGATAGGATAGCCAAAGTAGGAATGCACTTTGTAATGGCGAGATGGCGCAGTCCTTTGTCCGCGTTCGCTTCCAACGGAGATGGTCCATCGCAAAAGCTAGCAATCGTAAGTGACCAAAACGAGCACCGTAGGTGAGTTGAGATGGCAACTGGGGAAACGCTGCGTCAGCGATAGGGATGAACCACCGGTTTCGGGAGTACGATGCACTACTTCCGGGTTCTGCCAAATGGGTGAACGGGAGACAAGCTGCACAAAAATAGCCTAACAGCTCACGCTGTTTGCTAAGAGCGCAGTCGCGAGGGAATGCGGCAGGCATGTTGGCTCGGCTGCCTACTGTACCGCAGGAATTCGATTATCAATAAAAGCAAAGAGTTAATAATAGAAGAGTAACTTACGGTGTGCCCGTTGCGGTTAATCTTTCTTGTGTCTAAAATAAACCAAACAAACACGCCCTACCAGCGGATGGATGGGCAGTTATGAAGGAAGATTCGTCGACAACAAGCAAACCTCGAAGCTTTCGGAACGACCTTGTTCCGTCCTCAGCGAGTTTGGGAATGATCATTCCCAAACTCGCTGAGGACGGAACAAGGTCGTTCCGAAAGCTTCGAGGTTTGCTTGTTGTCGACGAATCTTCCTTCATAACTGCCCATCCATCCGCTGGTAGGGCGTGTTTGTTTGGTTTTTAGACACAAGAAAGATTAACCGCAACGGGCACACCGTAAGTTACTCTTCCAGTATGCTACGACCCGTTAGAAGACATCCAGTTTTCAAGAGTTAATAATATTATTAATAAAAGCAAATTCACCAAATAATGCGCGCAAACAAAGGCTGCGCTTTTCGCAAGTTTTCGAACCCTAATTCCGCACCACTGTTGACTCGCCGGCACGTGTCTAAACAAAGAGACTGCCTGTTGGATAAAGCGAACGGGCGCAGGATGCCTATGGGTCCCTTGAGCCACCTTTAACCCGACGACGATGCCCACGCTTCGACGCTCGGCCAAACAGGGAGCAAACTTTGTCAAAGAGACCAACTCCTAAATGCTGACCGCCGTAAGATACGATCAAGTGGTCCAATTGTTGCTCAATCGACTGAAATGCGAAACATCCCAGATTAACTTTTATCATACAGCTTGCTCGTACCTGACTGCATGCGTTACGCCGATGCAATAAGCGCTCCATTGGAAAAAGTAGGCGCCCGTTTTTCGGTTGATAACCCATTCAAAACTGACTTGAACTGCGTCCATTACATTTGCACGCAATTGGATAACAAATACGCACTAGGAAATGTCGCTTCTGCCAAACATCGTCAGTGCGAATGGCGAAAAGTTGAAATGAACGGATCGGAATTTCCGTTGAAGCAATACGCATAGCAGCGCAAGAAATTTCTGCCGGGAATAATTCATGCCCTGCGCTTGCAGCTGTAATGCGCAATTGTGCCCCCCTTTCAGCATATGCATACGTTGTGTGTTAGCTGTACCATGTGCCACAAAATTTGAACAGAGGAAAGCCAAACTAACACTGGTGTCACAAGTTTTTACGTTATTCGTCACGGTAAAATGGTGCTTATTAGAAGTCAACCAGCTTTTCATATACTGATTTGTAGCATTTTCATATACTGACTTATTCCCCTATTCAAGACAACTGATACTGTTAGAAGTAAACTGACAAGATAAAGCTTCCGGAGCCAGAAATGCCCCATCATCATTCTGCCAATGCGATTTTAATAGCCAATTTGGAGCCGAAAATACATTTGCACGTTGATGACGTGGCCGCATACCTCTGAAAACTTCATCTTGCCAATTTTGCTAAAAATAGAACCAATTGCCAAATGAAAAACGCGACCCCATAGTGTAAGGTATTAACTGCCTGAAGTGATGAAACGGAATTCTATCACATAGCAGCGAAAGAAATTTATGCGCCATCAGGCAGTTAATACCTTACACTATGGGGTCGCGTTTATATATATATATATATATATATATATATATATATATATATATATATATATATATATATATATATATATATATATATATATATATGAACACCATCGTTCGAACGCCCTACCGCCAGCGATGCAACTGACGATGGAGCCGGTGGAGGTCTTTTGCCGCATCAAGCCTCCGATGAGTCCCAGCGACGAATTGTGCGTTCGCGCAATCGACAACTGCAGCCTCCAATTCATCGACAACTGTCTCCAATTCATTCATTTATACAGATTGAGTGTCTCGTAACGGGTTCTGGCATGTTTGAAGTATCCACGGCTTGTACCCGTTCTTACGTATTCGTAGTGCCTGAAATTAACGGAAACAACGCCCTAGCAACGGATGGATGGGCAGTTATTAGGAAAATATCAGAGCACTGTAGAAACCTTTCGAAGCTTTCGGAACGATCTTGTTCCGTCGTCAGCGATTTATTGGTTGTGTCGAATGCTTATACACAACCAATAAATCGCTGACGACGGAACAAGATCGTTCCGAAAGCTTCGAAAGGTTTCTACAGTGCTCTGATATTTTCCTAATAACTGCTCATCCATCCGTTGGTAGGACGTTGTTTCCGTCAATTCCAGGCACTACGAATGCGCAAGAACGGGTACAAGCCGTGAATACTACAAATATATATATATATATATATATATATATATATATATATATATATATTCTCTTCTTTGTACGGGGTATCTTTCAAATCTTGAAGTGTGGTACACGGTAATCCCCGTTTCTGGTGAAAAGCTTTTTATTTTGCAGAGCTTTCGGGCACGATCTTGCGCCCGTCATCAGTGCAAGGTTAGTGACCACCGTCCATGTTGGTCAGTCGGTCTTCAGGCACTCCTGCTCAGCCGACTTAGGCAGGTGCTACATCAGTTGGGTCCTATCTGAGACCGCGTCGACTTCTCTGCACAATAAAAACGTCGAAAGCTCTGCACAATAAAAAGCTTTTCACCAGAAACGGGGATTACCGTGTACCACATATATATATATATATATATATATATATATATATATATATATATATATATATATATATATTAAAGCAACGAACAGGGACTATCGTTTCATCATTATAATGAAAGTTTATCATCCTATCATACAAATGCCAACATTTAGGATTTCGCAAATCCTAAATAAATAACTTCTCCTGCATATATATATATATATATATATGTATGTATCAGAGGTTAGTTATCGTGTTGACATTGTCCAAAGCGGCCGGTTGTGAAGCTCGTACTTCTGCACGGCTGACTAGGGCGGGTTGCGAAGTCGACGCGGTAGAAGGTATGACCCAACTGATGTAGCACCTGCCTAGGTCGGCTGAGCAGGAGTGCATGCATATCGACTGACCAACCTGGGCGGTAGCCTTCAATTATTTTTGAGCACTGATGACGGGCACAGGTTGGTGCCCGAAAGCTATGCTGTTGGTTCCAATAAATGGCTTTCATCACAAACGGGGGATACCGTGTGTTTGAAATCTGATATTTTGAAAAAAGAACCCCGTATGCTTGAAGAAAGAAAAATGAATATATATATATATATATATATATATGATGAACGGGATAAAGAAGCAAGAGAAGCTATTACGGGAGATGACAGCCTTCGCCTAGATGACGCAAAGGGTGGAATCGATCAAGGAAGGAAACCATTGCAAAGCATAACGCCCATAAGAAAACTTACGTTAAAAAAGTATTCTAAATGCAGAGTCAATTTTTTCAATATACTTATGAACAGATGGACCCCGTTTATTAAAACAAAGCAAATTGGCAGTTGCAACGCAGCAGCACAATCAACGAAAATTTCATCCCGCTAACTAAAAAAATTAAATGAATACGTGAAGAAAAATAGTGACAACGAAGTGGGAAATTACCGCTGTGCTTCCCTCGCCAGCCGAATAGACCACGTTTGCCCCTTGATTGTCGCTGCTTCCGATCCCCATATTAGGTTAATAAATGCCTCCCGATATTGCGGCAGTGACGACTCAGCATTGTTACAATAATTTACCGTTGCCATTTTTTGAAGGAGCTGCGCGCGAAACTATGCATTCTATCAGCATTCGTACATTTGTCCTTGCGCCAATGAACAGTTCAGCCAAACAATGTAGAATACCGCCACCGTTCAACATTTGCAACGACGGGCGGGAAGGGAAGTTCGCGTCGGCACTTTCACGGGACAAATAGACGACAGTTCAATAAAGCAGTAAAATTTGCGCATTGCCGATGCTCATCTCGCAGCGCCGTTTGTCCGAAAACAATTGACTTGCAAGAATCCGCTGGCGAAGAAAAAATATCGGTCGATCAGCGCTTCATTTAATTCCTAATACACACAAAGGTGCCGCACTACCTTTTTTTACTTACTCACTTGTCATAATTTTCGATAGACTCAACGGAATACGGCGTAAGGATATCGATTATTTAAGCGATCGTATTAGGCAAATCAACAGGGAGTCGTCGATGCCGTACTGAGCGTTTACAACTTTGGTCAGCGAAATTTGACCGCCGCACTGACGAGCAGGCGGTACTTGCCATCCATTGCATACAATATTCCGCCAATATGGCATAGCACCAACTGGTGCAACGCCCATTGCAAAAATGATCTCTTCGAATCAACCCTGGGTACGCTTAATTGGAACAATGGGAGATCGAAACGACCACTTCACCACGCGCGTGTTCATTTTCCGTATGGGCGGAAGTTGTGAATACGTAACTGCAAAATGCGAAGGTCGGCAAAGCAAGCTGACCGCCAACGAATGACAGGGAGCTGCTCGATATTTTAAAACTGCATTTTCATGATTGCGCCAAACGAAGCTAAAGCAGCGGAATGCGCTTTCACATTCGGAAAGCCCCGATGGACCAAAGGAACTGATTCCGGCTTGCCGAAATACAGTAACGTTCAATCGCTGGTTCAATCTAAGAAAGAGCAGCAGCAGTCCTCTGTAAGATTAATCTTTCTAGCCCAACTGATTTTATGGCGTGATCATTGGACACCCGTTGGCTCTTCCGTTCATTGTTTCCTGTAGGTGTACCAGCAAGCACAACGTAACCAGTGACCGGCCGGCGAGTTTGTCAATGAAACATGCTCAAGCGCACGAATGTGTGCTTTAACATGTTTCATTGACAAACTGACAATATTATTACCACACTGGAAACTTTCGGAATTGCTTAAGCGAACAGACCGCGTAGAATCGGCTTTCATCCTAAAAATAACGAAAATACTTTCGTGCGCTCGTGTGCTTGTACCTGTTGCACTAACAAACACAAACCCATCGTTGGTTGGTTAGTCCACAGAACCTGGTGTACTCACGCGCAACGCTGAACGATAGAACCAACGAATTCTCAACCGCCACGCCCTACAGTGTTGCAGGAAGCCCAACCTTTGGCCCAAAGGTTCGTCAAAGGGGAGGAACGGTTTGGCCGTCCATGAAAAGCGCAACCGTAGCTTCGCTTCCGTAATGACTTCACTTCCGTGCGTCTTCCTTCTGACAACGTGCAAAACGCGCACAAAAAATATGCGTACATAAGAAATCTGCCACTTGAACAAACGCGTCAGAATAAATTCACACAATACGCCAATTAATCATTGCAGTGGCAAGCGGTCGTAAGTACAGGAAATGCTGGGATCTCGCTTCAGCAGAATTGCAAATGGACAGACTACAAGTTGACGTGTAGGGAAGAATAGAACCTTTGCCTGTCCTAGACCTTCGATTCTTGAAATGGAATGCACAAACAGCGTAACGCGCTTCATCGCTATTGTTCGGCCTTATGAATGATAGATCAGCCTCTAAAAATAGCGTACACAACTATGGGGTCCATTGAAGCCGAGCAGGACAATTTAAGGGGCCCCAACATGCCGACCGCATTTCTCTTCCCGTCGATAGTTGCCGTCAGCCATTTCCTACGGGAATGCCACCGCGGAGCGCCATCCCACTGTAAAGGCTGAATAAGATGCTGTAATCCAGTGTTGCTCAAGGGAGTGACGTGAGATTTTAGGGGGATGATGGAAGCGGAGGGGCGATAAAGGGGACGATAGAGGATCGAGTGGGGCGATGGAAAATTGAAGGGGCAATACATAGCTGCTGTTCATTTAGTAGATAATCGACTGATATCTTGCTTCGGACGCATGTGCACAGTGAGATTTGAAATGCAAGTACGAATGTCGCATCTACCATTCAGACACATACGCTGCCGGCAGCAAGAATAATTCCCTCACACTAAACGGCAATGCAAATCATGCTCGCGATCGTTCGTCGACGGTTTTATCGGTGACAAGCTTTTCACGCAGCATAATCAGCGCCCTATTCAGGAAGGCGCATCTGATCAAAGCTATTCTCAACCTTTCTGTATGCTGCCTCCACCACGTTCTAATTATAGATGATTCTTATTGTTCACCTTTCTTTGCGCTTTGGCGGACATCTGACTTCCTGTGCTATTCTTTGTTAAGCTGTCGTTAGCTGACCGTACCCTTCCAGAAAGCTTCTAACTTGACACTTACGCTTATACCTCAAGTCACATTTCATGTCTTATATAAATTTAATAGCAAATGAAATGGAATTGAGCAGTTAAGCAGTGGACTTATTATCGAAATTTTAACAGTAGCAATTATTATCACATCCTTAGCCATGCAAGTTAAAATGAGAGAGAAGTTAAGGCTAAGTAAGTGGGGATGCACATGTATGGAAATCCCAAGTTGGGCGATAGAACCGTTTTCTTGCGCTGAGAATGCAGCAGCTCACATGCAAGAGGAATTGATCGAGTTGCAAACAAATGAAGAGTTGAAGACCAAATTTAAAAACGGGTACCAAGCTTTCTGGCTTCAACCATAGATAGCTTACGGACTGCTGTAAAGAAAGTTGCTTATCGCCTTTCCCTCATCGAACTTAGTGGAAAGAGGGTTTAGCGTGGTAACAGACCTTCTGAGGAAGAAGAGAAGCCGGTTGCAAATAGCGAAACGTGGTGACCTGCGGTTGCGGCTGACCGGCTTTCAGCCTAACATTCAGAAACTAATTTCGCTTCGACAGTATCAAGCTTTTCACTAATTTTTTTCTAAAGCTCACACGATGAACGAAATTGCGCATGCATGAAATAAAGTCCTGAATTTAAAGTCATCCTTCGTTACAAAAATTTCTTGTATACGTGTGACGTCATAGCAAGGAAATAAAGTACTAAGAACAAACCAGCCAGCATTCCATAGGCCGTAGGGGACCAATCAGAGCAGGGGGCGATAAGGGGCGACGGCAAGGTCCTGGGGGGCGATAGCGCGGAAAAGATTGAGAAACACTGCTGTAATGGAACGCCCAACAATTTGAAAGCTTCAATCGCTGTTTTGTCGACTCCGAAGTTGCAACAAAGCGTAGAGCGATCGTAATCCCAACCGAAAGCGAATGTGCCCATACCCCCCAACCGACCCGTAAGGACAACACTGCTTTCAATTAGCCGAACTTTGTCTTTCCCAATTTATCCACGCTGAACAGCAACACTCGTTTCGAAAAACCGGCAGACAAAGATCAACAAGCGCAAAGGCGCCACGAAGCATCTTTCCTTTTTACAGCTTAGATACCAACGTGGCAACGTATCATTGTATATTCATAAGCAGCTTGGGCAAATGCTGCAAATCGCAACTTTGCCGTACGCGTTGCGCAACAGCGAACTGTCGCAAGCAGCGAAGGGTGAAGCTGTTCCCGTCTGGAGATTCGCTTAACGAAAAACTGTTTCATCTGTCAAAATTCTCTCCCATGGTCGCCAGTTGTGCCAACGGTGGTTGGCGCGCAAATACCGTTGCCGCAAAATATGGCAGACGGTTTGACGTCGAATGCATGCGGGCCGGCCAACCTTTTACCCGGGAAAAAAGAATATGCTAAAAATGGCTGATCACATGGTAGTAAAAATGGAAAAATGCCGGCCGGGATGTCGGCTCGTCCAATTGACGCACAACCTCGGTCGAAAGCACGTATGCGGTTGTGCCTCCAAATGACAACATTTATTACTTATGATGCAACTGAAGGCGAATGCGATCAAACGAAAACGACCAGTCGCATTGCCGGCATAAATGAATTGGCAAGCGATGCCCCAACGTACAGATGAATGACTTTGATGGTGAAGCACGAACCGCGATCGTTGGTCCATGCGCGGCAATATTACGACTAGATTAGCCGCACTTGTTAAGAATGGAAAAAAAGGGGTGAAAGTCAAGAAATTCTTTCTAAACAATGGAGCAAACAAATTTTCGTCACGAGAACACGCTTAAACAAAAAGCAGCGAAAATAGCAACACAACGCCGAATTGAAATCAATTTCCAAAGAGTTCATTCAGTTTGGTCGTTGGTGCGTCCAATCCAAAATAGGGCAGCACCACACGCCGCTGCGGCATTCAACTCGACAGAGACAAATAGGAAGGATGGAGAGTAGTACCCAAACAAGCGCTGCTGCAACGGCATGTCGCCGATGCAAGCGCTGCCGGGCGGCGATGGCAGAAGTTTGACAATTCAAATTCCTCACTTGAAAGAGACGCGTGAAAAATTAATCACCGACCACGACGCCTCCGCCAACAAGCGAGACGTCGAAAGTAGGAGTTGGCGGGAGTATACATATTAATTATCGTGCCAACGAGCCAGTTTGATCCCCCATTTAAGTTGGGGAAGCCTGGCGTTGCGAGCGGACCAACGCTTCCCATTCAATGGCAGTTCACGCAATGGGGAAGCGTCGCTTGTCAGTCACCTACACCACGGCCGCGATTCCGTCCGTTCATTCAAAGCTGAAGAGAACTCTTTCCTGGTTGCACCGAAGTAAGAGAACCTTTCCTATTGCTCGGCGTGCGCTAGGAGACCGCGGTGCGCTTCAAAAGTTTTCCAGTCGATCCAACGTTGTTAGGCGCCTAGCCCGTCCACTGAGAAGATTAAGGTCCGCTTCCTCGCTCCCGCTGCGTAACATCGTTGCTTCGACGTCCATTGAAAGCTTCGAGCGCCCAGCCCTTAACAGTATCCGTCGGCAAAGCTATGAGAACAATATCTGCATCAACCGTAAGAATGCAATTGTCATTATCTTCATCTTCTGCGAGTTGGTTAAACGTGGGGCGTGGAGAGTTTAGCAAACTACATGAACATCCCAGCGGAGAGGTGGACATTCAGGATCAGCACGGCAATTCAGATACGTGAAGGGGCGAAGGTTGGCTAATTAGTGGATGTAGGCATTACTTTCGTGGAACAGGTTTGCAATGGCGCGACGTGCCACCACGTTAGGTTGACCATTTGGGCCGTCCCAGCAGCAGACAAAAACAATAACAGATGACAATGGACGAACTCTTCGTCCCTTGAATTTAAGCGTCAACTGGAGTGGGCTAGGACCCACCGACGAACGAGCAGGGAGATCGGACGGGCTCGGAAATCTGCTTATTCCGCGGAATTCCACCCATGTAAACTACGGCAAAGGAACGGATAAAATACGCAAGAGACTGCAGCAGAGGTTGACCACGTCGTTGCCCACCCTGTGAACTATGATAGCACGCGGTGCAACTTCCCGAACGAAGTTGAACCTTTAGCGCAACTGTCAAGGCGAGCAGGTACGGCTCCAACGTAATGAAAAGGATAACCGTGCGGTCATCCTGGATTCAGTTTTGAAATAAGCGCACATCTCGAGAGGTTGCTTCCCGAAAGACCGTTGACAGAGTCGTAATACACTTTGCCCATTCAAACAACTCGCCTCGCTTAACAAACAGGATAAATTCATTCATTACGGCCGAACCCATTTCCAAAAGGGCACTTCAACTGCTGCACTGCTTGGGGAAACCGTTTGCAAGCGGAGCGTTCGCTAGGGGAAATGAACATTGGCGATGGGCTAAGCTCAAAGCCTCCGAAGGACAACAACGACGAAGACAAAGAAGTTGAGAAGCTGCGGTGGCTTCAGAGACACGTTATATTTTATAGGGGAACGGAATAATGCCAACGGCAAAGTAGAAAGCTCGGACATACCTATGGGGGCTGTCATCATCTGGCAATGGCCGCTTTGCACGAACTTAAAAATTAAAATCGCCACCCCCCTCCAAGTCGACGGACAACATCAGGCAATAATAATAATAATAATAATAATAATAATAATAATAATAATAATAATAATAATAATACTGCTGAAAGTTTTTTGACACGGATTTTTCTCCCGTTGTTAAAGATTTATTTCGGAACAAACCAATGTGAAGCTTTCGGGTCGCGCTTGACCCATCACTAGAAATGAATATTGGCGATGGGTACACGGCGTAAACGGTGCACTGGACATACCTACTTCGGACGAAGCGCGCACGTATGAAGACAAAGAGGAATTTTCTTTCTTTTTTCTTTTCGTTATTTCCTCCCTTTGTAACCCTCAATGTCAACATTTCGTTGCTGCGCTATCTAGCTGACCTTTGGAACGTTCGCACTACAGCCTAAAGGCTGTTAGCGCAATCATGACCGGCTTCAACGCTAAACTGAACACTACACTCAGTCGGCGTGTGCACTGCTACCGGAAACGGTTGGTAGAGATGGCGCTCCTGAGCTTACCAAAGGTGTGGGGTTCAACACTGTCCGGTCAAGGCTGACTGAATGTGTTCCCACGCCTGCGGTTTAGCGAAGGGGTGCCTCCTCGATTACCAATTTGTGAAGTGTGCTCACGCGACTCTTTTCCTTTCTTTCTTTCTTTTTCCGTTTTTCTTTTTAGTTGCGCTGATGATGGGTCAAGCCCGACCCGAAAGCTTCGCATTGGTTTTGTTCCGAAATAAATCTTTAACAACGGGAGAAAAAATCCGTGTCAAAGAACTTTCAACAGTATTGAACGCCCCGTTATAAGAAAGATCCTAATAATAATAATAATAATAATAATAATAATAATAATAATAATAATAATAATAATAATAATAATACAGAACGCCTATTTATTCCCGCATGCGAATAACATCTCGCCTTTACATAGCTGAAGACGGAACAAGGCTGTTCCGAAAGCTTCGAACTGTACGTTGGCTGTGTCTGTTTTTCACCAATAAATAGCACCTAACCTGCCACAGGTTAAGGTGTCGTTTTTTAAGTGATTTCAGACTCAGTGCATTGCGACAACGGGAACCTCAGCCGTTAAACAACAGCAAGAATACGTTTGAGCCCGTTACAAGAAACCAAATTTTCAATAACAATAATAATAATAATAATAATAATAACAGTCACTTTACTTACAGAACCATCCACGTACAGAAAGCAACGGGAAAATCCGTGAAAAATACAACATCAAGAAGATCTATGCTACTGTTAAAAGACGTCCTGTCTTCCGAAATAATACTAATAATAATAATAATGGGTATTGTGTCAAAACGGCACAATACCCGTTTATCAATGCTTTATTTCCAATAGCGTAACTTTCGGGAACTCTCTTGGTTGCATTTAAAAATTTGCGCTGAAGACGGGACCAAGAGAGCTCCCGAAAGCTACGCTATTGAAAGTAAAGCATTGATGAACGGGTATTCTGCCGTTTTCACACAATATGAAACTGAAACCCATGAGAAATCCAATATTCAATAATGGGTATCCCATAATGCATAGCCCTTGAATCATTGGTCAGTCTCCCGGAAATGGAGTTTTTACCTCGAGCCTTTCGATATAGGACCGTCAACATGAAGGAGTACACGTTCGGTTGCTTGGGTCGATAAACAAATCATCTTGTCCAACAAACATTGCAGCGGCTTTTCCAGATGCAACTATTGACTTTCGGCTATTTCCTCGTTCTCGTTCGATCCAACATATCCCGCCCCTCCACACGGCATTGCACGATGGATCCAAAACTTGACAAACTAATAATGTGTGTGGATAAATGCAAGGGAACAACAACGGTGCACCGCCGCTGCTGGATAGATCCGTAAAAGAAGCGAAAGGTTCGATCAGGCGATAATGTTTACTCACCTATGGGATCAGCGATGCATCCAAAAGATACGCGCCGTGTTGGATGCACCGCGGATGAGCTGGCTAGAAACGACAATTCACCCATTCTTCAACTTTGGCATAAGACCTGCACGCAAATACAGCGCTGGCTGTCGGGATCGCCGCTGCCACATACAAGTTGGTGTGACGCCCACATGACATGCTTCTACTGGACTGCGAAATAACATTGGAGCTTATTACGAATGCACACCGTTGTCTCGTAATCCTTTATTTGTCCTAAGCTTTCGGGAACTGAAGGGCAAACATTACTACCAGCTTCGACTTTCCCAGTGAAACAGGTTATCCCCGTTCTCTGAACAACCGCAACGTTGAAAAGTGCCCAAGTTGCGATTCAAGACGAGGCCTTCCAAACAACCAATGCCAACAACTTTGGTGGGACCAATTTTCGCCCCTTTCGCGGGTACACCACCGCTTGCCGAGCTGAGAAGCAAAGCGCGTACTACGTAATGCGTACTTCGCTTAGAAAGTACGCGCTTTAATTCACAAATCGCCAACAATGGCAGTTCGTCAACGCAAACCGCTAGTCACTTCGAGCGAACTCTTAGCAACGCAATGCAAATTGTAGGGGAAGACTGTACGGTAGGGTAGACTTATATAAAGTTGGGAACAAAAGACGTCAGCCACATTGCACTTCCGCCTCTGCTCAAAAGACGCCCAAAGCAACTTCGCTGCGCAATCGCTCCTTGGAGTATCGCCTCCGAAAGCGATTAATGTTTTTAACGCAAAATCAATACGATCTCGTGTTCATCTTGTCACCACGTGCAGCAAAGGCAAAGGCCATCGTACTCGTATTGCCAAAACGTTTAGCGGCGAGCCGCCAGGGCGGGCAAAATGATGTTCGAACGGTTTTTCGTACTACGCGATCGCACAAAATTAAGCGGGAAATTTTTGAAAAAAGTTCCGCATGAACTTCTCCTACGCCTAAGCGACTACGACGACTGATACGGAATGCGCACTTTTCGAAGCAAAGGAAAAATCGGAGCCATTGTTGCAATGAAGACTTACGCGCAACTGCCGGCAAAAGGATAAGAGAGTTTACTGAGGCAACACTACGCTCAAACTATCCATCGTCGTCCTCGTCAATGGCCACCGCCTCGGGTTTGTAAGGCGGCCGGGCGTTGGACAGCTGCAATACCGTGCAGACGAACGCTCCCCAGGCAAAGGCGAAGTACCAAAACTTAGCTTCGTTCAGCAGGCGTACCTTTCTGCGAAAATCGGTCGGCTCGAAGCTGCGCAGGTATTGGCGAAACCTTTTTCGCAATTGCCAGAACATCCCGACGCTAGCGGCTGGCGTTTGCCGGCTTTTGGGTGGGCAGCAAGCCGAAGCGTCGCTTGATGGTCAGTCGCTCGGCGGAAAATGGGTTCTCTGGAGAAAACCTGGCCGGATGGGCCGACAGGGTCAGCTTCCCTGACGGGTCGTACTTTTTTAGCGTGTAAACTCGTCTGCCCTCCTCGTTCAGGTAGTAGTACAGGTACATGGCACGGCAGCAGCGCGGTCGGCAAAAGTTGGTGACAAATCTACAGTACCCTATATAATGCGCAAGTTCCAGTTACCAAAGTGCTCTCCCAAATACTAACTACGCCGCTCTGGCCGAAGTGCGCTGCCGTTTCACGATTTCGCCGCGGACGGCGGCGGCCACCCGCCTCTTAATAATTCACTGTGAAGAACAATGCCGACGTCGTCGACGAAAATAGCATGACAAAAACGGTCGGCCCGCGAGCATGCTCGCGAGGCACTGGCGCACCGCCGGAATGGCGTGCCGAAATAATGATAATCAATAGTCCTAGCCGGCCGGCAACTAATAGGCTACGATAGGTAACCGCCTAAGCTTGAATACACTTCCAACTTAGCCGAATAGGAAGGCCAGAAGAAAGCGGTCGCAAAACACCGCCATCGACGCCGCGCAATTTTCCTCCAATCAATAATTGAATCCCGAAAAAAAGGAGATTAGTTGCATTTCGAATATGGAAAGAGCCCGCAGTTGTAGTTGTTCCGTGACAATTGGCGATAGGCTGCGCGGCGAACCACCTCGCGATTGCCCACTTAGGAGAACGACCTGACCAAAAGTAATAGATTACTTCCTGAAAAGCGGTCGCCAGACGCTGCTTGGCGAAATCGGGGAATGACAGCGCTCCGACGACTATTGCGTGATCGCTTTTTAAAAAAATAAGCGCGAAAATGACAAACAATTAATATATGTACGACCATTTCTTTCCGAACGTTACCCGGGAAGAGGAGCCTTCCTTCTCAAAAGGCCGCGATACGCGCTCGACACGGACTTTGCAACGCCAAGAAGGAAGGCAAGTTGAGTAAATGAGGCGCCTCTCCTTGCTGCACCCAAGATCAACTAACCTACGCATCAACAACAGTCTGCGCCCTTTCAAATGCAACGCAACTACCGTGGCCGAATTTAGCCTCCGCCAGGCAACCGTCCCGACAAGCAACTTCACTGCATCATAATGCACAGCTCAAGAGCGTGTAATCGGTACTTCTCATGCCTGGTGGGGGCTTCAATGGAGGGACATCGTTTCGGGATACTTTCATATGTTGGCCAAAGGTTCGCCTTTTGTGCGCTCGGTGCAACATTTGAGACGAATAGCGCGCATCGACGCTACGTAGAGCCTATTGAACAGCGACAGGTCCCTCCTTAGGCATGACGGGCCGCTCAGCCATGCTTAGGCTTTAGCGCCATGCTGCGCGTACGCACCAATCCTTTAAATTCAAGGTACGCTGAGTTCCGGTCGATATCTCCCAACGATCCAGTGACAATGGGGCAACAAGATAATTCATTTTCAAAACAAGTTTCAATGCTGCGCAAACAGCCGGTCCCTTCAGGCACGGTTCATTTGACAATAAACTTCAAAGGGAAAGCACCGGCGCCAGCTGGGCAGAGGTCGCTGCTGGCGCATTGTAATTGGATGGAAGGTACGATCGGTCGGCCGTAAAAGAGGGATCACCGGCAAAAGTGTCACTCCGCTTGGGCGCGCTTCTCGGAGACCAAGCAAACGAACGGTGAAAGCGATGAAAAGGGCCAACCTGAAAAGCAAAAGGTCGACCAGCCTCGTTAAGCCCCAGTGGTCCCAAGAGCAGACGGTCGGCATACAGGAGATTCCACGGACGGTGCGCCTATTGTCAGGTATTGGGCCAGGTATAAATTTTAAGTATTAATTTATGCACGTTTCAAAACAAATTGCCCGCTCCTGTGTTTCGACCTTCTCGCCCGTCCAATTTGACGCACGCTTTCCGCGGATGGCATACCGCCACGGTCCGCCGAATCCGCACCATTCGCGCCTCCAGTTGTTCTCCGAACGGAAGCGACGCCCCCTTCGGCAATGGACTTTGACCGCCCTTCGCTCGAGTCCCTTCCGCCAACGGAGTTTATGAGGCGATTGGCTTCGCGCGGCTAATTATCCGAACGACAGTTCGTTAACAATATACACAATTGCGAAGGCGTGGGCGCCGGTGGGGCCGCTTCGAGAATCGATCGATTGGGCGCGCGCTGCCGAGTAAAGGTGGTCCTGCCGCCTACCGTAGGATTTCGCTGGGCGCTTTCAAAGCCTTAAGATTAGTTCGCCGACAGTGACATTGCATCGGATGATTAATTTTAAAAAGCGTCGCGCGCAACCGGGAAGCCGCCACACTACCTACGACCCGCGGAAACGGCTAAGCGATGGGTGGACGCAGCTGAATCACTTTTCAAAGTGCTTCATTAATTCCGGCGGATTAAGTCGCGAAAAAAACGCGCGCATTATTAAGCGACGGTCGCGACAGCGGCGAAGCGCATTAGCGCCCAATATTACGGACGGGATCTTTTTAAATCCCCTTTTCCTTTCTGCCACGGCTTAAAGTGGACGACGACCGATCGTTGCCGTCGTTCTGACGTGGCTGCCAACGCCCAAAATTGTCTTGACATTTGGGCGAGCCGAAAGGGCACGTTCATTACACACACAAGTATATATACATATATATATATACGAATCGAGAAATATATATATATATATATATATATAATTTGTAATCACGGGACCTGAGCTCATTCGTTTATTCCAGAACACGGAACTAAAGCTGTTGTGGAATGTAGAAAACGTGGTGTTTCATAACGGGTTGCTTTCCAGATGTTCAAGCTTATCTTGTTCCAACGACATGTAAACGTACCTACTTTATCTGATACATCTGATCATATCCGATACCTGGCAGGTATCTTGCCTGATGTATACACACATACGTACATACATATATTTATTTATTTATATTTCGGAAGACAGGATACCTTTTAACGGTAGCATAGATCTTCATGATGTTGTATTTTTCACGGATTTTTTCCGTTAATTTCTGTACGCGGATGGATCTGTAAGCAAACTGACACGGTTTCCCTATCCACGGATGGATGAGAGTAGTTATAGCAGTGGTGGGCAAAGGGGGGCGATTTTGAAGTCCAGGTGGGCGATCTGAGCGAAAGGGGCGATTTGGGGGGGGGGCGGTGAAGGGCTAAGGGGGCGATATCGCTCCCCCTCCTGGGGGTGGGCGGTGAAGCTAAAAGGAGCGACATTGCGGTTTTATTGTTGTTACGGATCTCGCCACGAAGAAGCGGAATCGCCTCGAAGTAGTCGCTCGGGGCGATTTATGACTGCGGGTCACGTCAATGCGGCCCAATATTGAAGGGATAATTGGTTTGCACGCTTCCTGCCTTTCAGAGTAATACTGTAATAAACGCGAAGTCAGAACAAATGAAGTTGTACACATAACGTTTTTTTTGTATGCGAAGATCTGCTGTGCAGAAGCAAGGGGTAGCAACGATGCTGTCGCTGGTCCCGCGAACACTTCCTCGCGCAACAGTCAATACAAGAAATTGGCAGGAAAACGGACATTGTCCTCGGTGGAGATTTCCCGCCAATTTTCGCGTCGTCAGCCGATATGATTCATCCCAGGGGGCGATGGCAACCTCGAAGCTGGAAAAGGGGGACGATTTCTGGCATAGCCTTGCGCATCACTGAGTTATAAGAAGAGCACGGTCTGAACACAACGTAAGGGTTCTCGAATATTTCGGAACGGTCGAGCTCTTGCTCATTGAAGACGGAACTCAAGCGTTCCGAAATATTCGAGAACCCGTACGTTGTGTTCAGACCGTGTTCTTCCTATAACTACTCTCACCCATTCGTTGGTAGGGAGACCGTGCCAGTTTACTTTTATATATATATATATATATATATATATATATATGTATGTATGTATGTATGTATGTATGTATGTATGAGACAAATTGGCCGCATCGAAGCCGCAACCTTCTTCATTCTTCCCGGCGACTTTGAGAAAACGGTAGCTACCCTTGCCGCAACGAACAGTTCGCTGAAACATTTTCCCATACACACCTTCGAAGGGGCCGTTTCGTCCGAAGGCGTTCCGTTAGCAGTTTGCGTTAATAGCAGCGTGGCAGCAACTTCAAAAATTGCTTCACAACTATTAGCTGAGCCGCTACGGGTTGACCAGCCGAGCGAGCGAGCAACCAAGCGGCCCAATATCAAGTAAACATTAGCACTGAGTTCATGGGCTTTTTATCAATGCACAAGTTTTTCCCAACTTTCAAAGCGATTCACCTTGAACGCGCCCCGTTCGGTCAGCATCTCCTGTTCAATTAAGTTCCTCCCTACGACCAACGGCAATGGCGGCGCCGAAAATGTGCCACGCGTTATTTAGTTCTTATGCAAATGAGTCTTGAGGCAAACGGAAGCTCGGGGAGCATTTGAAGAAGCGCCCATCCGTCCGAAAAGGCGCGCCGCGTACTGTCAGTCCGCTTTTACACAAACGCAAAGTGAACCCAAGTCGGCGCATCCGTCGGGACGGGCGCAATCCAACGGGAGCACCGCGAAGCACGCCGTCCGGAAGTTTGCCAAAATTGTCGCAGCAGCACTTTCGCTAAGCAAAACGGCAATTGCCGTCGCGCTGTTGCTGCCCGCGCAAGCGTGAAAATTAATTAAGTTCCTTTGAATAATCAAAGTGGATTATTCACGAGCGGTTAATTATAATAATTCCGGGAGGCAATCCCCCACGGATGGAAGGCGCAAAAATTGACCCAAAGCAAGATGGTCGCGGCGTATGGGAAACGCCTCCTTGGAACCCGACCCTCCGCCCTCCCCTTCCAAGCTTCGCACGAAGCAAAGCTGACTCGCCTTGGATGAACAAACACGGACGATAGGGGAAAAATAATTGATTGTCATTTTTCAATTTCCGCCTATCGGTGTTGTTCGGTAATCGAAACCGGAGCCACTAATCGACAACTCTGACGACCGATCCGATTGTTAGCCCAACATCAACGGCTGACAATGAATCCTATCCGCATTCAACCGACGGTGAGTCGTCCCGAAACTGCACTGCGTGAATAGCTGCTTTGAGAAGTCGTTCCGGGTACATTCCTTCGAGGCGGCGCTTCCAGTTTCAACCGACGACCACCTGAGCTGTTGATTACATAAACTCCAACTATAGCGACGGAATGCGCGCTTGAGCAACCGTCGGCGAACAGGCTTCAACATATCCAATTGTGCACTTCGAAAGCCCATGCGAACAAAGCGAAAGTGGGAAGCCAAAATTAAGCGATGCGTACAATCCCGACACGGTAGTCGAGAAGCCGTTGTGCGTTCGAAAAAAAGGGGGGAGGGTCATTTGTCTGCAGGGAGCTATGCGAACAGGACCCCAGAACAGATAAACAATTAGTTAGCCCTGAGGATGCACTTTGGCAACGAGGAAACGATAGGATACGGTAAGTTCGCATCCCAAGGTGACGATCCTAGCCAAACGCGAAAGCGAAGCGGGATGGCGAGCAAACGGGAGGTAACCTTACGTCATAGGAACGGTCAATTGTGCAAGCTGCCGAAAATGGCGCCAAATACGGCATATCGGGAGGGGATACTTTCGTGACAAGCCGCGTTTTGGAAACGCATTGACAAACACCTCTCCAGCGCTTGCCGGGAACCAACCTTGGCGGACATGCCGAGGAACGCCAACTATTCGGCCTTTAATGCCGGAAACGCGGCGTTTCAGACCACTGCCAGCGGCGACAGCTGCGCTTAGGAAAAATAAGACTGGCGTAGTAGTTTCAAGAGCAGGCGTAGCTTTACGAAAGCCATTGACGTCCAGCGGGCAGGCGCCGTCGCCTACACTTCCTCCCCCACCTTTGAAAACGGGTGCCCATTCAATATCCCAAGCATGCAAGGCAGCGCTTGGTGGCCGCCAGGTTGGCCCCTTTGGGCGATCGGCCGCCGGAATTTGTATTTTGTCCATTTTGCACAGGGTCGTCCAAGGAGCGCAAGATGTCCAGCGGCGACGACCACGGAGCCACCAGTTCGAAGCGGTCGGTTGAACTTCGCTCGGACCCGTCGGAAGCGGTCAGAAGGAATTTCCGCGTAAGTACAAGGATCGGTTATTTTTTTGGAAATGGAAGAAAAAATGTTCGATTAACAACGCCTTGCCGTGATTTGCGGCTCGAAGGCTCCAACGGGGGAACAGCTGAGCGCGTGGCGCTTCGCCTGGGCGCTTAACGATGGCGCAGCCGGCTGATGCCAATTCTTCAGAGATGTTTTTCATGATTCGAAAAGACCGGCATGTCGTCCGTGCGCGGCATCAATCTATCCGGTGTCTTTAACTGACGTCTGATTGATTTGAACGACGATCAGCGGTCGACTGTTGCCCATTAGTAGCTTTTGCAGCATCAGAACAGGAAGGCCAGCGCCCCGGTGCTCAGCAGCGACTACAAGTCGTCAAGGATGTTCAATCAGGATGCCGACAGGCCAGGCGAACAACCTGTGGATCCCATCTACCTGGCGCTTAAGATGGCCAACGAGATGGCCCAGCGAAGGCGCAGCAGCGTGAATCGCATGCCGCCCCATGGACTAATATCCAAAGGGACAATGCCCAATTCTCAGGACGGCAGCGCTGACAGCACCCTCGAAGAGCTCCCAACCGACATGTCGCACAGCGTAAGCGACTGCTTTTCCCTCTTTCCGTTCTTCCATCATCTTCGGAAGATCGGTCAAGCATGCCGTATCCAAACGTGCAGTCCGCGGACAGGGGAACTGTGCTCAACCGTGGCCAAACGACTCCGCAGCGACCGATCGGTCGCCATCGAGGGCCCATCAATCATCGAGCCTATCCTTTTTGATAGGCAATTTATTTTTCCACTTCTTTTTAATTCCACTGCTCCATTGGCGGATAGCGCTGTTTCAAAGCGAGCGGTCGGGAAGCTGCCGGCGCCGCGGCAACGCCACGCCGTAAGGATGTTCGTCAAAGGGAGGTGAGCCGGCGGATTAGCATTCGCAAAAAGCAACCATCCCCAAAATGCTTCCAATCGTCCGCCCACCGAGCAGCACTTTGCATTAGGCCAATAACTGCGGTTATTCCCAAGGTGAGGCCAAAAGCAAAACTTTCAACAAAAAAGGGGCCCGGAAAGGGTTGACGGGACACAGGGCGCACGGCAACTAGGTCTTCGCGATCCAAGCAAAGAACAGATTTTATAGGTAGCTGCAAATATGCACTTTGCGTACAGGGGTATACTTTGTTGCAGCGCGAGTCGGTGTTTAGCAGAAAGCAAAGCAGCTGCCAAATCTCGCTAACCCCGTCGTCGGTGACCAGCAGCTCAAGGAGCAGCCCGGGCCCGCTGCTTCTGTCCGGTAATGTGCCCCGCATTGGGAACGTCGTTGACGGGTGAATATTGCCAGAGGTGAAGTCGAGCCCCAATTTGACATCCCAAAAGTCGATGGAAAGCACGGAAGGCGAAGGTCATGATGGGCCCAATTCCAGGCAAAGATAAAATTGCTGAAAACTTTGCTTTCAGTTTCCATCAGGCAGGTCCGCAAGCTGGGCATGAAGATGAAGAGCTTTTCGCTCGACTGCGATCCGTCGACCGAACAATCCGGCATGCACGGCCAAGGAGACAAGCGTTCCGGTTTCAGCGTTCTAAAGGGCGGCCGGTGCTTCAAGGTACGTCCCCTAATAAGAGAGCAATCGTCGGATCTGAACGAGGAGGACAGCGCCTTGGAAAGCGACGTCAGCACGTCGTCCGGCGCTCTGGCCGGATCGGTAATTTCGTTCGATCCTGTCGATTCTCCATTTGACGTACACATCCTTCTGCAGAGCAAATCCAAATCCCTTGGTCCAATATTGTGCGTAGTTACGCACGAGTTCAGAGCGAAGTTCACCGACGAACTGGAGTTAAAGTAATGAATGGCATTAATCTTTCCCTGCTATCCTATTACCGTTAATTCTGCCCAAAGAAAACAGCAAAGCGCCACTTCCGGGCGAAAGCTTAACCGAAAAGGATAACTACAGAACTTGAAGGAACGTTTGTCTGCGAATTTACCGGCTGAAGATCGGGTCGGAAATTTCCGAAAGCTCTGCTGTTATCCTTTCCAATTAGTCCTTTGCCTGGAATCGACGCTTTTCCCTATTTTGGGCAACACGAAACTCCACCCCGTAGTAGAAAGCTAAACTTTCAATGACACATTCCATTCATAGAAAAGCTGAGCGGGTAGTCGTCTTCGACAGATCGGATCCCGACTGGTGGCAGGTTCGAGCAAACCTGGAGCGGTCCAACGGCAGGTAGTCTATTCCTTGTTTTTTGCAGGGTTACAAGCAGAGCGAGTCGGCAGGAAGGTTCCCGTCCACCTGTGTCGCCCGGATATTGCCAAACGAACGTGTTATGCAAGTTGTTCAAAACCTGAACCTTTGGGATGGATCGACCAACTTGCGACTGTACAGAGATCAGGTGAGCATTGCAAGCGAAGCAGGTCGTTCACTTGTTTTTCCTCCAACAGGTCGTATTTGCTCAACCGGAAGACCAGGACGACTTGGCGGAAATTAGAACGGAGAAGAACCGTCGTATTAACTGCCCGGCAGCCTACTTGTTGCAAAAGGACTAAACGCCTTTGGCGTCAGCCATTGAACCGGTGTGCCAAAATAAGGGACGAACAGGGTTCCACTGTTTCCTAAGCTCGTTTCGGTTCCGCCAAGTCGACTGTACAATGGGAATTGCGCTTATTGCTGCTCTGTTCTCTTACCCAATTATCACGCAATGGACATTCTCCAAACGGCGAGAGATATTCAGCCAGCATAGCTTTTACTGATGTCATTTTAAAAGTAACTGTAAACCCATCATGTGAAGATCGTGTGAATAAAACTGACAGGCTTTTTGCTCTGGAAATAATCACACCAAGCAGGAATGGAACTTACGAATTGATGAATGCGAAGAGAAAAGCTCATGCGAAGAAGTTTGACGAACTGCGGATGAACTTGCGCGCGAAAATCCAAAGCAGAATACGGAAAGTCAACTATTACGCATATGCGCGCATACCGCCGGCTTCGGTTAAGCACCTGAAGCGGAGAAGTCCGTATAGGAATGCAGTTGTGATCGTAGCAGAATCAAACAGCTGGATAGGCATCATTTCTACTTGTACTGTACCCGTCTGTTGCTGTATTTAAACACAAAAGAAAATAAGTTGAATTCCTGTAATCGGGGAAAGTTACGAAAAAATGCATTGGAACCTGACAATAAGTAACCAACCATACGGTCGCTAGTGCAGCCAAAATAGTGCTATACCATTCGCTGCGTCTCTTTGAAATGTTACATGAAACAGCTTGTAAACGTTTTGCTTGCTCACTGGAGCCACAAGCGCATTTTAGAAATACAAACGCAAAACCTAGGATCCATAATCACTGTAGATGCTTTTCGCACAGATAAACAATCTATAACCTCTGCAGAGAACTTCGTAAAATTGACGGGACAAGCCAACGGTTTGACGTTCTGGTGCCACGCGGCTGGTAGTAAATTTAGTCTACGGGCATTTGCAAAGCACGTGAGTAACACGTCGTTAAGAGCACAGACGTGAGAATACCTGCTCGGGCAAAATGCGTTGCGGAAGACAAAACAGCGCTGCAGCAACAATTTGACGCCATGCCAACGGAAGGGTACAAATATTTACGTGGCAACATTCGGAGAAGGCAGGAGATAGGACATCAACGTGAACTTACCTGAAACGCTTCTTGGCGTAGAGGTGAAGCTATGCGTTTGCAAAATTCGGCTAATGAAACCTTCCACGATCATGCAACAATTTATATCGACACAAAATCAGCAGGCATCACTTTAGCCATTTTCAAAGCATACCTACTGAGGAAAGGGTCATTTTTTGTAGGTTACAACTTGAAAACCTTTAAATGAAGTTCAGCCGCGTAGCGGAAAGTTTAACTACCGTAGTCCTTAGCAAACAACGTCGCCGCTCTGTACGGCTTAATTTTACCCTCCCTCACATTGTTTTTACGTCGCGCCGCATTTGCCAACAAATATGGCTAGCAGGTGCGCACGCCGAAAGCGCTCATTGAGACAGATTTTCAGTTACCGTTTAGACTTCATGAAAATTCAATCCTAATCTGCCACTTCAACTACTTGCTCTTTCTATAGTGGAATTTTTGATTGTACATGACGACCTTTTGACTTACCGTAAGCAAAGCAGGGTCGGCCTACGCACGGCTGGTACTGTAAAGAGGGCATTCCTGTTTTGCTTCCGAAATTGCGCAACACCATTTGGTTTGCACTGCTGCAGAAGACTTCGCTGCCTCAATCACACGTTTAGCCCTTCTGTTTTGCGATTTGCGTAAAGTTCAAAGTGGCTTTGGCCGTTAGCTTCCGCAGAGGAACTCGTTGCACTCACGAGCAAAATGTCTTCGACTCTTTCACAAATGCAGGGTAAGAATTGTCAGACATCGAAATTTTACCGCCAACGTACTGTTACAGATGAACTTGCACGAATGCCGTTGGAGAAGAAACGGACTCTGTACAAATGCAGTAACCAATTTGTTACGTTGGAACAGGTGCCCACCGTATGGAGCCATTTATCCAAAAAGGTAACGTCAAAAACGGCGGAGGATACGCTGAAAAAACTGAGCATATGGTCTGGAGATATTACGCATCTTGAAATTGATGCCATCGTAAACGCTGCAAACAATAGTTTACTTGGCGGCGGAGGAGGTAACCTTTTCGTAACAAATAGTAACATGTTCATTGCACCTATTTCAGTGGACGGTGCGATTCATCGCGCTGCCGGACCATCGCTTAAAATGGAGACTGCCACCCTTAATGGATGTGAAACCGGCGATGCCAAAATGACGTTGGGCTACTTTCTCCCCGCTAAGCGTAATCGCGGATTATCCACTGTACGTAATAACTTGAATTTCTGCAGACGTAATTCACACGGTTGGTCCAGTAGGAGAAAAGCCAGATTTGCTGCGCAGTTGTTACTCGCGGTGTCTGGAAATTTGCAGAAGCAACTCACTTCGCTCCGTGGTATTTTGCCAATTATGAACGAACTTCCAAAAGTGTATAAATGCGTGTAGGCTTTTCCTTGCATCTCTACCGGCGTGTACCATTATCCAAACAGAAAGGCATGCGAAGTCGCCCTGCGCACCGTCAAGGAGTGGCTCCAAATAGAAGACAATTTTCAAGCGGTGAGTTTACCTTCATTCATTCCGCGTTCTGTACAAGCATTTACAGCTCGATAGAATCATATTTTGCGTATTTCTCGACGAAGACCGTCTCATTTACGAAGAACTCGTAGCAAGTTATTTCGCTGTATGAGCGCTTACGACTGGAAAATGCTAGTTCTGTCGTCGTGAAATAGTTGGCAAAATTAATTCAATTAAAGACTAACTGATTCTACGTTCACCTATCAATTATGTTCACATAAAGCCGTTCAGTGGAGTGGATGTTAGGCAAATAGGTTCCTACGCAACTTAGCACACACTATGCTAACACAGCTCAGCGATACGCTTGTCGTGGCGATTCTTTCCCCTTTCAATTCTTCGCGCCCTCGATGCCATCTCGTTTATCGCTTTCTGAAACAGTTTTCAAGGTGAGAGCCCAAAAGCAGCGTTCCCGTTCGAATATACCCTTTCGGTCTTTGGAATCTTTCGAAACTGGCCTGGATCGACTGGAGGACCTAACACGAACACGTCGCGAATAATCGCATTTACCTAACGTGACCTAAGTGTCAGCACAAACTGTTATATGTTTATTCTCTCCCCTACCTTCAAATGTGTACTCATGCCCCCGGCAAGAACGCAGCAGAACATATCATAATGGGTCTTTGAGGTCCAACTGTCAATCGTCAAAACTTCATTGCCAAATTTCACCTTGAAATCCGGGAATGTTCCGTTCTACGAAGTTAATATTGGTAAAAATGGCCAAGTCGAAGAGGACTTGCCTTGACAGCTGCATGTATATCCCGAAACGTCGCTCTCTGGTTACGCTTGTCCTTTTTGCCAATATGTTTTGTTGACTCCGTGCTCAAACGTTGCAATGTAGCCAAGGTGGTTGCATCGTTCGGCGGCTCGTAGCGAACGCTGTGCATGCTTTCTGCCAATTCGTAAAGGAGAGCCAACGTCTCTCCCGCGCAAATGCGGATGTCCACTGAAGGGCTCCCGAGGAAGGCGCACACCTTTGGCACATTGCTAAAACGAAAGTGTTGACTGCCGCAATTTCGGGACGGAAAGCGTACGTCAAAATAGCTTCCTCCAAAGAGCGCTTCGGAAACGCTGTCACTAATAAAGCCCACGAAGAAAGAGCGGCGCAAAACAGTTTCGCTTCGGAAGCACCGCTGGTGCCGATCTTTGTGTGCGTCCAAACGGAGTGCAGCGCTTCCACCACACTAATGATCTCCTTCAAAAGAAATTGGAAGCGGCATTTATTAGTGCCTTAAACAAGGTCACTTTGGTGAAGCTACAAAGGCTAGCCAGCTATTAACGACACTGAAAGGTTGCAACTGAAATTGATAGGCAACAAGAAATGTTAAACAGGATAACTGCTGTAAATGGTGTAGAAATTAGAAAGTTAGTTCACGGGAATACACTCACATCTGGTTCTTCGATGATACCAAATGCGCAAATACCAAGTGACGTGGCGCACTGAAAGTTTCAAGGCGTATAAAGTTGATCTGTACAACGCCACTTGCCCGAGCACGAAGTTGCATTGACTGGCCACCATCGGTTAACATTGCCTTCATTGTGTTGGTCAAACGGCAAACTGCTTCCGAATCAACTGTGCTGGTTTGCAGCACCAAAAGGGCAACGAGGCGCAAAGCCAAATCGACCTCCACACAGTTGCCTTTCCGCGAGGAACGCTCCAAATTGTCCGCGAACGTCAGGTGCCTAAGCAGGCTAATGAACTATCTGAAATGAGTATCCAGAAAAGTACCAGTCGCTCAAAATATCCGGTATGTAATGCTGCCTAAGATAAACGTTGGCTTCACTGAGGGCCTCCACACGAATTCCGGCGCTAAAGCAATGCAGGAAGTTGACGCTACTGCATACACCCAAAAGGCGAAATCCCACTTCTTGTCGGACATGTTTTCAAAGCATTGCTTCAATCTTTCCTCGAAGGCATCCTGGTCGGGTGAGGTCACATCATCTTGAAAAGTTGTGGCGACATTGCAAGGTTGATTTTAAAAAGTTTGCTACACCAACTGGCTACTGTTTCACGGTCAATGTCAGCTGATTGGTAGGACATTTCGCTGGGCGCTTCGCCTTCCGATTCGTCGGCATCGTCGTTCTTCGCTCGACTGGCGTAGAATGCCCGCTCTGCAAGCAGGACAAATAAGGCACAGGACAAACAACGAACATTTTATTATTTTTTGGTGACACTACGCTGACCTAATAGCGAGCGAAACGCACCTTTCAGTCGGTTTTTTTTCTCTTTTCGCTTAGGCATCACCCGTCAAAAACAGCGCCTAACCAAATCACGCTGGCTGCTTCCTCGTACGGTATTATGGATGGTCAAGTTCTAAAGCTGTATACTACTACCCGTTCAATGTAACTCGCCTTATGATGCTGCCTTCGACGCAACGAATGATGATGTAAACTCCACCCTAATTTGTTTGCAGTAAAAATACTGATAAACATAATGATAAACACATTGGGTCCTTTAAAATAGCTGAACAATTACTTGAGCATCAGTAAGAGCAATGCCCCACTTACGCGATTGTCCGATACCCAGAATTAGCACCTATGTTACGTAATTAGTTCAAGTCTGCTGTACATTGTCCAGCTATTTTAAAAGGTCCAGCACGTTTATCGCTGAATAAACAATGCCAGTGTGCAGGCGAAAATGAGTTCCCAAGCAGTTACACTGTCGCTCTTACCTGCTGACATGCGTAGGATTTACCATGTAACCTGAACATTTGTATACTGTAGTGGCTTTGAAGCCACTACTGAAATGGCGGAACGAACGTCGCAGGAGAACTCATATGAGACGTCCCACTCGAGCCGCCTAATTGTCAAAGGTTTGCCAAAGCATATCACGGAGCAGCGCTTGAAGCACTTGTTCGACAATTACGGAGTCGTAACTGATTGTCAGTTGAAATATTCAGCCGACGGACGCTTTCGCGGTTTCGCTTTTGTCGGCTTTCTCACGGTGGACTCAGCCGAAGCAGCCGTCAACGAACTCAACGGAACATTCGTCGACACCGCTAGAATTCACGTGAGTTCATTTACTTTCGCAAACGTTGTTTATGGATATTTGCAAAACGTACTTTTTCTAATTGGTTCCCGTGAACATCTCGTTGCTCTAGGTAGGAAGAATTAGCGCTGATCTTCGATAGTACCCGAGTATGACTGTACATTTCGTTATGCTTTTCCCGAGTGCAGTCTGTTTTCGTAACGCAGGTTCCTTTGGTTACTGTATTACGCTTTGCGATCTTCAGGTTGACTATTGCCACCGTTTCTATCCCTCCCTTCGCGCTGAGGAACGTTCGGCGAGTAGTAAGCCCATAGCAAACCAGTCCAGTGCAAACGTTGTTTGCATAAAGTCCGATGGAGCTTTGAAGCGGAAGCACCTGCTAATCTTTCTCGCTCCAACTAAACCAGCCAAATTGACGCTTAGCGCGGATGGCAAAATCGCCACAGTCCGCTTGAGGCGGCGCAGCGATTTGGAGGCCGTATTGAAACTCAATGGACAGTTCCTAGGCGGCAGTCGTCTTCATTTGTCCGAATGCCAGAGCAACGAAGCGCCCAGCAATGCCGTCCAACGTCGGCAAAGACCTCACTTCCCCCAGAATGACCCGCAGAAGCAGGCGAACGCAATAGCCGACAGCGGAGCTATATTTGTGCGCAACTTAGCTTATCAGTGTACGGAGTCGGATTTGCGCTCTCTTTTTGAGTCGTTCGGCCCGATTGCAGACGTCGACTATCCAACGGAATCTTCAAACGGTAAACCAAAAGGCTTTGGTACTGTTCGCTTCGTCTTTCCTGAAAACGCGCTCAAGGCTTTCACCGAATGCGACGGAATCATTTTCCAGGGTCGCGTACTTCACATTCTCGCAAGTAAGCAAGCAAATTTTCCTTGAGGCGCGATTGGACTGGAAGCGCTCATTTCAGACGCCGAAAAGGAGGATGAGCAACCCACGGTCGACCCAGCACAGGAGGCATCAAACTACAAGGAGGAAAAGAAGTTGAAACAGAAACAATCTCAAGCCGACAGTCGGACATGGAATACGCTGTTTCTTGGTCCCAATGCGGTCGTTGACGTTTTGGTCGACCGTTTGGACGTGGAGAAAAGCGAAATTTTGGATCCAACTTCGTCGTCAAGTTTGGGAGTGCGCGTTGCTCTTGGCGAAGCGCAAATCGTGCGCGAAACTGTCCAATTTCTTGAACAACACGGGGTCGTGTTGGACAGCTTCGGTGGAGGGACGATACAGCGTAACGACCATGTTATTCTTGTCAAAAACATACCGGCAGGTACCACAGTGACCGAATTAAGCGACCTATTCAAGAAGTATGGCCGTTTGGGGCGCCTCGTTCGACCTCCACACGGTCTAAGCGCTATTGTTGAATTCTTGGATTCCCGGCAGGCAAAGACCGCCTTTGCCGAGCTGGCCTTTAGGCGATTCAAGCACAAGCCTCTTTACCTTGAATGGGCACCCGCTGGGGTGTTCTCTACTCAGTACGATGAGATCAAAGCGGAAAGCAAAGAAGAAAAAGAGGAAGATGGGCAGAACGAATTTTATCAGGAATGCACGTTGTTTGTTAAAAATTTGAATGCGCAGACGAACGATCAAAGTTTGGCAGATCACTTCAACAAGATCGGCACCGTCGTGGCAGCATCGGTTGTAAAGAAGTACAGCAAGTCCGCAGAGGGCAAAGGAAAGCCGGCCGACCAGTTCTCCCTCTGCTACGCATTTGTAACGTACAAAAGGCCAGAGGACGCACGAGAAGCGCTGAAACGACTGCAAGGCAGTCAGCTAGATGGAAATGAGTTGGAAATTCAGATTTCGAAACGGCCATCCGGCGCGAAGCAGGCAAGAAAAGCCACCGAGCATAACACATCGAAGGACAGCCATTCGGAAACGACCATTCTTGTGAGAAATATACCTTTCCAGGCGAATCGAAGGGAGATCCAACAGGTGTTCAAAGTGTTCGGACCACTGAAAGTTGTACGCATGCCAAAGAAGGCATCATCGTCGCAGCATCGAGGATTCGGCTTTGTCGAATACGTGTCAAAATTGGACGCCGAGAAGGCAATGGCCGCATTGGGCGGCAGCACCCATCTGTACGGTAGGCGGTTGGTGCTCGAATGGGCGGACGCCGTTGGCGACCTTGACGAGTTGCGCAAACGGACAGCCGACTACTTTGCCTCCGGTCCTTCAAGACGAAAATTGAAAATGGACATTGAGTGAGAGAAAGGGGATAAGTGTGCCGATGCAACTTGATCATATTTAAAATTGACAACAATTCCTACGGGACCGTGTCCCATTGCCTATGGCAATTCAAGGAACAATAAAGCAGCATTGCAATGCCACCTGACAACTGAGTCATCGACCTGCACGCCGCGCTTCTGCGATGGCCCCATTTGACCCAAGGCAGTCCATTGTTGTTGCGCATTCCGGATTGGCATTTGCTTTCAGATCGGTCCCGCTGCCGTTCCTGCTGCTGCTGTAGGCAAACTGTTGGCATGCACAATGCTGCAGTGCGTCGTTGTTGGTCTACTCATTCTGTGGCCATGCAAAGCGGATAGACCATTCGGTATAGACCGTCGCGTCAAAATCTGCTTCCTCCATAGAGCAGTTAACATTTGCAGTTAAAGTGGTTTGCTCGAACTGGTCAATCGAAGCAACAGTCGGCGTCAGCGCACAGTTTAGTGGTCAGGTTGTTGCTGAACCAAAGGACAATGGAAGTGATACCTGCCTCGGCGTGCGATCCAGCGCGGAAACGTTTACTCTGAAACTGTCTGCGGCAAAGTCGCCAAACTGCGTTCAAGTTACGGTAAGTGGTCACCGTGAAGATCGCGTAATTCTGGCCTTTGCTGCATAGAACAATGCAATGACGGCCAAATTGTTAATCAGACGACTATGGTGGGTCGAAACGGTGGAAGATCTTGTATTCGCCATTAGCTGCCCGCGGACCAATTGCTCAACATTAAACGAGCAGTAAATGTTACGCAAGCGCAATAAACAAGTGAGCATAGAAGAGTCATTATTTTCAAGCGAACTGTCCACCCTACCGGAAGTTCACATGCAAATTGACACTTTCGAGGAAGGATTGGTCACGACGGAGCCCAACCAGCTGCTCACAGTAGTGGCACTTTATCCTCGCGGTTTGAAAAAGTGTCACCTTAGGCGGTAACGCTCAGTTTTGCGTTTTTCAGGTTCGGCGGTTAGCCTTAGTCATTGTTATCTGAAAAGCGTCGATAAACCGGACGAACGATTGGACTTAATAGACGAATACGGGTAAGTTGTTCGCCAACTGATTCGGGTGGACATTCCAAATTCAATTATGCAGCTGCGCGGTAAACCACAGCGTAATGCAACCGTTCCAAAGGAGCAGAGCGAACGGAATTGCCGAGTCGACGCTCATCGTTCGTCCCCTTAACCATAGTCGTCTGATGATGTTACAATGCATTGCCCGACGGGATTCAGAGGAGATCGGCTCGTTAGCATGTCTGCACGACGGCTGGCGGGAACCGGCGGAACCGCTGTGCAGTTACACTTTGTCCGGTTTGGTTCTTTCGATAATTCAGAATGGTCAATCGGAAGGAGTTGGTAGGAAAGAAGACCCCACCTCTCACATTAAACCTTATTTCCTTTCAGCAGAACGTAACCCTCTTCAATGCTTATGGGATGTACGCCTTTGGCCATCCATAATACTAAGCCTCCTTTCAATCGGTCTGCTGTTGTGCGACTTGACAATACTCGTTGCGATCGTGAGAAAGTGGGGAGATGCGAACAGGAAGAATTCCTGTGCAAACTTGCTGAGCAACGAAACTTGGCCGGCAACCACAAGCGTCAACGTCGCATTGAACTGTGCCAATTGCGCGTCCCATTCCGGCTGTGCGAATGATTCCAGCGGGATCAGCAGCTATTACAGCGCATCTACAGATGCTACCAACAAGTTGAAGGAGAAAAGAGAGAATTCAGGTACCGACCACGCGGCGATACACAATGTGGCTCAGGTGGTAACCACTCTTCGACGGGTTCGTATTGCCGGAGAAGATTACTACGGGGACGATGATGGTATTGCCGAAAGTCAGTCGCTAGAAAATGAATACGAAATTCCAAATTGCGTCATTTCGGGCGACGCTAAAAGGCCAATTCTATCGTGAGCATTGAAGTGTGACACTTTTGTTGGTGAATTGTTTGTCAAAGTGCTGCTGCCGCCCGTGCTTTAAAATTTCTGTGAAAAACTGGAATTGAACTGTGAGGTCACAAAATGAATTCGACTGTTTCGCTTTTATCGTAAAGCGTGCGTCAGCTCAACATTTAGCCACCATGAACGTCATTGGAACAAAAGAATTGATCTTCTGTGAACCGTTGGAAGTTGGGCGAAGCGAGTGCCGCCTTTGCGTTTTCGATGTCCCGTTGTATTTGTTCTGTGAGTTCACCTAAATGTACAGAATGGAAGTAAAGCGGCCAACTGCTGTCCCCCTGTATACCTAATGTCTCGAAAGTTAACATTGGCCTCAAGTAGCCTAGAGCAACGACTCTCAATTGGGATCCGTAGAAGTCTTCATCGAAAACGTGCAACAAATGGACTTCCTAGAAACAGCAGCGCGAGCGTACGGCAACGTAAGAAATACTGAACATTTGAAACACTTGCCATGGTTTTCCGTTCGCTTTCAAATTGGATATTCCAACCGACGCTCATCACCATTTCATAGATGGGACCTTTGTCTACATTAGCGAAGCCGTAATAGACGCCGCAGGCAAATTGCTGCGGCAGCGCCTTAATGGCATCGTCGCTAAGATTGGCTGAAATATACTGTTTCGAAAAGCTACTTAAAGGTTATTTGTCCGGTTGACAAACCAGTTGGACACCCAAGTTGTCGGCTGCCACGACCAAATCCTCGAACCACCCTTCCGGCGCAATAATAAGGCAGAAATTCCGCAGATTTCGGAGGTAAGGTATTCATCGAATGCGCAACAACCTTTCGAACGGTAAGAGTGCAAAGCCTTG
The DNA here is from genome assembly GCA_000612645.2 of Trichuris muris. Taxonomy (NCBI): domain Eukaryota; kingdom Metazoa; phylum Nematoda; class Enoplea; order Trichinellida; family Trichuridae; genus Trichuris; species Trichuris muris. Next base: position 16,172,687 of record CBXJ02000086.1, on the reverse strand, counting down.
CAATGATGTCCAATAAATAGCAGTTCAAACTGGTTGACCAATTGTAACCGGCTACGTAGGAACGTTAACTGGCCCCTTTTCTACTGGTAAACAAAAATTGGAAAGCTGGGCCAATACGAAGCGGCCAGAACAACTTTACGCATCTTGAACACAAACAAGTTTACTGTAAACGGATCGCACTTCCCGTTCAACGCGACTTGTCAAAGGCGGACGGTGATCGTTGGGAGCACATGATTTTCACAGCGGTAAGCGCGCTAAGTGAAATGCAACTAGAGTCCGCTCACCTTTTTAGCGATTGCTGAGTTTGCGAAACGCATCGGCTTTGTTAATTCGCCAACACCGCGCGAATAATTTGTTTCTCGGTAAAGGAATTTGCGGTAGCACCGTTCGACAATGCAGCACCGGTGAGTTTGGCGAACGCGAAAAGGCTGGCCATTTTTGGGGAAACGCTTTTGCGCATAACGCACCGTTACGAACGGCAATCCGTACCGAACAGTCCGTACACTTTCAGCCAAGCGCATGTACACAGAAAAGCACGAATGGGTACTCATTAGGGACCAAGAAGGTACCGTAGGCATAACTGATTATGCTCAGGTATAAATGATTGGCGAGTTTTAAAGTATTGCAATCTTTTGCTCGTTGTAGGAGGCACTTGGCGAGCTTGTCTACGTCCAGCTACCCGAAGTAGGCGCCAGCTTGAAACAGTTCGGTAGGTGCAGTCAGTTTGGAAGTCGTGAACTTGTTAAACGCGACGTACTTCCTCGACAGCGGAATCGTGCGTCGTGGAAAGCGTCAAAGCTGCCAGCGACGTTTACAGCCCCGTATCAGGGACCGTTACGGAAGTGAACAGCACCCTGGAGGAAACACCTTCTTTAGTGAACAAATCTTGCTTGGAGAAAGGTTAAATTACGAGGAGCAAAAATGCGTTTAACGCTTCATTCGAACTCTCTTAGGCTGGCTTTACAAGGTGAAACTTAGCGAACCAAGCGAACTAGCAAAACTGATGGATGAGATGAAGTATGAGCGGTTAGTCGAGGAGCTGCGAAAAGATTAGTGCCTATTCTTCTGCTTGATTTTCGGTGGGGGTTCAAGCTGGTCGTCGCTGCCTCCATGTCTACTATGCCTTTTGTATTGCTTCACTGTTTACTAACTGGCTAGCGTCAACTTGAATTGCGTTAATAAACCGCTTACGGTGATCGACATTTTGCGCGTTCTACATTATACGTTAACTGTGCGGAATGGCAGTTGTACGCAGAGTAATCGGAAATTCGAACCTACCTATCCTTAGAACCTGCGGTTCAGTATACTGTAGCTTTTCCTCTTCCGCCGGCAATTATGTGGACTGATTCAATTTTCCATGACATTTACGAAAAGCGCGTACTCGCGGTGAAGGCTAAGATAGAGGCTGATGAAAATTTAGCGAAAATAAAAGATTCGGTACGAACAAGAACTCCCGGAATTATTGCGGACTGTTTGTTGAACTTCAACTTTGCTGCAGGCTGGTCGCGACGCGTTCCACTGGGCTTGTTCGTGTAACTTGGTGGATCTTGCTGAATTTTTGCTTCAACGAAAGGAGAGCGTCAATGACACCGACGACGTCAGTTTCAACATTTGCTTCCTTTTATTTGGAGCAAGCTTTTATTTTCGCCGTCTTTAGTTAGGTTGGACTCCGCTGATGACTGCAGCTTCGGCTGGTCACAAAAGCATGGTAGACTTTTTGATCGCCAATGGAGCATCGACAACTTTGGCCAATAACAATGGCCAAACCGCGCTTCATTATGCCGCCTCGAAGAATCACGCCGACGTTGATAAGGCAGAATTAGCGCGAAGTTGCTGAAGTGTCTGTTTAGATTGTGTGCGCCCTACTGGAAAATGGAGCTTACGCGGGTGCCAAGGACAAGCTGGGTGCCACCGCCCTGCACAGAGCCGCTTCCAAGGGAAACAGTGGCGTGGTGGAAAAGCTGCTCGCCAATAAGGATTGCCTGATCAACTCTGCGGACAGCGAGGGAAACACCGCTTTGTAAGGCCAGATACCTTTGCCCTTAGTTAATGCTATGAGTTCTGTTTGAGGCACTTGGCTTGCGACGAAGGTAGACGACAAGTTGCGGTTATGCTCGTAAAGGAAGGCGCTACGTTGGATTTGAAAAATAAGGTTCGCTTTTAAATGCTCCATGCTATACCAAGTGTCCTTTTCGCTTAGGAGGAAAAGACGCCACTTGATCTGGCAGACGTTGACTTACGGAAAAGATTGATGTTGCTAACGTCGAAAGAATAGGCCAGCTGACTTCAGTTTTTCGTTCACGTTGTTTCACCTTTTGTTCTTACGCTCGCTTGATCTCTCGTTTAGTACACTGTATAAAATATAGTTCAGGCTGAATGCCCTACGTGGAAAGTAAATTGCAAATTCGGGCTGCAACTTGCTAATTATTAGACCGAAACATGAGTGCGTTAAATATAACACGTCAGCTAACTTGTTGATCCTTTGCGTTTACTGTATCTAGTAGTTTGGAAACCTCGAAGAAAGACTGCCCGCGCAGCTTCCAATTCTTCGGTGGGTCAGTATTAGCAACGAATTTTAAATTGAAGACGTATAGCTTGTTCGAAACGTGACTCTTTCGTGATTGTACATTCGCATTTCCGATTTGTTATAGACCAACGCCTTAGTTTGCTGTTTTACCTATCGCCTGGTGCTGTCGCTTGGATACGGTGATTTCCGATCTTTTCGACACTGCGGAACAGTTATACTCGGCCATGTCGTTTGCTGTAAAAAAGTTGGTAAGTCGATTGGCCGTTAATTGAAACTGCCAAATTAGCTGTGCTAAGACCACCGGCCTTACTGGTATTCATGTTGTGCAAAACCCTGCGAAGCACCTTCGCATCATATATGGACGCATTCTGAAGGCTCTGCAGAAAATGCCAGAAAGTAGCGAATATCGGAAAAGCACGGAGGCTACGATTCTCGACCGGCTGCAGATGATCGAAGCGGAACCGAACCCGGAAAAATTGGAAGAAAAGTTTGCTATTGGCCAACTGGAGGAGGTCATTCTACAGGTGAGCTCTTCTTGTGCCCCATTTTGGTAACCGTGAAAGCGTTCATGCGAATTCAGGCAGAGTTGGAGCTCAACCTTACTCGAACAATGCTCAGGTATGCGCCTTGGGAACCGCTGGTCGTTAAGCCGGCAGACAATCAGTGGTCTTGGCCTGTATGATGGAAGGAAGACGGAGACATATTCAGCTGTTTGCTGTAATTGAACAATTCAAAGTAAAGTCATTAGCGTATTGACTTACATATACAGGAAGACAGTTGGCTTTCATTTTTCTCTTTGTCGTTTGTATGCCGAAGAAAGTGTTTACTGGAAGTACTGCAGTCATCTTGCAAACATAGAGTATGTAAAGCTGTTGATCCTCTGCAGGACAGGTATTGCGCTCATTTTGTAAATTATATTTTGATAAAGACATACGCTAGTACCTGTTTTCGCACCGCTAAATTAATTTGAAGTGATTTACACTGTTATGAGAAGGCGTAAAGTGGGGCTAACGTTTACTGTTGATCGCTTCCGGTGAGTTCGTAGTGCACATATGCTATTTTTCTTTTTGTATTATTACATCGCTTTATCCCTCCTTTTGCACATGTAAAAATATGGCCTCTTTTTCCACTTACAAGGCGGAAGGTTTCGTGGCTGCATGTAACTTTAGTTTTCCTGCGAAAAAAAATTCCAGAAGCAGAGCTGGCAAATGCTACATCCCCCTGAAAAATTTGCGCTCAGCTCAACAATGCATCGTTTATGCAAATTTAACTTTCTATTAACGGCGACAGATGGGCAGTCACACGGTCACATCGTAAGTGAAAATGCTCTTTCGGCAAAGCTACATTGCTAATACGTAAGATTAGGAATGTTAAATTGATATGATCAATTGCAGTTACAGGTGTTTACGTAACATCGTTTTGCAGTTCGTGCACATCGTCGCAAATGCATTAAACCATTTACCAATTGTGAATATCTACCGGTAAATATAAAAATGAAATTGACGCATCGTCAGCTGAGTTTGGCTTTAAATTGGCAATAACATCCTTATTTGCAATGTGCAAACGCAACTAAAGCCTTTCGGAAACGCTATCTTACCCCCAACGGCGGATGAGCAGTTTGAGCTCTTACGGCTAATTTACGACTACCACGTAAACCAAAATGAGCTTCTCGTTGTTGCTGCACCACTTGAACAAAGTTGAATATTTGCTTCAGAAGCGGTTTCACGCTGCGAAAGTATTGCGTTTCATTAATTGCAACTCGACAACATTATCACTGCATTCCGTCGAGCGCAGTGTCCTTGTTCCTTTGTAGAACAGTGCACGGGGAATTAGCAGTGCTAACAATAGGTTATTGTTACAAACTGCCCACAGCAGCAACGAGCCAACGGATGTCATTGTTACTCCGATGACTGTTGGCACAGAAATATGACAGCCCTGCTTGTCCGGAAAAAATTAACCTATTCAACGGCCAATTGGACACGTCGGTACACTTATCTTTGAAACGTATTGGAGAGGCGATGTAATTTCCCCAGATGAAAAAGCACGAACAGTATCTGGCGTAAAATTGCACGCCCCGAAATCTTGGATACCGTTCGCTTCTCCAGTAAATCGCTCTATCTTTGGTTGATGCAGATCTTTGTCGTACAACTAAGGGGGGACCTACCAATGGGTACCCTAAACCGTTGGTAGTTTTGTTAGTGTCTGTCCGTCTCAAGAGAGGACACCTCTTAGTTGGCATTTATTATCACTTAACATTGCCTAACTTCTTCAAGCGTTCGCAGAAAACTTGAATGAATTTCGCGTAAACGCAAACCCAAAAATCGGATGACAGAAGCATCGAAAAAATAGAATAGCGACAATGTGCGTAAAGTCGACACAAAACGGCTACACCCGGTGTTTATTTTTCATTCAAGCACGGAGCTTTCGGGAACTACCTGTTCCCATCATCAGCGTGCACGAAATGGTCCTAGAGTGTATGTAGAAAGGCACCTCTATAAATAGTTTTAAAGTGTGTTCAGACTGGACTTCAAACTTTCATCGTTAATGTCAGTTTTCAGTAAGGACATCCTGGCCGTTTTCTTGTAATCTTCCCATAATGCCGATGGTTGTTAAAGAACAACAGCCAGTTTTGGCCACTACGCTGGACCAAACTTCACTGATGGAGAGCCCATCATCTCTGTTAATGCAATTATTATGCTTAATGAACAGGGCCTCTTTAATCTTCCTCCGTTTTTTGTCTGTCTCTTTGCATAAAATGGACATTGAAAATGGATTCATCGTAACGGTGTATGTATCCATGACAAACATGTTAATACGACTGTCACCGTTTGTTGACTTTTTAATTTATTTCCTCCGGAGCTTTCGGGGTAGCTCACACCCCGTCATCAGCGGCTACTGAATGATCGACAACCTAATAGGAGTATGGTGTGGTAACTATGGTTTAAAGTTTGTTTTAAACCGAAAAAAGACCGTTGTTTAACGTATGTCTTCTCGAGTTTAAGCTCTCTGTCCATCTTTTGTCTCCTATGTACCCAATTCCGTATCTTCCGAGGTCACTGACTTGGTTCGTTTCTCAAGGTTTCCTGGGACCCATCGTGTCGCACCTGACAACATGAGGAGCATTGTATTATGTCTGACCATATCAGGCTAACATCTATTCCCTTGTCCCTGTTGAATGTGTCATTGTTTCTTGTAGTGATTCGCATGGTATTAAAGGCGAACGTTACTTGAAAATCCTTTTGTATAGTTGTCTCTTGGTTGTCACTTGGTATGTAATAAACAGCACAAAAACACAACAACTGGCGACGAGTGGTTTCGGACATGGCGGACAAAGACGGACTAAGCAAAGTTCTGGCCGCAATGGCCAAGCATCAGGAGCAGCAGCACCAAATGCTGGAAGCCTTACGTTTGTTGATCTCATCGCGAGGAGAACCTGAACGAAGCAGTGCGCCGTCGTTTCCAGCTTACGATAAGACAACGGAAAGATGGTCGACTTATATTGGTCGGTTGGAGCAGCATTTCGAGGCCAATCGCATAACCGACAATGCCCAGAAGAGAGCATATCTCTTGTCGTGGATTGGCAATGAATGCTTTGAATTGTTGCAAAGGCTGTTTAGCAGAGAAGACTTCGGTCAACAATCGTACGAGTGTTTGGTGGCAGCGCTAACCGAACATTGGGCCTCAAAGACACACATTGTAGCCGCCCGGTTTCAGTTCAATCAAACTAAAATGAAGCCCGGGCAAAGTTATGCGGACTGGATCGCCGACCTACGAGGTGTGGCCCAATACTGTCATTACGTGTGTGACAACCCTAAATGTACCGCAGCTTTTGTCGATGGCCTGATCAGAGATATGATTATACTGCACACTCCGCATGAACAAGTCCGTACGACCGCCCTACAGTACGCGAATCCTTCTCTGGATCAAGTGATAAATATTGTCCATTCTTTCGAAGCGTCGCAAAGCACTATGGTGACAATCAAATGCGGAAGCTCAATGTCCTTGCCGGAGGTTCACCGTGTTGGCAAGGACAGTTCTTGCCCACGAAGGAACCAAGCACCGCGTGCCAATGAGTAGGGTAGACGCGCTCGTAGTTGCTGGATACAACACACGATGAGCCTATGTCCTATGCGTAAGGCAGTCTGTAGAAAATGCAAGAAGGTAGGACACATTGCAATCGTCTGCTTGTCTGAAGCGGCTCTGCCGGTGTCCGCACGTTCTAAGTTCACACAGCATCAGGACAAGGTTAAACTCGTTGCATCTGAGGTTCGTCCCCTGGAGAGGGTCTTCTCTTGTAGACCGGCCGTAATCACTAGGTCTGTCCAGAGACAGATGTGGATAGATCTGATAGTAAATGGAGCTGCGATAGCGTTCCAGGTAGATACAGGAGCTACATGCTCTATGATTGGATTGCCTGCGTACAAGAAACTGGGATCTCCAGTATGTGAGCCAACAGCTCAAGTCTTGAAGTCCTACGGTGGCCAGCAAATCCCAGTTAGAGGGTCACTAATGGTTACGGTTCAGTGTGGGTCTAGGTCGCGTGTGCTCCCTCTCTTGGTTACAGATTTGCCAAATGGATGCAATCTGTTTGGCATAGATTGGTTTGATGCCTTCAATTTCGAAGTATCGGTCGCATTTCCACCGTTTGGTAAACAGTATACGCTTCGAGTTGGCAGCGTAGAAGCGAGTCCAGTTGTGTTGTCATCGGCAGAAGAGTCCCAGAGAAGTCAAATAGGTGTTCGAAATCTCGAGGACAAGTATAAGTCGTTGTTTTCCCCTGGGTTGGGGCGATGTTTATCTTTTCACGCTCATCTGCAATTGAAGACAGGAGCCCGGCCCAGGTTTTTCAAAGCCAGGCCCATTCCATTCGCTTGCATGGATGCGGTAAAGAAAGAAATTGATCGTCTCACGGAAAGTGGAATTTGGATACCAGTGAAGTCCAGTGTATGGGCAGCGCCAATTGTAATCGTCCCAAAGTCGACAGGGTCAATTCGCATATGCGGAGACTTTAAGCTTTCGGTCAACTCGCAGTTAGAAGTTGAGCACTACCCAATTCCACGAATCGAGGAAATCTTCCACAAGCTGGGAAAAGGACAGACTTTCACGAAAATTGACTTGGCAGACGCGTATTTGCAAATAGAGTTGGATGACGAATCCAAAATATTCATGGTTGTCAATACGCCTTTTGGACTGTATCAGTATCAACGTCTCCCTTTTGGGGTAGCCAGTGCTCCCTCTATTTTTCAGCGGTTCATGGATCAGCTCGTATCGGACATTCCAGGTTGCGTCGCCTATTTGGACGACATCATTGTTACTGGAGCGAACGAGTCTGAACATCTAAATAATTTAGATTCTCTCTTGCGACGGTTGGAAGAAAACGGTCTGCGATGCAGAGTGCAAAAGTGCAAATTCTTTCAGAGGGAAGTTGAATACCTCGGACACGTTCTCAGTGCTAATGGTTTATGTCCATCAGAAACGAGAGTTCAGGCAATAAAAGCGCTACCTCGGCCGAGAAATCTGCAAGAGCTTCAGGCATTCATTGGCAAAGTCAACTACTATGGTAAATTTATCAACAATCTTGCTTCCTTGTGTGCTCCTTTTCGTCCGCTGAGGAAGAAGCATGCTGTTTTCAAGTGGCATTCAGACCAGGAAGAGGCATTTCAACGTTTAAAGGATGAGTTGGTGCATGTAACTAAATTGGTCCATTTCCGAGAAGATTATCCACTTATCCTAGCGTCAGATGCATCAGCGTATGGTATCGGGGCGGTGTTGATGCACCGGTATCCGGATGGATCAGAAAGGCCAATTGCGCACGCGTCGAAAACATTAACTGAGCAGCAACGCGGTTACAGTCAAATTGAAAGAGAAGCGCTATCCATTATCTACGCTGTGAACAAATTTCATCAGTATGTGTACGGACGCCATTTTGAACTAGTTACTGATCACAAACCTTTGGTTTCAATTTTCCATCCAAAAAGGAAGTTACCAGTTATGACAGCACAAAGGCTGCAGAGATGGGCTATAACGTTAATGGCCTATACTTTCACGATCCGCTACAAACCGACGGCGGAACATGGCAACGCTGATGGTTTATCACGCCTCCCAGCAGGCCCGGATTTCGAATTCGATAGTCAAGTGGACTTGTGCAATACGATTCAAGTGAACGCAGACGATGGCCTTCCTATGCAAGCTTTCCAGCTGGCGAAAGCAACAGCACAAGATGTGGAATTGAATCGCGTTTACCGTTACATGCGGAGAGGTTGGCCAGAGGAGTTAAGCAGTAGTGAGGAGGTCTTGCGACCTTACTGCATACGACGTCACATGCTGACCTCCGACCAAGGTGTGATCCTTCTGGACTCTGACTGTAGACGAGTTGTAGTTCCGCTAGGTGCAAGAAAATACGTACTGAGCCGGCTCCACGAAGGTCATTGGGGCGTAGTCAGGATGAAGCAGTTGGCCAGACGTTACTGCTGATGGCCTGGCATAGATAAGGCAATCGAAGAACTTGCTGCTAACTGTGTGAGCTGTCAATCTTTTGCCTCAAATCCAGCAAAGCAATTTTCCAGTTGGCCTAAACCTGAACGACCGTGGCAAAGGTTGCATGTGGATTTCGCGGGCCCCTGTTGGGGGAAATCGTGGCTGATCTGTGTAGATTCGTTTTCAAAATATCCTTATGTGGTGGAAATGGGAGAGACAACCACTACAGCTACCACAAATGCCCTAGAAGCCATTTTTGCCATTGAAGGCCTTCCGGAGACAATTGTCACGGACAATGGTCGGCAGTTTGCTTCAGAGAAGTTTAATTTTTTTTTGCAAGAACTATGGCATTATTCACGTTACTTCAGCTCCTTATCACCCAGAGTCTAATGGCGAAGCGGAGCGTTTTGTGCGTACGTTCAAGACAGCCGTCCAGAAAGGCCTATCCAGCGGACAAAGCCTTAGCGCCGCGGTAAAGACGATGTTGTTCTCGTTTCGAACGACCCCGACTTCCAAAGACAAGTCCCCGGCAGAACTGTTACATGGTAGGCAGCCTCGATGGGTGCTAGATTTACTCAGACCTGCAACCGCACGTGGACCGACCAACAACGAAACATGGAACCCACACAGTGAGGACAGAGGTCGAATAGGAAAACAGTGGCAACGGGGTGCCGAAGTATTTGCGCGAAACTTTCACGATGGCCCAAAATGGTTGCCAGGTATCATTGCCGAGCCCTTGGGAAGAGTGAACTACAGAGTAGAAACAGAACGAGGAACTTGGAAGAGGCATAAGAATCAGATACGGAGTCGATCATCACAAGAACACACTACAGAAATCGGAGAGACAAGTCTCACTCGGGATCACGAAAACGACGAAGCCCTGCCGCAGTCGCCTCCCAAGGCTAGAAGAATTCGGCGACCGCCAGTACGCTTTTCTCCAACGTTTAAATAGAGGCGAGGGAATGTAGTGATTCGCATTGTATTAAAGGCGAACGTTACTTGAAAATCCTTTTGTATAGTTGTCTCTTGGTTGTCACTTGGTATGTAATAAACAGCACAAAAACACAACATTTCTAATAAACAGTGCCTCTTATAATTTATAAAATATTTACTTATCTATAAATATTTCGAAAGAAGGGATGTCATTTAACGGGAGCACAGATCTTCATGGTGTTGTGTTTACACGGATTCTTCCCGTTGCTTTTGTACGTTGATAGATCTATAAGTAAACTGACATGGATGGGTGAGAGTGGTTATAAGAAGACAGTCAGAAAACGACGTATGGGTTTTCTCTCGTACGAGTAGTCGAGAAATGACCCCTAAGTCGTTTTCTGACCGTGTCTTATAACGACTCTCACCCATTCGTTGGTAGAGAGACCATGTCAGTTTACTTATAGATTCGTCGATGTTGAAAATTGAATTACTTTTAACGGGCTCTCGCATCATGGAATTGTCCTTCCGGAACGGACTGTAGCTCGTTGATATGGTGTACTAACTGCGTGAATGATTCTAAAAATCTGAACCTAACCAGTGACTAGTTGTAGGGTTTCTTTATTGGCAAACGCAAACACAGTAAGGACCGAAGCTTTCGGAACACTCCTATATATACCCATTCGCCAAATACACCAATCCTTCTCCTATCGCTGACGACGGAACTAGGCTGTTCAGGCAGTTCATCGAAAACTGTTTTTAATCAAAATAAAGAAAAATCATATGTAAGGTCTATTATTTGCAATCGCAGAAGGGGAGTTATGGTCTTCATGCCGCTGCTGCTGATTTCGTTCAAGCATCGTGGTCCTGAGTAGAGTTATAGTGTTTTAATAAATTTGATCAAACTGCCCAAGAAGGTACTGTTATACCTAATACAAATGCATTTTTCTATGATTGGTAATTGTTTGCACCCCTCTTTATAACTGCACTCCTGTATAACAACCGTTCTCATCATAGGGACTAGGCTGCTGAAAGAGCATAGCACACCTCAGGGAAGGGTACCATAGAGCCGCAAATCTTGAGGGCCCCGGGGATTAATTGGTACATAAGCTATCGTGTTGCAGCTACGTTCATAATGCCCATGCAGTAACCTAGAATCTAATCATCTCTGGATATGTATTACTTGCTACAGTCTATGACAGCTGTTCAGCGTTCTAATCCTGCAGAAATGAAAGACACGCCTGTATAACAAAGCGATCATAGACGCGAATATTGACGTGACATCAGAAATTCGCCGTGAAACGTGTCAGCGATTACCACTAGCCTACAAGAACAGCTCTTCAGCATTCGAAGACCGCCTGGTAGCGGAAAAGAACTCAGGGTGAAATTATCATAAAATCGAAGAAAGAAAGGCAGGAAAGAAAACGAAAGATCGCCAACTCGCTGCCAGAATTCGATTTCTCACAATTCCGGTATTCACGATTCATATCCGTCAGGTTTCTCAAATTTCTTAATTTTGAACGTTCAGGATTTTTTACTTTTTTGGGATTCTGATTTTCGGGATTTGGAACGTTCGGGATTTTGAACATTCAGAATTTTGATTTTCGGGCTTGCGATAGTGACCCGTTTTAGCAAACCATACCACCTTAGGCAGGATCTTAAACCAGAATATTTTAAGCCTAATAATTAAAATTAGCCACTCAAACGCCGCTCGTTCCCGGCCAGTCCCACCCCGCCTGATTAACCCTTTTCTTTGTTCAACAATCCCTCGCAATCCTATTTTGTCACGCACGTAATTAATATTTACCGCTTTCAGTCAAACACCATTACACAGCAACGCGTAGGCCTAATTTGGTAATGCGTTGAAGAATGCTCAGTTAGCATTTTTCAACGAACGAAGCGTTTATAAGGCTTGAGCAACGTAAATGACTTGTTTAACAACCAATGCGCAATTCATAACAGCAAGTAACATTTTTGACCATCATAGTGTTCCACTGAAAGGGGCGCATGAAATCAAGTGGTCGCGTGAGCTAAGCTTAATGGCTCAACTAATTATTCAAAACGACTTTTGTGCTTTCCCGTTGCTTCCTTTTCACGCTTGAAAAGTCAGCAGTTAAAGCACACCAAAAGGGCGGAAAGTACAAAAGTGAATTGCTAACTAAAAGAAGCGAAAAATAGCTTGCATACAAGCGGCAAATTGACTGAAGTTGCGCAATTCCGTTGAATTTTCACGCAGCGTAAAGCGCAACTGATCGGATGAATCAAACCAATAGCTCATTCCTTTGCTCACTTGAGCACATTAGCAAATGGCACTTGGACACTTAATGCGGTTTGCAACCATTCAACGAAAGGTCATTCGACGGAGCCGACTGATCGACATTGGAACGCGCGCCATTGCATGTCGTCTAGCGGCAACCGGACTGTTTGCACACGGCCGCCGTTGGATCATCGGACACTTTGTCAGAATGGCATGCATGTTCCCACATGTTAATCGCTCACGAGGGCAAACAAGCCAGGTCAGCTTATATGCCACTTGTACAGGTGGCTTTCCGCATGTCACATTACTGCCCACTCAGTACGCATACTAACTGCTGAATTCTCAAGATGGGGTCTATTGTAACGAAACGGTGATGGTTCACTGAAACTACTATGGTCAGTAAGCCTGTGGCCCCGCAACAAAACTTCCAGCCAAAATGTGGATAAGCGGGATATTAGGAAAAGCATTAGCATCACTGGACGTACAAATATGCTCCTTCAGAGACAAAGGCAGGCATCCTCTCTTTCCCATCACTGACGACGGCACGAGAGAGTGCCGAAAGCTCTGATTCGATAAGCGTTCTATCTGTGATACTTTCTAATAACTGCCCATCCATCCGCTGGTAGGCCGTGTTTTCAGATCTATTACAGATACCATCAAACGGGTAGACAGCCGAAAAAAGATATACAAAGGCAGGCAGTACGAAATATAATTATCCAGGGGACCACGATGGAACAAGGAAGTTCCAGATGCTTCATATATTCCTAGCCGTTCAGTACTATTTATTAATAATAATTTAATATTTTTCCTGCTAAACTTCTTAATTGCTGGATTGCTTGTTCCGTGGTTACAGATTACTGGCTATAATTAATGGAAACAGGTCGCAGGAAGTTGCAATGCGTCGCTAAGTCGAGTAGATCTGTTCACACAAATCCAACGCAGCAAATGGCCTAAATTGGGGGAAAAGTCTGCTTTTTCAGAAGACGATGTCCCTGCGTCGCAATATTTGTTTTAAAATTTAATTATGCCCACTGTCCAAGTACACCAACGCAGCGGTGCCCGGACGACCCCTACCAGAGCTTCCACTTGCTGGGAGCAATGTAATTGACCACAACGAATTGCAGCAACGACTGGTAGACCCTCGCCGCTCCCTTGTACATTGGCACTGAGAGCCACAAGAACAAAACGCACTTCAGCAACCAGTATACCGGCAGGAAAGCCATCACCAAGTCGCTTGAATAGTCAACAATGGTAAACAAGGCAAAAAAGATCCAATAGGTCAACCACTGGGCATTCTCGCCTCCGTCGCGCAACTCTATCGCCAACAACGACATGTATACCGGATAGACAACGCAGATAAGATTGCAGATAAGCTCGGCAAAGCGACCAACGGTCAGGTAGACGGTCAAGCAAGCGGCCAGCAACCAAAAGCACTTGTCCCGTCCGCAATGGCAGTGCTGCTCAATTTTGGCGAACGTTTGACCAAGGCATTTCTTCTCGTCCGCCAACGCAACGTGCACATCATACCGGATCTGCTCGATCAGCAGAACCATTGCTTGAGTTCTACGAAAACTACTGACCTGCCAATGGCAAGAGAAAATGCACATTGCGCAGGCGATTTTAAAAACGGGTGGGATTTTAAAGCACAGATAACTTTTCCCTTGTATTTTTAGAAATGTCCGCCAAGGAACAGGTAGACCTTATTATCGACGCTGACACGGCCGGCGACGATGTTGTATCGTTGGTTATCGCCTGCCTACATCCAAATGTACGCCTGCGAGCCGTTACGGTATGCATGGGCAATGTGGATTTTGACCAACAAGTGCGCAACACGCTGTACACGTTGGAACAGTGCGCCGCTGAGCAAAGAGTTCCCGTGTACGCCGGAAGCAGGCAACCCCTTCAGGGACCCCTTCGCATGGCTACCGAAGTACACGGCATGGACGGTATGGGCGATTCGAACTTTCCGCCGCCAAAGCGAGCAACCGCCGCGACGGACGAGGACGCCGTATCCGCTCTTCTGCGTCTTACCCGAGAGATGCCCGGGCAGTTGACCATTCTGGCGCAGGCCCCGCTGACCAACATTGCCACGGCGGTAATCCGCGATGCGGATTTTGCCCGCAACACGGGCCGCCTGTTCATCATGGGCGGCACCTACTTTTGCCGCGGCAACGTCACACCGGCGGCTGAGTACAACTTCTTCGCCGACCCAAAGGCGGCCGCCGTAGTGCTTCAAGCCGGCTTTTCCCACTGCCGTTTGGTCGACTGGGGCGTCTGCCTTCGAGACGGCGTTTGGGACCGCCGTATGCTTGACCGTTTGGCCAACAGCGACGCCAAGTTGTGCAAATTCGTTTTTGCGACCATTCGTCGAAATGTGGAATTTTGCCAAACGACCCTACGCATCGATGGAAACGTGGCCAGCGACTCGCTGGCAGTCGCCCTCATTGCGGACCAGTCAATTTGTCGCGGTTGGATTCCTAGCTATATGGAAGTGGAAACTTCCGGCAGACTAACGCGAGGCGCCACCGTCGTTGACACCTTGGACGAACGCGTCAACGTGCACGTGTGTCAAGGTATCGACTCCGCGGCTTACAAAACAATGATCTACGACATTTTGATGTCTCGTCCCGGTTCGCGATAATAATAGGATAGAAAGTCTATAGCGCACAATCAATGGGCCACTTGGAAAAATTGTACGCCACTTGTTTCACGCACAAATTAAAAGCCGCTCCATCTGCACTGCAGCATTGCCGTCTACGGGAGGGGCATCGGTCGAGTACATCGCGTAACAATGGGCGCCGCACATGCGACCAAAGCCAACAAGAGGCTTCGGTCGATTAGAACCTTTTAAGCGCCTTGCTTCGTCCAAGCTGATCAGACAATCCGAATATTTCGTCCATCAATTATAGGCGACCGCCATTTGGCAGCCGCGATGAGCAGGTTAAGTGGATGGGCAAACATGGCACGAACCGGATGCCTCGTCAGGCGCAGCTGTACACTCGCTTAACCAAGAATGCCGCCGCCGTAAGAGCACCTTTGGCAGACGGTCGGTCATCACCACCATGCGAACGTTGAAGGCACAATGAGGGCGGCGAAGTGACGCGATTCGGTCGGCTAAGTTCAAATCGCCTTTCATTTCAAGTGACGGACAAAACGGCCAAGTGGTCGCCCTGTTTGTTGCCACAATTGCTCTCCTCTTGACGACGTATTCAGTGGGACGTTGCCCGTGGCAAGCAAGCTGAGTAAGGCGGTCGAACATGCCGTGCGCGGCACTTCCGCCATCCAAAGCGATATGCTATAGGGCCTACCCACTGACGATTGTCACTTGATCCGACCATAAACGGCGGACACCAACTCGCTGACCATTGTTGATCATTGCACGCTGCGTTGAATACAGCAATGACAACCTTTCGGGGAACAATTACCGTTTTAGCGTCAATGAAACGGGTGTGATCGCTTGCGATGGGTGCAACGGACCGTTGGGAGCAAAGTCAATTCGACCGGTCCTATTGCCGCGCTGATTTTCCGGTCGGATTGACCACCGCCCAGTAGGTTCGCTGCTTCAAAAGTTCTGTCCCTCGTGCGCGCCGTGCATTACGGTAATCGGCTGACCGGACGGCCAAATCACCGCCGGGCCTGCACGATCGAGCGCCGCTGTTGAGAATACCGTAATCTTGGTGGGGCTGCTCGGTTAATTAAGGAATGCCCGGATCGCGCGCATCCGCTCGCACAGCTGCGATGGTCGGCAAAAAGGAGTTGTGTCGGCGAAGTAATTCTCCCCCCTTTGGGCAGCAGTCCATTGTTGGGTCCCCAATAGCCGGCAGGCTTAGCTGAGATCGCCATTTCATAAAGTGGTCGCCAAGAGGTCTGGCAAACAGCCACGGAAAAGCGGTGTCCACTGAGCAAACACCATTTCCCAATTCTGTGGCCACCGATCGCGTTGCCTTGCCATTGGCCGACCGGGTGCCAACTGACAATTGGCAGACCGAAGTGGGCGAGTTGGACCAATCAGAGATGGTGTCATGAAGTCACAGTATCAATTAGTCAAGTTAGGCACTACGCGGCTTGGACATCTTACGAATCGGCTCTACGCCCGGACACTGTTCAAAGACTCACTTGCCACGTCGCATCTGCAACGTCGCCCCAATGGCCAACACTTCAGGTAAGCAATGCGCGCTGCTTCCCACTACGGTTAAGGAAATGATGGTAAATGAATTCCATAATTAGCATAGATGATTTCGTCCACCCGTCGAACAGGCGCGTGCGCTTTTAGCCAGGCATCTCCCGTGTGGTCGTCCGGTCAGCGTGGCTCATCCAGCGGGAGACGAACCGCAACAGCAAGAAGCCATAGGCTAAGGCGACGCGGGATGCCGCTGACCTGAGGGGTAGGCACAAAGGGTTGCTCTTCCGGACGGACGGACAAGAATGGACAATCAGTAACCAAACTTCGCTTGGCATGCGCGAGTAGCCGTTGACCCGACCTGAGATGACCAAAAAGGGATGTTGATGGATTTGCTGTTTACCTGACACTGACGATTAAGTCGAGAATGAAAAAGTTATTGTCACCGCCGTGGAAGCTGACACAATGCCTTCGCTCCGGTTCGCTTCCGCCAACGGAGGACACGTTTTTGGCAGCGCACAATTGAAGCACCTCTTGGCGCGCCTGACGCGTTCAAGGGGCGCCCAACCTTTCCGGCGAAGACTAAGTTTCGCACTTTCTACCGTACTCGCTGTCGCTTGGCAAGGCGCTAAAAGGGAGCAGTTGAGACGGGTGTACGGCCAAATACGGCCAGCTGGAATCAATCACTTCTTGATTGAGTGACGCGTCACGTTCACGCCCTACCAAACGCTAATGCATTCCCCGTGAGCCCTTTGGCTTTGCTGGACCGCCGCACCAGCTGACAAGTGGCAATTAAAACTTGTTCCTGCGCAAAGCAGGCCCAACAAATTGACTGCTTCGATTGAGCGACGGCGCATTAAGTGACACACTGTAGTAGTTGGCTGGCGGATACAAAGCATACTGTAGGTATTTGCCGTCCCTAACAGGAGAATCCTTGCAGGACGCATTCTCCTCGACATACCGTGCAAAGTGTGTCAGGACCATTCCTCCGGCAAGCACTACGGCATTTTCGCGTGCGACGGCTGTGCGGGCTTTTTCAAGGTGGAGGAAGACTGCTCCGTGCGAAGTCCCTACTATTTGTCGGCTTTTGCAGAGATCCATTAGACGCAATCGGCAGTACGTTTGCAAAGCCCGAGGCTCCGGACAGGACGGCGCTTGCACGGTCGATAAGACGCACAGGAATCAATGCAGGTCGTGCCGATTGAACAAGTGCCTGCAGGTGGGCATGAACAAGGAAGGTATGGCTGAAGGCGAAGCGGTCCGCCCATTTGGCGCCACAAGCTTTTCCCTTTCAGCGGTTCAGCATGAACGGGGCCCACGAAATTCCACTCTGCGAAGGCAGATGTCCTTATTCTTCAAGGGCAGCGCTCTTGACGACCTGTCATCCCCTTTGACTCTGGCGTCACACATGGGCAAATCAGTCTCTGCCACTTCGTCAGAGGAGATGTACTTCGGCAACAACAACGGATGCCAGCCGACGTTCATTGGTTACAACCAACTTCTCCAAGCGGCCGCACCCTACCTCTTTGTGAACCCGACATGGAAAATGCTGGCCGGAAATGGAGCGCAGTCGGTGGCTGACGAGCAGCGCAGCTCTGTGCCACTGTCGATGGCATATTCCCCGACGCAGGCATTGCTGCAAGGCGCCCATTCGGTCAGTTCGACTAACTTTGCCCAAGTATTAACATCTGTGGTAGGCCAACCGGATTACAGCAAGCTAATGTGAGCGTTCTCTGTTCAAGGTACCGCCGGGTGGAATTAAAGAGAGCGCAGCGAGACTTCTCTTCTTGACGACCAGTTGGCCCAAAACAGTCCACCAATTCTCCGGCTTATCCGAAGCGCAACAGGCGAACGTTCTGGGCTCCCGCTGGCACGAGCTGTTCATCCTGTTGGCCGCCCAGTTTCGCCTCTTCCAAAGCGATCCGGACATATCCGCTTTGCGGTCGAATGAGGTCGAGGAGTGGCGGGTGCTGCAAGCGATATGCGGGAAATTTCGGGAACTGCAAGTGGACCCGGTCGAGTACGCCTACATGAAAATTATGGTTCTCCTGGCCGGCGGTAAGAAGAAGCAGTGCATTGAAGGTGGATAGCCCCTTTTCGCTTTTCCAAAGCTCCGTTCTTGCAGACAAAGCGTTCGAGGAAAACGCCCGTGCAAACATGTGCAACTACGCGAAGGTACAATATCCGTGGCAAAGCCTTCGACCGCACATGTTGTTCGGGCTGCAAGCGCTCGTGCGAAACATCTCGAGCGCGCTGATCGAGCAACTTTTGTTCAAAGATGTCATTGGCGACGTTCCAATGAGCCGTCTCGTCTGCGACATGTACTTCTCCCGGCTGAGCAACGAAAAGCTGGCAACCGCCAGAACGCAGGACTGCTGACCGCCCTTTGAAAATGTGTAAACCTACTTTGTATGCCCTGCATAATCGAGCCGCAGCTTAGTCGTCTCAGTGTAATCGGAAGTTCGCCTAACCACCGCGCCATACGCAAATAAATCGCTTGAACGTGACCATCATTATACTGTACACAGTCGCGAGCTCGAAACCGCAAACTGCAGGAGACAAGTTTTGCATTTCAACCATCGAAAGTGAAGCCACCATTTCGCGAGGACCATTCCGCAAAGAATTAAGCGCAATAGTACGTGCTAGTGCAACAACTGGACAGTTCAACTGGCCTACCGCCGCTTGGTGAGCTAATGAAAAAGTGAGCTGACTTACCTTTTGGAACTTCGCAAGTCGCGCTGACTTGTTGAAAAAATTTCTCTACCGATACGTGGCAATGCCAAGAATCAAGCAGCAAACACACTCCATCTGGGTTACTCTTCAGCTCGTTCAAAATTTCAAAGCAGTCGACATACCGCGAAAGACAAATTAACTTCAGCCATGCTTCGGAAGCAATGCGCTTATCTTGATGATACTGTTTCTACGAACGGGCGTGATAGTTCTCATAACTGAAATTTGCATACGGAATGTTTCAACCCGTTGAAGCGAAGAGAAATACAGCTTTATTAGCGAAACTTTCGGGACGAAACCTTTCCCGTCCTCAGCGCAAAACATAATCGTTCGCGCTGAGGACTATATTACATTAGGTTACAGGTATAAACCAGCGTGCACTATGCACTTCCTCACCAACAGGAACAAGCAAGCGAAATCGTTTAATTGAACAGCAGCCATATTTACGAGTCACTCCGGTGGCCAGTAAGTAGCGATATCCTGAATGATTTTCAGGAAGGGGTCTTCCCTAGGCTGGAGTCGCCTGGGCCCACATAGATTTCACATTCTGCGTATGGGCTCCCGTCACTGGGTTTATAAAGTTGATAGAATGATTTACACGCAGATGCGTGTATTGTGCCTGGGACAGACTGTGGTATCCGCGCCATTCGTCCGAGATGACAGTTGTCCCAGGCCGAATGTACCGCTGTATCAGTGGTATGAGGGTTTTGGCGCTGCCGTCCTTCACCTGTACGAGGAAACATTGGCGTGTCTCACGGCAGATTCCTTCAAAAACCCATTGATGGGGATATAGTCTGCTGCGATTGAATTTCCTCTTCGAAAACATGCTCTCGTCTATCTCCACCGTTAGGCCAGGAGCTCCAATTGGTATAGGGTTCCTCAGCAACGCCTCTTGGGCAACCTCTCTCATCGAGCAGTTTCACTTGACTGTTGCGGTTCTCGACATGCCTAGTTCTTCGTGGCAATACTTCCAAGTTGTGTATTCTCGGCTCCAGGGGTACATGAATTTCAATGATTTCAGAAGACCTAACTGATATCCCTCCAACGGGGAGGTCGGTCCGTCTGAGAAACTTTGAGCTCCATAGGAAACCTGCAGGAGCAGTTCCCCTCACTGTGTAAGGGATCCTTCTCCTGTAGGATCCATATGGCGGAGGCCTCGTCGGTTACTCGTGGGAAAAGGTTGGAAAAGCTCATAACGACACACGTAACTCAAATATGCGAGAAACGAGAAATACAGGGGTTTGCAGACGTTTACGGCTGCCTCGTACATCTTCAAACGTTTTGATATTTTTAATGCATTCATACATGTGGACGTCTCTGTTGTTATCAAGATGTTGACGTGCAAAAACTGCCACAGGTGTGTTTCAAGCGTAGCATGCTCGCATTCAGTTTACATAGAACTGTCGCTAACAGCCCTTATCGCTGCAAACGCTATCTCGCCCGCATGTAATTAACACATTTATCAGAGGAGTTATATACGCGTACGCATTAAATAAACGTTATTCACCGCTACGTTGACGCTATGCGCTTTTTGAAGGAATTTCAACGAAAAGTATCCACGTTCAGCTGCAGACGGTGAACAAGGACGATACTTTATCTTACAGTCATTTGAAATTTTGTCTTGCAGAATCTCGATGGCGATGAAAATCAGTCGCAGATTAAGACAAGTGTGGCTGACCAATTGAGGCAACCTCAGAAAAAATTTGCTCCGGTGTGGTTTCACTGATATACAATAAGTAATGATTAAACACAATAATAATAATAAAGCACCTGATAATCACAATGCAGCGGGCAGAAAAGAGAAAAGACCGGATATTTTTCGTTTCAAATGGCTTAAAGTATTTCAAGTCGCGATGTAAAAACCTGATTTAGGTTAATGGATGTCGCTTGCAACGTAATACTAATTCCATTGCGTCTAAGTTCATTGGAGATGATGAAAGGAAGACTTTTCTGCATGTCCATGTAGGTCCTTTCAGAGAGGCGTTACCAAGGGTTCTAGGTATTGTGCTCTAGGTAAAATTGATGTCTTGCACGCCCAATAAAATCGAACCTAAGATCAAGCATGAGGGGACGTGCTGAGAACAAAAGCGACGATCAGAAACAGCGCGAACTGGGGAACGGCATCCGTAAAAATCGATAATTCGAATACGTGACCACAATTGCGCAAGGAACGCTGTGACGTAGCGGCAAATAGCGCGACATACTGTACCCGGGAAAATTCTGGACAAGACCCTAAACGGATAGAAGCAGTACACAAATCAAGAACAATATGTCAAGACCCGTTAAAAAAAACATCCTGGTTTAGAACTTAAGCGTTACGGAACTAGCTGCATCTAACCTGCTCATCGTTGTTTCCTACGATAGTGTGTATTAAACCGTTGTTCTTATATGTAGCAGCATTTATTGAAAAGAATAGACACGAGCGAGGGAACTTCCACGTTTATTTTGCTTTCCGCGCCAGTTATACTAAATACGCGTGTTAGCAGTTATGTCTGAGCAGCGGGTTGCTTTAGTATTCTGCTTGCGGTTGTGAGATAAGACTACTACATTTTCTATTGCAAAGTGACAATTCGCTAAAGCCGGCTGCTCAAAGCGCTTTTGCTCGCATATTTTAAAGTACGTGCAAATCATTTAAGCAGCTATGGTAGGTTTGCCGCTCAAAATCGCAATTTCCTCAATCCCGTTATGCTATTGTTACGGAGTTTCTCCAATTTCCGCTTACGGACCAACGTCCTAACCATTGAGCAAGTCGGACACTTCTGTTTCTTGTCTCGTGTGCGCTAATGGCAGAAAAACAAAATTCGTCCCGCGACCGTTTGGCCGACGAGGATACGGGCTACTTTTCGGTAAAGCAGGCTAGCAAATTTTCGTTCGTTGTACATTTCGGGCTTCAACTTGCAGCGAGCGATTGAACAGTCCGCCGAGCACCGAGACAGCTTGAACCGTCTCCTGCTTGGCCAGATTGAGCTGCTCCGTCAAGAGAATGCCAGGCTGAAGGTGTTGTAATGCTTGCCGCTTGCAACGAATTTCACTAGTTCGTTTCTAGAGCGAAATCGAAGCGGGTGCAGCGGAAATCCAAAGGTTGAAGCTCCAAATCAACAGTTTGCGGGCGGAAATGGTCTCCAAAGGTATGTGCGTAGTTTCATTTCCATTTTGCCAAGCTGAGCTTCCTTGGTGTTGCAGAGGGCGAGCAAACCGACGAGATCAATGATGCTTCTGCGCCGAATACAGGGTGAGTATACCGTTTTACGAAATGCAATTACCGGGAAAATGCGTGCGCGTATACACGTCTGCTTAAGTTTAACGCCGTTTCGGAATATGACGCGTCAGCTGGTTCAAGAAAATTTGAACCTTCGAAAAGAGTTGATGGGCGTGACGCCCGAGGGAATAGAGGATACCTCTTTGTGCGCCAACTGCGTTCGTCTCCGAAAGCAGAAAGATCGACAGGCAATGGTAAGACGCCTTTCCGCTTAAGGCACGCCGAACTTTGAACGCTCTTTGCGCAACCACTGTAAGTACGCTTTTAAGAAAGAACCCTTAAGTTTCCTTTATCGCAGTGATTCTCAACGGGGGCGGTACCGCCCCCCGGGGGGGGCGCTGGGAGATTTTTGGGGGGCAGTGGGAGCCAGGGGGCAGTACAAGGGGGCGGTGGAAGATTTTGGAACAGTTTTGGGGGGCGGTAGAAGCTTCAAGGGGGCGCTGGAGATATCGAGCAGCTTTTTTCGACGCACGGGTGATATAGGCATGCTGATAATGGGTGATGCATGCATGGCTTCGAAGTGGCGACAAGGTGACCGGAAGTGCTCCTGAAGATCTGTTCTCCCATTCGCCTTGATTCCTCACTACGAACTTAGTAGACATGCAGTAACCCTCGCGGATGTTTCAGGATCAAATTCACTCAGTCCTTTCTGAGGAGCAAATCCCAAACTCGGTGGGCTCTTTCTGTCATTAAAAGCATAAAAGCGTCTCACGGAGAAGTAATATGAGCGATAGGTACTTGCTTACGGAATGCTTTTCATGGAACGCGCAGTGAGACCTACGAAGGAGAAACTTAAAGACGCATAGTGAAAATTCATCGACTCTTGGGATCTGATCAGCGATGATTCATCTTCTGAAGGAAACCGATCACCGGCAGAACAGCGTGGACATATAATCGCCATGTTAACGGTTCACGTATAGTACGGGGGGCGCTAGGGGGCTCCGGAGAGGGTCTAAGGGGGCGCTGGCGTGAAAAACGTTGAGAATCACTGCTTTATCGTATCGTCAACTTGCGCTGCTTCACAATTTAGTACTACGCCAAGAAGTTGGCCGAAGCCAAGCAACTGGGCGCCCAGCACGCAGTGGTCATAAAGCTATTGCAGTCGGAAGGATCGCGCTTGCAGCGGCAAATATCCGCCTTGGAAAGGAGCTACGCCGTTTGTTGATCTTATCAGGCAACGATTCCGCGGTCAGTGGTCGCCTACTTTCCAGGAAAGCATGGCAAAAGTGAAACTCGCCGCCCTGGCATACAAAAGTCGCAGCACGCGGGCCGAGAAGGTCCAGCAAACTACTATCAGAAGTTTGGAAACGGAAATTGCCGAATTTCGCAAAAGACTGGCGAAAATCGAGTTTACCAAATTCACCGTACGTTTGCCCTTCAGTTCGGCCTTTGTCGTTCACTCCCTTGGCGAATTGTTCTTTAAGGAGTTGTGCTGTCTGTTGGACGCCAACCAAAGGGCGAATGTCGACCAGGAGCTGCGCTCGTTGGACGACCAAATTAGGGCGATGTCCAAGGACGTGGAAAAGTTGGAATCATTGCAGTCCGGTAATGGTTGACAGCTTTGCTTCTCGCTTGTTGTTGGTGTTGCTTATGATGATGCCTTGTTGCGGTAAACATTTCTACGACGCCTGCACCACGTGCGACGAGCAGAATGCGCTGCGAAAGTTCGGCAGGTAGATGAACGGATTGGTAACTGAATTCACCACTATAAGATATCTGAGAAAAGCTACCGACGTGTTGTGCCACTGCTGGTAGCTGTCGTTGTCAATGAGTCCCCACAGGAAGAATGTATTGTACGGTAGCCAACAACAAATGTACGCAGTAATCAAGAGGAAGCAGGTACGTATGGCATTGCGTTTTCGCCGCATCGTTATGCACTGGTGACGCATCATGGCCTTTTCGAACCCTCTGCTACTCGAACTAGAGAACGACCTGATTCTTGAGAAGAGACGTCGGCTACTTATGGCGTGCAGGTTACTGTCGCCGCTCAACGTGATGTCTGCCGTTAGGGGACTTTTTTGGCTTGATCTGACGCATCCGCATTCGCAGTATATCCCCTTGGAGACGACCATTGCCAGTCGCAAGTAGCACATCGTCAACAGCGCTGCCGGTATCCAAAATATAATTAGCACATGGTAGATGCTATAAGCGGTCGACGATACAAGCGGTTCGGTCAGTGTCGTTCTGTTCCTTGTACGTAGATCATATTCGCGTGCGAACCATATGGACACGCACTGCTGCCATTTGGCGCTCTCCGATGGTCGATATACGGTCCAAACTGCCAGCTGGGGTAGCGACGTTGCCACGGCCAGCGTCCACGCCAAGCACAAGTTGATCGTCGTAACGCGTTTCTTCGATTTGCCGAATACCATTGAAAAGCGATGTATCGCAATGCAAACGATCACGTTCGAACTGACGCTGAAGCAGAGAGCGTGCGTAAATTTCAACAGCTTGCACATTGAGTCGTTGCTGCGCCAGTCGACCGTGATGAGCCATACTATCTGCGAACTCGTGTATATAAGCAGCACCATCAAATCGCTGACGTTCAAGTGAAGCTTCAAACGCTTCAGCGGCGTGCTGGAGGTCAGCATTGAGCGCCTAAGGCGCAGCATGGCGGTCACGTTCAGCGGTGTTCCGGCAAGAAAGAGCAAAATCATCAGACCCAATCGGATGTTGTCTTCGGCGATGCGCTGAGGTGGTCCAACGATGTCGACGAACGTTGTGCTGTTGAAACTTTGTCCTTCTTCGGGCGATCGATCGGCAACCTCCATATTAACCTGCAATGCAACGCTCCGTTAGAGACACGTTGCCCGTTGTTCACCTGTTCGCACAACGGTTAGCAGGAATGGCAATTTTGGCATGCACCGTACAAGCGACCACTGGACAGCTTAATTCGGAGGATGATGCATTCTCATTTCGCCAGTCGGTTAACTGGGCAATGGCCTAACGAGGCGCGCTGTGAAATGAGGTGACAGAAAAATACGAGCAATAAATTCGCCAACCGTCGCGAATGCAACAATCTTCAACTTAAGTGTCAGTTCTGACGGCGTACCTTGTTTGTGATGTCAAAGGGATTGCTGCTTTGACAATGGCAGATTCTTGTTTTCATCAACCATATATGCTGGTTGAACACACTTCTTAGCTTGTCAACGTGGCATTTAATCATATCCGCGCTGGGAGGACGACCGACCGCTGGATATTCCACAGCCATGTACGATTATTCAAACAAATGCCCAAGTGGTCAATGCAACGGAAATGATGGTGCTTACTGACTACGGGGATCGACAAACGTTTCGCTCTCCCTTACGTGCCGGTGCCCAGGCGTTGATGCGGACGAAGCAAGCCTGCTCTGGATAGCTTCGTCATGTTTCTTATAAATAGCGGCTTATCTGTACAACTGTCTTCTCATTCGCTAGTGGCCTCTTCTATGAGGCTGTATTGATCAAAGATCGATGATACATTATTGGCCATCAAGATTTTCGCAGGTTTTACGACCGCAGGAAGAACCATTTTCGTGGGACTGTTTACTTCGCGCAATGCAACCAATTGAGCTTCGAATAATCGAAGCATCAAGCCTTATCTTGAGGGGAGCGCCAACGTTTTGGCGCCTTTGCGTATTTCCAGCCTGTTGCCCTTTGTGAAAGTATTAATGGCTTCAAAACGATCTGCCCGAAAAGCTTCCGTAGCAACAATGAAAGGTGTAATTTCAAAGAAAAGGAAAGCCGAAGTTTCTGCCAATTAGCCGCAGAGGGGAACGCAAAAAGGGCAGACTGAAGGTCACCGGTTATCCCGTTGGCGCCCACCTTTATAGCGAATCGGCGTGAAGGAAGTCGCCCACGATGGCGCGCCACTTCGACGGTATATTGAAAATAGGTTCATTAGCAACTTGCCCTTCCGACGGATGGCAAAGGTGAGCTGATCATCGATCCTAATCGACTTCTTTTTACCTGTTGTCGTCCTTTCGCGACGGATGGAAAAACATGGCGCTGCAATATTTGACTTGCGATCATTTCTTCGAAAACCGGCTTTGCCACCGCGAGTGACTGTTCATACAAAGCAGTCACCGCCGCATTTGAAAAGGGCACTGACACTGGTCTCTTTGGATGGCCCAACGAGGAGCTCTATAGCGAAGTATCGAAAGAGGCTGATAAAAGCGCTCCTGAAGTCTCTTTAAAGTTGTCCGTTAGCCTCGCGCGAACGCAAATGGATTGGAATGGGAAAAAGTTGCTCATAAATCCCATTTTGCTTACCTTCGGGCTACTGCTACAGCAAAGCGTCCTTGCAATGGCTAAATGCTCGCACTGCATACGCGTTACCTCTACGCATAGTGTGGGGCATTATTATTACTGCCTTTGGACATTCATTTCACGACAGGTCGACCGGCTGACGACCGTTTTGAAAGTTGGAAATGTCTGGTCCATCATCGAGGTGTCAGCGAAGCAAAGGATATCCGCCACTGGGCAGGGCGGCTGTAGCAGCAACGTAACAAATATCCGCGGAACGGTACAGAGTAGCCGAGGATTCTAACGAAGCCACCATTCTCGCGTTAGTCAATTCCATCCCGTAATTGGCTAGGAATATTTAAAGCATGTAGATGGTCGTTTTTAATTTGCATATTGCGCCTTTCTTTAACGTCCCATATAGTAGGCGTACATTGTCGCGCCTAGCCGCCGAAATCCCGGAATGCCAAAGCCAATGGGACAACGGTTGGTCGTTTCTCGAACGTTTCCCTTAGCGCAGTTTAATTTCCAAGCTTCGCCAATTGTTCCCCGCAAAACTGGTTCGCCTGTTGTCCATAGCTTCCTTGTACGCCTCTCACAACGTCGCGCAGACAGCGATTGGGTTGCAATTGAACCAGGATAATGGTGCCATGCGCGGGCTTTTGTTGATGATGCACTGGAGTTTTGCTATTTCGCTACGAGGCACCCTCCAGTCGACGCTGAGTAAATCTGCAATGTCAATTGCAACAGTTCAAAGACCCATTTTAAAATGCTTCCACCGCTTATTGCACACTTTATGCCCATTTTTTGTAGTTCCCTTTGAATGCTGGTGTTTTGGTAACGGGTTTCGTGCTTCAAATACCACCACTTCATTTTTTGTAGTTTCGTAATTCTCGAGTTGCTGCGTGCGCAAATATTCGCCCTTGCGTTACAACGCATCTGAGGCTACGGTTTAGCGAGATACGCCAAAACGGTCGTTCCAAAGTGCAAGTTGCTGTTGGGAATCGAAAACCGAAGCATTCGGGAAAACTTCCGTCCTGATAGTTTCGCTTCTCGATCCGCAATAAAAGGTTGTGCTTTGGAACGACCGTTCTGCCGTTGTCTCCCTGCAAGATGGAACTCTGCCCGGTCGATAGAAACTTAATTTTCGGTAATACCTTGGGCTATGGAAAATGAAGAGCACAGGTTCAAATGGCCCGCTCTTCGCCCTCCCCTCCGCTGGGCGATCCCTGGGTGCACTTCTCAGTTGCGCTGCCTCTTGGTTAATAAAAGCGCAACGTGGATAGACAGACGGTCGAGAGATTGCTGAATAGAAAACGTTGAATGGCTCTATTTCAATCTCAGCCCTCCTAGGAGGCGCTACTCTCGCGTTCGCTTATTGGTCGCCTGCAGATGATTTAAACCAGTGTTTCCCAAGGGGTGCGATATCGCCCCCTGGGGGGCGATTTTGACGCTCTGGGGGACGACGAAGGCCAGGGGGCGATAGGATGCGGAGGGGGCGATAGAAGGCTAAGGGGGCGATGAATGGTCGACGGAGGGGATGGATCGTCGGACGAAGGGGTGATGCGGCGGCTTTCGTCACTGTCAGTTTGCGCGAGGCAAACGTACTTCAAACACAAGTACTGTTTGCAGATGAAAAAAGTTTTCTCGGCATGAATTGGGATGCGTAGTTTGCTTATGGAAATTTGGGCGCTTATCATTCGTCGATCGTTGAATTCTGACATATCAGAGGAATGTTTTTATTACAGTACAGCGCCACGTCGCCGACAGGCAACTGCTATCCGATAAGGAGACTCGCGATTGTGCAGTCTTATCAAAGGAAAGATCGCAGTTTTTCTGCGCTTGGCCATCAGCGCTCTATGCAGAAGTATAAATCGAAATGAATCTTATTGGTTCGCGCTGGCATGTCTGTCTGCACTTGGTTTATAAAATGCTTCGCTTTCTCGGTTCGTCCACCTTTTCGGAGTCGTGTATTTTTCGCTGTTTGCTGCGTGCTCTTCGGCAAATTTTGATTCTGAGTGTTCAACTTGTGCCTATCCAAGCATTTTAAGTAAGCGAGATGCCCTTATGTACTTGAGCATTTAATAACTACGGCTATTAAACTTGTAGAAGGGCTAACAGAGAATCCACGGGGATACAATTCGAAAGCGAAAGAAGCGATCGCACACCAAAGCGAACGTCAGGTTTTTGAAGGTTTAACTGCTCTCGCATTGATTTCTAATCAAGTTGAAGAGGTTAGCTAAATGCCCCCGACTCCAAAAGTGGGGCATTCCTAAGAAAAAAATCGGTTTGCAGGGTGAGGCATGTCAGAGCCTAAAAGAAAGTGCAGGCTCTACAGCGCGGAAATATGGCTTCATTCCTTCGCACGGTAACAGGCATTTACTGATGTGTTTGATTTGCGAGAAAGTGCTACAGAATGAAGCTATGAAACCTTCACGGATGTTGGACCACCTTTCTAGACAGTATCCGGAGAAAGCAGATAAGGATGTCTCATATTTTCAAGCGCTTCGCGACAAGCGAACTAAACAGCCCAGGTTAGGGAAGCGTTGACATCCAAAGAAGTTTGCGATGGCTTGCTTGCGTCTTATAGAATTTCAATGTTGATTGCGAAAACTGGATATGCCCATACAATTGGAGAAGAACTGTTAATACCGGTAATAAGTGAGGTACTCCAAACAGTTTTACACAGGCCGGGAGCTGATGTAGTTAAGAAAATTCCGTTAAGCAATAATACGGTACAGTGTCGTATCGATGAAATGGCTAACAATGTGGAAGACGCTTTGTGCAGCTCCCTAAGGACAACGCAGTTCTCGCTACAGATTGATGAATCATGATTGCCGAGCAATGAGGCCTTGCTGCTGACTACGTTCGTTTCATAAAGGACGAAAAGCTGGTTCATGAACTATTGTTTGCAAAGGAGTTGCTAACCGACACGAAAGGTGCAAGCATCTTCATTTTATTGAAAGCATATTTTGCAGAAAAGAAAATTCCGCTTACGAATATAGTATCCGTTGCGACTGACGGTGCACCGTCGATGTCAGGGATCTATCGCGGCTCCATAGCGTTTTTGAAACAGGAAGTACCAGACGTCGTAGCTGTGCATTGTGTCATACACAGACAACATCTCGTTGCGAAAAAGCTCAGCGAACGGCTGAACTGCTCACTACGGTTCGTTATTACTGTCGTTAACAAAATCAAAAGTAAATCTCTGAATGACAGGATATTTCGAAAAATGTGTGAAGAAAACGACGAAAGTTACAATCGACTTTTGTTGCACACTGAAGTACGATGGCTATCCACAAAGGCAACTGCCTCAACCGATTTTATGGACTTTTTGGAACTGTCTTAACTTTTTCGAAGAGCACGACGTCTCCTTGTGCGAAGATCTGAAGAAATCCAAAAATGACGTTGCCTTGGACTTGTATTCGAAGTTCAATGAAATGAACTTACAGCTACAAGGTGACAATGTCAATCTGTTTTCTACAAAAACTGTCGTATACTCATTTATTAAGAAGTTGGTAACGTTCAAGAATAATTTTGCGCGTTGAGAATTGCGACAGTTTCCAAAACTCTTTGAAATTAACGAGGAGGCAAAAATTCGTGACGAAGACATCGAAGTATATTGTGACCACTTGCAGCTATTGCATGAAGAGCTCACCGATCGTTTTGAAGATATTGTTGGCATGGAAGTCCCTGCTTGGATCATCGATCCATTTCCAAGAAGAGCTCGTCGAGTTGCAGTGTAACGAAGAATTAAAGCCAAAATTCAAAGATGGGTGCCAAGCATTTCGGCTACAGAAAAAGATCCCTTCACTCTATCCTCGATTATGGGCCATTGTAAACAAATTGTTAATCGCTTTTCCGTCATCTTATTTAGTTGAAAAAGGATTCTGCGTTGTGACAGATCTATTGTCAAAGAAGAGGAACAGGTTAGAAATAACAGAACGCGGCTTCGGCTTACGAACATGGCGCCAGATCTCCAAAAGTTAGTTTTGCTTCGGCAGCCTCAAGGTTCCCATTAGCCCTTCAATCCATAACCTTGAATGAAACAAAAACGCAATCTGTCGGCAGTGCACTTGATTATCACGGTCTGTTAGCGAACAAAGAAACAGCCATCTGAGCGAAACGAGCGGCAGCACTCGACGGCAACGGAGGTGTCTCTGCAAAGTATTCGTCAGAGGGACTCTTGAAGAAACCTCGCTACTCCCCAACATTACCCAACAGCGGTCATCCAAAGACTATTGCCGTGAAAAGCCTATATGCCGGTTGACACCGACATGCTTGGCCGTACCGGCTCGCTCGGAGCCACCTGTATGCAGCTTGTCGCGGGATAGTGACGTGAAAAGCTATTTGATATCTCCCCAAAGGCGCCGGGAAAATGACGTCATACCAGCAAGGCCCAAGAAATAGTGGTGCAAAACGGGGGGAAAGAGCAATTTTAACCCCGTGCGCGACGACAGAGCCTACGGGGGTGATGACGACGTGTAGGGGGCGATGACAGCGTCTAGGGGGGCGATGGCGGGCAAAAGGTTGGGAAACATTGATTTAAACTAACGATGATTGGATACAACGCTGCATGGAGCAAAATCGTGGAAAATTGAAAGTTGGGATGTAGAAGTATGAGAAAATGGGGGAAATTGTGTGCTGAAGATGGAAGAGTGGATATTCGATAGAAAAGTAGATGGTGACAGAAATTGAATAATTTGCACAGGCGGAAAGGTAGCCAACTCTTAGGTGTTTGTTGGGTTGAGATTAGGAAGGACAGAAAACGATGCCTATGGTCGTGTTGCTTTCATAATCTAAACGGGAGACATAATCCTCATCTTAAGGCCTAGGCTTAGGTAAGGGTAGAAAATGATGCCTATGGTCGTGTTGCTTTCGCAATCTAAAATGGAGACGTGATCCTCATTTTATGGCCTAGGCTTAGGTAAGGGCAGAAAACGACGTATCTCGAATTGTGTCCGTAACAGAGAAAGAGTCCAATGTGCTTTATGAGCTGCAGAGAGATTGCGTGCTTGCGAACTGGTGCACTGTTCACTTTTTAGGTTTGCGACTAGCGAAGAGAGCTAGTTCAGAATTTTCTGGCAAGCGAACAACAGAGCTGTGGAGCGTGGGTGCGCATTAACCCTGAAGCTATATTTACTATTCAAATGCACGACGAGCGAAGAGATAACTGTCCCAGCATTTTCTGGCGAGAGAAAGACATTGCTGGAGAAAGTGGGCAACCTTGCAATGTAAAGCAATGTTGACTATTCAAATGTATGATGAACAATGTGTGAACTAACTGACACAGCATTTTCTCTCGATACATTCGCCAAGTAAATCGGTAAGGTATGATATAGTAGTCCTGAGGCGACAGGGAACTATGCTTTCTGCTGTCACCTCCACTGAACTACAGCGATAGCGCATGATCTGGTAGCCTGGCGGCTACTATAACCATTCGCGTTCCAAGCGGAACACAGTTTCATTCGAGATGATGTGTGGAAGCGATCGGTTGAACTTTGCCCAAATCGGTGCTCGATTCGTCAATGACGAACTGTCTGCAGTTGAAGCCATTGCTGAGCTGTACCCGTCCCGCCTGGATGCTACAGAGGTATGCATTCGTTGCAGTTGCGCAACATAACTGTTCCCTCGTTTGTACAAGTTCCGTGGGACGGAGGTACGTGGAAGATCGAAAATGACCACAGACGTCACTATTTGCGAACTTGTATTAAAAATACAATGGCGGTCTTCGTACGAGAATGGCATTTTGGGGCTGTCGTTAAAGTGTGTGCAAAAGTAGGCTATTTTTTTTTTATTGATCTGCCGTTTTGCGGCTAAGTCTTTTCCGATTCGCGCTGGGAATACCATCGTGATGGTGGCGCCCCCTACACCACAGGGGGCTGAGGTTGTAAAATACCCGTTGAACTCCCTGATATGCTGGTAAAAATTAAAAGGTTGCAAGTAAAGCGTGTGTCAGAATTAGCGTGATTCTTCAGCATTGCCCTCCTTTGCAAGTTTCATGACATCAGGATTCGAATTACTGAATGACTCTGGCAAGTGGCACCTTGTCTCGGCGTCCATTCTGTCTTTTCTGGAAAATGCGTTGCTAAATTCCTACTATTCGATCAAATAAGTCGACAGGACGACAATAAAAAGAAACCTTTGACTTTCACTACGGAAAGCTTTTCAACATACCATCGTTGATCCAAAAACCTCTTCAAAACTAAGTACAGTGATGACTCGCCGCCCTGTCTCACGCCGAAGATCAGTCAAACTTGCTTGAACTTTGTCTGCACTTCAAATGGATTTGAAATCTAATCTGGAATATGCTGAACTTTAAGAGACCATCGAGTTCTTCTCGTACATCTCTTGAATGTCTACTTGAGACGCATGGAGAATTTGTCGACTAACTTATCCATTCAGATCTACTCACTGATGCCTATAATTGTCTTCACTCATCTTGTGCCACCTCCTTGAAATTTACGAGCCACCCTGAGGAACCTAGAGGCGAAGCCCCGAATGACTCATTCGCGTAGACCCAAGCACCGTACTTTCGCGGCACTTACGAGTGCTCATTGTTGGGAGGAGCTACGTCGCTTTTGTATTTGTACCTTCCGACATTCACGCCTGGGAGCCGCCGTTCTGGTGGTAAAGTTCGCACGAGTGCCGGCGAAGGTTCTAAAGTTCGATCAGCGAACGGCAGGATGCACAACACTTTGAAGACGACTTTTCGAAACGGGGTCCTTCCCTCAGTTTCTACACGTCGCGACAGTGTCGAGATGGCCTGGATGTCGTGACAAGGAGGGTCCCTCGAATTTGGGATGCTTGACAGAAGCTCAAACGGGACCATCCAGTTCTTCCGGCTCGGACAAGGAAAACCGCAGAGAAGGCTTACAACGGACACGTTAGTCCCTAAGCTGTAAAAAGATTCTTTCATAAAACGGTAAGTGAGAGATCCGCGATATTGTTAATAATGGTTATTCGCGAGCGACTTGATTTTGCACTATTGATTTAATATACTGCAGCGTTCGGGACGCCACGTGCCCTGTCCTTGGGGCAATAAATCTACGACCGAACGAAATGGTAACAAATGCATAGAATAATGTTAACGTAGATTTGCCATCGTCTCGCGCAGCCGCATATTTATTGCCACCGAAGACGGAGCACGATCAGCCCGAAACTGCGGCGTACAGATTAATAAAATAAAAAAGGCACAAATCAACGCATAAGTCGTTCAAGAATAAGCTACTCAATTACACCAATGCAAGGAACCAAATGTTCTTTACTGTTTATACAAATTACCTTACTAATTTACCTCGATGTCTTCAACGGCTTGTGCCCGTTCTCTCGTATTCGAAATGTCTGAAATTAACAGAAACAACGCCCTACCAACGGACGGATGGGCAGTTATTAGGAAAATAACAGAACACTATAGAACTTTTTCGAAGCTTTCGGAACGGTCTTGTTCCGTCGTCAGCGATTTATTGGTTGTGTGAAACGTTCCGAAAGCTTCGAAAAAGTTCTATAGTGTTCTGTTATTTTCCTAATAACTGCCCATCCATCCGTTGGTAGGGCGTTGTTTCTGTTAATTTCAGACACTTCGAATACGAGAGAACGGGCACAAGCCGTTGAAGACATCGAACATGCCTAGACCCGTTACGAGAAACCCGATATTCAACTAATTTACCTAACATTAATAATGTTGAGATATTAATTTTTCTCAAAATATTATTCCTTTGAGAAAGAGCAATAACCAACAAAAACAGCGCAGCACGAAGAGACGTTCTGTTTTGCAATGCTATGCGTCCTCACTTTTGCGCAGCTCCGTGAGAAGAGGTGGGACTGTATTATTGCCAGCGAAACATCCTAGTGGGAGCAAAGTTCCTCGGCCTTAACGAGCAAGCGAAACCGCGATCTGCGGTCCACGTTCGAACGTACAGTTGGACACCGCGCATCCACGCAACAAGCAGGGCGTGCTGTGCATGAAATCGCCGTACAACTTTACATGCTATTTACGGAAATCACTGTCTACCTTTGGATAAGAGTTCGGCGACAACAGTCGCGGAGGAAATTATGCACAGCTCGCCATTGCCCCACGCTGGAGAGTTGCGGTCAAGGTTTCCTAAGTGGATTCGGCAGCGGCGCGTTGCCTTGGGAGCGATGTCCTCGGGGTGAGTGACATTTTCATCTTTCCCATGGGACTGCGCACTCTACGCAGAAATAGGCCGCTGTGCAGCGTAGCCGTACCTTGAAGACCGCAGTAAATTTTAATGAATTGAAAATTGCAACACTGCCGTACCGTAATGCAGTCGACGTTCGTCAGAGTAAGGAACAATACGACCTAATAAGTCAACGTTGTTTGGACAGTTAACCATTCATGAAAAAGAGGAAAACTGAAACACGGAACGGACAACTGCTTCGACAACGACCGTCGACGGGTCATTCCAAAATGCCGAAGCGCTGTTCAATTGACTAATGCGAACGTTCCAATGCCCCATCGCGCAACATTAGCGCACGCGCGAAACTCTTTGCTCAGGCAAAACAATGCCCACGATCGGCTCATTCAATTTGCCGAAAACTATTACTAATATTAACATTACTGCAGCTGACCGCGTCGCGGCGGTGCGCATTTCCATTTTGGTTTCCACTATCGCCCTACAACGATGACTAATGCTAATTGAAAAGTGCCATCGATGGCGAACGGCCCTTAAAAACATACGGACAATAAATTGGCCAGCACCGGGAAAGGAAAGGGAAATAAATCCTTAAGGCTTTGACGGATCCTTGTCCGTCCGCCTTGCGATGGCCTCGTCAACCAGTATTTGGAAAAACCCAAGCGAAACTGGCAACTCTAATATTAACGTTCATCTTAAACCAATTTTGCACGTCCAAGAAAGGTGCATGGGCGGCAGCCGTTCAACCGGTTCGCCTGCGATGCCGTTTCAATGACAACTCTCATTGTTACGACCTCCTTGAGGCATGCCGACGACCAATCGGCTTTTGGCAACTCCTTGTTGGGCGCACAATTACCTAGAATGCCCATTTTCTGCTCCTTCCCGCAAGGGACCGAAGCAAGCGGACGGTAAAAGTGGAATAATGGATCAACAGCAGCGCCAGCGAAGCATCAATCACCTATTGACAGACCCAATGAGGATGATCTCAGCAAAGCGGCTACGCGGCAAGATGATGCGAACAACCGAATCCGCGTTTGTATGCCAATATGCGTAGAATTGATTCGGCAATTTTACATACTTTCGGCCGACCTCCAAGGTGCGAAGCGCCGGAAGCGGATGAGCGGAAAATTTGAAAGCTCGCCGAACAGGCGGCCGCCAGTGGCAACCCAAAGCGACTTGTCGAAATGCAGGAACCAAACGGACCACTTGAAATACACGCAAAGACTAACCGACCAAAATGAACCAATGATCAAGCGTTCCTTGTCCCTCCATTGGCCCATGCGAACGCGTAAGGGCTAAGTGGGTCGGGACGCAACGCGTCAACGCTTAAGGACTGGACAATATTCCAAGCAGGCAATATTGCCTTCGTAGGCTAACCGTTTCCGTTCGACTCAAGTGAGCCGAGCACACGGTCTATTGGATCAACGTTAATCGTTTTCAGTATGTAGGAAATGCCCACGGGCGATGGGGGCCAGGTGAAGAATCGCGGTGCACCGTGTGGCGGAATGCGCGGCTGCAGGAAAGTTTGCTCTTCCCCTTTGGGAGCGCAAAGGGACCAACTCTTTTCAAGTGGATCAACGATCCAATCGACAAAAACAAGTCACGTTGCCTCACTGACAAGACAATAGAATAATAATATTTATAATGGCAGATACTTACCTACTTGTTGTACGACGACGTCCCACGCGTCAAGCGGTAACCGGTTTGCAAGCGAATGCGCAGCGGAGAGAAAGCGTGTCTGTTCGCACCGGCGGCAGCAGCATGGGCGCATCAAGCGAACTGCGTATGTACATATATATCGGCTCGACAGTCGACCCTGGCAGCCGCCTATAGTCATCAGTTTGTCGGCTGATCGGCCCGCTGGAAGCGAGGGAAATTTGAAACCGAATCTTCGGCGCAATCATAATGTCGCCGACATTCAATGCCGACCGGAACAAAGGTATTTATTGTCCAATGCGACCGTTCACGTGCCCCTTTTGGTGCGGAAGTCATTAGGAACAAAGGGACCGTCGGCATACTTGACAGCGCAGCTTTGCCGCGCAGGCACAATGAGCCGGTCGATCCCCCTTTACAATGCGAAGGCGAACCCAAGTTCGACGATGCCTCGGATCGATGGGCGGATGTTAATAAGGCCTTGTCAGTTGGGACCGAAAATAGCAACTTCTCCGTTTTCGTACTTCGAAAAGTTCGGAAGCATTTGCCACTCAGCCGAGGCACTTCCACCAATTAAGCGGCCTCCGTGCTTTTGCTGCGGAAAAAGGCACGGCAATTACGGTAGGGAAAAAGTGCGGATTTGAACAGTACAGCCGGTGTTGGAAGATTACCGCTGATGCACTCGTTGAGTTCTATTCACTGCTACATGTAAGAACACCAAAGCAACCTAACCAATGGCTGCTTGGTTAGTTGTGTTAGTGAGAAAACAGGCGAACACTGAACGTACGATAGCTTTTATTCGCAGCTTCCGGAATCGACTGATTCCGTCGTCAGCGAGATGGTGGAAAGAACCAACTGGCTAACTTTTTAAGGTCCGGATAACTTTTTGTGTTGTCAATGAGCACCACCTCGCTGACGACGGAATCAGTCGATTCCGAAAGCTACGAATAAAAGCTATCGTACGTTCACTGTTCGCCTCTTTTCTCACTAACACAACTAACCAACCAGCCACTGGTTAGGCTGCTTGGATGTTCTTACATGTAGCAGCGAATAGAACTCAACGGGTGCATCAGCAGTAATCTTCCAACATGATCAACCGCCCCGTTACAAAGAAACCAGTCTTCAAAGTACAGCCGCTCTCCGTAAATAATATTTGTTAAGCGAGCAAACAACATTGTCGAGGGCCACTGGCGATGGAGCACGATTTGTTGAGACACTACTTTCGTTTGCTTAAGCGGTTCATCTCAGCCAGTTGATAACACCAAAGAAGGTGGTATCGTCTGCTGATTCAGCATAGGCATCCGCTTGAAAATTTCCAATTTCACGGCATCGATTTCTTTGCCATGTTTGTCTTTCATCTTGAAGTAAGAGGAATTAGTAACAGGTGTCTCATAATTATGAAAAAAGGTCACCAACGCGATTCAATCGCGCTGATGACGGAACACGTACGTTCCGAAAGCTTCGCCTATTAAAGCTCGTTGAACAAGGATACCGTATCTTTTCACCTTTTTTCATAAGTTTGTCTTTCATAATCAAATGGCATATAAACAACCCATTAGGCATATTGTTATTGCCAATACTTCGGTACAGGAGCTTCGTTGTACGTACGAGACGATGCATGGCCGTTGGCGACGAGCACCGTTCGTAGTAAGGACAAACGGCTAACCAACGGATGATTGGGCAAATGAAGACAAAGCGGTACGCTAGCAACGGCGTGTGCTTTGAAAGCAGTTTTGCTTTACGTGCGTACGACCAGTGGCTTCGTCTTTACCAAAAATTGCCCATACAGGAGCTCGCCGACCATTCATTGTTTTTAAGTTAGAGTATTATCAAATGTGGATGCGGAGCATCTTATATTGTTGAGGCTGGACATACGACAGTTCATCGTATAAAACAACATATGGCGAGCCTCACAAGATACCGTAATGCATGTAGGAGGCTCAGGGATGACACCCCTTCTGCCAGAGGAAGACCGCAGACTGTTACCAAATGTTGTAATGGAAGAATGTATAAGATCCTCTGCCTTTGTGGAACATATTGCTGGATGCTCATTCGTTAACGAGCTTTTTTACTTTGGCACGTTAGCCCGGGAGAGGAACTTTAGGATAAGAAAAATCAAAGAAGCCCTATACATTCATAACAATGAATGCTTCAATAGGGAAGATGGAATACAACTCAGTGATATTTGGACTAGATTAATTTTGGCAACAAATTGTTGCCAGTTGCCGTTGTGTTCCTCTTCTATACAACAAACAGGTTCAATCCATGAAGGTTTACGCAGGGAGATATTTTGAGGAAAGACTTTATGAAAACACATTACAGTTTAAAACCTTTGGGATTTTGGTTTTAAACACTATCCTTTGCTCCAATGCTGGGACACGTGAATTAGCCATTTGTACACGCTGATGACGAGACAAGGTTGAGTCCCGCAAGCTTCGTGTCTGTTTGATTCTCCTTTAACGGGACTTAAGCCGTGTGTTGGAAATAAAAAGGTATTATCCATCATGAATGGGGCAGGATACCTTCATACAAAAGATAATACTATTGATTAAGAGACGGGCAGACTATCTATTAGTCAACATACGGAGCAAGCACCAGTTGAGCAATAGGATTGCTCAGCCGCTGTTTTCGATCCCTGTTGGCCCATCGAACACAATGGGCATACAAGGATATGGCATTTACGCTGGCCAATTACCAGAGGGAACGGCCAATCGCTACGAACCGATAACTGGAAACTGCTAAGCCACTTTCTTTCAACCTTTGAACGAACTATCGACCTTG
Source organism: Trichuris muris (assembly GCA_000612645.2). Taxonomy (NCBI): domain Eukaryota; kingdom Metazoa; phylum Nematoda; class Enoplea; order Trichinellida; family Trichuridae; genus Trichuris; species Trichuris muris. The sequence continues at coordinate 16,133,577 of CBXJ02000086.1, read as the reverse complement.
CGTAATTTCACGCTGAATGGCACTGACGAATGCTATTCAAGCACTTACGCATTATGCTTGCCGCCGTCGAAGAGATTATATAGGCAAGCATTCGGTATTAATGGGGATCTCCGACGTTGGCTCGAAACGACCAGCTTAACCGCAATCCGCCCGTCGGCGTGCCCTACTGTTTCCATTGGAGAGAGGGCTTCGATGAATCAAGTGGCTCACTTTTTAAGGTACGGATAACTTTTTGTGTTGTCAATGAACAATGGCTAATTCAAGAATAATCAAACGATCTGGATGGGGAAATTGTGGCTACGCGATTGTCATGCTCGCCGCCCCGTGCCCGCTGAACGCTTCTTCATGCACAATTAAATTGGAACCACCATGATTTATTGAAGCATCGGTTAAATTCAATAAAATAGCTGTGCGCAGCTATTTATCTTTCCGTGCTCGCGGATTTTCAGTGCAGTTGTCCCAAAGTACTTACGCGTACGAACAGGTGCAGCAGGGATTCATCCCTTTGATTATGCGTGGAGGAAGCTGACGGCAAATCTAACTTCGGTTGAACAACCATTAATACAAGCGCGCCTAAGCGCAAAGGCCGCTCGCGCTGCCTTCTTGCGGATTGGGAGACGAATTGAAAGATTCCACGGAGTCTTGCCAAGGCCCATGTTTCCGTTAGGAGACGACTACTAATTCAAAGATGAGACTAAGCAGGGCCATTTGGCAAAAGAATACGCTCTGTTAATAGCAGGCTCAATCAACCTTGGACTACAGCTGAAAGAACACGAACGTGCATACCCGCTTCACCGACGTGGAAAACAATCCGTGGAGACCACACGGAGGCAGTTTTGACTTCCTGCTACGTTGGTACATTGTTCGACGACCAAACTGCATTGTCAGGTTAATTCGTGCCTCTTCAGCCGTTTACGCGATTCAAGCAACTCGTGCAAACCAACTGGTAAAGGTGAAAGGACTCCATGTCCTTGGGCGGCTGGACAAGGTACCTGAATTCTCGAAGAAGCGGGAAACAATCGAGCTGCCTGGATTCTCTACATCTTACCTCCGAATTGCTGGTCAGCTGTCCGCCAGACTACGTTGTACGGTCTCGTGCGAAACAACGACTGCCCTAGCGTGCCTGTGCCGAAACCGGCTAGGCAGGACGAAGTTGTTTGCCGCTTTGGTCCCAAGAGCGAAGGAAGAGCATTTTCCGCGTAAGCACGCAATGGCGTATCGCCAAGCAGCCCTTCCTACAACAGGCATCTTCGCATTCTGAAAAAACTGCCTCATCAGAAACGCATTTTGCTACCGTGATTTTCAGGTATTAAAATAGGTCACTGCTTTAAATCTAATTTTTCTCGCAATCATGCGTCTCCCCGACCTTTTCTCCGTCTCGTGGCCGAGTGCAACAGTGAATCCATGGGCAAAAATTGCGCGGCGCGCTAATAAGTCCCTCTGCGCAACTTCCCAAAGGCAACATGTACTATCGCATTGGATCGCCCGCGAAATTAGTCGACGAAGCATCTTCACGGTGTGCATGCTTCCCTTGTCGTCCTGCAGCTTTACGGATAGAGATATTAATAATAGCAGTGAGACTGCATGCGCATCGGAGTACAAGGGTGCGTGATGTCTATTGGCGTGGCTAGCCAACCATCGCGTAAAACTTTAGGTAGCCCGAACTTCTTTCTGATCGCGCTGCTTTTGCCCCTGTAGCGACCGGCTGAGTCACAATGATCGTCAAGTTCGAGCCCTCCAGGAACCTGCATTCGTGTACTGTACTTCTCTCGTTCTTCTAGTTGTCTCGAGTTGTTTTTGGTGCACTGAAGCGTTCCTAGTAAACCTGTACAGCGAGCAACAGTATGGAATCCTCGGCAAGGCAGAGTCCTACACCCCGGTCGGAATTCAAACACCAAACTGCAATATTATTAAGGAAATTAAGGAATTAAAATTTGATTAAGGAAATTAGAATTGCTATTCATGTGAACATCACTGCTAAGAAACGAATGCGGTATTGATGGCGCTTCGGAGCTCTCTGGGCGCTGCATGGCGTGCCAATGTCGTTAAAACAAAAGTCATAATTCTTAAGCAGGCGTAATTTTGACGAGAATGAACGTGAAGGCTTATTCGCTCGGTCAGACATTTCTGCCTGCTTGGTTAAGCAATGCAAAACTGCCGTGCGGCATTTCGCGCGAACGTTTCAAGCGTAACGGTAGGAAGAATTGGGTTAGCTCGAAGGCATGGTTATGCGGACAGATACCGACCTTGCAAATCTAATCTTTGAATAGCGTACATTTTTAAGTTAAGCAAACGTTCGTTAGGCATGACGGAGGCAAATGGTCGAGGTGACAGCGTTTCCGGTGGACAACCCTTTGCCAGATACTTTCCGGAGCGAGCTTCAGATAACGAGTTTGATTTGGAGTGTGGCACCGCCGACGCGCTGGAATTGCTAACGGAAGATTGCTGGATTTCGCAAAAGTTGTGCGGCGGTCAGCAGGAGGACAGCCTCACTTGGCCCCCAATAGTACCGGTGAAGCAGACGGAGCCGAACTACAGGTCCAAAGTTTGTCGATGGTCCACCGCCAAGCTGCCCAAGCTGGCTTTGCGCAACCGTTTTCTTACGTGCCGATCGACGGGCCGCTCGCCCGCAATGTCGATGCACAACGAGAGGCTGCTAGCGGAATCGCTGTGCGATCAGTCGCCGTCCGTGGTTAACTTTCCAAATTTGGGCAATTGCCTTGGCGTTTTCGAAGATCCCTCCAACGCGGGATTCGTAACCGCCGCTTTCGCGACCGGATCGCAAGCGAAAACGCTGGCCTTGGGTCTTTTCAAAGTGTCGAATGACCAAAGGGATTTACTTACTTTGGAACAAGTGTCCGCTGTCGACTGGAAATTTGACAGCGAAATCGTCCAGGTCGAATTGCTGGAAAAGCTTGATCAGCCGTGCTGCCTGCTTCGTCTTGCTCAACCTCCGCGCGCAATTCTTCTATGGTTACACACTGATCTCGGCAGAACCTACCATTCCAAACCTTTCGTTGATCAAGCTTTGCACGTCGGCTTCAGTCCTCATGTTGCCGGTGAATATTTCGCTGTGACACCTTCCCGTGTTCAAGTAGGCTCGCTTGTCTCGCCCAAAACTGTAAACGTTGATCTATCGATATCTGAGCACAATAGTTTCTCCTTTGGCGATTGGAGTGGCTCTCCCAACTGCATCATCGTCGGCGGGAGCGATGGGTTGGCTATTTGGGATATGCGATGTGGAAGTAATGCTAACTCATCGCTGGTTAAGGAGAATGTATCTTGTCTGCACTGCTTGCACGACGACAGAACATTCTTATTGTACGCCACGGAGACCACAGTAAAACTGATTGATGTTCGCATGCCTGCTGCGACCATTATCCAGTGGAAGCATATGCTACTTGGAAGTCCTAAGTATATTGCCTCTGTGCACTTGGACAACCATCGCTTGGGCCGAGTTAGGGAAGTGATCGTGTTGGGCAGAGAAACCAACGATGCAACAGCGTTCGCCTTACTCCAACCGTCGGAAAACGACTCGCTCTTTTGTGGTTTACACCCGCCGAAAGTTTGTTGCAGCGTTGAGGACTTTTTGTTATGGCAGCAAGCCCATCGACCAATGGTACCAACGCTGCCGCAGTCATTAAGAGAGCGTTTGTTGGCTCCTGCGCGCGGTTTGCGTGCCCTTCGACAAGGTATCTTGATTGCAAACGACGTCGGCGATTTGTATTTCCAGAATACCATTTGTCAAGCCTGCAATTCAGATATCTACAGTAAGGCGTTCGCATTTTGGAACAGTTGCTTCAGCTATTCCATTTCCGACGAGGATTTGAATGGCTTTTACAGTCAAAGCCCCAAGGAGAAGATCCTTAATTATCCTTCTTCACTGACGACGGCCTGCAAAGGTGATATATCGCTTGGCAACTTCCTCTCACGTTCGGAAGACGTCCAACCGGGCGTCCTCGAAGAGCAGTTGGACAAACAATGGTTGGAGGAGAGCGCGGCCGATAATTCCCTTGGCGATTTTATATCATCTTGTTTTGTTGATCAGTATTAATTTTGTGACCAACTGTCTCTCGGTAAGTGAACTGTATCAGAAGTTTACTTGCATACTTCACCAGAATATAACTTGTACGCCGACGCGAATGCAGGAGTACCAAAAACCGACCCTAATACAGAGAGTCACACTTTTACGTGCGTATAAGATGCTCAGGCACTTATGTTCAGGTACGTTATAAGTACCGTAGGAAAATGTCTCAGGCTGTCCGTGACAGATTTCAATTGAACTGTTCAAATTAGTAGGGAAACTAATCGTCCAACGACCACCGTTTCCGCATTATGTTAATTTGACGAAGTGCAAGTCTGCGTCACGTTCCTACGTACCTGCCAAACTACCGGATAATTGGGTGTAAGCTGTCTTGCCCTGGTGGATGCCTGATGCAACACGGGATCACCTTACAGATAAAGCGTTTATATACAGCAGCGTACAGTGCCAAATACCACGCAACACAAGTAGAAGCACCGAGAGCGAATCCTCACACACGTTTGTCTCCCATCGTAATCCCCCAATCGTGTGTGCAGGTTGCCGCGTCCCGCGCTACGCTTGGCACTGTAGTCGTTTTCCTAACTTTTGCAAGAGTTCCGCATACCAACTTCGTGTACGTATTCTGCAGCCGCCTGCGGTTTCTGCGCAAGTTGAAGGACTGACTTTTCAGTTGGTCCAGACGACGGCCAGTTATTAGCTCTTTTGAAAGAACCGTATATGCTGCGGAATTTGGCGCATGCTTGCCAAATATTACTAGTTGTTTGACCAGTTCAGGAAGGCATGTTTCTGCGTGGTGCGGGCGAACAGTAGAATAATTTTCCCAACCATGCAGTTTTTTATTTACGTGCAATTTCAGCTGCAAATTGCTGTTGCAAAGTGCGAATGGTATCGCAGCGTATCCCGCAGGTCAAACTGCAGTTGATGGCGGCAGATCACCCAACGGATACGCAATGTCCACTTTTGCAACTTGTTAGAAGGGCGAAAAGAATTTCGCGAACAACTTGTCGCCAGCGGACAATTTCCAGCCAAAGCAAAAGGACCGCTGCGAGGAGCCGTAGGTTCAAGGGAGTCAGAGTGGCTGGAAAACGGAGGCTATTCTTTATTCTTACTTGCACTACTGGTCGTGAAATGTTTGCACATTCGTTCACAGGTTTGCCGACGGTAAGATCCACAAGGCGAACAGCATTTATGACGTTCCAAAGTTGACGGGATGTACTGGAATGCAAAAGCCTCTAATGCAAATTCCGTTTGTACGCTTTCCCATGGTAGACTGAAAAACTGGAGCAATGCTGCACTGGTAGCCATCGTAAGCAGGCTTTCCATCTTTATCCAGGCAATCGCGCAGCAGCTCTTCATACCTCTTCATTACGTCCTTATTCGTGAATATTTTGTGCTGTGAAGAACAATTTTCAAACGACTGCTTGTTCACAGTGACCGGCCAAATGTGGTCGCAGTACATAGCTTCGGATTTGTAACGTCTGGGCGACGGATTAATACAACTCCAATAGTCTACAGCGGGCATTGGCAGAGTAGAGAAGTTTGTTTTCGCGTGCACTGCGTAATTTTGGCACACCTTAACGTTCGGGTTCGTTTGCTTCGACAGCTTATTTATAACGCCTGAAAATGCGCGTCCAACAATAGGGGCATTAGCTACTGTAACGCTTGAAACGTAATGACGCTGTAGAACCACTACGGCCGTTTCAGGCAAGTTGACAGCCAACACTCAATTGGCAACGCGTAGCCAAGTAAACGCTGCATGGGAACGATGAAACAGTGTTGTCACTTTAAGGGTATTTTCCCTTGTCTGCGCGTTGGAAGATGAGCGACAGCTGTGCTAAGCAAGGTGCGACAGCAACCGTTCTCCCGCCAATGTCTGAAGAGCTGCAGCGTGAACTTGGCCGACAAACGGTCCAGCGTTCAAGGTCTTTTCAAATTTCTGTGCAACAACCCATCGGCACCAACTGACATGAAGTTCGGATAGGCGAAGCAGTGGTGTGACGCTCTTGCCTAATTACTTTTCAATCTTTCAAAAATCGCGTTGTAATATCCAGCGTGGTATGATGGATATTTTGTACTGTTTGTGCCCGTTTAGAAGCCAGAATTGTCTAAAAATATGTTGGCAACATCGCCCTAACAGTGAACGGATGGGCAGTTATTAGGATGTTAGTTGTCGGTAATATTTTCAGACTCGACTTACTTCAAAACGGGGTAAGGCGTACAAACTATCCATCGCCACATAGAAGATCCGTTAGAAGACATCCTATGTTCAATATATCCAGTGAGCAATTGGTCAGTCATAATAATGTACTGTAATCAGTAGACACGGAGAGAAGGACAGAATAACGGTGTCAAAATGTAGGGTCCAAAACCAGTTGCGAAGCGTATTGCGCAATGGATTGGAAGTACTTTTCGATCGCGGTTTCGCGTTGAGTAAGAAAGGTGACAATTGAGGCATTGATCACTTACTTATCAAGTTAACAAGACTCGACCGAACGCACTTGGCACTCTTTGTCTTCTTACCAGCATCGTTGATTTTGACCAACTGTCGGAAAGCAGCAGGTACTCGTTCATCAGATGTGTTAACGCATTGGCCATGCATGCACCATGAGTTTATACCACATATGGCACCATTTGGTACGTACAGTTTCAAGTTCTTTTCTGGAAATATAGCAGCAGTCCTATAGGATCTGTCGGCTATGAGTTCGAGAGAAACATCGCGGCAAATCATGGTGTCGCAATGCATATCAATCGTTGTATGCCTGAAACAATGGCCGTTCACATCGTAACGAGAGCAAAACTCGTCCAAGTCCGGGATTCTCTCTATTTCTACCTCCAAGGGTTTCCACTCGGTCGCCGTTTTTCCAGTTGACAAAATTGCCATGGCCGCAATTGTTGACACAAACAATCCGAGCGCCAGGAAGAATAGGCAGTACTTGCACGCCTCGTTAATCATAACGGCGTTTGGATCTTCGAATTCAATTGGAACACCTACAGCCATGGGCCCATTATCAACGCCGCTTGGATCGCTGCACATGGCAATCTTCCTTGTCGCCATCGGGTTTCCTCGCCTTAGTTCCATCGCCGAAGCGGCCACACACTGCTTTGTCGTCTCAAAGAAAAATATAACGGTTCGAACAAAATGACAACGCTACGCTGGCGGTTGTCTGAGAGCTGCACATTCAATTGCCGCTTTGTCAAACTGTATTTTAAACGATTGGCAGGTTACTTTAAACTGAAGCGCACATGTAGCAACGCATCGCGCGATTTGTCATCAGCGACGCGCATGCTTGCCTATGTCACAAAAGCTATTGGCTGCAGTGAACGGATGGTACACACTTGGGGTCTTTTCTGTTTCGTTCCCCCTACTTGATTATCATGTCGCTAGGGGGCGCTAATGACGTTTCTGTTGCCGAACGCTGATATAAAATGCTACGAAGAGGGCGCCGAGATGCATTAGCGATCGTAAACTTCAAGAGCCTTTGTAAGATGCCTTCGTAAGTTAAAAGGGAGACATGTCTCTTATTTTATGGTTTAGGCTTAGGTAAGGGCAGAAAATGATGCCTATGGTTCTGTTTCCTTCGTAAGTTAAAAGGGAGACATGTCTCTTATTTTATGGTTTAGGCTTAGGTATGGGCAGAAAACGATGCCTATGGTTCTGTTGCCTTCGTAAGTTAAAAGGGAGACATGTCTCTTATTTTATGGTTTAGGCTTAGGTAAGGGCAGAAAACGATGCCTACGGTCGTGTTGCTTTCGTAATTTAAAAGGAAAGATTGACATGACTCTTATTTTATAGTTTAGGCTTAGGTAAGGGAAGGAATGATTGCTTCGAGCGCTCGGCCCGCAAAATGTGACGGTGGTGCCACCTATGCCTCCAACAATTAACGGGCCAATCAACGTTGGGATGACGTCATACCAGGAAGTTACAGTATGACGGGGAACGAGACAGAAAAGATCCCACACTTGTAACATAGGATTGGTAGGTAGGGCACAAAGCCAACGGATGTCAAATGGAAGCGAAACAGTCGCTGGAAAATGACCACATAAGGACGTGTGCAGCCTCAAAAAGGTGAACTCGAATGACAACGGTCTCAGTGCGAACTACTGCGCAGTGCTGAACTAAGTGACAATTATTGTACGCCATTTTTGGTCATCAACATTTGCGGGCTGTAGTATACGAACGATATTAACTGTTAATATCGTTCGCATACTACTAGCAGGAGCGGGTGGACTCCGAAAGCTTCGTATTGGGTAATTTGTTAAACATTGGGTTCTTGTGCACGCGGCAAGTTCTCGTCTTTCACGCCAGTCACTCGAGACTGAAAACCATACTTCCTAACCGAGCCTTCGAAACCTGTTTTCGTCCCCAGCGTTGCAATAGTGCACTACCCTCGTGTTTGCTTACAAAGACGGACAATTTCTTTTAATAAACGAACAGCATAATACCGTGACTTGGTAGTGTTTAGATTTGTTTAGAATGTATTAGAAAAACAACCGTAGCTTTCGGAACCAGCCTTGTCCCGTTTTCAGCGGATAATAATAAGAAGTTGTAGTATTGTGATGTAAGTCGCCTTAGTTTTAAGTAAGAACAACGATGCGCTTTCGCAAAGCTGATTTAAACACTTCGTCTATCGGATGTGTGTATGCTTGCTTTTCTTTTTCATTGGTGAAAACTTTTTCTTCATATTTGCTTTGAGACATCGCAGCATCCGTTTTCCCTTATGATACTAGTCCAAATGTCACTAACGTCCACCCCAGTATCTGGATTAATTGTTTCATCATGTTTTATGAAAAATGCCTCTTTGATTTTCCTCATATCAAAACCTGTCTCATTGCAAAAGATTCGTGCTTCAAAGGGACCAGGACATTGAGCCGCATGTCTTGTTATTGCTGATCATCTAATTGCTTGGTCCACGATTTTTCTGGGATCAAGTGACCGCGAGCGACCCTAACCACTGTTCCATTCAGTCTTGCTTCAGCGTTGTTATAGCGATTAACGTCTGCCATATATTCATTGAACCAATTTCTTAAAATGGTTCTCGTTTCACCTATACGCGAGGCTCAGCAGTTGCATTTGATTTCGTAAGCTATGCCTTCTTTATCATTAGGTGGTATTTTGATGACCAGTCATAGCCGAGATATTCATAAAAACATAGAATAGTTAGCTTTCTACACTACTGACAAAACGATTTGTCTTTAAACGTTACGTACATGGCATTTTTGCCATCACAGAGATTGGAAAACAAGACGTGTTTCTAAGGCTGAAAGAACGCTACGCTTCAAAGTTTACTTTAAAAGTTCAACAAATCTTAGTTCTCTGCTCAGGAACGACAAGGTCAAGGTTTCGGAAACGGAACGGCACGGGGTAGTTTACGCGATCAAATGCGATAGCTCTGGCTTGTATATAGGGGAGACAGGCAATAGTCAGACTCATCGGTTTAAGCAGCATTTAGCCTGCCTAACTCGATGTAACAATGCAATCTTTCATGTTTTAACCACGTATGGTCCTGTTTAAAACGCGTTTTAAAAGAACCACCGTTACCTCACCTTAGTAGGGCGTTGATAGTTCATTAGTCGCTGATGACGGGCTGTGTGCTATCCCGAAAGCTCCAGAGAACAGAATAAAAAATCAAAAAACGGTGCCAGTCGTACAAAATATCCTTGTCATGTATAACTACAGCGTTACGAAGAAAACAAACTTCAATAAATGCTTAGGATGCACTAAGTGACAATTTGCTTGCAATGTGGTAGATTGCGTGGTTTAGGAATTGCAAGCAAAGGAGTACAACTATAAGTGAAAGTAGCCAACAAGAAACTTCAGTTAGAAAAGAGGAGGCGCTAAAGGAAGAGAGGTTACAGATGGATAAGTTACGGGGCGGGGAAAGTGAAAAAGAGTGATGGAATGCAGCAGGTCGGAATATGAACAAATGTACGACGGAGTGCGGGGGACATAGAAAACCAAGAGTTACCTAATGATACAAGTGAATGAGAAGGTAAGAAGGCACGCAGAAGAAGAACGAGCTACACCAGTGGGCGCGAGCTACAAGTGTAAACCTGGTTTTCGCGATTTCTCTCTTTGTCTACGTTTTGTTATCTGCCAGTGATGTTGCGCAATTTACATTTACAGAACTCGTTAAGGAGCATTTTACATTTTACTGAAATATGCGATGATTTTGAAAAAATGCGTAGTCCGGAAAAGTAGTTCACATTGCAATCATCATAAATGTCCACTGGGCCTCTTGCGACTTCCCATTAGTTAAATATGCGTTCGCTGTATGACACGACGGCACGTTATGAACATTTCTGAAAACATTGTTAGCATGGAGTTCCGCTGAAAACATTCAACATGGTTATTCCAAGTAACTTCCTTTGTTTACGACATTGGTCGTAAAAACACCTGCGTAAATTCCAACTAAAGCGTTGACAAGACGACACGTAATCTTACTTCTTTTGCTATTGCCACCACTACATCTTCCGCTGGAGGTCAACATGTGTCCACGCGCGCTATGTGCACGTGCACACATAACTGACCAACCGACAGCAATTCCCAACCATTAACTGACAGCTGTATGCCACTTGGTTTACTGTTGTTTTAAACTAACTGACAAATATTTGACTGTCAGGTAACATCCGGCTTCATGGTTCTGTCTACATGCAATCTTCCCGTCATTTTTAATTCGCACCATCTTTGATTGAATGTCCATTAAACACTGTTGGGCTTTGCGCAACATGTACGATACTAAATATTAGGCATTCAGCAGTGGCACAGTTTGACGTGACTTGTTATAACGACTGCTCACCGTTACTACAGATACTTCTTTATAACTAAAGATTGGATTCCTATGGAGGGGGCGAACATTCATGCTGCTGCGAGATACAATAAACACCCTTTTCTTAAGGCTACAAGACACTCAGCCATCAAAGAGCTTACCGTTCCTCACATTAGAGGTTCTACTGCTGTTTACGAGGGCTAACCCCCACTTGCCAGGGAATAATATCCAATTCAGAGGCTCTGAGAACATAGGGTGGCTAACAGGGGCGTTGAACATCCTGAATGATGTACGCCTATATTCTTGTGTGAGCATTATCAACACCAAGTAAATGCTTCTTGGAGAAACAGTTTACTTGTACTGTGATACTTCAGCGCGACCATTTCTTGCTGAAGAAGAAACCGCTACGTTTCGAAAACTCCGCTGCAAATTTTTGCCGTTACCAGTACAAGTAAACTGTTCCTCCAAGAAGCATTTACTTGGTGTTGGTAATGCTTACACAGACATAGCCGTAGACCACTCAAAGGGTCTGCTTCCATTTGCGGTGCTTGGATCAAATATCGCAGGGACTTGGTCCAAAAATTGCGGGATTCTATTACCGCCTGCAAGGCTTTGTTGCCAGTTGATCGGTTTCAGTTCAAGTTCCGAAGCTTTGGCTCCACTTCGATTCTTTGGTACATGTCACGAGGTACTACTCCCACCGGCTAGGGTCCAACGATCCAACGCCCTACAACTTGTACCAGAGCTACGCATTTGGGCCACAGCCTTGCATGTAGCAGTCGCATAGTGATACTTTGCCACTTGGATGGAAGCCCTAAAACTAAGAACGATGCCCCAAAGTTAGACAACATAGCCTCGCAAGTGGGAGCAATAGCTCAATTTTTGGACCAAAGTGATATAACTGCAGCGTAGCACTGCAGGCGGTAGTTATGCCCCGCAAATGGGAATTGAGCCTCTGAGTTGCATAGTATTCCCTGGCAAGTGGGAATTAGACCTCGTAAACAGAAACAGAACCTCTAAAATAGGAGGCGATAATTTATGCGATGGTCAAACGACCATGTTTGTGTATTGTACGTCCGTCATCATAATGCAACTGTGCGTTTCATTTACCGCTGAAGACGGGCATGGGCTGTCCCGAAAGAAACCGTAAATCAGAAAGGATTCATAATAATAGTATCGAGGAATAAAGATACATATGATTAGTAAATAAAACAAGGAAATACGGCTTTGCGCATTATGTTGAAAACTTTAATGAACTGCGTACATCCGCAAATAACTAATGTTCATCTGCAACACTTACGTTGCTCTGAAGCGATTAGCCAAACATAGACAAGTTCTACAGATTATTCCAAGTTTAATTGCACTTCGCCACAATCGACGATCCTCCGATCGTTTACATTCTTTTCGCTGTTAAAACCAAAAGTACTTCGTTGCGTTAAAACACTTCATTAACTCCAAAAATTGAACTGCGATATTGTAAACTTATATAAGAACAAACGCAGCTTACAGTTTGCACGTAGATTTGAAGAGCTACAAAAGTCATTCAAACATTAATAGACAAAAGAATGTTTACCAACTGAAATAAACAGCTTACTATTGAAACTCTGAGTAGCAAGTACAATGACGGATGCAATTCACTTGCTTTTCGTAAATTGATGGTCTACCCAATGCGAATGAAAAGTAAGAAACCACATTGTCATAATGATGACACACTTGATGGGCTATTACAATAATGAGTGCTGCGTTCGATCCATTCATCACATCCATCTCAGCGAGAACGCTTCGCAAAGACATCTTCGTTCAGGACTTTCCTCTAAAATAGAAAGTTCACGTATATGCGTGCGTAAGACGTTTCCTGGGCACCTTAACTCCGAGATAGGGCAAGCTGGAGAAGTCCAACGAACTTTCAATCATCTTTTGCACCCCATCCTATTCGTAAATATTGAATGGTAAGAAGTTGATGGAATTTCAACAACTTACCCGAAGCTTCTGTTCAACGCTGTTATCTAACATGTATTTGCGGACCTCCATCTTAGTCATCATATCTTCGTAACTTTCGACCAATGATTTAAACTCCTCCTCATCATCGCTGTTGGCTGGCTGAGACTCATGTTCCTTTATTTGCTCGGCGCAACGTTTCAAAAGTTCGTTCGCTTGGTCGTAACTCCGTTTCGCTTCATCGCTGTCTCCTTGCATTTCCGCTGCCATACCTTTGAAATAGTAGCTAAAATTCCGCAGCGTTTTATGAATAAAAAATTGGTAAGAACGCGTGTCATCTCACCATTCGGCAATAGTTGTTAACGGGACACCTTCAATCTTGCAAAAGACATCTAAGGCTTTATCCGCATCAGAACATGTTTGGCTCCATTTCATTGACTTCGCAGCGATGTCTGCCAGTTGAAGACAAATGGAACCAAGTTTTTTCTTGGATTTGTCCGGAAGTTCTTCTTGCCTTTTAAGAAATTAAACTCAAAAAATGTTCACTGTCATCTGACTTACTCTTCCAGGATCTTGCGGGCACTAATCAAGCACTCGATAGCAATGTCACTATTACTCATTTCTATCTCCTCGTCATCTATAACAGTTAATAAGATTAAAAATGAAAAACATCTTAAAATATGCAACATAAGTGATTAGTTTTATTTCCCCGTCTACGTAGCAGCAGGTCAAGTCGTCAGTTAATTGATGTCGAGAGTGACAAGACAAAAGCGACTTAGTAGACAAATACAACATTTGATGCTAGCAAATTATGTGATCGATATACAGACAAGTTGTGTAGGAATTGACGTTAGCCCCAACCGACTTAGACCTAACGCTAAAAAACATTTAATTCCAAATGTTAGCGTAAGAAAACTGTACGTAATACAAACAGCTAATATTAAATCGATAGGTGAGCAAAAACTAGAGCTCGCTGCTAGACGTACCATCCGACTTTGAAACATTGTCTTCAGTTTTATCATCTCTTCTGACAGTCTCCACGTTTACCTCTGGTTCTGAAAATAAGTACACATCATCAATACGGGGCACAGAAAATGCGTACGAGACAAACTTATGCCACCGTTCATCAAATACTAAGCAGCACGGAATGCGTGAATAAACTTTACCTACACGCGAGGAACAATACAATTCGATAGCAACAGTCTGAATATTAGACATAATTATTGAAAAAATTGATCTCTCTTTTAAACAATCATTCTATCCATTTTCAACTCCATTTTCAAAGCACCCCATTTTCAACGTTCTATCCAGTAAACAGCCCATGCATATTGATGTTTGAATTAGGGCCTTCATCATAGAACGATAATAAGGAATTCTCAATGATTTGGTACATTTTCTTTTGACATGGCATATTGCCAGTGTGCGAAAATATGATTTCCATTCATGCTTGACAAAATATTTAAAACCGAGAAGTTACGTTAAGTAAAAAAACATATACCTGCATCTGACAAATCAGATTCTTCTGTTTCATCGTCGATAAAGGAATTTCCTGCAGCAATTAGAGCATTTGCATACAGGCAAAAGTGCGTCACCAATCGAAGATCAGAATCGCCGTACTCCGCGACGCTAAAAGTTCACCGCTTATACTACATAAACAATATGGCATCATCTACGCGCAATTGAAATGCGTACGACATTTTGCGCAGCCGCTCGAGAAAGCACGTCTTTAACAGAATGTGAACACAAAGACTGACTCACGCTTTTTCCAAGCTCTTGCTGAAAAAGTCCGCAGCAGCAACGTATTCCTCCATAAACATACGCCTTTTGCCTTCGACCAACAACTGACTTGCAGTAAGGCTAGAATGACAGCAATGCAATTAATTGCTTTCAAGTGAAGAAAAATCTGCATTGGTTGATTGTGCAAGCAAGACATGATCGGAAAAGAACAAGAGCTAAAAATGGGATGCTTTTTAACGGGTCGGATAATCATACTGAATTCCAAGTACGGTGTATACCCGCTGGAGTTCTTCTTCTGGTGTCTAAAATCATCCGAAAAAACACGCCCTACCAGCGGGTGGATGGGCAGTCATAAGGAAAATCGTAGAACACCAGAGTACCTCGACATTATTCTACGTATAATTCTGGAAATTTCAGCGTACAATAATAATTTCGAGAATTATACGTAGAATAATTTCGAGGTACTCTGGTATTCTACGATTTTCCTTATGACTGCCCATCCACCCGCTGGTAGGGCGTGTTTTTTCGGTTGATTTTAGACATCAACAACGGGTATACACTGTAATTAGAATTCAGTAAGAACAAGAGCTTCTATAAACAACTAAACTAAACAACAGCAGGGTGACAACGATTGGCTGCCATCGCAAATTATCACGGTAAGAGGGAACATTTGAAATTAAAAAGCAAAGCCAATGGCTGTTTTCAAATTTCCCTACAAATGTCATACTTTTGTTCTTCAGTTTCGCTTTGGTCCACAACATTTTGTTCGGCCATATCTTCACCTAATAATCAAGATGCTGCAACTAAAATGTAAACAATAATCGCCCTCTGTCCTACTGTAGAAATAAAATGCTCAAGTTCCTCCAGTTGCGAAAGTTGTAGTCTTAATCATCCAGCGCGGGTAAGCGTGCTTTGAAAACTTTACGCTACATTATTTATGAAAACATTAAAACCCACTGAAAATGAGATTTGTGGACTTCGCAGAGCCGTCCCTCGGAATGCGATCCAATATTGGCACCTAACAAAGTAGACGGCAGTGCCTGTGCAATCAGCGCACAAATGTTCGCGAATTCAAATACAAACCGTCAAGTTGCAAACTCCGCCCTTTTCTGTTCCAATGTGAACGCGAAGTGGCCCTCAGAACGTATCAGGTTCCTCCAAGCAGCGCGCGTCATTTCCATTTTAATTACTCATTTTGTACTGCCAGCGATCGCAACGTACCGTTCGCTTTACGCTTGGCAAAGCGTACAGCTTGAGAAGCGTTACGCGAGAAATCAAAGTTGGGAAGTAAATTTTAGGCAAGCCAAAAGTGCGAACAGCAAGCGCTACGAGTGATAACAATAACACAGTATGCCATGATACGTGACAATCAATAATTGTTTAAATTACTGTACCAAGTTTCGGAAATCTGCGGATTGCCGTTGGGTAAATGCGTCTTATTTGTTCCACGGTTTCTTAGTGCATCGTTGTTCATTTTGCGCTAGGCAGTTCGTTTCTTTCGTGCGTTGTCTTTTGGAAAGATCACCACAAGTTAGGCAGTGATTTCGTATATAGCCTGCGATGCTGACTTCGTTTTTCTGGCTTTGGCAAGGTACGATTCCTTTTTGTCATTGTCGCGTCATCTGCGCCCTTGCGCTCCACTGATTAACTGTCACGCGCTCATTTGAATACTGCTACGAGCAAGATGGTTACTGTTGCATAAGAATGCGCATTGCAGGATTCTTTTTGTTCACTATTGCTCAACTTCTCTTAAATGTTTAGTTCGACAAGCTTATGCCCACGGCGTATACTGCAATCACTTGCTTGCGTACAAGCGTACAATTTAGGGGACATACTTAAATGTACTTGAATATACTTAAACACAGCGGGTCTATCTTAAGCGTTGACGCACAGTTCATAAAGTAGTTAATTCATACGCGTGCAGCATTTGTCAAGCCAACAAGTTTGCGATTGCGGATGCTTTTTGAAAGCCTTGTGTTACTGAGCCGATCGATCTCCGTACGGCTTTCCGTCTCTTGAACGCTGCTTTGTTTGTAATGGATCAATACTGTTGTTGGGAGCACCGAACGTACTCGTCCAACGAAAATAAGTCAAAACGATGAGATTGCCATTTACTCGTCTCGCAACGCTAATAAACGTCATACGTCTGGGCCCTCTTCTCTACAGTACGGAAATACGTGTCAAGTACCGACTTGCATCACTGTGCACCAATCCGTTCCGTAAGAATTGTCCTGTTATGGGCCCGTTTTCCAGCACGCCTTTACTCGACGACTTGCAGGAGCATACCTACCATACAACGAGAACGATAAGCAGGCAAGTAATATATGGATACGCATGTCCCATTTGAACTTTCCCCACCATATTGCCTGTTTATTGTTCGTAGTTTTGTACATCCGGAGCTCTCGGGACCAGCATGGCCCGAAAGTTGCGAACGGTAAACTAGCGAACAGGCGCAAAATATTTGTACAGGCGAGACAGCGTTTTGTTAACAGGCATGCAAATTTCAGATTTTAACCACGGGAAAGTGAACGCGATAAATGACGTCATCAACAACGCATACCACGGAGTCTACGCCTAAGCGCGTGAGACAACGCACCGGGTGAAAGCGGCTGACCCCTTCAATGGTGACCTCGCGTAGCATCATTCTGCTAATAACATCCCAAAATTGGATGCCGCGTCGGCTGGCAATAGCGGCAACGTTGTCCCTCAAAAGGACCAACTGGGGAAGATCGAATATGCAGCCGAAATCCACACCAAGCGTTTGACGTTCTTGCGGCTTGATGCGGGTAAGCAGATTACCAGTGTATTTTGACCACAACCAAAGGCTGCGATTGGAGCAATACCCGATAAGCACTGCTCCGCTGAGCGCAAGTGATACAGTTGCCAGTGAGCGAGACGCCACGTCGTCGGCCATCCAAACAAGGCGACCTTCACTGAGGTTCCAAGCGCACAACAGACCTTCAACACAGGATGTGAAAGCCATGTCCGGCGGATCAGTGGCAACGGAAATAACGGGCGCATTGTGTCCATACAAACTGCGCGTTATTGTGCAAGAATTCAAGTCGCACACCTTTGCCGTCCGATCGTCGCCAACCGTCACCAGAAAATCATTGCACACTTGGAGACAATTGATCAACATCCTGTGAGCGTGCATTGAACGTATCAACTGACAAGAATGTGGCTTCAAGGCAGTGGACGAATAGCAGAGTTCAAGGAAGTCTAAAAAACCATTCGAACGAGCCAGCACTACTCGATTGCTATGCATTAGCACGTTAGTTATGCCAGCATTGGATAGTCGATTTTCGAAAATCAAACATCCGCCGGCGTTCATATCGTGCAGGCGAAAATATCCGTTTGAAAGACCAAAGGCAACCAGTTCGCCTCGACCAGTCGCTGACCATACGTACGCTTCGTCTTCGTCAAAGTTTTTCGCCGAACCAACCATTGAGGAACAATATCCAAGCGGCTTAATTTCGACAATGGGCCGCCTCAGCCAGAATGAGTGTTCCGCTTGACCGGTTCGTCCATTCCAAATTACAACACTGCAATCCGATGACAAAGATAAAAGAAGATCGTCGTCAATGCTGAGCAGCGTTTGATATTCTTTCCCCAACGAGTCGAACGCAAGCGGCAGAGCTTCAACGATAAAACGATCACCCTTCACCTTTCCTGAACCGACCGGTGGCGAAAAGCGCTTCCATTCGCAGATACGTGCCGAAGTACATTTCCAACGGTAATTTCGGCCACCGACAAAGCACACGTAAAAGATAAATACAGCAACAATGAGAAATAAGCAACAAGTGAGCAAAAGGACGACGGTCATTTGCACTTCCAGCCACGATATTCTTCTTCCAATCTGCAGTTCGCTTGAGGATAGCAATTTCTTGTGGTCCTTATTTTCAATTATAACCGGTTGGGCAAACCGAGCTCCTCGGACCGTGCTGGCCACCAAAGCCTCATCCAGTTGAACGGTCAAATGTACCGACGGCAAAACAGTAACGAAACGACCATTGACCGTCGAAACACGCGACTCCAAGTAGTCGGCCCAACATCGGTACAACTGCCAATTTGGATTATCCGTACTGTAGTCCTCTTGAATTGCCAGCGTTGGCCGGGAGGTGACACGCGAAGGTTCAACGACACTGTTCTCCCATTGCTGCACACCGACGGCGAACCACACTATCCACCCCGCTATGATGACCATAAATATTCTCTGAAAGTACCTAGGTCGTCTTAAGGCGAACATACGATTCAAGCAGTCAGGTAATGGTATTTGATGGAGATGAACTGTCGATTCTGCTGAAGCGACGCGCACGTTAATCTCCGTTCGTTCCTTTGCAGCTCGCTGTTCAGCATAATCGCCTGAAAAGACAAGCGCTACTATTCTTGGCCACGGTAAGGTGCCCAGGTTGGATTTCGCGTCGACTGCTTACCGTTATAGATAGACGAGGCGGTGGTTTGAGCAGACTGACCTCGGCCAAAGAGACCCTTGAAAGGACAAACAACTGGCGAATAACTGGGAAGATCGGAAGCTGCTTGGTGAAATTTGTTGTCGCTGAGAACCGCTTTGTCGCGGGGCCCAAAACGAGCCAAGTCGAAGGCCAAGCATGGAGCGTAGAAGAACAATTGCATGTAAAAGTCGGTCACAAATCCAACCAAAGCGACGGTGCAAAATTCGGTAATCTCCGGCACATTGCTAAAGAGAAGACCGCACGACAAAACGGCGAAGCCAACGCAGAAATTCTTCGTCAGGGACCATCCTTCGATGCCGAGTCCGTGGGCTACGCGGCTGCGAGCGTCCAATTCCGTCGGCATACTGACCACGGATCGCGTCATGCACAGAATGTTCTCCATGCCGACCACCAATGCCAAATACGGAAACAGTTCGACCAACCAAGTGCGTCTGGTTAATTGAAAGTGAACGCAAATGCCGGCGGCCATCAGTAGCGAAAGGCCAACGGTCAGAACGGCACCAAAAGTCAACGCCCACTTCGACTTGACCATTTCGATCTTTTGCGAGCAAGCGTACAGGTAGGAAAGCAGAATGACGTAGGATACTACCAACAGAACGTAGTCAAACCATGTTCGTTTGATCGTGTAGTAAATATGAAGGACTTCATCGTTTTCCATCTCCTGCTGTTGTATACTGAACGGTTCGCCATGGCCCAGCGTCCCAAGGGCATTTCTAAATTCTAGCGCCTGATCGGCTTGTGCACCGGTGATCATCACGGTCATTCCGTAGTGCCATCTGGTGTCCGTAGCGATTGGAATTTCGGCTGTACCCATTAGCAGTTCACCCTTGCAGACTGTGGACTTGTCGGGATGCAGTGAATTGGGAAAATGGCGATCCGCAAGCAATGCATGTCTGCTGTGGTTCCAAAGGCCGCTTGGCGCCAACAGTCGACACACTGGTTTAACGTTGGCCGTATCCGTCAGTGGCCAAAGTTCCCAAAGCATCGACTGGCTACAGCAGCCGCGAAGATTGGCGGTTCGATTTCGAAGTTCGAATGCCATTTCGAAGAAACTACGCATCACTTGCGAAGATGAAAAGGATGCAGTGGAATTGGAATTATGCGCAGCGTGAAGAATCACTTGGAGCACGTATGCAACGGGCGAATAGTTGTTGAGCCACGCGAGATCGTCAGCATTGGAACTGTAGGTCAGATTGGCTGTTTTAACGAGTACACACGGCGACGGATAGAACCAGCGTGCGCACAACAGAGGATAAGACAGAAAAAGGACCATGCTTAGGCTGTGTGCCAACGTGGCGTAAGGATGACTGCAGCAGAATCGACCATACTTGTAGTAAGCCTGGGCCACCTCCTCAGCCAATCGAGAACGGCGCCGAAGCATCGCAAAAGTACGATCAAACGGAGAAGAGCTTACAAAGCCTCTAAACAATTCGACGTGGCAAAAGCTGGACAGCGGCGCGAACGAATTATCAGCAAAAGTGTACTGTTTACATTTACTTCACTTTCCGCGCAGCGGTGAAACATGGCAAACGGTGCATACGGAAGAAAAATGACGGCCACTGGAGATGGGATGTACCGATTGGCAAGTTCAACGGCCGCTAATTCTCTTTCTAGAATTTCCTACGAAAGTGTTTGCCACTGCTTCACTCCCTCCGAAAGCATCAACTCGGTTGGTATCCCATGTAAGCTGCGCGCCTGCAAACAGATGGCAACTCAGTATTCCATCAAGCGGCAAAAGTTACTTGAAAGCGGACGTAGCGGACCAGACTGCTCAATACTACCGGATCGTCCAGCTCACGGTTGTACATGTTCCTCCATAAGGCGCCCGCAAGAGTCTTATCATCTCCGAGAATTCCCTGAACACGTCTTTCCACCGAACTTTGCACCAACCAAAAATCGCTGCTCACCTCGTCGTATTCGCAGAAGCTAATGAGCAAAAGACCGTAGCATTGGCCCAACGTTTCACGTCTTTTCAAGGAAACCGATGGTGAGATCCGCTGAAAGGTGACCGCTAATGAGCACACATATATTAACCATTTTCGCCTTCCGCCCTATTCTATGCACACTGAGATTACCTTGAAGCGACAAATAGCATCGCATCTCCATGTGTGCACTAAAACGGACCCACTGAGATTAGTACGTAAGAGATGTTGGGTACAGGAACAAAAGATGCTAACCGCTTCGACGGTGGCAGACTCGTGCAACCTTCGTTGTTAGCGGCCATTTTGGCCAACGCAATCAGCACTGCTTCAAGCTTACAACGAAATGATAAAGTGAACAGATCTTAGGTTTCTTTCGCTTTTTGGACGCTGATCGGAACCGCCTTTCGTATTTAGCAAAGATGTAGTGCGTACGAAATTTCGGTACAATCAGCATTGTTAATATTACCCATCGACTGAGCTTAGCAACGAATATTCGTACTTATGAATACAATCTTCAATCGGTTTAATCTCTTTCTATGACGTCAGTGTTTCACATTTAAAGTATCGGACTTTGCTTGTCCACGTTTAATTAGTTGGCTGCCGAAATGCAATGCTTCTCTGCGCCTGTAAGCTGGCACTGACTGAAGACAAATTCTCAAATGTACGTAATAAAAGCAATTCACATGTAATGATTTGACTTACATTAACAAGTGCTCACCTATTCGTTGAACAAAACGACGGGTGTTTGCGACTGTCCGAGCAAGACGAGATTTAACTAATGGTACAATGCCCTTCCGTTATATATTATTTGAATATGATAGTGCCACAACGGACTGTTTGGTTGTTTTAGAATCGTTAACGGTAGTAAAAGTCGGTTAAAGGAAAGAGGCTGAGCGACGATGGCGACAGGGTACCTGAAAATCGCAGCAACAAATTTACCACAGATTTTGCCGCCTTCTTACTGGCGCTGCCTTTGCGGCTCATCTTAAAGGTACTGTTCCCAGCGTCTGAGCGATTTGCTTACTTTAAGCTTTTGCAGTCGGCCGTCAACGTCATCCCACAAGCAATACACCATTTCCTGTTTGACGACCGCCTGAACGGTTGCAGTGCCGCTTAGGCGCAGAAGAACTAGCCTAGACGACGCAGTGGAAGGTGGAAGCTCAAGCGACCAATACAAACCAGATGTGAAGCACCGAGACTTTAAACCACGACATGAACGTGTCCTGCATGTTGTACCCTGCCATTATACGGGCGTCGGTGAGGAGACGAAAGTCGACAAACGTCCGCGACGAACGTACTTTCAATGAAGTTCAAATAATCAACACCGTCCGCGCATTGCAGGTACAGCATGGCGGCCGCGTCAACCAAATCCTGCAAAAGCATTCCACAACAGCACTGCGCATACGGGACGCTCCGCTCAGTCCAACCACGTGAGTTCCCACGCCGTCGGTGCCTTTGGCGTCCGTGGCAATGGCTCTGCTCCCTCCAATCCGACCGAAGGACCATCCTGATCTTTTCAGAGTTGCGCAAAATGGACTTCCGGGCAACGTACTCTTGCCGGATATCTGCGACAACACTTGCAGGTTCATCTGTGGGCATATTCTCCCGCGCCTACCTTCGCCGTTGAGCACAATAAGTGGGGAAGACTCCCGACGAATTTACGCCGATTGGCGCGTTCGAAAAGTCGGCAAAGCTGGCGGCAAGGCATTCCGTGAATACTGTACAATGCGCAGGTAACAGCTACTCGTATCGCGTAACGTAACTGAACAATAAGACACTAAGCCTTAGCATTGGCTTCTTTACTTGTGCAACGCCGGCGTAATGTCCGTTTGGGCGATTGTAATGCTCGTAATCGCTTTTTCGCGAGTTGAACTCATTCACGAATTGATTTCAGAGCCACTCGTTGCAAACAACTGGCCCGGTCAAAAAAAACCTAACTCCCGTCAATTTGAAAAGCTGCGCGAAGCAAAGGCAGCAATGAACGCAACTCGATTTCGGTGAGTATGCCGTTGCAAGGTTGGTCGATTCGCGGACGGATGCAGATGGTTTCGACGTTTTCCCGTTGAAGTTGGAGCCACTTGCCGGAAGAGCAGCGACGTAACCTCCTGCGCAACGATTATCCCGTTGAGGATTGGGCAATGCTTGTGCATTTCACATGCTCGACCAGCAGCAATTGCGTGGCAAAGGTCCAAAGACAGGATGGACCTTGACGTTTGATAAGTGTATACTCACTTTCGGAAGGGTGGGAAAATGTGAGTGCACAAACTCTCGATGCGCCGCGCTGGCGGAATCGCCTGCAAGCACGACAACACCGAGACAGCTGTCGCTTACTACTTCGGCGAGTGGCGTTGCTGGCGGTTGGATTCTTTCTAGTTTTCCGTCTCCACCGCTCTATACCGTCGTCGTTGCGAAAGATCCATTTGCCAGCTTCGTCGGGGCACGTTGGCTTGTTGGCATTGTTCGTGTTCGCGACAATAGTGACGAAATCCGGCCCATCGAAGAGGCTATGCTCGGCTGTAAGCTGCCGAGCGACTGCTTCTTTGCGCAGTCATTTTTTTGGAGGAAAAGTTTTAACTTTCGCTGCTCTCAATTCGAACGACTAATGCTGGCCACCGCTGCCATTGGTAACGTCGAATGACGAACGGGAAGAACCTTCCCGCTGCATAACTGTGCTCGGTGCGCCGGCTGCGAAATTACAAATAGAAGTTGAATTCTTGCTGCCTGAACCCTGCCTGCCTGCGTTGACCCTTAGCGGTGGCTTCCGTCCAAATTCAAGTCAAATGACCGCATTGATCAGCGGATCTCCCACCCAGCAAAGTAAGTAAACGACTTTTCGCTGTTCTACTAATTCAATATTTGACATCTCGAAAGAGTAAGGGGCTAATGTACCTGAAATGCATGCGACCAAATGGGTTGACAGACGGGAAGGGTTCTTTGTGTGCCTTCGCATAATCTACAGCTGTTATTACGTATATTCCTAAGCGTAACCAACAGTTCATTGTGAGCGTGCAGCTAAGCTGTCGCTTAGTCCTTCATCCGATTGGTGCTTGGAATAGCCTGGTCGTGCAGCTTCGAGCAGATCTGTTGAATTTTTCGGATGAACATCCGTTTCTGTGTCCTGCACCAATCGTTGAGGCGCGGAACGCCGATTAGTTTCTTGCCCGCGGTGCAAAGCAACCGGTTGGAGGAACCACGCTCGCTCGACCTGTAGCCCTTCCAATGTTGTTCGGCTGAAAGGTTTCCACTTGTTTACATGCATCGACGATTTTCCCTTCTTGTCGCCCCCTGTTGCCCGGTCAGCTACTCCTTGAAGGCCCAAGCAGACTTTGGCACCCACGTTGGTGCTTCGTTGGAATTGCCAAGCAATTGTTTGAACGAAGGGCGGCTTCACACGTAGCGATAATGTTTGCCCGTTGTTTGGCATTGTGTGCCGCAAGCTGTCGATGCCGTGCTTACCAGGTGCTCAAGTGAAGCGCGAACGACCGGTTCCCAAAAGAGCCAAAGCCCAATGGGCGCGTAGGTGCAACCCTTCTCGTTGCCTCCTTGGCGATTCATCGGACCCGCGCGAACTCTACATAGAAGGGCGAACCGCGAAAGCGCCGGGTCATTCATCATTTCGTCACAACTGCTTGCCGCTACGCATTGTCCATTGACGACAGGGCGTTCGGCCTTTGCGGGCTTTCGGCGAAACTTTGCTGGGGAATGCCTACGTTCTGCGCCGTTGGTCTGATTAGCCCATTCGTCAAGTTTGGGGCGTTCGTTTCCGATTGTTTCTTGCCGT
Source organism: Trichuris muris (assembly GCA_000612645.2). Taxonomy (NCBI): domain Eukaryota; kingdom Metazoa; phylum Nematoda; class Enoplea; order Trichinellida; family Trichuridae; genus Trichuris; species Trichuris muris. The sequence continues at coordinate 16,108,918 of CBXJ02000086.1, read as the reverse complement.
ACGCTCTTCTTGTAATATGCAAATGTTGGTTGGCTTTTCTTAACGAGAAATGGGCAGCTGTTTTGGCATTTCAAACTGCAAATCTTATCTCTCACGCACGTTGCAACGTCACGTGATGCATTGTTTTTTTCTTCCGCTGGTACGAAATATGATTTTTGTAAATGCCCATATTTGAGGAGGCGTTGAAAGTTGCATTGCGACCGCCGTGCAAGCGCCGTCGTTTAAAAACGGTAATTGCAGTCGTTCGTAAGTTCGTGTTAAAATTTTAAAAGGAACAGCTCCGTTGGTCGCGCCTGCTTTGACCAGTTTTGTAAACTGGCGTGTCGATGGCCATTGAACCGCGGTCGGAGCAACGCTGCGCGCAGTCGGCAATTCAATTAGCGCATTGTTTTCAGGAATGCGCGATGTGTTAAAACAGGGACGATCTTGACTTTGACAACTTCGTCGTGCGAGCGTTTATTCGCCTCGAGTGGCTTCGTTAAATTTCAACGAGTAACCGCATTGCGTAATTGAACGATAAAGCGTACACGAATTGTACCTTCGATTGGTGCCTAAAAAGCAGGGTGCGACGCCTAAGGGTGGCGCGGCGCCTTTTCCAAACAGCCGCAAAGTTTGCTTTCGACCAGCTGCGTTCCTGTCAATTGCGTTACTGCTAAAATCCGTCGTCTAACGCGAATGCTAACGTTGCGGAAACTTCCGTGGCTGTTTTCTTGCGATTTCCACCGCAACCTGCCCGTTGATCACTGCTCTGTTGTGTTCGGATATTGGTGTTGAATGTTTCCCGTTCGAACGACTAATCCAATTGCTTGACGGTCGACTGCGTTGCGTGTTTTGGACTAATGAATTGCCTATCTTTAGAAGTTGCTGCTTGATTTGCGTTATCTTTTTTTGCCTTCAGACGGAATTGTACGAAACGCCTGGCAAATGGCAAGTCGCCCCGCCCGCTCCGACTATTCGATCACGGACGGCGGATGGAGATACTTCCTTTGCGTTATGATTTTCCTGGGCATCGTCACCTCATTTCTTACGATGCTGTCCAGCAATCAAAAATCGTCGTTTCGCGCGGAGAGCTTAGGTGGGAAGCTGCGTTAACTTATGGAATTGTTTGTTACTTTTTCGTATGCAGTAGATGAACCCGTTAGAGAACGTCTCGCTGGTAAACTACCGGACGAAGAGGAGACGGTTGAAGATGAGGAGGCCGTACGCTTGGGGCTGCTCGCTCAGCGGGCAAAGCTCAAAGAGAACCACGGTCGCCCAGAACGTAAACATGGCGAGGCCCATTTTCAAGCCGAAAGCGACACCGACGGCGAAAGGGAACCGCCGACCTCGCCTACATCTCATTTAGACAAAGTTGACAAAACTGAGTCAACGGTTGACGAGGAAAAGGAGGAAAGTAGATCCAGTGAGCACTTGACTGTTCGGACGATTCGAAGAAAGGGTATCGGCTCGTCCGACGAGCGGCCGTCGTCTCCATCTGATGACCACTTGTCAACAGGAGAGGCGATGGATAGTAGCAAAGAGTTGGCTCAGGAGCGTCGAAGGCCATTCAGCTCTCAGAAGAGAGATCAGCGTACGATAAGAACGTTCAAAACAAAAAATGGCCGAGCAGTGAATGGCCGTCACGATTCCGACGGCAGCTCGTTTACCCCCTTCGAACAGCCGCTGAAGATAAAGGTGATGCGAACAAAGGGAAAGCGTGTTGAGCAAATGGAACGTCCTGCCATAGCGCCTGAGTCGCCGTCGGAGGAGCCGGATGTGGTTGACGAGCACCGAACAGAGGAACGGTCGCCCGTCTCCCAAACGGGACACAAAGTGCTGACTGTGCGATACGTCAGGATAAAACCCGGATCAGGCGCAGAATCCGTGTTGACCCATGCGGAACCCCCATCGGCAAGCATTTTGGCGCACGACCATTCGTCATCCCAACAGGCCTTGTCCATACGGTACAGACGAATAAAGGCCAAGGATCATCCGAATCGAAAGTTCGACGAATGGAAGGTGTTGATACCAAAAGTGTCGCTCAATTACAATTCGGCTCATATGGGATCGGCCATCGCCAGAAACGATGCAATGACCATGAAGATCACCGTTCTGCCGGACAAAGTGGACGCTTCGGAGGAGCGAACCGTCCAACTGTCGTCAATGAAGCATTCCGTGACCAACCAGTTGGACTATCGCATTCGAGGTCGACTGGAGCTTGCCGATCGACTGCTTAGCGAAGTACGCTTAATAATAATAATAATAATAATAATAATAATAATAATAATAATAATAATAATAATAATAATAATAATAATAATAATGAAACGTTTTTCTATAGTTTCTTCCCGTTGGTTCTGTGCCTGAAGCTAAACGTAACAACGCCCTACCAACGGATGGATGAGTCAGTTGTTAGATAAAGGAGACAGAGCACAACACTTGCAGATCTCGAAGCTTTCGGGACAAGCTCGAAGCTCTGTCTCCTTTACCTAACAACTGACCCATCCATCCGTTGGTAGGGCGTTGTTACGTTTAGTTTCAGACACAGAACCAACGGGAAGAAACCGTAGAAAAACGTTTCGACCGAATCTCCCGTTACCATGGATCCTGTTTTCAAAAAAAAATAAATAATAATAATAATGACAATAATAGGTCAAGTTTGTTTCGTGCCCTGCAGGGGCGCTGCAGTCGCCGTTTTCGCTGATTGGCTCGATCTTTCCTGTGCGCTCTGCTTTCATGCTGGTAGACTGATGAAGGCAGTCGACTTCCCCGATACCTAAGCCTAGACCTAAACACAACCGATCTTTCCAATGCGCTCTGCTTTCATGCTCTCCTGAAGGCCACCAACTCTTCCTCACTCATTGCGCAAATGCTGCTATAGTTCACCATCACTACTGTGCCTCATCGGGGAAGTCGACTGCCTTCATGAGTCGACCAGCATGAAAGCAGAGCGCACTGGAAAGATCGGTTGTGTTTCGGTCTAGGCTTAGGTATCGGCGATAACGTCTGCCATCATCAGTCGACGAGTACGAGAGCAGAGCGCACAGGAAAGATCGAGGCAATCAGCGAAAACGGCGACTGCATCGCCCCTTACAGGGCACGAAACAAACTTGACCCATAATAATAATAATAATAATAATAATAATAATAATAATAATAATAATAATAATAATAATAATAATAATAATAGGACGTTTGACGCTGAGGACGGGAGTCGGTTCTCCCGAAAGCTACGTCGCTTGGGTAAGTCACCCAATAAAACCTTTATCACAGGCGTTACGTAAAGAAGAAGAAAGAAGTCATGAGAACCAGGGAGCCTGTACGAAATCCGATTTTTTCAAATAATAATAATAATAATATGAAAATAGTTATTTCAATATGAAAACTTGGACAATAATAATAATAATAATATATTGGTCTTTTTGAGACGGATTGTAACTCGTTGTGGGTTGTATAAACTGTATCAGTGATGCCACGTAGAAACCAAACAAGTGATGGTTGAAAGGTTTTTTAATGGACACGTGCGTACAGTAAAAATCGAAGCTTTCGGAACAGCCTAGTTCCGTCGTCAGCGATGAGAAAAAGCATGCTTTTAGGGATGGATGGATGGATGAGAGTAGTTATTAGAAGACACGGTCAGAGAACAACGTACGGTTTAATCTCGAATATTTCGGAACGCTCGAGTTCCGAAATATTCGAGATAAGAACCGTACGTTGTTCTCTGACCGTGTCTTCTAATAACTACTCTCATCCATCCGTTGGTAGGGAGACCGTGTCAGTTTACTTACAGATCCATCCACGTACAAAGCAACGGGAAAAATCCGTGAAAACTCAACATCATGGAGTAATAATAATAATAATAATAATAATAATAATAATAATAATAATAATAATAATAATAATAATAATAATAATAATTTAAATGTCATACCTTGCCTTTGACATGTATGCGAAGCGAAGTGACGGCAGTTGTTCTTTGTCAGCGACGCTTGGAGGAGAGCCTGCATGAATTTGAGTCCATTCTGCGCGGATATCCGACCAGCCCACGAAGTCGCTATGGCAAGGCGGTCAGTCTCGATCTTCTGTCTGACACAAGACAGTCGAACGAGATTCTCGAACGCGCCATTTACGCCTACGAAGCGGTAGGACTCATTTTCAATTTTTCTCAGAAAAGCGAGTACATTCACTGTCTCGCCGTTTTCAGGTGATAAACTTGCCCAACGTGCCGGACGAGCTTTTGAAAATGGCCGTGCATCGTTTGGTTGAAAGGTGCAGATTTCGAGGTTGAGCAATCGCCACGGGCTATTCATTGAAAATGATGAATCGCTTGTGCACATTTCAGGGTGGTTCGACAAAGCGGTCAAAGCCCAGGTTCGTTTGCTGGAAAAGCACCCGAAGGATACGAGCTTGCTGAACGACTTTGCCATCACTCTGCTGATGATGAATCGCTACGACGACTCTAAACGTGTCTTCTTATCGGTATATGAACAATAGCGTATATGTATATATATGTTTGTTTGCGTGAAATTTCTTGTAATTCTTTTTAACGGGGTAGATGCATTTTTGCAAGTGTAATAATTTCACGGATTTGTCCCCGTTCGTTGAAAGCTTTTATTCTTCTAAAAACAGCAAAGCTTTCGGCACAGCCTTTGCCCGTCTTCAGTGCCAAAAAATATTAAAAAAAAATAATAATATTGGTCAACTACCCAGGTTGGTCAAAAAAGCTGTGCCCGAAAGCTTTGCTGTTTTTGGAAGAATAAAAGCTTTCAACGAACGGGGACAAATCCGTGAAATTATTACACTTGCAAAAATGTTTGTTTGCGTGTGTTATTGTTACTTTGTTCGTCACAGTGATATCTACCTTTAGGTATTGGACAAGGAGATGAACAACGCGGAAGCGTTGCTCTACTATGGCTACGTATTGAAAACCGTAGACGAAGACTACGAAAAGGCGATTCATTTTATGGCTCGCGGGCTCGCTTTGGGCGTGCAAATAAAGAGGGCTGCTCGCTTTGTTGTCCATTTGGGTGACGCGTTGTATCGCTTGAATAGAACGGAAGAGGTTTGCAAGATTGTTCAGTGGCTTAACATTTATTGACAGCTGGAACGTTGCAGGCGTACGAGCTGTACGACGAGGCGTCAAGGCATGGTATATTCTTGAATCGCTATCAGCGTTCCATGTACAATGTTGATCAACTGAGCGCCCGACCTTGGTGGACGGTATCACAGACAAATTGTAATCACCAATTGAAGGTAAGCGAGCAACGTTGCCGATTTTGTTGACTACCTTTGGCCGCCGGTAGAAATTCGAACGAGATTGGAGATTGATCCGGGAAGAAAGCCTTCACGTGTGGAATGCGAAGAGCTCGGCTTTTGAACGAGTAGAGTTGTACATAGAAACGGGTGACCAAAAGCAGATGACCCTTTTCTTTCCATCCGGTGCTATGCATGAGAGGAATTGCGCTCTTGTGCCAAAGATATGCGAAATCTTATCCTCCCTTTCCGATCCGCATTCCGGTTGCCGAATCAGCGAAGTAATAGCAGGAACGTTACTCAAATGTCGGGTTAATTAAAGGTGGATTGTTTCATTGTAGGTTCGCCTGGTTGCAGCGCATGCAGGGACGGAGACGTGGCCGCATTGTGCCTTTACGAACTGTTACCTTACAGCCATACTGGGCGTTGCTGTGCCGCACGGCAGTTGGCTTCGGGTGCACAACGAAACGAAGCCATTGATTCTTGGTCGACTGCTGTTGTTCGACCCAAGTTTCGAACATACAACGTACGCTGGCGGTAACGGCTGGCAGCTGGTGCTCACGTTGGACTTGTGGCATCCAGAGTTAACCGAAGAGCAGCAACAATCGTTGAACATGACTTGAGTACGAGCCATCTTCCCTATCCAGCTGTCAGCGGATTAATTGGAGGAAGTGCGCGTTGGAAACAACTTCATCCGTACAGAGTGAACGTTGAGATGTCCCATATAGAAAGCGCAGTTTCGGACCGCTTCCGAAGTACGAGTCAGACGAATTTTGCCTTCCAGCCTCTGGCGAAATGGCAAAGCGTTGGATCGGCATTTAAAGTTTAAGTTATTGATAGTGCTCAGGTGCAATTCCTTCCGTAGTCACGTGAAAAGTGCATCCAGAGCTGTGAAAAATAAATGATGGCAATAAGTGAACAATAATAATTCGTGAAGTACTGTAGTGGCTAACTGTTCTTAGGTAGTTATAACCTAGAAAGAGTTTATGTGAAATTTAAAAAGGTGCAATGTGGAATGTTGGGCTTTTAGTACGTCTTCTGGACGTGGGGATGTCTCTTTTCTGAAAACATATCGACCACTGTCCAGCTGATATGTTACAGTTCGCTAAAGACGAAGCAAGGTGGGAGCGACGGCTCTAAGAGATACTTCTTTATGGGGATGTGTTCTTTACTCTACTTTACTCCATGCTTTATGGGATTTCTTCGGTAATGAAGCAAAGTTAATGGCATGAAGCAGCGCAATTAAGCGTAGACCGCAATAATAGTGGTTTACCACGCCTTGCCGCCGCCTAGTTGGGAGCTTGTGATACCCGACGTAGAGGCTTAGCAACAGGGCGCGACGCTTTGCCCCCCCCCTCAATTTTGGAGCCCGAAGAAATAGCTGAGGATAGAGTCAAGACTGGGTACCATATCACAGCGACTGGGAAGAATACCTCGAAACTGGGCAGTGTTGCCTCGCAAATTATCATTGCAATGTGCTTGGCCGCTTCAAGTCAGCTTGCGCCGAGTTGACTGACATTGGCTCCGCCACAATTTTTCAATATCGAACGGCTATTTCTAATAGACAAAACTAAACAATTTCCTACAAAATATAAATTTTCAGGTTAAACAATGTACCTGAAAATCATTACAGTGATTAGGTAACGCTGTTTTATTTGGATGTGATTGTGCTATGTTGCGCTGTTATGTAGACGCATCAGTAGGTGGCTCACTCATTTCTTTCGTAAGAAAATGCTTAAATGATTATCCTGCGTGGAATATGACTATAGTGGCATGCTGCAGCGACGTTTCAAGGCCAGAATGATGCGATGAAACGTTTGGAAGTGCCGCCGTCAACAATGCACAGCAGTAGCACCAGGCGGGCTGAGATAAGCCCCAAACATGATCTAGCTGTTATTACTGCACCAGGGCAATTGTCTTGGAAGTTGCTGTTATAGAGCGCTAGTGTACCGAGAGGCGTGCAGCGCAACACGACTAGTGCTGTTGGAAGTGCAACTCGGCCAAACAGACCTTGAAGCTTCTGAGATGGAGCATTGCAACGCTACTTCGGTTTGCAATTTCATCTGCAAAATAGACAAATGCGATGAAGAATTTTTGCATCCGATAAGTTCTGCATTCCGAAGCTTGCGTTTGTCTTTCTTGGTCTCTTCAAATTTCCTTCCAGCATGCTGACGAAACTTCGGGTCACTTAATCTTTATCTGTATGTGTTTATCCACTGCTATTCGTACTGTTAAATTACTTCACTCCTGTAGGCAAAGCGTAGGCAGTCCGCAAAGGGGCTTCATGAAAAATAGAATACTAATGATAATGATGTGAGGTCGACGAAGGAGATAATGTACTTAACCTTATGTAACGTGTACTGTAGTGATTGTCTCACCCGAGTGCACTGTGAGCTGCTGTGTAAATTGTTTTTGGTTATCCTATTTATCTGTAAAGTGGGGGCCTTTTTTAAGTAAGCGTTGCGAACTGCGCGGATGCCGTTTTCTGCTTCTTCGACAATCATTTGACCGGTCAGGCTACATGAATAGAAGGGTTACTTCTGAGAGCGACCTTTTCGTACGAACAGCTTCCTTGGAAATAGTTGGAGGTTACATAAGGGAACGGAGCATGTCTGCTACGTCTGCTTCGTTTCCCTTCTACCGTTTTCCGGACGGCGTACACCAAGAAGAACCGCCGTTGGTTTCGTTCAACGGCGGTTGTGAATATGAAGAAACGGAAACGGAATCGGACGCAGAAATGTTGGGTGAAGAGACTATACGGTTTGACAACGAAGAAGAATTGGCACCTTCAGTTGAACATGTACGCAGTCAAAGAGAAAATACCAATGCGTTGCCGACCGTTCGGGTTTTTTACTGCTTCTCGTTTATTTTGCTTTTGCTTGCATTTGAGAAACTCGTGTGGCCTTCCATTGTGGGCACAGATTTTCCAAAACGTTCCACGGTTGCAGCTTCGTTTAAAAACGGACTGCATGCTTTGGCGGTTAAATTTCCCAACCAACCAAACCAATCTTGGAGAGTAATCGCTGCCGCGGTGACACCTCTTTTGACCGGCCGGAAGTTTGAACCTTCCGTTGTTCTTGTGCTGCACGACAAAGCAGCTCATCAAACGGCTGCTTGCCTTGTATGGCAACTTGGCAATTTGGTGAACGCTGAAGTTCAGACGAGCAAGAACGTACGATCGGCGGTCGCTTTCGTGAATTGCTCCGAACCGCCGTACATCCTTCCACAACAGGGTGCAGTTGCTCTGCATAATCGGATGAATTCCGAGTTTGGAGAAGCACACAACAAAGTACTCATTTTGAATGAGGTAGAGCGCCTGCCAGCGGATGCTTACAGAACGTTGCACACTTTTTCGGACAGTACTGCCGCTCCATACAAGGAGGTGTTTATATTTTTAACAGTCTCCTGTCCGAGCGATACCGTCTTACCGCTGCATGATGATCTGCTAATGGAGAGGTGCCTCTACGAATCGTGGCTAAGAAAGAAATTACAAAAGGAGCGTTTTGCCGCTTTGGTATCCCGCATTGCCGGCAGCATGGTCGTGGTTGTATCGGAAGCCAAACCTGTGGATTCGTCGCTTTGTTCCGCAAAAGAATAAACTTTCTCCGTTTTGCTCGCCTTCGTCGTTGGGTGGCCGTTTCGCCGATGATTGCCTTGACTTTTCGTAGCCTTTATCAGTTGCACTTACCTGTTTAGGCTCCATGAATTCAAAGGACTCGATGCTGTTTGTGAAAAGTGAATTGACCTGGTGGCAGCGTCTTCTGACCAAGTTGCTCCAGATGGGACCAATTCCCAAGCACGTAGCTTTCATAATGGACGGCAATCGAAGGTACGCCCGTAGAAGGGGTGTTCCATCGGAACTTGGCCACGAATTTGGATTCGAAGCACTAGCCATGGTTTGTGCGCTACTATTTTCCTTCGTCTGGGTCCGCCGATGCGTAGCAGTCTTTTGAAACGTTTTCGGCAACCGTCTGGAAATTCTTTTCTGTAAGCGCGATTTCCCCCCACTTTCCCGCCTTTGTTATTCTCCAATGCTACATAGGAACTTTGCATTCTGGAATGCGACCGTTTAGGATCGCAGTAGTCGGAGTTGGGTTTGCAATTTCAACCAGATGCTCATTTAAACGATTTTCAGGCTCTCCAGTGGTGCAATCAAGTGGGAATCCGAGAGGTGACGGCATTTGCGTTCAGCATAGAAAATTTCAAGCGCAGCGAATCGGAAGTGGCCATGCTGATGAGCATTGCACGGAGGAAGTTTGCCGACCTCATCTTGGAACTGTAGGGGGCCGCTTTTTCTTTTTATGGCCATCTTGGTTGCTCGTAACTCCATTTTTTCTGCAGGGGCGTCCTAATGGAGAATGGCGTTTGCGTTCGATTCTTTGGAAATACCTCTTTACTTCCGCTGGATATCCAGAAGCTCATGGCAGATCTTTATTTAAGAACAAGGCATAACAACAAGTAATATGAACGCAGTATTGGATTGTGCACGTTTGCATGCTGCTGTTGTTGCAGGCTTTTTCTGAATGTTTGCGTCGCGTACAATTCCAGGGACGAGTTCACTCGCGCCGTGAAATCAATTGAAAATGCTGTACGGACGAAGAACTTGGAGACTGAGTTCGTTCCGCGCTGTTGCCCAGTTGAAGCTGGGAGGAACAGGATCTTTAGGGACATATCGGAATGCCTGGTGCGCAGAGTATTGGACTCGGGCGACTCGTCGAACCCCGACTTGGTCATCCGAACAAGCGGAGAGACGCGACTTAGCGACTTCATGATGATACAGGTTCTCGCTGTGGGTGTCTTCCCTCCCTCCGACCGTTTGCTTGTTCAGATTTCCAACTCCTTCCTTTACTTTGACGACGTTCTCTGGCCTGAGTACTCCTTTTGGAATCTGTTCCGAGCGATTCTTGCTTTCCAGCGCAGCTACGATCCCGTGGTGGTAATTGCTCATTTTCCGCCGAGCTCTCGGACTCCTCAAATCTGATTTAGGACAAACAGCACAATGCAGCGAGGTCAACTTTTGCAGACAGCTCTGAGAAGTCGGACAGAGTGGACGCGTTCCTGGAAAGTATCAGACACCAACGTTTCGCCATGGCCGGCGACTTGGTATCCAAATCATCTTGACAGAATGTGCCGCTTGTTGGTGATCCATCCTTAGCTAGGCTAGTACTAATCGTTTTGTTTTCGTATCCACGAAAATTGTTAACGGGCGCCCTAAGGGATAAGCGCCCATGTGGCTTCTTCGTTGTTGCCTTTTTTGTTCATTGCCTTTCTTGTGTTTTCTTTGTTCTTGCCTGTTAGTATGCCCGCGAAGTTGCGGCAACTTTCGCGTATACTCGCCCGCGAATAGTCAACAGCTAGTCAAGGTATTTCAATTTCCGTTCCTTGAATAAGACCTGTTAAGGCTTTCAAGAACCGTCTTCCATTTTGGCGTATCTACAAAGCAGATTGCTCGATTGGCAGTGCCGAAGAAAATAATTCGTGAGGAGTTTCTCTTAGCTTGAATTGTATAGGCCATGGCTAATCATCCCCTTTCCGCTTGTTGATTCCAAGTGGTGTAACTTGTTAAAATTGCTTCCTCCCGAATTCCTGTTGTTCTGATGATTTATTTCATTTGTGGCATCTGCTTTTTGCGCCTGGGCAAATGTCAACAGACCGAATATTCCCCGGATATCCGGTAAATCCGTTTCTCTGCCTTTAGGTTTTTATGTACGATAGGTTAAATTTTGGGCAATTGATCTTTTCACATCCTTTGTTGTTCTTTGCAAGCTAAATACGCGGAAGTAAATCCTGTTTCCAACTGCAACCACTTTGTCGACTGGCAATTTCGTAAAGATCATTTCTTCTTCTTTTCTAATCTTCGTCAGTACGAAGTACAATTGCAGCGGGTATGTCGTCGATCGGCTGCACCTGTACAGGAAGCGGAGAAAATTCCGTTTGCAGGCATTTGACGGAGTTCGACGAGGGACCTCTGCGCCGCAGAGCCGCGCAGGCACTGTGGATGGCCTATTTTAAAGGAAACGACGTTTCCTGGCTAGGCCACGTGACCGAAAAGTCGGCGCACCTAATTGACAAACTGATTCATCCTTCAATGTGTGAAAATGTGCAGTCGGATATTTGGAACTTGTCGGAACTTGAAGGTTACGTTGTAGCTGGGTATGTCTCCACTGCTCCAGCCGAAAAGTTGAACTGCGCACGCAACGTAAACTTTCTGCAAAGTTTGTACATTGGCCTGTGCGACCGGGCGTTGCGCATCCTTCCAAGTGGCAACCTTGGTCCCCTGGTGGCTATTGAATGCTGCCTGTTGCGCGCTTTGAAGAAGAAACCGGAGGCTTTGGATTCCTTTCGACAATTTGTGTGCGGAGAGAGCGCCTCGGAGAAACTGCTGCACATAGTGCGCTGTTGTTGGAATAGCGAGTTCGCCGGCGTAGCCGATCTGTCCATTCGAATCTTCGAGCTGTGGTTGGAAACGAACGTGCTCGTAAACGGTATGCATCCGGATTTACCCATTACAATTACTCGTATTGCTAGCGTTTGGTACTTTTCCAGAAGTTGGGGCATCGGCACTGAGGTTGAAGCTGCTGCGTCATTATCTGGACGATTATCCATGGTTTTACCGAGGCAGATATCGCGCAATTGCCAGCCTGATGAACAGGTGCACGACAAGTGAGATCGTTGAAGTGCACGAACTGCTTTACGAATGCTGGAAGGCGTCCATGAATTGTGCTCAGGTAGGTATGCTTCGCTAAATTTTACGCGTCGGATTGACATTTGCATGCGATTTGACCTTTACAATTTGCATTGTTTCAAAATTTACGTTGCAATTCGAGCAAGTCTCGTCTTCAGATTGCTCCGCTGGCAAGCAAACTTTGGCGCATTGCTCTGACGAGGTGCGACGACCGGTTGGAATTGTGGTTACCGATGATGGGCCGCCTTTTGCTTGGGCAAGGTCAGATATGCGCATTAATTGGGAGACACTGGTTACCAATGGTGAATGACGTTGGCCACGATTCGTTCCAGGGTCTCATCGGTGAGTTTCGGTTGCGCCTGACGAGCTTAAAACGTCAGTTGGTACCCCACGTCGAAACGGCTTTGCTTAGTAACCTGCTTGACATCGGTGGCGCCGATCAAGATGTTCAGTCGTCGCTTGATCGGACGTACAAGGCTGCTTCTGTCGTTTTGAAACAGTTCTTTAACAGTGGTCAATGGCGGGGCGCCCACGTGAAGGCTAACTGGAATTTGTTGGACGAAGTTGGAAGATGCGCCGAGGATTGTGCGCGTGTTGGTTACTTTGAAGTTCTATGTCGGCATTCTCCCAAAAATGTGATGTCGAGTGATTGGCATAGGGATAGAGTGCATCAATTCTTGTTCAAGAATTTGACCGTTACCAGCCAGTCGTTTCGCCTAAGTGTTACGTCATCGTACCGTCACTATTTGATGAAAATGGAACGTATCGGTTCGCTGGACAGTGCTTGGCTACGTCGTTTCATGGACACGATTCTGTCGCAGCTATTTCCTGGCGCCAACCTTCAACGTTACCTGAGCTCGCTGAACTTGCTTCTTGTTGCGCTGGATTCGTGTTCACGCTTTAAGGCTTTGTGGCTCGAACGGTTTGCCGAACAGTCCATGTGGACTATGCAAGCAATATCCATTTTGATGCGATGCTTCTTGCACTCATGTACGGATATCCGTGATCTCGCAGTCCGCATTGCGACGAACCACTGTTCGCAGGCGTTCGCGGTTGACGCGGGGGCAGTACAGTTCTGTATGCAAATCGCATTCGACTTGATTGACCGTCCAACACTTGGTGAATGCGATGTAGGAGCGTCGCTGCTACTTTGCTTGTCATCCTCTGCCGACAGATATCGAGAAGAGAAAATGGATGCCGAAAATGACGCTGAAGCTGACGTAAAACGCTGCATCTTGTTCAATCTTGTATTCCCACTGTTGGATACTTTGTGCAGTGGTGACCGTGACGGTAGCATACCGCCCGTCTTCGGTCGCCTGAGAGCTTGTTCGCTCCTTTGGCCTAATGTTAGGGATGCGCTGCCGACCGACTTTGTTCTGCAGTTGGTTAATGCAATTGTCGGACTTGCCTTGAAGGTGCTGCACCGTCTGGGATCGCATGACACGAGCGCGTGCCCGTCTTTACCCGAAATGCATTCCGCCGTGGGTGTCGAATTAGGACAGAACGAGGTATATTTCTGTTTTCCGGATATGTTGATTGCTTTGTGCGTAAATTTGCCTACAACATTTTGCATAGAGCAATCGCGTAGGGTCGTTCGTTTTGTTTTTTGTTTTTTTGAAAATCGTACTTAGCGTTACGCAAGGCTTTCCTTGTAGGCTCTTCTGCCGCTTGCACTTAAAGCAGTTCTCTGGAATGTTACCGAAGGTTGCGGTTTGATTGTTCAATGCGCCGGCACCTTGATAGAATTGAAATGCGTGGCCGGGTTGCATTCCATTCGGGACTTGTTTTTTGAGGTAATGATTCGCAATAGATCCGTTATCATTCACGACGAGTGCGAGAACCATCTAATATCCTTTTGTACGATATGTCTGCAAGCTCCTTGGAGCATTGCCAATTCCGTGGTAATGGAGCTGACCGAAAGGACGTTGTCGCACATCGAGCATGCTTCGCCCGTTTCAGCTCTACGGCGGGCCGGAGGCTATCCCTATTTGTTGAGTTGCCTCGTGCGCACTGCTTCGACGTTTAAGGAAGGGCAAGTGCTTTCGCATGCGTTGGAGAGGCTCGTGAAAATGGGCTTTGAAGCCGTGGAAGATTTGGACGGTTCGACGGGAGATTCAGCCTTGCTAAGGGCACTTCATTGTTTGCGAATCATCGTTCTTTCCTCGGAATGCCACGAAGGCTGTCGTCCATATTTGGCAAACGTTTTCCGATTAGCTGTCTTTCATTTAAATTCGCCTTCGTGGTCAATACGCAACGCAGTTTCCATGCTCTTGGCAGCGGTTGTTCGAGCGCTGTTCGTCCGGTCGATTATCCAAAAGGATACTATTGGTGACCCGTGGGCTCAGGACATTCTCCAATTTTGGAGCTGCCACAGAGACATATGGGAGCAGTGCGTTCGCGCGATAGTTGACGTGGCCGATTCAATGAAAAGCCGCCCTTTAGACCCGCGGCTTCATCCTTTGCTTATAGTGTTTCAAAATGTGGTTGTCGACGACGCACGCATAGTATGCAAGTGCCTAGAAATGGACTTGCAGCAATGCCGGTTGGCGCTAACAAAGATTCTCGTCCGTAGTCCCGAATGGAGCATCCGGCGCCTGGCTGCCAAGGCGCTGTCGAACATGACACCTCCAAGAAAACGACCATTGGTGGTCGAGCGTATCCAAGGTCTGTCGCGGCATCTCAAGGGGTCCCCCAACTTGCTCGACGCAGTTGCAAAGCTTGTCAAAGCTTTGGAGCATCCGTCGAAGTGGTTGAACGGCGAGCATTTGTCCATTTCCGTTGGATCATCAGGAGATATCTCTCAGTTGTGCAAGCTTTTTGCTCGAGGCGTTGATTTGGACAACGACGCTGCCCAGCTTCGGGAGCGCTTGATTGAGAGCTGCGCCGGAGCTTACGGGTGCTCCTTGCAAACTTTGGCGCTTCCGGTTCTTACGAAATTAATGGTATTTTCCCATGGCGATCTCTTCGCCGAGTGGAGCAGGTTTGTCATTCGATTTGCGGCTGAAGCAAACGACGAGCGCCTTCGCTATGCAGCTGCCATTAGTTTGGCTCTTGCTGGGAAGGTCGTCTTAAACTTTCTACACGACAGTGAACGTCACGCTGAATTGCTTATGGCAATATGCAGTCTACTGCAGGACGACTGCGATCATATACGGAAAGCCGTTTCTCAAATATCTGTATGTTGCGGCGGGGATTCTCAAGTTCCGCTGGCGTATTCTGAATGCATGGAGGCAGTGCTTGACTATGCAGTTGGACAGGAGGCTGCCTATGCGTTGGTCGATCGGCTACTCGATGAGCTCCTTCCGGATGTCAATTGCACTTTTCCCAACGAACCGCAGAAAGTGAATCCCACCGATTGCATTCATTACTCAGAAAGGTACACCGTCCTGTCGGCATATTACAACTGTTTGAGCAAATTCGCGGCACGTCATCCTGCTAGTTTCGGTCGCCTCTGCGAAAGTAAGCTCACCGAAGGTCAACTCCACAAAACCTTGGATAGAGTGTACAAAAGTGTGGCTAACTTTTTCGAAGACGACTTTCGCCAGAGCGCATTGAGACTGACAAGCGAACGTTTTGAATTGGTCGTTCGCTTGTGTCTCACTGATCGTCTCCTCAAAAGCTCACGGTCTAACTCCTACTTGGACCTAATATTGCCCGCATCAGGAGGGCTGGAGTGGCTGACCAGCGCAGAAAAAGGTCCGGATTTCCACACTTTTGGCTGTCACATTTCGTCAACCGGTGGCATTGTATAGCGGTACATTTCGCTTGGAACATCCTACTGTACTGCGTGATTTTCACGTTTGTTCTCTATCGTCCTTGGAGACAACAAACTTCAAACGTTGCGTAAAAATTTGAGCTCATCCGCCAACTGCCGTATTTCTTATGCGTGAAGAGGTTGCACCGTTTGGACAGGCTTACACTTGCAGCATTTTGCCCTTCTTTGCGTCAGGAACCCAGTTGTTCCGGTTTTTGCTGCACCGCTGTTTGGAATGTACTGTTTGATGTGATTGTTTATTTTTTAGATCAACGAGCCTAGTAAATAATTCTATGAGAAGCGACTCGATCATTCATCCAAAGTAGTAAATTCGAATGGACGAAGTTGCGCTGACTTTCGTCAGCGTATCTGCTACGACCTTCGCAAAAGTCCAAAAGGTATTTCGGTTCATTGACTTGTATATATGTGGCCCTTGCTCGGCATACGCTCTGTGCGTTGCGCGAATGTTGGCGCACATCGTCAATTGTTTGAGCACTTGCCAAACAGCGTCAGTTGGCCAAATTCCAGCAGCATAATGGGCCCCGAAATTTTCCTTCTCCGTCGTCTCCTGCAAGTTGCAGAATCCCTAGAACAGATTGGGACAACTGGACCAATCATTTTTCCAGTAGGCGCCATTGAAGAGCCAACATGGCTTCTTAGCTTCTGCATGGGTTCCAAATGTGAACCATCTGCAAAGGAGTTGGTCCGCGAAGCATGTATGTTGCATCAAGAGATGTTGCATACCGAGGAACCCAGGTCTGCTTGCTCTTTTTTCGCATTTCAAGGTCGAATCGTTGCTTTTCCTCGAGCCTTAGCTTTGCCTTCCCGGCATCATCTGCCAAAGGTTCTCCTTTAATAGTTTGTTTCCCTTCGAAAACATCTTACCCAAATTTCCCTTTTCCAGCAGGCGAATGTCTGGTCTTAGACGCGAGTCAGTCGGCGGTAGAGTAATCGATTCTGCTAATTCCAACGAATTGAGTTCCATAGCGAAGTAGGTAAAGTCGAAAAGCTATTGACCGTTTAGATGGAAAATTGCTGCGCCAAAAGCGAGTCTTGTCACTTACGTCAGCTGCCGAAGGCGGCTTGGCTTCGACCCGCCAAAGTAGCGTCGAATTGGCTATGCCAGCTACGGTACGTAGCGAAGATTCGCAGTTGACCAGCGGAACCACTGGTGATTGACCAGGACTGGAAGCCGTTCTGAATAAGCCTATTTTGGAACTCTCCTTTGTCCATCGAGTAAAGGACGTTTTGAAGATTTCGACGTCGCAACTGGCCAAAAATTGGGTCCAGTCTCCGTATACCGCACGGATGGTATCCTTCCTGGACGAACAAAAAGTCCAATGGAAAGTGTCCGTGCCGGGCTTACTGCTGATTTATAACGTATCCCTGAACGCTGCGGCGTTCAGACTTGCCAAACAGTGTGCTCGTTGGTTTGAACTGGAGCGTGCACTTCAGACCACTTCTGTGACTCACGATTTCCATTTTACCCTCCTTACAAGGAATATGACAGAAGAAGAGACAATTGACAAAAATCCTTACCTGCTCTATCGTTAAGGCTCCAACAATTATGTTGTTCACGATAGTGCTCACATTTGACCAGGTGTACACGTCGTCAATGCTAAAGGTTTTGCTTTCCTAAAGGTCCATATTGACCGCCAGCTGCTTACGTATCAAGTTGGAGAGTGATTAACCCAATGGGTTCAACTTCTAGTGATTGACCACGAATCCTGATTTTTGGCTGGATGCTTCCGTAGAATTGGAAACCAGTGCCTTGGGCGTGAAAGGCGCTGATGGGCGGATGATGGCTGACCTGTTCGCAGCAAATTCGAAACTCTGACCTAAAGGAAACGCCACTCATACGACTGCTATCACTTCAGGCTTTACTGAACTTTTCCAGTTGATACGTTTCTCCTAGCAATGGGTTGAACGGCTTTCTAAGCCGTCCGTAATTGGAGGCCAAAGCGGAAACAGCAAAAGCGGCAACTTTCTGGCAACAGCTGCTTTTAACAATTGTAAGAAGCTATCGAGAGTACCTCTATTCGTTTAACCGGGTCTCGTTCAGTCGCTACGTTGCTCAGAAGTGGACTATATTCCATGTATTCCGTAAGCCTTTGCAAAAAGGACAGTGGTTCATTGAAAATAACAGGGATCGTAAGTCTGGTCAAATCCTAGCGAAAGGGCTGTTCTTAGGAATTGGTGCATCTTTCTATTTCTCCACTCTTACCGATCCGATCGAATGCTTCAGAATTGTCCAAGCGTTGGCTTTTTCCCGTTTCGCGTTCATTTCGGCAATTGCGTCTCTACAATGAGTCGATTGGTTCGAGAAACGTTTTAATTGAAGTTGCAGGCGGCATTTGGATTTAAAATTTGTTTGCTCTTCGTACTCCTTCGCAAGTTTGTTGAATTTTCTTCAGTTATACTTTGGTGGGCTACGTCTGGCAATTGGCCAGAAACTGTTTCTAATTGGTAGTGGCTCTTTGGCAAGAAGATGAATTACCATCAACGATACCCGCTGCTTATATCTGAGAATAGACAACAGTGGAGATTGCTCACCTATTTTCACGAAGTTGGTTCAGTCGTTGCTGACTAAGCATCGTAGGGGCTGCTGTTTGGTCGGCAGTTGAAGAATGCTATATTCGCCGACTTCCTTCACTCAAAGACCCTCTGTCCAGAGCAAACCCGTTGGTGTAGAGGACCGATTGACTTGTGCGATCGATAGCGATTAGTAGCTTTCTTCGGATCAATATTTTCTGCCAGCGAAGAAGTGAAATGGAATGTATCTGCTATGAGTATGGTAATGGCTAAGTAGTTAAACGTTTTCGCCCAAGCAGAAACTTGAGCCTTTTCCTGCTGGATAGGCGTTTGGACGAGGGCACGTTAAATCTGTCCGCTAAAGTAAAATGACAGTCAATTAACGTTAGTTCCCCCTTTTGTCGCAGTGCTCAAAAACCCATGACAACGGAATTGATTTGTCTCTAACAAGTTTGGAACGACTTCGGCTATGGGAGGCGATGCATGAGAATCAATAAATAAGTCGTTTCAACGTTGTGCGTGTCATGTGATTTCAACTTTTCTGCACTTCTGGTAGACGTAGGTATGAACTGACCGCCAAAACGCCCGTTTGCTTCAAGTTAGCTGCACACCGTAATCAACGTACTGTACACGGAACGATTGGCCATGGCTGTTTGTTCAGTTTGACAAGGACGGCTGACAGGTACTTCATGTTTGCAGCTCACGTTTGTTCAATGCCATAATTGTACTTCAAATTTCGAAAAAGAAGAAAAATCTTTAAAAGTGTAAACAGGTTATTCCTGTGGAACTTTTAACTAAGCAGCGAAAGTACGCAACGTCGTGCAGACTCTGATAGCAATCGATCTACATTTAATTACACGCTTACATTGTTCGACATTAACGATCGTCAAGTACATATACCAGAATTAGTAATGTTCAGGTTGAATGGGCATTTCACACGGAACACGGCAGTTCACGGCGTGAGATTCACCGCGGGGCAGTTCACCGCGCGAGTTCCGCCGCGGCAAACGTTTCGCCATGATGGCACTGTCTCCGCTGTCAGGTGTGTCGCCACAACCTATTACCGCTCCTTTCGCGGCCAATCTCCCTTTTTAACGGTTCGTCTCCCATGTACACATCTTTTCTCCAACTTTCGGGTCTGTTCCATACTTTCCTATGGCGTCGCTTCCAATTTCCGCGGCTTAACTCTAACCTATAAGCTATCTTATTCGATCACCATGCTTATTTCCCAGTCTTTCTCCCAACCTAATGGCTCATCTCCGATGTCCTTGCTCCCACTTTCGGGTCTCTACTGCATGCTTTCACATGCAACCGCGGCCAATTTCCGCCGTTTAACTCCAACTTATTCGATCACGCTACTTCTTTCTCAAATTTCGCTTCTTTCTGCCCATCAAGCGGCTCATCTCCGTCTACTTGTCCTTGCTCGCGCCTTCAGGTCTCTGCTCCATGTTTCCTCATGGCACGGCGGACAATTTCCGCAGCTTAACTTCAAGTTACAACCTACCTTATCTGACAAGGACACCGACTTTCAGGCACTGTGGCTTATCTCCAGTCGTGACGGCTTAGCACCATTTCCTAACCCATTCTCCAATCCCAATATTTCTGCTCCATATTCCTTGACGCGTACCCACGTGCAATGTCCAAGAAATAGCTTATCGAGTCGCAGCACTTGTTTGCAGGTTTCGCGGCCTTCTCCACATTTAATAGTCGATCAGATTCTCCCAACCTGAATACTCTGCGCCATTCGCATGCCTTGATCTTATCTTCGCACGCATTGTCATTGCGATAACCGAGCACGGGCCGAATTTAATCAGTCCTAAAACACGGTTTTGCTACGTTCCTGGTCTACTGAGGCGTACTACGTGACCTCCATTAAACCATGTTGGAGAATTGCACTTGCGAAGCGGCAGAGAGACGTATTCCAGAAAACACCTTTTATTGGCTATAATATGCGCAATGTAAATAAGCAATATATACGTAAAAATAAGGCCAGACGCCGAGTCTTCTGACAATAAGCGAGAAGAGGTTTGAAGATGCGCTCCCGTTTCCAAAGTCATATTTTATATTTGTGACACTCGCCCGGCGCTTTACTTCCAACCATCCGCACATGCAAGCAAAGGCTGATCAGAACGAATTATAATTAAACGTATTGCTCGCTTAACGTACTTTCGTTTAACGTCGCTCATGGAGAAGATAGACACGTTACAAAAGACACCCAGCTTATGTGTACCAAACGTTACATACTGCAAGTGATATGTTAAGCTTTGTTGTCAGTTTGGTTCTAACGTCTCTGTATTTGATCGTCCTTGTAGTACCAGGTGTCTATTATCAAACATTATTTTGTTGACTCTTACTGCTATTTGGCCGTGCTCGTTACGTAACCATGAGCTCAACGGATTAGTTGTGACCCTTACGGATGCGGCCTATTAGATCTTCGACCGTAGACTAAAGGAAAGTCGACCTTTCATCATTGTACAATTATAACCTCGCCCATTGCAACTGACCGTGGACGTTCGGTTCGTAATACATTTCCACCCCGGGGAAGAAGCGTTCCTGAAAATATTGAAAAACATCGCTCGTTACGGGTCACCTGGGTGACATTTAGTACGGCTGCAATGCATGTTGTGCTTATGTGCATTATACATAGTAATTGCGCAGTAGCTGTACAATGAAAAGGTAACGGTTATGCTACGACTGCGTCAAAAGAGGTAATCCTACCATGAGGGAACATAGGACACCACACCCTGGGCTTGTGCCATATGTGTCCATAAAAGAACCAATACTTTAACAATAATCAAGTTTAACGTTTACCGTAAACAACGTGGGAAAGCATCATGTTTGCAGTTACCAGAAGCCGAGGCTTACGACCAAGACCAAAGCATTCTATAAACGCATTCAGTGAATTGGCAACTTCAGTTTAGTCTTTGGCTTGGTGGCTGTCCGTTCCTCGGCCGCTGGGTTGCTGCGTTGTTTACGGTAGGGATAAACTTGTGTATTATTAAAATTACTGTTTGTTTTCGAGCGATTGCTGAGAAAAGTTCACTGTATTATCCCAAAAATTACTGTTTTACTGATTCACAGTTGGTTGTTTCCGCAGTTGCAAAGTTGTTAACTTGGAGGAGCGTGCTTTACTTGCTCAGCGCAGTAAAGGACGTTATTTAAAGAACTTAGAGTACGGTAAGCATTTTTCTCTATGTTGAACATCATTGTTCTGAACGCGTAATGGGACGCCAAATTGGACAAATCATTTAATCTTCCTTAATTGATTATCAATATCATAAGCCATTTTTGCGTTAAGTTTCTGGATTTTCCACCATCGTAGCTTACGAACGTTTACTGTTTATCATGTGCTGAATTTCGTAGTGGTAAGTGGAAGCGTTTGAGGATCCCGTGATGTGGTTTAGAATTTACAGTCCTCGTTGTGAACTCATTGTTTCTAAAGATGCTGTCCGTAAGTTAGTCCTTCAGTTTGCATTGGGACCATCGACTATGGAAGTGGACGAGTCGTGCTGCGACGGATCGATTAACCATGAAGTTAGAGCTTCCTTCAACGTGATACTACGACCGACGGCCCTTCTTTCCGTGTCGGAGCATTATGCGCGCATCGTTTTTAAGAACAAAAATCAAAGATATCCACATGGTGCCTACGGAAGAAAACCGTATAGTACCTACGTTTGATCCTAGCTGTTTGCGTTCGTGTTATCTTTTGTTTATTTAGTTTGTGGTACGCTGTTCGGCTGTCTCACTGGTCGAACCGTTGAAGTTACTCATGCTCTGCCAATCAAGGTGCAACTGATTTCGGATTTCCTTGAGATCGGGGAAAGATTTCAAGATTTTCGCCTTCCAATGGGTCCGCATACCGATAGCCTAAGTCTTTCAGCATCTTGTATGATCACGCGTTTTTCCAGTTAAGCAAGTATGCCCTGCTGCCGAGCTTGTTGGGTGCTACTCGGTGGGAAATCGTTTGACCCCAACGGATCGCGACTTGCATACGAAACTTTTCGCTGCCAACCCGAACATTGTGTTCATGAAATTGAACTTCGAGAATAGACGCTTGGAAGAGGTAAGTTCCGTTCAAACGGCCCCGTCTTTGCCTCTTTAGAATTCAATTTCGCTACCTTTCTCCTTCTTAGCTTCCTATCAAGTTTTACGAAGCCGTCTTGGACTTCTCTCCCATGGTAGGTCTTCTCGCCACTCTGCCTGTCGCAGTTGCCTTTGCCTTGATTGAACATTTATTTTCTTGAATATTAGCGAACTCGAACCCAGTTCATCCCGCTGAAAGTGACCGTCGTCCCAACGCAAATGGAAACGATAACCACCAACGATATCTTCTCGCAGCCGTTGGCAGGAGCAGACGGCGGAACAATCGGTACGAAATTCGTTGTGAGACGGCTTCGTACTAAAAGAAGCGCCGTCGTTTAGCGAGCGGAACTTGCACTTCAATTTTCAGTTACGAAACAAATGACCGCCCATCTGAACGCCATCAAAATATTTAAAAGCCGGCTGCAACTGATGCGCGACTATTTGGAAGCCGTTTCGAGGGACGAATTGCCGTGCAACCACGCGCTGATGAGGGAAATAGGTAGCTTCTGTTCCTCAATGCCAATTGCCGGCACAGAGTGCTTCAAGGAAAAGTTGTTCGAGGTACTTGAATCGCCTAACGTAGTGTGAGCAGTGTTCGCGCTTTCAATTGGACAAGCAGTTGTGACCTCGGCAGAGTTGCGGTTGGGGAATTTGATTGACAGTGGTAGTTAATGGCCACTCCAGTTGTTGATGAATTAAACGGGAGCCGTAGTAGTGCACGTGATGATGCAAATTCACTGTATAAGATGATATCAATACTTATTTTACTTTATCCATTAGCGTATAGCGTTCCACGTATTTGCATTGACGTGTACAGTGCAGTTTCTGAAATTAGCGCCCTAGAATTTCTAAGTTTCTCTCCAAGTGAAAAAGACCAGGCTCATGCGTGATCTATATTATGTGTTTGACTATAGTCTGGTGTTGCTTATTCGTAAGTAATCTTCAGTTCACTTCATCCGCGTTGGCCGCGAAAGTTGAACGTTTGCAGCTTTAGCCAAGTAGCTCTGTTTCAGTTCCAGAAGAACATTGCATTAGATGAGCTTCTGAATATCACGGCTAAAGTGACTGCAGATATACACGTGGTATGATTCTCTATCGTCGGTCATGTTTCTCCAGTGGACCCCTGCGTGCTTTCAGGTGTTTCGCAAGTATACGGAGGTGTATTCGAAAAGCGGCCGATTGATTAGACAGAGAAAAATGGTTTAACCGGAACGTGTGCCAACTCTTATTGTTTATTGCTGATGCTCTGTTGCTGAATATAACAGCGTTGTGTTGGGTCGAAGTTGTCTTCTCTTTTCGAGATGATGTTACTCGTCCTATCTCGTTCATATTTTCGCCAGAAACTAACTGCTGAGCATTTGCGCAACGATATTACATTGAAAGCGTATCTTAGCTTTTGCCCGTCCGATGCGTGAATGTTAGGCAATCTTGGAAGTCCATGTTGCGCATTCTTCGCCGTTTACTGCCAAGTCTGTCGTTGCCAAGGTGGGCCGAACGACGGCGATTTGGCACTGCGGTAAAAGGGGAAGTTCGTATCCGACCATTGCCAGCTGCATTTACGCTTTTCTTAGGGATTGTTTAAAAACGAGGCGTTAAAGTCTCCCGAGGACTTCCTTCTTCTGTCGCAGGATGTTCACTCGACGTGTCACCAACTTTGCGATGAAGTGCGGAGCCAAAACCGTAAGCGAAAGGTGGTTGAAATTTTCGACGAAATGTCCAACAAGATATGCTCGGTGGCCGACATGGTTCGTTGACCCAAAGCACCGGCCGCTTGTCCTTTTCGTACGGTTGTCCTTTTTCGCAGGCTGAGTGCATCCGCTTGTTGCACCCTGACCAGGCTTACGTCGCAGCTGCAGAGGCTACCGTCGGCCGGCTTGGAACTTTGATCGAAGAGTAAATGTTCCCGGTCCGTTAAATGAAAGTTTTCTTTTCAACTATCAGCTTTGAAGGCTCAACACGTCCAAGGAACTCTACAACATATTCCGCGGCAGCATCTTAACCGGCGACGTAGCGGACCTGGATGACATTGACCGCCTTGTTTCAAATCTTTTGTTACGCGACTTCGAAACCAGCGGCGTTCATTTGCCTGAGGAGCAGGTGGGTTTCCCGACTCTTTGCATTCGCAAAGCTTTCAAATCGCAGTAGTCTCACCTTTGCGCACCGCGCGGTAAAATCGGTTTCAAGCGTCTTTCTTTTCAGGTTGATCTTACGTTTATCCTGTTGCTGTAAGCTTTCCCTAGGGAGCAATGTAGCAGCGTTCGTATTGTATTATAGCTTATAGTCTTTCGTGAAACCGTTCGTGCGTCCACTGTGGGATAAGTCCCTTATAAGGGAACGGCCAAGAGTGTCCCCTGTTAGTCCGTAGTTGGTCCACGTTCATTAATGATGGCAGCTCGTCGTCCCTTCCCGAAAATTCTTTTACTGGAATGAAAGGCGGCTTTCAGGGTTCGCGCTCTTTTCTGAACTTCGGCGTTTCGAAAGGGGGACAGAAGATTTGCTGCCGCGAAGGAGCTGACTGGTACCACGTTCAGCCTGACGTGCAACCTAACTTTCAGATTCGCTATATTTGCTGATTTAGAAGCAATTTGCGAAGCGCGATTCATTAACTGTTGGGCTGACAAGGCGGAGGGCGATAGCGCGAATTGTCGAAGGAACTGTGCGTACGAAATATCAATTGTGTATTGTAATTGCATGCAAATCAGATTGGCTTGCATTCTCGATTTGACGACAGATTGTTTGAAAAGGTGCGTGTGATTGTAGCGGAAGAGATTCGTTGCCCTCTGCGCTGAAGCTTTTTCGTGCGGTGCCGAATTCATGCGTCGATGCGACGAGCCTACCGTTGTACCCTCCGCTATGGCACCTCCCAAACTGCAGGGCTTAATGAAGAGTGCCGGCAATGGCATGGTCGCTTTGGACTCCGGCTTGTTCGACTCCAGCGATCCGGAAATCCGCCGTCTCGGCTATCAGTTGTACTACAAGTCGTGCAACTACCAGGAAGAGCGACTTTGCAAACTACTTGCCTGCAGAGCCGAAATAGCCTCCCTGGCTGGTTACGCTTCCTACGCCGATAGGGCACTTCAACAAATGTTGCTTGACAATGGGCAGGAAGTGTCCGCATTTCTTGTGGCCATTCTAGACTCCGTTAGGGACCAGACC
This sequence comes from Trichuris muris, assembly GCA_000612645.2. Classification (NCBI taxonomy): domain Eukaryota; kingdom Metazoa; phylum Nematoda; class Enoplea; order Trichinellida; family Trichuridae; genus Trichuris; species Trichuris muris. The sequence goes on along the minus strand of CBXJ02000086.1, from coordinate 16,083,476 downwards.
AAGCGGGATATTCAAATCCTGGAGCAGTACGGTCGGAAAATGAGCGATAATTCGCAGGTTTGGGATTGGCCGTATCTCTCGTTCACGGCTCGTAGAGCAATTTACAATTTGCAAACGGCCGAAATTATGGCATATCTACGCTTGGACAGGCTGATGGACAACCTGAGCGAATTGCTCAAACAGTTGTACGGGATTTCGATGCAGGTCGAGGAGGTTGAGCGTGGCGAGGTGTGGCACGACACCGTGACAAAGTGGGTACGATGCGCCGTGAATTGAGCGACACTGTTTCGTGGCAATTTTTTGCGTACGTATTTGCGTTAGGTTGTCCACGACGAGCGGCACTGTACGCTTGGCTACGTCTACTGCGATTGGTACGACAGGCCCGGGAAAGTTGGAGATTCCCACTTTACCATTCAATGCGGCAAACGACTGCAAGACGACGACTATCAACTTCCAATCGTCGTACTGTCGTTCCGTCTCGCGCCGCAGCAACCAAAGGCCACCTATCTGACGCACTCGCAGCTGCAAAATGTCCTGCACGAAATTGGCCATGCTTTGCATAGCATTTTTGGGCGCACCAGGTATCAGCACGTTTCCGGTACTCGTTGTTCGACGGACATTGCCGAGATACCGTCCAATTTGATGGAACAGTGGGCCTACGACGCCAGAGTATGCCAGTTGTATTTCGTCCAGTTGAGTGTGCGCCGCACAGTGGGCCCTGTTTAGATGCTCTCAGCGCTGACCGTTATGCCGGATGGATCGACCATGCCGAAAGGGCTGATAGACAGTTTATGCGGATCACAGCGAGCCTTTGGCGCATTGGAATTGGCTCAGCAAGCGTTAATGGCTCTTGCGGATCTTCGGCTGCATCAGGTAAAGGCGTTCGACCGGGAGGTGGACACGGTGCAGTTGTGTCGGCGGTTGTACGCGGATGCTGGTTACGCCGACTGGATGCCCAACGAGACAGCTTGGCACCACCGCTTCTCGCACATCGTACCCTACGGCAGCAAGTACAGCAGCTACCTGGTCGCCCGTGCGGTCGCCTTGCTCTATTGGCATCGTTGCTTCGCCCGGGACCCAACCGACAGGTAAATTTGTAATCGCTTTTACGGGCAAACAGTAGCGCGTGGGGTGCAGTTTGAGCGGCATGCCGCTTGACATTGCGTCCTTTGCAGAGTTTCCGGAGCGAAGTGGCGTCGCCTGCAGGCCTGCGGTGGGGAGCGCAATCCTTCGAATCTGTTGTGCGAAGCTATTGGGTACGTGCCGGGTCCCAAAGATTTGGCAGAAGTGCTGCTGCAGGACTTGTCCCGCGAAGAATGATCTCCCATCCTTGCTAGCTTGAGAGAGAGAGAGGGAACGACTTAATGGCCAACAGCTATGCGTTACTTTGGGTATTTCCGGCTTTGAACAATTGGCGCATTTGTTTTGGGATTGTTTGCTTCTTCGGTTGCGCAATTAGAGAGTTAAAGTGCAAATTGCATTCGCTGTTAATCACGCGCATGTCTCCTTTGGCGAAGTAGAGGCTAGGCGGAGGCGCATGTACGCTCAAGGGGCCTATTACCTTGTTGTGCAACAGGAATTGATGCTAACGCTTTGCCTCAATAGGGGACCTTCCTTAGCTACGGGAACTGAGAACAGTTAACGTAGGAGAACTGAAGCATTTCTTTTCGTCCAGTTATGTTCGTCAGTGCGCTGTTCTTTGTTTGCCAGGCAAGCATTCAGGGCAACAGTTGATCCCTTCCCTTCAGCTATATTAACAAGAAGTGTGCTAAATGATTTAGTCACTTAAAAGATCATAAGCTTACAGCTGCTGCGTCTGCACCGTTGTTTACCTATTATTCCATTGTACCTAGTACGGACGCACTTCTCGCTAAGTTTTGCTTATGCAACTTATGATTTCTGGGCGGGACGTTCGCGTCGTTTTGACGAATCAAACTTTATTAACGAAGGTGGACTTTTTCAAATCTTAGTAAATTGGTTTGCTTGGCAAACGAATTGAACGTTGGTTTGCCTATTTTGGCTGCCTACGGATAGTTATCCGCGGGCATCTTGCGAAGTTCAACATTGTATAGGCGCTTCGCAGTTGTTGTTGTTGTTTGCCTTACGAAGCTGTTTGCAGTAATCGTTTCGTAAACTTTGGATGCAGCGGCCTTTCCCCTTTGGCTGTGCAGCGACATTTCGGAATCGGCGAATTTGGAAAATGCGGAAAGTTTGCCTTTCATTAATTTTACCAATGCCAATTTGAATAAAGCGCGGGACGACGCACCGTGGCCCTTGCGGCGGTACTGCTGCTATTTGCGTTGTGGTGATCGCTTAATTTCCTGTTGCGAAAACGTGGAACCAGCTGTTTCGAGAAGCTAGTTTTCATAGCAAGTGGCGCACCCAAAGCGGTCGATTCATTCATGAGTGCTTTAGATTAAAACATGGTTTTACTTGCAGCGCCGCGGAACGCCATTCGGTTAAGCATCTCCCTTTGATTGCGAGGTGATCCTGTGGACATTCTTGAACGGTTGGAGCGCATGGTTAACCCTATACCTGCATTTTGTAATAACAGATACTATGGAGGCGGGATCGTCAGGGGTGCGTTAAAATTGTGCTCCGTTTCAACGACTGCTTGTTCACCAGTAAAGTGGAAATGACCGTTGAATTCGTATTTAGCACGCTTCAATTTTAGTAACTTTCAGGCGACGCGCACTTTCGCATTCCGCAGCCAAATTCTATTCATCCTTCTTCGTCAGCTCCATCCATCTCTTCCGCGCAAGGCTGTTTTGTTATCATTTCAAGCAAGGATGACATTTTGCGATAGGGTTCATTGGAGGCTCACATTGCGCGATTTTTGTTCGGCGACCCATATTGGCGGGGAACTGTGTTACTGTCCTGTTTCGCTTCCAACGTGTAGGCGCTCAGAAAAGTCCCCTAACCCGTCTGCGGCAGTTCCGTCTGTCTCTTGGGGGTGTTGTCTCATTTTTGTTACTTCAACTCAGTACGTTTTCTGCTTTGACATCGTCGAGGAGATCTGCCGCTTCCGGTCAGGATAGCTTTCCCGCTTCTGCAGGGTTGTTCCCATCTTTCAGCTGGGCCTTCGTTCAGGTTACGCCTGCTTATTGTTCGTAGCGCGTTTCTTGTAAACTGCCATTGGGAATGGGTGTCAACGAAGGCAACAGGCGAACCTGCGTGCCCAAAGAGGTGGGACCAAATGCTTCCATAGCAACTCCAGATCCAGCCAGTCTTCGCCATTCTTCGCCTTCTTCCCGTGCAGGGCACGGCGCAACGTGCGCTCAATGGTGCAATCGTTCCTCCTCTTTTCCATTGAATAGCCCTGTTTCCGTGAACACTTGTAGGGTACATCCGCTTTTACAGTTCTTCGTGCGAAGGAAAGCATCAATGCTAACGGGAAAAATTTAGTCGCAACGAAGGGTACGAGAACTTGAGCGATCATATTTGCGAAGGCTCGAAAGTTGACATCGGCTGAATATGCCTACCAAGGTGCCCACCGAAACGGAAGCGCCCATTGTCTTTCCGTTCGGCGGCAAGGGAACCCGACGATGGCGAGATTAACTTACGTGTGCATTGTCCGTGCGCGTGCCAATTTTATCTGCTAAGGAATTTTGTCCCGTTCGCAGGTGTCGTTTTTGGTCCACGCTTTGAAACCTATTTTCCTAAACAGCCGGTTAGCCTTTAAGTGAATGCGCGGGCGCGGATGCCTTTGTAAGTTGACGCGCTCGCGCGCGCTGCCTTCGGTTTGTCGGTTAACCAGAACGTTTGGTGTTGTTCGCCTGTGACATACCGAAGGCGCGGAAGCTTTGTTCAACCGTACACCCGATTAGCCGAAGGTGAGGGCGCAGGTCATTTGGTCGCGCGGAAATTGGCAACGGCAAACCGGCGGCCAAAAGGGAAATGCGCCATGATCAAGAACACAATTATTATTATTATTACTATTGTTATCATTATTATTCGAGAAACGAAACGGCCGAGCAAAGCATGTCAAAGCGGCGGATTAGAATCGCGGTGGCGGCAGCACGCTGGCATCAAAGTCATCCTGATATCGTTTGGTGAGATAGTTGGCCGCCTCGGTTAGTTGGTGCAAAATGGAGAACAAACCCTGCAGATGTTGCTGAAACGCGTTAGACAGTCGGCGTACCGTTTCGTCGTCGTCGTTGTCCTCCTCCTTTTCCTCTGTGCTCAGGCCATCCCTGTCGGCAGTTGGACCGCTGACCAATTCGTTGCGGATCATCTGCAGCATCCGATAGAAATTGTACAGCGGGTAGGCCGGCCCTGCCCCCATATGTACGGCCATAGCGGTTGGCGGAAGGTCGGTTGTGCACACGGCTGACCCTGCGTCGCCTACGTTGGCACTCAAATCCCTGAGACGGCTGGGCATCATCACCGTATCTTTCATACGTTGAACGGCAGTGAGAAAATTGTCCAACGCTTTGACAATTGATCTTCCGGTGCATTCTCCTTGGCTAATGCAAATTAGTTGACTGGAATAGTCCCTCTGTAGGTGATCCATTGTTGTTCAACGCTTTTGCCGACTAAAGAGAGCGACGATGTGTTGCTGTTCAGGCCAGCAGCATGCCGCTTGCCTTAATCCAAGCGAATGGGCAAATGAGTTTGTCGGCTACGAAGCTTCGTCGGTTGGTCAGTTTTCTGAACCGATCAGATTCCCTTCCGGGCGAGGTGAGAACGTAAGCGGAGGGCAACCTTCAAGGTAATATAAGTAGTATAGTTGGCGTGTACATTGAAGCGGCAGTTCGTTCGTCGTCGCGTGCTGGCCGGCCGCGTAGCAATTAAGTGCGCTACTTGAAAGTGCCAAAGTAAGGGAACGAACGTTTGCCAACTGGTTAAGCGGCTACCAAATTTGGCCCGAGGGTCTGATCAACGCTGATTGGTCCGTTAGCCGTCCACTGCCATTCCGGCCCGCTGCTGGCCGACTTTCTCTCTGTAGATGAGGTTCACTGGCCAAAGTTACGGCGGCGGCCGTTCAGCCTGATTTTCTCGTCGTCGCTCTCTTCCATACGATCTATGGAAAAGCAGTCGACTTGCCACGACGCGGTGCGCAGAGTTCACTTATTTGGGGCATCCTTCTCAGCGACAACTTCTGGCGCAATACTGGCGCCACCTATTCGGAAGGCACAGGCGAAACAATGAGATGACAGACATTATCATGCTCGTTCGCACCGAACTTGTTGTTGCTGTTGGTGTTGTGGTTGTTGTCTTCGTTACCAAATTCCCCCTGGAAAGACTAAAGGCCCGCATGGTTGTTCTTCAGTCGCATTACCTTGTCTTCTTTTCGTCCGCGTTATTTATTGTCCTCCATCACTATGACACTGCCAGCACGTCCCCGTTTCTTATTGGGAAGAAGGCCATTCGAATGTTGCGATGACCTCTTGGCGTTTTCTGCTCTGCCCCAACGCGAATTAGAAGTCTACGTTTTTTTAGGTTGAGCAGCGTTGAGGAATTTGAACAAAATTCTTCAATTCCGCATATATATATATATATATATATATATATATATATATATATATAGGTAGTCCTCGCTTTACGTCGTTCATGGAGAAGGCTGGCACGTTACAAAAGCACAGGTTCTGTCTACTAGCTGTTGTATAATATAAGTGATAGGGATAGTTTTGTTGTCGGTGTGGTTTTAGCGTGTTCATTTTTGATCATCTTTGCAGTCCCAGGTGTATATTGTCACCTATTATTTTGTGAACACTTGCTGCTAGGTATACCCTTGTTGTAATGAGCGCCAAACGTTCACTATCTGCCCCAGATGTGTGCCACTCAAAAAAGGAGTGAAATTAATGACAAAACTATAAGTTACAGAGATATCCGCTGATGGACAGTGAAGTGCTAATATTGCGAAAGCTCTTGGTTTACCCCCCAATTACTGTAAGAACTATGTGTAGTAACGCTGATAAGATTGAAGCTTGCATTCAAACTATAACGCCTATTCAAGCTAGCACCTTAACTCGTAACAGAAGTAAGACAATGGAAAAAATGGAGAGGCTTTTAAGCAAACAGAATAATAATGGGCGGATACAACTTCTGCAGGGAATTATATGAACAGAAGAAAAAACGTACGCAGTAACAAACATTGGAAGGTTTTTTGGAAGTACCAGCGAATCAGCGAACAGGTTCACCAAAACTTGATTAAGCGGTCATCTAATTCTTATAGGAGTATCTTTAAAATGTTTGAAGCATGTACTTGTTTCAGTGTTTGAAAGTAAAGTTTAATGAGTCACAGTTCAAATGTTAGGGATTGTTTTTCGACTTTAAATATACCGGCGGAACGCAACTCCTACATGTGCTATTTGTATAATGGCAAAAGTGGTTTCGTTGTAAGTCTCTTCATTATACGTTGCATCTCCAGGAACGTATCCACGACGTTAACCGAGAACTACCTGTATATGTGAGGAAGTCACTTTTGTCACTTATGAAGGTCTTCAGCGATGAAACTTCAGATTCGGGGCTCTCCCGAATCTCCAAACATCTAAGATTTTCACCCAACTACGGCTCTCCTGAACTATATGGCCTCCTGAAGATGCATAAACCAGACGTTCCCTTACGACCTGTCATAGCATCAGTCAACAGTGTCACTTCAGAATTATGCATCTACTTGAAGAACATAATCAAACCTCTCAGAGGCAAAGAAAACTCATAAGTTAAGAATAGCAAGTCGTTTGCTGAAGAACTGAAGAGGGTTCAACTCACCGACATGGATTTGCCAGACAGTTACGGCGTGAAAGATCTCTCTACTGGCATCCCTATGGAGTACACTCTGAAAGTTCTGCAGTCCTTATTGGACAATGACGTTTAACTGTCAAGTAGAACAAAACTCAATCCTCACCATATTACAAAGCTCACATCTTTCTGCGTGTCAGAAGGTAACTATTTACACTTCGGAGGTAACTTCAAACAGAAGAGCGGTGCTCCTATGGGCAGCCCTCTATCTCCGGTAATAGCTGAGGTTTTCATGGAAAGTTTCGAAAGAGACTTGTTTGCTACCATTCGCACCGACATTAGACCCAGGTTCTTTAAGAGGTATGTCGACGACATATTCTCCATAATAGAGAATGGAAAAGAAGACCTTTTTCTGGACGCATTGAATAGGGCCTTTCCCCATCAGATTAGTTTCACAGTCGAAAAAGAATCCAACAATATTTTACCTTTCCTGGACACTGGTCTTGAGATCACAAGGCATCCTGAAAACAGCAGTTTACAGGAAACCGACCCATTCTGACAGATATTTAAATTTTTTCTACAATCACCCGAGATTGGTTATGAAAGGAGTTGTGAGATTGTTGGTTGACAGAGCGATAGGCATTTGCGGTTCTGGATATTTGGAGGACGAATTATCCCGCATTACACGAGCCTTGAAGAACAATGACTTTCCCACAGAACTTATACACTCAATCATTCGTGAAAGGCTAAATCAAGAACTTGCTAGAAATACAGGAACTGAAAGTACTGTCACTCTTACTATTCCGTATCTCACAGGTCTAGGAGAAAACTAATCAGACTGGGCAGATCTTTGAACTTCAGAATTTTCTTCAAGAGTGCACCAAACATGAGAACCATCCTAAGAAAGGACAAGACCATAATTCCACTGGAGGACAAACCTGGAGTAGTCTATGCAGTGAAATGTGGCTGTGGCGCAACCTATATTGGTGAAACCGGAAATTCCGTAACCCTCCGGTTTACGGAACACATGAAGTGCCCCTAACGTTACTTGAATGCTAAGAGCAGGGCAGAAGGCACACTACGGAGACAGAGGGATACCGCATGTCTTGGAACCTTCTGTTATTATGACCCAATGCATTAAGCCTTCAGCGGTAGCATAGCATGCAGCCACCTGCTCAAGTAGGCTGCACCCTGAAGTTCTGTTTGGATGATCATTTTATTACAAGGAAGATAAAAGAATCTCTTTACATCCGCTTCAATACAACCATCAACAGGGACAGCGGGTTGGAAGTAGACGAAGCATGGGGCCCCCTTGTACAATTTTCAAGCTGTTGCTCCACGGACTAATCAAACAGCAACCGGAAATGGCTTCCTAGACCCTCGGTCATCGCCGCAGGCTAAGCAAGTCTGACCTCTAAACTTGTTTTTCATCACTATTTGCTCTATGCCCCCTACTTATTGGCCATTCTCACAAAAACATACTTTATTTACTTTGTCATTATCTGATTCGAATGCATCGTTGCCATTACTTTTGCGCTGAAGACGGGAAAAGGGCATTCCCGAAAGCTCCGCTAATAAAGTCATCCTTTTGCGTTAACGGGCTGAACATATTCGGTAAGTATTAAGTAGTTATGAGAACTAACGCGCCCGCTCTTAGAAACAGCATTTTCAACCACCTGTATATGTATGTATGCATCCTGAATCTTGGATTTTTCTTAACAGGGAAATGTGCTTTTATCGCGAAAGTGCGGTTGTCCTTCTTTAGTGGATTGTTGTTTTTCGTCACACCAAAGAAAGAATCTTTTGCTATATATATATATATATATATATTCGGATATCTTTTTTCGGCTGTCGACCCGTTTGGTGGTATCTGTAATAGATCTGAACACACGCCCTACCAGTGGATGGATGGGCAGTTATTAGAAAATATCACAGATGAGAACGCTTATCAGTCAGAGCTTTCGGCACACTCTGGTGCCGTCGTCAGTGATGGGAAAGAGCTCTCTTTCCCATCACTGACGACGGCACCAGAGTGTGCCGAAAGCTCTGACTGATAAGCGTTCTCATCTGTGATATTTTCTAATAACTGCCCATCCATCCACTGGTAGGGCGTGTGTTCAGATCTATTACAGATACCACCAAACGGGTCGACAGCCGAAAAAAGATATCCGAACATGAACAAACCCGTTACAAAACACCCAGTGTTCAAACATATATATATATATATCATTTGAAAAATCGGATTTCGTACAGGCTCTTTTGTCCTCATGACTTTCTTTCTTCTTCTTTACGTAACGCCTGTGATGAAGATTTTATTGGGTGACTTACCCAAGCGACGTAGCTTTCGGGAGAACCGACTCCCGTCCTCAGCGTCAAATAACGAAGTTTTGGTCACAATTTCGGGGTTTATAAAGGGGAAAGGTCAAGCAAACATCGGAATGTTCACCAATGGGAAGCTTCGGGTCAACGGAATTTGGGGTATGTCCACAGTCGGTGATGACGTCAGTTGTTGATGTCTGACTTTTCTGGAAATTTCGGTGAATTTTCCGGAATTCTTGGGAATTTGTGCAATCTTCATGTTCTTTTTAGCGTTTTCATTGGGCCCGGTCTTCTCTCCGTTTTGTCTTGTCTTTAAGATTTTCTTGTGTCACCTTCATGATCCGCTCGGTCGATCTTCCTTTCGGCGTCGGTCTTTTCGTCGTCTTTGGGTCTGGCTTTCTTCGATTCATGGGTCTTCATTCTGAAAGATTAAATCCCATCCGGGAACGGAGGGAATTGTTAGTTAGGTATGATGCGACAGCATTGAGTGGAGGTCACTATACTGTCCCAAACTTCGTTCACGTCTATTCCTTGGTCTCTATTTATGGTATTGTTATGTCTAATGTAAAGGGCTTCTTTTATTTTTCCCCTTATATGGTGTTGTTCATGGCACAGAACTTGTCCCTCTAATAGTCCTGAGCAGTTTGATGCATGTTCAGCTACTGCTGATGCCTTTAGAGCCTGGTTCATTGCGTCGGACGGGTTAATAGTTTGTGGGCGACCTCTTCCTTTGCTCTTACGTCCTTCCAAGCGGTCTTTGGCATTCCTGTATCTTCTGAGGCAACTCATGTGCTCATTAGAAAGTCAGTGGGTAAGTCACCCAATAAAATCTTTATCACAGGCGTTACGTAAAGAAGAAGAAAGAAAGTCATATATATATATATATATATATATATATATATATATATACTTTCAAGACTGATTTCTTTTTAATGGGGCGGTTGATCATATTGGAAGAATACGGATGAAGCACCCTTTGAGTTCTACTCACTATTACCTGTAAGAACACCAAAGCAACCTAACCAATGGCTAGTTGGTTAGACGCTAGTAAAAAAACTCGGTGAACAGTGAACGTACAATATCTTTTATTCGTAGCTTTCGTAATCAGTCGTCCGTCCGCAGTGGCGGCTCAACGTGCGAGAAGGCAGTTGCTCCACCGCCTGGCCGAACTTGGAGGGAATGCGCCTCGAGGGGTCAAGTTTGATCCGACGGGCCTCCCACCGATGTTTGGCTAGGTGGAGGAGCTTCTCCGTAAGACCCGACCTGGTGGTTGGCCAACGAAGAACCTGCGCTGACGACGAGCCAAGGTTGAGCTCGAAAGCTACGCCATGTTTTTATTTTACTTTTTCATGAAATAAAGCCTTACCATCGTTTTCGTGAAAAAGTACCACATGAACGGGAAGAAATGCCGTGATTTCTCTTTTTGAAACTTTTGAACCCCGTTACCAGACTCATCTTTGAATTATTATTATTATTATTATTATTATTATTATTATTATTATTATTATTATTATTATTATTATTATTATTATTACTCCATTGATGGTTGTCACGGATTTTTCCCGTTTTTTTAAGTATGTGTAAGTATACTGAAGCGATCTCCCTACCAGCAGATGGATGAGAGTGGTTATTAGAAAGAACGCAAACAGCACACGTACGCAACCGTATGTAACCGTATATTTCGGAACGCTCGAGTTCCGTCGTCAGCGGTGGTGGAGAGCTCCACCACCGCTGACGTCAGCTCTCCACCACCGCTGACGACGGAACTCGAGCGTTCCGAATTATACGGTTACATACGGTTGCGTACGTGTGCTGTTTGCGTTCTTTCTAATAACCACTCTCATCCATCTGCTGGTACGGAGATCGCTTCAGTATACTTAAAGATACTTAAAAAACGGGAAAAATCCGTGACAACCATCAATGAAGATCCACATACCCGTTGCAAGACATCCAGTCTTTACAAACATATTATTATTGCTGTTAATTAACTTATTCCCGTAGTTTATTCTTCTTGCTGATCAAAGATGCCAAAAGTTAAATATCAGCATTAGCATTCTTGAAAATGGGATGTCTTGTAACGGGTCTTCTATGTGTGGTGATGGAATGTACGGCTTGATCCCATTGGAAGTTGAAAACGTGTCTGAGAGTATACCGAAAACAACGCCCTACCAGCAAATGGATGGGCAGTTATTAGGGAAATGTTTCACAACGCTATAACCTTCGTAGCTTTCGGAACTATCTTGTTCCGTCTTCAGCGAATGTTAGTGGTCGCTGAAGACCTTTAGCATTCGCTAAAGACGGATGTTAGTGGTCATTTAACATTCGCTGAAGACCAAGTTAAAGGCCGCTGAGGACCATTAACATTCGCTGAACATGTAACAAGATAGTTCCGAAAGCTACGAAGTTTATAGTGTTCTGAAATATTTCCCTAATAACTGCCCATTTAATCACTGGTAGGCCGTTCTTTTCGGTATACTTTCAGACACGTGTTCAACTTCTAACGGGATCAAGCCGTACATTCCATCATTAGCATTCTTATTTCTACAAGCGATAATGGCGTTTTAATGGTTGCTTTGTTCTTCATGTTCCTATTTTCTATTCAAGGAATGCCAGCGATGTGTAGCGGAGATGGATGAAATCGTTTCGCATTTTGGTAGGTTTCAAACATGATCGCAAGAATAGCCATAATTATTGCGCCGTTTTAGTTAAATACGCAGGCAAAGGACAAGTGTAGTTATGAAAAGGGCAACTTCGAAAACCGGCCACGGGAAGTGCCAAGAAAGTATGGGTATTTTCATTGCGTAAAGTAAATACATCATGAATTTTAACAGTTAAATCACCTACTTCTCACATGCTTTCTTATTGTGTCAGTTATTATTGAAGCGGTCACTGAAGCATGTTGCTTGCATGGTTGTTAAGCCCATGGAAAATTAAGTGATATAGTTTGTGGAATCACCGATGAATGAAACAAGCTCACAAAGACAAACAAGACGCATTTGACAGTGATTAGGCGTACTGACTTATCCGTTCTATGTGCGCCGTTGCATCGACAACGTGCCGAAAGAAGCTCATGACTGTGTTGCCTTGCTTCTCGTCCGGCTTTAATTGCTTTAGATATATACCCATTAGGTAGGCTTTTCCAAACTTCACGCATACCAACGGCGCTCCTAGGTACTACAATTACGTTCAAGTATGATTATAGGGAACGAGTCTTTGCAACGACTACCATGTCGTTCGCACGTCTCTGATGCGTAGTGCAGTATCCATGTTGCTTGGACAATACGTCATCCGCATCGCATTGCTTTCTCTTAGCTAGCGACACAGCCTCTGCGCTGATCTTATTGTCTCTAAATACGGATGTGTAGCAGGTTTCGCCGTCTTGCAGCTTGAGTGTTGGTCCTGCTGTACAAATTGATGACATTTTGCCGTTGAATATTATTGGTTTTTTCAAATACATAAGGGATGGTCGACCTGCTGTGCAGAAACCTGACGTAATTAAGCTCGTACCGCCTTTTCTAATTGTATTTCAACGCTTCGGAGTTTGAACAGCTTATTCATTCCGTAGCATTTTAAGTTGGTATACTGCGTTTTTGTTTGCTTTAGTGTCAGTTCAGTGTTCCATTGACTTTGAGACGGGAAACGTTCTTGAATGTTTGCTTCGAAAATTGGACATCTTCGCAGGTAGGAAATGCTGCCGTAGCTTTACCAATACATTATTCGCGTATTTAGCTTGGTAGTTGTTCAAGCTGGTTTTCTGACTTTTCGCGGATTATGCGTGCGATTATTTGCCGTAGATAGCATAGTTTAACCGCTTAGGGTGCTTTTGTTTGCGAATTTATTTGTTCACGTACAGTATGTCCAGACTGGAATATTGGAGCGTACCCATAGACCAAGTGACCCACATGCGATAGCAGTTGGCAAATGCGAAAGCTGTGTACGCCAAATGGTGAAAATGTGTACAATGTACGGATTATTGCATAGTCAGCTGGTTTTAAAAAGGTAAATGTAGTGATACTATTCCATTTTCCTTTCCTGTGGTTTTGAACGTTTTACCTTAATGTTGAGCACGTGACGAAGGGTCAAGCGCTAATTGATGTTTTCTGTCGAAGGTATCCAAAATTTTACATATAACTGGCATGTTTATAATGTTGACATAAGCTTTACTAATTCATTGAAAGATCGGTACGCAGCAAGCGATCATCACTCAGCGTTGGATTTCGTCACAGGCATTAAGTGCTGATTGCATCATATGCAGTACATGCACTTCGTTGCGGCCAGTACGTTCAGGTGCACGTTGCGATATCGCCACGTATGCATCTTTTTTGGTCACTGCCATCGCTTCCTTCCAGCTCGTTCGGTGTGGTTTGCTCTTGGTGAACACGAGTACTTCGTGAAAATATTATTTCAGGTGAATTTTCAATCCTACGCTATTCGCCATTTCCGACGACCTGAATTTCGCAAGAGAATCCTTTCCGCTATGACTATGGGCCGTAAGTGTTAGCGGTGCGCTTTATTCATTCATGCCTCTCTGATCTTCGACCAAACCTATGATCAGTGAAATGAGTGGGTTTAATATTATATTTTTCAGTGCACTTAAACCTAAAGGTATTAATAGGTGATCCTTTGTTCAGTCATACCAAAAGAGTGGCCATTATCAGTTTGAGTTATGGTAAAGTTTCAATTCGCGGTACGGGGTTTATGATTTCATGAGCGAAACGTACATACAGTTTCACAATGATTGTAATGCTAAATAATCAGGTCAGTTATTAGACCAAGTGCTCTTTTGTAGCTTTTGGTTATTCCATTTGTTCATGGTGCAGATTTTCACAGGTTTGCATAATTGATTTGCATGTAGCAGCGTCGTACGTCTTATGGTAGTAAGTAGAGCCACTAAGAGCGTCCCACTTTGAGTGTTTTTGGATTTAGGACAGAAGAACTTACGTTGGTTATGCTCGCTGCGCTGCAATTTAGTGGCCAGCAAACCACTTCCAACCTTGATTAGACGTGGGCTCTTTGAGACATATTAGCACTTCGCTTCGGAAAAACACTGCTACTAATAAACTCACTGCCAAAGGGGAATAATTTTATCAGCCATTTATCAAAAAGTGGCCTAGAACGCAAAAAATTCCGAAGTAGACAACGAGAATGTAGCAAGCAACTTTGGCGAGTTTTATGTCCCAGTCAACCGAACTCCTCTTTACACCGCCAATGGATTGAGCGATGGCAATCGCCATTCCTATGGTAATTAAGTGGATACAGAGCGCGCTAATCAGTTCCTTTCTGACGGCTATGTACGTAAATGCTCTGGGTATATCCTTTCTGCAACCCTCCGTGTAGATTATTTTGTTCCACTTCTCCACATTTGAGCTGCTGACATCCAAGCTGAAAGGAACAGATTGTAGATATTATTCGCAGTCGATTGCCGTTAAGGAACTTGTAACTACATACCGATTTTCGTACCGGTCCTCTGAGCAGCCGGGCTCCTGGATCCGGCAACAGCTTTCCGGCGTCATTGGAAAGAGCGCTTCGTTGTCCCATTTGATTTTTGCTGCCTGAACGATTCCCCAGTTGGTGTTCTCGGTGTAGTAGATGACATGGGAATAGGCGCCCAGCTTTGGTTCACCATCGACGCCGCAGCAACCGTAGCTCGATTGCAGCTCGTCGATCATGTCTTCGAAGTGTTGTGTCTTGTAGGCTGTCCCGTAGAAGTGACTGATGTATGACTAAAGTGCAAAAAGCAATACTAGCATTCTGCTTATGATAAACGTGGGGCGTTTAAATTGCTTTTCCACTGATCGAGTTGCAGTGTGTGCAAAAAGTACCTGCTAGAACGTACCTTGTAGAGAACTTCAGCCTCCACCTCTAGGTTGACCCATGTGGCAAATGCGGCTATCAAGAAAGAGGGGGCCACCGCAATAAGGAAGGTTATGGTGAGCACAGCGTAGTAATTAATGCATCTCGTTTGCACAGTTACAATCCCCCAGATTCCGAGCAGAGCGACAGCCGTTTGTATGTATCCGAGCGATATAAGTAACGGTACTGGCGTTTTAACCTGAAAGGTATGCTGACAGCTGCTTGTTTAAGACTGGTCTGATCTCTTATGCCGTCTGTCCCTGCAGAAGGCCAAAGCGTCATATACAAGGCTAAGGCATCTTATGAGCACTATGCGAGTTACTTCTAAAATTGCCTATCGTAAAAGCATATTAATAGAAATAGGAGAAATACCGTTGCCCTTATTGAAAATGTAATGAAAGCATAGGCAACCATTCCTGGAACGTTAATTTAGAAATGCGTGTTTTATTGTTAACGAACTAAACTGCATTGTTAAATTATTATTTCCTCTCTTACCGTTGGCAGTACGCTGAGAAGCGTTTAAACCTCAGTCGCCTAGCTCGAACAGTATCGCATTAATATAAAGCTGGTAATGCTTCGGAAGACGGGATGTCTTTTAACGGGAGCATGGATTTTCATGGTGTTGAACTTTTACGGATTTTTCCCGTTGCTACGTACGTGGATGGATCTGTAAGTAAACTGACACGGTTTCCCTACCAACGGATGGATGAGAGTAGTTATTAGAAGACACTGTCAGAGAACAACGTACGGTTTTATCTCGAATATTTCGGAACGCTCGAGTTCCGTCCTCAGCGAGAAAGAGTCCCTCTTTCTCGCTGAGGACGGAACTCGAGCGTTCCGAAATATTCGAGATAAAACCGTGCGTTGTTCTCTGACCGTGTCTTCTAATAACTACTCTCATCCATCCGTTGGTAGGGAAACCGTGTCAGTTTACTTACAGATCCATCCACGTACGTAGCAACGGGAAAAATCCGTGAAAGTTCAACACCATGACAAAGTTGGTAATATTAATACTTTTCAGTTTTCTAGCTCCTACTGATAGTTAGCGTCTCTGTTTCTTAATGAATTGGAAAATGCCCAGCACATTGTCTAAGCTGAGCGCTTTTCGCATCAGGCAGCAGAAGAGGTAAAGAGGCTACTGACCAATTCAATAGTGTCAGCAAGCGTACGATTCTCCTCGTGTACAAATTGGCTTGTCTTTTTAATCACTTGCTCAATCGTTTCATTCAACTTTGCATAGTGAATGGAGCTGAGCAGTGCGAGATGGCAGAGGATGACGAGTAGAATTGTTGTCGTGTACTGCAAGAAGCGGGTGGTTGCGGTCAGTTGGTCCCCAAAGTCCTCTGCGGCAGTCTCAATTTGTGTTGCGTAGGTGCTTTGTCCAGCGATCGTACTTTGCATTTTACTTTCCGGAGAAATTGGCTGTGAGTAACTAGACGACTTCGGCTGTGCTCGTTCAACCCACTTTCCCCGCCCCATGCTTGCGGCGGGCCGTTCGCGGAATTAATTTCCTCGTATTTCCCTGGCGGCGCCAAGTGTTGCGCAATTGACGAGTAAGTCAAAAATTTTAGAGCGCTTATTAACGTTTTAAACCAATACCACGGCAGAAGTTACCTAACTTTAACGTCGTTTATTATACCATTGGTATTATAGCAGCCGGCGATCAGGCAAACTGTCCTTGCACGAAAGTGTTACTAAGAAGTGGACAGTAATCCCATGGTCTGGCGAATAACTGAGCGAAAGTACAGTGGATAAAGTGTCATTTCGTGCCGTTCTAAAGTGAATCGCTTCTTTGTTGAAGATTGGATTCATTGTAACGGTGTAGGTGTACATTTCAAGGGTTTTGTACGACTGCTACCGTTTTTGCTGACTTTTATTTTATTTTCATCGGAGCTTTCGGGGTAGCTCGCACCCCGTCATCAGCGACTACTGAGAACCATCAAATTGATAGTAGACGCCTGCTCCCAGACGGTCGCGGAAGGACGATCCTCCTGAGCAGTCTGAATTATGGACTCGGTCTTGAGGATGGATGTATCCAGCATGTGGCGTTCGTTCAGAATCCCCAGTACTTTGTGTATTCGTGCCAGCAGGTCGGTATTCGTGTTTGCCATATTTACTGAATTGACTCGTATCCCATATTTTGCGTAATCTAGGGCCGCATTTTTTGTCAAACCATTAACAGCGTGCGTGCTTGCTGAATCTGCTGGCATCTAACTGAGGCTAGTTACACCTAAGGAAGAGCCGATGTTCACTATGGCTCCCCCTGTACCTTGTTTCATCATCTGGTTCAGCTCCGCTCTCAGTGACCTGAATACTCCTTCCGCATTTACGGCCAATACTTTTTTCAAGTAATCGTCAGTTGCCTGGTGAATGGGTGCTGGGAAAGGTGAGAATGCTTGTCAAAATCGGCCTCGTCTCCTGAAAATATGCCGTCCGCTACTTTTGTGCCGTACACTGCATAGTCGAGTTTTCCAAATTTTTTCACTGCTTCTGCCACCATTCTTTTGGTGTCCTTCGTTTTGAAAACGTTGGTGTAAACGTAACGTAAACGGCGCTGCCTCCGCTGTCATTAATTTCCCGCGCAGTCTCTTTGCCTTTATCACGCAACCAATCAGCAATGACAACGTTAGACCCTTCTTTGGCGGTGCGTATTGCCACCGCTCTGCCCATTCCTCTGGCCCCATCTGTTACTAGAATAGTTTTTCCTTTAAACCGATTTGGAACGTAGTAGTCCTCGCTGAGTGGTTTAAAGACGGCACTGTACGCGGAATTCTAAAAGAGAACGTTTCTCTCATGCCCACAGCGATTGCTTTCATTCTGCGGCAGTACAACTTACCGAAAGCAAGGCGAAGATCAAAGGTACTGAAGCAAGGAAGACCGTGTTTGCTGTAAATTATAGTTTTATAGCTTAACGATTGGTCACGAGAGCTTATCTCGCTTTGAGAGGATTTCCAGTTTTGCACTGCATTTTATATTGTTCGCATTGAGTAGTTCGTTTTCTCAGCTGGAAACTGATCTGTTGTTTACTTAATACCTTAACTTGCACTTGCATTATGCATGCTAATCCATCAATCCACAGCAAAATCAATTTTAGTGTGATTATTTAATGGATAGCCTGCTTCCGTCACATTCCAGCTTGCCCATTTTGAAGATACCTGTAATAAATCTACAAATGCCCTAGCAGCGGATGAATGGGCGCTTATTAGAAATATCACAGGTCAATAACTCTTATCGCTGCTTTCGGGAAGCCCTGGTTCCGTCGACAGCGACCTGGCGAAAGGGCGAAAAGGTCCGTCAGCGATCAGCATCCCTTTTCGTTTAAATAAATATTTGCACAATGCCGTTACAACTGCATTCTTTGATTCTTTACAACTTTTCCCAAAATTTGAAATGATCCAGCTGAATGGTCTGATCTACAATGACCGCAAAAATATTGGTAGTACGCTAAAAAGAGAATAAACAGACTTATTCGAAATACCACTTCAAATAAACAGACTTAGTCGAAGTACCACTTCAAATATTAATGTATTCCAATTTTTCGGAACTATTAATATTAATATTAATTATCCAAAAGAATGTTTAAACACAGGTTGCACTTTCACGATCGAATCAGGCATGAATTGAGATGTGTACAAAGAAATAATGCTTCGTTCGGCACTCCTCAATCTCAGCCCCCCCCCCTTGGGGGCGCTACTTTCAGCTTCGTCGATTGGTTGCCATCAGAACGGTTAGGCGTACGATTTGGCCAATCTGATTTGGCGCTATATATATATATATATATATATATATATATATATATATATATATATATATATATTGAAAATCGGGTGTTTTGTAACGGGTTTCATGTTTTTTCAGCGTGATGGTATTCCGGCTTTCCCATTTCTTGGATGGTACCTATAATAAAACTGCAAATTCCCTACCAGCGGATGGATGGGCGATTATTAGAAATATCACAGGTAAGAACGCTTATCGTATCGAATCTTTCGGAACGCCCTGATTCGTACCATTGTCTCGGTTAATTGTATTATTTTGTTTAATAAATATACGTTATATTAGTATAACCATCACCCGACTGTATTTCCTATGGTCGTGTTGCTTTCGTAATCTAAGAGGGGGAAATGATCCTGGTTTTATGGTTTAGGCTTAGGTAAGGGCAGAAAACGATGCCTTTCAACATCGCTGACGACGGAACCAGGGCGTTCCGAAATATTCGAGATTAAACCGTACGTTGTTCTCTGACTGTGTCTTCCAATAACTACTCTCATCCATCCGTTGGTAGGGAGACCGTGTCAGTTTACTTACAGATCCATCCACGTACAAAGCAACGGGAAAAATCCGTGAAAACTCAACGTTATATATATATATATATATATATATATATTGCGTGTAGTAAAGTAGAGGATCGTTGGAAGTGATGATGAAGAGATGGGAGAAAATCAGGGAACTGGTAGTGGGGATGAACGGAAAACGATTCCTATAGTCGTGTTGCTTTCGTAATCTAAGAGGGGGAAATGATCCTGGTTTTGTGGTTTAGGCTTAGGTAAGGGCAGAAAACGATGCCTACGGTTGTGTTGTTTCATAATCTGAAAGGGAGACATGATCCACATTTTATGGTTTAGGCTCAGGTAAGGGCAGAAAACTATTCCCACGGTTGTGTTGCTTTCGTAATCTATAAGGGGACATGAACCGAGCGGAATTATCATTTCAAGTGGAATTCTTTGAATACTGGATGTTTTGTAACGGGTCTCATGTTTTCCAATTGGTGGTTTTCCGGCTTTCCCGTTTTTTTGATGATACCTGTAATAAAACCGCAAATGCATTACCAGCGGATGGATGGACGATTGTTAGAGATATCACAGGTCAAAGACACACTTCTCGAAGCTCTCAGAATGCCATGGTTCTGTCATCAGCGATGTTGAAAGGGCTGACCTGGTTGAAATGTCAGGAATATTCATTTCAAGTGGAATTATCGCAAACGCTCAGCTTACGATAATTCCACTTGAGATGAGCGCCGTATGAATAGCTTTTAGTGGTGCGATAAGACGAGTTGACGGTTAAATGCTGGCAAGAAGGTTGATATCAAGGAACGAACGAAAATTTTATCGGTTGGCGATGCAAGCTGATTCCGTTTGATGGGGAAGACGTTTCATTTTGCGATGATGAGTAGTACGATGCGCTTGAACTCTGCCCAGACGTGTGCGAGATTTGCCACGATGAAAATGGCTGCTGTGCAGTTTATGCAAGGAATTGGGCCCAATTCACGACAGAAGAATGTGTCCCCGCTGTGGAAGGTACATACATGATCCTGCACCATTTTGTCCATCTCCCTTATGATGGCAGTCCAAATATCACTGATGTCAATACCATTGTCTCGGTTAATTGTATTATTTTGTTTAATAAATATAGCTTTGATTTTTTTATGCCAAACCGTTTCTTGTAGGAAAGAATACTTTGTTGAAGTGGATCTTGGCATTGGGCTGCGTGTTCCACTAATGCTGAAGATTTAATTGCTTGGTCCATTATCTTAGTGGGATCCAATGTTTGTGGGCGGCCCCTTTCTCTTCGCACTGTGCGGCGCTTATTGTTGCACCTCCAGCGGATGTCAATGTGTTCCTTTCTATGGTTCAGGACTATAGGTCTTCCGCACCGCGGGCACACCCTCCGCTGATGGACAATACCTCTCCTTTGCATGAATTTAAATGCAGCAAATTCATCATTAACAAATTTGCCGCACAGCTCCGATATACTCAACAATTCGTTCCTGCTCGTTCTCACAAATGAAACTGCAGATCGTGTATCAAGGATGTCTTGCTTGAATACGTTAACACCGTCTATACAGATGGCGATGAGATCGAGAAGCGCCAGTTTCTTAGCCAACCAGCACTAGCTCGAACCAACCAAATGCAACCAATCATCTGTCGGGGCTGAGATCGACTAGTCCACGCAATTAGATCTGACTTGCGGTACTTAAACATCAGTAGAACCCTTTATGGAAGTTACACGTTCCGCCTGCGCTACCGCTTTCATACAGTAATTATTAGTCCTATGGGGAGTAGATCTGCACTTCAATGTGGACCAGCAGTTACTCCATTTGAATTGAATTGAGCACCTTTCTTACCTGAACGGGGGAAATCGCGTCAGAAGTTTATAAAAATGAACAAGATCCCGTTGTGACGATAAACGCCGTTGTAAGTTCAAAAACAGAAGTTGAACAGTTTCTTTGGAAATCGTGTCCCTGTTCGATGACTCCATTTTAGGTTTATAGCATTGGAATGGACGTAAAACCAATGAATGGAGCTGTTGTTCCAGCAACCCGTAAACAAAGACAACGCCTACGTCATATGCTGTTGTTTTGCTCTGTGAAGATACCTGCATTCCGTTGTTTACGATTGTCGGATTACTGTTGAACCCGGGGTAACCCGCAATAAGATCCGGTTTCGCTAGTGCTTTAACTTACATTTCGTTTCTTCGCATGGCGAAATGGTCTTTCATTTCGATGGGCTTAAGGCAAACGAAATCAAGTTTTAACAAACTTGATCATCAGTAAAATTACCAGTTCTTTCTGTAAGTCGGCATACCGTGGTTTCGCGAACTTTTAATTCAAGTGAAGCATTGTAAACAGGCGTAGCAAAATGTTAGCCACAAAGAGAGCTGTTCCCATCATTCTATTGAGTACGTACTTATTATTTTGTGCGAATCGTATTTCATCAATTTTGCATCAGGTGAGACGACAAGTCACGAAACTGGCCGTGCTGTCCAACTGGGAAACATCGAAGCAGCGCGCGTAGGATTCTAAATTATTCTCATAATGCGACATCATTTGTGTTTTGTCTCAGGCTATCGCCGAAGTAATTCGTACCTGTCTTGGTCCTCGCGCAATGCTTAAGGCGAGTATTAATATTCTTCCATTTCTTTATCAACTCTTTAAAGAGCCTTGCGTATTTATGACACATTTTGTTGCCTCATCAACTAAGGATCAATATACTTGCGAAACTGCATCTGGAATGTAGTTTATTTCTTTTTAAAGATGTTAGTTGACACCGTTGGTGGAACAGTGATCACGAGCGATGGTAATGCCGTTTTGCGCGAGGTAACCAGCGAATATTTGAAGTGACTTTAATTTATTTCTATCTGAAATGTAGATCGATGTTCCACATCCTGCAGCAAAGTCAATGATCGAAATTAGTCGTACTCAAGATCAGGAGACTGGCGACGGAACTACTTCAGTCATTATACTTGGTAACGGAGGTTAAGGCGATGCCATGCTGAAATGTAATGCTGTGTGCTTGAAGCTGCCGAAATACTGACCGCGACGGAGCCATTCCTGACACAGGGTATACATCCCGTACACATTATTAGGGCACTGCAAGCAGCATTGACTGACGTAGTTTCCCATTGTCGTGATAAACTTGGGTACGTACTGCAGAATTTTAATTTGTTCCGGCAAATTTTACGTAAATCTTTTCTTCATTCATTCTTCGTTTTATTATTGACTTTTAAGGAAAACAATAAACATAAATAATGAAGAGGAGTTGCTGCATGTTGTTCGCAGTTGTGTTGGTTCGAACATTACTTCTTCGTGGCTGAAAATCGTAGTGCATATGGCGATCGACGCTGTCAAATTGGTCACTGTTGATGCACCATTCGGCAAGCACATTGACATTAAGCGTTATGTTCGTGTTGAGAAGGTTTTCCAACTTTGATTGTTACTACCATTGAAACTATGTAATTAATCTGTTTCAGGTTCCCGGAGGACAGATAGAAGAATCGAAGTTAATAAAAGGTGTCGTTCTAAACAAGGACATTCTCCACGCCAGTATGCCTCGACGCATAAAGAATCCTCGCATTATCTTGCTGGATTCCGGTTTGGAATTCCATAAATTCCAAAGCGGTGTAAGGCACTGTTATTTCGGCATGTATCGGTTGTACACGTTAACGAAAGCGCAATGTCGCAAAAGTGACATATTCATTGGTAAAACACGATGAATTATCTCTTTGGAGGAACGAAATGTATGCTTAGTATCAATAGTTGCTTTATATGTTGTTGTTCTTTTTGTGATGGTTGCTAAGACCGCTTTCAGCTTCTTTTTTCAACTTTTTTGTTTATCTTAGTTGTTCTTTTCAGGCAGCATTTGAATCTTCCCACATGGCTTCCGTAACATCCATGTTAGAAACCGAAGAGAAAGCCGTTAAAGCTATGTGCGATAGCATCATTGAACACAAACCAAATTTAGTGTTTTGTGAAAAAGGTGTTTCCGACTTGGCCCAACATTATCTGTTGCGGGAAAACATATCAGTCATCCGTCGCATTAAAAGAACGGACAGCGATCGTTTGGCAAAGTGATATCCGCGAAGTGTGCATTGAACAGTTTGACCCTTCGTGTTTTAGAGTGACGGGCGCAACGATTGTTCACGACCCGTCAGATTTGACTGAACGCGACGTGGGAACAAAAGCAACTGAATTTTATATAGAAAAGATTGGCGATGAGTAGATAAGCGCTTTGATTGATTGTTTTTTATTTATGATTCTCATTTATAGATACTTCACATTTGTGGTTAATGAAAATGACGCGAAGGCTTGTACGTTGTTGCTTCGCGGTCCCAATAAGGACATACTGAATGAAATGGAGCGAAATCTGCAAGACGCGTTGCACGTTGTTCGTAACGTGTTTCAGAATCCCAAAGTTCTGCCAGGCGGTGGTGCTGTGGAAATGGCTATAGCGCAGGTGTGAATGCATTATTGTTGCGTTATTTTTGTCATTCTGAGTTTCTTGTCCATCTTCAGGTCATAAAAGAAAAGGCCGATTCAATTGAAGGCGAACAGCAGTTTGTATATCGAGCAGTGGCTGATGCTTTCGAAATTATACCAAGAACTTTGCTGCAGAATAGCGGAGCCGATATTATCCGTACAATGACCGCGTTGCGAGTAACAGAAACGTCTTTTACGTTGAACTGCGGCGCGTAAATTTAATTTAATTTTCAAAAGGCGAAACATACGAAAGCTGGAAACGAAACGTTAGGTATCGACGGCATCACCGGTGAGATGGCTGACATGAATAAGCTGAACATATGGGATCCATTCACTGTACGCATGCAAGTATATAAGACCGCTATTGAGGTATGATTACTATTCGCCTTCTGTTCGTTCATATTTGCCTTCTCTTCTTAGACGGCTATTTTGCTTTTGCGCATTGACGAAATCTTAAGTGGAGTGCAAAAGAAAACAGCAGATGGTGACAAGGAAGATCCGAATCAGTAACTGATGAAACAGCACAGTTGAATCTTGAAGTAAAACGTTCTCGCGCGGAAGCTGTTACGTTTATACTTTATTTAATGATTGAATATAGGGTGTTTTTGAATATAGGGTGTTTTGTTTTGAGCGTTTTGTTTTTGAATAACGTGTTTTGTTTTTGAATTTTGTTTTTGAATGATTGAATATAGGGTGTTTTTGAATATAGGGTGTTTTGTTTTGAGTGTTTTGTTTTGTTTTGTCTTTTGTTTTTGAATTTTGAGCGTCCAAAACACACTTCTCGAAGCTTTCGAGAATATAGAGTGTTTTGTTTTTGAATATAGGTGATGTCAGTAATAGCGTATTTTAACCAAGTAAGTAGCACGGTTAAGGTATGTGTTCTGAAGTGTGTTAGTGTTCGAATCATTACACTTATTTGCGACAGTGCACCGTTCTCCTGCGACTTCGTTTGTTCACCGAATTTTTCAGGATTCCTCTGGTCGCTAGCTCAACGGCAATACAAGGGTGAATGGAACAATCGGTTGTGTCGCTAGTGCAGTGTGGTTAGTTCACACCGGAGGAGTCCTGAAAGCTTAGGCGAAGAAATGAAGTCATACACAAACGGTGTTGCGTAACAAGAGAAATTGTCCACTGAAAAATCTCCCTTATACGTAACGGGGTAGCTTTCTTATAATCAAGTGTATTCACGAATACACCGTTCGTATAAGAACCTTTATTTTCTAATAGTTTTTAGAAACGCAAAGCTTTCGGACCTCACATGGTACATCAGCGCTTGTTGGTCACTGCCCAGCCAGTCACTGGCTCAGCAAGCTCCTCTGCTCAACCAACCACACAACCGACATCAGGTCGAACCTTGACCCGTCCAGTCAGTCATGCACAGATGCGAGCACCCCCTCCGACCGACCGCTTCAACTGTCCGCGGTGATGACGGTCCATGTGAGGTACGAAAGCGTCGCTTTATTGAAAACGTGTAGAAAAAGGTTTTCGTACCAACGGGAGATCAGTGAATATACTTGATTATCCACTATCCTTAAAGTCGACAACAAAGTTGTTAATAATATTAGCATATTTAAATTCTAGGAGACAGAAATGGAGAACTTGCTGCTCAGTGAAGAGAGATTCGTTGCGAAAGAATACAATTGTTTCATGTTCTTATTTTTTATTTGTGCTGTTGAAAATGCTGTTTCTATGAACTGGCGCGTTAGTTCTCATAACTAAATACGGAATATTTTCAACCCGTTAGCGGAAAAAGATGACTTTATTAGCGGAGCTTTCGGGAATGCCCTTATCTCGTCCTCAGCGCAAAAGTAATGGCAACGATGCAGTGGAATGAGGTAACGACATTTTATTTGTAATGCATTGACACATGGCTGTTGAGAGTAGACAGAGGCGCAGGATTATTCTATTCCGGCTACGTTAATCGTTTCAGTGTATTTTGAAATTCAGTTTAAGTATGATAATGATTGTAGCAGAGAATTTACTGCAGTATTGTTAATGGAGACGATGAGATTCACGCATCGGGTCTTCCTTATAGTTGAGAAAGAAGAGGAATGAAAATGCGCTTTACGTTTGCCACATCTTGCAGTAACTTTATTTCTCTGCGTTTCAAATTTATTTTGTTGTTATAAACAAGGTTTTCTTTTACCCAACGTATCAGTTTAATCCGTTAAAGTTCACGAAATGGGCAACGCAATGCGTGGTTCATTTTGTGAAGAGGACGATCAATTGGCCTTTGTTGTTTTCTTGTCTTTTAATCGCTTATCGAATTATTCCCATGTCGTCAACATTGGCTTACAAGAACGAATTTCGCTGTTTTTTCATGGATACGAATCACAGGAGAACGGTGGTTACAAGTCTGTTGACATTCATTATTGCTATGCAGTGTGCAAACCTGAACATTGAGTTCTTTTCGGGACTATATAACTATGGCTGATTCATCCGAAGAAGAGCGAACGCACTCTCCGATACAAAGAACATTGCTCCATTGAATCTGCTACCGGTACGTCGGTGTCCACGTATGACCGCGCTTGTACATCCGACTCACCGGCAGCTAGGCAGACAAACGGACTGATTAAATGTGATGACTTACTGTTTACGTCAGCTTTAAAGTCGATGCACGCATTTTGATTCGCAGGTGACGGTCTATGCCGTTTTGCTGACAGCTTTTCATCCTTTATAAGGCAGACATTTTTGTAGGCATCATAACATTCAAAGTACCTCATGACATTTTGCGCACGTTTCCTGTATTCGTTTGCCGCATTATTCCTCAATTTCCCGCGCAGTGCAAATGACCAATCCCGTAAAATCATTCAGAACGTAATGTGCCGCATACTTGCTGTAACCCAGGCGTACGTTATACCCCGCTGAACTGCTCGCTTTGTCATAGCAGGGATGAGGCGGATTTGCCCCCAAACGAGCTTCTTCTTTCGTCAGCACAATTCAGTTTGACAAATGACGGGGAGGACGCAGGCAAAAAAGTTAATCAGCCGTGTTCGCTGTGCACTTCCGTATTGCTTGCAATATTCAAATTGGTGGTATTCCGGCTTTCCCGTTTTTGATAATAACTGTAATAAAACCGCAAATTCCCTACCAGCGGATGGATGGGCGATTGTTAGAGATATCACAGGTCCAAAACACACTTCTCGAAGCTTTCGGAACGCCTGGTTCCGTCGTCAGCGATGTTGAAAGGGACGCAACGGACAGACGCTGACATTTCCCTTTCAACATCGCTGACGACGGAACCAGGGCGTTCCGAAAGCTTCGAGAAGTGTGTTTTGTACCTGTGATATCTCTAACAATCGCCCATTCATCCGCTGGTAGGGCATTTGCAGTTTTATTACAGGTATCATCAAAAAACGGGAAAGCCGGAATACCACCAACATGAAAATATGAGATCCGTTACAAAACATCCAGTATTCCAAGTGCTTACAATATTAGCATGTCGTTGTAAACTGGTTGTGACGTCATCCTTTCGCCTAAGTCTTTCTGCAACGGTGAGTAGACGGCAAGCGCCTGTTTCGGTAGAAGCAGAACGTAATGGGTCTTCTACCCAATGCAATCATATACAATGAAGGTAAATGGTAATTAGTGCGTTTTGCGGGGAAAAGTAGCTTACGCAACTGGGCAACCCACATGATCGATGGTAGGCGTTGTTTAGCTGGCTGTGTCCTATAGCAGCTATTTCGTTTTGAATAATTGATGTAATCTCGCTCATGCAAGTACCTGCAAGCATTCAGTGACTTACGGTAACGGTTTACTGTACTATGTAGCCTACTTTTAATTATTGCTCTATCTTTTAATAAAATGCCTTTATGGGGTCTACCCTTTACGGTTGATATTGCGAAACGGTCTATTTGAAAGGCCACACATCTGTAGCATTTTTACTTTTTCTTCTTTAAGTTAACTTAGCATTTCCACAACACAGTACGTTAAGCGATAAGCGTATATGACCACCAACAAACGAGTAAGAGCTTTCCAAGTGGTCTTTTTCCCTCCCAGCCCGACATGTCTCCCTTAGCCAGTACCTTGATTACGACGGTAATCTCTGTGCACATGCGTTCCGCTAAGCTCCAGTTGGCAATCACACTTTCACTTTCCTGTACCATCCCTACGTACAGGATGCAGTTTATTTATATTTTGACTTAGGCTTCGACGCTGCCGCTCCGCTGCGCCACTGTGCGCATAGAGTTGATCATTCTTAAAAATTGCAGTAGAGGCGTTGGGCAGGTCGAAAAATGATCCAGTTCTTTCTTTGTTGTGAATGGGAGTTTCGATTCTATCGCAAACCAGCCATACCACAGACAGCTCAATGTAGGAGACTTCGAAATTTATCAAGTGAACGTAGCCACACCAATGCTAACACAGGCTAACGATGTATTAAACCCAACAGAACTGGTTCAGCCTTCGTAAAAGAACGCCCACGACATTTTTTGCTTCTTGCGAACGCTGCGCATGCCTTACTAAAGCCACACGGTTTACTTTAGTTTCGCCGAGTTTTCTTACGTCCGACAAGAAAATCATGAACACTGAAAACCACAGTACAAACCAGTCATCCTAAACACAGATCCATCTCTATTTGCTCTTCTACTCTTTGCAGTGCGCTTTGGTACTTAATTTCCCGAAACGATTAATTCCATCAGAAGTTCAGTTCAAATTCAAATGCGTTACCATTAGACGCAGCGTTTCGGTTATTTGCACGAATGCTCGTTTAACAGAGTACTCCAAAGACAAACTAAGCGCCTTTTATTAGCAGTCACTGAACAACAGCACTGGCAAACGAACTGAAACGTCCAATGTCCAGCTTCCGTCAAAACGCCCAAGGAGCTCTCAAGTGATCCCTTTGCACGGTGGAGCCTTGGTAAAATTCTCCAATGGCGCTACTCCAGCTCGACCGTGCCCGTCGCCAGACGAAGTCCTTAATCATAAAGATTAGACAAGAAAACGAAATGACAGATAGCTTACTTGTAAGTATGTTAATTATAATCCTACCTTCCCGCAACGCTGACACCGAAGACTATGGCTTCGGTGTCAGCGTTGCTGGCTTAGGCTTGTGGCAGTTAAATGGTGCTGCTCTGACGCTGCACGATCAGTAGACCGATCGTGCACATGACGACAACAGAGCATAGTCAACCTTCCAACTGCCATTTCGCCATAAACTGCCGCAATGAATAATGATCGACAGCTTATATATCTTTCGGTAGTGCACACAAAAATTGATCGGCAGGTTGGTGCACTTTTTGTCCGCCGGCCCGCAATCAGTTACCATTATTGCTGTAGCAGCTTTGGGTAGCCATAGAAAACTAGCAATATGCGTACACTTCTTGCATTCTTAATTGATTCTTTCCCCAACGAGCCATAAGGTTTCCTAATATGCAGTAGCTGCGCGTATAAGAACGTCATCAACCTGATGATCACTTCAAAGTACGGTATTGTCTGAAGGTAATTCGTTTTTCAACGTGATGGTATTCCGGCTTTCCCGTTTGTTCCGGCCGAAGATTAATAGTGACTCTCAATGCGCAGCGCTGTCCAGAAATCGGAACCAACCCGTCACCGTTTATTTCACACAATGAATGTTCAGGCACACTAACGATTGTCAGGTAGTCAAAAAGTAGGTTAGTGATAGTCAGGTTCAGAACAGCCTTATTAGGCTGTAACACCGTTTTTTAGATGGTACCTGTAATAAAACTGCAAATGCCCTACCAGCGGATGGATGGGCGATTATTAGAAATATCACTGGTAAGAACGCTTGCCAGGTAACCTGTGATCCTGTATCACAGGTAACCTGTGATATTTCTAATAATCGCCCATAATCCGCTGGTAGGTCATTTGCAGTTTTATTACAGGTACCATCCAATAAACGGGAAAGCCGGAATACCATCACGTTGAAAAACATGAAACCCGTTACAAAACACCCGATTTTCAAAGGGAAGTCGTTGTTTGAAAACTGGATGTTTTGTAACGGACTTGTTCATGTTCGGATATGTTTTCTCGGCTGTTGACCCGTTTGGTATCTGTAATAGATCTGAAACACGCTCTACCAGCGGATGGATGGGCAGTTATTAGAAAGTATCACAGATAGAACGCTTATCGAATCAGAGTTTTCGGCACTCTAGTGCCGTCGTCAGTGATGGGAAGGAGCTCCTTCCCATCCCAGGTCCCATTTTGGCCCTCAAAATTTCACGAAACGGTTAACACGCACGAGAGGAAACGTTGCTGTCCGACGGTCTAATAGTACCTGCATTTCTTTTGATGCGTTCCTTACTGTATTGGTTTACAAGATTCGTTGGCAGTTAAACGAAGTTCAAGTCATTTTAAGGTGTTGGCTGTTTGTTACAATGTCTAAGCGGCTTGTTTTGCGGCGTCGTTTGTCCTACAACACTGCGTCGAACCGCCGGCGCGTGTCGAAAACACCAGGTAATCGATTGGTGTATCTGTATCCGAAGAAGCCAGGAAATCCGCCAAAATGCGGCGACTGCAAGACGCGGCTGAAAGGCGTAAGTTTGCGCAATTATTATTGAATTTCTTTTCTTGCCCTTTCGTCCCGAATACATACTTCCAATTCAGACTTACTTCGTGCTCATGTGAGCTTCGTTTAGATTGCTCGCGTGCGCCCCCATCACTTGTCGCGACTGCCGAAACCGCGAAAGACGGTAAGCCGCGCTTACGGTGGTTCTCGATGTCCGAAGTGCGTAGTAAACCGCATTATCCGTGCCTTCCTGGTGGAGGAGCAGAAGATCGTAAACGAAGTGCTGAAGTCGCGATCGAAAAAGAAGACGACTACCAGCGGGAAGAACTGATCGTTTAAAGTTGCGCTCGTGATCAAGCTTGGCGAAATTAAATGCACCGAAATTTTTGGCATTGCCTTTTCCTTAGGCAAAACGCTTTGCATTTTTCTCAAGCAATGGGCGTCCTTTCTGCCGTGCTGCTGACCAGTGCAAAGGCAAACACGGACAAACTTCGTTTTGAAGATTGGTTTCTTTGTAACGGGGCGGTGTATCATGTTTGGGTATTACTGTTGTAGCACCCGTTGATTCTTGTTCACTGATACCTGTACGAACACTGCAAAAACAACCTGGCCAGTGACAGGCGAAAAGTGAACGTACAATAGTCTATTTCGGAGCTTAAGGAATCAGACGATTACCTTACATAACATAACTAGCCAATCAGCCACTGCTTTTGCAGTGTTCTTGCAGGTATCGATGAACAGGAATCAACAGGTGCTACATCCGTAATATCCAAACATGACATCCCTTACTGTTTTAACTATTACAGTTTGCCTGCAACCTGCGCATTTCTCCGTAGCACTATGCTTAGTGGTGGCCAATGTACTGTTGCACGATATAATGTTCCCTGCGAGAGAGGTCGTTAGTACCGGTGTCGATGTTAATGGCTTTTCGGTCGCATTTGCTGTTAGCTTTGTTTTGTTTTATTGTTTTACTTGATCGAGTATTCAGTACAGTGGTATTAGCAGTCCATCAGTTCGACTTTCCATGTGCTCTCGTCGCTGCGCAAGCGTATATCGCAATGATTGTCTTGAACATTCGCAGGTAAAGTATTACTCTGTATTCACAGGTTTAGGGTCAATTTTTCAATCTTGCCTGTTGCTTAACTCTTGATGCAGTCGCTTGTTGTTAACACCTTCTTGAAATTACGTCCTTACAGACGCTGTCATAGTTTCTAATTCCAATGTACACGGTATAGTTGTACTAATAAAATTAACATTCCGTCACACAGACTTATCTGACCATATGTCATGCGAGTAAATCTGGGGAATATTGTATTCCTTTGTTGTGGGCGTGTGTGTTGCTCGTTGGAAGTTCATGGCTGAAGTATGCGTAAATGTTTCCACAGCCGCGTGCGAACTTCAGAACTTACGTCAACCGAACGCTAACGATTTGGTGCAGCAGGATTGGCACAGAAATTTGTGCCGCCTACGAATTGTGAGGTTTTGTGAGTGTAGCTTGCCGAACAGCAAGATTTAGTTCCCGCTGCTGAGGCTTTATCCCCAATTTCTTGGCGTATCTCCCGTTTACCCATCTTTGCTCCAAGTAGCTGGTGATGTGCTCCTTGGTTTGAGGCTGGTCTAGTTACGGAGTAAAGCCTTGCAGATGGACAGCGTAGCGCCGTAACTAGATAGTTTTGCCTCGAAACTAGGAGCACAGCCCGGTAGCTTGGAGCAAAAATGGGTAAACGGGAGGTACGCCAAGAAATCGGGAGTAAAGTCTCAGCAGCAGGATCTAAGTTTCGTCGTCCGCCAAGCTGCACTCATAAAACCTCACAATTCGTAGGCGGCACCGTTTCTGTGCCAATTATGCTTCACCAAATCGT
This sequence comes from Trichuris muris, assembly GCA_000612645.2. Lineage (NCBI taxonomy): Eukaryota > Metazoa > Nematoda > Enoplea > Trichinellida > Trichuridae > Trichuris > Trichuris muris. The sequence continues at coordinate 16,051,540 of CBXJ02000086.1, read as the reverse complement.
TAGGTACCCCATGCCAACAGCAAATATGTAAGTACGTGCAATTTCACACTTTTGATTTTCAGGTTACTTAGTTCTACAATGTGGTGCTCATGCAGCGAGCGAAGCGAGCTCATCTTTGATCCGGTCCTTTGCTGCGCGGGCCTCATCCTATTTTGCAGCCGTGTTTTTGAATACAATTTGCTGATCGACTGCCAGAAACATTCGGTTGGAGACGGTTTCTTGGACCTCGCCTGTTATGCAGTACTTCGTAATTTATATGTTCACAAAGGAAAGGCTCCACTAGTTGTTTTCTACTTTTCGCTTGGCATTTCAATTTTGTTAATATCTGGTGAGCGAAAGAGGTGATTGATGCATGCGCGTAATTGGACATTAATGCCTTTTCAGTGATCAACCCTCAAGGATGGTCCTTCATTTTCTCTGGTCCGTTTGCTTTGCATTCCGGTGCAAAGGCGTTGTCGTACATGCTCTTGTATAGGCATTGGACAAATCGCCGTTCCTGCGACGTCCACACGGAACAATTTGCCATTTCTTTGTATGCAGTGGTTCTGCTTTGCGACTTTGTTGTTGACCTATTCGTGCAGCACAACATTCGATCGGTGCTGTCGCTTTTCTTCACTTCAGAACTGCCTCTGTACATTCACGTTCCAATTTGCATTTTCAGCGGTGCTGCATTCCTTTTTGCATTTTTTCCCGCTGCAGTTGAACATCCGCTGAGGCTACTTTTTATCCGCTATGTGGTCAAGCTAATCGTTTCAATTGCCGAATCGCTCTACTTCTCCTTTTGGTCCGAACTGCTCATCTCCAGTCAGCTTTTGCTGAGCACCTATTTTCAGTACGCTGCGCTTAACCGATCAACTTTAAAGTAAAGCACTTTATTCAAAAATGTGCAAAGTCCGTATAAAGTCCTCTACTATTAACATTAGTATTATGGTTACTTCGACCGCTTGCTCGTTCCCTCGGCAGATCCGCCGGCGGGGCGCTTCTTTTGCTCCTTTACGCTCTTCAACAATTGGCCAAGACCAAATGGATCTTCATCTTCGTAACGCTCAAACTGTACTGGACCAGCTCGTGCGTCAGCTTCGTTTGCGCCCGAGAAGCCTTTGTCAGGAACAAATCTGCAAAGAAAAAGACCGCTCGTTTAAGAGGAAATTTCTCTTACGTATGACCAACCTGTTAGTGCTTATAATCTTATCCAAATCACCTCCGTAGATGTCGTCGTCAAGATTCTTGCTTGGCCGATATATGGACTGAGATATGGTTTCCGTTGGTCTCCACGGTTTGTCGTATGCGGAATAAACTTCGTCGTCGAACGCTGCTCCAGCATCCAATCCCTGAAAATGACGTAACGAACTTTGACGAAACGGAGCTCATCTCCATTTACCTTCGATTGATTAAAGAGGCGGTGATCGAATTGCGTTTCGTTCGACCGCACTTTCGCGTCAGGTAAACCAAGGGCAATCTTTTCGCTTATGTCACGGTCAATGTCGCGACGAAGCTTCGCTCTTTAAAAGATACATTTTAAAATTTCGCTGTGCCCTGAAAATGCGTACTGTTTTTCCGGAGCCGCTCTGGCAATGTTCCTTTCCCTTCGTCTTGCTTGGAGACGTTCATATCGTAAGCTATCCCTTTCCTTTACACTTTCGTCCTCGTATCGCGATTCCTTGCGAAGGCCAGCTCGCTCTTCGCGCGCCTTTTGCGCCATCATGCGCATTCTTTCCTCCTTTTCCTCCTTCTCCTTCTGTGCCAACTTCCGCTCCAGTTGGGAACGCATTTCAACCGCTTCGCGAGCCTGAAACAACCTTCAACAAGTAACTATTCGCCTTGCATCCGATTAGTGAACCTTTCGATCCGCTATGTACAACGCCTCAGCAAGCTTGGCGAAGTTCTCGTTGATGTGCACTTGCTGAAGCCCTCGACCGTCGGCTGCCAGACGCTTGTCCAATGGAACCGTATACCCTTTCGAGTTTTTCCAATTTGATATGCACGGTGGTATTTTCCATTCCTGCTGCTCCTTGACGCTTACCTAGAATATATAAGAGCGGGCGATTCAAATCACAAAAGTTCAACGGCCTGAATCGGTTCACCTTTCTTGTTGGTGAATGCATTACGGGCGGAGGAGGACTCGGAGGAGGCCTGGGAATTTTCTGATTAATCTTGAATCGCGGTGGTTCCATTGGGTCCTGCTGGACTTCAACCATACGTATAATACGTTGCTGGGCACCGCTGTTGTGCAGTGCGCTCTGCTGGCTGGGCGTATAGCGAATATACTGCGGTGGGGCTTCCTTCTCCGCATGACGAACGGGCAAAGAGGCGGCAATTTTTGACTGTGTCAACTTTTCCAGAGCTGCACGCGTCTTTTCAGTCGTCTTTAGACGAAAAGAGCTTAACCGGAATGGAAACGTGGGGAGCATTACCTCTTTGATGGATTCCTCATCTGGCCGTTGAAACGACTCGTCCGATTCATCTATTACTTGGCCCTTGAGGTCGCTATGCTTATGGTAAATAACCTTAAAGTATTACATTCGAAAACATGCCAGCATACAAGTGACTTCAAACAAACCTTGTCCTTAGAATGCCCCTGCCTGACAATTGCGTCGTATCGTACGTTGCCTTCGGTGTCAATCTGCAAGGCCAGCGTATTCGAACTGCCGTGGCGTTTGCTACCTTTGCCCATGCCGCAGGGAAACTGGGCGGAGTGAATTTCCGGAAATGCTCCGCCATCGCCAAAGTCCTGACAAACAAATGGTCACACGACAAACGAAGCAGCTGAACGACAAAATAATTACGGCATCGCATTTCGGCTGCCAATTGTCGCGCTTTCCGTACGGCGGCGGCTCTTTGAAGGCAATACCGAGCGTTTTCTCGTGAGCATGGAACCAAGGGTCCTTGACCGCGCGATCTTCCGTAAACCGCGACGGTTGTGGCAAAATGCTGAAAGCAGACGTGAAGCTTCCCAAAGCAGAACAAAACAAAACGATTCAAACTTACTCTGTCAAAAGAACAGACATAGCTTTCGAAAAGGGAAAACAACGGTTTGATACAGTAAGTTAAATATGTTGATGTAACGTAAGTGTACTGTAGCAATTGTTGGACGCGCGCTCGTCTTTGGATTTAAAGAACGCATGCTTGTCACTTTAATTGAGCTCACGAAAGTCAGGTTAGTCATTTCACTGCACGCACTTGTGTACAGTTACATGCGGGACGACTTTTTCCAAGCCAGGCGTTCCTAAAATGCCAAAGCACAGGCAAGGCACGGCCGTTGGGGACAGTGAAGAACCATATGAAGAAAGTGAAAAGCAGCCAAGCGTGGAGGAGTGCTCGGAAGCGACCTCGCCAAAGCTTTGTAGACCGCTCGCGTTGCGTTGTCTACGTAAAGGAATAACGGTATGCTGTTGAAGCGAAGCGATCGAAGACATCCTTTTCCACGTTCAATTCGGCCGGTGCGGACTACGGTCTCTACTTGACGAAGGTGGCGCTTTTGGAGGAGAAATGGAATGCCAAAGCTCTGAGCCTTGCTGGTAGCTATTTCATTGGCATTGAATTTGTTGAATTCGTAGCTAGTATTTTTCTCTTATGCCAGCTGCTCCAACATGTCGATTTGCATTTTATCGAAATCCTTAAGTATTTTTGCTAAAATCTGTCTACTTGGCGAGAACCGTACAGTGTGCGGAAAATCGAAGAGAGATGCATGTGTATGAAGTTCGTACTGTTAATGTTATTGTTTGTAGTTTGCATGGTACCTAGCAAATTGCATGAATAAATAGTATAATTGAAATAGTTTGGTTATTGTTCCCAAGTGTCCCGACTTGGTCTGTTAGCCCGCCTTTGGATGTTCCATGGTTGTACCTGCATTCTATGAAAAATTGCGCAAACACGAATCGCTTATCCAATTTGCCGTGTTTGTCTGTACTGGGTAATTTGCTGGGAATGATTATTTTTTACAACCTACTTAACCTTCGGACCTTCGTGGGGCATTTTTTGTGCTCCCTATTTTAGCACTCTTATTTTCTAGACGTACTGGAGCAAAATAGCGAGGAGTTGGAACGCAGCGTTCAGGTAACAACGTAGACGTTGTACAATGGAACAATAAGTTTAGAATTTCATAGTTTAACTTCATGATTGATCCTGAATGGCTTATTTCTTGCTATCCGCAGAAGTGTCGGCATTTGCCCCTGTTAATCGTGACGTCTCGTAATTCGTCCAGCTGGGAAGAGCTCACTGCAGTGGCTAAGAATGCACCCAATGTTCAACTTGTGGATGCACCTTTGCCGATCCCCTATGGCAGTCATCATTCGAAAATGATCCTGCTAAAGTACTCCTCTGGTGTTCGTGTTGTAATCCATACAGCCAACCTCATTCATGGTGATTGGTTCCAGAAGACGCAAGGGCAAGTCATGATCTATTAGTTATCTGTCGCCTAACCTTCTCGTTCTAGAATGTATCTTAGTCCCATTCACCCTCCTATTGTTAATGAGGCCGAGGAAAGTGATTCACCCACAAATTTTAAAAAGGACTTGCTCGCCTATCTCAGAGCGTACAAGCACAGGAGCATTTTGGAATGGTGCGACATTATTAGTAAGCATGACTTTAGGCAGGCGAAGTAAGCGCTTTTTGATGGTTTTATATCAATTCATGTATCTCTCCATAGAGTGTATGTTGTTGGCTCCGTTCCCGGGCGACACGTTGGTGAAAATATGACGAACTGGGGCCACACGAAGTTGCGACATCTTCTGAACAAGCATCTAAAGGTCAAAGTAGATGCCAGCTGGCCTTTGATTTGTCAGTTTAGCAGCATTGGTTCCCTTGGGGTTACGCCTGAACGATGGCTCCTTGGCGAATTCGCCAACAGCTTGAAACAGGCTAACGGTCAGCAGATCGGTGCTCCTCCGAATCTTAAACTTATTTATCCATCCGTCGAAGACGTGCGCCGCAGTCTCGAGGGATACGAAGGCGGCGGATGTCTTCCGTACTCTTTCAAAACGGCCTTCAAGCAGGAATACCTTAAACGCTTTCTTCACCGATGGAGAAGCGAGTGCAACGGCCGCAGTCTGGCCTGTCCGCATATCAAGTCCTATCTCCGATGCAATGCAACTTTCGACAAGTTGGCCTGGTTCTTACTTACCAGGTATACGTGACATACGTACCCTAATTGTTCACCTACAAAGCGTTTTGTAGCGCCAACTTGTCCAAAGCGGCATGGGGCAGTTTCGAGAAGAATTGCGCACAAATTTTTATTCGCTCCTTCGAAATTGGAGTTCTCTTCTTGCCGCAATTATACGTAAGCACTACGGTGAATTGTTCGCTAGATGTGCGCGCCTTGTTGCAGAATCGAGAGGTATTCGCGTTGAACAAAATGGACAGCGAAAGTGGAGAACCTTTTCCAATGCCCTACGACCTGCCGCCTCAACGGTACGACTCGAAAGGTATTGAACGGTAACGGTTGAGCAGTTATCAAAATCCACTGGCTTTCAGATGAGCCGTGGATAATCGATGTCGCTTATTTGGATCGTGCTGATTCGCACGGCAACCACTGGGATCCTTAGTGATTCATTTGATGTATTTCACGTTTTACTTCGCGAAAAGTTCTGCTGTCAAGCTCGGTGTACAGCAGAGCGTAATAGTGGAATGCATTATATAAATCACGGGCTTTCAAGAGACTAATATTGACGAGCAATTTTCAATACTCGTGTGTCATTCCAAAATGCTTCGTCTTCGTCCTCACTGACGTGTACAATTTTGTCCAACTGTTCATTTAGATTCTTATGAAATGATTTCTTTCTGCACGTCGAAGCATCTTTGAAACCGAACTGTAACTGTGCCTTTGCACTACTCGTTGGCGTATCGCCTACAAATGGAATTGAGCCAATTCCTCCTTTTCGTTAGTCGTCCAAAAGACGCACCTGAAAATGTTGCGGGGCGTTTGCGAGTGATTACGCTTGTACTCGGTGTATCCGCTTGGCTCAGCGCTTGCAAGTCAATACTCGCGAACAGATCATCGGTTTCGCTGTGGTTCATGAATGAAGCCAAATCGTCTAGAAAGGCGTCATCAAAGGATGATGACAATTCTGGCTCTTTCGGATTCAGTCGGTAAATGGACTTTGAACCAAAATCTTTGTTCGCATCGGGTTGACAATCATTTCTATCATCTGCTTCAGTAGCAGTGGCACGAATAGGCACTTATAAAACAGGACGAACATCATGTACAAAAAATTGAACGGTTCACTTCGCCATACCTTCAATCAGTTTTTTCAAGCAGCATACCAAGTCGTCTGTTTCCGAAGAATGCTTCTTTGGTTCGACTGCTGATGGGCTTTCATGTGATTTCCTGAATAGGGGAATAATAATCAATGCGAAACGGAAACAGATCTCATAGTTATTAAATTAATAATTAAGTTATTAAATAAATATAGACATGAATGTACATTAATAACTGAGTGCTTTCTAACGGAAACCGACGACTACCATGTCTAATATGATGCACACATGTTAATGAATGGGGGCGCACACTCAAAGATGCCTTTCCGCACGGTCAGTTGACCACATGATGTAAGATAGTACTTACTCGAGAAACTTTTCGTAGAAAGGCTTCAGGGATGGCGGTGATTCGCTGAGACTGGTGGACTCCTTGATAGGACAAAAGATCTCCGCTCTTTTGAAATCGAACTTGCGCATCTCTGAGAGAATTCGGATAAGGTATTTCATCATACCGTAACTACATGACGTACTTCGATTTAGCCGTGCTTCATTCGGCGAATCTCCTGCCCAAGTCACCATGGAAGAGGCGCCTTGATCTTCTTCTCCAGCCATGGAGCAGCGAAACGGTAAGAGAAAAGTTCGACGTTCTGAAAGCGAGTTGGCATCATTCCGAAGCATCTCCATAGGACGAACAAGTCAGGCATTTTAAATGCACACAGTTTAGGAAACCGTTCCGTTTACCAAGCGTTTACGTTGAACTTTACTTTCCACAAACTTTAGCGCGGATTTCACCTTTGTATGTTAATAGAGATGACGTTATCGGTCGCGAAACGCTTCAAATAACACGAGTGCAAACAGCGTGCAAAATTAGCTTAGAAGCGTAAGCTATCATCTTACAATCTGCTGATAAGGTGCGACTCGCCCTAATCGCCAGTGATAGTATTTTTATATGCGAACGGAGATTAAACATTGAACAGGACGATTACGTGATTAGTTATGATGTTAAAGAACTATTCACCAGCATACTGTTGGAACTCCTTTATGAAAGATTGATGGACTTTTTGGAAAAGGACAGCTCGTTGAGCAAAAGAACAAAACTAAATCCACTCCACATCACTGAATTGGTGAAGTTCTGCATGAAACAAGGTAACTACTTCCATTTCCAAGGCCATTTTTTCCAACAATCCAAAGGCGTACCAATGGAAAGTTCATTGTCACCAGTTTGGGCTGAGGTATTTATGAAACATTTAGAAGAAATTTCCTTCAACACTGGCAACCCGGAGTGTTACCCAAAGTTCTTCAAGAGATATGTTGATGACATTTTTGCCTTGATAAAAAGGGGAAAGGAGACAGCCTTTCTTTACCACCTGAATAGCCTGTTTCCAAGAATCATTCTATTCACAATGGAGAGAGAAAATAATAATGAAATTCCCTTCCTGGACATGAAAATTATTAGAGTGGACAAACAATTAAAAACTACGATATACAGGAAACCTACGAATTCTAATCTATACTTGTGTTATGGCTCTCACCATCCCAGAACTGTTTTCACGGGTATTGTTAATGGTGTGATGGAAAAGGCTATAAACTTATGCGATGATGATTTTTTGGGAAAAGAGTTAAACAATGTAATGAAGATCTTATGTATTAATGGCTGCCCGAAAAAAACTGATTGTTTCTGTAATAAGAAGGAAGCTCTTGGGACGGACATGAAGAATCAACCAGACACAGGAGGTGAGCATACCCACCATCATTATTCCATAGTATCGCAGTATGGGTGACAAGATCAAAAATTTAGCGAAGAACTTGGGCTGCCGAGTTTTCTTCAAGTCCTCCCTGAACATCAGGGCAATATTGAGAAAGAACAAGGCACACATACCAGAGGAAAAATCTCAAGGATGCGTGTACAAGTTAACCTGTGGTTGTTCAGCCAACTACATAGGAAAAACTGGACGCACACTTGGGGATAGGTTAAAAGAACACCTATCCGACATTGTTAGGTATAGGAACGCAAAAGAAAGATTACAAGGAAACGCGATTAGCCGTAAGAGAGGAAGACCGCCAAAACTGGATGCCCGTACGGTCATGGATAAGTTAATTCAAAATTCGGCAGTTGTGAAACATGCAGCCGAATGTAGGGAACATTTCAATGCAACAGCTACGCAAAGAAGTTAATTACAGAAGCAGAAAGATCAAAGAAGCATTATACATAAAACATAACAGTTTTTTAAACAACGACCAAGGAATACTTGTTAGTGATATCTGGACAAGTTTCATCCGTAGAACAAAGTGCTGTAAACTCAATAGCTTAGAGCAACATCGAAATGCAACCACACTGCAACAAGACGCGGATGATGGAGCGGGTTAGCTCCGAAAGCTCCGTCGACAATAATTGATTTTGTCGAAATAAATTCAACAAGATATAAATACACCGTACATTGCTTGTGAAAATGAGAATAAATCCTGTTACGAACCCTATATTACGTGCGAACGGAGATTACCATTACTGAAGCCACTTTCCATAATTCAGTGAAACGTTACACACCACTTGCCTAGGCTTTGCAAGAAACTAAATGTTCATGCGAATTCCGCGAGAACGTCAAAACTGCGAAAATGCGGTAAGGAACACACATTTCGTACGGAGCGCCAAAAATGAGACAAACCGAATAAACGAACCTTCTCGAGCGTCACGCAGCAGATTGCTTTGCCCAGCAGAATGGCAAGATGAGATTACCCGTCGAAACTGGCGCCGCAACAAAAGAAAAACGCTGTCGCGAACTGTTTTTACAAAAGACGCGTTTTTTAATAAAACGCAGGTACGAATGGATAAATGCTTTTCCTGCAAAACATTTTGCTTGCACTTGCAAAATTTCGCGGCTACAAAGCTCCGCTTGCTACTGATTTAAAGCACGCTTAGGCAATTACCAATGGCCAGCAACTTGCAGCTTACAATACCAAGCGGTTACGGGAAATTGCGCGGCATTTTATTTGGAACACCCTGCGGATGCTGGCGAATTATCCAGCATGAAAAGTTTTCCACTGCGCCAACGTGTCCTGCGCCAGGTCTTCGCACGCCAAGCTGTCCAGCAGTGAGCACACTTGTGTTTGCTTGAAAGGCGTCAAGTTGTCTGGCAACAGGTGTGAGCAACTAGGAAATTTTCGACAAATAGTCCATGTTCGTTTGGCGAAAGCCCGTTCCTATCACTACACACTGAGCGACATAAAATCAGCAAACATGTCTTACTGTAATAAAACCTGCGGATCATTTTTAACTTAAGCCGGTTAATACGGTGCGCGAAATCGGTTGTTAGCTCGTTACATAATTTGGTTCTCCAGATTTCCGGTGCAGCTTTGAAATAATAAAGTAAATTAGTGCCAATGCGATCTCCACTGCCGTTTTTGTTAAGCACGGGCTCGTTGTTGGCCCTCGTGAACGTCGTTGGCGCATCCGTTGTCGATCGCGCTATTCTTTACGGACCAGCGATTGAGATACCCACTTTGGTGCTTCCAGCTCGCTATTTTTTTGTTCAACTGGTCGACGAACGCGGGAAGAAGTATGAACTTCACTTGTGCGCATCGTATCAGTTCGACCTTTTCAGTATAACTCAGTCGCAGGGCGCTGATGCAATAGAGGTGCGGATTTGGCCGGATGGCGGCGCATCTTGTTCCTTTCACCATTTCGTGTACGACGCATTCGACGGCTCCTACAATGTGCGCCTAGTACTTCACGAAACCTGTGCCAACTTGCTTGTCAGTGTCTTTTCGAAAAGCGGGAAACCATTGTCTAAGAAACATTTGCTCAAGGGTTAGTGAGCGTCTTGGACTTCGACATTCGAGCCAAGTACATTGCAGGAATGTTGGACCCGGACGATTGCGTTTGTCCTATGGCGGTAGAAGATTGGAAAGCCATGGCACGTTGTGCGGAGGATCTTTTTCATTTGATCGACGAAGACCTGGCGCCATGGCCTAGTGGTAGCGTTAATTTTAAATACGTCATTGGCGAAGTTGAGAAAAAATGGGGTCGGCAAACCAAGGGAGCCAGTTTAGTCCATTATCGAATTCGTGGAAACAGGGTAACTTATACTTTTTCTTTCATCCATCTACTTGACCAGTATTTTTAGATCTTCAAGAAGACGTACGGAACTTACGTTGGCTTCAGTGAGTTTTCTGACAGAGCTTTGCTTTCAATTACGCGAAAGGTACTTCTCATGCTTTTTCATTGAACGCAGTTGGGAGGGAGACCTTATGTGTTCTGTTGCGAACTGACAGGAATTTAATTCAAGCAGAAGTTTTTCAACTCTACTCTTTCCCTCATGGCTTAGTTGTAACGGTGGTATTTGATTGTCAAATGCGTGGAAAAATGAACAGATAAATTATTCGCAATAGGTTAGTAAGTTCAGAAACGTAGCATCACCCTCTGAGCAGCGCATATATTAATAATGCGTATGGTTATATTCTGGAACTTAATTTCGAAGTCTCCTCAATAATTGATGCAGCAATTTTTGCAACGGTGTAAAAGTTATACTTTTCAACTGTCTTCCAGGTTCGGCTGCCGGACACTGATTTTGTCCTAAACTTGGGCGACTGGCCGTTGGAACTTCACAGACGTCATAGTAGGCCTCCGGTGCCAATTATTAGTTGGTGTGGGTCTGCCGATTCGTTGGACATAGTGCTGCCGTCATACGAGGTCATGCTGAACACGCTGAAGACCAATTTGAGCTACAACCATGATCTCCTGTCAGTCAATCATCTACGCCACATTCCATGGAAGGAGAAGGTGTCGAAAGCTTTCTGGCGCGGTAGAGACTCTCGAGAGGAACGACTACTTTTGGTTAATATTTCTCGCAGCCATCCTGATCTCCTGGATGCAGCGCTAACTCACTTCTTTTTCTTCCATGACCAAATGACCGTCTACGGGCCAGAAGTATCCACCATTCCCTTTCAGGACTTTTTCAAGGTAACCTGCATTCCCTACGCAACCGTAGCTGTGCTAATGTTCTTGTGCAGTACAAGTACCAAGTGAATGTGGACGGAACAGTGGCAGCTTATCGACTAACAATGCTTCTTGCCGGAAATAGCCTCGTGCTGAAGCAGGATTCCAAGTACTACGAGCATTACTATCGAGGCATGCAGAAAGATGTGCACTACGTGCCGATCAAAGAAGACCTGTCGAACCTTATTGAAAAGATTAAATGGGCCAAAGATAATCCAAAGAAAGTACGTAAGAAAAACAATGTGTCTATCGCATGTGCATTGCCATTTTAGGCACTTAAAGTAATTTCCAACGCTCACAAGTTCCTGAGGCACAACGTAATGCCGCGAGAAGTCTTCTGCTACAACATTGAAGTTCTGTTGGTGAGGCTACTGTTTACATACACACTTTAGCTTTATTCACTCAATGATTTGATTAAGAGATATGACAAGATTTTGAAACATCCATTACACAGTGTCAACATGTCAGACTTCCAAGAGGTTATCCAATATCCAGCGGACGAGCAAACGCGCTGCTCCTGTGCTCAAAATATGAAACAGCGGCACGAACTGTAGTCCGCTCGGTTATCGTAGAGATGACACGATAAAAGAAGTGTCCATAAGGATTGGTGCCAAAGAAAGCTGGTTCGTTCGTAGCAAACGCCGTAGATTAACGCCTTCGTCCGGCCATGGAGAAATAAAGAGTATCGTTACGACGAAACTGTTCAGGCTTTAGTTTCTTCAAAACGGTGGCCATCCGTTGGACAATTTCCTGCTTCGACATTTTAGAGCAACGGGGCTTGAACTTGGACACCAACTCCATGCAGGAGAGCGGTTTCCTTTCCAAGTAGCGGCGCACCTCCTCTTCGGTAATTTCGTTACGATAGTCCTTCGCTTTATCGCTGAAACGAATCCCTTCTCGAATGCGCACACCGCTGCTGGCAGACAACCTTTCTGTTTTCGCTCTCTTTTCAGGGAGGGTGCCTCCGGCTGCCTCACCCTCTAAGCGTCGCTTCAAATCGGATACGGTAGGCTCGTTGCTGATTTCCGTTGCAGTCATCTCCTTCTTTTTCTAAAAGCGAATGTTGCTTCATTTTTTTAATTGGCGTCGCTTCAACAAAGACGATACTATTTATGCCTTCATTTGGCTTTTGACTAGCAACAAGCGAAAACCGCGCTTTCCTATAGTATGCAAAAGTGATTGAAAGGTTAAGATTATTTCATTTACTGTTATCACTGTGCATAAAAAGAGGCGCTCGCCAACCTGCAGCAAAAATGCGGACTTTATCTGATCACTGTCAGGGTCGTCCGAGTCCGAGTCGCTTTCGGATTCTACAAAGGCACTAAAGTGTTATGTGATCACTTATTTGTACCCACCTACCGGGCTCTTCTCCTTGTCCAAAGTCGGCCGTAGAGGCAAACGTTTCCATAGAGTTCAGGCCTGCTTTGCGAGCCGGATCAGCCTCGTTCTCCTCCTCATTTTCCTCATCCTCCTCGTCGGACCCAATGAGAGCGCGCATGCCTGCTTCTTCGTCGACACCGATAAGCTGTTGGGCCTCTTTTTTCTCGGGCTCCGAACTGAAAGCCATAAATCGGAATTTTCAGCTAATTTAACGTAATTTGAGCGCGTACATATCCGAGTCCGTATCGGACATGTAATCTATTTCTCGTCCCTCCTCGTCACCGTCATCTGACTCCGCTGAAGCAATAAGGTCTTCCTCATTTGCATCTTTGTGCCGCTTTATTTTCGCATGTTTCTTTTGCTCTTTAAGCTTCCTTGCATGCCCCTTCCTGGCAGCTGAACACAAATACCGTATTGCCAAATGGCGCAAGGAAACACTGGTCCGACCTTTTCTGCTCTCCGCGTTTTCGTCTTGCTGTTCCCTTGATTCACCGGCAAGCTGCAAACATTGTATTAAACAGGTTACTCACGTGGACTGCCGATATGTTCAACCTCTTCTTCATTGGTTTCATTGTTCGAATTTCGAAGCTGAGTTTTCAAAGCAAACTGATTTAGAACTTTTCCGCGCCTGAAAAGTGACGAGACTAACGGAGCGCACAAAGAAGTCAAGTGGAAAGCTTGCGATCATTTCGCACAATGTTGTTGTTACACGATGGCCTGAAGGTAAACGTACTCTCTGAACTTTTCTTCAGCCTCGTCGATGTCAAGAGCTTTAAATCTTGAAACAGCCATAAAGTTGTACCACTCGGACACGGGATAAGCGTCGAAAACATTTTCGCCGCTCTTTACGAAAATCCAGTAATCGGCGTGTTCCGAAACGCCACCTTCCCGTATTCCTCGGTATTTGCGCGCATGTTTGTCATTAACGGTCAGCAACCAAGGCTGGTCTGAACGGCGATACTGTTGCGAACGATAGCCTGCAGAAATTTGGACTGCTCGTTGGAATTTAAAAACAGAATAATAGGTACCAAGCTTCTTCTTCCGGGCCTCCAAGCGTGCGTGCTTTCCATACTCGGATCCAGCCCCGAACTTTGGCATAACGTCCTCTTCGGCGTACACGTCCGCGTTGTCCTCGCGATCCAGGGTCACGTGGTTCCATTTTATGACGTCAACGCCAAGATTTCCTCCAAACTTGAAGACGGTTACCTTTTGGTCGGGCGACAATTCGGGCACACGCACGATAAACTCCTCGCGCGAGCTAGAAGACGAGGCACTCATCTCAAGCAGCCAACCTTCCCGACGGAACCCAATGCACGTATACTGTAATTACTGTAATTGTGTTTTCAAGTTTTGGTTACTGTAAATGCCATTCCAAACCGTTACTTTTGGGGCTTCCCTGCGCTGTTGGGCGCTTCAGGTATTGACTGGCTGTTAAACAGTGCTTAAGCAGCACTTCTTCTGGCGTACAATCGGTCGTTTTACTCGCCCTTGGATTTGACCTTGCAAATATGCGAAGGCGCCCCAGCGTTTCCGCCGGTGGTCGGAATGGTTTATTGCAATGAATTCGGTCGCTTCAACACGTAACGCAACGTTCTGGCAAGACTGTTCAATAATTTTGTTTTTTGGGATACTTCTTTTCTGCTTTCCTCTGTGCTCGTTTGCTTTGCGTTTTGGTTTCGACCTCGCTGAAGTGCAGGCGACTGATCGAGTGGGTACTATTCCGACTGCACAGCGCGCAATGGAATCGTTGTTGTGTACTGCGTAAGCGCCGTTTGGTCCACTTAATTGGGACTTTTTAGGGCGTATGAAGACACGAAAAGCGCCCACCTGTAACGGGTAAAGACTGGTGACCACTGCTGTCGGCAGCTCAGCAAAAATGAATGCGTACTTTTCTCGGTGGATGATGGGGAAATCAGGTATACCTGTCTCATGTTTTTTTATCAGACATTGTCACCCATCGCGGCTAAACGTGCAGCTCTGGTAGCTTGCCTACGCGTGGTCAACGTGTTGCAAATGTGGTGCTTAGAAGTTGCATTTATTTTTTTAGAACTCCAGGTTATGCTTTGTCTATTGATTCTTAGTTCTACTGTGCCAGTTTATAGGGTAGGAACAGCTTTTCCGTTTGAAGTTACTGTGTCCATTGTTGATTTTCAGGTTGGCAAAGAATATTAATAACGAGCATGTGCTTATTTACGTGTTAGAAGCATGTTTGACAGATGGACGATTGATTATAATCTATTGCAAGGAACTTTAGAAAACTATCCGTTGGAAAAGTTTACGGCAGCATAATGTATACTTTCAGCGGCGAAGAAACCTATCGCTTTTACGGGAGAATCTTCCTTGCGGACCCGGTGGGATAATGACAGTCAAGGCAGTTCGCCGGTCGCAAGTAATACGGCCCTAAGCGAATACGTTACCGCCGCTTCGGATGGTGAGGCTGATGACAACAGAGAGCGGGTCGTAAGTCGTGACCTTGCCGACTACAATCGTAGCAACTTCCGACAATGTTGGATGCCGGATTCAAGCGGCAAAGTTTGCTACGAATGTCGGGTTTGTTCGTTTCGCTGGCTGAATGCGTCCAAACGACCGGCAGGTATTTTCACTTCAGGAAAAGTTTACCACATTCCGTCGAAAGCACCACTGCCGCATCTGCGGGCAGATATTTTGTTCTCGCTGTTGCAGTCAGGAAGTGTCGGGCCATTTGCTCGGTTATACAACCGACCTGCGTGTTTGCAACTTTTGTCACAACATGATATGCAACGCGAACAGGTTGGGCGCCGGAAAAACGGGCAACGCGAATTCGGCCAGATCGACGAGGACCGTCTGTCGCAGCAATTCGGAAATGGGAACTCCATTTTCCGGCTTTGCGGGCGACAGCAAGCTGACCACTGGTGCAGAAGTACTTCCCAAAAGAGATATCATCGCCAGGAAGGAGCGGCCGGCCCACGACTTCGCTGCTGACGATGGAAGCGTTTGTGTAGTTGAAGAGTCAACAGCGGATGGTCACTATGAAGGATTCGTCGATGATCCGGAACCGGAATGGCTGCGCGAAATTCAAGCGGCAGATTTGAACGTGGACTTTTTAAACAACTACTCTTTTCTGGCCACGTCAACGCCCGACCAAACCGTGTGTGCAGTTAGCGCCAATGCCGACGGGTTGGACGTTGAAGAGAGGGTTCGTTCAAATCATTTGACAACCAGTAGCGCCGTCGGCATGTCTGGCAGCGCCTCTCCTTTACCGTTGGTGCGTTCCCCTCGTGGACATCCGTTGGCTCCGTCTCCCTTGCATCCCGTTGGAACAGACACGATGCATATATTTATGGAAAAGTTGGGTCGGCAGTTGGAATATCTGCTACGTCTTGAGGACATACCGTTTGAACCGTGGCGCAACATTGTCATGCAGCTGGCAGAGCAGGTAGCCTTCACTGTTCGACCGGAGACCAAAACCAACGGCGACGATATGAGCATCCTATCGTACGTTCACGTGAAGACAATTCGTCGAAGCCTGCAGCCATCCGCCGATTTGGTATACGGTAATTTGCGATACATCCCTTCCTTTCTTCCGGTCGTGAGAATGCTCAGCTTACTATAAGTCGACTATTCCGTTTACTTGAAGCAAGATATATTAGTAACAGGCCATTTCATAATTATGAAAACGATGAAATCATAAGCAATTCCGAGACTTTCGGAGCACGTACTTTCCAAAAGCTTTGCCGTTTAAAGCTGATTGAACAAGGATACCGTATCATTTAATCTTTTTTACACTTCCGCTTACTTGTTGTTTCTAAACCTTAGTTGCCAAGCGTAGCAGCACCAAGCTTTTATACTTAATTTTAACTTAACTTGGAAAGTGTAACGTTTACGCCTAACTTTCTTATAGGGACCGTGTGCACCAAGGCGGTACTTCGTCAGCACATGCTGCAACGCTTCCGGTCGCCCAAAATCCTGATGATTCAGGGGCCGATAGAGTATGAACGCACGAGAGGTAAATTCTGTTCCATCGACGCAATCATCATGCAGGAGAGATACCATCTGCGTCACGTGGTGCACAAGTTGCTCGCTCTTCAGCCGGATATGCTGATCGTCGAGGATTCTGTCGCTTCAACGGCGCAGGAACTGTTCAGCCAAAGCGGTCTAACCGTCATGCACAATGTGAAACGGTCGGCAATGGAACGCATAGCACGGTGCACCCGGTGCGACGTGCTCGATTCGGTCGAAGGGCAAATCTTTAAACCACGCATGGGTCGCTGCGGTCTATTCCGTACTGAGAAGGCAAGTCTGCTTGACGGCACGACAAAAATGCTTTGTCGTTTCGAAGACTGTCCTCCGCAGCTCGGCTGTACAATTCTTCTGAACGGACCGTGCAAGTGGCAGTTGCACGTTGTTAAAAAAATTCTGAAACATCTCATTGCCTCCGTGTATTCGGCCCGACTCGAGGTGGAAATGCTAGACTCGCTGCAGGCGATAACCTCAAAGGAGGGGCCCTCCTCCGAGCAAGGTGCCTGTCGGATCTGTTCAACCGTGTGGCAAAGTTGTTCCGACAGCGACTGTGCCAATTTTCCGCTAGACCTTATCAAGTACAGTCCTTTTATAAGTTTTGTACCGTCGAAGAGCAAGTTAATGGGGGAGACGTGCATGCCGACGGTCCGCTGGGCCGAGTTTTGCAGCGACTGTACAAATGTCGAAGCGAACATCCCGAAAAGGCCATCCCTACCGTTGCATCGCTTTGCTGTGGAACCATTGCAAAAGAGCGCCAACCATTTGGACACTAGGCGCTTGTTGGCCGACTACCGCGCCCAAGGAGGCAAACTGTTGAAAAGAAGTGCCAAGTCGCGCTGCTCGAATCAGCATGGCGCCCTGGGTTCCCTGAAAGCGCTCGACGGGCAAATGTGGTATACCAACTGGCGTCATCCATTTGCGTACGGCAGGTTCACCGCCCTGCTGTCTTCCTACTTGCTGAAATCCGGCGCCACGTCAACGTATTGCATAAATCCGCATACATTCTCCGTCAAGTTCTACGGCTGCACCGATCTGCCGTTGGGCGCCTACCTTGAGAACTTTTGTCTCGATCCGGATTGCCAATGCCCGCGGGAAGGATGCGACGAGAAGATGGTATGCCTTCTGTCTTTGAAATCCGTTCGCTGCTGACAACAGGTTTTTGAAGGAAAACCACATAAGAAGATTCGTGCTCGGCTCGATGAGCGTTGAAGTGAGCGTCCACGCGGTGGGAATGGCGCCGTCGAATTCGGTTTCTCAGGCCGATGAGTCAGCCAACCAAATTGTCCTTTGGAGTTGGTGTAGGCATTGCAAGGCGTCGACGTCGGAGCGCAAGATGAGCAAGCAACTTTGGCAATTGTCGTTTGCAACTTTTCTTGACTATCTATTCCACGGCGTTGGCATGTCGTCGACGCTGGCCGAGGAGACGTGCCACCATTGCCTGTTTCATGATCGCGTGCAAGTTTTTGCCCGGCAAAATCTGCTTGCGTGGTTCCGATGCCAGCCGATTAGTCTCTTCTCGACTAGCTTTGCCTCGCTGTCGTTGGCGGCCGAGGAAGAGAAAGTATTAATAGTTGAATTCGTCATATTTGTACGAATCGCAATGCCGAATACGTTGCAGATAACGGAGGAGGAGTTGCGCTGCGAGATTGGATTGGTCGAGCAGAAGGCCGACTACCTGTTCAATCAAATGGTCAAGGCGGTGTCGACCATTGTGGCTCAGTGCGACACCCTCGGCTGCGGTCAGCAGGTGACAAACTTGATTGGCGAACTTCAATCGACCCTCGAATCAGCTCAACGGTCGTTCGGCGAAGAAATCGGTGCCCTCCGAGCCATGGTGAAGTCC
Organism: Trichuris muris; assembly: GCA_000612645.2. Taxonomy (NCBI): domain Eukaryota; kingdom Metazoa; phylum Nematoda; class Enoplea; order Trichinellida; family Trichuridae; genus Trichuris; species Trichuris muris. The sequence continues at coordinate 16,033,130 of CBXJ02000086.1, read as the reverse complement.
TTGCAGAGCAACGAAGGAGGCTTCTTGATGACGCAAGCCAAACTGTACGCTGCTGAGGATTCGTTTGTAGTATGCCATCGGATATTGGCCGCTCAGATGTTCGCTTGGAATTGCATCACGTGTGACTTTGTTGCTTGTCCGCTGAAGAATCGGTGGTCGGATAGGGAGACCGACTCGGCTACCAAATGTTGCCCGGAAGAAGTGGCCGCCGGCGGTAATGTAAACGTTTTGCATGGATTATTCACGCTAAATTGTTTATTCAATGCGTAATTTCTCCAATTGATAGCGGTCCAACGGCACAGTGACCAATTAGTATTTTGAAAAGTGACGATTACGCTTAGCAGTGTTCGTAAGCGCCTCTTCGTAGCGTACCCTTTTGGTAGTAGCTTTTCATTCCCTTTTCTTTTCGGAGCAAAGATTCGCCGTGGTTAATTTTCAGCTGTTTATTTTTGAAGCAAACTTTTCGCTTAGCGTAAGCACGTGAGTATTCAGTAATTGCTGACCGAATGGCATGCATTTTACTTTTCGTAATTTGTTACGAAATCAACACTGGTTTTGCCAAAATTTTTGATGTTCCGTAGCTCTCGGGGCTCTTGTGGCCCCTTCTTCGGCGGTTAAGTAGAAATAAGACGTACAAGTTGTCAGACGGGCGTACTTCAACTTTTCGTTTGTATTACTACTTGAGCACGTGGTGCTTCATTACAGGTGGATTGTTGTTGTTTTTTGTTTTTGCTGTTACTTTTTTCTTTTTAGCACCTTTCATTCGTATATTATCATGAAGGAATAATTAAGGGTGTTCTTCGTTTCACGGCTTTCTCCCGTTTGTCGTCTGTACTCTGTAATAAATTAACACGTGCCCTACCAACGGATGGATGAGCAGGTTATTAAAAAGTGCACAGAGAACGATTCACTTGAGTGTTTTTTCGAAGCTTTCGGAACCAGACGGTTATCGGAGGTACACTACAGTAAACTTCAGCAATCGCTACGATAATGCCTCTAGGCATTATCGCTGATGACGGGGTGTGAGCAACCCCGAAAGCTCCGATATTCAGTTGTGTTAATAAACGGTGCTACTCATATTAATCTGGTTTGACATGTATAGCTACACCTTTACGAAACATCCTGTTTTTAGTTTTGACGTTCATCGTTGCATTCGCATCCGCCACTGAAAAGGGGATGAATGATTATAGAGGTCGCTTCTATGAACGAGGAAGCGCGCGAAGTGCAGTAGCATCTTTGTCCGTACAGGATAACTACCTACGCGCTGCGCGGATGACAGAAAGCGCCGATAATACCAAGTCACTTATGTACTACTTTTCCTACATGCAGTGCATCTGTATGGTTTGGTTTAATTTGTTAACTGGGCTTAGTAGATTTCCTGGATTGTAGCCGTTGAGCCATTCTGTCATCGTCCCATTGCAAGGAAGCCCATCTTTCATGCCAGTGGGCTGTCAGCGTAACTAATAAATGAAGTAAGTTGATAGATGACGTTTTCGAAACCGTAAGCAAGTGAAATGTTGGCTTACCCCCTTCCCTTTACTGTAATACCCGGAAACGGAAAACCAGTGGAACGTTGGCTGACATGTTATCAAAAACAGGCGCAAAGCGTACGAAGGAGCTGGAGCTTTCAGGAACAGTGTGGCTCAGATTCCTTCGTACGTTTTTGCCGGTAAACTCCCCAATTCTCCACTGGTTACGGTTTCTCGGTTGTAAGGTATTTACAGGCTCACTACGTTGCAACAACTTGCGTATCGTTTCGAAAACGACTTGAACACATAGCGGCTGATTGCAGCAAAATTCAATTTTCAATGACGTGGAACTGTTTTGAAAAGCGGATTCTTTGTAAGGGTCGCTTTTACTTTTATGACTGTCTGTAAATACTGAGGTGACACGTTTCCTCGTTGTTCAATGCGAAACTCACGGCTTCATGTAAATATTCGAACGGGCTATTGTGGTCTGTTTGCTAATGCAGGGATGTGGCCGATTCGGCAAGCTCAGATTGTAATACGTTTAGTAGCATTGCGCCCTAGTAAACCCTCGTCCACTAGCTGGAAATGCGCCTGTTTTTAACTTCAGGCCTGCTGAACAGCAGAGGAACGGGTCGTCTCCATATTTACGCCTAGTGACGAAGCAGAGCGATTGCTGAAGTTTACTGTAGTGAAATTTATGTGAGCACAGGTTCTCTTTCAAGACATTCCAGTGTGCTGAACCGTTTTCCGTCTTCATTAAGCACCACCGTGATTAAATATAATAGTTTCGCCCGGCGTAACAGAATAGGCGCCACTTCAGTACGAGCAGTGCCAATACCTTAGCAGTCTGTCCGACGACCCTGAAGAGGTCGCTTGGGCAGAGAAACGATAGTTCTTGTCTCGAGCGGGACTGGGCAAGATCCCGATCGAAAAGGCGCACGATTTGTAGCTTGTGAATTGTCCACTTGCTGACTTTTCGTTTAATAGTTTTGGAATGTTTGTAACGTGAGAAATTCCAGGGCTTCCTTACTAAACCACGTTTATCACCCGTCCATCTATTAACGATCTTCAGCGATTATTAGACTTCCTGCTTCAACTAGCGATGCGCAATTTCGATTTGGCGCTGCCATTGCAAGTATATTTCAGCTTTTGACAAAGGTCACAACGGCAGTACGGGTGAAGAAGTTCCGTCAAAGAAGCAGTTGTCCGAAGAATTGAAAACTTTGCAAAAGACGGTTATGGCGTCTCAGCTGAGTTCACCCTTTGACGCTGAGCAGCATTTCTCCTTGCCGATTGGCAAGGTGCCCGTAGCTGTGGACGAACGGCGACCGGGCGCCATAATTGCCTACGCTTTGGCTACCAATGAACATCAAGACTTTGTCGTCAGCTTGGAGATGGGCAGCGAGGATATTTTGTCCCTTCTCAGAGAGGCAGTTTCATCGTCCAACTCCCCCGACAAGGAGTTGCACCTGGCCGAGTCGGCTACTGTGCCGTTGGTAGTGCAGTTCTCGGACGCGACAGCTCAGTTCTACTGCAAGATGTACTTTCCGAGATTATTCCGTGCCTTGCGAGCTTTGCTGTGCCCGTTCAACGAGTCGACGTTTATACGCTCATTGGCCAACTGCGAACGGTGGCATCCGACTGGCGGAAAGTCGGGAGCGAAGTTCTTCCGAACTCGAGACCGTCGCTTTGTTTTCAAGCAAATGTCTCGTTTCGAATTGCAGTCGTTCATCCACTTTGCGCCCCAATATTTTGCCCACGTTGTCGCCTCAGCCAATTCGGGCAACGAGAAAAGGCCCATAAGTTTGGTCAGAATATTTGGCGCCTATCGTATAGGTTGCAAGAATAGCCAAACGAACGCGACCTACAAGACCGACATGATCGTCATGGAGTACTTGTTTTACGGGCGCAATGTTCGTCAGGCGTACGACCTGAAGGGCTCGCGGCGCAATCGACACACCTCCGAGAGGCCGAAGCAAGCCTCGTCGACCGACCTGGTTTTGCTCGATCAAAATCTAATGGAAAAGGTCGTCCTGGAGTCGTTCTACCTAAATTCGGCCTCCAAGGCCATGCTGGACGAAGCGATCCGCCGGGACACCCTCTTCCTTAGCGCCAACCACATCATGGACTACTCGCTGCTTATGGGCGTTGATCAGGAAAATTCCGTGCTCGTGTTGGGCATCATTGACTACCTGCGTGCCTACACGTGGGACAAGCGAATTGAATCCTGGGTGAAGAGCGTTTCGGTCAGCGGTCAACTGCCCACCGTAGTTTCGCCCGAACTCTATCGTTTGCGCTTGCTCGAATCCATGGACATCTATTTTCCGGCATCGCCCGATCATTCGGCCGGCGTCCTCTGAGTGAGTCTCCCATCTTCCGCCTGTCCTTTTGCCATTGAGATGCCAACACGGAAAGGCGCCTAAGCGACGTAATAAATTTGTTCGCCATCTTCAGCTAACGCTTTACCGTGTGCTTAAGTCGTTGGGCTTGCATGTTGATTAATGGGTGCGTTTAGGTGCTCTCGCGCGCTCGCAGCCCATGATTCCAACTGAACATTCCAACTCGGCAATTTTTACTACGCAAAGCACTGTACGTTTACCAGCGTGAGCGAAGAAGCGTGTTCATTCATTACACGTCCACAGTGGTTGTTTCCAGGATCGCCGTAATTGTAGTTCCGACGCGCAGGGATCGTTGCCTCCGCGCTCGATGTTCCCTCGTTCCCTTCAACCCCCTCCCCGTACCCGCTCCCTGCATAATCCCATTCGCTGAGCACCTCAGGTCGACTGTTCAAATAATAATTAATCATGTAGGTTCTTGAATGCAGAGTGCTTGGTAGCGCTGCAAATGAGCATTACGTTCTTGAACAACTTAGCACCGTTATTGCTGTGATTATTTTTATTTACTTCGCATCTTCACGGTAGCTCCCTTACGGCTCTGCTCCGTTCCTTAGCAACCTTTGTTTGATATCCGAGGCTCTCGAGACTACGCGCATCTCGTTCCGCCGAAGAGGAGACTCCTGCAGTCTCGCAAGCTTTGGACATTGAATAAAGGTTGTTAAGAAGTGGTGCATAATCGTCAGAAAAGTGGACGGTCAATAGCGCCGTTGCGAATTGCCCACTGTTCACTACTTCTAATTTCCGACGCAATCCAGGGAACCTTCGGAACTTCTCGTGTGTCCCGCCTTCGTCGGCAAAGGGCGGTACGCTCGTACGGGAGCGCGACGGCGCTACGGGAATGACAGTTGGCATAGCGGCTCCGCTAAACAAAGGTTTAGGGACGGATTCTCTTTTTCTGAGATTCTCGTTGTTCGCCTTTCCGTCTTCGTTTGCCTTTTCCGCGAATGAAGGGCAAGCATCTCGAGTGCTCCGGATTGTAGCGACAATTTGAAATTACCCGTTTCGAGAATGTCCTACCTTTCCCAACGGTGTGCGCTCGTTGGGACGTGGCCGTCGGGAATTCGGACGTATCGGGGTCCAAACTGGTCACGACGATCAACGTGCACCAAATGTTCACAGTAATTTGAAATAAATAAGTCATCGCATTACGCCTAAGAGGGCAATAAATCGGGTATGCTACTTTGTACAGTCGTTCTTTATAAGGACTCGACCAAAGAGGTCCCAAGCCGACGGAGTCGCCAATCGATGGCGTCCATTCGGCGGCCTATGGGCGTGATCCGATTGATGATCCCGGCCGCCGTTGCGTTGCGTCCCCATCTTCAACAGTACGATGAATTGCCTTCATTATACCGCTGATGCATTAGCAGGGTCGCGTCGTTCTTTTTTTGCCGCCAATGCGAAACCCACTACAAAATCCAATCAACTCTCCTACGGTACTTCTGCTCCCGGATTCGAAGGTATAAAATTCCCAAGCAGCTATTCAATTCGCCGTCCGGCCGACTTCTTTCGCGCCAAGTGGCTCCTCTTCGCGTTTTTGCCGGGCCATTTCCGCTTGCTCAGTTGCAATGATGGATGGTCGTGGATTGCGGGTGGAAAGTTTGCGCGCCCTCCCGTCGCTCGGCGGAAGTTGGGCTTTTCCCAAACGGTCACGGCGGGCGCGTGCCGGGCAGGCGAGAACCGCCTTCGGGTCGCCGGACCTCGTTCGCTTGAGACCAGAGGGAGCGGACAAGAGTTGCCCGCTTGCGTTGATCTCAACCTTAGCAAGTCGGTACGTCCGGCGGTTGATCCCTGCCACTTTCGAAGGTTAAGATTAGCTTGTCATTTTTCAAATTGTGTGCACCCGGCAAGTCTGCAATATTAATAGCCAACCTGACTGAGCTGTGCGCAACGGCTCGCTGACTCTCTGACAAAGTTCGACAAGCCATTTATCAATCAGCGATTGCGTCTAGCTTCGGCTTTGGTAATCGCTTGAGCGCTTGCTCCTAAGCTTGATTTTTCCGTCCAACCGGCGTTGCCTTGCATCCGGGCAAACAGTCGTCCCTGTCCATTCTTATATGGGCTCTGGCATCCACACGAACTTCGGAATCGATGACAATTCGAAGCGACCGGCCCGCGTACGTCAACGGTACAACATCTGAGTAAGTTACCCATTGGGCAGACCACCTTGCCGCAGTTTAAATGCATCGGACGTTGGGAGTACCGCGGAGAAGATAGACAGCCGATTGGCGGTTCGTTTCCATTCTGTGGAACGAAACGACTTCGAGCACGAGCGCGCTATGCAAAAATTACGATCCTCCTGCAGTTGGATGTTGAATGTGCTAAGCGCAGCTTCCAAGTTGAGCCGGTTTCAATTTCCCATTCGACGCCGATAGTCGGCTGTTTGCCATAAGCCGTATGTTTTGCGTTTACGCTTGTGCCGCCCACGTGGTTCAACCAGTTTCATTAATACCTTTGCGAGCGTCCCTCCGGCGCGAGATGATGAATTGGAAAATTGGTGTACAATAGGTGAATCGATCCTACTCCAATCGGCGTATACGCAAAGCGGAGTTGAACAATGGTCGTTCAATTTAAAATTTAAAACTCCCCTCTCCCTTTGCTCATTCGCAGGAGCCGCAAACGTCGACGCGTCGTCGGACCTTTTGTGGGTTGAACGTCTCGGTTTGGCGTTGCATCGAAAGCTTTCCGCGTTGGAGTTGCGCCAGCCTCGATATCCGGCGCGCCGTCGGCCTCCTTTGACCCAGCCTTGCCGTATCCACGTCGCCGTACGCTTTGCGCCCAAAGGTGAATGGCATGTTGAGGGAAGTAGGTTCGACCATTCTTTTTCGAACCCGAACGCGCCAGCCGAGTTTCCCTCAACTTTTTTCCCTCAACGACTCGTCAATGCTCCTTCGGACCTTCCCTGTTGACTCCTGCTTCTCCTTCGATCGCCTCGCCCCGGGAAGCCTCTGGCGACACTCCGGCCGCCCCGTATCAATGCCGAGTTGGCTTTCCGACGTCCCGTTGCTCGTGCCAAAGCATCGGTGTCCTAAGAAGTGATTTAATTGATTTGCATTTGCATTTGGTGTCTTTGCCCTTTTGTTCCCATTGATTCCCCCGAGTTGGACAATCGATCATTTGGTCGTTCAGCAAGGCGAGCACGCGCCTTCCCACGAGTTCGCCGTATTCCAATGGGTCTCCAGTGTTCCAGCATTCAAAGGCGGTCAGTCCTTAAAAAATTTGCCTCATTTTTTACGAACACTCGGATGTATAAAAATTGCGATCCCCATTGTGCGTCCGCTCGACGTGTCTCCGATCGGAGGCCGGGGGCGTTGTGGGCTTGACTTCTTTTTGCGCCCCCTGTTGGCCGCCCAATTCGCTCCAACAGGGGGTGCCAATGGGGCTTGCCGCTTTGCGCCCAACGGTTCAGGGGGACCGCCGGAACGATCATTAGCTTTTGCAATTCGACGGAGCACGGCCGGGCGCACTTCGTCCGTAGTCCGTCAGCTTCCGTCTTTGGAAGGGATGACCATTGTGTAGTACCACCGATTGGCGCTCCTCCTTGCGCGCAGTATAAGTATCCGCCCGCAGTGGCCTCGGTTTGGCGACTTGCGTAACTTCGATTTGTAGGTAATTGATCCGGAGTGCAGCGCCGAGTTTGCTTGTTGTGTTACCACTGATTAGTCGTATTAAAACGCCTTCCTTTGGGGGCTGATCCGTCGCTTTGTCGGTTGGATCGTCCAGCACGTTGCCATTTCCCGGTGGCGCATTCGGTCCATCGGGCAAAGGTTGCGTCGTCGGTAAGCCTTTGGGTGCGGTTTGTCTCCGCGGACGCCCTGCCCCTTAGATTTCCGTACGCTGCCTCTTTTCGCGCCTTCCGTTTGAACCATCCTTCCGGGATGCGTTTGCCTTTTGCCTGAAGTCCCCTGTTCGCCTTGCCTGACGGAACGTTGTTTCCCGCGGCATCTTTGCCCACCTGAGCCGTTGGCGATAGGCATGTGATGGCAGCGAAATTCCGCGCGGGCTTTCCAGCGTTGCCACGTGACTTGGCAAGCAGGGGTGGGGGTCCCTATGCTTCGGCAAAGGAGAAAGTTGAGCTTGACCTTTTGTGCTCCAGGCGCTGGGAACGCCCATCGCTGACTGAGCGCCATCAAACGTTTTTAGCGCCATCGCGAAGACGCAAGGTATCCATCCTGTACTTCTAGGCGTACGACCTACCCGAATCGTGTGGCTCGCGGTGTTGCGCAGTTGAACCGCGGGGAGAGGGATACCGTATGCCGTTTGTGGATTCGATCGATGGGACATGTCTCCCAGTACGTGCGAAGGGTGGTAAACGGAAAATGGTTTGCCATTTATTTACGCTTCAGAATTTTCTTAAATCCTAAGAGCATCTCGCGGCCCTTACCGAACCTAGACGTATCGCTAGGCGGTTATAATTAATCTCTGCGCTTCCGCCGTTCCAGTCGGATCGCAAGCCGACCGTAAGCCTCGTTAATCATTGCTTGACCATTCAAGCGTTTGTGTGCATCGGTCGTTTTTCACTTTTTTACCACTTGATATTGCTCTAACAAGTGTCGTCCGTGCGTAGGTTTCATTACTTCCGCCGCGGCGCCCTTGTCGGTTCCAGTGTGCCGAACTCTCTGTCGTAAATACGTAAAGAATTTTACCTCGTCGATTTGTGCCTCTCTCTCTTCGCTCGCAGTTACACCGTAGCACGCATACACGCACTTGGCGTCATGTATATTTACCAGGAAGCAGTCGGTCATCAGCGTCATGCCGTTGGGTGATTGTTGGGCGGCGAGGAGTTGCACGTGGCTCGGCCGAAGGAGCAAGTCGGACGGCAAAGCCAGCATGAAGTGGTTCCGACGCCGCAAACCGGTCCCAACAGCCGCCACCGTTCAGCAGGAGACGACGGTAAGTGTTTGCAAACGGATTCTTTCCATTTCGCTCGAACGGGGCGTCGTCCCAAGAATGCGAGCGAATAAATCAAAAAGGTGCGCGCGCGCGCTCGTTGGCACCCCGACGACCCACGTCAATTGGCTCAGGTTGTAGGTGAGAGTAAAAACGTTGCCCAGCTGCTCTTCATTGAGGAATAAAGTGATTCAACGTTTGGCCGTCCCGTTGTGGGTTGCCTCCGTCGGATCGACGCGTAGCGAGCAGTAGGCTAAGTTGGCTTGTCATTGTTGTTATTGTCATTATTAATAACGTGCACTCAACTCGCGCATCCCTGCTGGTAAGCCAGTCATCCCGTCCATATAAAATGATCGTTTCGAGTTTATGTTTTCCAGACGGACGCAATCGATTGTAGCAGGGGGAGAGCAGCGCAAGGACCGCCCGTCGCGCTTGCTTGGGATACCCGCCGTGTACGTAGTGGAAATTTGTCCGCGCCAACATAGTTGTCCAAGTTGGGACAAGCGGGAGATGAGAACGATTTATGAGCAACCAGCGGCGAAGTTGACGGAACAGATTGTCGTGCCAGGAGAAGTATGCATATAACGGCGGTCGGTTAATTGGCACGTCCCGCTTCGGGTACAGCAACAGTGGCGGCGGCCTACAAGTGACCAATAATGGGAGAACGTCTTCTTCGATAGATTGGTTCGCCGCCCCTCGATTTGCTCTTCCTTTGGTCAATAAGTTGGAGTCGACTGCGCTGTCGTTGTCGACAGCCGTGGCCACACACGCTCATATCGGACTTTGTTTTTTCCTCGCATCAAGGCGGAGTATGAGAAAGTTCACCAAGGAAAGGCGCAACGTAAGATCTTCGCATATTGTTGCAACAGGCGCGCCCAAGGCGGCTGTTCGTGTTATTTGCTCCGCCAAAAGGGTGATTTCTGCTCGTTTGGCTTTTGCTTCGGTGTCCTGTTGCATCCACACGACTCGTGCCCCCACTTTGCTCATAGTCGTGACGACGACGGCAAGCCGGATGCCGATCGTTGCTTTGACAAGATCGCGTTGCTGCGCATTCCCAAGGAGCTTTTTAACGCCTTTCCATGCGTAGACTTCTTTGGGCTTTCGAAGTGATTTACTCGCCGCCTTACCTTTCGTCGTCCTAGAAAAGTTGCCCCTGCGGACGGTCCGTTTGCCGTTGAACTCGGCGATGGCAGGGCGCCGTGGTTGTGTCGCCTCCTTAATGCACGAAGTATTCCTGGGCGGCAGATTTTTTATTTTTTCGGCCTCAACGCGTCAGCTGTCAATTGAAACATCCATTCCACTTTTAGTTAATGGCTCAACTTGGCTTTGAGGTGAATTCCTCCACTTGTTGCCATGTTGTCCTGGTAGGCGAATTTAAATGTCGCCCACTGGGACTGCTTTCTTCCTTAGCGTTTGTTGCGCAGCAAGTCTTTATTTTCCGCTGGCGTTCGGCCAACAATCCGTAATATTAATACTTTCCAACTGAGCATCCTTTTGCTAACCCTATTTTGTGCTGTTACTGTCGTGTATATATGTGTTAAACGGTATCCTTACGTGGGATGGTCCTATACGTACCCATTCGCCGTTCCAGGTCGAATGACATAAGTTCTTAACAGTATTCATTGTCTTGCATTTGCCTTAATTCTTCGCGGCATTGCGGAGCCATTCGGCGATATTTTTTATTAAACACGTCTCATATTTTCCAGCTGGCAGTCTACACTGAAGGAGAGAACTATATATGGCTTTCCTAACGGCTTCTGTGCGTTTTCCGCGCTTTGTACGCATTTAAATGGGGATCAATTCGTGTAGGCGTTGTTTTCCTAACGCTTTACTCGTTCTTAGCCAAATTATATACATATATATATATATAATGGGAGTAATTACTCGTGTTGCCTCTGCGCTGGTCGGTCGGAGGGATTACAGGTTCCACTGCAAGACTGTCTGGGCGAGCGACTAACGCTGGACGGGTCCAGCTTCGACCTGATAGCCGACGTCGTTTGCTCGGATGGTCGAGTGGAGGAACTTGCGGACCCACTGACTGACTCCTCAGTCGGCACAAGCGTTGAAGACGGATCCAGGGGAGACCCGAAAGCTCCGCATATGCCTCTCGCTCTTTTTGACCATCAATAAAAGATGCGAACTGAACAGGTTTTTCCGTAACAAAGATCGACATACTTTCAGTACCCGTTGCGATTACGAATTCTTATATATATGTTGTACTTTTTCACGGATTTTGTCCCGTTGCTTTCTGTACGTGATGGATCTGTAAGTAAAACTGACACGGTCTCCCTACCAACGGATGGATGAGTAGGGTAGGGTGACTATGTAGGGTAGGGTTGGTCTCATCCATCCGTTGGTAGGGAGACCGTGTCAGTTTGCTTACAGATCCATCATGTACAGAAAGCAACGTGACAAAATCCGTGAAAAAGTACAACATGAAGATCCATGCTCCCGTTAAAAGACATCCTGTCTTCCGAAATAAATAAATAAATAAATATATATATATATATATATATATATATCTTGAAGCAAGAGGAATTAGTAACAAGGTGTCTCATACTTATGAGAAATAAGAAAAGATACGGTATCCTTGTTCAACAAGCTTTAATTGGCGAAGCTTTCGGAACGTACGTGTTTCGTCATCAGCGCGATTCAAAGTGTGGTACGACACGTGGTAGGGTGGTATATATTTTGTTGCAAAGGGGTCAGGTAGCTATTTTGCAGACCCTGGTGTGATTAATTAGATCGGTCCATACTTCGCTAACCTCGTCCCCTCTGTCCCTGTTGATGGGGCAGGGATTATGGCGAATAAATAGGGCTTCCTTTATTTTTCTGACATGGAACAGGCTCTCGCGACAAACAATCTTTGCTTGTAGGTCGTCTGAACATTGAGAGGAATGTTCGACGACCGCTGAGCCTTTGATCGTATCTTCCATGATTTTCTTCGGATCTTTGGTATCATGGAAGATACAATCAAAGGCTCAGCGGTCGTCGAACATTCCTCTCAATGTTCAGACGACCTACGAACAAAGATTGTTTGTCGCGAGAGCCTGTTCCATGTCAGGAAAATTAAAGAAGCCCTATTTATTCGCCATAATCCCTGCCCATCAACAGGGACAGAGGGGTCGAGGTTAGCGAAGTATGGACCGATCTAATTAATCACACCGGGGTCTGCAAAATAGCTACCTGACCCCTTTGCAACAAAATATATACCACCCTACCACGTGTCGTACCACACTTTGAATCGCGCTGATGACGGAACACGTACGTTCCGAAAGCTTCGCCAATTAAAGCTTGTTGAACAAGGATACCGTATCTTTTCTTATTTCTCATAAATAAATAAATAAATAAATAAATAAATATATATATATATATATATATATATATAACGAAATGTTCAACTCGTGATTTTGTAAAGCAACGTATGATTTTTCAGTTTTCTTCTTACGTATGAGCCTGCTGTTTAATATAATGCTTTATTGTGGAGCTTTTGAGATCTTTCTTTCCCTCCGTCAGCGTGAATAAGAAAAGCAAACATTGATCACTGTTATCGGTTTTCGCCGTTTCTTTTTTGCGTTTTCGCGATGATGACGAGGCAAGAAAGGCGCCCGCCCAAGGCTCCGGCAGGAAAGCGTTTTATTGAACAACAACGGGTTGATCCATATTAATGAAGAACAATCAAAACATATATATATATATATATATATATATATATATATATATATATATATATATATATATATATATATATATATAATTTCGTGCATTATATGCACCATCGTAGCCTCCATTTAGCTTAGCTTGGTAATGGACTAAGGCCGTGGGACCCTGCGGATTTGCAACGGTTGGCTGATGGCCTGAAGTAATAGCTTTTTCACTTCAGACTTGTTCATTGGTAATTGTTGTCGTTCATTGCTTGCCGTATTGATAAAAGCGCAGAGCTCGTCCAATTGCAGTTTTTCTCTTATCGCATTATATATTCACATTGCGCGCGCTCTTCCGTCAGCCGTCGATTAAAATGAGAGCGTGCTATTCGCTTGGCGTTTCGTCGAAGAAAATCGACCTACCGCCGTGTAATAAAGTTGCGCGCCAAATTCCATCGTTTATTCGTTAGTGTTGGCAGTAATCTCATTAGCTAATGACCAATTCGCGCGTTGCGACCAAGCTCAGTGCTTTGTCAAACGAGCCGAGAAGAAAAAAGTTGCTCTTCGCGTCGAGTTGGTTCGCCGTCTTCTTACGACCCCGTCAACGACAGCGCACTTTCGGATCAAGTAAATTGCTTGTTGATCAATGGTCAAGCGGCCAAAATACCACCACCGACAAGGGCTCATTATTTTTGACGTCGACAAGTTGTCCAACTGCTGGGCGCTTGTGAATTGATTCGCACTTTTTGTTGAACTTTGATTGATCGCTTCCAATGGTCTTCTTCTTGGATGGAATCTCCTTTTCGACCAAGCGATGCGTCATTTTTGGGATGCCCCTTTTCGCGTTGTACTAAAGCAGGCGGTATCCATTTCCTGGCTGCCCGCAATTGCGCCGCTGAATAGTTCAATCGCTCACCACCCTAAAATTTTGAAACCCAATTTTGGATACTGTCGAATTTTGCTAGCGAAACGACAAAGCCAAGCAGAGAATGAGTCGTCCTCTAATAAGACTTCCTTGATAAGCTCTTTGTCGCGGCTACATGCTAACCGCTTTCGCCCGCTCCGAATGTCATTTCAAATTGTTCTCCATTTTACGGTACAGCTGAAGGCCACTAATTCGACGTCACCGCCACCTGGGCGGTGCGGGATTGGTAAATTTGCCAGATTATTCATCACTTATGGTTCAGCGAATAACTCCGTTTCATCGTACTTCTGTAATATACCCCGTAGATCAGCAGAAGTTGGTTCACGAATGCACTGGAAACATTTAACGAAGTGGAAGTGGACTTCAGCAAATAATAACGTACACTGATGCAGCTGTTCCACTTAGGTGAGGAAGTTCATGATATATATTTCAAAAGCGAGGATATGCGGTGTAAAACTGTATCGGGTTACGTACGAGCAAGTAAAGAATCGGGATCACCGCGTTCATCTGAGAAGCAGATCTGCACGACATGAACTGGTTGTGGCGATGGGAACAAGTTTGAATAAGCAGAAGTTGATGGCATCGCATTTTCAAATATCATCCCTCTCAATACGCAAGTTTTCGAACATGTCCAGTAAGGTTACCTGTTTCGTATATTTCGGTCCTTCTTCTAAAACAGCGTTGCCTGCCTGTCATTATTTCTTGAGATCTGACGTCCTTGCATTTGCTCCCCGAAAGTTGTCCGAATTACCGAGCGTACAGGATAACCGGTTCGCCGGATTACTGAAGGTCGACTGTACTTTGCAGCTCGCCCAACGGTCGTGGCAGTTTCGCTGTAAAGGTGCTCCATTTGTAGGCTGACGCAACTGTGCCGTCCGTTTCGTCGCCACCCCCTGCTCGTCCCTGCGAACCGAGAGACTTCACCGAAGTTCTGACGCCGGAGTTGTGCCGCAACATATTTGGCTACGTCGATCTGAAGTCGAAAGTTCGCTCGGAGGCGGTATGCAAGAAGTGGAGATCTCTGATCACCGACAGTTACTCGATGGATAAGTGGTCCGCCTGGCTGTACGTCATATTTCGAGAGGGCCACATGTCCGGCCACGATCGAGTGGCCGTCAAGATATCCCAGGATGGTCCAATATTCTGGAATCAATCGATCGTCTATGTGTACATGTGCTCCTGTCACGTGTACGAACGACACGAACCTCAGTGGACAAGTTAGTTTGCCTTCCGCTACGCCAAAGTATCATTTTAACTGCGGAGACTAATTTCCTAATCAGCATTCCTATGAAAGCAAGGGCGCCCAAGTTCTCGGCTTTCTCAAGTCCAATTTCGAGCCGCGCGTTTCAATAATTATGCAAACTGGACGTAACGAAGGTGAACCTAATCCTTTGAGAAAATGTTTCGTATACTTCAAGGAAAAGCACGCGCAGCTTTCGTTCTACGTCACGAAGTTTCCTTACCCGTATGTGGATGCTGATGTCCGTCGGTGTACTGGAGTCTTAATAATTTGTTTACAATTTTTTATAAACAAATTTTATGGCAGGTGTGTAGGCGGTCAGAAAATCATTGAAAATGTGAAATCGCTGTGTTTTCCGAAAATAGAAAACTATTTGGCCCGATTCGCCGCGGGATGGATGTCGGAGCTGAAGTTCACGCATTGCAGGTTTATTCAAACGCATTGGCCCTCACGTGCGTCGGCTATGCTTGGTTACTTCGCCAGCGCGCTCGGCGTTTCTGACCAACGATTTCTATTTGTTCTGCTTGGACACCTTTCCGCAGTTGGAGATATTATACATGCGCGAGTTGAACTTGGAGACGGTGGCCACTTCGACGGTTGAAAAGCTGGCCTCCAGCAAGTCGCTGCGGCGCATCATCGTGCACAAATGCGTCAGCTGCGACACCCTTACCGACTTTCACCGGCTGAACGATCGCCTGATGATAGTTCGAGGCGACTTGCGAGGTTTGGAGGAGCTGCTGAAAAGCAAGGACGCCTATCCGGACGGTTGCGACCTGGAACCGCTGATCAACGGGCTCGTCGTGAGCGCCGACGTTGAGCCAAGCGACAAAGTTGCCGTCCCAGAGTAACCTTTCCTCTCGGTAGTTCAATGCGACCTTCTTGCCAAGAAACGCAACGTCGCCATCTTTTGCGCTATGTTGTTCTCCGACCGCGCCCGAACTATTCAGGGGCGAGTCATTGCATGCCACCCCAAAGCAATTGTACCTGAAAATCCTTCCTACTACAGTTAACTCCCCATGTTCCCTGTAGTCGTCGGCTATCTTAGCTTATCATTTTGCGCTTCGATCTTGTGCTCTTACGCAGTTCACCACCACAATTAAAGGAATTATTTTTGTTCCCGCCAATTTTAATCGGGGCCGCGAACCACTTGACGTATGCCATCCGAGTGAACACGCTGAGCACTCTTCGGCGCGCTGACCGGCAAAAAGCAGTGCTACACCGTAGATGCATACAATGTTGTTAATTTTAAGTGCACACATCATCGTTTGCTTTGTTCGCCTATTGTTCGTCGATACTTTTTGTTATCACCTTCAATAAGTTTCATTTTTTGTAACGGGATTGTTTCACAATTCCTTTTCATTAGTTTTCACGGATTGTTATCCCGTATCGAGTAAAAATGCTTTGTTTCTCGTTGAATAAAGCAAGCGTAGCTTTCGGACCTCATTGTGCCCTGACGACGGCACAATGAGGTCCGAAAGCTGCGCTTGCTTTATTCAACGAGAAATAAAGCATTTTTCCTCGAAACGGGATAAAAATCCGTGAAAACTAATGACAAGGAATTATTATCACCTTGGCGCAGGTGCTCAAGAGGTCATCCATCCTTTGCTTGCGTCAGCTGTCTTGCTTTGTTGGCAAAGTCTGCCAAGGTGATCCGCGCATTCAACGTTGAGCATTGGGAGAGTCGGAGGTGTCTGGCAAGTGATTGATCTGCGCAGATTCGTGTTCAAGGTAGGACTTTGCAAGGACTTGCACCTCCGTTGTTGGCGGCCCAGCTGAATAATGGGGCGTTCAAACGAAGAAGCGTGAAGGGGTGGTGGTGGTTGCTCGTGCAGAGAAGTACGGGCTGTTCGAAGAGATAGGACCGCCTGCCTTAAGCGATACGAGCTTTTTGAAATTCCTGCGTCGGACAAGCCGGGTGTCGTGTAATGGCCCGGAATTTGCAGCTCCACAAGTCTTTTTTCCTTTGGCCGCTTAGCTCTGTCGTTATTCATTTTTTAAATTGTTTTACAATTAATTTTCGTGGCCTTCGAACCATCTTTAGCTTCAATCTTGCGGTAATGCGATGAAAGCGTACAATAATAACTAGTCGACTTCGTATTGAATTAGAAGGAAACGTTTGAAGTACTCGACTATTTGAAATTTAGTATTCGTTTCTTAGGTTTTCAGTCTTCATCCTTTTCTGCCCCGACTGTTTCCCAGTCTTTCCCATTTTAGGTCTGCAGCTTCCAACACTCACTGTTGGATACGTTCTTCGCTTAGACTTGCAAGGCATCCCGTTTTCAAGTACAGCATAAATTTTAGGAATGTCTACTTGTGCGGGTGGCTCTTTCAACGCGGTTCAATCTCCTGAGGATACTACTGCGCAGCCGCTGATCCCGTGCCTATTACTGAATCATGGAATGCGTTGGCTTGTTTCTCGTCCCATCTTCCTTCTGCTGTCGCATCATGTTTGGGAAACGTAACATTCGCTAGGATTAATGTTTCTTATCCGAGGTGTACGTTAATGCGAGCATTTGCCGTTAGCACATATCTTTGGGCAATGTTTGGGGGCAGCTGGCCACGCGTTGGTTACTTTCACTTTTTGAGTGGTTTCCACGTCGTTCCCATTGCTACGCATCGCGTGCATTTGGACGTGAACGAGTTATAGCAATTCATTCAAATGTCGGAGCGGAAGTTGATTCAAGAAATGGTTGCATCCCGCAAGTTGGACCAGTTGCAGCCTAAGGTGCATGTAGGAGCTCTTGAACAGTGCTCTTGTCTTGATTGGCAGTTACTCATCCGTGCATGCAAGTTAAAAATTGCCGTGAGAACTCAACCGTTCTAGTAAGCAGCTTTAGAATAAATAAGGCATTGAAACGTTTCGTTAAAGACAAGTAGTTCTAATGTTCGTACGTTGTGTTCATCTAAGAGAAACAAAGATGAAAGAATTGATTTGAACGTATTTTGTCGTAAGGTTATTAATAATATATTGTTCTATGATAGTTGAAGCGTTGGGTGGTTATTCTGGTCGATGGTATTTCATAAAAAGCCAGCAGGTATTAGGTAAACATTTTGAAATTTAACTGTTCAAAAAACAACTCCCATATGCCATTCAGGCAATCTGTTACACCCTCCGGTCGCAGATGTGACAGCTGGAATCGCGCTGTTTCGCTTTAGTAAATGCCTGCTTTGGCATCTTTCGTATTGTTTGCTTATCACGTTAAGCATGTGAACGGGATAAAAAGAATTAAGTACAATTACTCTCCACCGCGGTCATTACATTGATACTTTATTTTGAGGAAGGCTAGTAGTGGAATAGGGAAGCGTATGTAGCAGTGGTGGGCAAAGGGGGGGGGTGACTTTGAAGTCCAGGGGGCGATAAGCGCGAAAGAGGCGATTGGGGTGCGGTGAAGGGCTAAGGGGGCTATACCCCCCCCCCCCCGTGGACGTTGAAACTAAAAGGAGCGATATTGTCGCAGCGCCGGAAGAATTTATGGGAGGTAGGGTTCACCGTTGAAGTTTTCCTTCGGATCCACGCTTATCTTTTCACGTATCTCGTCACGAAGAAGCGGAATCGCCTCAAAGTAGTCAATCGAGGCGATCTACGGCTGCGAGTCACGTCAATACGGTCAAATATTGAAAGGATAATTGGTTTGCATGCCTCCTGAGTCATACTGTAATATACGCGACGGCTGAACAAATGAAGTTATTGTTTATGACCGTTCCGCAACAGTAACGTCAGCAGCGCCCTCTTGCGGCAGTAAATCCGTACGGGGCACGTGGCAGACATTATCCGTTGTTACACATAACATTTTCTTTGCATGCGAAGATCTGCTGTGGAGAAGCAAAGGGCAGCAACGATGCTGTGGCTGGTCTCGCGAACAGTCCCTCGCGCAACAGTCAGTACGAGGAACTGGCGGCAAAAAGTACAGGGTCCTCGATGGAGATTTCCCGCCAATTTTCGCGCCGTCAGCCGATACGGTTCAGCCTAGGGGGCGATGGCATCCTCGAAGCTGGAAAAGGGGGGCGATTTCTGGCATAGCCATGCGCATCACTGGTATATAGGATACACAGGCAGTCCTAGTGGCGAATATCGCTCCGCACAGACTTACGCAGTGCGATTTCCATTCAGACTCGCGGGTCCGAATATAACTGGTGGGCCAATATATAACAACGATACAGGCGACAATTACTATTTTAATGCGCAGACCGGCAACTTACATTTAAACCGTAAGCTGTCTGCCGCGTGGGTGAAACCCTCAAGCAATATCCTCCGGTCTTGTAATCTGTGATGGCATTTCACACAACTTTCAAGCAACTTTAATGCTCATGTTTATTTTTCCATTTGAATAATCTACTGGTAAACAAGATGTACTAGCCTGTTTTCAAAACAGCATGCAAATTACCAATACTTGAATTGGAAAACAGCTAGACAGAGCAAATTTCCATTACGTCATAGTATAACAGATTGAAAACTAACGCCATTTCGTATTACATTTCATTCCATTGCCATGTCGTATTTTTAAACATAATAATTTCGAATTCAATTGTCTTTGTTGAATGAAAACATGTGAACACAACGGCGTCCTGAAGCACAACCAATTGCGCAAGAGCAGCTAAAACTTGACCAACATTTATCCACTTATACTACACGGCCATTTACCAACAATAAAACTTTACTTTTCCGTAAGTGTCCATCTGTGACGTGCGCAATTATTGTTAATACACAAAAATGTTCAAAAGAGGTACGGATTTTTCTTTACATTGATTCCGTATTCGCTAAGAACGGGCTCCAGAATTTCCATTGACAATGTGTATCGAACCTCCTAAAGAAAAGAACCTTCGAAAATAGAACAAGAAAATCGTTGCTTCATACTTTTGACGACCCTTTCTTACTGATCTGACAAATACCTTTGCTTTTCGCGTGCTGCATTGCATCGAGAAGAATGTCGGCGATGAACTTTTGCGCCGAAAGGGCGATAAGGCGCGTGCTACAATGCGGACTTTTATAAAAGTTGAACACGTGCAAGTCGCGTTGTCGTACATCCGCGGATCGGTGGCGCTTACGCCGGCTTTGCTCATGTAAAATTCTGTTACGGCGTCTGGAATCTAGAAGGAAGCATACCGGGGAAGGCGACTGCGCTGAGTCAACGCCACGACTACCAACCATTGGTTTGTATTCTTCAATGTGATTCAGAAACTGAGCAAACGATCCGTCCGAAACTGCGGGCATCGCGAACGCTGCGATCTTCTCTATTTGTTCTTTATTCTTAGCGCTCTCGTCCATGCTGCAATGGAATTTGAAGCAATTTTGCAAAGATCAAACTCAATGTATAGCGGTGCGAAAACACTCATCCCAAAGGAGAACAAAAGAAAATGGATTTTTCATAATGAAAACAGAAAACGCCTCACGGGGTTAATTTCAGTTCTGCTGCGCCTAAAATGGCAACAGTGAAAACGTAGCACCAATGCATCGCAACGGCGGAGATTCGTAAGCGAAAAACAGATCCAACTTGACGACTAGCAGCGAACAGCAGCACCGATGAACTTATGGCTAAATTATTTAGAAACAAAAGCTGGCAACAGACGCAACTATTCAATAACAACGTCTGGAGGAAGACTACGAGTGTACGTGGGTGTAAGCTTGCTCAATCTTTTGTGTTCGCTGGCCGAAAGATTAGGCGTGTCGGGTCTGTCGCTCCAATGAAGAAGAATTTCTTGGTCACACGGACAGGACCTAGTGAACACATCGCAATGGTATCCTGCGTCCAAATAGCGCCAAACGCCGGAAAGCCAGGATGGAATTTTGTAATGCTTGAAATACTCGACCGCAAGACGAATGTTGTGCAGCTTTGGAAGAATCGAACAGTCCAAGTGAGTCAGTTTGTCGCCGCAGAGAAACTTTGTCTTATTCTGCAATAATATGTTCCGTAGCTTTTGTACCTAACGGAAATTCAGTTTACTTCCAGCAGATAGGAGTCCAACTTTTTCAACGCCAACTCAAGTTGCGTTGGGTCCTTGTTCACCTCCTTTATGTAGAAGCAGAATTTTGAGAACAAGTCCTTAACCGTTTTCTGCGCTTTGTCGTTGCCGCATGACAAGTTCGGCTCCGGAAATGCACTGTCCAAATATTCGATTATGTCATCGGGCTGATCGAACATTTGATCGTCGTGCACCAAAGCAGGAACGTGCCGAAGACCCCACGCGGCGAACTGCTCCACCGGCTTGTAAGGATTAGTAGTTTTCACGTCGAAATTCAACACGCCAGCGTCGCACTTCACCAACAGAATCATAAATATCTGCTGACAAACTGGGCAACCGCCGCAGCGAATTCCGTCGGCACCCGCGCGCACCCACAACTCCAACAGCGGCAGAGTGCCGTCCCGGTTTTCCATCCACGCCGGGATTTGCTACCTAAAGGCTAGGCTGGCGATTCTGTACAACGAAAATTGTAGGAACGGTAACGAGAACCCAGCTGCGCAAGTAGGAGAAATGGAATTCAATACGATACATGCGAAGAAATAACTTTAACGCGCAAAAAATTAAGACAAACCATCCATTCGCGCCATTCCATATCAGCTGCGACAACCCGCATTCCTACTGTAGTAGGGTGGTACTGTAGACTTGTCCGCAAGTACAAATTTTGTTGTGCCTTGTATCATAGCAATTCGAATGCCAATCGTTTGTGGGAAATGAGCATTGATGCAGCAGGCGCTGTTGGTATGAGCACGGATGAAAATGCGCGTAGACCTAGACCTTACAGACGAGCTGGCTCGATCTCATCGGCTTTTGCCGAAGATAATGGGTTAAAAGAGAAGCCGAGGGTTTGCCCCTCAGGTAGAACTATCCTTCACCGAAGCTATTGCAAAGGAGCAGAATTGCAGCTTCCGGAGGATTTTTGCGTGAAGAGAAATCAGGCGGCGGTTCAACGTCAACTGTGAGAAGGCCAGCTTCGAGCACGTCATTCCAGTCTACGTCCGCAGGTTTGGCGGATGCAGTAGCACTTTAGAAGCCATACAATGAGCTTCCTGTTGAAGATCGGCTTACGCAATCGCGACCGTTCGTCAAAGCGCTCATGGAGCAGGGGCTTCAAGCGACACGTCCTGCAAACACTGGACAAGGTGAATTGTATGACGCTTGGTTCAACTGTTTGAGGCTAATCCATTTATAGCGATTAAAGGTCGGCAATTTCAAGATAAAGCGTATTACTTAGAACTACTAAGGTTTACCACTTTGCGCGAAGTAGGTGATTGCTAATGCTTTACTTTCGAATTTAGGGAGAAAGTTCGATCATTTAAAGTAGAGATAAATCGCCTAGCAATCGAAAAAGCAAAATTCATTAAGGAATATGAAAATCAGGCTCCAATGAACGAAACGTAACGATTTTGAAAATTATCCAGTATTCCGCAGCTTGCTTGCCTCCGCATTCAGAGCGACCCTTCTGGCTGAACAGATTCGAGATCTACGCAAGGCATTGGCAAACTACAATTTTGTAAGTATTGACACTTCTGCGGCGCGACTGTTTTGCCTACAAGTTCTTTCTCAGCTTTTGGATAAGCAAAATACGCAAGCGTCGTTGACCGACATTCTCCAGGAATGTGCCGAGGTAGCATTTCGCTAGTAAAGCTTTAGCTCACTTTGCCTTGGATCGTAAGGTGGAACGGAGCAACAACGAAAGTGTCCAGCAAATCGACGAAACGTACGAGGAAAGCAGAAAGTAGGCGATAGAGGATGTGCTGACTTGCGACGGCGTCAAGTCAATAATTGTTTAGCAAAGAAAGACAACTAGCCGACGCAGAAGAAACGCTGCAAAAGTTAAAGAGTAGTTCTGATGCTACGTTAGCGAATATGGTGAGATCACTTAATCGCCCTTTTCGCTTTTCGCTAAGACTTTGACATTGTATGACAACCGACGGAATAATCCAAATGCATAGGCTACCATTTTGTTATCAAAAAGGGGACTTATTTCCTATCTACGTGACACGCCCTGTGATGCAGAACTTGATTACTACAGTAATATTCCATGATTTGTCGTGCTTAGCTAATGTGCCGTCGGCGGTCGGTCGTTCTTCCACCTGTACCATTTCGACGCGCTGCATAAAATTCCCGTATATTTCGGGTAAAGCTTGGGCGCTCGCAGACCCGCCGTCTCTGTGACGACGAGCTTGATTGTTGTTATGGGTCACAGGGAAGTGTCGTGCAGGTAGGAAAAGATTCCAAAGCACTGTCTTGGCTTTGTTTCTCTATTTTTAAAATCGCAATGCAACTAAAATGACAGCGCATTCCGCTATCGCAGGATGAAGAATCGAAGCTGCGTTACTACAACTTGCTGCAGAGAAAGACGGAACTTGAAAATCGTCTGCAAAGTCAGAGCTCCGAAGGCGAACGCTTAAATGAAGAAATTGACAAGCTAGAGCGTGTAAGTA
Source organism: Trichuris muris (assembly GCA_000612645.2). Taxonomy (NCBI): domain Eukaryota; kingdom Metazoa; phylum Nematoda; class Enoplea; order Trichinellida; family Trichuridae; genus Trichuris; species Trichuris muris. Next base: position 16,010,164 of record CBXJ02000086.1, on the reverse strand, counting down.
ATCGGCACCGCTTTTGCTCCTTTAACCGTGTTCAACTTTTGCGTAGGAATTGAATGTGGACAGAACGAAAAGGGATGCTCGTAAATTTGAGCTGGTGCCGTTCAACCGTGACTTTTGGCTTTTTTAAGTGAAACTGTTCAGCGACTTGGCACAGCTGAATAATGAACGCGCTCTTCTTCGGGAAGAAGTGGAACAGCAGAACCGTTTCCCGCATCATCAGCGGGATACCATTTTATCCGATATGAAGCAGGACAATAAAGACATATTGTCAATGCAAAAGCAGTAAGACATAATTCACAACTTTTTGTTTGCTAGTTTTTTATATTAAAGGATGGAACAAATTAGGCGTGAAATAGAGTTGCTTGAAGAAGAGAAGCGGGAAATCAGGGAGAAGCACTCAACCGCTACAGCAAATACAGATGACTACAGCGTTGAAGAAGGTAACGGAAATGGCTAGTGTACTATTTGCTTTTTTAAAACTAGAATGAGGGAATAAGATAGGAGCTTGTGCTTCCGACAACTTCCGCGGTAGGTAATGGAAAGCACGCCGATGACAGGTGGGGTTGCACCTGAAAGCCCCGTATGAAGTACTACTGGAACAAAGTATGAATGGGAAAAAGCCGTCAGTGTCGACACAGAAAGTGTCTTTGTACTACTACTGTTTGTCTTGTGTTTAGAAATTCTACGGTCGTCACATCTCTGCGCTTCTGAAAAAGAAGCCATCGTTAAACTCAAGCATAGCATCGAAAGTCTGGAAGAAGCCCTTCTGTCTGGCGTAAAGAAACCGCAAGTTAAATATCAGAGTTAAGCGAAAATTGCAGGCTCGTAAATCAGGCAGCGATGTCAAAGCAGATAAAGACATTTCTGATGATAAGCCTCTGAAAGGTTTGTTAAAATGAAATTGCGATGTCTTTTGCACTGGTGAACGTTGCTGTCTTCAGAATACTTGGAAATATTGACAATTTTGAAAAAGCAACGAAACACCACCCATGTATACAATGGAGAAATAAATGTCATAGAAGAGAAGATCTCGTCTTTAGAAGAAGAATTGCAGCAGTTTACTTTGTTGAGCAGGGTTCAAGAGAAGGCCGAACGACGACCGCTGGAATGGGCAGTGCGGAAAGCAGCTTTGCAGAAACAGGTCGACGAAAGTGTCCGATTGCTTGGCGAACTTGAGTCGCACCGTCGTTCAGTTGATCGGCAAATAAATGCGAGTGAACAAACGAAGAAGGTACGCAAGTGACCAATGCAACGGCGAATCATTGGATATTGCATATCAGCTCTCAAATACTTTTAGATAATAAGCGTCGAGAGGAGTTTGCATCGCTTCAAAAAAGAGAACGCTTCCCTGCAAGCCGAATTAAAATGCTATGCCGTGCCTGAAACACTGCAGGCGTTGAAGGAAGCTGTTCTGAAGTCGGTTGCAAATTACAACGCCTTGCTTGTCCAAAGGCAGTCACTATTGCCGTAGCGTTGGTTGCAACCTTCCATGAAAATCTGTGGCGAGTCGGCATCATTTGAGCAATTAAAACGTTCCGATTGCAAAAGCAGCGATAATGCTGAAATTTTGCATGCCTAATTATTATGAAAAATCCTGGTTTGCACAGGTTGACGACACGAAATGCTCATCCCGCGCCAAAAAAGTGGCTGCAAGCATCCCTTGGTGACTGCAACAGATTGTGTTTGATGTGCTGTGTGCATCCAAGTTATCGATTTATCGATACCTGCGAATCGTACATTTCTTTGTACTTGAACATCATATTTCTGACCTTCAAGGTAGATGTCACTGCATATGTAATACGTTTTGCAATGTGATATCCGTTTAGAGAATATTTTGAATTTGATTAATTCCATTGCTTCCGACGGTTTGAAAAGAATTTGTCTTGTAGCAATTATAGAGTACTTTCTATCAGTGATTTTGAATGACGTAAATATGAAAATCTTTCTAGATATGTCAGCTGCATTTCGGTAATTTTAAATCCAGCAATTGCTCTTCGCTGGCCACTATTTTGTATGACAATCTTTCATCCAGTTTTATAGCTGTTAACAGATACTCTGATTGTGCCCAGTTCTAAGCGACTGTCCTTCAATTATCTAGGATTTTCAGCATACGTCTGTTCCAGAATGGAAAAACGAAAGCAAATGTTGTCCAGCATCATTCCGAGTTGTGAAAGCGCCGAGCATCTGTCGGGAAATTTTGAAGAGAAAGTTCAACGAACAAACGACGAAGCCAGTGACTTAAAAGCGTCTGCAGTAGCACTGGGCTACTGGAAGGACCCGTTTATTTCCTGTTTTGTTACTCCGTCAAGTGACCGGCAGCGAACTGCGGAAATGCACCGTGGATGCTTTGTACGCGTTAAAGGGATAGAAGTGGTTGTTCATCAGTTCTTATCTGTCTACGGCAGGGAAGGTCAGGTGGTAAACCTTGGTGCTGGGTACGACACACTGTACTGGAAGTTACGAAGAAACAGTGTTGCTTTGGGGTGCTTTGTAGAAGTAGATTTTGATGAAGTCGTTCATAGGAAGAAAGCTCTGCTTGAAAAGCATTCCGCAGTCTTTAATGATGATGATGGAAACGTCGTGGAATCAGGTTACTTGCGGCTCTGCTCTCCTTAAATCAATTCTTTTGTTTTAGTGCCTATCGCAGCAACTGAGAGCAAAAGCGAAATCCACACTGGAGATTACTACGTGGTCGGATGCGACGTGAGAAATCCGAAACAATTGCACGAATGTTTTAGCAATTTGCAGGCACTTACTTTTGCTGCACCAACATTGATATTGTTGGAATGCGTTCTCATGTATCTCACCCCACCCGAATGCGTAAATTTGCTGGCTTACTTGGTCAGTGAGTTTCCAAACTCCGTTTTACTTTGCTACGAACCGGCAGGTACGGGAAATGACAATTTCATGAATATCTTTGAAAGCAACATGGAGCGTCGTGGTATTCCCGTGCCGGGTTTGAAAAACTTCAAGGATGACGCTTCGTTGCGTAGCTTATTAGCAACCGCTGGTTGGCAAAAGGTGATACACTGGCGTGCCGACGATGTGTTTGAATGCTGCATTCCTTCCGAGTCTCGCCAACGGTATGCTGGTTCAATTCACCGAACTCTGCGATAGCTTTTCAGTTGTCACCTTTTAGCATTGAGAAGATCGAGTTTTTGGATGAGCCATTCTTGCTGTCACAGCTGCTGCATCATTACGTTTTTGTTATTGCTTCTAGAGGTAGGTGTACGCAAACCGAAATCAACTTTGAATGCCGTAAAAGCACCAGTCCTCCATTTTCGAATTTTTTCGATTCTTAATGTCAGACCTTGAATAAACTTTAGTCAGCTTTCCTAATTGTTGTCCGTACATCTTTTGTTTTGTTCACATGATCAATACTTCGAATGTGAATGCGCGTTTTCACAGTAGGTTGACGGGATCTGGCCCCGTGGGCGCCCACACCTTTTCACGCACATCGTACTGTAGCATGGCGTCATGTATAAAATGCAGGTATCCGATGACATTTCCGTGACGTCACGTTACGCTATGAGCGTTACCTTTCTGTTATGCCAAGCTCATATATTCGGGTCATGTCAAACATGTTCCGTCGTGCCCTGTTCAGGAGGTTGTCCTCTTCTGCCCTTACCTAAGCAAACCTTCATGCCCTGTTCAGGTTTAAACCTGAACAGAAGTTTTATATTAAGGTTTAATCATAGGCAAGGACAGAAAAGCCGGCGAACTTGTGTTGAACAGTGAGACTACCGTGGGCGTCGTCTGTTGTCCTTACCTAGGCTTGCGCTTAAACATGTGCCTTATATTAACGCTTAAGCTAGGTTAGGGGCAGGAAACGACTGCTAACAAGTTTTCTAAGATTATCCATGTGTAGGTATCCTTGTCTGCCGATACATAAGCTTATACCTTAACATAGGGATTATGCTAGCAGTCCTTTCCGATAGGAGTGGTCTTCAGAGGTGCATGTGTTGCTGGCAGAGAAGGTTTAGGAGCGGTGATGATCCAGCGAAGGAATGAAGACGAGCATGTCATTTAAGCCGTATTCTAACGGCGTATGAATAGACATATAACTCAAACGAGGTGGAATGTTTTGCTGTGGTTTAAGCCATACGGATGGTAGACTCATATGCCTTGGGCAGAAAATTTAAGGTTGTGGTAGATAACTCAGCGGTAAAGTGGCTGTTTGGAAGATAACAGTCGAATGACAAATTTACTAGCCCGAATCGTTGCATGTTGCAGCAGCAAATATTTGGAAAATCATTTTTTTGCAATATGAGCTTTTTTAGCCATCTTAGTCGTGATTGCGTTGTAATTCATGTGATTTCGCTATTTGCTTGTTCGACGAAAGATTGTGCAGGCTTGCAAGTCTTTGTCAAAAGGTTGTTATTTTCTTGAGGCCCTAGTTCACTCGTCCTTGGAAGCTGTTGTGACGATCGTGGGTTCCTGCTTGATAGCGTAATTGAACGCAGTCGTGACGTTGGTTAACTTTAACAGGTGCATCCTTGTCCCGCAAAATGAAATTGAGTCATATTTACTTGGTTAATTGCCTTTGTCTTTCAGAAGAACTACTCAAATTGAATAAACTACGTAGGCAATCCTGTTAACGACTTGCGCTACCCGCTGTTTTCGTACAGTAGTTAGGGAATTAATAGATAATGAAGTTTGAATTCTTCAGTGTCCCCGTTGCTCCGCGATCAATAGAGATTGTTTGCATTCCACTTTTCTTCCTAACGCTTTTGAAATGGGGTTAACGGCCTTGTGAAACAGCTAAATGGATAACCCTCTGCTCAAGAAACAAAAGACCACGTTCGTTCGACGCGTTCATTCACAATTGTCTGGTTGCTTCCGAATGCATACTACGGTGTCAGTGATATTGATTTCGTTCGCGTCTTGCGATAATAAGTACAATTAGGGAAATAGCAGTCTTCTGAATCAATTAAATGGCCATTGAGCACCAGGGCGTCAACCATACGTTTCAGGCTGCAAAGCACATTGATTTTTGTGCTCTGCTTTTTGAAAAACCTCTATACCAATGGACGTTATTTTCCCAACGTGATTGTACGAATGAATAACTTGATATGATGGTACGACGATCACCGTTTGATAGAACTTTATTATAAAAGTCACCGTAGCTTTCGGGACCGACCGCGTCCCGTCTTCAGCGGCTAATAATGACAGAAAGAGTCTAAAAACATGGTAAGGAAGGCTAATCTTAAACCAGGAAGTAAAGGGTTAAAACTCGTTTTTAACCTCTTTGGACGCTTGAAGTATGTCTAACCTTTGACATATCACGAACACCTTTCTCTCTTATGACGGTGGTCCAAATTTCACTGATATCACACCCATTGTCTCTATTAATTGTCTTATGGTGTTTTATAAAAATAGCTTTTTTGATTTTTCTTATGCCAAAACGATTCTCATAGCAAAGGACTCTTGGCTCAAGAGAACCTTGGCACTGTGCCGCATGTTCCACTATTGCTGAAGATTTCACAGCATGGACCATTATCTTGTTAGGATCCAGTGTTTGTAGGTGGCCCCTTTGTCTCATCAAAGTCTCATCCAATCTCGCTTTAGCATTATTCTAACGGGTGACGTTGGCCAAGTGTTCATTGAATCTACGGCTCACAATGTTGCCTGTTTCCCCAATGTATGAGGCGGAGCAACTACATTTAACTTCATAAACAACATCACCTTTCTGACTGACCGGAACCTTGGTCTTATCATTTCTGAGTAAAGATCTTATGTTCCTCGATCCAGTGAAGTACACTTCAAAATTCAATCTCCTGCTGATAATATTTTCGGCTAATCCTCAGTAATAGGGCAAAACAAGAGTCGTATTCATTTTTGATCTGACTAATGTGCTATTTGTATTATTGTGTCTCCGGTTAATGGCTGAAATAACGAGTTTCCTGGGGTAACCGTTCGCTAACAATCTTTCCATAATGTGCCTTATTTCTGGTTGTAAGAATCCTGGACTACATACGTGTGCAGCTCTGTCCACCATGCTGTTGACAATACCAATGAACACGATGGTGCGAAGAGAGATGTAAGATACCGATCCGAATGGGTTGGTTTTCTGTAGACAGTGGTCTTAAGATGGATACCATCCTTAATGACCAAAACATCTAAGAAAAGGGAGAACGTCGTTTGATTCTTTCTCAATTGTAAAAATGATTTGTTCCGGGAACAAACCATTCAAATGCCTAAGGAAAACATCTTCTTTCCCAATCTCTGTGATGACGAAAATGTCATCAACATAACGTTTGAAGACTTCTGGGCCTAAAGAGTTGTCAATAATGGGAAAGGCCAAATCTTTTAGGTACTCCATGAAAATCTCGGCTGTGGTCGGTGAAAGGCTCCCATAGGAGCTCCATTCTTTTGTAAGAAAAAATTCCCTTGGAAGTGGAAGAAATTGGCTTCCAACATGCAGAATGATACCAACTTTTTCACATGGTGCGGGTTCATCTTCGTTCTATTCCTGAGAGTCTCATATTGGCTTAATAAAAATTCCAAGCGATCCATAGTGTATTCTATAAGGATGCTCGTAAAAAGGCTTTTAGCATCATAACTAACCAAGATGTTGGAAGAGTACGGTTGAGCACCCGTTGGAAGATGGTGTTGATGAACACTTCCATCCGTACACTTCCAACCGTACACTTCCAACATGACCCACCGCCCCGTTACAAGAAAACCAGTCTTCAACTATCCAAGATGTCCCTGTCTGCCATAGAGACATTTGTGATTCCGGTGGAAAATCCTTTGTTGTTTTTAACAGGGGTCATTCTTTTGCCTAACAGGGGATTGACGATTTCTTTCACATAAGTGCACAAACTGGAAGTGACCGTATTGATTGTCGAAACTACCGGTCTCAACGGAACACCTTCCTTGTGAATTTTCGGCAAACCGTATAGTTCAGGGATGTAGCAATTGCCGTGAAAGAAAGTGCTTCGAAATTTTTGCCAGTCTGTCATCTCCTGTTTCAGAGATAAACTCATCCAAAATTGGAAGCAGTTTCTTCCTAACGACAACCGAAGGATTTCCAGGAAATGGTTTGTACACTTCATCATCTAACACTTCCAACATTTTTCGAACATAGGTGGAACGGCCCAAGACTACCACTACGTTGCCTTTATCAGCTTTAGTGATCACTATTTTGTCTAGCGACCTCAACTCCCTTAAAATCATCTGTTCATGTTTGTCAAGGTTAGGGACAGGTCTTTGTAAGCTATGTAGTAAGCCTGATATCGAACCTTTGATCTCCGCAGCCAAGATAGGGTCAGCGGAAGAGAGGCTGTCTTCAACTGATGCTATTATGTCAAGGATTGGTGGATTTTTTTGGTGTACGAACAGAGTTCAATCCTTTCATCAACACCATCCTCTGGGCATCTGTTAGATAACGTAAGCTCAGGTTGACTACTATTTTCTTAAGATTAACCAACTGGTAGTTTGTTTTTCTTTTTGATCTCTCAAAAGTCCAAGTGCGTGAGCAAATTAGCTTTTCGTATTTCCTACGAAGAATCCGTTTTTGTATATAGTGTGCTGAATCTGCACAATGGGAAACATGACGGTTCAGTTGATTCAGTGAAAAATGATCCAACATGTGAGCCAAGCATTATGTAACACGCTCAATCTCCCAGTTTAAACAAGCAATGGTTCTTCGGTGTTCTCTAATTGTGCTCCTCAGTAAGGCAAAACCCGCCTTGAAGAGGATGTTGAGTCTGATTGTTCCATGAATGACCCCACTTTAACTGGAAAGTTCTAGGAAGAACATTCATATCTCTGCACTTCAATAAGAACGTCAGTTTTTCTCTCACTGTGCGGACTTCACATATGAGCGTTCCAAGATTCTTGCTAATTTTAGTCCAGGTGCGCTGTAAGCACTTGTGATATAATTGAAAACAGGAGCTTTTTAACGGTGTAATTAAGGCCCTATTACCGAGGATTAGCCGAAAATATTATCAGCAGGAGATTGAATTTTGAAGTGTACTTCACTGGTTCGAGGAATATAAGATCTTTACTCAGAAATGATAAGACCAAGGTTCCGGTCAGTCAAAAAGGTGGTGTTGTTTATGAAGTTAAATGTAGTTGCTCCACCTCGTACATTGGGGAGACAGGCAACACTGTGAGCCGTAGATTCAATGAACACTTGGCCAACGTCACCCGTTAGAATAATGCTAAAGCGAGATTGGATGAGACTTTGATGAGACAAAGGGGCCACCTACAAACACTGGATCCTAACAAGATAATGGTCCATGCTGTGAAATCTTCAGCAATAGTGGAACATGCGGCACAGTGCCAAGGTTCTCTTGAGCCAAGAGTCCTTTGCTATGAGAATCGTTTTGGCATAAGAAAAATCAAAAAAGCTATTTTTATAAAACACCATAAGACAATTAATAGAGACAATGGGTGTGATATCAGTGAAATTTGGACCACCGTCATAAGAGAGAAAGGTGTTCGTGATATCTCAAAGGTTTAAAGCGTCCAAAGAGTTTAAAACCGAGTTTTAACCCTTTACTTCCTGGTTTAAGATTAGCCTTCCTTACCATGTTTTTAGACTATCTCTGTCATTATTAAACGCTCAAGACGGGACGTGGTCGTTCTCGAAAGGTACGGTGATTTTTATAATAAAATTCGGGTTACCATAACTTATTGCGGGTTACCATAACTAGAGTTATGGTTTTGGCTCTGCCCTGGGAGGTCGGTCGGTTGGATTGCTCGTGGTTGTGCACGGCTGACTAAGGCGGATTGCGGATTCGACGCGGTCAAAGGTATGACCCAACAGATGAAGCGTCTGCCTAGGTCGACTGAGTAGGAGTACTTGCAGACCGACTGACCAACCTGGGTAGTTGACCAATATTATTATTATTATCACTTTTGAAAACTGGATGCATCGTAATTATCACTTTATATTATTATCACTTTATATTATTATCACTTTTATTTTTTGGCACTGAAGACGGGCAAAGGTTGTGCCCGTAAGCTTTGCTGTTTGAAAGAATAAAAGCTTTCAACGAACGGGGACAAATCCGTGAAATTATTGGACTTGCAGAATTGAATAACTTGTTGGAAGAATAACATGCAACGTATAATAATGCTCAGGTACAACGTCCTGTTTATACGTACAGTAAGTAGCAGTAATGCGGCAGTTTGATGGAATTGCCCAGATCGCAGTGTCAGCAATTCTGAACATTCGACAAGGTGTTTTTCGTGGTTGAATTCTCAGAATTAGTTTACTGCGCTTTGCGTAAGGACGAAAAACGGTACGTTTTTACCTAATCAGGAAGAAATTATTCCATGCGTTTATCAAATCTTACGTAGGTAACATTACAAGTATTTTTCTGAAATGACGTTAATTGACTGGCAACTAGCGAACGTATTCTATTTCTGCGGCTTTTGAATTTGCCACTAGTTATCATTCGTTTAGGCTGTCGGAGTTTCTCAAAAAGGCGGAAACTCGCTTCTAGTAAATAGCACGAGTTTTGTGGTCCCAACAATTTGGATGTGGAGAAGTAGTTCTAACCACCCTGTTGTGCAAAATGAATGAAAGAAAAGGAACGCAATTGGAAAGACAACGCCGTAAAACCGAAATGGCGTCCCCTGATTCGGAGACGACGCGAACAATGGTTCGAAGTCGGTCGTACGTTGTCGAAAATCCCTCATTCAGCTTCGATTCCAACAGTCCGGAAACGTCTGTTGCTTACTTCGCAAGCAATGAAGCTAGCGATAGGCCGTCAGGTAAATTGCATCTTTCAGAAGAAATTTGAATGATTGTTACTATTATTAAAACAATTATTTAGAGATGAATACGGATCGTACTACTAGCGCAACTTTGGTGTCTGACCGTTCGCTACCCGATTCTCAGTCGCAAACTCCCTTTATGTCTTTATCTCCAGTTATCAACGACAGATTAACTAGTACACTGCTGCAGTGTCGAGAACGCGTTGGAGAAATTGACTTGAGCTTAGATGTGGTTGAGCAACAGTTGATTGGTTTGAACGAAATGCGCTGTATGCTCAAGGAATACCACTATTTGCAGCAGGAAACCTTGCATATGCGCCAAGATCAGGAAAGGCGAACTTTGGAAATTCAGATTGCCTACATGTGCAGCCTGCGAGACAGACTCAGGAAAGTGCAACTCAAGGACTCGAAGTTGATGACGGATGCTGGAGCTTCGTTCAAAGTTTGTCGTTATCCCTCAGGAAGGTAAAAGAAAATGAACATGTTTAGAATTCGCCGCCAAACGTCGATAAGTCATCTTATTACTTGAACACCAATCCACAGAAGGTTGTAAAGGAAAAGCCAATGTTGTCCAGTCAAGGAAGAGTATTCTGTCGGCCGCACAATGACTGCGTACCCGTTGGACCTACTCGACAAGAACCTCCAGTGCAAATGCCAAAAATCCTCGCCAGAAGACTTGCAGCGTTGGTTAGGGGTTTCCTAATTCGAAGACTGTTGCGAACAGCTGCCGTGCAAAATATCCGACATTCCGTGCGTGCGTACCGGGCGAGGCTGGAAAGCATGAACGAAAGTAGAAAACTGCCTGACGATGAATTGCAGTACAAAGGAGTTTTACTTTACCAGGTAGGTGGCACATTAATAGAACGGTCTCAATACGAAGGATGCCTTGTAGTTGCAGGCGGCGTTAATTGACATACACCGTATATTTTTTGTCATTCCTGTCCGGGAACGTATGTTTATAATTTCGGAGGATCGCAGAATTCTCAAAGAACGTATATGCCAACGTGTTAATGGAAGCCTCGGATCAGCGTTAAGCCTGTCGAAGAAAACGACGGTGATTGAACAGCCGGTGAGAAGCGTCAGTGAAAAGACACTACAGGGCAAAACAAACAAATCTACGTCGAATTTAAATACGGTATCTAAAAATCAGCGGAAGATTTGGAACGCAGAAACGAAATCGCCTGATCAGCCAAGAGCTCGAACATTTACTACCAAATCAATTGGCACGAAATCGTGCACAAAGACAAAACAGAGCCGAACTAGCAATGTAGCTGCTACGACACGTAAGCCATGGCGCTGATTCACGAAAAAGAGACAAGGAGGCGTAATTTGAACCGGTTTCATAGTACAAGTGAATTTCACCAATGACAGAAGCCAAAGACAGTCGTCATTCAAACTTCCTTTTCTTTGACAGGTCGCTTGCAGTATTCGTTTATCCATTCCAGAATTAAAGTTCATTTAACGGCAGATCACTGCCTGAAACGATACGCTGTGAGACGATCTCAATAGACAAAAGCAAGCCAAACAAAGTGACTCAACTCAGAGAGAAGATTACTCGTCATCTTGCCTTGCCCAAAGAACAAGGATGACTTCCGAAAGCGGTGACATCATGTGAATGCTCAGTTTGGAGATTAAATAGGCGTTACTTACCTTCACACCACCGAAAGTTGAATAGATCTTGAGGATCAAAAATTTCAGTTACCACCGCCTATGATAAATTTATTTACACTGCGCATACGGTAGGATGAAAAGCAAGTGACTGCGACCAAAAGGTCCTGGCATAATGATTTAATGAAACTGAGCAGGCGCTTTTCCCACTGATCAAGAGTTCATGCTAAAACTTCGAAAGAGCCCAAGTGCCGATGGGAAGTTTGAATGTCGACAAGTTGAACTTTGTCGTTGAACAATAGCTTTAAATTGCTAATTGAAAAGTTTAAAGCGCTCTTCTTCGTTCAGTTGTGTCGAAATCGTTGGTTGCACGGCGTATAATCGTTTTGCTGGCAGGAAAGCAAACGCTACCTGCACACTTTAAACGGTTTATTGTCACGAAACGCCCGAGCGCCGTAACACGTCAATGCTCTGCAAAGGTGGTTGAAGCGTCGGTGTTGATCGTTGCTCCTTTAGGTTGGCGGCTGAGCCTTGTTCTCCTCTTGTACAACTTAGACTGATTGAAACGGTCGCGTGACAATGGGAGAACGCAATACTCGTTTGTTGTCTTTCAAGAACATGGGAAAGAACGCGGAGGTACGACGCCTGTGATATTTTGTCTTGTGGTTCCTGTGCGCGCTTAGGTTGGCATTGCTAATCTGATTAAGCTGTAGACCCCTTCCTTCCGCATTAGTAACTTGTTGCAACAATGTGGTCAACAAAGGTGTGCATGTACCGTAAACTGCTAAAATCCTGGCAGAGGGCATGTTTCATCGGGTAAACAGGTTTGGCATTCGGCAAGGCGATTTCGTTTTCCTGCCAACTTCGCTGATGGAATTGAAATTTCCTCTGCACGGTGTTGAAGCTAAATTCAGTTGAACAGTTGCCCACCATTTTTTGTTGCATTCACGTTTACCAGTGCTCATTAGTTGTGAATTTACCCGTTGATAGACGCCCATTAAGATCCGTGATTCTATCGTTTAAGTGGAGAGTATTTTGGTGTGCCTGAGGATCCGGTTTCAGCGTAGGATGTTGTTTTCGTTGTTGCTACCGTACTGTGATTGTCAGGTGCTTGTGTTATTACGAAGCAGTTGAACTGTGTAGCGGTATCTGTGTGATTGCTTGTTAGCTCACATGTTCGTCATTGTTTTAGGAAATGCGGCGACGGCGAAATGAAGCAATTATCGAATTGCGTAAGATGAAACGCGAGGAGACGGTGTTTAAGAAGCGCAATGTTCCTGTTAAGACCGGTGACACGAGTAAATGTTCCACTCGTCTGTTCTCTTCTGTACGTAAATCCTTCCAGATGACATAGAAGAGCCAAGTACAAGCTTACAAAAGGAAGACAAGGAGTATTACGACCTGTTGCTGAGAAACGCCCAGTCCGCGGATAGCGATCAGCAACTAGTGGCCATCCAGCAGGCTAGGTGTGTATTTTTGTCGCTCTTTGTGCTGCGCTGATCGGATTGATAATACTTTAGGAAGTTATTGTCGAGCGATCGAAATCCTCCAATTGACGGCCTTATTCAATCTGGTATCCTCCCAATCCTGGTGAATTGCTTATCGCGCGATGAAAAGTAATCTGCGCTGTACTGTGCCCAAATACCTTTGTTTTCTAATCTGCTCTTGTACTAGTCCTACACTTCAGTTCGAAGCAGCATGGGCATTGACCAATATCGCGAGCGGAACTAGCGAGCAGACTCAAGCCGTCGTTCAATCCGGTAATTTAGCTTTTCTTTTATTATTATTATTATTATTTTGAAGCAAGAGATATTAGTAACAAGGCGTTTCATAACTAAGAATGATGCAGTATCCTTGTTCAATGAGCTTTAATTGGCGAAGCTTTCGGAACTAACGTGTTCCGTCGTCAGCGCAAATCGAGAGGCATTTCTCGATTTGCGCTGACGACGGAACACGTTAGTTCCGAAAGCTTCGCCAATTAAAGCTCATTGAACAAGGATACTGTATCATTCTTATTTATTATTATTATTATTATTATTATTATTATTATTATTATTATTATTATTATTATTATTATCGTCGAATTATACGTATCATTTCAGGTGCGGTGCCTCTTTTCCTGCAGCTATTGAATTCGCTGCACAACAACGTGTGCGAGCAGGCTGTTTGGGCTTTGGGTAACATCATTGGTAAGATTCAGCCTTGCGCTTGATAAATAATCATATATTTTAGTTTCTTACTTTTCAATTAAGTTTAGCGCATCAGTTGTTAAGTTCTGTGTTCTATTATTGTCGCACTTTATTCAAATGAAGATTTTTTACAGGATACATGACTGTGCTCCCAGGGGACTAACGTTGTCTATGTTTATTCATTTATTGCTTATGTTTTGTTTTCTTTATGTAATTGACGAATAAGCAGTTTTCCATCTTCACTTTAGCACTGCCTATTAACGTGCACATATCTTTCAAATGTTATAGCTGTTTGACTGTTAGTAGAATAAGAGCTTAGGAAGAGAGAATCTTACTGCCGGTGTAATGTAGATCTCTGAAGTTTCACACGCGTTGCTTTGTAGTCGCTTGTTTTCCTTTGAAAAATCCTGTTCTTGTTTCCGTTGCATTGCTCGTTACAGGCGACGGCCCTCATTATCGCGACTATTGCATTCAGCTGGGTATCATCGACCCACTGTTATCTTTCATTAAAAAGGATGTTCCAATTGGGTTCCTGCGCAATGTGGCTTGGGTAATTGTCAACCTGTGCCGTAGCAAGGAGCCTCCACCTTCCCGAGATGCCATCAAACAGTTGCTTCCAGCATTGAAGTATTTGTTGTCGCATAGTGACACAAACGTACGCTTTACTGTTGTTGCTATTCATTATTAGCCGCTTGTACTTCTATTACTGTTGTAATCGTGTTACTATTTTCAGGTTCTTGTTGACACAGTTTGGGCTCTTTCCTACTTGACCGACGGAGGAAACGACCAAATTCAGGTCTTGTTGTCCATGTTTGCAGCGTAATCTTAAAACGACGCTTTTCCCTAGATGGTCATTGAAACAGGTGTCGTTCCAAACCTGGTTGCTTTGCTCAGTCATAGTGAACTCAAACTGCAGGCAGCCGCCCTGCGTGCCGTAGGAAATATTGTGACCGGCACGGATGAGCAGACGCAGCTTGTCATCGATTGCGGTGCCTTGAGTCACATGCCAGCACTGTTGGCTCATCCGAAGGACAAGATCAACAAGGAAGCCGTGTGGTTCCTTAGCAACATCACCGCAGGGAACAGAGAGCAAGTTCAAGCGGTTATCCAAGCCGAGCTGATTCCGATGATCATACATCTGATGATGAAGGTGGCAGTTCATTGTTCTTTGATCAGCTGGTTGTTCAGTATTGTCTTCATCTTCAGGGTGACTTTGCCACTCAAAAGGAGGCGGCGTGGGCTATAAGCAACGTAACAATCAGTGGGCAGCGCGAAGAAGTGGCTTATATGGTGCAGCAAAATGTTATTCCCGCCATGTGCAGCTTGCTTGTAGTTCGTGACGTTCAAGTGTTGCATGTGATCTTGGATGGATTGAATAACATACTGAAGATGGCCGAAGACGAAGCTGATTCCGTTGCTCAGTTGATCGAAGATTGCGGAGGCAACATTTCCCTTTTAGCCGAACTCGTTCAGCTGATTTTCGTTTCGTTGCAGGTTTGGACAAGATTGAGTTGCTGCAAGCTCATGACAACGAGACTCTTTACAAGTTGGCTTATGAAATTCTGGACAAATACTTCAACGATGTGAGTGTCCTTTAGGTTTTGATTCAACATTGATGTTCCTATTGTCTTAGGGTGGGTCTCTGCCTGCGGGTGAAGAAGGTGGTCAAAGAGGCGAATACGGTTCTCTGGACTCCGAGTTTTACGATCCAGACTTCAATTTCAGTTGAACGTTTAGAATATGGTGCCGTGCAAGGTTTCAAATTATTGTTTAATATGACTGACCTTTCACACGTTCATTTTGCGCCAGTCGGCTCCCTTATATATGGCGCCTTTATTACCGTTTTTTCGCATCTTCCCACCGTATTATAGGGCACCGTCGATGACTCACAGGAAGCGCTGGAAGACTCGAAGACTAGTTGTGAGCGCAGCTTTCGAGGCCTTTTTCTATTGAATGTTTTATCCAGCGTTACTTTGAAAGCGTGTTAGGTTATATACTTCTGTTCTCTTGCTAGGTTCTGCAGTTTCTTTCGACCACATGTTATTTTACTTTTCGAATCTTTCCCAACTTAACAGCAGTGGAAATTCTTTTTGGCTTTTTCCAGCGAGGTGCGACCAATTTTTGTCCTCTCTTGACGAGCAATATGGCTTTCAGCGTTTCTGACCTTACGAAAAGTAAATTACTCATTAAAGCAGTACGTATGCAAAACCTTGGCGGCCGTGATTGTCCGTACATGCTGGATCTTGTTTTATGCATTTTAAATTGCGAGCGTTCTTTAGCCAAGGTTGGCCGGCGCGATGAAACGAGGACAATTGTTCGTGAAATGGAGTCATGGAATGAGGGTAGCCTGAAGTCACCTTGCTGAGAAATCTTTCTTTTAAACATTTGGCAAACGAGCAGTCGTCGTCTGCTGTGCAATGGGTTCAGATGGTAAGTTTCGCGGGATTTTTCCTTACGGTTTGAAGTAATCTGTGTTGATCCTAATGTCGTTGTTTCTGCCTGTCCTCTTTGATTCAGAGAGTGAATTGGCTGAGTTCTTTCATTCACTTACTATAATTGAGGTGGAATAGAACTTGCGTTCAATTTAATTCTTTGAAAATTTCCGAAGGAAATATCCGGCGCCTTTTCTGTCCATGCGGCGGCCAGCAACATGTTACCTGTTATTGGTGTACTCGGTTTTGATGAGGTGGTTTGACTCCTGGCCTTAGGTCTAGAGTTCCTCTGGCACATTTGCACGATTTGGTATGGCTAACGTACGATGATTGGGAATGAAACGCAACAATCGCAGTATTACAGTGTGGTCAGCAGATAATGTAAAATACCTATAGGCTATCAATGTAAGGCAGTATATCCATGTAAACTGTCGGCTGGGGCAGTCCGGTTATAAAACACCTTTCAGCACTTAGTGGATAAGATTGTCGATGGAAGGCCGTAATTGCGTAAGTGCAACGCGTTTGGAAGTCGCGGCCCATTCAAAATGGTGACGGAACTTTGCGTACGCAATATGTTACTTTTCATTTGACCTGCTGTCGCTCTCCACATGACGGTTTTCCTTTTTGACCACCATGTAGTGCTTTCAAGCGAAACAGAACGACAGAGCGTCAACGTTTACGAATCAATGATCATTGTTCGGAAGAGCGCAAGTTAAAGAGGCTGCTTCAATCTCTCCGTTACACTGTTTCCGTTATTTAACAGCTTCATTCTTTCGGAACGTGTCCGGTCATCTGCGTAGACGTAAAAAGCGCCGCGATCGCGCTGGAAATGGACCACGTCTGCTTCGAAGGCTCTACACGAGCAAGAGCTTTGGCAGCACCCGTCGGATGGGCTATAACAAAGAACAGAGAACCGTAGAGACCCTCCGCTTTCAAAGAATCCACTCTGCTTTATCCGTATTGGCCTATGTCCGTGAGAAATACATGTATTAATAGCTTATCCGAGTTCAGTTGCGAATACCTTTTCCTACGGTTGCAAAATGGGATCTGGTTTTCATGAAAACTTCCTTTCTTAGTTTCATTAATGCACAGCGCACGTCATTCGGGAATTTGGTGATGCGTGACCAAACTGACGGCTATGTCTTGACAGAAACAACCGTATGAGGGAAGTGTGGAGGCAAGTTCCGTCTGGCATTAATATTAACCATCAAGCCCGAAGCAAAGTGGACTTCTAAAATTCATTCGTCGCTCGCGTAAGGCAATTTCATTCGTGCCCGACTTTGCTTCCGGTCGCATGAATGGAAGCGTAAGATGAAATGTTCAGCGCTGATCCGTAGGATCAGTTCATCCGAATGGAAGAACAAGAAGAAAGCTTTGCTATGAAGAAACTTCATGTTTTTACACGTTGGATATGGTTATTGATATCTGTCACGACGTATAATTATTGATCAAAGCTTTCCATTTAGTAATGTCCTTCGCTCATTTTGCTCATCACTCGGAACGTACCCGCGTTATGCAAGGACAGACTTGCATACAGTGGAACCCCCCTTATCCGGACGCATCGGGGCGGAGGGTAGTCCGGATTACGGAAAAATCCGGTTTATGGAAGAGGCTTACAGTAGATCACAGAAAAGCAGGTAATGAAATTTTAGATGTAGGTTCCTGGCGTCCACAGCGCGATGTCAATCTCTGCAAGCGGGGAGTTAGCTTACGATGGCGGCAAAGTCCTTCTGATCAAGGAAAACGACTGACCAGCTTAAACCAGTTTCTTTTATGGTTTAGATGTCGCCGAACATTGGTTTAGATAAGACGGCAGTAGCAGTTTTATCTAAGAGAAGCCAGGACAACAAACGTTGCATAGATAGACAGGCAGACAGGTTCCAACGGGAGCACCATTTTCATCGCTCAGTATCGCGAGTCCTCCAGTGAGTAGCAATAGAAGGGCACAAGATTCAGCAAGCATTTGCGCCCTCGTTGTGAGCTTACTTTGCAAGTGGTCTACTAGCTATCGACGCCTAAGGACAGCCGTTAGATGTCTAAAGTTCCCGCCTCGGCGTCCTCAAGCAGTGGGCGAGAAAAGAAAGACGCTGACCGTTGAAGAGGAACTTTAGGTACTGGGACATTATGAACGAAATGAGAAGGCATGTGGCAGTAAGGCTTTCCTTAGTCAAGCGGCCACCATAATAGCGAAGAGCGAAGCAAAGAGGGACAGGATTCATACCGCTGCATCCTTAGTCGTTGAATAAGTAGCATGGACAGGGCGGAGTCCCTTTTACTAAACCCTGCTTATTTGCGACCTGCTCCTTTATTGTTTACAGGTAAACTATTTTCCTGGCGATGAGCCCCAAAACCCAATTTTCCTATACTTTACGTGTCTCGCACATAATGCCTTCTCGTTTAACGCGAGATTTTCCAGGAACTAACTTTCGCGTTAGAAGAGAACAGGTCGTAGTTTTATACGACTGAAAAACACCAGGTCTTTGATCCACATTTATGTTTCTTTTGGGAAAACTAGGTCTCGAGGTGCCTTCCTGCAGTCAGCTTATTGGTCGAGATTGACTCGGCAGAGCCGAGCCTATGCTAACGTATACCGAAAGGACCGTTGCCTGGTTGTTTGCTGCTCTTATAGCCGTTGCCGCCAAGTGACTGTCCGTTTCGCACAGGTAGCCCAATCATGTTTAATGTATACGGTTGTTCTATTGTTCTCTTCCACGAGTCCGGATTAGAGAAGGGCCCGGCTTATGAGGGTCCGGATTAAGGAGGTTTTACTGTTGGTGCTCATGCAGTGTTCCCCCACTGGGACGTACGGTCCCACACATTCGTTTATGGGGTTTCACGCGTACAAATAGAATAGAATGCGAGATTTTCCGAGCGCAGATTTTCGCGTTGTGCAGGCGAAAACTGCGGATCTATCAGCCTCTTCCTAAACGACGTCTCGGAAAGCGGTAAAATCTGAATCTGCAATGCCACATGGTCGCCTTCTGTCCTAACGCCAAAAGGTAGCCAAAACAACTCCAAACGGATTCCCTCATTTAATCGTCAAGTTGATGGGAATGGGTTTCGAGGTCAAGCTGACCAGCGCAGCGTGACCAGTAGTTTCGCTTGAACACTCGCCTCCGTTTCGATGACCTGTGTCCGTCTGTCTCTCGCCTTTGTACTCTGCGGCTGCACCCATTGTTGAGATGGTATGTCGGAGCGAATTGAGCTCACGTCAATGACATTTTGGCTTGGCTGGTCAACTGGACTTATCAGCTGACGAAATCTATTCCTTCATTGCAGCTCCCTACAATTGTCAGTCTTCCCAGTGCAGCCAGTTGGTCACTTCTAATGCTGACCTCTGTGTAGGATGGGTAGGTGAACAGAGATTCCGATGGCTCTACGCATTGCGTACAACTTGGCCGTTGGCTTACGTTTTACCTGTCCTCGCAGGCGCGCGTTTTGTTACCTTTGAACCTCCTTTCGCACGAATAGGCGAAGCTGGTAATATTTTCCGTGCTGCTAATGCATTGACGAAATCTGTTAGGCGAAATATCCGCTGCGCGTAGTCCTTTCGTTACGCTGCCGCTGAAGTTGACAAAGTTTTTCCATTGGTTAAAATATATGGACGGTTTTGAGACTTGGCCTTTTGTGCGCGTGAAGGTAGCGGCTCTAAGGTAGCGCTTCGTCACTAATTTAACGTGAACAGCGATTCTAACATCACAGTCGAGCCGACGTAGCCGAAATTAATATTTTTGTATTTCTCTCCTTTCGACTTCGCCCTTACTTCAGGCTGAAGGCCATACAAAGCGCGGCGTGCTCAAATTGACCCCACTTTTCATTTTCCTCTTATCTTACGCTTGTAAGTCAGCGCTTTCAGCCGAACGCGATTTTACGACGAGAAAGTATGCTGCCTTCGGTTTACACCGTTTTTTGTGCGAATCTTCAAAGGACACCAGAAGGTGAATGTTCTGGTTAGGCAAAGTTTTCGCCTCTTTTTGTGTTATCTTTGTCCATTAGAGCTGGATGGCAAAACGAGCTGACTTATTGTACCTCCTGGCGCAGGCGAATGCGTTCCTTTGCACGTCAGCAGTTGCAGGAGCTACCCTGGCATGTTCGCCAGCGGATATGCCACTTTGCGTTGTCCGCATGTTGAGCTACCGCCTGCTGACAAGTGATATCCATTGGCATGATAGCCGGGACATTGGATAAGATTTCCACCGTTAACGTAGCTCCTGTTCCCGCCATTGTTAAATTACGACTGATTCGATAGGGGATTCAGCAAGGCAACTTCTCGGTCCGTGTCAGGAGTGGTGCCGTTTTAGAGTCCTACTCCCGTCTGTGGTAAACGTTTGTCCTGATCGCCCATCATGCTACGTGCAGTATGTTTGCTAATTCGATCGAGCCGTCCTGAAAACTTGCAAGTTTTGGTTAACGGCTATGCGTTGCCGTTAACCAAAAGTTGGTCACCTGTGCCGGTTTTACCCTGCGCCCATCGCTTTGTCTACGTTTTCGTAAAGATTTTTCATTCTAGCGACGTAGAGGTGGATTTGACCGTTCCACTTTTGAGTGGCTATTTTATGCGACCGTTCGAGAGCGCCAGCCAATATGACAGCCGGCAAAAAAGCATTCGTGGTTGCTTCGCTTGGCATTCTGGGGCTAGCCTACATTTTGTACATACCTCTGCCGGACCAGTTGACCGATCTACCGCGCTTGCAAATATTCGAACCCATTCTTCGTTTGGTTTATCATTATCCGGTAATGCTTGTTCTTTGTTTCGACTTTTTGATACCGACTGTTGGGCATCCCAGGCGAAACTTGCATCCAGGATTAACGATCAGTGGCACCTCCTGTGGCTTCGCATGAGCTTGCACTTTCTCGTCCGGTTGGCCGCTCTTGTGGACTGCGTGGAGGCCGACGTGCTTGTTAGTTCACTTGCTTTATTCAGTCACTTCCGCCAAAGGAAAGCAGCCATTGCAGACGACGGACGTTGAGTTCGACGGTGTCCCGGTGAGGGTCTACGAGCCGAAGCGGCGCCATTCCGACGGCGCTTTGATCTTCTTCCACGGAGGCGGATTTGTACTGTTCAACGTTGACAGCTACGACGCCTTGACGCGAGATTTGGCGGTCGAAACTGGCATGCTTACCGTATCGGTTAAGTAAGATTTGCGCCATGTATGAATAATCGCGAGTAGATCTACGTTCCAGCTACCGGGTGGCGCCGGAGCACCTGTTTCCCGCCGCGGTGGAGGACTGCGAGCGGGCGGTCGTTCACTTCCTGCGCAGCGCCCACAAGGACTTCAAAGCGGATGCAAACAAGGTGGTCCTCATTGGCGACAGTGCAGGTGGCAACCTGGTGGCAGTTGCAACGCAACGATTGAAGCGCTTTGACGACTTGCCGCCAGTGAAGGTGTGAACGCGTAGAGATATTACACCAGTGCGCCAGGAATCTGAGCGTGTTTCAGTTGCAAGTGTTGATTTATCCCTTTATGCAACTGCTAGATTTTAAAACGCCTAGCTATTGCGATGCGGCGCAGCTGTATCGAGGCACCATGTTCGTTGATCCGGAAAGCATCGCCAGGTGGTGGAACTTACCGTTTCGCATTTACGCCTTCGTCTCCATTCGTGACTAATAGTCCGATTTGAAGGTTGATGCTGACGTATTTGGGTTTGACGCTTGACCACGTTCCGTTGTTGCTGAACAACTCGCACGCCGCCCACTTGCGAGCCACGAGATCCAGCTTCTACCAACGCATCAACCATGAGCGGCTGCCTGAACTGTTTCGCCGATCCTGCGCGCCCGAGCTGCCATTGTACGACCAAGCGGCTACTGTAGGTTACTTTTTAAAGTCCGTCGAACCGTTCCTCTTTGATCCCAACTTTGCCCCTTTGTTTGTCGACGATCTGTCGGCTCTTCCTCCGGCCCTTGTAATAACGTCCGAGTTTGACATTCTGCGCGACGAAGGCTTCTGGTACGCTGACCGTCTGCATGAGCAAGGCGTAGCTGTCTCTTGGTGGCATTTGAAGTCCGGATTCCATGGGATGTTCAATATACACCGTGTAATAAGCTTGGCGCGGTCGACCGTTGGTCGGATTGGCCGCTTCGTCTTGCGCCACGTTGAATCCTCGGATGGAGCGCCGTCCTCCGAGCTGTTCCGTTTTCCTGAAGCTATCGTTGTGCCTTGATGTATACACCTTGTGGTCCACTGATAAAGTCACCTCATCGCGTCTCCTTGGCGTACCAAGCGGAACTGCAGCTTGCGAAAGCACGTTGACCTCACGGCCTTTACAGGAGCTGCTTCAGCGCAACATCGAAGCGGCAGTTGCCGTCGTTATGCAACAGGATTTGCTG
Source organism: Trichuris muris (assembly GCA_000612645.2). Lineage (NCBI taxonomy): Eukaryota > Metazoa > Nematoda > Enoplea > Trichinellida > Trichuridae > Trichuris > Trichuris muris. The sequence goes on along the minus strand of CBXJ02000086.1, from coordinate 15,987,875 downwards.
CCTTATCTCTTGCAAAAGTAGGCTCATCAGCTTTCCGCCTCATCGCTCCTTTCTCTACGAAACTGATATTTTTTATTATCATCCTTGCTTTAAGTTCGGATTGCGCCGCAACGTTGACAATTGAAACGCCGTGGCCTCCGTGCAGCGTGGCGCCGTGACCCAAAAAGGTACTTGGTGGAGCTGTGACCGTTACGGATGAATTTGGTTGCTTGGCCAGCAGGACCATTGGCGACGGTGACCACCGCGAGGACAGCATGCTCTGCCAGTGTGGCGAAGGCTACTACTGTAAGCAAGGTAGAATTGAAAGTTCGTTATTTGCACGCATGCGCACGCGTAGTTTACACGGATAAGTGTAATGCTGAAACGGAAATTATTTTGTCAAAGTTCGCATAAAAAGAAACTGCCACTTTCCATTCGTCAGTGCGTCCGTTCGTTTGCTCGTAAGCGTAGGTGTGGATGTGGCATGCAGGTCGTAACCTAAAGCCAAAGGGTATGTAAAACACTTTCATGTTGCTTCTAAGCAGTTTTCTCTGGCGTAAGCGTACGCCAGTTGCGTATGTAGGTTTTTCAGAGCTCGCCCATCGGGGAAGGCAGTGAAATGGAGGCCGATTTGTCCCACTCAATTTCGCTGCTGATCAACAATTTGATAGCTTGATTTCGCTTGTTAGGTCATTTGTCAGCATTACTCTAAGGGGAAAAAAGTGAAGTAGACGCAATTATATTTTGTTCCCTTCCTGCTAGGAACATCTATGTTTACCATTCTTATAGGAATTCCCAAGGGACAATGCGTTTCTCCGGTTGAATCGGAGAACGTTCATCTGCCGTAGACGTACTGTCTGAGAAATTTGCATGAGTTGGCTCGCCATACAGCTATCATTATTGTGTAATAAATCGTAGTTCACCCTCTGCCATGTTCTTGTAGAAGATCCTTGGAAAAAGGCGTCAAGCAATTTTAAGTCTGTAGTCTTCCGATTGAGTTCAATTGGATCAATCTGCATTTGCATGTACACCTTAATCTTCTTGATTTGTGTACGGCTTTTACCCGTTCATTTCGTAACGCCTGAAATTAGGCGCAAACGACTCCCTACCAGCGGATGGATGCGAAATTATTAGTGGAATAACAGTGCAATGCCTTGTGAAGTTGGGTTAACGGTTTTAACCATTAAATCGCTGACGACGGAACCAGAACGTTCCGAAAGCTCTGAAGGTTACTGCATTGCTCCACTGTTGTTCCACTAATAATTTCTCGTCCATCCGCTGGTAGGGAGTTGTTTTCATGTGATTTCAGGCATTGCGAAATAAGCAGGTAAATGCTGTACACAAATCAAGAAAATATGTCAAGACCCGTTAAAAAGCACCCTGTTTTCAGTTTGCCTTAATGCTGATAATTGGACACGACTTGCATTTGATGGAAAACTATTCTGTAAATGGTCGAAGTTGGTGAAGGTAGCCTATTCCATTCATAGGCTTTCCTTAGCGTCGTTCAGTCGTGAAGGTATTCGTTCTTACAATTCATTGTTGATTGGTGTTCGTTGCTCTTGTAACGGGCTAGATGCACAACTGCAAAGTTTTTCAAGGTTTGACCCCAGTTCGTGCAAAAGGAGCTGTTCAGTATCACGACTGGTGAATTCGCAGCTGTCAGGATACTATGCCATACTGGTCAAACGACATTGTAGGTTGTCGCTTGATACTGGAGTTCAGCGTTAATCGTTCATGAATTCCTTTGAAATTCATAGCTGCGGGAAGTTTTCCAGAACCAATCTAAAGTACTATGTCGACGACTGGGCTTGGTATTAGGCTCAGGCTTAGGCGTTTGGGATGTCGATGTTTTGAATTGTCGGGAATTTGAGCTGTACCTTGTGCATATAAAGTATTATGCAAGCTTCTCGCGCTTGATTTGCGCAAGGGGGTAGGTCGGTACTAGCGACGTGACAATATTTTTCTCGTGTGCCCATTGCCATTCTTCAGTATATGATTATAAACCTTTGTTTTACAATCACTAATAAATTTGCATTTAAAACCAATTCATTGCATTCTATTCCTAATTTGAACCTACCTGTCTTTGCGAATTGACGTTCATAGTTACGTTGTCCCTTTCTATGCCCTCCATAAGTAGACCTATTTTCCAAGCGAATTCCTCTGCAGCGACCACCTGGTGTTCATTTAGACTGTTCTGCTGCGATGTCATCTGACCCAATCGTTTGTTTGAAATAAATGGGCACGTCGCGTGTCGACAAGCTGCCATTTTCCTATGGTTTCACTAATTCACGTATTTAGTTATTGCGTTTGACATTGCGAAATGGCGTGGCACGCATGGAGGTCACGATCCGCATTGGAATTTTTTGTCGTTTTCTCTCCGCACCAATTGCCGCATGAATTCGTGTTCATTAATAAATGTGGACTCAAATAGTTCGCTGTTGTCATATTGTTAACATTAATATGTTCCGTAAGGAGCAGCGTCCAGCACGTTAAAGCGTATCTGGACAAGATGAACCCTAGTTTGCACGTCACTCGAGCATTCCCTTATAACTTGAATGTCGCTGCAGCTTTTCGGGCAACTTTGTAATCTTCCCAAGTGTACTCGTTTGTTGATTCATTTCCAATGGGACAAACATTTTTGAATGACACTAACGTTCTCAGCTTGCGCGCGTTGCGTGCGTATACTGAAGGCAAAGTTAAGCAAGCAGGAAATGCTTGGACACTTTCCCTATTTGCGTAATGTCGAAAGCGCATAGAAAGCAAATTCGAAACCGTGCATGGAAAAGTGCAGCATTCAACTTAGCGAAATCCTGTTGATACGTGAAATATAGATAGAAGATAGAATGTATTAATTAAATTCAGCTTTACAAAATCTGTGCAGACTCGGAGAGCTATCAGCACCGTTTGTAAGGGCAAAATTATCACAACCATATTTCTCTCTCAGTGAAAGTAATGTCATTCACCATGCCAACGTTTGCATGATCACTGCACATTGCTTGTTGTACCCATTTTTGTTCTCGTCCCACTTCTTCTGACCTGTCTGCTTTGACCAGCTGGGAAATGCTACTTTAGCCAGACGAGTTTATTCAGTCGCCGGATCCTCTTTCGATTGGTTCAGAGTTACGTGCGCCTCTTTGGGTTTCTGGCATGTTTCACGCTATTGGGATTAGTTTGGCATCAGGAAAGTTTCATTTCGGTCAAACTCAAAGCTATTCTGACTTGGCGTTTGTTTACTTCATTGGCAATCAATTGGTTCAGTTTTAAACGGGGTAAACAGTTGAGTGGAACAACTTTTACTTTTAAGATACCCTCACAAAATTTAGAAAATGGCAATGCAGACGATTACAGGCAGTTGACATTGAACGAATCAGTTTATACGGCAAGCAACATTCACTGCGCTTCTCCACTGCTGGGCAAAATGCGGGAAACTACGGGTTGCAGCAGGGATCGGTAGATCTTCTCCGCTCCGCGGTACATGGGCAGCGAGAGCCACAATAGGAAGATACATTTTGTCAACCAATAGATTGGAACGTAGCTTTCCACTTTTCTGATGAAGAAGTCGAATAGGGAAACGAACGAGAACGTAGTCCAATAAAGTAGCCATTGAATACGTTCTTTCTTGTCTGCAGATTCAATTGCGTGCAAGGTCATGTAAGCTGGATAACCAAAACCAATGGAGTCACATAGCAGTTGCGCACAGCTGCCGAATATTAGATACAGAACAACAAGGGCAGATATTCCAGCAAAGCACTCTTCCCTCTTTCGTGTGCTCACTTTTTCAATCTTGGCAAACGCCTTGCCAATGGGCTGCGTCTCAGCGTACAGAAGCGTATTCACGTCTTGCTGTATCTGACCAACCACCTCAGCCATCGTCTCCTACACAATGACAAGCTAAGCAATATGAATGCACCACGGAGAATATGCTTTAAAACTAACGTACTTTAAAACGCGAAATCGGTATGCAGGTTGAGATCTGTAAAATGTCCAAACAATTTGTTGTTTATGGTCTATTACAATTTTTCATAGTCGATTCCTCCACCTACTAGTAGCTAGATTTTTGTTACTTTAGCTTCTTTCAGACATCAGGGTTTTGGAAGCAATAGTTTGCTTTGTTGCCTACTGCGTTACTTTGGTTCCGCGTCCCTCCAGCATACTTTTGCATTCATTTAATGTCCTGTTGCTTTATATAACGCACACTGTCCAAAGCAACAGATGTAAGCTATCTAATTCGTTCATTTATGAAAAGTAGATCTGTCACTCAGACGTTTTAAACATTCTGTTGCAGTCACCATTGGAACCACGCTTTCTACCAATCCTGCATGGTACTACAACTGACAATGTAATGAACGTAGGGTAAAAGGGTAAGCAAATGTAAGATTCGTATTTAATAATAAGATGTACTTTGATAGTTCAACGAAGGACGGTTGACTACCCGTTTTGGTCTTGCTCGCGCTGTCTGTAATCACGTGTAAGCAAGCGTCACCTGTGGCAGATGGGCGAGTTTATTAGTAAGTAAACGGACGGCGCCAAATACTTGCGAGCGATACTATTTTTACCATAGCTTTCGGAGCAGCATAGTTCCGTCCTCAGCGGTAAGCTAAGGCCTTTGATTACGGTATCGAGCTCCGCCATGTTAATGTGCCGTGCATAATTAGTGCGCAACCAAGCACCAACTTCCATGATGACACCGCTAGCTTCCTGCGCGATGCCTAGGGCTAATGTGCCCGCATCAACCCATATTCTTACCTGGCTGCCTGAGATGTCCCATCGGCCGTGCACAGGATGCCTGTTCACTTCCTTGTCGACCACGGTTAGGTGCCTTTGAATCCGGCTGTCAAGAATAGGCTCATTCCATCGCGAAGTTGCACGATTGGCCTCACGCTTGATGAAGGCTCAGGCGGCTCGAAGCCATCCACAAACGGAGTAATGCCCCACTAACTCTCCACAATAGGAGAACACGTACCGCCGGGTCAGCTTTATTGGAAGTTCGCCAGTTTGGTTGCTTCTCGACAATTGAAGAGTCGTGCTCCCCCCAGACTTTGAGACCGAGCACACGCGAGCCGTCCGATACTCGTACCGGAGATTTACACTGCAGTCCATGTGCTGCTAGGTGCTTTCTCAGGGTATACCCCATCTTGACGGTGGCCAACTTGACGGTGAGATTCTCCTTAGCAAAAGACGCTTGCATCTAGGAAAGTACCCTCTTAAATTGGCTCATTGACTCTTAGTTTGCAGTGCGTAACGTTTAGGCCGCTTTCCAGGGTTAGTCGCCATTTTGCTATGGCAAATGTATTAGTCATTTGCACGACATATGTTTGTGAACCACTGATATTTAATAAGCGAGCAATGAATTGCTGATCTGGATGATCATAAAGCGCTTCTATGCTGCCGTTTTGACAAGCGAAAAAGTAAGATTTATTGTGACAGTAAAATATCAATGAATGCTGAAGTTATACGCAACCGCACGCAAATAATCTATAATAGATGAGACCGCATGTGCTTTGCTAGCCAAGACTTTGTCTGACACTCCGCCAGCGAGAAGTGCCACTCGCCGGAGCCCAGACAAAAAGGCATCCGGGCTTTCTCCTTCTCGCAATCTTCTGTCCCTGAAGGCCATGGATGGGTCGGGAGCGAAAGCAGCTAGTAGTCGCGCCTTAACCTTTTCCAGCTTGCGCTGATCCTCCGGTGCCATCTGATAGTATACGTCGGACGCGGCACCAGTTAGGGGTAGTCCCTTTACTCGAACGATGTCCGTGATCCCACACAGGTAGCAGGCGGACTCAGTCTTATGCAACCATTCGGCTGCCGTATGGGAGGAACTGTCGAGTCGAATTCAGGTATCATCCGAACGTCCATTGCCACTGTGCTGCGATCCGTCGTACTGCCTCGATAGCTTGTAGTTAAAACTTGCACGCCTTGCGAAGAGTCGAATATGGGTAACTCGCTTACTAATACAACAGTAATAATAATATAGAGGATTCTTCTTGGCACGGCAGTGGAACCCGTTTATTGAATCGAGAAAGATACGATGTAAAACAACGAGGAAATACAACGTACCTTTAACCAAAAGATTTCGTAACTTTCAGAGCCTCCTGCTCCGTCGTCAGCGAATTGCACAAATGGGGTAACGTAAATATGGGAAGGGGATCGGGGTGCGGGGTCAGATGTGCAGGTTACAACAACCCGTTTTTGTGATTACTGTTCACAAAACATCACTGACTTCCACACCCTTGTCGCGATTGAAGCACCTGTTAGTTTTTATAAACAGAGCTTGTTTTATCTTCCTGTAGGAAAATAGCCTCTTACGACACAGTATATAGGGTTTAAGGTCGTTAGAGCACAGAGAGTAGTGCTCAACGACCGCTGAGGCTTTGTGTCTTCTATGACCTGTTGAGCACTACTCTCAGTAACATAACCTAATGCGAAGGATGTGCCTGATGAAGTGAAGTTAACTTTTTTACATCGAGATTAATATTCGTGAGCATTATTCTTAGGTAGCCTCGTTTCGCTATTTGCAGCCGATTCCTTTTCTTACTCAGCAGATCAGTAGCTGCACTGAATCCACGTTCAGCTAAGTAAGACGATGGAAAAGCGATAAGAAGCTTTTCTACAGCAGCCCATAACCGAAGATGAAGTTGCGCTATTTGTCGCTGCAACGAAAACTGGTGATATCCGCTCCTAAACTTCGGTTTTAACTCTTCATTGTTTTGAAGTTCTAATAACTCTTCCTGTAGTTCCGTTTCTGTCTCTTCCGCATTGCAGAATGGATCTACAGCCCAGTCTGAAATTTTCATGGATAGAATGTCACTTAACCGTTTCATGAAATCTGCGTGCAGCATTTCCAAGTGATTGCAGTACACCAAAATGTCATCATCAGCGACTTCTGCATTTTTCTTGAGTGCAGCGAGGAGTGGGACCTGAAAGAACTCGCCACGTCCCAGATTTCGCTTGAAAATAACTAGCTTTGAGACAAATGCAGACATAATAGCCTTCGTTTTGATTAAGTTAAGGTTGTCGCCCTGCAACTGTAAATTCATCTCATTGAACTTTGAGTATAATTCCGTTAGGTATGCGATGTCGCTTTTGAATTTCTTCAAGTTGTCCCGCAGTGTAGCATTCTCGTCCCCTAAGAATTCCAAAACTGTATCAAAAAGACTATAGAAGCGGCTCAAGTAAGTGCCTTTCGATAACCAACGAACTTCAGTATGAAGTAATAAACTGCTAAAATCTTCATCATTCGCCTCACACAACTGACTGAATAATCTCTCATTCACGATTTACTCTTGATTTTGTTCACTGCTGAAATGACATACTGCAGTGAGCAACTCAAACGGTCGCTGAGGTGTTTTGCAACCAAATACTGCCGATGAATCACGCAGTGAACCGCTAACACAGTCGGAACCACCTCCTTCAAATGCGCAATAAACCCACGATGGCTTCCCAATATGGATGGCGCTCCGTCAGTTGCTACAGTCATTATGTTCGTAAGAGGGATATTTTTTTCTTTGAAAAATTCTTCTACAACTCGAAATATTGATTCTCCTTTAGTGTCGGTTAAAAGTTCTTTGGCAAACAATAATTCCTGTGTTAAACGCAAGTCTTTTATAAAGCGAACGTAAGCTAGCAGTAATATCTCATTGCCAGGCAAAGTGGATTCATCAAGTTGGAAGGCAAATGATGTAGTCCTCAAAAAAATTGCATGAAGTATCTTCTATATCACTGCTCATTTCGTCGATTCTCCTCTGCACCGTATTATTGCTCAACGGGATCTTTCTGATTATTTCAGTCGGTGATATGTGCAGCAACGTACGTATAACTTCACTGATAACAGGAAGCAATAACTCTTCCCCGTCCGGCGAAGTCTGGACAGAGAAATGGAGTCTTTTCTCGTTAACGCCCGCCGCTCAGACTCCCCACCCGTCGATTAATATTATCATAATAGTAACCAGTTTCGGCCACGCAACGCAGATGCTGTTATGGTAGCTAACCAGAAATGAAGGATTCATTGCTCCGTGACTCACATTTACATGAAAGCGTGATAAATTATATCAGTGATTTTCTTCACTTTTCGCAAGTTCCGTCGAGCTATCCCACCATTAGGAAGACCGAGTGGCAGGCGACGACAAAAAGGACAAACGAAGCGTAATGGTTGCACTTCCCAAAACCTTTCATTGACCCCTACGTTTTCATAACTCGTTTAGACCACATCGCCCCCTTGAGCCCATTATCGCCCCCTGAGCGCACTCTCAGGTTCCATCGCCCACCTGAACCTTTCCATCGCCCCCAAGGGGGAGATATCGCCCACTTTGAGAATCACTGATTTAAATCATGCTTCAACATTTCCAAAACGGTACTGTCATCCGTGTCCACGAAACATTCCTATACCAGATTGTCAAATACGACTCTCCAAAGTCTGCCTTCTCTCAAAATGAAGCTCTAACTCAACTGCTAACCTGTACAGCAGAGAACTTTTGTACAGCGCAACAGGCCCTTTGCCTAAGCTTTGGCCAGCTACGCTGGTGATGAAGCAAATGTGGTGTAGAAGCTACGGTGCTATTTCAATGCTCACGTAAATACATGGTATCTATCTATAAATATAATGTGTAGAGAAAGAGGGAGAGAGCATAATATTCCTACACGAACACCTTGTAATTGATGGGACTAAAAAATGAAATCAGAACTACCAAAGTGTTGAACTGAGAATGTATCATTCTTTCGAGCAGTATGCTATAAACCTACGTTCAATCAAATGCAATTATCTGTAAATTTGGTACATAGTTGGTTGTTTTGACACGGACATTTTTACTCCCGTTGGTAACGCTTTATTCTCTTTTAACAAGCGGAGCTTTCGGGTCGAACTGGACCCGCTATCAGCGTAAATGAAAGGAAAAAGAAAAGTGGCGAAAAAGGGAAATGAGTCGTGTGTGAGCACATACCGCGAATTGGTCTCCGAGAAAGCACTCCTCCACTTAACCACACAAGCAGGAACACCCTCAATCAACTTTGACCGGGCGGTGTTGGTCTCCGTACCGCTGATAAAGCTTAGGAGCGCCGTCTCTACGAACCGTTCACCGCAGCGGTGCACACAACAGACTGAGGGAAGTGTTGAGTGTTAGTCAGGCGGTATTGTCGGTCATGTTTGCACTAACATGCCTCCAGGCTGTAGTGCAAAAGTTTCACACACCAGTATAATAAGAAAGCACAATGAAATGTTGACAATGAGGCTTACAAGTGGAGAACAAAGGAATAAGGAAATGAAAAGGAACTGCTTCTTCTTTGACTTCATACGTATGTGATTCATCCAAGGTTGGTCTGTCCCGTGCTCCGTTTGCGCCCCGATTTCATCATGAGTGGAATTGCTTCTTTGTAAAAGGGCGATTGACATTGTTGGTTGTTTTGACATGGAATATTTCACTTCCGCTGGTAGGAAGCCTTTTCTTTTTCTTCTTTTTCTTTCGTTTTTCTTTTCGTTATTTCTTTGTTCTCCTTTTGTAAGCCTCGTTGTCAACATTTCGTTGTTGCGCTTTCTCACTCTACCCAACCTGTGAAACTTTTGGACTGCAGCCTGTAGGCTTATTAGTGCAAACATGACCGACGGATCGGTAACACCAGGTAACCGCACCGTGTCCATTATCTCACTTTCATTCCCTTACCAGCATTGAACCAACAATTCGTTGCATCCTTTCTCACTATCTAAACAGCGCGCATCTCAAGTCGCATTTTCATATGTTATAACAGATTTCGAAAATATTTCTCTATGTGATAACAGATTTAGAAAGACAAACCGTTGCCATGTCGTATTTTGTTATGTTTGTCAAACATAACGTTCTTCGAAACCGTTTTGTTATCCGTTAGCAGCGACTACATTGAACTCATTCTGCAGGTACTATGAACGAAACCCTGACCAGTGACTGCTTGGGCAGCTTTCATTAGTAAGAGAAGACCCAACGTGACATACAACTTGTAACTTTCGGTAAATCATAGTTTATTCCCCAATGAAAGGGATGGGACTGTTTTTTCAGTCGCTGACGGTCAATAGTGCCCTACTTATCAGCGCTGTTTGATCATGACACACTGCATGACGTCTGTGTGCATGTCCTTCATGACGTTTTCGTACGTACAAAAACTTAAGAGGTGTAAAAGAGATTTTTCGGGTAAGCATTGTTGGGTAAGTTGATGTAAAGCCGATGGTTTCCTTAATTTGTAAACAATACTTCACGTTATGTTCACATACGGGTAATGAATATTATAAAACAAAAAATGTACTCGAAGCAGATGAGAAGCATGATACCGAACTGTTTTAGTTCATTATTCGAAACTTGAGCGAAGTTCAAGTTGCAACTTAACTTGCGGATGCTTCCTCCACATTGAATGGCAGAAAAGCCTCTGCAACAAAAATATGTTACCACTAGTATGAAGGGATCTATGCTGTGGTTGAGAAAACAAATTGAAATAATTCTGCTACAATTATGTTTACTTGATCATTATGTTGCATTACATAATGATCGAGTAAATCATTATGTATCATTATTTACATTGACAAAAGCTAACGCGCTCTAAGAATCAGTGCGCTTTAACAGGTTTGATTTGGTCAGTTTGCTATTAATAGATAAATGTAGATAGGTGCTTGGAGCGCATTGTTCCGTAAGGTAGAAGCTTCGTTTACTTAGTTCGCATGCAACGCTTCACGCGATATCTAATCATTGATTATAAATAGGTTAAATCAACGAATTGTACATGAACTAGAGAAAATAGCCAATAACCGGCATGGAAACGTGGCTTAGCGCAATAAAATTTGCATAGTACAAACTGACACATCACGTTGAAGCAATATATAAGCCGATGAATGAGCGACAGACTTCAGCGCTTTGGTTTGTTCTCGCCGCTACCTCTGCCACACTTCGCCATCTCTCGCTGGTAAGCAGTTGAGACAGTTAATGGGGTTTGAATATTGGATGTTTTGTAACGGGTTTCATGTTTTAATGTGGTGGTGTTTCGGCTTTTCCGTTTTCTTAATCATACCTGAAATAAAACTGCAAATGCCGTACCAACGGATGGATGGGCGATTGTTAGAAATATCAGAGGTCAGAAACAGTTCTCGAAGTTTTCGTAACGTCCTGGTTCCGTCGTCAGCGATGTTAAAGGGGATTTGTTTTATTCCGCTCAGGGTATCACCCGTTAGATAAAAGCGTTTATTTCAAAACGCAGAGTTTTCGGCTACTACTCATGTAGCCGTCATTCAGTGCAAGATGAATTATGTCCACTGCCCAGCCAGCCAACGGTTCAGCAAGCTCCTCCGTTAGACCATCCGGGCTTGGGACATCAACTATCAGGTACTACTCTTGTACCCGACAAGCCTCTGTCGCCCGCCCAGTCAGTCCGGCCGAGAGCGATCATCCCCACCGACCGAGCGTGACAGTGCCAAAACTCCATAATTAGCCGTAAATTATGGAGTTTTGTCACTGTCCCGGTCGGTCGGTAGGGATGATTGCTCTCGGCAGGACTGACTGGGCGGGCGACAGAGGCTTGACGGGTACAAGAGTAGTACCTGATAGTTGATGTCGCCAGCCCGGATGGTCTAGCAGAGGAGCTTGCTGAACCGTCTGCTGGCTGGGCAGTGGACATAATTCATCTTGCACTGAATGACGGCTACATGAGTAGTAGCCGAAAGCTCTGCGTTTTGAAATAAACAATTTTATCTAACGGGTGATACCGTGTTCAAGAATTTGTCAGCAGAAATGCACCTTTCCCCGTTTAAGAGAAACGAAGAAAAGTGTGGGATATTTATTCAACGTAAAGCAGCGCAATATAAAGAGAGAGCGTAATGGAGGCAGGATAAGACGAATGCGTTAACAAGCGCACACACTAGCGACCACGCAAGTCACCACGAGAACGGATCAGAGCACAGTAGTATGAGGCCGATTAGCAGGTTCTCTCTCTGAACGCGCGGAAGCCTAACATGCTCTCACTCGAAGTGGCGTCTTTCATTACTTTGATGCCACTTCGCTCGTTCCAAGAAGCACGTCTCTGCCTGCCTCATGTCGAGTTCGATCCATTGCCTTTGTAAATATATCGGCGAGATTCCTTTCGCTTGGTATGTAGACCGGGATGAACGTGCCATCTTCGACTTTGTCTTCCACGAAGTGATACCTTATTGAAATATGTTTCGTTCTGCTTTTGTCCGCTAGGTTTTTCGCATGTGCTATGGCGGCCTGGCTATCGCAGTATATCTGTGTTGCTTTACTCGCCAGTCTGTGGCCTTAGCCGATGCGGTCCAAAACCTCTTAATCCAAGTCAGTTCTCGTGTACACTCGCTAAGTGCTATGTACTCAGCCTCCATGGTGCTCAAGGTCGTCACTGTTTGCTTTAGACTTTTCCAGACGACGGGCACAGGAGGGCCACATTCCCTGTTGTGCTCTTGCGACTGTCTACACAGGAGGCGCAATCAGCGTCAACGTAAGCCGACAACTTCTCGTCCGACGGTTGCAAGGTAATGCCAAGCCCTTTCGTTTCCTTCAAATAGCGTAAAACCCGTTTGGCTAGGTTCCAGTGATCTTCATTGAATTTGCTGCAATATTGTGCTAGTTTTCCAACCGCAAAGGCAATATCCGATCGTCCGCTGGGCCAGGTATAGTAAGGCGTCGATGATTTCCCGATAAAGAAAGTCCGACTTCACCGCGTTTAGCTCTTCATTTTCTGGAAACGAGGGTCCCAATTCCATCGGTGTGGGTACGCCCTTCGCGTCGCTCATATTAAACCGCTGTAATAACTGTTCGACGTAAGTTTCCTGCGTCAAAGTGATGCTTCCGTCGTCCGAATGGCTGAATTCGACTCCGAACAGGTAAGAGACATGGCCCAAATGTTTGCACTCGAAATACCTGTTCAAAAGTTGCTTTGCCTTCTTTCTGACACCAGCATTTTCCGGTAGAACCAACAAGTCATCTACATAAGCAGCCAATATAGTACTCCCCTAAGTCGACGTCATCCTGTAAACGCACGGTTCTATCGGATCTCTTTCGAAGCCGATATTTTTGAGGCATTCGTCGAGGTACTGATTCCAGCATCGACCGCTTTGCTTCAGTCCGTAGATACTTTTGAATAATTTGCAATACTTGCTTTCCTTTCCCTGTTGGATAAAGCCTTCCGGTTATTACATATAGATCGTTTCCTTTAATGTACCATGAAGGTAAGCGTTCTTCACGTCAAACTGGTCGAGAAACCATCTGTTACTTACCGCAACCGCGGTAAATATTCGTATAACCTCGAAACTCGAAACAGGGGCATAGACCTAGTCGTAATCCATTCCTTCTCGTTGGGAGAAGCCTTTAGCGACCAAACGTGCTTTGTAACGTACTACCTGCCCTTTAGCGTTAATTTTCTTTCGAAAGATCTACTTACAGCTAACCGATGTCGTACCCTTTGGGAGGTCCTCCAACCTCCACACATCATGGTCTCGCAAGCTCTGGATTTTCTCTTCCATGGCTTTTGGCCATTCGGACGCTTCAGAGCTGCTTACCGCTTCCTGATAAGACGTAGGGTCACTCGTATTGAACTCAACGCCGACTGGCTCGCCGATACAGGACTGTTGAGGGTCATGCGTTGATTTATTATCGACGGGAGCCTGAATGATCCCATCGTTACTCAATGCCTGATTAACAGTGCTATCCTGTTTATGGCTCCTAAGTACCATAGGATGTCTTCTTGTGTGTTTGTCCTCGTTAAAGGAGGCCTTGCGGTTTTCACCTGTCCACTCGCTGGTCTCGGCCGTCTCCGGCGTACTGTAGCGCTTGTGATCTTCCGCGGGAGGAAGCGCTTCAACTCCAGCTTCCATTCTCTCGTCAGCATTTTGGGAGGCATCTACACCACATTGCTCTCCTGGGAAGAGTACGTTGGTGTGTTCGCCGTATACCTTGTTTGATTCCCTTTGGGAGGCTGTTGCCTGTTCAACAAAAACGCAGTCATGCGATTCCACGACTCGTTTTGTTTCGCGAATCCAAACCAGCCAGCCCTTGACGTTCGAGACATATCCAACCAGTGGTAGCTTGCACGCTCTGAGTTCCAATTTTGACGTCCTTCTCTGTGAGGGTACGTGAACATATACCGCACATCCGCAGGCCCTGATTTGACGCGCGCTTGGTCTTCTGTTAAACCATAATTCACAGGGCGTCTTCCTTTGATTATGCTTGTTCATGACTCTATTGCATATATACGCTGTTGTACTCGTCAGCTCTGCCCAAGACGCCCGCGGGAGACTGCTGCCACTCATTGTGCTCCTAACCAGGTCAAGTAATGTTCGATTTAGGCGTTCTGCCACGCCGTTTAGCTGAGGCGTGTAGACCATTGTGTGCTCATCTATGATACCTCGTAACGAGCAAAAGTTTTCCCAAGCTTTCGAGCAAAATTCAAGGCCGTTATCAGTGCGTATTCTTTTTAGTCTTCTACCAGACTGCCCTTCGGCTTCTAATAGCCATTGTTCAAATTTGCCCAACACGCTTTCCTTGTTTCTTAAGAAGCGCACACTTATATAGCGAGTTGCGTCATCCGTGGTTGTAAGGGTATACATAGCTCCTACGAAGCTACAAACGTCCACAGGTCCCGTGAGATCGCAGTGCGCCAGGTCAAGTGGGTGGGCCTTATTACCCTTTCGTTCGTCTGTTAATCGAGTTTCAAACGGCTGTCTTGTCGATTTACCCTTTAGGCAATCTTCGCAGGGGGAATATTTGTTCACACTGCAATCTAGACCCCTTACAGCTTCGCATTTGGTCATTTGAATAATGCGTTTCCTGTCAACATGCATTAATCGTCGATGCCACTCATCAACACTTACTTTATTACATCTGGCTGCTGGCGCACCTTGCTTGTCCATATTGGGAGATTCAGGTTTTGTCGTTATGACATATAACCGATCTCGTTGCATGGCTTTCATTAACAGGTTGCCTTGTAGATCGTACACGCGGCAGCTTTCCTTTTCAAAAACAATCTCCGATCATTTTCCACCATTTGCTTTACGGATAACACGCCGTGCTTGATCGCTGGAACAAACACCGTGTTATCAGCAACGAACTTCCTTATCAGCCCTCTACTGCAGGGCAAGTCGACGGCAACGGTGCCTTTTCCAGCGGCTAGCGTTGTCGAACCGTTTGCAGTTCGTTCTGACACTGCTACTTGTGTCCATCGTATTGAAATATCGTTTGTGTGGGCACATATGATGCGTCGCTCCTGAATCAATTATGCAATCTGTCGTCGCATCAGCAGAAACACCATAGCACGAGGCGAGCATATTGCAGGGATGACCATCTGTTGCCCTTTCTGCAGTTTTCCTTGAGCTGCCTTGGCGCCCTTTCTTTCCTGGTGCACACTCTCTGGCGTAGTGTCCTTTGTCGCCACACTTAAAGCAGACGATGTTGACCCTGGCTGACTGCCTTTTCTCAACGGGCATTCTTTGCACAGCTTCAGCAGTCATAGCTTCCACTGATCTGACGTCGCTATCAATGCGCCTTTGCCATTTAGCTAGAAGTCTGCGCTTCACAGTCGAGCGTGAGAATTCTGACTCCGGCAGGTTACAGATCGAAGAGACGACAACATCCCACTCTTTAGGGAGTCCACATAATATTGTCATAGCAATATCACCGTCGTCGATCCGATCACCAATGCTTACTAACTAGGAAACTATTCAATTCATTCTCCCAAAATAGGCGTCCATGCCCACACAATTTTCTAGCTTCTCTGCATACAGCTGACGTCGCAGCTGCAATATGCGCAGTTTACTGTCCCTTGGCGTAAAGAGCCTCTGCAATTCCTCCCACACATCTTTCGGAGATGATAGATGCTGCTGCTGTTCGTCCCCAATGGCCAGGCAAATTTTGGCAAAAGCTTCGCTTTGCCGAGCTTCGTGCAAATGCACTTTCCCGGGGTCTTTAACGTCCTTGAGTTCTTCGCCGGGTTGTACGGTGGTCCATTGTCCATCGACACGAGCTTCATCTGGAAGCTCCAAGTGGCGTAGTTGGAGCCATTCAAGTTCTCGATGGGCGTGCACTGGACGGAGGAGGAATATTGCGCAGAGACGCGTTCAGGGTCCATAACCATTGTTGAATATTTATTCAACGTAAAGCAGTGCAATATAAACAGAGAGCGTAATGGAGGCAGGATAAGACGAATGCGTTAACAAGCGCACACACTAGCGACCACGCAAGGCACCACGACAACGGATCAGAGCAGAGTAGTGTATGAGGCCGATTAGCAGTTACTCTCTCTGAACGCCCGGAAGCCTAACAAAAAGTTTGCTATTCCGCTCAGGGATCTTATAGGTACAAAACGGGAAAGCCGGAACACCACCACATTAAGTTAATGGGGTTTGGTGTATTTGGGATGGAATCATGGTGACTGGTAGTGCGTGTGATAGCGTTGCTCTCACTATCATCGTTACGTGATTAGAAGTGCTGAGAGAAACTGGTGTATAGGGGAATGAGGTAAAAGGATGAGAGTTGATGATCGTGTTTGCTTCTTTGTAACGGAAGCGATTAACAATGTTTGTTGTTGCACACGAACTTTTCGTACCCGACCTGTGGAACTAATGCACTACAGCCGGAGGGCTTGTTAGTGCAAACAATCACCTACAGTTCCGCCATCCCCGAATTTCCCTTCGTCCCTGTCTGCACCGCTGCCGTGAATGGTTGGTAGAGACTGCCCTCTGAAGCTTTACCAACGGGGCGGAGGCTAACACTGCCCGGTCTAGGTTGACTAAAAGTGTTCCCGATCTTCCGGTTAAGTGGATGGGCGCTTCCTCAAAAACCTTTTCGCGGTATGTACTGTCACGGCTCAACATTTTTTATTGGTTTCCTTTTTTACTTTCCTTTGCGCTGATGACGGGTCAAGATCGACCCAAAAGCTCCGCTTTTTCGTTTTGAATAAATTGTTTTCAACGGGAAGAAAAGTCTGTGTACAACAACAAACATTGAGAGTTGATTAAAACAATCAATAAGGATTAGGAGCTTCAATTGCGGTATAGAATAAGAAATTAAATTAACAGAATAATGTGTTCGCTTCAAGTTTCTCAACTAAATAACCTCTTTTTGGGAAGCAGTGTGCCTCCACTCCCCCTTTCGTAGCTATGGTAGTCTTCATTCGCTGAGGACAGAACGAAAGTCGTTCCCAAAGCCACGAATGTTTCACAGTGTTCTGCATTATTCTAAGAGCTCGCCATCTATCCACTGATCAGGCGTTGTTTCGGTAGATTTCATGTGCTAAAGACACCGAAACGGGCAGCCCCGTATTCATAGCCTACAAAGTGAGCAGGTATTGTTTTGCAGTAAATATTTGGAAAAGAGATATTTGTTTTGAAGCAAACTGATATGAGATGGCTATAGAAAATGCTAAAGTATTTGAAATTTATGCTTTTCGATCGCAACTACTCTGCTTAATTTGTGGTACGATAAGAGGAGTTGACGGTTAAATGCTGCCAAGAATGGTGACGTCAAGGAACGAACGATAATATGACTGGTTGGCGATGCGAGCTGATTCCGTTTGAAAAGGAAGATGTTTCATTTTGCAATGATGAGCGGTAGCAAGCGGTTGACTTTTGTGGGGCAGTGTGCGCGATTTGTGTATGATAAGGAGGCTGCTGTGCAGTTCATGAAGACGAAGGGTTTGATCCACCAGCACAGAACGTGCCCCCGTTGTAGTAGATCTACAGTCTTGCGGCATAGGAATGACTGAGACGATGTGCGCTGGCGGTGTTGCCGTAAAGAGTGACGCAAGAAGCTTTCAGTAATGTAACGTAGTAATGGGCCAGCGAATACTTCGTTGTTCATTGTAGTGGTGTTTAGGGTATGAGCAGCCCGTTGGGATAATGCTGTTTATTCATGCGGGCGTGGTCTGACAAGATGACGAGTCTTGCATTCTGAAGGCAACGTTTGACATAAGCGCTAAAGTGGCGGTTAAGTTGAACGCAGCGATGAGGTATGTTGCAGAGGAGTGGGTGTTGAAAAATACCGTGCCTGTGGGACCTTGTTCCCAAGCAGAAGTACAACCGGAGCCGGGTGCTTCCACAGGCTTGGGTCGTCGGTGGCGTGTGCCAGGAGACGGGTCAGTGTTTCCTTGCCCGTGTAGCAGATCGGTCCGCCGCTGCGCTTTTCATTGTCATAAGAGAGAATGTAGCGGCTGGATCAAGGATGAATGGTGGGGATACTATCGTCTGTCAGATGAGCACTACACGCACTTACGTGTGTATCACTCGATCAGCTTTATTGATCCAGTGAGAGGTGCTCATACGCAGAACGTAGAATCCCTCTGGGCCCACGCCAAGCAGGGAAACAAACCCCGGCGCGATACACACCGCACGCAGGTGGACTCGTATTTATGCGAGTTCGTCTGGCACTGACGATTCATCCAGGATGAACACTCTTTCGACGACACCCTCTGCGCCATTTCAGAGCTTTAGCCGCCGCGTTAGGAGTGCATGGCGCTATGTGCTCCTTTTTGTGGCGAAGTATAGCTATTGCTACGTTTGCACAGGCTTACGAGCAGTGAACATCTGTGGAAGGTTGGGAAAGACGATGGGGAAGTACTTGCGATGTTCTGCTGAAAGTAATCATCAGTCTTCATATTAGAATGTCGTTTCGTGGCCAAGTCCGTCAAGTTCGTGCAAAAGTTGGCTCTCTTTCATTGCGTCGGCCGTCTTGCGACTAAGTCTTTTCTGATTCTTGAAAAACAGAGTCTTGTCGATAGTGGCGGCATCTATAAGATGTATCTTCTGATTTCCTAGAATAGGACCAAATCGACGGTGGCTTCACCTGCCGTTAGCCATTTCTGATTTGCTCAGAATATGGCAAAATCGATGCCCGCACGATTTATACTATGGGCGTGGCTGAACAGCGGAAGTAACTTATTCGGTTCTACAGTTGCACCTCTTGCTCTCTGAAGATGGAACTCGAACGTTCCTAACTATTCGAGAGAAAACACGTAAGATATTTGCTGACCGCATCCCCATATATATATATATATATATATATATATATATATATATATATATATATATATATATATATCGAAAAACTTTTCTCAACGGGTTGTATGCACGTATGCGATCATTAATAACACGGATTTTCCCCCGTTTATACCTGATATACCACCCTTATCGGCAATATTTCCATTTCCCACCTCCCATACACGGACACAGAAGACAAATTCTTCAGTATTTTTGGAAGCTTTCAGAACCTTCTGGTTCCGTCGTCAGCGATGGTTACGAGAAGGTGTTTACTCTGTGATCTCATATAAGGACGCAATGAGGGTCAAGATGGGAATATCTCAGTTTGGTGCAGCATATTGATAGCTGCATTCCATACCTCGCTAACTTCCACAACTTTGTCGCACTTCTTGGTGTGACTATGGCGAATGAATACAGCTTCGTTGATCCGTCGCAGGTGCGCGCTGTTTTCATGGCAGATTATCCGCGAAAGGAGGTCGTCAGAACGGAGTGGCGAACGTCTGATCGGACAAGACGCCTGTGGCCATACTGTCATTTATTAATAAATCATTTAAAAGGTCTCTTTAGGTCGGTTACCATTCTCAGTTCATGCAAATGAATTCATTTTAGAAATAGAGAAATAGATAAGGTATTAGGTCGATGGGTCTTATCGCTAAATTAATATCGTGTGGTTAACAGCTAACAGGTTTTTGTCAACGTGTAAGTGTTGAGTAGCCTATAGAAATCTATGATTATCACTTCATGTAGGTGTGCATTAGTAGGAATGAAATGGGAGGATTCAGTTAGCTACGAGGCAGTAGTTGCCAGAGTGTTTGCTTCAACGGAACGACCGGACCGTTTCATACAACATTCAGTAGTAAGTCGTAAACGATACTTCGATTAACGAGTTAGAAATGATTCAAGCACAGTACCAATAACGCTAGAAATAATTCTGAGATGAGTTAAATTTGAGCTTGAATAAGTGCCTAAGCGATAGAGTCAGTTGAATATTAAGTTTCCTGTAATGATTGTGTTATACGTCATTTTGTTCCTTCTTTGGGTACGGCTTCTACCCGTTTATTCGTAATGTCTGAAATCACACGAAAACAACTCCCTACCAGCGGAGGGATGGGAAATTATCAGTGGAACGACAGAGCAACGCAGTAACCTTCAGTGCTTGCGGAACGTTCTGGTTCCGTCGTCAGCGTCGTTCAGACGACGCAACGAGAACGTTCCGCAAGCTCTGATGGTTACTGTATTGCACTGCGTTTCACGAATAATATCCCATCCATCCTCTCGTAGGGAGCTCTTTTCGCGTGATTTCAGACATTACGAATAAACACAGGTATATGTCATTTTTATTGACAAAACACGCCTCGACAACCCGTGAAATTACACAGTTAACTTACAGAGCTTTCGAGAACTCACGTTCTCGTGTTCAGCGTAACAAATAAGGAACGGAAGCTGTACCTTATTAGGAACTTCACTTTAAACTCTCCGGTTCAGTGGTATTCTAAAGAGGAAATTTGTTTAAACCAACCATGTTGCTTTTTTAACTTCTGATTTCACGTAAGCAACACCCTGTTAAGGAAGTCACTAAATTCCAAATATCACTAACCATATATCCGTCATCTCTATTGTAGCATTTGTTATAGCGGATAAACAGTGCTTTCTTTATTTCCTGAGAAAATAATTGTTCTCATTGCAAAGTGTCATAACCCTCAAGCTGTCATCCGGTTCTGGGCAGCTTACTACATGCTCAACGACCGAGAATCCATTAATACATTCAGACATGATTTCATTTGGATCTTTTGTTTGTGGTCCTCCACGTGTCGTAACCGGTTGACCTCTGAGTCTTTTCTCCGCGTTTCGAAACCTCTTTATACCTGCCAAATGTTGACCAAATCTGAACTTTGCACTGTGTCCGGTTTCACCAAAATCTGAAGCCCCACAACCACATTTGATGAGATAGACCGTACCTGATTTATCTTCCGGTTCAGGTTTTTAAATGTCACCGCGAAGTATAGATCTCAAATCATTCTGGCTGTTGAAAACCACCTGAACCCCCATTACTCTTAATCTTCTTCGAATACATTCGCATATTCCTTGATAATGGGGAATAACGATTCTTGTAGATTTCTCCTGGCACTCTCTTGGGGTGGACGAATGGCGTCTCCATTTATCAATTCTTCTGTCTATGTAGCTATAGGTGAGCCATTCTGGGTAGTTATTCCGTAGCAACATCAATGTAATGTTCTTAATTTCATCCCACAAGAATTCTTCACTGCAAACATTCAGAGCTCTGTCTACCATTCCACTTACTATCCCTTTGTTTACGTCTATAGGCTGGTTTGAAGCAAAATTATGGTATATACTTGAGTGTGTCGACTTTCTGTAAACTTTTGTTTTAAGTTCACTATTACTTCTTATTACAGGGACATTGAAGATGGGGTGCATGGTAACGGGGCGTTCGGTTGGCATGTTGGATGGTTGCCACGGTTAAACCCGTTGTAATCACGTTTTACAGAAGCACAGCAAACGTGATTACAACGGGTTTAACCGTGGCAACCATCCAACATGCCATTACAGGGACATCCAGGAAAGGAAGTTTCCTTCCTTCTCTTTTTCCATGGTGAAAGTAATTTCGTTCGGAAAAATGTTGTTCATATGGGCAAGTAAAGTGTCTTCAATTCCTCTCATTATGACAGCGAAAATGTCATCTATTAATACATAACTTTTGAGAAACTTAAGATCGTGTTCCTCAAACCCAGTTCCGAACGCCTTTCTTTCCAATTCTTCATGGAAGATTTGGAAAGAAAGGCTCAATCTTCATGGAAGAATCAAAAACAGCATACTTTTACGCATAGTTTGAACTGCGACCGCGTCGGCGTTTCCAACGCGAATCGGAAAAGACTCAGCCGCAAAACGCGTGAAAATTTAAGAGTACCGTACTTTCGCGCACACTTGAAGGACTTTCTCGGGCAGAGCGGGTTTTATGGGCTATTCACACCCTAAACACCATTACAATTAGCAACAAACTATTCGCAAACTGATTACTACCTTGGAACCATGTTCCTGTTTTCGCTGACATCTATTTTCAGCATGTCTTCCCACCGCACGTCCTCACGGTCTACCGTGGACCGCAGGACCATGTTTCTTCCACACCGTGGGCAGATCCTTCGATTGTGTATTATGCCCCTTGCTTGTATGAACTGCACAGCAGCCATTTCATCGTTGGCAAACCGCGCACAGACCTGGATGAAGTTCAACCGCATTGTACTAATTCTCGCAAAATGAAACATGTTTCAGGTATTTTCTGTTCGCTGCCCTGCTGGAGGGCGCTCTCCTCGACGCGGACCACAGAGCAAACAGGTATGACAGGTGATCGAAGACGCGATAACAAGCGCAGTGGTACTCGAACGTTAGTCCCAACGTTCAGCTGACCCTGTGCCTACCATGTTATGTCGGGAGAGCCCATCTCAAGTGCATGCCGGTACAACAATGCTAGAGAACGGACAATGCATACGTCATAAGATTGGAAGGGATGAAATGCTTAGTACGAATGCTTGTACATAATGACCAAGTCATTATGGACGACAATCATTTGAAACGCCGCTTCACTCCTCCTCCATGACTTACGGCATAAATCATTGTCGTAAAGATAGTTCAACTAACTGCAGGATAGCCAGTGCAAAAATGTCAGTTGCCATATTTGCTAAGAGTGGTCAGTCATGGGAATTGTAAGACTGGTCAGCACAGGGTAAACGAGACCGACTGATTTAAACTTAGTGATGTTAGACGTCAATTCTTCATTCATATACTTCAGACTAATCTATCATAGGATAACGAAAGTGAGCATTTCTATGAATTATACAACAAATGCACATTCTTATACTTTCACATTCTTTTCCGTCCGTTCTTATTATCAATATTTGCAATTGCGGCTATTAGAGCCACGGTGCAGTCTGCCAACTTCATCGGTATTCGCACCCCGTATCAGTCACAACATTCCCGCCCACATCAGAACATGTTTCCATGAGGCAGAAGCTTTTATTACGCTTCAAATATTAGGAATTAGCATGTTACGAGCTGACTCTGTCCAAAAACCGTTCTAAAAAATTATGGAGGAGTTTATACAAGGGTCCGTGGGGCACGCCAATTTCTTTATCTATCTGATACAACTTGTTGTAAACATCTTTGAAGGTGAATTCGTGTTCTTCTGATTGAAATGGAAGAATGATGCCGTACAGTGTCCATAATCCATCATGTAGGCACACCAGCGGTGTACCCTTGTACTGAAAATTATCGTAACAATCTACCAGCACGATGCGCGAATGGTCATCTTACATGCGTTACTTCGGTTTTGCTTGTTATGTTATGAATTTTGAAGAAAGTGTTTCCGTCACCATTGTCCGTGCTCATTGGATGAGCCATTAAGGCGGTTTCCTTCAGTTGAACTTTCGAAATACCTAAACAGGAAATTGGTTAAGAAGCCTGCTTTAGGAAAAACACTAAATTGGCAGTGCGTTTGCTTTAAGGCTGCGTCTTATTGCAGTATTATCGTGACTTCCATCTTCAGCTCTTTCTATTGAATAGCCTGCGAGGAGGCACGGTGAGTTCCGTGGGGGTGCGCTTTGTCTGGGCAGACACACAGGCTTCACGTGTTCGTTGAAAGACACTTCCGGGTTGAAAAAAGCAAACGCGAGATCCTCGAAAGGAGAGTCCATAGTGTGAAATAAACCAAGCACATCCACGGTTCTTGTGTGATTTCCATCTAATCGTCCATCAGGGCCAATACCAACCACCAATTGCTTCTTAGTGGAATTCATTTTTCTATAATAATATTAATTGCTGTCGTTCATCAGAGAGTAGGTTCCGTGAAATTTTGGTCAGTCCAATTAAATCCCGTAACGTTGAGCATGGGGCTCCTTCTAAAGGGTTGCTGTATCGTTATATATATTTCTGTTTGAGAAAGGTGACAGAAGAAGCCATGGGGACACCTTCATTATCCATAATGGGTAGAAGCAAGGCTTCGTAAACCTGCTACCGGTTGGGATCCTAATTTTAAAAAATAGCAGATCACATTCAGAACATTTGTGGTTCCTTATTTCGTAAACGACCTCAGAGACTCAGGCGATACCGACCGAACATCGCCAGCGAGAGTGAATCAATGACCCACCACTGCTTTAAACCCATCACTGCTTAACTCTCATCGACTTTAAACACCGCTATCAACCTTACATCTAACATCTACCGGAATCATCTGTTACAGCACTCAGGACTGGAAAGTTTGCTGACTGCATCTGGCATGACTAGAAAATTCTGGCAGTTCTGAATATTATCTTACGTTCGCCTATATCGTTTATATGTAGTACATGCGTTATCGCATCAGGAACAGCACAACGCTAAACCTGAGGGCAAGTAGTCGTAGCGAAGAAGTGAACTGAATTCTTGGGTGTGCATGTGATGCCTGACGCTCGAAGTATTACGAAAGCAACACGACCGTAGACATCGTTTTCTGCCCTTACCTAAGCCTAAACCATAAAATAAGAGACATGTCTCCCTTTTAACTTACGAAGGCAACAGAACCATAGGCATCGTTTTCTGCCCTTACCTAATCCTAAACCATAAAATAAGAGACATGTCTCCCTTTTAACTTACGAAGGCAACAGAACCATAGGCATCGTTTTCTGCCCATACCTAAGCCTAAACCATAAAATAAGAGACATGTCTCCCTTTTAACTTATGAAGGCATCTTACAAAGGTTCTTGAAGTTTACCATCGCTAATGCATCTCGGCGCCCTCTTCGTAGCATTTTATATCAACGTTCGGCAACAGAAACGTCATTAGCGCCCCCTAGCGACATGATAATCAAGTAGGGGGAACGAAACAGAGAATACCCCTAGCTTGTTCTGAAAGCTTCGAGATCTGCAAGTGTTGTGCTCGGACTCCTTTACCTAATAACTAACCGATCCATTCGTTGGTAGGGCGTAGTTACGTTTAGTTTCAGACACATAACCAACGGGAAGCAACCGTAGAAAAAACGTTTCAACCGAATCTCCCGTTACAATGGATCCTGTTTTCAACAAACGTTGTCATAGTATTGTAGCGATATTACGGCTTTATTGTTGACCCTGATTATCGCTACCGTGAAAAAAGTCGTATACACATCAGAACTTATAATCTTTAGAACTATGCTTGTCCCAGCGCGATCGGCACGTGGAAACGTTCGCGGAGTAGATTAATTCTGTAAATTACTCATTTCCATAAATTAACTTATATATCATAATCACAAACATTGAAACAACAGTTCTGAATATCACTACCTGTTTTATTAAATTTTTTAAGGTACCAACACGAAAATCTCCATGGATGGAGAGTAGGCTATTACTTTTATTTTTAAAAGCCCGTAACCTGATTTTCGTTAGTAGAGGATTCTTTTCATTGTTTCCTACTTCCTCTATCCAGTCATGTACCCTCATGTTTGCAACGTCAATACTTGTTGTGGTCGTTGTATTCTGACCCAAGTAATTGCTACGACGAAAGTAACAGGGAAAGCGTAAGTCTCAACTGGTCGGGAAAAGAAATTCGAATTCCAAAACCTGTTTCCGCGTAGCAAGAACTTACAGTCTGTTAGGTAATGAATGAACAGAACTCTAGAAACTGCGCTAAATGTCCATACCCGTAGCATGAGAGGGACAATACCGCAAAGTAGCTTGTATTCCGCCTGAATGACGGAAGAAGTATGGCAGGGCAATGTTCATCACCACCTTCTTCTACCACAAGAGCCATCCATGGGTGATGAGCAGCATCCGCATCATGCTAGTTTACTGCTGAGTTAACTTTCGGTCGCGAAACTCGTCCACAACCAACCACATCCCACGGGGAGTAGGACCGGCAATTCACAAACTGAAAAACCGCCTTTGAAGCATTGCACGCAGCATCTTCCGATGTGGTTATCGCTATGTAAACTGATCATTGCTAGTCTGCTTTTTTCGAAATTTGCGGAAATGTGAATTCTGTTCATTGTCCAAAATTTCTCAGGCGGAGTGCCACCGTTCATTCAAGAAGCTGATTCAATGGTTTGTTGATTGGTGTTGAATACTGACTAGTATATTTTAATGAATCACGTAATAATCAGACGACAGACGCAACTAGCTTCCTTCGGCCTATCTAAAGTTTATGTCGAACTGTCCTCTTCAACAAACCACGGAATTTACATGAAGGGGCATGCAAAACGATTTTAATAATATAAAGAAACAGCATGAAGCTGTTACTGTTAATCATATTTAAGCAAACCTGTTGTTGCAAAGGTTCGAATCGTTAAATCATTGCAAACTCTGGGTGCAGTGATTTGGCACTTGCAACGGGCAACGCATCTTTTCATACGACAACTGCTTAGTGCTTTAAAGAAAGGGAAAGAGGAACATTTATTGATGTTTTCACTGAGACTTTGACGTTAGAAACTATGTCCTTATGTATGGAATTGAAATTAATATAGTTTATGCACGGTATCCACCCCGTTTTTCAGTCAGTGGGTCCGCATGTTCCAGTGGTCGGTCGGAGGGAATACAAGTTCCACTGCAAGACTGGCTGGGCGAATGACCAACGCTAGACGAATCAAGGCTCGACCTGATAGCTGACTTCGTTTGCTCGGATGGTCGAGCGGAGGAACTTGTAGACCCACTGACTGACTGCGCAGTCGGCACACAAGCGCTGCAGACGGGTCCAGTGGAGATCCGAAAGCTCCGCATATGCTTTTCACGTTTTTGGCCATCAATAAATGATGCGCACTGAACGTGTTTTTCCGTGACAAAGATCGACGTACTTTCAGTACCCGTTACGATTACAAATTCTTGCAACACTACGCAACAGCAGAATATGTACACACATTAGCTACACACACGCGAAAAAGAATCTATACAATCACTGGAAAGAGCCAATATTGCACTATTTGTTACACAATCTTGTTGAATGGGTCGTCACCGGGTCTGAGTCTCCGGTGCCATGCGAACTTGCACAAGTACGAGTCCAAGATAGACCTATGTTCCGCATCAGGCTTCGTTCTCACGTTTTCCCTGGGCCTCCACAGCCTATGTATGAGCACCCGGCTCATTGAACAAAGTCTGCGGAATGGTTTACACGCACATGCGTGCAATCCACATACGACAGCGTGCGGTATCCCCACCATCCGCCGCTGATGATGGTCGACCCAGGTGCCACGTTCTGTCTCGTACCAGAAAACCGTATAGTAGCTGAACTATCCCGGATAGGCACCAGGAAGCATTCAACGGTTTCTCGGCACGCATTACCGAAGATACACTGCTAAACAAAGGGTTTTTGAACACGGGGTAAGATCTCATTTTTATTGACAAAACACGGTTTCGTCAACCCGTGAAATTACACAGTTAACTTACGGAGCTTTCGAGAACTCCTCACGTTCTCGTCTTCAGCGTAACAAATAAAGAACAGAAGTTGTACCTTGTTAGAAACTTCGCTTTAAACTCTCCGGTTCAGTGGTATTTTAAAGAGGAAATTTGTTTAAACCAACCATGTTGCTTTTTTAACTTCTAATTTCACATAGGCAACACCCAGTTAAGGAAGTCACCAAATTCCAAATATCACTAACCATATATCCGTCATCTCTATTGTAGCATTGGTTATGGCGAATAAACAGTGCTTCCTTTATCTTCCTGAGAAAGTAATTGTTCTCATTGCAAAGTGTCATAACCCTCAAGCTGTCATCCGGTTCTGGGCAGCTTACTACATGCTCAACGACCGAGAATCCATTAATATTACATTACATTCAGACATGATTTCATTTGGATCTTTCGTTTGTGGTCTTCCACGTGTCGTAACCGGTTAACCTCTGAGTCTTTTCTCCGCGTTTCGAAACCTCTTTATACCTGCCAAATGTTGACCAAATCTGAACTTTACACTGTGTCCGGTTCACCAAAATATGAAGCCCCACAACCACATTTGATGAGATAGACCGTACCTGATTTATCTTCCGGTTCAGGTTTTTAAATGTCACCGCGAAGTATAGATCTCAAATCATTCTGGCTGTTGAAAACCACCTGAACCCCCATTACTCTTAATCTTCTTCGAATACATTCGCATATTCCTTGATAATGGGGAATAACGATTCTTGTAGATTTCTCCTGGCACTCTCTTGGGGTGGACGAACGGCGTCTCCATTTATCAATTCTTCTGTCTAGGTATCTATAGGTGAGCCATTCTGGGTAGTTATTCCGTAGCAACATGAATGTAATGTTCTTAATTTCATCCCACAAGAATTCTTCACTGCAAACATTCAGAGCTCTGTCTACCATTCCACTTACTATCCCTTTGTTTACGTCTATAGGCTGGTTTGAAGCAAAATTATGGTATATACTTGAGTGTGTCGACTTTCTGTAAACTTTTGTTTTAAGTTCACTATTACTTCTTATTACAGGGACATTGAAGATGGGGTGCATGGTAACGGGGCGTTCGGTTGGCATGTTGGATGGTTGCCACGGTTAAACCCGTTGTAATCACGTTTTACAGAAGCACAGCAAACGTGATTACAACGGGTTTAACCGTGGCAACCATCCAACATGCCATTACAGGGACATCCAGGAAAGGAAGTTTCCTTCCTTCTCTTTTTCCATGGTGAAAGTAATTTCGTTCGGAAAAATGTTGTTCATACGGGCAAGTGAAGTGTCTTCAATTCCTCTCATTATGATAGCGAAAATGTCATCTATTAATACATAACTTTTGAGAAACTTAAGATCGTGTTCCTCAAACCCAGTTCCGAACGCCTTTCTTTCCAATTCTTCATGGAAGATTTGGAAAGAAAGGCTCAATCTTCATGGAAGAATCAAAAACAGCATACTTTTACGCATAGTTTGAACTGCAACCGCGTCGGCGTTTCCAACGCGAATCGGAAAAAACTCAGCCGCAAAACGCGTGAACATTTAAGAGTACCGTACTTTCGCGCACACTTGAAGGACTTTCTCGGGCAGAGCGGGTTTTATGGGCTGTTCACACCCTAAACACCATTACAATTAGCAACAAACTATTCGCAAACTGATTACTACCTTGGAACCATGTTCCTGTTTTCGCTGACATCTCTTTTCAGCATGACTTCCCACCGCACGTCCTCACGGTCTACCGTGGACCGCAGGACCATGTTTCTTCCACACCGTGGGCAGATCCTTCGATTGTGTATTATGCCCCTTGCTTGTATGAACTGCACAGCAGCCATTTCATCGTTGGCAAACCGCGCACAGACCTGGGTGAAGTTCAACCGCATTGTACTAATTCTCGCAAAATGAAACATCTTTCAGGTATTTTCTGTTCGCTGCCCTCCTGGAGGGCGCTCTCCTCGACGCGGACCACAGAGCAAACAGGTATGACAGGTGATCGAAGACGCGATAACAAGCGTAGTGGTACTCGAACGTTAGTCCCAACGTTCAGCTGACCCTGTGCCTACCATGTTATGTCGGGAGAGCCCATCTCAAGTGCATGTCGGTACAACAATGCTAGAGAACGGACAATGCATACGTCAACGCGGTCCGCGCAGCAAACAAGCATGACAGTCGATCGAAGACGCGATAACAAGCGCAGTGGTACTCGAACGTTAGTCCCAACGTTCAGCTGACCCTGTGCCTACCATGTTATGTCGGGAGAGCCCATCTCAAGTACATACCGGTGCAGAAATGCTAGAGAAGGGACAATGCATACAGGGACTACCTGTACATTCTTACTCTGTTAATAGTGCTGTTTGCTGACCGTGCCTTTTCAGAAAGCTTCTAACTTGGCATTTACGCTTATACCTGGCGTCACATTTCACGTAAGTGAACTGTCTTATACAAATTTAATATCAAATGATAGGGAATTGAGTAGTTAAGCAATATACTTATTGTTAAAATTTTAAGAGTAGCAACTATTATCACTTCCTTAACCATGTAAGTTAAAATAAGAGAGAAGTTACGGCTAAATAAGTGGGGATGTACATTTTAAATGATGACTGTGCAGGAACATTCCTTCGAAAGTAGTTAAGCGAAAAGTACTACATTAGATAGATTCAATCGAATTTTCAAAGTAGCAAATCCCCATTCAAATGAAATAGATTTCTACAGATTGTGAAATGAGCGAATCGAAACGAAAGTGCAGGCAGTACAGCTCAGACTACTTGAACGTAGTAACAGACAGTTACCCATGCGCCTAATCTGTGAGAAGGTACTTTCGAACGAGGCAATGAAACCGTCGAGGTTGTTGGACCATCTTACCAGGCTGCATCCAGACAAAGCACATAGAGATTTGTTATATTTTCAATCGCTTCGTGAAAAGCTAAATAAGCAGTTGAAGTTGAAAAATATGTGCCCTTCAACATCTGAAGTAGAAGATTCTGATGGTTTGCGCGCATCTTACAACATTTCACTTTTGATTGCAAAGACTGGGAAAGCCCATACGGGTCTTTTCCCCTATCACCCCGACCTATGACAAGTGGGCGAGTTGCTCCGCCCCCATTATTGACGTTGTTTGCTCACGCCAACTGACGGTCGCTGCAGACATCTGCCGCGGCGCGTTTGTTCCGGCCGGTGGCGTAGACCAATTGATGTCTGCCGCGGTCATCTGGCATAAAGGGTGCGCCCAACCGACAGGAGCTGCAGACATCTCGCGCAAAGGGTGCGCCTGAGCGATGGGCGCTGCGGTTACCCGGCGCAGGGTGCGAGCGTATCCGCTCAGAACGGAAGTGTACGCGAACTGGAGATAGCAGCTAATACCATGTGGGCGCCAGATGCGAACCCCCTGACTACAATATATACCGGGCCTTCTGCAGGAACGGGGGTGTTATTTCGTGTGTAGCGTAGTGCTGAGAGCCACTGGTCCTTCTTTTCTTCTTCGTTTACCAGCTTACCAGTACTTGGTTATTATTCAAACATGTCGCAATCCACTTCACACGTCATCTACGCTGAGCTCACATGCATGTGTTCTGATGAACGCTCAGCCATAGCGTTCCTGCAGGAGCAGGGTGTTCTCCACCGGGAGAGAACCTGCTCCTGCGGGACGCCCATGGTCTTAAGCACGACGGACGGAAGAGCTTCCCGATGGAGGTGCAACAAGAAAGCCTGCAAGAAAGAATTGTCCTTCCGCACGGGAACGTGGTTAGAAGGTAACATTGTTGAGCCATATGTCCAAAGTACACGTAGTGGTCGTTCAGGAACGAAGGCTCCTGCACACATCGTCATCTGGTTCATATATCTCTGGGTGCACGGAAAGACTTCGATCAAAGAATTGAAGAGAGAACTGCACATGAACCACAAGGCTACCGTCGAGTGGAACCTGGCGATGAGGGAAGTCATGGCGGACACCCTCATGAGGAACCGGGTGACTGTGGGAGGACCATGCCTCACCGTCCAAGTGGACGAGACCGTGTAATCGAAGAGAAAGTACAACCGAGACCGGTCCTACCCACAGCAATGGGTCTTCGGCGGTGTGTGCCTGCAAACCGGGGACTGCTTCATGATGCCCGTGACTGACCGCTCGTCAGCTACGCTCATTTCTGCCATAAGGCAGAATGTAGCGCCTGGCTCTACCATCATGAGCGACGAGTGGCGGGCATACCACAGCCAGCCACAATACAGTTACACGCACCAGCGTGTAAACCACTCTGTGGGTTTCGTTAACCCGCAGACGGGTGCTAACACGTAGGCTGTGGAGTCATTGTGGGCCCAGCTGAAGCGAAGCAACAAAGCCCGGTGCGGCACACACCGGTCAATGATGGACTCCTACTTGTGGGAGTTCATGTGGCGCTGAAGACTACAACCCGGTGTAGATCCGTTTTACGAGATAATAGAAGCTGTAGTGGAATACTGGCCCCCGCAGTGACTTTTGTACATATGTATTATTATTAATTGTGAATAAAGTTTGCGCGATGTGAATTGGCCGCAGCCTTGCCTATAGTAAAGACCGAACATAAGCAGGATATGGACTCACGGTAACGTTTGGAAAAATGTGGTGCGAGTGTAGCTTGCAATATTATCACCGAAACTTGCAGCATACAGGTAGAAAAGGGGAACAAATTTTTCAGTTCAAAATATGGCCGTTCACTACAAGGATCATACCGCTCCTGCAGAAGGCCCGGTATATATCGTAGTCAGGGGGTTCGCATCTGGCGCCCACATGGTATTAGCTGCTATCTCCAGTTCGCGTACACTTCCGTTCTGAGCGGATACGCTCGCACCCTGCGCCGGGTAACCGCAGCGCCCATCGCTCAGGCGCACCCTTTGCGCGAGATGTCTGCAGCTCCTGTCGGTTGGGCGCACCCTTTATGCCAGATGACCGCGGCAGACATCAATTGGTCTACGCCACCGGCCGGAACAAACGCGCCGCGGCAGATGTCTGCAGCGACCGTCAGTTGGCGTGAGCAAACAACGTCAATAATGGGGGCGGAGCAACTCGCCCACTTGTCATAGGTCGGGGTGATAGGGGAAAAGACCCGCCCATACTATTGGTGAGGAGCTGTTGCTTCCAGTAATAAGTGAAGTTTCAAAAACTGTGTTGCATAAACCGGCCGCTGACATAGTTAAGAAGATTCTCTTGAGCAATGACACGGTGCAACGTCGCATTGATGAAATGAGTAAAGATGTGGAAGATGTATTGTGCAACATCCTAAGGAGAACGCAGTTTTCATTGCAACTTGATGAATCAACCTTGCCTGGTAATGAGGCGTTACTCCTAGCTTACGTTCGATTTATTCATAATGACAATTTGGTACAAGATTTGTTATTTGCTCGAGAGTTGAAAACTGAAACAAAAGGAGAGTCCATGGTTTTTGTTTTGAAATCCTCTTACAAATATAATATCCGTTGCAACTGACGGAGCACCGTCAATGCTGGGAAATCAGCGAGGATTTCTTGCCTACTTGAAGCAGGCTGTGCCAAATGTAATGACTGTGCACTGCGTAATACACAGGCAGCATTTGGTTGCAAAGCACCTGAGTAGTCGACTGCATTGTTCACTTCAATATGCCGTTGCAGCGATTAACAAAATCAAAAATAATTCCTTGAATGTTAGGTTGTTTCGCAAGTTATGCGACGAAAACGACGAAGAGTACAATCGCCTCCTGTTCCATTCTGAAGTACGGTGGTTATCCAAGGGCAATGCACTTAACCGACTTCACGCGGTTTTTGAAACTGTTCTGAAATTTTTCGAATTGCATGATGTGTTCCTGTACGAAAACTTAAAAAATTTGAAGGCGACATTGCTTACCTAGCTGATTTGTATTTCAAGTTCAATGAAGTGAATCTACTTTTGCAAGGAGACAATCTCAATTTGGTCAAGACAAAAGGCGTTATAAGCGCATTCATTACAAAGCTGCAAATGTTTGAAGGTAATCTAGCACAAGGTGTGTTTCATCAGTTTCCAAATCTTTGCGAAATGAAAGAGAGTGGAAAAATTCATGATCAGGACGTCGTCGTCTACTGTGACCACTTAAACATGCTACGCCAGGAACTACGAGTACGCTTTGAAGATATTCTATGTATGGAAATCCCAAGTTGGGTGATAGATCCCTTTTCTTGTGCTGAGAATGCAGCAGTAAACATACAAGAGGAATTGATCGAGTTGCAAACAAATGAAGAGCTAAGGCCCACATTTAAAAACGGGTACCTAGCTTTTTGGCTTCAACCACAAATACCTAACTTATATCCTCGCTTATGGACTGTTGTAACAAAGTTGCTTATCGCGTTTCCCTCATCGTATTTGTTGTGGAGGAACCTGACACGAGACCAGAAGAGTGAAATTCGCTGGTCTTTCCCCTATGCTGCCTGAACATCTGTGTGTGGTGTACGGTGCTGGTCTTGTGCGTGTAGCCTTCCCGTTATCCTATTTATGCCGCCGCCGCTTTAGTTACTCGCTTTTCACCGATAGTAAACGTTGTACCGGTCACGCGACTGTTGTCCGCCCATCTCCAGGTCCTGGGAACGTAACAGAATCTGGCGCAGCGAACAGGATTGAAGAGGACGTACTACAGAATGTCAGAGATGGGAGAAATCGTTGAATTATTTCGGAAGCAAATGGAAGTGCAGCAGCAGCAAATAAAGGAACAGCGAAAACAGATTGAGAAGCTATTGTCTTTTCTGGGCCCAGTCTCAGCGACGCCACCCGCGGTGGCTAGCAGTGTACCAAGCTTCCCAGCTTTCGACCCTACTTCGGAATTATGGAAGGAATATTGGGCCCGCTTCAAAACGTTTGCAGGGGCTAATTCGATTCCTGCGGAGAAGTTGGCTCAAGTTTTTCTGACAAACCAGACTACGAGTTCCCGGACTTGTTCAAGCCAGAACTGGGTTGCTTGAAGGATTTCGAACTGGAGATCTCGTTCAAGCCTGACGCAAAGCCAGTCTTCTGTAAGCCACGCACGGTACCATTCGCAATTCAGGAAGAACTTAACCAGGCATACGATGCTGGTATCAAGCAAGGAGTGTGGGTACCGGTCCAGTTTAATGATTATGGAACGCCAGTGGTCCCAGTACGCAAGTCTCTTGCACAAGATCAGAGGAAGGTCACACTACGAGTCTGCGGGGACTACTCGGTCACGGTGAACCCACAACTGGAAATTCACCGTCACCCAATGCCACTCCCCGAAGAGCTCATGCGGAAACTAAGCGGTGGCTATTATTTCACGAAAATTGATCTGGCCGACGCATATACCCAGATTAAGCTGGCTCCAGTGAGCCAGAGAAGGTTAGCACTTAGCACACACCGAGGAGTACTACTGCAAACACGCCTACCTTTTGGCATCAGCTCGGCACCCGGGTATTTCCAGAAAATTATGGAACAACTGACTAGTGATCTACGCGGAGTCGCCGTATACTTAGACGACATACTCGTCATTGGAAATAATGCAGAGGAGCATGTCCAAAACCTACAAGCACTGTTTCAACGCTTGAGCGAGAAAGGATTGCGCTGCAAGTTAGAAAAATGCTCATTTGCTCAGCCCTCCGTGGAATATCTCGGACATGTGCTGTCACATCATGGAGTTTCGAAGGGCTCCAAAGTGGATGCAGTGATGAAAATGCCACCGCCCTCGAACGTCTCCCGCCTACGTTCTTTCTTGGGCTCAGTACAGTTTTATTCAAAGTTCATCCCGAATTTGTCTGTGTTAGCAGAACCTCTAACTCGCCTAACAAGAAAGGACGTACCATGGACATGGACCGCCAAGGAGCAAGCATCATTTCAGGCCCTAAAAGATTCCCTGTGTACCGATGCTGTTCTGGCACATTTCGACCCCTCACAACAAATTGGCGTTTCCTGTGACGTTTCGGACGTGGGTATTGGAGCAGTGCTGTTTCATCGTTATGTCGATGGTAGTGAGCGACCCATCGCCAACGCCTCTAAGACGCTAACAGACGCGCAACGTCGCTACAGTCAAGTGGAAAAAGAAGCCCTAGCAGTCATTTTTGCGTTAAAAAAATTTCATCAATTTCTCTACGGGCGGCATTTCATTTTAGTCACGGATCATAAACAATTGGTCACTTTACTTGGGCCAACTAAAGGAACACCAGCACTAGCAGCAAACATTTAGGCATTGGGGTCCACATTTGCGTCCAAGACAGCCGGACATTTAGGCATGAGCAAGACATTGGCAAAGCTCAACCAACGGTACTTTTGGCCAACAATGAGAGCCACTTGTAAGCAGGTCGTGGAATCCTGTCCTACATGCCAACGACGCAAAATCCTGCAAACGAAGCCGGCAGGTTACTTACACAGCGTTGAACCCCTTAATAAGCCTTTTCAGGTGATAGGCTTAGATCACCTCGGACCTTTCCCAAGATCAGGCAATGGTAATAAGCACGTAATAGTCTGCATCGACTATTTGTCCAAGTGGGTGGAAGCAAAAGCGGTACCGGACACTAGTACAGAAGAGGTTGCTAGATTCTTACTGAACGACGTTGTGTTGCGTCACGGAACGCCGACCAAGGTGGTTACCTACCGAGGAACGGCATTCACATCGACGAAAATGGCCGACATTTTGGTTACGTTGGGCATCCAACATGGAATGACGACGGCGTATCATCCTCAGAGCAATGGTCTAACGGAAAAAGCGAACCGAACATTGACTGGCATCCTAGCCCCATATGTGAATGAAACGCACCGAGACTGGGACAACATTTTGCCGTTCGCGACGTTCGCGATGAACACGGCAAAACAGGAAAGCACCAAACTGTCGCCGTTCGAGCTGATATACGGAAGGCAGGCCGTTTTGCCTGAAGAGAGTCGATTCCCATGGCCGATGGAAAAAACGGAGTCATACGAAGCATTTCGAGAACGCGTCGAAAGATGGAGGAAAGACGCGAAAGGCAGAATCATACGAAGCCAGAGGAAACAAAAGGTATACTACGACCGGCGAAGGAGATAAGGCGTTCAATTTAGACCAGGAGAACTGGTCCTAGTTCGAAGCCACGCAAGGAAAGTGGGCCGATCTGAGAAGCAGCTGCAACGCTATAGCGGGCCGTTCCAAATCGTCGCAAAGACAGCAGACCTGAACTATCAAGTGGCTGTACCTCCATCCGCCCTCAAGAGACGTGGAAGAACGAAATTTGTGGTACATGTATCACAGATGAAACCGTTCCGCACCCAGTAACACGATGGACGGCACTCGGGACGAGTGCCATCTGGGGAGGGGCGGATTGTAACGACGGAGAATGAACCGCAGGAACGGGGGAATACGGTAGGAGGACGGTAAGGGGCCCAGAGAGTAGTGTGTGTTGTTGCTGGTGTGCGTACGTGTCTGAGTAAACCCTATACTGTGTGCGTTTGGTTTGGCCGAGGCGTTACAATATATATATATATATATATATATATATATATATATGCGATCATCGTTTCCAATTACATATATATATATATATATATATATATATATATACAGTGGAACCTCCAAAGTCGACCACCTCTATAAATTGACCACCACTGTCATGTTGACCGCATTTTTTCGGTTTGCCGGCTCCCATTGTGAAGCACAGGAGAGTTACCTCTACATGTTGACCACTTCTGCGAAACAATTATTCACACAGTATACCACCGTTCGACAAAACCGTTTATTTCCCAATAAAGGCTAGCTTTCGGGTACTCCTCATGTACCCGTCGTCAGGCCATAAAAACGAAGGATCGACTGTCCAGTCAGCCAGCGGTTCAACAAGCTCATCCGCTAGACCAACCGGGATGGTAACATCAACTACCAGGTACTACTCGTGTACCCGTCAAGTGTCCGTCACCCGCCCAGTCAGTCCCGCTGACAGCACGCCTCCCAACCGACCGACCGGGACAGTGACAAAACTCCATAATTTACGGCTAATTATGGAGTTTTGACACTGTCACGCTCGGTCGGTGGGGATGATCGCTCTCGGTTGGACTGACTGGGCGGGCGACAGAGGCTTGACAGGTACAAGGGTAGTTAGTACCTGATAGTTGATGTCACCAGCCCGGATGGTCTAGCAGAGGAGCTAGCTGAACCGCCGGCTGGCTGGGCAGTGGACATAATTCATCTTGCACTGAATGACGGCTACATGAGTAGTAGCCGAAAACTCTGCGTTTTGAAATAAACGCTTTTATCTAACGGGTGATACCCTGAGCGGAATAGAACAATTCCCTTTCAACATCGCTGACGACTGAACCAGGACTTTCCGAAAGCTTCGAGAAATGTTTTTGACCTGTGATATTTCTAACAATCGCCCATCCATCCGTTGGTACGGCATTTGCAGTTTTATTTCAGGTATGATTAAAAAAAACGGAAAAGCCGAAACACCACCACATTAAAACATGAAACCCGTTACAAAACATCCAATATTCAAACCCCATTAACTGTCTCAACTGCTTACCAGCGAGAGATGGCGAAGTGTGGCAGAGGTAGCGGCGAGAACAAACCAAAGCGCTGAAGTCTGTCGCTCATTCATCGGCTTATATATTGCTTCAACGTGATGTGTCAGTTTGTACTATGCAAATTTTATTGCGCTAAGCCACGTTTCCATGCCGGTTATTGGCTATTTTCTCTAGTTCATGTACAATTCGTTGATTTAACCTATTTATAATCAATGATTAGATATCGCGTGAAGCGTTGCATGCGAACTAAGTAAACGAAGCTTCTACCTTACGGAACAATGCGCTCCAAGCACCTATCTACATTAATCTATTAATAGTAAACTGACCAAATCAAACCTGTTAAAGCGCACTGATTCTTAGAGCGCGTTAGCTTTTGTCAATGTAAATAATGATACATAATGATTCACTCGATCATTATGTAATGCAACATAATGATCAAGTAAACATAATTGTAGCAGAATTATTTCAATTTGTTTTCTCAACCACAGCATAGATCCCTTCATACTAGTGGTAACATATTTTTGTTGCAGAGGCTTTTCTGCCATTCAATGTGGAGGAAGCATCCGCAAGTTAAGTTGCAACTTGAACTTCGCTCAAGTTTCGAATAATGAACTAAAATAGTTCGGTATCATTCTTCTCATCTGCTTCGAGTACATTTTTTGTTTTATAATATTCATTACCCGTTTGTGAACATAACGTGAAGTATTGCTTACGAATTAAGGAAAGCATCGGCTTTACATCAACTTACCCAACAATGCTTACCCAAAAAATCTCTTTTACACCTCTTAAGTTTTGTACGTACGAAAACGTCATGAAGTAACTGTAGATAGACGTCATGCAGTGTCTCATGATCTAATAGCGCTGATAAGTACGGCACTATTGACCGTCAGCGACTGGAAAAACCGTCCCATCTCTTTCATTGAGGAATGAACTATGATTTACCGAAAGTTACAACTTGTATGCCGCTTTGGGTCATTTCTTACTAATAAAACCTGCCCAAGCAGTCACTGGTTAGGGTTTCGTTCAAAGTACTTGCAGAATGAGTTCAATGTACTCGCTGCTAATGGATAGCACAACGGTTTCGAAGAACGTTATGTTTGACAAACATAACAAAATACGACATGGCAATGGTTTGTCTTTCTAAATCTGTTATCACATAGAGTAATATTTTCTAAATCTGTTATCACATATGAAAATGCGACTTGAGATGTGCCCTGTTTAAACAGTGAGAAAGGATGCAACGAATTGTTGGTTCAATGCTGGTAAGGGAATGAAAGTGAGATAATGAACGTTGGTGCGGTTACCTGGCGATGCAAAGTGAGGCAGGTGTCCATCTCTTAGACATTCCTTATGCTTTCACAAATGCTATGGTGGTGCGTAGCAGGAACCACAGGAATTGTGGTTAGCTGCAGGTATGTTCAGACTATCGACATTGATTCCTAACGCTGAAAATACCGTTCAGGACAGCAGTGCTGTTCCTCCACGGCTGGATCCACGACTGTATGGCATGAAAATTCCTTTAGGCATTCGGTATAATAGCGCATCTGGTCCAATGCTGCCCGCCAGCATCAGCTAACGAGATGCTTTTGTGTTTGTCGTTGCTGTGAGTTTCTAAAGAATTGAGATGTAAGTCCTTTAGTACGTGGACATGCGAAAAAAGGAGCTTAAACAGTTACTGAACAGCTGACTGGCTGGGCAGTCGTTGTTCAAAAGTTTGGCACTGAGGACGGGTACGCGAGAAGTACCCGAAAGCTCTGCTTTTGGAGAGAATAAGTTTTAAATGAACGGGGGAAATCTGTGTATATTAGTTATTTCGCAGAAATGCACATACCCCGTTGGAACGGAATTCTTAAAATACATTCCAGCGCTACACGGGGCGCATGGAATAGAACAACGACAGAGGAAGGTAGAGACATCAAATGGGGAAAAAGGGAAGAAAGATGGAGAAGACCTGGGATGTAACTTTAAGACCCGATCGGCTTAAAGCAGAAGACTTCGATGGGCATGAAATGTTTTCTGTCGTTCGTTCATTTGGTGTTGCATCACTGTCCCGGTCGGTCGGTGGGGATGCTCGCTCTCTGCAGGACTGACTGGGCGGGCGACAGACGCTTGACGGGTACAAGTGTAGTACCTGATAGCTGATGTCGCCAGCCCGGACAGTCTAGCGGATGAGCTTGCTTAACCGCTGACTGGCTGGGCAGTCGTTCGTTGTTCAAAAGTTTGGCACTGAGGACGGGTACGCGAGAAGTACCCGGAAGCTCTGCTTATGGAGAGAATAAAAGTTTTAAATGAACGGGAGAAATCCGTGTATATTAGTTATTTCGCTTAAACAGTTACAGTATAAGTTATCAAGGTGGCAACAAAAACGATCGTGGCATAAACGAGAAAGTGACGTCCATTGGGCAGAGGACGTCAAACGCGTTCCGTCACAACAGGAGCATTGAATGAGCAGGCGCGACGACTACAAGATGCGACTGTTACGTAAACTCTTCAGGAACAAAGGAGCACTGCGTAACAAAATCCCAGTAACATGCGTGATAAAATAGCAATAACAGTAAGAAACGTGTAACTAAGCACACAAGCAATAAGAGCAAATATATAAGAAACAAGGCGATTAAAACTTGATAGAAGTAAAACGATGAAGCCTATAGAACAAGCAGATAGGAAGTAGACACCAGTCGGATAAGACTTGCTTGTGCGCATGGGGCAATTGCACAAGTCTCATCTGTCAAGGCATCATGAGCACAAGTATCATGCACTGTTCACAACAAAAAATCATAGCGTCAGACAGTCTTGGACAGTGTAATTTCATGCACATTTTGCCGAGGTGTGGACTGCAGCTGTGAATAAATCAAGATGCTGCACCATACCGAGCCGATCCCCATTCTGACCCCGTTCTGTGCCTACAAGACCCCTTAGCGGAATAAAACAACCCCCCTTTCAACATGGCTGACGACGGAACCAGGGCGTTCCGAAAGCTTCGAGAAAAAGTGTGTTCTTGACCTGTGATATCTCTAACAATCGCCCATCCATCCGCTGGTAGGGCATTTGCGGTTTTATTAGAGGTATCATCAAAAACGGGAAAGCCGGAATACCACCACTTTGAAAATATGAGACCCGTTACAAAACACCCTATATTCAAAGATGGACAATTTGCAAAAAGTGGACAATTTGAAAAAAAGTGGACAATTAATCAAGAGGACTTGACCAGATTTTTATCTGGCCAAATAAAGAAAGGACTAAATTTGGTACCTTACAGAAAGAATCCACCTACTCTAGACCTGATAACCTGCGTTGAAAACAGCCTCATTCCAGTTGACCAGGATAAAGCAGCCAGGATCTGAGCTTCGATCGTTAACCTGCTCTAAAGCTACAGAAACAGGGAGAAACCTAACCTAGAACGTGACGAGTTCTGCATAATCAACAGATTAAGGAAGGACACAAACAAAGTCATCACCAAAGCAGACAAATAAAACAAAGTAGTCATTATAGACAAAACCGACTACGTCCATAAGATGAATCTGGTCTTACCCAGTGATGTGTATACTTCAATACAAAAAGACCCTTCTGAAGACACCAGGAAATCACTCTCCTCCATTCTTTCAGACATGTACTCAACCTCCAAGGAGACGGCACCGCAGAAAACGATAGAGCACTTGAAGTTTCCCTCAAACTTCAAATGCCCGGAGGTGCACGGGCTTCCAAAAATATACAAACCATCTTCCGATCAATGGAATCACTTCACTTATCTCTCGCTACTTAAAGAGCCTAATCAAACCCTTAACTGGCAACCGTTTCTCGTCAGTGGAAAACTGCACTTCTTTCTGTAAAGAAGTCAAAAACTTCCAATTAGCAGCTGGACATGTTCTCGTTAGCTACAACGTTAAAGATAATTTTACCAGCATTCCACTAGCACACACTCTTTCGACATTGCACAACCTTCTCTCGTCGGACGATACACTTAAGGACAGAACAAAACTAACGGCGCAACATATAACTGAGCTAACACAATTCTGCATGACAAAACGAAACTTCTTTCACTTCCATAGACGTTTCTTCCGGCAACGGAACGGGGTGCCAATGGGAAGTTCACTTGTCACAAGTGCTTGCGGAGGTTTTGATGAAATCTCTAGAAGAAAAGATTTTTTCGACTGTTTTCTCGGATATCAAACCGCTATTTTTCAAACGCTATGTCGACGATATTTTCGCCATAGTACCGACAGGAAAAGAATAGACACTTTTCTCCTTTCTAAATCAGGCTTTCCCCCCTGACATCTCTTTCACAATGGAAAAAGAAATTCACGGAAAGCTTGCCTTCCTTGATTACTTGGTCATTAGATCTAACTCAGGCATCAAAACCAGAGTATACCGGAAGGAGACTCACTCTGACAGATATCTAAACTACAGTTCCCACCACCCACCATCGGTCTTCAGAGGCATCATACACGGAATGGTCAACAGAGCCATAAATATCTGTGATCGAGAGTTTCTACGTGAAGAGTTAAATTACTTCACGACAAATGGCTACCCCAAAAGATTGATAGAAAGTATCATCAACCAACGACTACGCACACAGAAGGCGAACAGAGAGACAAATTCCTCATAAACGGTTCTGATGATGCCTTATCAAGCAGCATTAAGTGAAAAATTACACGCTTGGGCAAACGTTTGGACTTCAGAGTCTTCTTCAAAACTGCGCCGAACTTAAGAGCTACTCTCAGAAACGACAAGGTGAAGACCGAGAAGGAATCAAAACCTGCCGTAGTATAACTAATCAAATGCAGTTGTTCGGCTAAGTATATTGGTGAATCACGGAACTCACTAGTCCATCGGTTTAATGAACACATGAAGTGCCTCACAAGGTACAAGAATGCTAAGGACCGACTGAAAGGGCACATAAACACAAGGAGAGGACGACTTCAAACAATTGACCCATCCAACGCAATAGATTAAGCCTTAAGAGCATCGGCAGTGGCTGAACACGCTTCCACCTGCTGAGGGATCTTAGAAGGACAGGATGTCTATCATGAACAACATCACCTAAGGGGGAAAATTAAAGAAGCCCCTTACATTAGGCACAACCAGACCATCAACAGAGACCGTGGAGTAGAAGTGACGTCTGGCAACAAATAGTTACATCCGCCCAATGCTGTCGTATTTCATGTGATTAACAATTCCCTCCGTACCCTGGATAGAATTTTCTATGCCTTTCAGGAAGAAACCTCAATCGAGCTTTAGCAATCCAGACCAAATCGGAGAAGACCAAAATCACAAAAGAGGAAAAGGAAGAAAAGAAGAGCAACGAAGAGCCGAACAGCGAGGAACAGGAGCGATCGATTTTTGGGCGATCAAAACAACTGACGGCATCACCGTTTTCGACCTTGCTCTTACGGATTCCATTGATGCCTATGTTTGACTAAGATATGTTTACTTGACCTCAAACCTTTTTATATAACGTACAATCCGTACCTAACTGTTCATTTCTGACGCTGAAGACGGGAGGCGGATAAATACCTAAACGTGACAGTAAAACCTGCCATTCCCATCGCTGAAGACGGAACAAGAGGGTTCCGAAAGCTCTGATAAGTGTTATTGCTTCT
Organism: Trichuris muris; assembly: GCA_000612645.2. NCBI lineage: Eukaryota > Metazoa > Nematoda > Enoplea > Trichinellida > Trichuridae > Trichuris > Trichuris muris. Next base: position 15,944,462 of record CBXJ02000086.1, on the reverse strand, counting down.
CTCTAATAACTCACCCACCCATCCGTTAGTAGGGCGTTAGTACTATTTATAGAGAACGCAGACGAACGGGCCAAGAATTGCCGTAATAAAGAAAGTATGAAGAACAACAACGAATATCTTATATTCCGACAACTTGGGGTCATGGTGGTTTATTCTGCCTCACCTGGTGTGTGCAGAGTTCGTGACCGGCGAACTCAAGCTGTCCAGGTGAGGAGATACCAGGAGCATCGTCTTTTCTGCCACACGTTTGCAGTATTTTTTATCCTGTTCCTTTTATTCGAATAAATAGAATAACTCTAACGTAGCTTTCGGAGCTAACCCACTCCGCGCTATTCGGTTAACTTGAATAAGAAAAGCAGAATAAAATATGCCGTAGACATCAAGAGGAAAATGAGAATAAACCCGGCACGATTTCCCTATAGCCCCCCTCATTGGCGCCACTGTCGCTTTCGTTTATTGGCCGCTCTAGCGTTCGTTGATTGGTCGCAGTTCGTAGCATGACGTGCGGCATGACGGGAGCGATTCTGTGGCGAAAATTTTCTCCTGTTTTCGGTGTCCTTGGAAACCTGTACTATGGGTAAATTTTGGCATTTCTCCACGAATTTGCACCCAGTATGTGCAATGTACGATGAACATAATCCATATTTTAACGCCTAGGCTTAGGTAAGGGCAGAAAATGATGCCTATGGTTGTGTTGCTTTCGTAATCCAATAGGGAGACATGATCCTGTTTTTATGGTTTAGGCCAGTGTTTTTCACCGCCCTACTTGGCACCGCCCCCTTTTCTGAGCTGAGGGCTCGCCACCGCCCCCCTTTTTTGAGCTGAAGTCTCACCACGCCACCCCCCCCCGCACGTTAGTTTCAGTCACCTATTGCTCCCAGGGGAGTGTTACCGCTCCCCCTGGCCACGCCAGCGCCCCCCCCCCAAGCGCCCCTTTCGTCTCCACCGCCTCTAATCACGGAAATTTGTACCCGCTGTTGAAAGCCACTTTTCCGGAAAGGATGTTTATTTCTGAAAAAAGCACGAAAACCGTGACACGGTGGTCGGGAAAGCGGAGCTTTCATCTGAAAGCGGAGCGGAGAACGTTTCATTTTACTATGGTGAGCGGTATGGAGCAACTGCGATTTTGCGCAGCTGTGTGCTCAACTTATATATGACGAGCTGGCTGCAGTATATATAGTTCATGAAGCAGAGTGGTCTGATCCACCAACACTGGCGCCGACGACTCAACCGGGAAGAACATCCGTTTGAAAACGTCGTCTGCGCCATTGCCGAGCTGTATCCGCCGATCTAAAAGGGTATAGCAGCACGTGTTCCTTATGCTTGCGTTGCGTAAGTGTTGGTTCGTTTCCACAGGCTGATGGGAGACAGACGCGTTCATGGGCATAGGAAACATCGTTTTGCGGCTGTGGTGCAAGTACGCAGAAAGGTAGTCAATTTTTCATTGCTTGTCTGTTTCGCGGCTAAGTCTTTCCTAATTTTCCCTCGAAATCGAACGAATCGATGGTGGCGCAACCTACGCCAAAACGAAAAGGGTCGTTTTCCGTTGGTTGTCAGTTTTGCGGTTAAGTCTTTTCTGATTTTCTGTGCAAATCACATGAAAACGACGGTGGCGCCCCCTAAATTATAGTGGAGGGGGGGGGGGCTATAAGCAATTTGTACCATAAACCCTGTTATAAGTCCTATATTCCCGGCTAAACATATCGAAAAAAGCCGCTGAAAGCCACCATATAACACAAAAATGACTTAAGTGGGGTATTGAAGACCGGGTTCATTGTAACGGGAGAAAAACGTTGTAACGAGAAAAACGGTTTCGTTCAATTTCAGACGCTCGGAAACGGGAAGAATCCGTAGAAATTAAGTGGGGTATTGTTCTAATTGATGTTCAAGTTGTTGTACTGCTATTTTAGAAGACCAGAAACATCTTCCCGCCTAAATCCAAACCATTCAAATTGATGGAGTAACAAACTTAAGCACGCTTGGTTCAATGTCGTTGATGCTGCATGTTACGGGAGTTCATTGAAGTTGATTCCTCATTTGGCGAATACGTATTACACATGTGCGTGTGTGTGTGTGTGCGTGTGACGGTACATGCTTATCTGACAGGGGAAGTAGGGCCAGCCGGACCGACAGGTGTTAGTCGTGAACGCTGCGTTCGTTGTGTTTGTTTGCGTTGAATAAAGATGTCCTGCAACGGTGTGCGCACTGGAGCTGACGCAACACTCAACTGGACGCTAAACACAATTGCGCAGTTGTGAGGACAGTATGTCACGTTCACAAACCGCTCAATTCGTAACTTCATTTGAAGAAGCAATGTTTGCCACAGCACTGCCAATTACGCAAGCAAGTTAAACATGCCGTCTCGCAAACATTCTGAAATGATATAACAAAATTCCGCAATGTATCACCGCGACGCACAAATGAACTTTGTCCAACGGAGGATTAAACTTTAGAAGCACGTATTAACCTACGGGGAAGATGGTTCCACCAACGCCATTTACCTAAACGAAGGTAATAAAGCAAAGGACTACGACATCTGCAAACAGCCCTTTGCAAAGCTTCGCTACAATTCCATAAGAGAAATCCCGTTATATGATACGCAATCTTCAATAATAGTAATAATAGCAACATCATGATGGTGTGTACGGCTTGATCCCGTTGGAAGCAAAGATTGTCTGAAATTACACCAAGAACAACGCCCTACCAGCGAATTACAACAAGAACAACGCCCTACCAAGGCGTTGTTCTTGGTGTAATATCAGACAATCTTTGCTTCCAACGGGATCAAGCCGTACACACCATCATGACGTTCAAACGACCCGTTACAAGACATACAATTTTCAATAATAGCAACAATAATAAATTACAAATGAATAATAATCGAAATCATGACAAGAACAATGTTTAGTTCGCACTTTTCACCTCCTTGTTTTATACGAGACGTAAGGTTTGTCTACTCAGAAATGTAATGCAATCAGAGTAAAGAAGGATTGCAACAAAATTCAGCCTGTTTATGCCACTTCACGCTTACTTTACTCTTCAATTTATTAGCAGTCGATTTGTAATAACAATGACTAATAATCATAATAATATCAGGTTGCCACGTATGATATTTTCGATGTGGTAGCATTGCCTGCTCTTACGATGTGTAAGAGCTGCTATATAGCACGATGCATATCGTATGCCAACTTATGTTATCCGTATCGTTGCTTCCGATACCTCGATTGATGAAACAAGGCATCAGCTCCGACTTCTAAGTCATGAATAATCGCCAAGTTTCTATCTTCCAAACGAAGCCTTAGCGGACCCGCAGCCACCATTCAAATTTGAAGTTAACCACGCGTTTGATGCATCAACCGAGTGCTCAGTCATCAATCAGAATACTCCTCTTTTGTAAAACAAAGTAAATAATCGAAATGAACCACCCCATAACTATGAACAATGCTTGAAGAACAGCAATTGAAGTTGAAGACAATGGCTGGAGCGAATCATAGGTTGAGTTCGATAAATTAGGGGAGAATTACACATTTCAAGGGGGCTGGATCAGATCGCCTCCGTTCTATATGCGAAATGAGAAATGGGCTCTGATGGACCTCAGTGACATGCATGGAGTGCAGCGTCCGTACGTCCTTTCAAAAGTCGTGGAAGATTAACTGAAGCAGTAGCACAAATCTGGCCGGCTCACCTGATCTATCGTCTACAGATTATCACTTAGTCCGAACATCTCGACCTATTTCGTTCGCGAGAAAAGGTTCAGTAACATTCGAAATGTAAAAATTGTCATTCGCGTTTTCTCAATCACAAAACCACTACTCTTTACGCTGATTGAATACTGATACCTTCTTCACGTTGACGAAAAAGTGATCTTTGAATGGTCCCTCTTTCCACGAATAAAGCTGATTCTAAGCAAAGTTACCAGCTTTCGAAGTTAAAAGTGAAAATCGGAAATATCATTCGCGAAAATATTCTCATTTTTTCACAATTTACGGTGTAGGTATATCCTGTTGAATTTCAATTGTCAATCATTGTCATGTTGGATGGTTGCCACGGTTAAACTCGTTGTAATCAAGTTCTCTGTGCTTCTGTAATTACCAAGAAAGAACCTCACCAGTCGCGGGTGGGTTGATTTATTGGCGAAAAACGAGACACGGTAACGTACGATTGTTCGAAGCTTTCGGGACGCTCTAGTCCCGTCGTCAGCGAAAAGGAGGCCTGTTGTTTTGGCCGAAGGGTATATATAGGCGAGACAGGGCTGAGCGAGACTGTGTCAAGTGGGAATCTCGCAGCAGCCCGTGCGATGAATGAGATTGTTCCATGCTTGGCTGATCTCAATGCCTCTGTCTCTATTCAGGGAAGGATTATGCCTGATGTAACAGGCTTCCTTTATTCTACGCAAGCGAAACAGGCTCTCGCGGCATAGGATACTCGGCTCGAGGTCGTGCGAACATTGAGAGGAATGTTCGACGACGGCGGAAGCTTTGATCATTTCTTGGCGACGGCGACGGCGGAAGCTTTGATCATCACAAGAAATGATCAAAGCTTCCTCCGTCGTCGAACATTCCTCTCAATGTTCGCACGACCTCGAGCTGAGTATCCTATGCCGCGAGAGCCTGTTTCGCTTGCGTAGAATAAAGGAAGCCTGTTACATCAGGCATAATCCTTCCCTGAATAGAGACAGAGGCATTGAGATCAGCCAAGCATGGACCAATGTCATTCATCGCACGGGCTGCTGCGAGATTCCCACTTGTCACAGACTCGCTCAGCCCTGTCTCGCCTATATATATCCTTCGACCAAAACAACAGGCCTCCTTTTCGCTGACGACAGGACTAGAGCGTCCCGAAAGCTTCGAACAATCGTACGTTACTGTGTCTCGTTTTTCGCCAATAAATCAACCCACCCCGCGACTGGTGAGGTTCTTTCTTGGTAATTACAGAAGCACAGCAAACGCGATTACAACGGGTTTAACCGTGGCAACCATCCAACATGACAAACGAACGCCCCGTTACCATGCACCACATCTTCAATGTCAATCATTGTCATCATAAAGAAACAAGACACAACGCGGAAGAGCGCAGGAATTCTTCTTGCGACAAGCTAGGAATGGGATTATTTGCTGAATATTTGCTGTATCGGCCAAGTCTTTATCTGACTCGCATTGCCATCCGTTCATTGTACTAACGAATTGTATTGAAACAGCGAAACGTGTCCACATAAATACCCAACCCAGTGCTCACCGAATTTCTGCAAGCGGCAAAAAGCATTCAAGCAATGCTGCCTCCTCTACCAAATCTCTTTGTCGCCTCATGCATCATTCACCTTGCTTTGGTAACACGGAAAACGAGTCCGGCACAGAGACGCCAAAAACGCTGCTTTCTTTGTTCAGGCTCGTCAGGAACGCGTGTGCAACAATCAAGCGGAGTACAACCAAGTGAAGAGCGCCTTTGGAAAACACTCCAACGAAATAGAAGGGGCATTCCCGTGGACGGTTATTATTTTCCACAGTCAAAATCCCCACTGCCTTGGGAGCCTTCTAGCCACGCAGAAAGCCGCAAATCAGACGGATCTTGTTCTTACCGCCACCGAATGCACCACAAGGTAAACGCACTTGTAAAGACAAACAAAAGGGAAGTTGCAAAGGTCACATAACGGCTTTTTATTTCGAACTGCCAAACGAATCCACAGCCGCCTCGCATCATTTAAGTGCACCATCGATTTTGACGACGTAAATCTGTATGACCGTTCGTTACAGCGGTAACAAAAGACACCTCTGCTAATTCATTTATGCAAAACGTACGCAGCTCAACTTAAAAAAGTTTAGTGCTTAGTAAACTTCAAATTCCATTTGACACGGCTTAGTCCCGCTGTTTTGGAGAAACCTTTTATTACCTCTTTCGTATGCAGAGCTTTCAGATCGTCACCAGTGCAAATAAATTTGTTTTCGACGAACACGTAACGAGTATTGTCGTTGGTCATTTTGAGTTGTGACGCTGTCCCGGTCGGTCGGTGGGGATGTGTGCTCCTGTGCATGACTGACTGGGCGAACGACAGTCACTTGAGTGGTCAGGTGTAGACCTGATAGCTGATGCCGCTAACCCGGATAGTCCAGCGGAGGGGCTTTCTGAACCGTTGACTGACTGGGCAGAAAGAGATAATATTAAAAGAGGATCTTGTTTGCCTCGTGCTCCGCTGTTGCTGTAGGTGTCGCTTTTGTCGCGCGTTTTCGCTGATTGGCTCGATCTTTCCAGTGCGCTTTGCTCGCGTACTCGTCGACTGATGATGGCAGTCGTTTTCGCCGATACCTAAGCTTAGACCGAAACACAACCGATCTTTTCAGTGCGCTCTGCTTTCATGCAGGTCGACTGATGAAGTCAGTCGACTTCCCCGATACCTAAGCCTAGACCTAAACACGGATCACATTTGCCTCGTGGGCTTAAGTATCGAGGAAGTCGACTGCCTTCATCAGTCTACCTGCATGAAAGCAGAGCGCACTGAAAAGATCGGTTGTGTTTCGGTCTAGGGTTAGGTATCGGCGACAACGACTGCCATCATCAGTTGACGTGTACGCGAGGAAAGCGCACTGGAAAGATCGAGCCAATCAGCGAAAACGCGCGACAAAAGCGACACCTACAGCAACAGCGGAGCACGAGACAAACAAGATCCCTAAAAGGTTTTTCCAAAACAACGGGACTAAACCGTGTCAAATGAAATTTGAAGATTGCGAACTTGTTCCCGTATGAAACCCATACAATTTGTACAGCTTAATAAAGATCACAAGGACAATTCACGTTCCCTGAGAGCGCTGTCATCTCTTAACACAGGTGAACGAAGCCCACTTGCTTTGGCCACGGTTGCTTTGGCTACTTGCCCCCTTCAACGGCATTAGGCCGTTGAAAGTGCTTCTTAATGAGCCACGCAGCTTCGTAACGCTTCCTTCACGGTAGAAGCCCCAGCTGCTTTATCCGCAGGTCAACCACGGTAACTGCATTGGTCAGAACCATGTTTGCTCAATGCTGCCCTCAAATCTGGAGACTTCAGGCAATTAGCGAAGACGAACAAAAACCGGATGAAAACGTTTTCGGTTCGGCTGCCGGTTAAACAGCACAGCGCGAAGGGACAAAGCACAGCGAGAGGTGTGGCAGCCGTCGAAACGTTCATGACCAACAATGACGACGGCGGCATCGAGGTCCTACGACTGAAGAAGCCAATGACGTTCGACAACAACGTCAAACCTATCTGTTTACCCGAATCGAAGCTAATCCCGAAAAATTTGAACAAATGCTTCATCAGCGCAATGGGTTCGTCAACGATGTATTTGGTCTACAAAATTCACGCCTGCAAGGAGACCGCTCATGAAACGGCAAATACTATTGAAATGTGCTTCGACATTGGGGAAAAGTCTCCTACATTAGTATGCCATTTCTCTGTGACATTAATACTACATTATTTGCGCGCCATTCAATTCCAACCAGCGTCCATTCGCTTTTTAGTTGCACGGTGGCACTGTGATCTGCAGTCAAAACGGTCAACCATTTGCACTTGGCGTGAAGAGCAGATCCGGAGGAGATCTCACAGAGAAAAAGGAAAGGCGCGTCCGAATTGCACTCGTCCAAGGCGTGGACGCTTTGTACGAGATGACAAAGTTCAAAGAGGCTCCACTACCAAATGCCAAAGAGACGAACGTACACCGAGAGAATGCCACCGTTGCACCGACGCCGTCGGAAGTCACAACAAAGGCGCCATTCAAAGCCATGGAATTCAAGCCGGTTATAATCTACAAAAAGCCAATAACGCTAACCAGCTTCAGCTGGCAACTTCCCGAATAACATTCAGCAATGCAAAGTAAAATGAACCTGTAGGCTGCGAGCGATTTGACTTTCGCAATTTTTCCCAGCACCATTGTTAAATTTCAATACTTTGATTCATCAAAGGCTGAGAAGCTAATAGGCAACGACAAGGCAAAGAACCAGTTGGAGTTTTCGAATAGGGCGAGAGCAAAGTCTCATAATTTGAATCGGTCGAAATTGTTCACCTTACGACAGCTGCGGCATAAGTGACGATACGCAAAACGTGACTAACTGAATTACCAGTTTTGAAGCAGGATTGTGTGCCTTACTTGGACATGGGCAAACTGTACGACTGCAGATGCTTAATTTCTACACCGAACGTCACGGCAGCTTTATGTTCAACGCGAAGCGGATATCGCTGCAATACGCAAAAATTATGCCGCCTGTTAGAAAAGCAACACTAGCTGAATGGAAGCGTTGTCTTTCAATGGAACCGCAATGTGTTTGGAAGATCTAGCGCGAAACCAAACAAGGAGCCGACTTGCTTTATTACAAACAGTTAGGGCTGCTTCTGAACATGTGCATCATACAGTAGTGACGCTTGAAGGCCTTCGCGTTACGGATGGAAAGGAGAGCGGTTGGAAAATTAAAAATGAATAAATGCAACCCGCCCAAGCGTTTCTCGCCAGGAAAGTACGACGCAGATGTTTACCGAACTCAATCGCCTCACTGAAAGGACAGTGAATCTTGCCGAACCTACAAATCGATTGTATTGAAACAGCGAATCTTGCTGAACCTATAACTATGGTACTGCAAATAGGCTTCTTGATAAAATATGGTACTGCGTGCAATGTAAAGTGCACAAAGGCTATTCGATAATCCGCAGTCGCTCTTCAACGGGTAATCTGCGAGTGTGAAAACAAGAATGCGACTGAAGCATTGGCCCCTTATTGTCGTCGTGCATCTCGCCCATATGCTTCTAGTAACGCTGGCATTGACCGCCGGCAAATACATTCCTACAGTAGTTGGAATTCACTTCCGCTTTTCAAGGCTAAACAGAAAGTCTGCGGAGACAAGGAGCAATACGAGAAAGTGGCGGCCGCTTTTGCCGAACACCAATCGGCCGTCGTTGGAGCATTCCCGTGGAGTGTGGTCGTCTTTGAAGACAAACTGCTGCGATGCTTCGGAAACCTTTTGGTCACGCCAAACGTGAAGAACGCGAATGCAACTAACCTTATACTCACCGCCAACGGGTGCTCAAGCAGGTAACAGGCGCTAAGCTACCATAACTGCACGTGTGCATGATTCCGAAAACAAGTATCTCAGGTGACGATCCGCTTTGGCGTAAAGCACTTCTTCAGACGATTTTTCGTGAACGTTGAACTAACTTTTGATAAGCAACCTGTATTAGAGGTATGACTCCACGATTAAGAACCTTCCCTATCGGGTCTATGCAGAAAATTGATATTATCAAAAGATGGCCTACTTAATACTTGCCAGCCTTTGTCCTTAATACTCACATCTCAAAATGGAATGCGTTGGAAAGTTCACTGGTTAAAACATGCCTCCACTTTGCGCAAACGATTATCCATCATGCCTGGAAAAGCTAGATTTCACCGCGGCCACAGTTCGCCAACGTGACTTACGCCTCCTTTTCTTCGGCTCAATGGAAAAACCGACTACGCTTTCCAACGGAAGCGATTCTGTCTTCTTGTTGAACAAGTAATGTAACGAAAATCTACGGCGAAGAAACCGAAAGACGCTAAGAATTTATGGAGTAAAGGATCTGGAGAACTATTTTCCGTTAGCATGAAGTCTTGAGTGAAGCTTCTGGCCTGTCAAAACTTGCCATTTTGTATAAATAAGTTGCGCTCTTGGCCATAGCAACTTTTTGAATTGGCGTATATTACCTATTCCATTGCTGTTTGAATCGAAATACCGTGACAGCCTCCCCACGACCGTGGTGATCAGCAGGTGACGGATGGGCATGCGCCAATGGAATGTTGGCTCCTAAATCTAAAAGACGCCAAACTTCCGAACGCGTTTCTAATTTACACATCCCAAAGATTCCCGGCGACTTTGATACGACATTTTGCGTCGCTGCTAACTGTGTTCGCATTGCAGCTCTAAAGGGGAACGGGACGGCTATTTGGAGAAACTCGCCGTACGAATCGCAGTAGAAGAGCACGAGAAAAATCGAACTCGCACGCCGCTGACAATTTTGCACGCCGCGCAGTTTTTGGCCAATGGTCAACCGGACGACGTGGGAATATTCAAATTGAGCAGCCCCGTAATATTTGACGACAAAATCAAGCCAATCTGCCTGCCAGACGCGGCGTCCAAGCCAGCAGAGCTCACCAATTGCTTCTTTTCCTCGTACGACTTTGACCAACGTTACGTAATCAACAAAGTGAGGGAATGCGGAGAACGCAAGCGAAACGATCACAGAACGCCAGAAATATGTTACGTAACAGCAACGGTGCTGCCCCCTAAAGTAAGTCGACTGGCTGTTCTAATATTTACGCTTCAAATTCGCTATTATCCAATTATGAGCAATTTCTTTGTAAGACGTTGCTCAGCTTTTGTACTACTGTAGTTGACAATGTACTACGTAATGAGGAAGGGTACAGGTCGTTTAGGTGCGGAATTCATTTCGGCGTCAGCCTCGTTTCGGTGCAAACTTCGTTTCGTTGCATGCCTGGTTTGATACGAAATTTTTCGATGTTCCTCACAGTGTTGGCTAGTTGTTGATTCTGATGGTGTCCATCGAGTCTTGCCAGTTTTCTCTCTACCTCGCTAGCATGCTTGAAGTTTGGATCCATACGTTGGCCAACTGTAAAGCTTCATTACAAGCACGTTTTGTTGTTGGTTTCCAAACTATGCAGCGCAATCGTAATGCTTCTTTCTTGTGTACAATATACATTGATTGCTCTTAGGTGTCGGCACACGCGCCTGTTTTCAAGCGCGAGCTATTTTTCTAAGATACCAATCAACAAACTTCATTTTGAAAGATCTGTTTATGTCGAAACAGTGGGCAATTCCACGCAAAATTTCAACAGGAGACCTTATGTCCCCTTCGTTCAGTGTCCGTCGAATATGTTCATCGACTCGGATAAAGCGGAATCGTTTCCTCAGTGGTTCGTCACCACGAATGAACTCTTCATAGTGCTGATCTCGACCAGCCTGCACTTTTCGAATCCCCTCTGTAAACCTCCAGAGTGTAGGACGATGCGCACCAAGTTCTAATTTCATTCGCCTATGGGCCGCTTCCACGAAGTTATTTGTGCGGTCATGACCCATCAATGTCCTTTCGTGCACGGACCACAATTCTGGAGGAAACAGAGCAGTGTTTCTCAACGACCCCATGGCCACCGACCCCTTTTCGGAGCTGCAGGCTCGCCACCACCCCCCTGCCTGCTCTTACTACTCCAGCGGGGGTGAGATATTCTCTGCGAACTGTAGAGCGCAGTGGTTCACCCTATTGCCGCTACAATGGCAATCTAACAATTCGATCAAAGTGACAAGGTATACTCGAAGGCACGGAATTTTTCCTCTTTTTACCCTTCAGTCTTAGAAACCATTTGAGAACCGTTCGTCGCCGATTTTGCCATTGAGCGGCTGCAGAGGTCCAGAAGCTTCAGTCGTCTGCTGCTCCCAGGGGGGCAGTACCGACCCCCTGGCCGCGCCAGCGCCCCCAACTGCCCCTTTCGTCTCCACCGCCCCCCTCAGAATCTCTGACCGACCCCCGGGGGGCGGTACCGACCCCTTTGAGAAACACTGAAATAGAGGGTCCCGCCGAACACCACGTCGATTCCTGCACCCAATATAGGTTCGTTCAAACCAGTTTAGTATGGGTTCCATTACGTCAGGAGACTCAGCTGCAATTTGGTCGAAGGCAGTCTGCACGATGGCCGGTGGCAGAAATGCCAGAGCAACAATCATGCGGGCGGAATGTTGAAACGTCGAGTCACTTCTGCACCGGGCGAGCAGACGTTGCTCGGCCAACTGGCGCTTCATGCTTCTGACTAGATGGAAAAAGTAGCCGAATATCTCTGTGCCTGCGAAAACGGCACGCACGGCGTTCACGACTGCTTTTTCGAAATCTGTGCAGATGGACTGCGGCTCCAGCTGCGGCCACAACCCCCGGATGACTTCCAACATCCGACGATATGTTCCTTCCTGCTTATTTTGGAGAAGAGAATACAGCACTGGAATAGCGAATTACCCACTTTTGGCCATGAGCACATACACCTGTGCAAAGAGGCGTGGCGCGATTTTGGAGGTGCCATCGGCATACGGAGACCTCGTTTGGCTGCTCCAAGACCCATTTGATTCTCGGCCAAAAATTATGATTCTGTTCTCATCTCCGAAACCAGGGTCGTACAGCAGGAAGCGTACCCCATTGTCGTAGGTTCGATAATTCTCTGGCACCACTACTGAAGTCAGACCGTCAGGTTGTGGTGGTGCCGCTTCGATGGCAGTTCGTCATCGTCGGACACGTTGTCTTAGTGCCGCCATGTTCGGAAGCTGTCCTCTCACCGCAACGTTCAAATCTTGTATTTCTTCATTAAGAATGACCGCCGGTATTTCCATCGTTTCCTCTGCTCGATATACTATGGCGGTGCAAACGGCAGCAGCTTCAACTTCAGCTGCGCCACCTCCGTGGCAATGACTGTTGACCACTTTCATCACCTCGTTCGTTGCCACGGTTGTGTGAGTTCTTGCTTTGCAATCGTGCGAATCTCGCTTGTCACATAGCCAAAAACTTCACTAACCATGAGCTGTTCATCCTCTCGAAAGCGAACATGTGTCCATCATGCACAAACTTCTCTCTATTCCGCTTCGTCATAACGCTGGTCATCGTAACAATTTCACTCTCTACCAAATGCGAGAGTGGCAGATGTTATTTTATAGAATGCTTGAAGCTCACCTGTTGCGGACAGATTTAACCCCTGATAAGGCGACCCTGCACATCGCTCAGTTGGTAAAAGGTAAAAGTGGGATGCAACATCCTGTCATCAGGGCATAAATAAATAGTTCTCACAGGAGGCGGTAACCTCCGCAGGATTTTGGAGACGAAAGGGGGCGATGGACCCCTACAGAGGCATGGGAAGCAAAGAGGATGTTATCAACTACCTGCGGGGTACCACTAAATGTGGACATCACAGGATGTTGCGCAACTAACTGCTAAAGAATTCGAGGATGCCATGACAAGAAGCATCCGGTGGACGGAGGTCATTTTCATTCATTCCTGTCCCGGGCTGACGTGCGCAGCAGCATCCGGCTTCAACCGGATGCATTCGTGGGTCAGCGACAAGTTCCCGCATCCGGCTTCCGGCCTGTCGGCTGCGGTGTAGATGGCCAGGAGAAACGCATGGATATTTGAAGGAAGGGTGCACAATTGAGGACAAGAGTGGAAAAATTAGTTGGCAAATATCAGAACTAAGATCGACATTCCAAGATTACGGAGAACATCGAAATGGTCTTGCACCGAAACGAATCCCGCATCTAAACGTGCGCACCGAAACGTACACACCGAAACAATAGGTACCCAATGAGGAAAACAATTTCTTACGGAACGCCTGAAGCCGATACAGTTTCGTCTCAGCTCTAAGCTGCGCAATCAGGAAGAACGATTTCGTTTCCAACGATTAGAAAAGCTTACCTGTATGTTCCAGCTCCTTGCCGCAAAGGATTGACGTTGCATAAGGCAGGATTGTAGGAGAGATGCGAACATACAGGGGTATCCAGGTATTCGCGGCGGCCACCCGCCTCTTCTGATTTTCTATCCTGATCCGATAAAAGCTTCTTTGTGAGCAGCCTAAAGAATTTGAAACCGCGAAGTGAGATGTGCATTCACTTTTGCGGATATTGCATTTAGGCGTAATAAAATTTCACCGCGCTAGGTTCGCTGGAAGTCGAAGTTGCATGCTTTTGGAGACCTCAGAACGCAAAACCCCTTTTAGGAGGGGAACCCATCGTAGACTATTGTAAATAGCTATTTAAAATTTCAGGTATACGGAAGCGCAATTGTTTGCAGCCACAACGGTTTGCCAGTCGCATCGGCCGTCATTGGAAAAATACAAACCAACAGACGGCCTTCCGTAAAAAATGAAAAACGGGCAATCGCTTCGGTTGTTACGGGAATGCCGAACTTGAACACGTACGTTCAATCAGAAATATCCGTCTCCGTCGATGGAGACACTGAAAAGCCAAGTGCAAAAGAAGTCAGCGCCAAATCGCCAAGTGCAAAAGCCCTGCCCAGCGTGGCAAACAAGACAATACAATCGTTCAATTTAAATGCGACGCAGCATTTTAAAACAGTTAACCTCCAAAGCTTCAATCAAAGGAAGCGCACCAAATGTCGCCAGACTGGTAAACCGACTAGATGCAATTAACGGCCCAATCGCATTGCCTTAAATAATAAGGAGGAAAAATAAAAACTTTTCGCCTCCAGAGCTTGTTCGAAGCACAGATAAAGGGATAAAGGAGTGAAATAAGCAGAAGTCTGCATATCTGGACGCAGCTCGTGTAGTGACATCGATCGCACATGCAAGGCAAGGCTCTAAAGATGGATTTTTATGCGGCAATGAAGTCCTCCTCCGTTTTGACAGAAAAGTTCAGCTTATCGAAATCAGCAGCGGACGATTGCTTAGCTGGGTGGCATACGCTGGAGATGGTCGACGGAATGCGGCTCCCATCTCAAACGGCCATCGCAACTTCCACGGGGTTACTTGCGATGACAAAGTGGGCGATATTATTTTAAGCCGCTGGAATAACCTACAAGGTATTCACCATTAGTACAAAATGTAGATCTAGTGGCTGCGCTATTTCACATCCTCACTGGTGCTCCGCAACTGCGCATTCGAAATTATTGCGGCTGCAGGTCAGCCCAAAAAGTTTATCGCCGCATGGCTCAAACCTGCTGCGCCCATGATAACATTAAACGCGTCCCTCAGTATTAAGCGTGCAAGTTTGAAGAAAATTCAATTCGCGGGCCAGTAGCATTGAAAGTACATGTTACCTGCAATCTACAGTAAGCCTATGGCACCCTACAGATTTGAGGGCCGGTGAAGAGCAGTGGAGCAGTCTGGATTCAATATACAGGGATATTGCGCGGGTTTGGACATGGATTTGACGCCGGTTTTTCGCACAATCGCCGAGCAGCAATGCTCCGACACTTCGCCCGTCAGTAGCGGAGAAAGACCACCCTCGAACCACCTTCCGAGCAGTACCGCCGTTTTCTTCAAGCAGGTATCGTCCCTGGTTCAAGAGTTGACCGAACTGGACACTTACGTGCATCGGTATCGTCAAAGCGTCACGGAACTGAGCAACCTGTACGACCTAGGCTCGGCAATGACTCGATCGGAACGCGTCAGACTCAGTCAGCTAACCCTGCGCGTCATCAAGTCATGCGAAACTGCGTTGTTTAGACTTCAAGCCCTGTGCCCGCAGGTGGATCCTCAGCATGCGCAAAGGTCTGAGCACATCAAAGAAGTGCTGGCCATCCTGCGGCTTCGGCTGTGCAAGCTGGCGAACGCACACTCCTCCTTGAACGATGCCATTTACAAGCGATTCACCGACGTTCAAAGGTGCTGCAAGCTGAGCCACCTGGTGCTGGGCAATCTTAACAATCACAACAGTAAATGTACGGTGGAATTAAACAGTGATGACAAAAAGGACTGGCAGGGAAAAGCGAAAAAGGCAGATACGTTGGTTCGTGCAGACACAAATGTTGGAAATCGCCAATCATTTTTGGAAGAGCTGCAAAAGGATTACGACGTCCAGTATACGGAGGACGAACTGAAAAGGTTTCACGTGGAAAAGCAAGAGGTACGAGCAAGAATTTCCGTTCATAAGCGTGACGTCGAGCTGGTGGAGCAAAAGCTGAGCAAACTGTCAAGTTTGCAGAAGACATTCGCAGAGCACGTTCTTGCTCAGGAGAACTGCATAAGCCGTATAAGTGACAATGCAATTATCGCATCAGATAACGTCAGCGATGGAAACAAGTTCATCAAGAAGGCGCTTCAAAGGCAAACGTCTACAAGAGTCTGGTTGATGCTTATCATGGTTGTTTTGACGTTCTCCTTGTGGTTTTTGCATTGGTATCACGTATGAACGGGCTTAAACCTAGTTTCGCCTTACGCTGTATCTTACACAGTGCATTGTGCTAAGAGACGCATTGGAAGCAAAGGCTCACGGTCAAAAGTATCTACGCGCCTTTAGCACTACGTACTAGCAAAAGCTTGCTACCTATCCTACTACAGCAACGTTGAGTCGAACGCAAAGAACCAACACGGTGATAAAGTAAACACTTACTGAACATGTAGAATACGCAATGGAAGGAACAACGTAGAACAAGAATGCGTAAATGTAAATTTCCACTTTTGTTCCGCAAAGTGAGCAAATTCTGTCAAATTTCACTGCACCTTCCTACCGTAATTAGATGTTTTCAAGTACAGTTGAGAAGAAAAGCGGGGCGAGGGTGACGCTGCGTAGGCTGCCAGTCCCGGTAGGAGAGTTGTCGAGCGCTTTAAGAATCAAAGAAGCTAAGTTAAAATTTTGTCGTGGCAAAGTATTAGGTAAAGTTACGGCAACATGCCTTGTTCATTTCCAGAGCGTAGATATTCTGGTTGGGTAACCAGCGCTTCCACGAAAGTAAGGCTCACTCAGAGGGGATGTCCGTGCTTTGAAAATGAAAATCTACCGAATCGTCACAAAGCAAGCGATGTTCAGAGCATTTGTTATGTTACCTTACTTTCAGTATTTACGAGTAGTGTGCTAGGAAGAAACGATCAATGCGAATTTTTTCTGGCAAATGGAACTGAGCCGAAACCAAAGCACCTACATTTTGATACCCAATCGTATCAATCTGCTGATTATTAGGTCGCGCACAATTGTAGCTGGCATGCTTCAAGCGCTGGAAAATTGCTGCATGTCAAAAAGACGTTAGAGATCTCCCGACAAGTTAACTCTTCTGCGTTACAGTGCAGACGTACAAGCTGTATCCAAAAACTTGACGCAAAAAGAGAACAGCGCAGCTTTTAGTACACAAAGGAAATCATGTTGGTCAGGACAGGCTTTTCAACCGAGAGTAAATTCGAATGACAACGATGGAACAAGTTGGATGGGTTCTGTGTTAAGGTATTATCCAGAAACACGTTTGCGCAACTCATTGGTGCAAATTGGTACAAATATTGGATGGGCAAATATGAAAGCAGACTGAGGCACTACAAAGCAAGAACTTTGCCCGCAGAACTGCAAATCAACTGTTTTGCTGCTTCACTCCATAAAAATACTCAATAACTCGACAGCGGCAACTACATTCTGTGCAATCCAATCTATGAGTAAACAACAACACCTTTCCGTTGGCGGAAAATTAGATAAATAAACCCTCTAAATCAGTGATGTGCAAGGCTATGCCAGAAATCGCCCCCCTTTTCCAGCTTCGAGGTTGCCATCGCCCCCCTGGGATGAATCATATCGGCTGAGGACGCGAAAATTGGCGGGAAATCTCCACCGAGGACAATGTCCTTTTTTCCTGCCAATTTCTTGTATTGACTGTTGCGCGAGGGAGTGTTCGCTGGATCAGCGACAGCATCCTTGCTACAACTTGCTTCTGCATAGCAGATTTTCGCATACAAAGAAAACGTTATGTGTACAACTTCATTTGTTCAGACTCCGCGTTTATTACAGTATTACTCTGAAGGGTAGGAAGTGTGCAAACCAATTATCCCTTCAATATTGGGCCGCAATGACGTGACCCGCAGTCGTAAATCGCCCCGAGTGACTACTTCGAAGCGATTCCACTTCTTCGTGTCGAGATCCGTAACAACACTAAAACCGCAATATCGCTCCTTCTAGCTTCACCACCTACCCCCTGGAGGGGGCGATAACGCCCCCTTAACCCTTCACCGCCCCCCAATCGCCCCTTTCGCGCTTATCGCCCACCTGGACTTCAAAATCGCCCCCGGGGGGCGATATCGCCCCCCTTTGCCCACCACTGCTCTAAATATTACATAATAACTACTCTTTTCAAAATTCTTCTCTGCCCTTGCAGCTTACCGCTTATTTAAATGCTGCTAACGAAATCTCAAACTAGGAAACAAACATGCCATTTAAAAGCTTTTATAACTGAAAAGCAGCATTTTACGCACACATCAAGCCATCAGTAGACCTACTACTGCCAGCACTCTAAAATAATACATTAGCATAAATGATAACGAAGTATAATTTTTAAAAAGCGAGCCAGACAAAGCCTGCGCGAAAGAACGTCCATAAAAGACAGATGCCATGTCGATGACAGTGACAATAATAAGCTAAATTGAAGAAAGGACATGTCGGTACGGAAAATCTACGCTTGGAATGACTTGACCATGTGAAAAGGTAAATTAGATAGAACAATATTAATGGAAATCGTGGAGCACACCGTTTCAAGAGGAACACGGAAGCGTTTAATTGTCCAGTATGTCATGGAAGAGGCTTTAAACAACGAACAATTAAAAACGCCTCGTAGTCTGCGACTATACAGTCAAGCATGGCCAAATGTCATCATACTTTCCAATGGATATCTGATTCCGCTTGGCTGTCCTCCTCATCGTCGTCTGTTCCATTGCTACTTGAACTGGGATCCTCATTCTCAGCATTCACATTCGCAAATCTTCTAGCTAAGAGCGATTGAAAAAAATTTGCCAAATCCGCTTCTTTCTGCTTCCGACGAAACAGCGGAGTACCTCCTGGCGACCTGAATGCAAAGAAAGCAATTCATAAATGTTTGCAATAATTAAAGCAGCCATTAACGTTGAGCATAGGCGCCCCAGAGGGGAAGCTGGCACATTTCAGTAGGGATCGAAGATTGGAAATTGATGGGAGGGTCACCAAAGGGTGTACTGGTAGCCATGGCATTGGTTGATAAACAGATATGTTACCCACTTACTCCTTCATAAGCAACGCCGGCACTTGTCCAATCTAACTCGAACGACAAATTAATATGTAATGGAGCCTTTCCTTGACTCACTTAATTTTCAACAAAAGAAACTTTGCCTGCGAGCTCTCGAACAAAAGACTGCTGTCTATATTCCATGGAGTACTCAGCGCGCGGTTCCCCGCGTCCCCTCAACATCGATCACTACTCATATGCTTGATCTGCACTAGTAAATTTTCAAATGAAAACAGGAAGCCCGCAAATTGAGAAAACATTTGGGAAACTCGCGACCAGATAAGCAATGAAATATTTTGGATACTTCCAAAAGAAATTTCCAAGTAATTTCGAGAAACGCAAAAGCCGAAGCAAATGGATACGGGGGTCTCATGGAGTTAATGAACAGATCGATTAAACTGGAAAAATTCCCACCATCTGTTGGTTGACGAAATGGCTGTTATGCCAGTGTTGGTCAGTCGCTGACCGTGCCTTCAATATCCATAGCAACACGTGATCTCATCCTCCAGATCTGGAGACACGCGACACGCTGAACATGGGACAAGATCAGTCCCGAAAGCTCCGTGTGATTCGCTCATGATTTAACGGAATTGAAGCCATGGTTCGGAGTAAACAAATGATGTCATATCCCGTGCTTAGAAATAATATTTTTAATATAATAATACGTGAAGTTTCAAAGAAGCAAATTGAGGGAGTCCCTTGAATAACCGTGCAGTAAGCAAAAGCATATATTAGATGTCACGTGATACCGAGAACAGGCTTATATTAGATGTCCGAGGAAGCATATATTAGATGTCACGTGATACTGATACCGTTCAATCAATGTCACGTGATACTGAGAATTGATTGGTCGACCCGAATCCAAGAAATACTATTCTCAACTCGACGAGAGTACCTTGGGAGATAATGATGTCCCCATCATGGCCTATGTAATCAATTATGGAACGAAAATGAATAGACGGAAAAAGTGTCGTTTGCCAAGAATATTACGACAGATACTACAGGAAATTGACAATTTTTGAAGAAATCAAAGCCTACTTCATCGACAATAACATTCCAACATAAGGTATAATCGTTTGTGCAACTGATAGTACCGCTTCTAAGGTTGAACGATACAGAGGACTACTAGTCCATCTGAAAACAGTTTCACTCTCAGTCCTCATGGTTCATTGTGGCATTGACCAAGAATTGATCCCAACCGAAAGCAAAGAATTGGGATCATACTTTAATCCTTCGGTTTCATAGTCATGTAGGTTCTAAATTTCACCAAATAATTTCAAATTTGGGCAGTTGAATGATTAAAAGAAATGAGAAGAAAAATTCGTCGCGTGGTCAATTGTTTAAAATGAACGGGATTAAGATCCTCCGTTTAAAGCACTGTTTTTTAAACTAATTGTGACAGCAGTAGTTCATCTGAGGTTGATAATTTGAGCGTCTTTATCGCTGATGACGGAGTGTGAGCAACCCCAAAAGCTCCGATGTTGTTGTCGACATTAAACGGTGACAGTCGTATTAATTTGGTTTGACATATAATTAATGGTTTAATAATTTTCGCACTGACATTAAAAAGATAAACCTACAATCTTCTGACATATTAGTAAGCTACGATGTAAAAGACTTATTCACGAGTATCCCGGTCCATACAACATTAAACGTGCTACAAAATCTTCTCGACCAAGATTTAACCTTACAAAATAGAACGAAGCTAAACCCCACACATATAATTAAACTAGTTTCCTTTTGCATGCAGGAGGAGAATTATTTCAGGTTCCAGGAGAGCTTCTTCTCACAAAAAGAGGGGGTTCCGATGGGGAGTCCACTATCTCCCGTTTTAGCAGAAGTCTTCATGGAACATCTAGAAGAACGGGCCTTTACTACATTAGACATACAATACCATCCTTCTTTCTTTAAAAGATATGTTGACGATATTTTTGCCATCGTGCCATTGGGAAAGGAAGAAGCCTTTCTGGAACATTTAAACGACCTCTTTCCTTCCATTAAGTTAACCATAGAAAAAGAGGACAACGGGAAACCCCTTTCTAGATGTTATGGCAATTAGGGATGGAGGTACCTTACAGACTACAGTATATAGAAAGGCGACGCATTCTTATAGATATTTGCATTTTTCATCCCACCATCCGATTTCAGTTAAAGGGGGTACAGTTAAAGGCATGATCGATCGAGCCGTTAAAATATGCGATTCGCAGTATCTAGATTCTGAATTAATACACATAAAAAGAACTTCAATCAATAATGGGTATCCTAGTAGTTTCGTTAATAATATCACTAAACAGTGTTTCACTAATAAAAGAACCTTAACACGCACTACCGGTGTTTCGCAGCAACCCATTTTAGTTGTCCCGTATTTGAGTGGAGTGGGTGAAAGATTAAAACGCTTAGGTCGTTCTCTAAACTACACAGTTCATTTCAAATCTTCCAACAATATTCGTGCGATCGTTAGAACTGATAAGACCATGGTTCCATTGGACAGCAAACCGGGCGTAGTTTACGAAATCATGTGCGGTTGCCACGCCTCATATATTGGAGAAACGGTCAACACTTTATCCCACAGATTTCGTGAGCACATGGCATACGTGACCCGTTACAAGAATGCGGAACAGAGACTGAACGGGTCACATACCGTACGCCGTGGCCGGCCACAAACACGCGCTCCGAGGAAGATCATGGAGGAGGCCATCAAAGCTTCCGCGATCGCAGAGCACGCCATCCGCTGCTCTCTTGACCCGCGACCGAACTTCATCTGCTGGGAAAGCTGATTACACCTCCGGCGGATTAAGGAAGCTCTATTCATCCGGCACAATCGCACGATTAATCGCAACCAAGGTGTGGAGAACAGGGAAGTATGGGCTGCAGCTATTAATAAAACTAGATGCTGCACCATACCAAGCCGACACCCCTCCTTGACCCCCATTGCGTGACTATAAGTTCCCACAGCGCAATAAACTCTCCCTCCTTCCCATCACTGACGACGGCACCAGAGAGTGCCGAAAGCTCTGACTCGATAAGCGTTCTCTATCTGTGATACTTTCTAATAACTGCCCATCCATCCGCTGGTACGGCGTGTTTCAGATCTATTACAGATAACATCAAACGGGTCGACAGCCGAAAAAAGATATCCGAACATGAACAAGCCCGTTACAAAACACCCAGTGTTCAAACAAATACTTTTGAGAAGCTGAATTTGCCAGGCGCAACCATACAAGGCAAAGAGTAATTTCATGAATAGCACGAAAGCGATAATTTCCATTCTAAGATACTCGAAGTGAATTGACGAAATATTGGAAGTCGAAAATTTTTCCATTTCCCAAACCGGTAGATGATCACGATGGCGCGAAAACACGGTGCTGACCTTACAGTTTACGTGGAACATACCAAGCATGCAAGGATATGCAAGAATGCTTTGGTGGCCTCTTAAAGTCTTTGAAGGCTGGTTTCCTTGTAACGGGGCGGTGTATCATATTTGGATGTTACGGTTAAAGCATACGTTGAGTCGTGTTCACTGATACCTGTAAGAACACCAAAAACAAGCTAACTAGTTACTGGTTGATTAGTTATGTTGATGAAAAAAGTAACTAACCAACCAGTCACTTGGTTAAGTTGTTTTTGGTGTTATTACAGGTATCAGTGAACGCGAGTCAACGTATGCTTCAACCGTAACATCCAAATATGGCCTCTTAAAGTTCAGTATATCCCATAGAGAATTTTGCATCTATTCGAAGAACAGCGCATCAGCGATTACGCAGAAATTCATAATCGATCTTCGGAATGACTGAATATACTCACGTTAGTCGGTTTTGGAAAAACGTTTGAACGCAGAATAATCTGCTGAACCATCTTCCCGCGTCTAATGGGAAAACATCTAAACATTTTTGATTGTGTTAGCGTAAACCAGCTCAGCTGATTTGCTCGAATTCATCAAGCTAGTATTTGTGAAACAAAGAGCGGAAGCAGGATGAATCCCGCAGTAAAACGTGATCTGCAACCACCGTTGTCCTATTGGAAACATGATATTACTATAACGAGACTTACGGAAAAGTGCAAAGCTCAAGGATCGCACCACTTCTGAGAGAAGTGTCATTTTGTGCAGACTTTCCAAGTTTTGTACAGTACGTTGGAAAGTTCAGGTTTCTTACGGCTCAAAATTAATTGCATGATTTACTGTTCCACAGTTCCTGTGTTTGAAAATGGGGCCACGGAGCCTATCGGAAGGTACTACAGAATTTCTCTGTTAAATAACGGGGACAAAGGATGCGGTGGACACCAAACATACGAAGACGAGTTAGTTTTGCATGAACGAACGTCCCATTGAATCATGACTACAACTGACTTGGTGAGCTCAACAAATGTTCTACTGCTCAACAGAGAATACTGACTGAACCTGAGTCCGCCAAACAAGGAATACCGAACCAAATGGTCAAGACCCATAAGACTTCTTGTATCCCTGATTTTCACTAGCCATAAGTGTGCGAAAAAAGGAAAGCTGCAAGCAGCACTGTCCTGCCCGGTTTTACGCTGCGTAGATAGCAAAGCAAAGTCAAGGCATTCCCACCGTTACAATTTCGATAAGTAAGTATGCATGCAAACTATATTCTCCAATCACAAAATAAAACATCTGACCGCCAATTCTAATGCAAATTTAGGACGAGTCACTGCAAAGCCGTTTGAGAAGCTATGCTGCGTAGGCCCAATTCCATGCCATGCAAATTGGAGCAATGTTTCGCAGATTGTCCTGTGCATCGAAACGGCCTCTTCCCCACAGGCAGAACAGATATTCCCTTATGGCCAGCAAAAAACAAATGAATTACTTTTGCACCGGTTTCAATCGCACGTTCGGTAGCTCTCTCAGTACGTCGGAGAGGGACGGAGGTGCAGCATGACTATCGCACGGTGGTTCTGAGGTCGACAAAATTCCATTCACTGCTGGATGTTCATTGTTTTTCCTTGAATCAGCGAAAGCAGGCACTGTTGCACGCCTTGGCAGCAAACCACTGGGAAGTGGCGGAGCTTCAGGAACAGGCGCTTTGACTTTGTCATCTAACGCAGACAAATTATCTGACCAAATAGTCCAAGTAAAATAGCGACTAACCTTTCAGCGAACATCTTTCCTTTTTCTCATTGCTACAACCTGTAACTTGCGCGTCTGCAAGCACAACGTTGGGTAACGAACCAGCATCTTTGCTCATTCCAAAGCATTCGTTTTTGTAGTTCGTCAACAATTCGCGCAAAGCCTGCACTTCGAACTCCAATTTTGCAATACGGTCCGCTTCTAATTTGGAACTCGCAAGTACGATACACTTCGACTTAGCATTACCTGAACCGCTGCATACAGTTTCTGATTCGCAAGTATCAGCGTTCTCCCAGAGATCACTGCCGGAGGAATCAACCGAATATCGGGCAGCACGAACAGCACTTGAGTGCTTAAAAAGAATGTTAGTAAGTTGAATACTTCCAACGGGTAGTTTACCTCCTGTACGTCGACGAAAACATTTCCAACTGGAAATCGGAACGTATTACCCATGGCTCGTACAAAACTGCGGCTCCGGTTTACTTCGGACTGTAAAGTGATTGCTACGGTGGATATCCACCGCAAACCAATCTGAAGCCAAGCGCCATACAACAGCAGTACGAACGAAAACGCCACGCACCCAAGAATTAAGCACAACTCGAACGAGCGCGGTCACCGTGGCGGTAGATATTCCCAAGTGACACAACAGTTCACGTACCAATCGACCGAATCCGAGCTGAGGTTCTCCAAGAGCTCGAAATGAGTCGTCGGGCCTCATTTAATCGGTCTGCTAACGCGGCGCAGCAAAAGCCATTATCAGCGCAGGACCAATTGGAACAGTCAATCAGCGGCAGTACCACGGTAATTCCTCCGAACGGATGCTGGAAGGTAATATTCAAATCGAAGCAACCTCTCTGCACACGAGAAATGACTGAAATGGAGACAGTGAAAATGTTTAACAACAGCAGCAACGGTGCACACTGGCAATCTTACCAATGGGCCAGAAGAAGCGAAGGCAGAAGTTGAGCGTCCAAGTTTGGAAAGCGGCACGACTACACGCCAGGAAAATGGATCACAAATAGCGCTTGCTTTCCCATCATTAACGTAAATGCAGGCACTTACAGTATCGTACCGCGCACTTTAGCCGTTACGACATGTACCTGCAAATCAATTGAAAAAACAACGAGAGTTACTTCCATTGCAACGACGAAACGGTAATTAGTACCTGTTCGTCCCATCCAATTTAGCGGAGCTTTCCGAGCTGGCGTGTTCCGTCCTCAACGATATCACAACACGCACATGTTCTGAAGACGGAGCACTTCAATTCCGAAAGGTCCGCTAAATTGCAGCGACGACCCAGGACTACCGCTTCGCCATCACAATGAAAGTTAATCGCTCTGTTATGAAAGCACCAAATTTCGGGACGGCTACTGCGTAATAAAGTCGTTCACTGTTCAAACCACTGAATGCACCTGGCTGACTAATTTGATCAGATCAGTACGCTGTCAGTCATCAATAAGTGCGACATTCCATGGGTCGCGTATCTCGCTAAATTAACCGTAAACTTAAGAAGGCTCCGAAAATTTGCGGCAGGTATTCAGGTCGTTATGGTCAACCTGAGAAGCAACGAAAGATATTCGTGACGATTATGTTCACTTCGCGATCTTTTGTTAATAACCACCAGTCACCGTAGACGCCGCTTGCGTCCAACTTCCAATGTGGCTGTTGTCGTCCTAAGGATGCAGACTTGATCACCAATCTGCAAGCGCATCTTACCCTTAATTCAATTCAATGGAGTGAGTCATAAATGTAAATTACATCGCGTAGACAAACGCGTTAAACCAAAGGTAACCTGACTATCCGTAGTCAGGTAGCTGAAATCATTCAAAGTGAATTGTAAATGTGACGTATTGTGAATACGAACAAACCGACGTTCACGAGATTATGTAATTTCTCTGACGACTAGCCTGAAACCCGATGCAAACGCCGATCATAATACGGATAAAATGCAATTGCCGTATTCCATCATTCTGCAAATTTGCTTTGGTAGGGTCAAGCTTATGCCTTGCTGGTTGCGGCAGTCCATTAAGGATTTTGAAAATGTGTAAATGAGCAATTTCAGTGACACACACGATTAAGCAACGTTCGTGTGGCAAATTGACAAGTCTAATCGCCGGGCTTAGCAGAAACGACGGTCCATTGGATGAAGGTCAGTGTTTATTGAAGAAATTGACGCACGTCATTTTTATAATTCTCAAGTTGTCTTATATGAACAAAAAGACAAGCACACGATCCAAATGTTTACTCAACACAAGAGAGACAAACACGGAGTAACTTATTAAAAGTCTCAAGGCACAATGCAACAGCTGTAGCAGTGGCGACGCGAAAAAATGGTCTGCGAAATAACCTATTAACGGAAGCCGGCGAGCGACCATAAAGAAGAAGAAACGTACTCCAAAACAACGACCAAGGCAACGTTGTCGCCCAACTGCCACTTTACGACAAGCGTATTCTACCAGAGAGACATTGCGCATCGCGATAACCATACCATCATCCATAAAGTCGATCTAATTCGGCGTTCGGCACAGCACAGAGACACGCACTCCTCCAAAATTGCACGGTGCTTAAGTATGTGGAACTTCCGACAAATGGTTATACACGTTGGGTCTGTCTTCGGGTGTCTGTCCGTCTGCGTGCTGACACGAAGAAGCGACAACGTTTAGGCCAAAGGGAAAAACAAAAACGAATCGCCCCTTCGCGCCAGGGAAAAACGTAACTGCTCCGCGAACAGGTCGCCACCGCTGTTCGGATCACCGCACTTCGAACACAGCCAGCGGCAAAACGTTTGTGCCATATTCGGACCGTAACAATTTCCCTCATTAAGAAACATCCTTACGACTAGGGAGCACTTTTTTGCTTAAGTGGGAACTCTTCTAAACGGAGGCAATGGGACAGAGCAAAGGATGACGAATAATAGCCGCTGCGGAAGTACTGGTGAAAACACAAAAACGAAATGGATCGAGAAAAAAGGATGTTTCATCCGTCCATCGACGTCAACGACACTTTGCCGACGACGCGATATCCGATTGGGAAACAGTGCGCGCTTGGAAAAGATGGAAAGAAGTCGCCACAACTATGGGTCAACGTCTGGGGAATTGACCGATTAAGGGAAAAGAAAATAATTGTCACTGCTTCTGTGCGTGCGCGATAATAATATCTGTTAAAGAGAAAACCATATTGAGAGAGAGAGAATGCAACGGAAATGACAACAATGAAACGCCGAGGAGTCTTCACGGGGAGAAGCCCAGCAATAGGGCTTCCAACGTTGGGATCACCGCCAGCGTTCATGGGTCACTCAAGAAGCATCGCTCAAGCCGATACACCACCATTGGTAGCCGCTTTTTGAGCGGCGCTACCATTTGTTGCCGCCGCCACCTTTGGAGCTCCTATTCCATTCGTTGCCTTTCCGGTGGCAACTGATTCGGCGTCGCCGTCCTCCTTAGCTGACATACGAGGGAAATTACTGCTGCCAAAACGACTTCCTCCGTAGTTTGTGTCAGCGAAGCTTGCGCGCCCGGCACGACCGAATCGGCCGCGATTACCTTCACGCCTGCGTCGATTCGGTCGTCGCCCAGTGCTGTTGGTCACAGCCTCAACGGAGGAAGTACTTTCTATAAATAATTTGTTTAAATGGTAAGAATTACTTTCGCCCAACAATTTCAATCACATCCACAACACAAACATACCGTGATCCTCCCCGTGCTCCGCCACGCCCGCCTCCTCTTCGACTGAACGCCGGCCGCGATTCTGGTAGTTGTCATTAGCCGCCATGCCTAAAGCAAATTGTACTATGCTCAGTTGCTCTGAATATGCGGGAAGAAAAACTAAGGTCGAAAGTAACGGACAGACAGCCAAAGCATTTTTATCCCTACAGCAGAGACTGCATAAAGGTACAAGTGTAAGAAGTCTTACTATTTTCATTGAATTTTCTCATCTCTCTGCTACCACGGTCCTCGAAACGCCCGTAACGCCCTAAAAGACATGCGCCTAATCAAGCCGTGCATACACTACGCTGTTGAAAAATTAGGGACACATAAAAAATAAGAAAAACAAACGCTTAGGGAGAAGCGAAACTACAACGAGCGAACGAAGCACCAAACCAACGCAGGCAAAGTTGTTGTCCGTTTTCAAATACGGAAAAACGTCCTCACCGCGCATGAATCGACCGCCCGCACGACCTCTATATCCGCCGCCACGCCCCCGCATAGGAGGAATAGACTCGCTCTCCGAATTGTACGGCCTTAAAAAAGTGCTATCGTCCGATAGCAATAAAGGGAACAAGCGTATTGAAAGTCAAACCGTTCTGCTCTTGGTGCGTTGAAGACCCCGTGAGGTGGAGCAGCGTGACCGCGGGTGGAAAACAATTGCCGGCTTACCTCCATTGCCTCCTGACGCAGAGCTTCCATTTCCTGAGGAATAACGGCGTTCAACTACGAACATATGCTGTGCGAAAAACTTGACCAACCTTCAGATGTCGCAAATGGTAGCTCATCAAAAACTTTGCGTTATTTATACTTTCCATGGTTCCAATGAACGTGAATGGAACCTACAAGAGGAAAAAGCACGTGCGCACGTTGGAAATAACAGCGGCCACCACCGAGAGCAACTGCTCAGGTAGCACTGAAGCAGGCGCTTTTTGCGACGTCGACAAAAGGTGCAACGCAACCGAAATTGGGCAAACAAAATGGGCGGCAAAAAATTGAACTGGCGCCGATTGCTTAAAGTGCGTAAAACAAAGTGCTCTCAATCCAGGAAAACTTGCATTCCTATTGAAATATAGGTATGCAAATCAAGACGGATGGGACAAGACGGCGTATACGTTGAGAATGGCAAAACAAACCTCCAACGGACCATCTGTTTCATCTCTCAACGTTTCGCTGTGGATCTTCACGCGAACAACCTCGGACTTGTCGACGATTTCCTGAATAACCTTCCCGCCTTTTCCAATCACCTTTCCTAAAAATGGTCAACTGAAGCAATCGTTTAGGACGAACAAAAACAATTTTGCGGCAAAGTGACAATCAATAGCTACTTTTCGCGTGAAATTGATGAACAGGTGCGTCAATTACGCAAGAGATGAGCAAAGTAAATTGCGACTTCAGCTATGCTAACTGCAACTTACAGGGAAAAGACCATCCGCTGCGAAAAAGTATATTCTGAATTCCGACGGACAACCAACTTGCATCCTTTTGGTGAATCAATAAAAGAAATATATTCAAGCTGCTTGGGCGGCTAATGACCATAACGTTTGCATCAAACAATCTGCTCATCCTAAACTGACGAGCAGATTTTGCATGCAGCCCATCTGACCCTCGCAGATAACGCGTAAAGTGCAAGTTGTTTCGAGTTGGAAATTTGGCAGTTCGCTCAATCAAGTGATCTTTGCGAAAAATCCGTAAACGAAGCCATCGTTGTCTTCCCCTGAATTCATTCATGCAGCTATTATTACTAATAACAGTCGATTGAAGACGGGGAAAACCAATATCAATCAAGAAGAACTATTTCATTTCCCCTCTGATATGTGGGGTCCATTACAGTTCATCAATGGCAAAATGACTGCAAGCCTACACTACGCACGAAGCACGCAATAACTAATACGTGAATTGAAAGCTTACACTGTTTTGCCACCCACACAGAGAGCAACCGAACCAGCTTAAGCGAAAAACGTCATTAAACGCGTATGTTTAACAATGAGATAATCTAGGCAGATTTGGACAATGAGAAAAGCAGTTCCGTATGGCCTATACAAGATCAGCGGCTCACGCAGTTCATTATTACTCATTATTACGCAGCCCATTATTGTTCCCGCTTAAGCCGACAACTGTTTACCCATCGACTGACAATACTACTACAATTTTTGAAAAATGGTTCACAAAAACAAGACATTAAAGACGGTTGCAGTGAATCCTATGTGCCACTTATTTAAAAGATGGCGAAAAAGTAACTCACCGACCATACTTCTTGGAACCATATAGACTTCGTCGCCATATTCAAGCAAACTTCTTGCTTTCTTCGCTGCCTCCGGCGTATCGGCATATATCGTGAACGTGACAGGCTGGTTGTCGCCCGGCTCCTTTACTTCAATTTCCAATACTCCCTCGACGTGGCGAGCTTGTTGGATGTTGCTGCCGTGTGACCCGATCGCTAAACCCATCAAACTGTAGGGCACAACGAATTCTTCCACGTGCCCATAATTGGCAATTCGCGTACTCTGTAATATTAGCTCATGCGAACACCGCTCCTCATGAGGCACAACGCACCTGGAGCTGTTTCGTTACATCTTCAGTTCTTTGAATCAAGAATACCTTCTGACAAAGGTCACGCAGGTAAATCTCTGCCAACATGTTTGCACGAGCGATCGCATCCTCGTAGCATGACTGCAAAAGACCTGTAGCACCAGTGTCATGGTTTGAGATAAGACAATACCGTAATGACCAAGTCGCCCGCACTAGAATCGTAAGATACTAGTATACGCCCAACCGTAGTGGCCAGCTCTTTGTGAGCGTCCGGCCTTGCAGAACTAAACAGCGGATTAAAGGGAAACCAATACTTGAAAACACGGTAGACCTACTATTCCCGAATTTCCTGAGGTATACTTACGCGGCAGCTTTTGAAACTACCCGCGTCTAAACAGGGGTTCGTGCACACAGGGCGGACACAGTCGACGTTGATTATGTCCTTCGAAGTACCCGGTACCAATAAGTCAACCACCACAAATCCACCTTTGGTGCCCTGCACCCGAGCCTGGTACCAACCAAAAGGATCCGATTCGTTAGGCCGGGCGTATACCTAAAGATCAGCCAACATTTTTAACAAGTACCTGCACATCGAAGGAAGAAACCTTTCTTACGGTAAAAATAACGGAACTTCCTTTTGTGTTAAAATAATAAAACAATGCTCAAGTTAAATGCTAAAACAACCTGGAAGGTACATTACAACACAGGGGAAGTTGAAGGTCTGTGGTACTAATAGTCAAAGTGCAGGAACGCAAAACTGTCGACAGGATGGAGGCGGTTGGTATTCGCCAATACGTGATAGGGGGCAGGAAATATTGAAACAATGAAACCATACCTCGACTAAGTCCTTCTCCTTATAAACCGGTTTTTGGGTGGTTTCAGCAGGTGGCAGACGAAGGCATTCGAATGCCACGGGCTTGATCACCAAAGGACTGCGATGAGAGCACGTCAGCTAGGCAAACAGCGACATCGATACTCACTCATTTTCCACAACAACTTGGGCCGATGTAGAGGATACGCTTTGTACCGTAGCCTGAAGTGCAAAATGCCATAGCATCAACCCAGCCGCCTTGGAGGACAAGTTTCGAAAGAGCAATCGCATGCAGAGGGCAACTGAATTGGGAGCGAAAGGTTACTCTTCAACATAGTGCCAACAGCGGCACACACTTCCTAACGGATAACCAAAACATTCGCCGAGCAAAGCATTCAGGGACCCCGGTAGCCCAATCATCGGCGCACGCCTAACTGACGACGCGAGAACACGTCACCAGGAGAAACGAAACTGCCGATGCGAAGAGACAACGACAAGGCGATCACCACTCACCTTGAGCCAACCACCGTTTTCGCTTTTCAGCTCAACCTCCATTGAAGAGAAGTAATGACAACTACAGCTCTAACAACAAGCACCGGCAAACAACTCATCAAACGCACTGAATAGTACAGTAAGACGCCGCGTCGCGTACGACTCGCTTCTGCTAGTACTTGCGCATCACTTATTTGGAAAGTTTTACATCGCAGATAATGGAAAACACGCCGTAAAGGCGAAGTAATTGTTTTAAAATTTAACAAAATGTGCAAGCTTTTCAAACATTTAAAATTATTTCACTTTGCAGCAAAATTTAAGAAATGTTCAGCTGAATCGATGCACAACAAAACCACGTTATCGGGGACAATGCGTTGGGAAACAGAACCATTTCAAGCAGGTGGCTAAAATTTGCCCTTAAGGTTGTTTCAATTGACCTGACGTACGAAGTTTCATTTAAAGTTTTTCGCACGACTGTGTCCGTACGAAAGTCCCTTAAAATAAAGCAAAGATGAATTACAATTCAGATAGCGATTTAAAATGAACTAACGAGCCATACATTTTTTCAAAAAGCACCGAGGGATTTAGGTTCCAACTTTTTGCCAAACCTGATTTTTAAATATGAACATGAAGCAGCAATAGTGCAACTCAATCCTAAGCAGTCGCTTGGGCAGCAGTCTTCCATTGGATGTCGGCGAAGACGCTGGCACTGCGCGCAAAGGCATCTTTTAATAATGAAGCGAAAATTTCAAAAAGGATGCCACGGTGAAAAACATTCTAAAAAATGTCCCAAATTCGCCAGCAGCAACGACAGAGTTTCATCGACCACTTTTGATTCGCACAGCTTCGTCAATGTCGCCGTCACAACAATTTTTAAAAATATGATGGGAAATATGCGTTCACTTTATGCTGCGATGCTTTGATTGTTCCCATTTCCGGTTCAACGTTGCTGTGCAATCACATGTGAAGCAGAAGGCGCTAAATGAAATAACGGACCACTGCAACCGCTACTCCGAAACGACACCTTAATGCTGCTGAACAGTCGCAGTTATGCCAACTTTCACACTACTCTAGCAAGTCAGAAAATGGAAACTGGCTCAACGGCTTGACAGCATGACTTTACTACGCACGTAAGTTCCATTTCCCGCGGTTCGCGGTATACTGCGCTTATGTTACCGTTCTCGGACAATTACACTTTGACGGTTTGCGTCGGCGCTTCCCAATTCGGATATTTTCCTTATGAGCCAAGCTTAAATTGCACATTGTCAAAAAGCAGTGCATTTGTTATCGTAACTTCTAACTTTACCACCGAACCACAATGTGAGCCACCAAATGTAATAATGAGGTTTTGAGATGACGAGAATTCCAAATGAACTTCTTAGGACAACAGGATCTCTTCTTTTAATTATCGAATGGTTTGCTAGCAAAGTGCGTTAGTTGAACAAATTCTAAGTAAACGCAGTATTCCCTTTCCGTTGTAATAATCAAATCACTATAGGCTTTCCCAAATCATCTCGTAAATAAGACCTCATCTCTTAAGCAGCGGGTACTAGGTTTCTTCTACAATTTTTTCTGTTTTGATGCAGAATGTTCAGCATGCGCCCTCCCGCTGAAAGATACCTTGCAGTTATTTCGCTAACCGAATGCTGCCCGTCGCACGGCTTAAGGACAGGACGATTAGAATTACTGAGCATCGCTAAAGCGGATGCGGCGATCAAGTTAGCGAGAAACGGAAGTAATGCAGAGGGACGGAAGCACTGCTGCGCCGGCGCTCTCTTGCAACGCAAAATACTGCCCTTGCTCTTGCGAGACGCAGCTTCTTTAAGATTGGCACTAAAAGTTCAACAGCGGTCCACGAACATTGCCTGTGCGCCTTTTCAGCAGATGTTACGCAAAGCATTTCGCACGTTTGTGGAATCAAAAGGCGAATCAAAAGTCAGCAATATACATTAATGTTTACGGTAAGCTTCAAGTTTCGGTGGAAGCAGCGTTGGAAGATGTACAGGAAATTATTCTCGTGTGGCACCATTTATCACCCGGAACAGTACTCCTGTATTTAATGATAGAAAAGAACCATTAAGTTTGAACATGAGCATCATTAACAAACTCAGGTATTCAAGAGCGAAGCTCTCGCTGCAACGACAGTACCCTGTTGCGAACGCCACTTCGGTCGTTGGGAACGTTTTACGTGGACAAACAACTTGTTGACAATTGGCGCGACGAGCTGCTTTCCACCAAAGTTGCATCGGCTGCGGTGGGCGACGACGATTCGCCGACGCAATGGCAGCCGAGGAATTTTTTGGCAGCTCGAAGCCTTCAACTTTTTTTGACATACGCGCACTTCTTGCAAACGCTGGCAAGCCAAAGGACAAACAAAACTTGCAAAACGTACGATAAAGAGTGGAGGACGGCGTCTAAGGAACGCAGCGCGCCATCACCAGCTCTAATGGAGGGCTTCGCCAAGTATTTTAAAGGCCACCCATAAAGACAAACCAACGTCAGTGGTGGTTCGCTCGAAGGCAACGAAATTCCATTGGAATGGCGACTGACTCAAATTGCAAACATATAAAGATGCTCGCAAGTTTTTCATTGTTGCTCTTTTTACAGTTGACAGAATTTGCGCGACTGAATTATTGCGCAGCGTCGCGCAGGCGATTAGCTCTTCAGTTGGAACGCAGAATCAATACAGTTCACTGTGGATAAAGGATTAAGAGAACATCTATTTACCCAAAGGAAAGGTAAAACGCGATTAGCTCACAAAGTCAATGAGTAGACAGAAAGGCGGTAAAAATAATGCGGATAAAAATTAAATGACGACACGTAGTCCAAAAGGACATCTTAAAACAAATTGTTACGCTGACGGAGCAACGACTACGCTTAGGCCTGTTGCTGTTGTTGGGCTGCAATTGACCGTTTAGCGGCAACAATCAAGTGGTATAGGCTGGCCAAGGGTTTTGCGCATTTCAGAAATCGATGCTGCAAGGAAAACGAGATTACGGCGGATCACAAACCGCGTAATGAGCAAACCCTGAGCAGCATTGAGGAAGACAGTCGCTTCTCCACATCTACTTCGAGACAACAATCTATGAAGGCACGGAATTCAGACGACAACTGGTCGCGACTTTGAAATTCCGGCTTCCCGTTGGTGGCGATCAAGTAAATCGCCTATGATAAACAAGCTGCTTCTTTACTTATACACTGCCAATGGCCACCAACCGCTCACCCGAAGGGGATTCTCGTTCAGATACGGCGGTTCGCCTTCGACCATTTCGATGGCCATTATGCCAAGCGACCAAACGTCCACTTTTGGTCCGTACTGCTTGCGGGTAACCACCTCGGGTGCCATCCAGTACGGAGTGCCGACCATTGTTGTTCGCTTGTTTTGCTCTGGCGAGATTTGCGCGCAAAAGCCAAAGTCGGTCAGCTTGACCGCGCCGTTCATTCCCAGCAGGATGTTGTCGGACTTGATATCGCGATGAATGACACCGCGGCTATGCAGGAACTCAAGCGCCTGCAGCACCTGTCAACAACGAATGTCAAAACAAGCAACGCTCCAAGGCGACTGCCCAACATTCCAATATTCAAATTCAGGTCGAATGCTGTCCTCAATTAAAAATTCGGAAAGATTCCTACGCCAGTCAGTCATCACGCAAGAGCGAAGCGCAAAATGATGGGTAAAAATGGTCGTACGAGTGCCTCACCTCTCGGCAGACGGCGGCTATTTGGCCTTCCTCCATTTGGCACTCGGTGACGACATCCGTAAGTGACCCGCCGGCGAGATACTCCATCATAACCTTAAGAGGTGCGTAATAATAATAACAATATAATAGTGCAATAATAAAGAACAGAATACAATAGCAATCCCACCGTCAACGTACCCAAAGTTCCTCGCCGACAAGGTAGGAGTCCAAGTAGTTAACAATGTTTGGATGCTTATTTTCTCGCATCACCAATATTTCATTGATAATGAGCTCCTTTTTCGGCTGCTGAGCCAGGTTCATTTGCTTGATGGCCACTTCGGCGCCAGTGCTCACTTCTATGGCCGTATACACGTGTCCGCTGGCGCCCGAACCGATCTTCTCCAACTTTGTGTACTTTCGCTGCGGTTCCCCTAAGGAGACTATGTTCCGCAACTTTTGCAGCACCTCCTCGTCGGTCATGCGCTTCTTGCGGTACTGCTTGTTCAATCCCATGGCCCCGTTCAACTGAATGGGAACTGGCGACACGACCTCTTCAACAGGCTTAGTGTACTTCAAAGACGGATGCCGAATCAGTAACTAATAATCGGCAGCTCAAAAGCACCGCATACCACGGACATCGTGCGCGTAGGCCGATCAGGAATTAAGGGGGCTGGTTCATCCTCTTCTTCACCATCCGGAGGAGGCGGCGGGGGCGAATAATGTGGATACGTATGCGTATGACAGTAAGTCGACTGGCTGCTCGGCATGGGATGGTCTACAGTCGGGACGGGATAAGCCGAATAAGGTAGCAGCGATTCACTAAGTGCTTACTCATGAACGGCTTGAGCGGTAAAAACTTTTGCTTGGACGCCTTGTTGTCTGTTGTGAAATAATTTAGCGCGTCCAAAACTGCCTGCGGATTTTTCTGCTGTTCGCTCTTTGTAATCATGCTTTGCTGCAGCAGGCGAGTCCACTTCTCCGGCATACCCTGAAAAGGCCAACAGTGGCTTTAGATGGCCAAGCGAACAGGGGAACCCAAATACCGTAAACTCTCCAGTAGCAGCGTCGTAGCCGACGTGCACGGTGTGCTCAAAGTTTGACGGGGGAGATATCACAGGCTTTTCTCCTTGACGGTCCTTTGCCTCTGCGAAGGCGACTCCTGCGAGCGGGACAAAGCAAAAAAGTAGGCAAAAAAACTCACTGCGAAAACCCTTCTTTTCCTTTTTGTCGCGCCTTTGCCGCCCCTGCATGTTGTTACAGTCGTCCGCATCCGGCTCGCGAGGCAGCGGCTTTAGGTCCAGGAAGGTCTGCGCCGGATCGCGACTAGCCAGTCGGACTGGCGGTTGCGGCACCTTGTCATCGTAGTTGTTTTCGTCCACCATCTTGACCGAGACGATTTTCAACGGTCGCCGCGGCAGCTGGTGGGCGCCATTTTGGCGTAAACTTCGCTAGGCCCAACGAGCCATGAAGCAGACGACGACAAACGATACACGGCCGTTCGCTATTGCAGATCTGATTCATGCGTGACCATACGATCGCAATGAAATATGTTTGCAGGTTTGACAGATGCGGGTAGCGGCAGTAATCCACTTACGCATTTCGAACGGACTCCGCTGCCAACGCAAAAGCGAAGCTTCGCTTTGGCGCGGAAAGAGATCATTCTGTTCGGAGCTAATGGGCAAAAGTGGAAGCCGACTGTTCCAGGGCAAATTTGCCGTCCGTGATGTTACCCAGCTCAATTGGTTTGGTAAAAGGTTCTATGTTAACGTAAAACTAATTACGCATAAATTAAAACTCGAATAAAGGGTCCAGAAAATTATGTATTATTTGTATGCAAATTGAAACTGGGACGTAGATGTCAATGCCGTTGAATCGACTAGCTAGCTCTGCAGCGAAATTTTTCTCCTACGCTGTGATGAACGTTCTTCCAGCTGAGAGAACTACCAACGATCTTTCCTTGTCGATTTAAGCTATTTGACATCAGCAAATCGTTTCGAATGAAAATATTGAATTCGTAGCAGAACTGTGGCTCATCTTTACTTGCCCTGCGGATGGAAGAATAACGAAAGAAAAGACTACGTGTGGCACGAATTCCTTGTCGTGCTTTTGCAGTTCCCGAAACATGATGAGGAGCTGCTCTGTTCAGGTAATCATGTATGCAAATTTGTGCGGCTTGCTAGCTCGTTCATGCCTTCTGAAGGCGTCTTAAAGTTTTCGAAGACAAAAAAAGGCTTGCACACATTCGGATATCGGTGTTCTTTCTGATTATTCTATTGAATGGTAGATTATTTGCTGCCATCGGATGTCTTTCGTCAGTGACGCCCATTCATTGCCCTCATACTACGCCAATCTGTAGAACTTACTCCTGTGCTAAGAAAGTATCTACAACTTTCACGCAATACAGTTTAGGCAGTAGAACTAACAAGCTGTACCTAACTACGGCTGGGCTTTATTTCGCACTTCTTCAACTACTGTCGTTCAAATGATCTAAGTCAAGTTGATCATAGCAGTCAGAGAACAAGCTATTTCTCCGCCTGTTTCTACGTGGACGATAAATGAAGCTCGTATTTTAAAACCTTGACTGCTGCCTTTTGGGAACCTGCAGGCTCTATGCGTACTGTAGCGCAGATAAATCAAACAATTTAAACGTGCTTTGCCTATCGTCAATGTAAAACAAAATTGCAAATGAGTTTGAACGAAGATAGACCAAAAATCAATGCAGCACAGCAAACATTAACGCCGACCGCCATTCCAGTGTCCACAAGTGCAAAAGTGCAGCCTATCCTACTGTTATCCTCCCTTGACTTCTAACAATTATTAATCAAACTTGAAACAATAACATTGGGGCAAGTTACAGTAAGTAGAAGAACAACGTTCACTTTGGACATTTCGTGGCGCACATTAACGGCACGGTGCAAAACGACCGGTCACTCGCGCATTAAACTCATAACCAATTTACCTAGAAACTACTTTGCTTTCAAGTGCCATACGAATCTTAAAAATAATAGTAAAAAATTCCACGGGCAAACCAACCAGCAGCACTGAACAATGAATAGGAACAAACAGCGGTATAACTGACAACATTGCGGAACTAGACAACGAACGTAAGTTGAATCAAAAAGCACTTGGCGGAATGTACGATGGTAAAATCTACGCTCAGGCATCCGTCGTCGGAGCGCTCAGTTTGGCCAAATTTTCAAGAAAGCGATGGGGAGTGATCAGCTGATCAGAGCCTGCAGATCAAATATTAAAATACAAACCAACTATCATTTGCCACATACCAATGATGACTTCCCAAGCCTTCTTGTCGCGCGTCACTTCGTAGGCGCAACGCATCTCGGAATAAGTAAGACCGCCAACAATAAAGACGATCAATCGAGGACCGGAGCGATAGTGGATCTGCTGCCCTCTTTCCTTGTGCCATTGACCGTAGCGAGCACTTTGTCGAAGAAAGAAGGTGACATTCAACGATCGATGGCAACTTGTGGGAACACCTACCTGGACGGCGTTCGGTACGAAGGAACCGCTTGGCGACCTGCAAGAAAGGGGAAATGTCTCTGATCCAATTTGTCCTCAATTGCGTCCTGCAATGAGTCATCAACGTTGGTCAACGACCAACTAATGCGGTAACATCCTAAGCCACCTCGACTATGTCCTTCAGGATAGGAGTCCAACGGGAGGTCTGGTAAGTATGCTCACCAATACGCTCTTTGCGATTCGGCTGCCAAACTCGCTTTTTTCCAGCCTACCGACAACATCGAGTGCCTTCACATATGCAGTTGCTCCAACATACTACCTCGAAGATTATGTTCAGTCCCAGGTAGCTGGCATTAACAATGGTTGCCTTCTCTTGGGGAGGTATACTGGCGTGTTGAAGAAGTTTGGTCAAATTTTCTTCCGAAATACCTAACGCAGGCAACCAAGTAGGTGCAACAGGAGGTGAGCCAATAACCGGCTTACCATTTCGCGTTAGAATGTGTACCATGACCAGACGAATCTTGTCGCAGGGGTCCACCATTGGCTCTATTAACAAGGGAGTGATCAATTTGACGGGATCGCGAATCTTTTCTCCGTCCGCGTCGCAACCAGTTGCCAAATCCTAAGATGTTGTGCAACTGACCATTGGTCGAACAGACCAGCCAATTATACACACCTGTTCGACCTTGCATAGCTTGTCCACTCCCGTCTGGTAGCGCTGCATGCATACTTCGGCCAAGTGCAAATGTGTGCTGTACTTGTTCAGCTCCTTTTGGTATTGGGGCATCTTCTTAATCAAATTGGACAGATCCTTGATACTTTTGCTGTCGCTGGCCATGCCGCGCTTGTTTTCCATAAACTTTTTCAAACCTTTTGTCACTTCCCTAAACAACGGTCGCTGAATTGAAATTCCTTCCGACGACGCATATAGCTACTGGGATAC
Source organism: Trichuris muris (assembly GCA_000612645.2). Classification (NCBI taxonomy): domain Eukaryota; kingdom Metazoa; phylum Nematoda; class Enoplea; order Trichinellida; family Trichuridae; genus Trichuris; species Trichuris muris. The sequence goes on along the minus strand of CBXJ02000086.1, from coordinate 15,905,013 downwards.
AACGGCGATGTGCTTGTGCCTGAGCTCCGTCCACAGGTCGTCACTTTCGTCGAGAAGCACTTCCTTATCAATTTGCTCTCCACCGGTACCAGTCTGATATCTTAAAATCGAAAGACTTCAAAACTGCGCAAACGTATTTTCATAAGTACTGCAGTCAAATCACCTTTGACCAATGAAAACGGAGAGCGAAATAATGTACACATCATAGATAAGTCTAGCAACGCATCCATGATGTCTACATAGATACGTTGCTAAACGCATGCTTGTGAATAATGGCAACGGAACATTCATTTGTAAGAGATGAATTTTAAAAACAGCTGCTCAACGTTGGGATACGCGAATATTTGAAGTCTCAAATGACTACTCACCTAAATACGTCATTTTCAATGTCCAGCAAGTCGTAGGCCATAGCTTGAAAAGTGAGCTCGTGCAGAAGTGGCGACATCACGTCAAAGCCGCGATCGAGAATCAGCAATTGGGAGCGCGCTTTCTCGGAGCCCTGTTGATGGAGCCGAAGGAGAATAGAAGGAATTATTTTTTAAAGAAATGCCAACCTCCCCCATCGTTGGCTCATCCGCTTTGTAGGCGTCCAATTTTTGCTGCACCAGATGAGCTAATTCAATATTGCGCTCGAAATCGCTGCGATATCGAACGCTGGGATATTCGCCCAAAGTGGCACACACGGTGGCAATCTGTTCGGCAATGCGTTCCATGTTGGCGATCAAACCGCCCTGCTTTTGCGGATTGTAGAACAGTTGGAACGTTTCGGGACTGTCCAACGTGTACACTTGCGATTCGTACGGCGTGAACGCAATGTTGATCTCTTTGAGCGTTTTGATTTTCTTTGACGCGGGACTTTTGCACAATTCGCTGAACAGCCCCTCCGGACATGCTTGAAACGAGCAGGGAACGTGTAAGCAAATATACGCAATTAGCTGATTTGGTTACCTTCTGTGAAGAAGACGTGCGCCGCTCTGTATTGCGTTTTGAAGCTGTTTTGAAAATCGCTGATCAACTGGCTTATTGAATCATGCGTAGGGGCGATCAGATAAATCGCTTCGAGCGTCGGTATCGGTTCGCGTTTTTTGTTCAAGTCCTCGACAACTGAAGTGCAAGGAAGACATATTAAGAAAAACAATAACAAGTTGCCAAGTGCTCACTTGTCACGCCTTCATTCATAATGTCGTGCATTTTACAGCAAGCGCTTATCATGCGCATTGCCAACTTGTCCACAACGAGAACCGTCCATCCTTGGGCCCCACCGGGCTTTTTAAGAGGACGAATCACATCGTTTAAAATTCCTGCAACAAATGGCATCACTTGCATGCCGATTTTACACGGCGCGTTGACGTCCCCTCAGAATTTAGAATTAATGTACCTGCTTTTATTCCTATATGGCCATTCACATGCTCTTCATTAATAGTTACAAACGATAATCGTGGAAAACCGTTTCAGGCAGACAAGGTGGTCACGGATTCTACATTGAAATAAGTGACATCATTCTTCAGTGGCGAACGGACAAAATGTTTTCTATCACAGAATGGCATGCCATTTGGTATTCTTTGAAAAGACCCTCGGCGATTAAGATCGCTATGCAAGAACTAGTAACCCCCATCACTTTTAAGGCACACGAGACTGAGCGGAAACAATGATCGCCTTTGAGGTTCATAATATTCACAAAAGTTGAAAACCAGCCATCTTATCAAAACAGTGATGGTGCTAAATGAACAACGTTGCATTAACGCGTTCTAAATTGCGAAGATGAAGGACCATTGTTCGCCGCTTAGCTGCAAGTCAAACGTATGGGCCGGGCCATGATGGAACAACTATAGCCAAACACGAAAGTAAAACTGCGAGCCGGCGATAACTGCTTAGCAGTGAACGATTTGTAACGTCTGTTCTTCCAAATTAATTAGCATAAACAATAAACGTCAGATCGTTACTAGTGGAAAGGTGAATCAGCCTATACTGATCAATGGAGGCTGTTTTAAATTATCACAAACACGCATTGCGTGACAACACTTCCGCATAACTGGTTTCCGGTCACTTTGAAAAAGACATGTTAGTCATCGGTTTAGTATTTGTTGAAACTGTCGCTGATCGATGCCAATAAACCAGCCAAAGGATTCATCGAAACATCGGTGAAGTTCGCAACAAACGTCCGCCGAAATTGACAGCGACATTAAAAAGTCATGTCAATCATTTTAAAGTAAACTTTCTATGGTTCCGTGTTCATTTCCTCATTTTCCAACGATAAAGCTGGCGCGAGGCAAATACACGTAGGAAGTTCCCTGTGAACGCTTACTACTAATGCGGTTAACCGTACTTAGCGCCGTCTGTGGTGGACTGCCCCATTTGGCAATTTAGAAAGGTACATTTCGGCAGGAAAAAGAAAAGATAATAACACCACACATCCCGTTAAATGAAACTCCATCTTCAACTCGTCATATCAGCAAAAGAAATTTGATGCTGATTACGTAAGGCCAAAAATACGAGGCAACACCTCATCGTACGTCGGTACCGCCGGCTACTGCAAGGGACAGAGCTCCAGGACATTCGGGCGGGCGTTACTAAAGATGATGGCAATTTTCATGAAGCACTTCAAATGCCTAATGAATACAACAGTCCGAACCCTTTTGCGAATGAATGGAAGAACTTTAGCAAAATTGTCGAAAGTGCTAATACACGAGCAAAGAATTGTACTGAGGACACTAAACAACGCGAAGAACTGGCATGAACATATCGTTCCCGAATGCAAAACTGTATCATAAATCGCAAACAAAAAGGTTCACAAGAGACAACTATTCCGTAGGAATGCTAACTTGCCACGAAATGCCCCTACCCCCCCCCCCCAACTAGTAGAAGCCGTGAGACTTGTGCGGAGGCGAAATGCGGAATTTCTCGCCACCGTTAAGACTTGCCACGCGCTAATTTCGCCAGCAGATGAAAAGTGACTTCCCTAATGCCTATCGCTCCCTGCGCATTTGCCATTCAAACTCCTTTCACGCTAAACGAGCATGTGGCGTAATAACCGCAATGCACCTACAAATCAAAGTTTAATGACCATAACGTACAGTAAATGTCGCTCATCAGGTACGAGTTATCCCATGCGTTTTGGCAACGTAATTTGCAATGGAAAAACAACAACAGGGAGCGCAGGCCGACGGCAAGCGCACGCTGATCCCTTTTTAAATAAACACTTTCGACATTTTAAGGAGCGCACGCACGCGACCCACCATAAAAGGAACCAAACCCTTTTATGAACAACAGTTGCCTGTCTTGGCAAGGAAGCTGAGCGACCGCTGTTACCTACAGATTAACAATGATCGCATTTTCAAGATGCTACTGTCATTAGGTGCGATGTTCGAAAATTTGCGAAGCAAATCGACCACCTGTGATGAACAGCGCGACCAATGCGCCGTGAGGCTGCGTCTACACGGGCTCAGCTTTTGTGGGGACTGCTTAAAATCATTTTCAATAATGAATTATTAATGCATCCACTTGTGTTCCGAGGGGACCATGATCAATTAGCAATGCAATCGTCACGCGGTTCAAATGCCAGTCTCCGGACGACCGTCTTCTCCAGCGAGCCGTAATCGAGAAGCACGAAAGTTACGTCCAAGAAAAAGGGGGCGATCACTTAGGCGCGCAAATTCCATCTCGTGCTCTAATCCCCAAAACTGCCATAGCAATGACGACGGGAAATTAACCGTTAAAACACCTTTTCGCGCGAAGTCGATATCGCCCGCTTGCGCCACGACGCCCCGCGGGCACAGTAGTAAGGACACTTGAAACGGGAACACGCCAACTGTCCGGACAACCTTCCTTAGGCGCAAAACGCTACGGCAAGGGAGGAGAACGAAGAATGAGCCATTCGCCGTCCTTCAAATGACTCATTCAAAGCGGCGATCTACCAGTTTGGCTATATATACGATTTCGAGTCGCTGTCCAAAGCAATAAGACGAAGGCGGCTCCTCTTCCCTCCTGTGGAAAAAAGCGGGCGACCCTCGAAAGGTGCGCGCGAACACGTGGGCGCCGGTTGGCCACCGTCCGGTCGGCAGCGGCACAATCGGCAAAGCACGCCTGAACGAAAAAGGAGCAAAGGCAAATTTACTCACTTTGTCCGACGATCTGCTTCAGCGCCATATCGGCCGGGAACCTTCTCCAGCTTCTTCGGGTAAGCGGTTCGCTCGGGTCGGCGGCCTATGTTCTCCCCTCTATCGGTCAACGCGTACAGGAGAGGTAGGTGGCCGATTTGTTTTTTGCAAAGCTCGGCTCTTTTATGTGCCAGCCGGGCTACATCGCCTGGAAACTTGCCACTGAAAGTTCGCCGATAGCTGAAAACGGCGGCAGAAGCGTTTCTGATCAATAGCGCTTCGCTGAGAATGCTTCGATTACTCACGCCCAGGGATCCTTGCATGATCGATTCGAAACACCGAACCGTTACCAAAAGTGTTGACAAACGTGAGAGATCGAGAGTGCTCTACAACAGGATATGTCCAGCAATTGCGAAGACGCTAGACTTGCCGCCGGTATCCCAATTATAAATAGTCGCGCTCAATCGAAGCTCCAACGCCTATGCGCGCGCTGGATGTGGAGGTGGGCCCGGTGGAAAGCTGAGCCCGGCTTTTGCTTTCTCGGAGTTCAGCCAACTGTTGAGAATGCAGGTTAGTTTCCTACTGTAGCGAGGCGAAAATTCCGAAATATGGAAGAATCGTCCGGTTGAAGCGGTGCGCGGACCCGTTGTCCTGTAGGTGATCCCGGTAAGGTTCAATTGTGCGCGCCGTTTGTCTCTCTGTTGTTGGCGAGCACTTTGCCAAAGCGTGCCGCAGGTTGGCCACTTTGCTCGCGGTGGACCCGCCGGGGGAACCCATTGTCGACGAATGTTGGTTTAGTCATTAATTTGCGGCTTAATGTGGCCGGTGCCCTGCGGGTTGGGCGCTAGCGGGGCGCTATTTTACACCGTTTTTCGTTCGTTGCAACGAGCAGCATCGGTACGATGCAGATCTGACCGAAATGGAAAAAGTAAGCGAGGGCCGTTCTCGCGTAAACTAGTCCACGCGACGAGTGATTCGTTTTATTTGCTCGTTGACTAGTAGCGAGGGCAGAGCCAGTTTCCGATCATAGGCGAAACTGCTCTTTACGAGGCGCCATCGTTTCTTCCTCCTCCTTTGATGCCCAACTCTCTCTCCTTCGTCTCGTCGCTCCCTTTTCGTTGTTTGGCCGACCGACCGGCCGTCGCCACCGTTGCATGAATCATATTTGGTACTACGCCTGACGTCATTCTTCATCAGTTTGTCTACGCGCACCACTGACGCATTCGTTTAATAATCTTTATTTTCGCTGGTTACGCGTCGTTGTGTTTCAGTTGTTCTTCATGGAGGAATCGTCGGCTTCGAACGACAACCCGCCTTGTCCCAACGAGACGACGGAGATGGACCGCGAGGTGCAATTCCGCAACACCCGGAACGGAAGCACGCCCATTGGCAATGGCTTCGAAGCGGTGCGTCGCGGTCTAACGACGTTGGCCGAAACGGAAATCGAGGAAAACCTTTCGGGTAATCCTTGCTTGTCTGTCGCCTTGTTCGCGCCACTGTTGGTATACAAAGCCAGCTGCAACAAACAGCTTTCCTGCCGAGTCCACTCGATCGGCTTTGTACTTTGTTTACGCTTCGCAGGCCGGCTCCGCCTAGTTATCTCACTAATACTGTTAGTGTTGTTGTTGTTGTACAAGTTTGTTTTTTTCGCCGGTTGCTCAACCTCAGCCTGTTCGCGTATGTGTGCAAAGGGAGCCCATGCATGTGGTCGGCCGGAAGGTCCGGTTGCCGTTGACTTGTGCTCATTGTTCGCTTTTCGTAGTTCATCCTGGCTGTTCGTTGCGTGGCGCATACTTACCCCCGTTTTCTCGGCCAACGCGCCATCTTTGTACCAAGTCGGCGACGACCTTGCTCCTGTGCATATCTTTAACCAATCGAGCTTTACCTTTGAAGGTGACAGCGTGTTGTAAACAGCGTCGGAATTATTGACACGCACGTTTATATATATATATATATATATATATATATATATATATATATATATATATATATATATATATATATATATATATATATATATATATATATATATATATATTTGGTAACGTACTTTACCGTTTGCCGTCTTAAAATTCTTTCCTAAAATTTTAAGTCTATATATATACATATAGCGTAGAACAATTGTTAAATGCCACCAGACGATATTCGGAGCTGTGCTATTGTTTGACAAATGCTTCCCTTAAAGAGATACGAAAGCTGGACAGTCAGATAGATCATTTGAACGACTACATGGCAAAAGTGGAGCGCCGCAATTCCGAATTGAACGATCGCTTGCAAACGTTTCTCGAATCCCAGCGGAAGGAGCGCGCTCAGCGCCGCGCCTCGTTTTACCAGGTTTGCGCAGACGTGGACGGCGATTCGGTTGATCCTTTGGAATTTAGCGTCAACAGGAATCCCGCGAAGAGGAAGCCGAATTCAATAGTCAGGTTCAAGCAATGCTTGTGCGCTGTCAACAGGCCCGCAACCGCGCCAACGGCCAAACGGCGCAGAACATATACGAATCGGCTTAGGAGCACGTTTTCCCTACTGCCGTCTAATTAATCCTATAGCCGACGTTCTCCCATAGATGGACCATCTGTTCCTTATTTTAAACGCTCAGCCCCTGCCCGCTGCTGCTGCTGCGTTTCAACCGATCGTTTTCACACTTCCAATCTATGCTCCTTTGCGTAATGCATTTCTCCTTGACTGACGGTTTTACCGGTTTGGATAAGTGCAGTAAAAATGTCGTTTAAAAAAGGCAAACTGCCGTAAGCTTTGCCCGGTCGAACAATGTTACCGGTTGGCCGCCCGGGCGGACTTCGAATGTGACCATTGTCAAATTGCCCGTTTGCGACGGGAAGACGCCAACGAAGGGATACTTTGGGACGGCATGCATGAGTAGACTTAATTCACCAGTATACTTCGCGCGGAGACCACATTTGCAGAGGTGCCAGTTGTTCTGAAGCAGCGCTGTCCGGTAGCAACATAAGACAATCCAATGGGGACGTCGTCGCCCATTGTGAAGGCCACAATTGGAAGGCCTTTGGCAGTTTGGGGACCGACCCACATTTCGCTTGCGAAGAAGCGGCGAGCCAAAGAAGGAGCCATTGTTGGGCGTGTGCATGTCAAACGATGAATAATAATAATAATAATAATAATAATAATAATAATAATAATAATAATAATAATAATAATAATAATAATAATAATAATAATAATAATAATAGACACAATCGACCGCCTGCAGGAGCGGCGCGTAGTCGAAAAGGACTGATTATCTTACCATTCATAGCTACTTGGGCGAACTTGAGTACACGTTAAGTCGTTCCGAACAATGGCCCTCAAAAAGGAGCAAACCTGCAAGGAAAAGCGGGCTGCATGCGCAGTTGAATTTTCAGTGGACGAATCAACCGGAGCGGAAGTGGAACGGGAGTTAACGATTCCTTAACGCGGTTATTCATTAATGCTTGCCCTTTGGATCTTAGGAATCATAGCCTAAATTGGAGCGGAATGTTGAAGACAGAATTGTTGCAGCTTCCGGTCGTGTACTTCCCTGTCCGCGGAACGACGCGTCAACTTTTTTCGAAAAATGAAAAATCGAATGAACCAGCTGCAAGTCATCGATATTAAGATTTGAAACAATTGCGTACGATGGTTAGCTATGGAAGGTGCTTTCGCACTCGGCACGAAAGTTTACAACTTTTCCATCCAACTTTGCCGCTCGAAATGCAAAGGTTTCGGTTGACCATTATTGGAAGCTGAAGGCGCCAAGCACAGCTGACCAACTGTAAACAGGGGTGAGCAAACTTTTTCAGCGTCTACGCGTCGGCCTATTCTTTCTAACCTGATCACACATCTCTTTGTTGATTAACCGTCGACGCGTTAGCCTAGTGACCTTGAATGGCTGCGTCCTTTGTGTATTGCAGAGCGAATTGGTCAGCCCAATTGCAGCAGTTAACGGATATTGGACGTACGTCACGGCAGATTGGTGTACCCTTAAATTACGATGTACCTTCTTGACGTCTGCAAATGAGACTGTGCACTGAAAGTACGGCAACAAAGGCCGTTTACGATTACGGCGATAATCGGAGTGCACCAACGGCAATGAATAAGTAGGAACGTCATTGACCTGCAATTTTCTTAAATTAAAAGTCTTCTCAGATGGTTTTCCAAAAAACCCACGTTCAACGACCAAACGGACGATGACGCGTTTGTCGACGTCCGCCCACCATTGGCACCAACGGAGGGAACTTTTGCGAGAAGCAATACCTTGCAATTCGCTAACTTTTCATTTTGGAAAAATCTGATACAGAAAAAATAAACTTTTCTATGGGAAAGTCGCCGTCGACGGGAATAATCTTACAACCGTCAAACCAGGCTAAGATGTTTACCGAAACCTGTTGTACGTCGCAGCGTCTGTCAACCGTTAAAAACTGGAAATCATTTCGCGCGATGCGCAGTTTGCCAGTTGCATCTCGGCAGTCGTCTTCCCTGTGATTAGTCATCACTGAGGCGTATACAGTGATCAAACATTGTTTTTTTTATCGTTGAACGCAAATACAACTTGCTCATATCTTAGGCAGCCGAAGCACCTGCGCACCGGCTGTCACGGCAAATGTTCGTCGCCTCGACAAAGAGAAACAATGTTTAACAAGCAGACAATACGCGAAGTTCAAGAAGAATGGCAATGTTGAAACAAAAGCCGGAGAACGATTGCGTTCAAATGAGGTTCCGTCACGTAGGCGTTAATGGGGTCGGTGGACGCGTCAACTGTGATCTACGCTTCAATTCACGTAATACCCTCTGCTCCATTGCATTAAGGTTAGGTTTTGGCGTAGGGATATTGTGCAGCAGACTTGCTATGGATCCCTTGATTTCCGCTGCCTTTCCAGGTTCTACTGACGAAAGACTTTGCTCGACTGAGGCAATTATATCTAGAACTGGAGGATTCTTTGGAGTAGAAACGAAGTTCAGGCCCTTAGCCAGTACAGCCTTTTGGTTTTTGTGTCAAAATCGTTGAGCTCAAGTTGACCACGACTCTATCGAGCTCAGGTAGTATTCCCCTACCGTTCTTTCTTGAATTACGAAATTCTAGACTCTCAGCAGGCAGTAAATTCCTGAACTTCCTCTGCAGAACTCGTTTCTGTGCTCTGGAGGTAGATGAGCCTGTGGACATGATATGACTTTCCAACAAACGTACAGTATCGTTGTCTACACTCCCAGGATGGCAACTACTTTCATTTCCAAGGAAGATACTTCCAACAGCTGAATGGTGCCTCAATGGGTAGTAGTCTTTCCCCCGTCATAGCTGAGGTTTTTATGGAGGGCCTACAGGAAATAGCATTCGCCAATATTAACCCCAGAATCAAACCAAGGTTTTTTAAGCGCTATGTTGATGAATATTCGTGGTCATCACCCAAGGGAATGAAGAAAAATTTTTGGAATACCTCAACAACTTATTCCCTGGACAGATCTGCTTCACAATTGAGAAAGAAGCCAACCGAAAACTCCCGTTTCTGGACACTTTCGTCATTGGACATGATGATTATGTCAAAACAACAGTTTATAGAAAAGTTACTCACTCGGAAAGATACCTGCATTTCTCGTCTCACCATCCCCGCTCAGTATTCCGTGGTATAATCAAAGGGATGGTGGACAGAGCTAGGCATGTTTGTGACCAGGAGTTCATACAACATGAACTGCAACATGTAACAGAGACGCTTTCTAATAATGGATACCCTAGGACACTGATATCCTCCGTAATTGAAAAAGCTGTCACATAGAACGGAGGATACTGGTAGGAAATCTAAAGACAGGATCACAATGACAATCCCATATTATGAAGGCATTGGTGAAAGAATTCAACCTTTGGGAAAATTGTTAGGCTTCAAAGTTTACTTTAAAAGTTCAACAAATCTAAGGTCTTTGCTCAGGAACGATAAGGTCAAGATTCCCGAAATGGAACGACAAGGGGTAGTTTACGCAATCAAATGCGACTGCTCTGGCTTGTACGTAGGGGAGACAGGCAAAAGTCCGTCTCAACGGTTTAAGGAGCATTTGGCCTGCCTAACTAGATATAATAATGCAAAGACCAGAGAAAGTGGGAATACAAATGCACAAGGTAAGGGTCAAAGACAAACCCTTGAACCGGAAAAAGTGATGGAGCAAACGATTATGGCCTCAGCGGTTGTGGAACATGCAGCGCATTGTTTGGGCACCTTACATGCGTTTGCTCTTTGCAGTGAACAATGTTTCACACTAAGGAAGATAAAAGAGGTACTCTTTATTAGAAATAACGTCACCTTCAACCGTGACAAGGGTACGGATGTTAGTGAGATATGGTCAGATATAATACAACGATCATCGTGTTGTCAGATGCGACACAATGGGTCCCGAGGGACCTTAAGCTATGAACAGAGTCAGTGACCATGTAAAATACAAAAAACTGGTCCATAGGAGACAGTGAAAAGATGGGACAAAGGCTTTAAACAAAGGACGAAATTTACATGCTTAAACAACGCATGCATCTGTTTAAATGTCCCGTCAGCCCAAGGTTCAGCATGCAAGTCGACTGTCCCGTCAGCCCAAGGTTCAGCAAGCCCCTAAGCTTGCTGAACCTTGGGCTGACGGGACAGTCGACTAGTTGTCTGTAGGCACTGATGACGGACCGCGAATAAGGTCCGAAAGCTCTGCCTTTATTTGTTTGAAATAAAAGGCTGTAACCAACGGGGACCATCCATGAAGAAAAACTTTGCGTGCGTTTACGCTTTTACCCCGTTACAAAAGAAGAATGTTTTTTCTCTTATATATATATATATATATATATATATATATAAGAGAAAAAATATATATATATATAGTTGAAAATCAAGAAGCGTAACTGTAGCATATATATATATATATATATATATATACTGATTAAAGAATCACGGAGATTTTTCCCGTTGATCACGGTCCAAAAACAAGTAGATGGAACACATTATTTCTGAACACGTGGCGCTAAAAAACATTTAGCGGATTAATGCGCTAAATCAATTGAAAAACATTACGCTAAATGCTTTTTTAGCGCCACGTGTTCAGAAATAAAGTGCTCCATCTACTTGTTTTTGGACCGTGATCAACGGGCAGAAATCTCCGTGTTCCTTTAATCAATTACACTTGATACCCGTTACAAAAGTGTAACATTTACATTATATATATATAAGTGCTCACTCGTGGATGTAGCTGAATTGACAGCGTCGCTCCTATTTGTTTTGGGCAATTCTTTAGTAAAATAAGATTTGCGACACACAAGCAATCACACCGAGGGCTATCAACTTACCAGCTGGCAGGCGATAAACAGCAGCAGGCCAAGCTTATCCACGGTGTGCATATAATTACTTATTAACTCTGGCAGGGCGGACCGCAACATTTCATCACGCTGCCCAACGAGAGAGCGTGCACAAAAGCTTAGCGATTGTTTCTTTCTGGAAATTTCCGTTCAGCAATCTCGGACCGCATCAAAGCCAGGTTAACTGGATTGGTGTACATGGCGGTCGCTCGTCGCTTGCTGATTTGGTTCGATTGCTAATACGGACGGCGAGACGCTGCGCCCTACACAACGAGAACACCCAATGAAGCTTCCAACAAGAAAACCTGGCCAAATTGAAGTATTTACTAAATTGGTTATCAACCGTTAGCTTCATCCGCCGTACAAAAGGCGAGCACCTACGGTATGGCGCGGAGCGCTCGCCGCTGGTAATAGCTCGTCATGGACAATTTGCTAGGCTTTGCTTTCGTTCAGGTGGCGTAGGCCTAGGCAGCGTTGCGTCGTAAATGACAGCAAGGCGTCGCCGACCATCCGCGTCAAGTCGACAAACGCTCTTTACAAGGAGACTAGGCTTTACCTGCGTATCAAGAAACGTAACTGTAGCAAAGGCCTTCGTTTAATGGAATGCCGCTTCGCCCGAGCGTCGTGGCCAATGGAATTGTTACCTTCGACCTGTCGCCTACAAAAGCGTTCGAAAACCTAAGGGCAGTAACGGAGCGATGGAAGAAGACTGCGCAGCCCAGCTGGCAAAAAGCGCACTGTTGCAAAGCAACGGGGACAAACGAGAGGAGCTAACCTCCGACGGTTTCCTGCTGTAGGGTCGCGTTGACGAGTAGGCGGACAACGTAGCCATCAGTGAGCCCATGGAACCCTTTCGGGGAGTTACCGAGCTGCATCGAGACCGGCACTGCCTTCTTCTCTTCTGAAAATAAGGGCAAGCGATACAACGAATGCGGTCGCCCCGTCGAAGGTCGACTTTCAAAGCAGCAAAGCAAAAGAAGGAAAAGATGCTAACCCTGTAAATTAGCAGCATCACAAGAGACATCAATACGAGAACGGCCACTATTGAGAAGGAGTATATCATCGTCATTCGTTTCTTGTCTTCACCGAAGTTGCTCAACACTGAAACAACCAAAAGCCAATCATCAAGGAACTTGCAACTTCGCAATAGCGGAGTTACGCAACGAAGGACAAGGTTGGTCCACCCTGCTTGCGTTGAATGACACCGCTATTGCAGGCAGTATCTCCGCATCGTAAATGGACAGCCCGGCCGTTGGGACAACAACGGAAGGGCACTTGCTCCGTGGTTGCGAAAAATGCGCAAGGGCGTACTCACGTGATTCGCAAGCTCTTCCCGTATATCCGGAATGGCAGTCGCAGCGGCCGCCTCCTTTGGGGTGGGCAACATGGACACCATGCATGCACGGTACGTGGCGAAATTCCACATTGGTTCCGTGGTAATAATCTGAACACGGAATCAACCTTTCTTCCATCGTTTCCGAGCAGCAGTGCGAATTGTTGGTCGGCGTACAGATTTTGCCTTGGACGCCGTTCTTCAGTCCATAGCGTATTCGGACGGCCGTGTCGCAGGTGCGGGACCACGCCGACCAAGTCTGCCATTGGTCCGTTTGGCACTCGCAGATGCATTCCCTCGGCTCTTCCTTTTCGCACCGACCGTACGGGGCTTCGGCTTCAGCAATGATATCGTAGCGAAGCGTGACGCACTTTCCCGCCTCCTTGCTGTAATGGCACCCCCTTATCTTTCTGTAAACGCAATCCGAATATGCCGCGTTCCTGCAGGCAAAGTACTTCCACGTGGGCATTTCGTCGCAGCTGATCATCGGGAGCGGTTCGTACTTCAGTTTGGTTCTCAACCGAAGGCCGCGGCAAAAGCCGGCCCGACTCCTGTTCATAATGCTTTCGAAGCAAGGGCTACCGGCCAAGCATCCGGCGAAAAAGTCGTGAGAGTATTTACAGTCCTCCTCCACGCCGTAGCAGTTGTACACGGGCTTCTGCATAGTAAGCGGATCATAGGATATCTTTACTATGTCGTTGCTAGGATTGTGTAACATGTGCAGTGTGGTCAGATTGGTCTCAAAGCACTTAGCCTCACTGGGGCAACCGGACACGGGGGGCTTTGCATTAATGATGCTAGATGGAAATACGCGGCTATGGTTCATTGACGGTACCGCAACGAAGCCACCGTAAAAAACATCAACATACTCGAGAGGTTCTATCCACTTCAGGTTGTCCGGCAGTGGATGGGAATTGTCAAAGTATTTAAGTATTCCCATTTTGAAATTTGTATCGCAGAACGATTCAACCCTTCTTATATAGGACTTGCCGTTATCCACCTTCAACGAGTGTGAGACGACGTGAGCGGGCACCAAAGTGATGCACAAATCCTTTACACTCCGGGGAAAGTTGTCTTCCTTAGTCGGCTTCGTGTGATATCCCAAGTAATCGTTGTCCCCGTTTTCGTGCGGACAACTCGTGCTCGCAATTCGTCGCTCCGGGAGCGACATGAGAAAGGAGAGAAGCAAAAGTTTCCGACCGCTTAAGTCGAAGGTGGACCGTCGCCTGCAACGCACGCAGACGTTCAACCGGAGCGCAATTCAAATAACAAACGCCTTTAACTGGATAACGCTGCGCCTTTCAGATGAGGCTCGGCAAAAGAGCAAAACTAGATATTTTGCAAGCACAGGTTATCCTTCCCTTCGTAGCACTCGCTTTAAAATTTACATATCGAACAAGAACTTCCGGATGTCGGGAAATCGCAGCTTCAATACTTCAAATTTAAGCGTCCATTTTTTAAAACTGCATTCAACCTCATTGGCAGCAGCTCGCGCCAAAGTGAAGAGTATACCGCGCAAGAGAACGCTGCAACTTACTTCGGCTGCAATTTTAGAAAAGGCGACAGGCAACCTAATGGTCGGTCATTTTGCTTAGCGAGATAAACTGAGGTGCACAAATAAAAAAGCGCCAATGTGATGGGAGCTTGCTTGGCCTTTGCCCTGGTGGATACACACTGCCAACGGCGAAAGGGCAATCGAAATATCTCGAATGAAAATTTGTACTCACATGCTGCTATTTGCCGTCCACCTAAAAACAATAGGGGCATTGAGTAGCCGTGTAGACGTTCCGCATGTTAAGGAACGAATGCGAAACAGCAAACGCTCAATTGAGCATTCGCGGATGTCATCGAGCTACATTAAACTCTAAGCTTCACTGCAAATGGAAACCTTAAAGTGAAAAACTTGAATATACAACAAAATAAATATATAGTTAAAAAATAAGTGCATCCAATGGATCAACAACAGCGAATGCTCGCCAACGATGTCACTAAACACCATTCGATTATACACGCAATGGCAATGAGCATTCTGTCAAGAGAATATCACTGAGCAATTGCGCAACGGTATCCCGATGATCGCGATGGTATTTCAATTACTAAAACGTTAGCGTAGAAATGGCAGGAAATCTGACAAAACGACCATCTTTGGCAACGCTTACTATGAGCCAATCGGATTATCGAAGGAACGGTTTTCAAGCACGCAGAAAAAATACGCTTGCGCTTCAGTGACTACCGTAAAATTGGCAAACATTTCATTCGCGATGTTCCTAATATTTTGCCGCAATGTCCAGCAGTCAACGCACCGCAGAGACCGAAAACATAGTACGAACAGAACCAACCGACCAAGCAATAATGGATCATTACTAATAATTTCGAGTAAACAGCAACCAAAAAATTCAACTGCTTTGCATTTGTGATTCGTACAGCATAGCAAAACGTGACCGCCTACCGACTGAACGAGCACCAGTACGCCGTTGGTCGCGGTTCGTCTAGAACATCTGGCTAATTGCACCCTCCATAGCTTCTTTCGGCTGATTCTCCTCACGACTCCTCGCCCATTTCTTCTGAAATGAAGGAATACCAATGAGCAATACAACCGAGCCGACAGCGTCACTGTACGCACAACCCTGCGTAACTTAAGAGTGGTCAAAACTGCACCAGAACCTTCGAGCAAAAGATACGTCAAATCTACAGTCGACCAGGTGTAAGGCGAAAACGCTATCCCTTGGAAAATTAGGCGTAAAACGAGATGGCGTTACACGGGGCACGTCTGAAAAAAAAACGGATGCTTCGAATCGAACGTCCTGATGTGTGGCGCTGCAACGTAACAGACTACGTACATTAATGCACAAGTCCATTTGTTCTCGTATAACGCGAGGGCCAGTTAGCAGCGACAAGCAAAATCTGTAAACTACTGACGCAGAACCCTATTGGTTGGAAAACTGTTAACCAATAATTCTACTATATAAAAGCACGGAGATTCTACATTGAAGTTCCGTCGCAACTTCAACTTCGATTGTCTCAGTTAACGCCATTTTATTCGCATGATATTTAAACGCCTACGAAAGACCCCATATAACGCAACACGTAACAACAGCATGCGACTCATCCGACGTCGCATCACTGAATATGAGGTCAAAGAACACGTGAAACCCATTTAAGCTATTTCTGAGCAATCTCGCTGTCGCGTACGGTGCCTTACGCTTTACCGCTGAATACGAGTCAAAGATAGGTCTCAAAAAACTGCGTTCAAAACAAAATGAAACTTCAACCTGCTAGAAAACCTTTATTTAATTATATATATATATATATATATATATATATATATATAATATATAATATAATATATATATATAATATATATATATATATATATATATATATATATATATATATATATATATATATATATATATAGTTGAAAACTGGATGCATCGTAACGGGTCGTTGAGATGACATTTGTGTGTTGCACACGGTTTTCCCGTTGGTATTGTTTCAGTGTATCTGCAATTAACCAAAGAACCTCACCAGTCAACGATGGGTTAGTTTATTGGTAAAGTTGCGAGAACACTGTAACGTACGAATCGAAGCTTTCGGGACGCTCTAGTCCCGTCGTCAGCGAAAAGGAGCTCGCGGCTGCTCTGCTCCTTTTCGCTGACGACGGGACTAGAGCGTCCCGAAAGCTTCGATTCGTACGTTACAGTGTTCTCGCAACTTTACCAATAAACTAACCCATCGTTGACTGGTGAGGTTCTTTGGTTAATTGCAGATACACTGAAACAATACCAACGGGAAAACCGTGTGCAACACACAAATGTTATATATATATATATATATATATATATATATATATATATATATATATATATATATATATATATATATTTGCAAGTGTAATAATATCACGGATTGTCCCCGTTCGTTGAAAGCTTTATTATTCTAAAAAAGCTGCAAAGCTTTCGGGCATAGCCTTTGCCCGTCTTCAGTGCCAAAAAAAATATATAAAAAGAAAAATAATAATGTTCTTTTATATATATTGTTTTCTTTTTATATATATATTTTTTTGGCACTGAAGACGGGCAAAGGCTATGCCCGAAAGCTTTGCAGCTTTTTTAGAATAATAAAGCTTTCAACGAACGGGGACAATCCGTGATATTATTACACTTGCAGAAATGCATCGACCCCGTTAAAAAGAATTACAAGAAATTTCATATATATATATATATATATATATATATATATATATATATATATATATATATATATATATATATATATATATATATATATATATATATATATATATATATATATATACAGGCGGCCCTCGTTATCCGCGGTTTCTATACAACGCGATTTGTCCGGCGTGAAATAATGACGTCACCTTTTCACAAAAACATGCACACCGCTCGCCAGCATTATAGTTGCACTAGTGTCGTTGCATGCCTGTGCAGCAGCGTGATCATCTGCGCGGGTGCGAAAGACTTTTTCTGCCCACAACGCTCTCTAAACCGTGCATAATGCTAATGAAGCGTCATTTTTCTGATTGCTCGTTATTGCTTCGTGCACAAATATTATCCATCCATGGAACGTGGCATAATGGTTACATGAGGAATAACGCTACAAGATTTATTCGATAAAACTAAGAAAAGGGAGAGACAGCTTCCTATAACAATGTTTTTAAATAAAGATCCGGCAGCTGCGGAGCCTAACATTTTAACGCGAGAAGTTTCGCTACCAACAAGTTTAAGAAACCATAGGACTGGCCGGTCTTCAGGGGATCTGCGCCCACTTACAGGCAGTAGATAAATTGTCTCATTCCTGATGCCCCAAACGTTTCTGCCGTAGACGTTTTGTTCTATGTGCATGTGTTCTGCGTGATGTTCAGTATTTCTGCTTAAGTGCGCCTATGTATTTTATATTTCCCCTGCTCTGTACCCATTCCGCGCACCACTACATCGCTTAGCTCATTAAAGCAAGGCGAGTCCCAGGTGTTTAAAGAAAGCGCATTTTGCTTTCCTGGACTCGGATGCATGGCCCCATTGGACAAGCGCAGTCTCATTCATGTCATTATCTCGTAGCTACATTCCGTAGTATCAAGATTCGAAGGATCGCCAGGTATGATAACCGTTCGGGAAGGAATTCAAGGGTGCAGGACGAAATACGCGCCTGGAATACATGCTATTTGGCCTCTTCATAGGGTATCCTATACAACGCGGAATTCGTTATCCGCGGCAAAACGCGCTGAGGACGGGTCTAGGATGACCCGAAAGCTACGCTTTTGACCATCGTGCGCCACTGTTCCTTTTTGGAAATAAACTTTTTTCCATGAACGAGGATACAAACAACGGGTAGAATTTTTCCGTGACTTCTCAATTCATATCGACGAGCCCGTTACAAACATTGACATATATATATATATATATATATATATATATATATATATCTTAACTACGAATAATGTATAACTAACGGTCCCGATAGTAGAAACAGCTTATATATATGTATATATATATATATATATATATATATATATTTATTTATTTATTTATTTATTTACAGTGGAACCTCCAAAGTTGACCACCTCTATATGTTGACCGCACTTTTTTGGTTTGTTGGCCCGCCATTGTGAAGCACAGGAGAGTTAACTCTGTATGTTGACCAACTCCGTAAGTTGTACATTGACCACCATAGCTGAGAAAAACTGCCTATCAATTACTACATGTCTTGACCACGCTAAATTGACCAGCAGAATGTCGTGAATATTACAAAGTGAAGTTTGCTTGTGCATACAGCAGCAAGGCATCATCAAAGCGTTTAAGGATGCACTACCGGGCATAGCATTTGAACTGGGTCGTTTCCAAAACTCAAAGGACTAACCTTGTTACAGACGCATTTGCACTTGTTGGACTAGTTAACGCTCTGCATTCTGTTCTCTGCATCAGATTCGCGTGGAACAAAGTACAGCCAGAAACAATAACGAAATGCTTCCAAAAAGCTGGATTTCTTACAAGTCGAGAAATAATCATTACGCAAGTCGAGAAATAATCATTACGGCCTCCTCAGACACCCAATACGGGAATATTCCCAGGACTCGACTTCGAAGCATTCGTTACAATGGATGATGAATTGGTGACTTGTAGTGAATCTGATGCGGAAGCTATTTTTCATGCAGTACTATCCGACGTGCGGGAAATGCATGAGTCATCTGATGATTTAGAAGAAGAAAGCGATTGCGATACAGAGGTTGAAAAGACACTAACAGCCGACGACGTTCGCCATTCACTACATCAGCTGAAGTTATTTGTTGCTGAAAAGTGCTCCGATATGTTTAATGCAATAGATAACGCCGACTTTGCTTTCACCACTTATGTCTGCAGGAAGAAAGCAAAGCAGACAACGATAGACTCTTTCTTTACACGTGCAAAGATCGGACCATAAAATGCATTGATTGTAATGGTCTTTTAATATTATTTTATTTTCATTGTCTTAATACTAATTCACTTTTTATTCTTTTACTTTCGTAACGTTTCTTCATATAGATTACTACATTCCTTCTTCAGTAAAGTGCTTGGAAGAAGTTATGGCGTGTTTACGACTGAATTCAAGGGGTACCTCTGTATGTTGACCACCGCTATAAGTTGACCAATTTCTTACCGCCCTTGAGTGGCAAACTTATGGAGGTTCCACTGTATATATATATATATATATAGTACTTTTTTCACGGATTTTGTCCCGTTGCTTTTTGTATGTGATGGATCTGTAAGTAAACTGACACGGTCTCCATACCAACGGATGGATGAGAGTAGTTATAGGAAGAGCACGATCAGAATACAACATTCGGATATTTCGGAACGCTCGAGTTCCGTCTTCAGCGAGCAAGAGAGAGACATCTTGTCTTCCGATATATATATATATATATATATATATATATATATATATATATATATATATATATATATATATATATTCATATTCAATATTCAATAAAAGCAGGTGTTGCATCCTACCGCGCTGACCTGTCCCTTCCCCCGACCCTTTGTCTCGCGATCTACATTTAACCAGGCCACGGATTAAACACTTTCTGTTGCTCGCTGAGGACGGAACTCGAGCATTCCGAAATATCCGAGATTAAACCGTACGTTGTTCTCTGACCGTGTCTTCTAATAGCTACTCTCATCCGTCCGCTGTTAGGGAGACCGTGTCAGTTTACTTACAGATCCATCCACGTACAAAGCAACGGGACAAATCCGTGAAAACTCAATATCATGAAGTATTTTTGTTTTTCTTTTTATTTCTTTTGGCACTGAAGACGGGCAAAGGCTTTGCCGAAAGCTTTGCTGTTTGAAAGAATAAAAGCTTTCAACGAACGGGGACAAATCCGTGAAATTATTGATCTTGCATGTATATATATATATATATATATATATATATATATAATTGAAGATGGGGTTTCTTTTGACGGGGTAGAGTTTCATGTTGTAAACCAAATACGGCAATAACCCGTTAGACGAAATCGTTTATTCCAAAAAGGAAACAAGCGTAGCTTTCGGAACCAACCTTGTTCCGTCCTGACAGGACGGAACAAGGTTGGTTCCGAAAGCTACGCTTGTTTCCTTTTTGGAATAAACGATTTCGTCTAACGGGTTATTGCCGTATTTGGTTTACTATATATATATATATATATATATATATATATATATATATATTGGTGAGTTGCTTGGTATGTTTGAGGTAGTTTTTAGTGCAACGTACCCGCTCTCATTATTTAAGGTAAACTAACTTGTTAGAAATGAGTTGACAGTATGAAGCTTTTGAAGCATACCCGTTCTATGAGCAGCGTATAACTTATGAGTTTTCTTTATTTTAATTCGATGGTATTCATCGCCTGCTGACGACACAGCAGAGCGACAGTTGCAAAGTGCTTCGTATTGACAGCTTACTTCTAGAAAGCTAATTGACTCTTCAGAAACAAAACACTCCTGAGAGTCACAGTGAAAAGAACACAAAGAATAAAACAGAATTCTCTTCCAAACCCTATTCCACAGTTTGCTTCACAAATTCAGTCGCTCAAAGCGTGGCACGTACGGAATTGGGAAACGCGTACCGTAAGGTTGGACCCTACAAATCTGGTGACGGTTGCCATCCGCAGTTGTTTGCGCGAAACACACACACACTCACTCACTCACTCACTCACTCACTCACTCACTCACTCACTCACTCACTCACTCACTCACTCACTCACTCACTCACTCACTCACTCTCTCTCTCTGGGGTTTCATTTTGGGCACATCAGCTCCTTGCTACATTTGGCAGAAAACCAACAAGCGGGAAAAGAAGCGTTCTCATGTCTGTTGGTCATCTACCGAATGTTCAACTATGCACTGCAAATGGAAGAAAAGGCTATCACTTACAGCGAACATGAATACGGCGAGCGCCAAAAGCACCGAACAAACCACGATGACTACGTTTGTTATTATGGCCGAAAGTTGCCTCACTTTTTCCGTGGAACCGCCGATTTCTAAAATAACGCAAACTTACTGCACAATACAAAGTCAGGTGAATTCAACTGCTCTTTCAGCAAAGCGTCGCCGACTGAACGAAACTGCACTGCTGCACGAACGAATGGCAGTGGCAACATAGACAAGACATCCACTCAAACATTAGACGCAATAAATGACATATATCTCACATTGTAAAGGCAAAGGAATTACGCGCGTCGGCTCGGTTTGTCGCTTACTTATGTTGCAAAGCATTCCAGCGTAATCGACCATGCAATCGCAGCGGCTTCCGCCTTCCAAATGAGGAACCTGCACACCGTGAACGCACGGCTTCTGCTTGAACAGAATGTCAGTGCCGTGATGGTATTCGGAACATGGCTCCAGGACCACTTGTTCGTGCTCTGAACAGCACCGCGTCGAGTTCTCCGGGGTGCACAACGAAGTTGGTTGACCAAGAATCGGCTTGTACCGGACCTTCACGGTAACGCCGCAACTTGCCGACAATGCCGACCACGTACTCCATTCCACGTCGACGCACGGACAAGTGCATGGAACCTTCACGCGCCAATTGCATCTATAAAGCAACCGCTGGTTGGTCAATTCGCACTGGTACATCCAACAAGTTCCGGTGGATTGCTCAAAGAAGCATTCCCGCTTCATCCGGTAAATCCACTTGTCGCTGATGGTGGTCTCGCAGGCGAAGTAGTCCCACAGTTCGTCCAGGCAGTGTCTGAACGGTTCCAGCTGGTATACGTCTCTTACTGTTCCCACGAATGCGCGACACGTTGGCAAAACGTAAATTTCCTGATCAATGTTGCACGACTGATCCCGTCCAGTGCAGTTCGACATTATAGGGTCTTCGGAGGTGCAAAAGGGCTCCATCAAAGCATAGCATGCGCTCGCATTTATCATTAACAATGTACCCTTAGTCTTCGGCGCTGCAATGCGGCCGACGAGCGTACGGCATACAACTTGCTTTCCTTTGGCGCACGCCGGTAGCGAAGGTATCGCACCAGGTTCGAACAGCTGCCAATCCCGATCCGTTGTACGAATAAATTCGTGGCCGGAAAAAATGCGAACCTTCTCCGAGCCGAACCAATTTCTTTCGCTCGGCAATCCAATGGCATCGTTGAAGACTGTAACACGGCCCTCCATGTCGAGGCAGTAGTTGTTGTAAGCCGTCAGGACGCCGAACTTGCTAACCGAAAATGGCGATACGACACCTTTCCTAATGATCGTTATGCACTGGGTGCTTCTGCTGTAATTGTGTCCCCAATATTTCCTGTATCCTCCGGCGAAGTCCGGATGCTCTTCCTCGAATGGGCACCTCTGCTCCTGCGGCAATACCACCCCAATGGGACAAAATGTAAATGCGACAATTGCAGCAATAAAGTGCATTACCGCGCGAGCGCAGGCAGAGGCATAAATCGACGGGACGGCCCGCGCGGGAGCTACCGTTGTTATTAAATGCCAAACGGGGCATTGCATGGAGGAATGTCACTTTAAAGTTTCGCAGTGCAACGCTGGAAGAGACGAAAAGCAGTTTCAGCGCTCTTCTGCGCAGTGCCGCCGAACAGCGTAAGGCGGATACAGAATGTTAGGCCAATGTCGTTATCCCCCACCATGTCCACCACGCCTGATGACACTGGCTCGACTTAGGCCAACTTTCATCTTTCCCCATTTGCAGGTCCACGACGACCTACATTATACGCAAAAGGCTTAACAACATCTAACACGTACGGCGCACTGCTTGCTGCAATGCCAATGCCAATGCCTGCTGCAATGCCAATGCCAACGGACATTCAACTGCGGAAGGTGAGAACAGAGTGCCTGTAGGGTATGAATGTTCGCTCAGGGCGACCTACGAACGGCAATGTTGCAACGCGCTAACCATAAAAGCGGCTCACCAAGATCCAACGGACTTCTCGACGTGAGTGCTATTTTATCCCACGAACAAAGCATCTTCGGACTTCCCTATTGCTAGGATTAGCGCGAAGAACAGACAATTTTCGGCCTCCGATGGGACGACGAACCGCAGGCACAAAGTTGAACCGCTATGACAGTCAAACACAGAAAATGCAGGTATTATTGGGATGCTTCAATTTGGGCAACGTCTATCGCCATGACTTGCTCCGTCGTCCCTAATCAAGCCATCAGCTAGCCGCCTTGCACGGAAAAAAAGATATCCATTTTTTTAAAATTCCGCTTCGTCAAATGCTTACTCGTTGCAGGCGAAATTTCGTGGCGCCAAGAGTTGACTTCCCCGTACTTGCCGAGTACTGGTACAGGCAAGAGGCCAGGAAAAAACACTTCTGTCCTTGCTGCTCCGCGCGCAGCCATTCTTTCCGGGGACACTTGTGCTTTTCATCAGAGCACGTGACAGCAAACGACAGGTATGACGTTGACATGCTGCGGATCGCGCGAGCTTATTAGGTTGTTCACTTTGCCATTAGCAGGCGGCAAGCTACGAGCGCCCGTGGATTTCTAAGGCAACACCTTCGATACCATCCCAAATTCGCCAGTTTCGCTGCCGGTTCGTCGACTCAGGTGAACCACCCTAAGCCGGCAAACTGCACCGGCAGCGTTGCTGATCAATCGGCCGCCAAGTCGGGCCTAAGGTTGGCCATTTTAGGGCGGAATGCTTTAGTCGGATTCCGCGTGAACGTGCGCATCAGTATTACTGTACAAAGGAACTATTGCTGTGTATGGCAACATTGAAAAGTTGTATGTCTTGACGGTAGGGCGACGCTCTCCTTGGCCGCCGCCGTAGGTTGTCTCGTTTGAATTCGCTCGGTTTGTATGACATTCGTCCGGATATTGCGCCTTGCCGCTGTTCAGTTGAATTCGCCGTTTGACCGTCGCCGCAATGGAGGCAAATCGGGACGAAAGTCTCAGGTGCATTGAGCTGGCCAAGCAGAAGCTTCGCGACGGCGACTCCGAGAAGGCGTCCAAATTTCTCAGGAAAGCGCTTCGGTTGTGCAACAACGAGGAAATTTCTTGTGAGCAAAGCGCGAGGCCGTTCCGTTCCGGTGAAATGTAATATGCCCGTCTTTGTCGTAGCAATCGTCGCCTCGCTCCTTGCCTCGTTCGAGCCTGCCAAGCAAAATGGCGCTGCCGGCTTTGCAGACGCGTTCGAAGGAGAAAGGTAAAGGGCATGACCAGAGAGCCGGACGTTGACTTAGCGTACTCCCAAAGGGACGTTGTATCGTTGTTGTATCGCCTTAGGAATTGTTTTCATCCCAGTCAGTCGCAACCCAGCTTCGAGGGGTCCCACGAGCCTTCATCCACCGCCGGTGACAAGCGGACGACCGGCCGGACGGGACACCGCGATGGGTGCCGCAACGAGGGATTGCGTCAGCGTTCCGCTTCCCGTCCTCGAGCGACATCTACCCCGCAGTTGCACGTAGACTATTCCGAGGAGGACCTTCGGGCCGTGCAAAGGTTGGTCGGCGTCGAAGCTTGCACTTTGCGCACCGCTTACTTGTCCCGTTTGCCAGGATACGTCGTTGTAAAGACTATTACGAAATTTTGGGACTTAGCAAGAATTTCACTGAAGCCGAACTTAAAAAGCAGTACCGCAAGTTGGCCCTGCAATTTCACCCGGACAAAAATCGGGTGCCCGGCGCGGCCGAGGCTTTCAAAGGTTGCGTGCTCCCGTTTTTGCCCGCCCACCTGTGACTGCCCCTTCAACTTAAGCCATCGGCAATGCGTACGCGGTCTTAAGCGACAGCGCCAAACGCGAAAGGTACGACATGTCCGGTAATGAAGAGGAAATGACGTGTCGACGGGCGCACAGCGAACACGACTACACCAGAGGCTTTGAGGGTACGTGTCCTTGCGTGGTCGTCCTCCACTAACGTACGTGTTCAACATTTTCCAGCCGACATGACGGCTGAGGAGATTTTCAACATGTTTTTCGGCGGAGGGTTTTCCCGAAGTCCGATGTACCGTGGCGGCCAGTATGTCTATCGTCACGAAAGAGCGGATCACAGAGGCGACGCCAATGTGCGGTTATGCATTATCGTTTGCAGGTCAAGTTTGAATATACAAGTTTTTAAAGAATTCCGTCAACGCCATAATTCAACTTTTGCCTCTGCTCGTCGTTGTCGTTCTAACGGTGCTCGGTCAGTTGCTGGTTTCGGATCCGCCGTTTAGCCTAACCAAAACGGGGTACGCGCATGCTTGCAAAAGCTGCAACGAAGTTCCGCCGTTTAAGGAGGTACACGATTCCGCGGAAGACGAGCAATCTTGAAGTCCACTACTACGTCCAGTCGGACTTCCGACAGCAGTACAAGACGAGCAGCAGTGTGCAGCGAGTTGAGCAGCAAGTGGAGCAGGAGTACCTGGAGAACCTGAGAATCAATTGTATGCGGGAGCAGAATCAAAGTACACCTTGCGTGAGTATGCTTTCTTTCCCATTGCGCAGCATTGTGTTGCAGAGGAGAACTTACTATGGAGAGCGCGAACTCAAGGAGATCAGGCATTGCTTAGGAAGGCGGAAGCGCTGCCAATGCCTTCCTGCAAGAGACTACACGAGGTATACGGTTAACCAGTGGCAATATCACTCCTAAATGGCGACTTCTGCTGATTGACGGTTCAAAATTAAACGGAAAGCGTCTCTAGACTACCAAGATCTGTCCCTTTCTCAATGAACAGCGACGACGGTCCGCCGTGTTCAGCGTGCAAAAGTATGGTCCACCTCCATCGTTAAAACAGTACGGGAAGTGCAATGGTCAGCATATTTGTACAGCGCCGCTTCTTTGACATCCTTGTTAGGACTCGCCTGCGTTGATTAACGCGTCAGCAATGTTAGTACTTTATCATCCGTGTTCCGATCTTTTCCTTTTTAACGAGTAAAACGACGGTCTCATGAGTGTTCGATTTCCTTTTCGCCGCATTTGAGACACGTAAAAAATACGGTCATACCTTCGTCGGCCGAGCGCGTTTGTCTGGTCGAATAGCTCATCAAGTCGTGGCCACACCTGAAGCACTTCCGTTTTACCGTAACGCCGGATTCTTGGCTTTTTGTCTCGCTCGCCACCGCTTTCCTATTGTCGGAGAAGCGCTCGACGTGCTGCCAGGTTAGTTGTCGGTTCATTTGTGGCATCGGTATCTTCCTCTTGCAATCCGGACACGTGCAGAAGCCCTGCTTGTCGTCCAACGAGACAATGCTGTCGCAGTTTGGGCAGAACATCGGAAACGACCACTGCTGTTGGCTCATGGCGGCCGGGCAACCTGCTTGGCAAAGAGACACCTTTAAAGGACGGGCAAAGCGAACGGTCGGATAGACAAGAAAAATGTGGCCAAACTTTTCATCTGCATATCAATTGGTCGAGCGGAAACGTTTTATTGTGTATTTTAGTCGTCCCACAAATTTCCATAAAGAACATCGTTAAAACTGTGGTCGTTAAAGCCGTCCGGAATTAGGCGGTCGATTTTGATAGGTTTATAAAATTCTATGCGGTGAAGTTCGGGCGCTACGTCGCCAATGCGACCGTCGGATATTGGCTGGAACGCTTCGACGTGCCGCCGCGAGCCGGAACCGTGCAAAGCGAAGGCGTTGTATCGCGTGACGGCACCTGGAAAGTAGGCCAGCGGTATTTCGAAGACGCTACGCCAATCGTTTCCTTCGAAAACGTTTTGAACCTGAAAGAACAATAGTTCGCCTATTGAATAGACGCACAGCATTGGGAGGACCTCCAGCTCCAACTCCTCCTTGGTGATCTCTCGACCCTTGCCGCTGAACATACGCACCAACCAATGACCATGCGGACCAACGGCGATGTCCAGATATTGACTTCTGTTGTTGGCAAATACGACGGATATGCATTCCTGGTCGTATATTGTTGGGCAGTGACCGCCTAGATTATCCGGTTCGGGTGGATCGTCGAACAACGGACCGTCAATGTAAACTTTGACGACGCGCTTATGCGGCTTGCCTCGAACTCGTTGGAAGTACCATTCCAAGTGGAAGTTGAACGGTTCGTGCTCGGTGACCGGCTCTCCTCGCCAAGTTTTGCTTATGACAAAATCGTTGCCCGTTAACGTGTGCTCCAGTTGTCGCACGGCGCTGTATGGGACCACCAAGGCGGTGCTGAGAGCTTGCTAAAATTTGCATTTTTCGAACAACTTAAAAGTGTACAATGCTTGACCTTTTGTCCCGCCCTGCAGTGCAACAGATGTGCGGAACGATTAGTATTTTGAAGATTGGGTTCATCGTACGTCACACGGTGAAAATAGGTAGGTTAGAAATAGGAATTCTTGCCACAGGATATGATCTCATTTACTTTTTTCAGAGCACGGCTTAATCACGTGTTCTGAAAGAAATATAGTTGGACTTTCCTCTTGGACAAGAACAGAACTCTCTTTCCCATCACTGACGACGGCACCAGAGAGTGCCGAAAGCTCTGATACGATACGATCTTTATCTGCGAGTTTTCTAATAATCGCCCATCCACCCGCTGGTAGAGCGTTTCGGATCTATTACAGATACCAACAAACGGGACGACAGCCGAAAAAAACAACCGAACATGAACAAGCCCGTTGCAAAACATCCAGTGTTCAAAGAGATGAACTCAGCTAATTCAAACTTGCTTGTCTTCTTTGTCTTCATTATTCTTTTCAACAAGATTAGTTACTGCATTACGATATTCATAACTTGAATTGCTTCTTATGGTATTTTATGTCTAATGAAATTCCGCTCACCTCCACAGCTTGCTTGTGGTTAACACTGCCATTAGACCGTTCGAAAAAATACATCCTTAATTTCTCTTAACGCAAAATTGGCTCCAATATGCCAATTTCTAGGACACTGGCAGTCTGAACATTGGGAAACATGTTCAAGGACTACAGAAAATGTAAACGCTGGTTTCGCGATAGTGATTGGATAACAAAAACGTCCAGTCGGCCTCCAGTACAGGTGCGCGAATTTCCTAGCTACAGTACGCATACAGGACAATTATATATTCACAACAGGCGACACTATAAACTTAGGACTGTACGCTAAAGACTTTCGGAAGAGATATGCTGCATACATATGCATGTTGGTATTAGTTGTGCTTTAAAATATGGACAGCAAAATCCTGAAGCGACGACTTGAGTAATTCAAATATTTAAAAATGCGAATATTAGGCACCACTTTCAAATTCAAGGCAATGGACGGCGGGAATAAACTTGACAAACGAACACAAAGCCGGGAAGGATGAACGCGCTTACACAACATTGTGCCAAAGAGGCTTCTTGTTCTTGTTCTTCAACTGCGAGTCCAACGAACGAGAAAGTTACAAATTCAATCTGCTAGGGCCGTCACAAAGCCTACTCTCCTCGAAAGGTTTATCGCCATAAAGTATGCTACCCTCCTGGAAAGGCTTATCTATTCAAATTTTCAAAACCCTCTCCAACGAGGTCAAACGGCGCTAAGGACAAGGAGGCAACAAGTCTGGAGCAGCGCGATGGGCTAATAAGAGCCTGCAATCATTGACTATAGGCAAAATTGACATTTTAGTTTCCAAGATACGCATATCCCCGTTGGATAAGCATCACTTTACAGAAACTGAAGCCTACCCAACGGGTCCATCCGTGCCTTGGAAGCGAAAACTTGTCGAGCCGCTACAGGGGACGTTCAAAACTGACACTAGGAAAGGCGCGACTCCTTGCGCAAAGCAACTGATGAGAACGCATGTGCATGTGGACAAGGATTAGGCGCGTCAAACAGCAGAATAATTTAGGGTCCTATTTGCCTAGACGACAATGAATAAGCCAAACCTGATCATCGCTTATTGCTCCTTGCACTTGCCAATTGCCGAAATCCCGTCGCATGACTAACCAGCGTCAACAAGATTTGTTCCAGGCCGCAGAACGTTGGAACGTAAAACGTCAACCCTGCAGTTCAAAAGTATGCATCTTCTTTGTTCAGTAGAAACGGCGAAAAAGCACTTAGCGCATGCAGATGGAGTAAAACACGTAGGGAATCGCGACAAGCAATTCAGAGCGCTAATCGCTTGGCTTCTATACTGACAAAAAGCTGAACAAACATACTGTACTGCAAACTAAAGTTAGGTAGCCACTGAACCACACAATCGTAAACCAATAAGCCTCTTTCAGCAAGAATGTTGGCCGCGTACCTCAAAGATGAGCGGGTTTTCGCAGCTTGCAGAACCGACTTGTTCAGTCTTCAGCGAAGTAGGCAGTGATCAAGCTTCAGCATGCTCCCAACGGCGGGACATACTTCCGTACGAGAATGGCTGACAATGAGGATACGGGAGATTCACCATGTATACTCATTACTGCAGACTCAAATACGCGTGAAAAAGTTTAAGTTCATTTGTTAGCTTGCAGTTTTGGCATCATTATTCCGCAGCCTCTCTCGGACAAGGGCTCTATTTTAAATTGCGTCAGCACTTACAGGATTCGTTCCCCAACTTAATGCATTTCCCAAGCTCTCTTGCTCCCTTGCTAGGTAATATTTGATGTATCTTTTCGCTAGAGAGGCTGCAAACTGATGCTGTGAACGATACTTCACTAGATTAGCAGAATTGAATTCAGCGACGTGTTGCCTAGACTATACAAGGGGAACACATATGCAAATACTGTTTTGAAGACAAGCACACGCTAGGACGAGCAGGCTCTCGAAATCGCAACGGAATGGCATACTGTGAGTAAAGACTTGATTTCTCAATAAACGCAAGCATATTTCGTCCCACAGACTGTTAGAGCAAAGCGGCTGCCAGTTATATAGCGTTTGCTCACTGCGGTAGGTAGCATTCGTTAATTCCCATTTATCGTTGCGGCGTGAATCAATTACTTGCTTGGCAAGCTTATTATATTAAAGGCATAGTTTTTTTTCTCCGCACTTGCAAGTCACGTTCCTTGCTTTTCCCCGTTGGAACGATCCCTTTGATCGCCCTTCGGGGTCGAGCTGACGACGTCAACATTTGCAAACTTGGTCGGAACGAAATGTATGCCGCCTTTGTTTAGGTCTGCAAGTGAGCTTGCTTTATGGTTCCTTCTGTGGGAGCATCGCTGGTCTCGGCGCAGGACATCGAACTTGACGAGATAGTGTTTCGCTCAAACAGACATGGAAACGACGTTGCGCCTTCGGAGGCGACCATTTCCCGCAAGTCAACCAATGGTACTGCTGTTGTTGTTCCCACGGTTAGTTTTTTGCTTGCGCAGCCGCGTAGCATTGTAATCGAACGCCAAGTTGCAAAGCAAAAGTCGCAGCGTTGCGCATGCCGCTGTTGTAGCTCATTTTCCATTCGAAGCGCTTCGACTGGATGACCTTGTTTGGAAGAATAATTGTCATGCTTTGGTGGACTTTGTAAATTTTGTTTTTCAGTTCGCCAAGTTTGCTTTGACCTAGTCACTACGCGATGCCGTTTCGTAGCTTTGGCATACATAACGTGCTTTTCGCACACGGTGCCGATTCCTAAAGGTTACGTAGTGTTTGTTCATGCGTGCTCCGTCGGTTCAGTAGTGGGCGTTGTTCAGTTGTCAAACGCGTTTGTACAATCATTTAGAATGCACTTATTTCCATTGCCTGCTTGCATCACTTGTTCTTATCTAAAGTTGCGAAATTCCGAAAGCAGTCGTGGCATCAATCTTTCAAACTTGCACCTACGTTCAATTTGAGTAAGGTTTAACCATGAAGGCCCAATTTGCTGCACCGATCTGTGGTGCTTATTGCTTCGTTCGTAGGCCAAATCCATTGAAGCGAATTTGGATGACAACAGCGAGCCTTATACAGCACCCAACGAAATGGAGCCTCTTATTTCCTCTTCAGCCGTCGCGGAGCATTCCAACGTGCAGCAAAGTGGTGTGGGCGACGCCGAGTCGGAAACGGAACCGGTAAAATCCGGTGACAATAGTGAACCTCCAGAAACTGCTTGCGCAATTATTCTCCAAGCTTTTGGGCCGTTGTTCCTCGCCGGCTTTGGCCAAGTTGGAGCCGGCTTAATTTTAGACAGAATTCAGGTACCAATTGCCCGTTGTGTCGATGCTCGACTAGCCGAATTCGCTACCTTTGCAGCACTGGCGCGTTTTCGACGAGATACCCGAACTATTCACTCTGGTCACTGCCCTGGTCGGCCTGAAGGGCAATTTGGAAATGACGCTCGCATCGCGCTTGTCCACCCTGGTACAGTACCCCCGATGTTCAGAATCGCCTTTCGATTTAAAATTTCGCTTCAGGCCAATCTGGGCAAAATTGACGATTCCAAGGAGCGCATTAGCCACATGTTTTGCAACGTGTGTCTAGTCGAGGTGGCCCTCCGCGCCGTATGCTTTGCAATCTTACATTGTGCAAATGCGACTTTGCTTCCAGGCCCAGGCGACGTTCCTATCCTTCCTTGCCGCCATGGTGGCTCTGAGCTTGCGATGGGCGACCAGCGGCGATTTCCTTTGGCAAAACGTTTGGGTGCTTACCGCGAGTAGCCTCAGCACGGGTTGTTCCGCCGCCCTTATCCTAGGTAAGCTGGCGTCGCTTCGTTCCCGCTTATTGCCCTAAAGCGGTGCCAATCCCAATTTTAGCTATAATGATGATTTTGGTCATCCTTGCATCCCGTTCGCTAAAGGTAAATCCCGACAATGTGGCAACCCCCTTCGCTGCCAGCCTTGGTGACTTGATAACTATGACCATTCTGGCTCAGATGTCCACATTCTTTCTCCAAGTGCACCGTATTCGCACCCTTTCAAATAAACGGCTTCGTGCTTTTAACGGCAAGTTGTTCAGCTCAACACACTTGGTTATGCCCTACTGCCGTAGCGATATTTCTGCTCCTAACCCCGGTGTGGATCTTCGTCGTCTGCTCGAATACGATCACGAAAAGCACTTTAACGGAGGGCCTGAATGCAATCGTATGCGCAATGCTGATTAGCAGGTGCGTTCTTTTTTATTTCGATTTTTCCATACCATAAAAAGGCGCTGCGCGTTTTCAGTAGTAGCGGTTATATTCTTGGCTATTCCATACGTAAATTCGAAGGCATTGCAGTCTATCAGCCAGTGATAAATGGTGAGTATACGTCATTGGGGCACTTGTAGTAGTATGAAGGAATGGATTGCTTACTGCAGGCTTGGGCGGCAATCTGGTAGCCGTGCAAGCGAGTCGCATGTCTACTTACTTGCACAAGCATTGCAAACCGACAGTACTACCTGACTACGCGAAGGATCGCATTTGCTGGAAGCCATTCCACGTGCTATTTGGCAATAGTAAAATATTGAACTGTTGCTCCTCCTGAGATTAAAGAAGATTAACGTCAGCATCCCTTTGTAGATCCGCACTCGGTGTCCGCTCGCGCGCTGCTCCTTTTCACGGTTCCGGGGCATTTGACGTGCCTTTTGCTGATTTACTTGATGGGCGCGGGGCACACCTCCACGTCGGTGCAATTCATATTCGCCTACCTCATTGCCGCCTTTCTCCAAGGGATACTGCTGCTGTACGCGTGCCACCTGGTGGTCCATTGGATGTGGCGAGCCGGAACGGATCCCGACAACGCGTCTATTCCGTATCTGACCGCTCTTGGAGACTTCCTGGGCACTTCCCTGCTGGCGATCAGCTTTGTAATTCTCTACTCGATAGGCGACCATGACAAAGACGTGGGCGACTGAGTAAGCCAGGCTTTTAGTGGTCGACCTATTGCGCAATTCTGGGCTGCGTTGCACGTGCCGGCCAATTAAAAGTGTCGTTTACTTCCTTATGTTGCTCTTACTTTATAGTATTGTGCTTCGCGGGTCACTTTTTGCCATACTTGCACGCTTCCATCAGCAGAATGGTCTTTTGAATTCTGAAGTCGGTTGACCGCAGTCAGCAACGTAGCGCCGTCCAATGGTGACTTACTTTCCCGAGCGAGTTTTCATTAGATAGCAGGAGACTCCTTGGTATATTCTGTGGGATTTGGAGTTCCATCGTTTCACCTGGGCCGCTTTACCGTTGACCGACAGCATCAAGCGCATGTTGCACTTGCTTCGGTCGATTCGGATCTTCCGCGAGGTGCAGCAGATCGGTTGCAGCAGTTCAACGCCCTCGTCCATGGAAAAGGTTTCGAAACCGGCCAGCCACGCCCTTTTTGGGCACCCTTCCAAGCTGCCGCCACATTGGAGCGGTTTGGCCGTCATGCAGTTCTCCGCCTGAAGGGAGAGAAGTGGTCGGAGGTTCGGCTGGGCCAGCCGTAGCTAACCTTAAGGTTATCCTTCAGTGGTCTGCATCCAATTTGAAGTCGACCGCTGGCGTTACGCCCGACCGCGTCGAGGTACTCATTCCGCTTGCACTGGAGGGTCACGTCTCTGTCTGAGCGGGACTTGCCATTTCGGATCGTTTGAAGCGTGCTCGAAATTAGGAAACTAAAAATTGGCAACGCCAGTGTACCATTTGTATCCTCGCCACGGAAGCTACCATAACATTGGCACGGCTATCTTCATTTGCCGAACATACATGATGGTACCGTCGTTCAGTTGTTCCGTAGGCGCTACCTAGTGAAGACGAACAGTATTCTCTTATTACCCGTTGCAGAGGTAAGCGAACAACTGGCTGTTCGTTGTCGTCTCAGAGGTTGCGCCAAGAGTTGGTGTTGAACGATAAGAAACTGACAAGATTTACGGTTCAATAGGGTCCCGATTGTCCGTCGTCACCTTTCGGCAGTAGCCCGTTTTTGAAACCGGATTCTCAACCAATAATGCGTCAGCGTCCTTTTTCGAAGTCGTTATTTGAAAACTGCACTTCGAGCCGTAACGTCGGCTGGCCAATGGCCGATGGGCATTCCGAAGGACGAGCGGAACGAACATGCGTATCGAACGGAAAATAGGTCCCATCGCTGCGCAACACCCAAACGAGACTGGAGTTGCCAGGTCATCGCCTACGTTGACAAACGCGCCCATCGTCGCCAGGCCATTCCTCGACGGAATGCCTTGCGTAATGCTCGTTCGCGTATTGCTAGCCGGTGGTGGACACTTAGCCATTCGAGCCCACGGATGGACAGTCGTTGCTTCGTCACAAAACTGAATGGCCAACATTTCACGGACGTCAAAAAGGAAATCAATTTTATGTAAGCGTTTACTCAGCCATTGGGCTACAATTTGCACGTCATAAATCAGGCATCGACTGCGACCGGTGGGAAGCGGAAGCGTGACTGCAATATCTGGTGAAGAAACCAATCGGCTACTTGATGGTCAGGTAAGATAGTAGTCGAGAGTTCACCCATTTTCGAAATAGGAACATTCGTTAGCCATTCGTGAATCAACGATCAAGGCGCTCTTTGGCTAACCCATATGTATTGGCCCCGAATGCTGATTCTCAAGTTCACGCGTTTCGAAGTTCCGCCCCACTCGTTTGGGAGAGCACAATAGGGGGTTCGCAAGGAGGCTACTTAACTGCGCATTTCGACTCGTCTGACCGTAAGCGGCATTTGTCTTTCGGAAATGCTTTTACGAAAATGAGCCTTAACGAATTTGACGTCGATTGTCCTGCGCAGCTATGAACGCGTCGTTCGTTGGGTGCTAGCTTCACCGGATGTGTAGGTTCCCAGCAAGTACGCTGATTGTTTGACTAATGGGTACGTAGCGTAGGCGTTGATCAACTGGGAGAGAGAATCTTTGATGTTTACAGTCCAAAACCAATGGCTCTAGCGTCAGATGAACGGTTTGTCAAAAGTGTGAAGCAACTTATCCCAAGTTTAATTGCTTACCATGTCGGATATTGCAGGGAAGCGGTGCTCCTCCACTTTGTGCCTTAGAAGCGACGCTGTATTATTTGTTTCTTTGAAGACACTACTTGCAAGGAGTAATTTTTCCGTTTTGAAGTTTGGGCGGTACAAAGTGCGTTTACTCCATAAGGCGCAGGATACGAGTTGAATCAGCATGGGGAATGCGGAATGTCGGTGAGGCATTGTTCAAATAACTTTAGTAGTTTTGGCGCAAAATAGATGATTCAAGATGTCGTGTTTTCACGGATTTTTCCCGTTGCTTTCTGTACGTGATGGATCTGTAAGTAAACTGACACGGTCTCCCTACCAACGGAAGGATGAGAGTAGTTATCAGAAGACACGGTCAGAGAACAACGTACGGTTTTCTCTCAGATATTTTGGAACGCCCGAGTTCCGTCCTCATGCTCGTTGAGGACGGAACTCGAGAGTTGCGAAATATCCTAGAGAAAACCGTACGTTGTTCTCTCTGACCGTGCCTTCTAATAACTACTTTCATCCTTCCGTTGGTAGGGAGACCGTGTCAGTTTACTTACAGATCCATCCACGTACAAAGCAACGGGAAAAATCCGTGAAAACACAACATCATGAAGATCCATGCTCCCGTTAAAAGACATCCTGTCTTCCGAAAGTAGATGATTATCCTATAGAAATATGTATTTTCGGGTCCTTTTACAATTTCCCCCGCAAACAACAACACCCGTGCTGACCCTGCCCTAGTTACGTAATCGATCAATATTTACAGGTGGTGTAGCGCCGACATGGGCGCCGCGTGCTTACGTTGCTTAGCTTTGCCATTTAGGACGAGCTCGTTAGAGATGCCTGTACATCGGGAGAATAAAGGGAATCGCGAAATCAACAGCCATCATCAGTCGACGAGTATGCGAGCAGAGCGCACAGGAAAGATCTGTTGTGTTTAGGTCTAAGCTATCTAGCTATCTATCGGCGAAAACGACAGTTATCATCAATCGACGAGTACGCGAACAGAGCGCACACGAAAGATCTGTTGACTGATCTGGAAACTGTGCAATGCAAATATCCGAAACGTACAGATATATACGCATCAGACGGATGGCCAGCAGACTGCAAAGTCCGCGAGTTCGTCGACTGATGCTGGCTGTGCTTTTCCCCGATACCTAAGCTTAGACCTAAACACAATAGATCTTTCTTGTGCGCTCTGCTTTCGTATTGGTCGACTGACGGTGGTTGTCGATTTCGCCAATA
Source organism: Trichuris muris (assembly GCA_000612645.2). Classification (NCBI taxonomy): domain Eukaryota; kingdom Metazoa; phylum Nematoda; class Enoplea; order Trichinellida; family Trichuridae; genus Trichuris; species Trichuris muris. Next base: position 15,868,857 of record CBXJ02000086.1, on the reverse strand, counting down.
CCTAAACACAACCGAATTTTCCTGTGCGCTCTGTTCGCGTACTCGTCGATTGATGATAACTGTCGTTTTCGCCGATAGATAGCTAGATAGCTTAGAGTCTAAGCTATCTAGCTTACTTGTTTCGGTTTCTCTCTCACAGCGCGCAGCGTTTCATGCGTAATACATTTGCATTCCTATTTACACATGACGCCGTCACAACGTCGGCGAGCATTAATGCACAGTTTGTTCGGGGAAACCAAGTTTCTCATACATTCCGGGTGCAACTGTTTTGCCCAACTAGTTTTTTCTTGTTGTCAGGCGGCATGTCAGTTTTACCAGCGACATTGTTTACGAAGCATTGATTCTGATAGGTTCATTCCTGTTCACTGCATCCTGGTTGCGCCATTGGTTCGATTGTAATTATCCTGAGGAACGTGCAGCTCCTTCGCTAAAATGGAGTGACCCCCAGTTCTGTCTGAAAATTGGTACAGTGGACGCGGGTTTATCGTAATGGAAACGACGCTGAGCTTCTTTTTTGGGATGGAATAACTTTTCAACTTCTTGGCGTGGCAATTGCGTGCGCTTATTGGGCGAAGGTTTGTCATCCATTTGCACATGCTTCGGGAAAGTAGTTTGACAAACTATGCTTTTTAAAATAGTATTGCTTTTAAATTGCGTTGGACGGATTGTAAATTGTCTTCAAAGCGATTTCACTATAATATTGAGCCGGGTCGTTCGGAAAACGACGGATAGTGTCAACGGTTTGAAAAATTGATACGTCTTGTTCGTCTGCAATGTGGCGACGGCAAGCTTGGCAGCGCAAACCAATGCTCCCGTGCCATTCCCGGAAAGTTTCTGGGAATTCTTTTACCCTTTTGAACCGCGACAAATTTTCAAGGCATCTCAGCTTGCCATCTGCTTGTTCTTTCATTGTGAACGATAGCAGTTTGTTATCGACTGGAGGTCCCTATGGGCATTCGCCTTGCTCAAGTGTTCGTTGCAGTGGGATAACAGTTTTATAGTTCGTACAATAGCATTGGAGAAGACCTCTTCGTTCTTTCTACTGCGCATATCTTGTTAGGCTAAAAGGAGCAGCTACACCTACCGCAGGGGATTGGCTGAATTGCTCTTCAGTCGCCTTCTTCAAAAAAGGCAACGTTATTTTCAATGATAGCTCTACTTGTAGGGTCGAATTCTGGCATTACTTTGGTAACATGTTTGTACGTTTGCTACTCGTCCGAAACGTTATGCCATTCATCGTCAACAGTGCAGGCAAGTTTCCGTTGCGACCAGCATAGCTGAAGTTGGCGACGTTTTTCATGGGCCTGTTGATGGTGAATACTGCCCTGCGCGACTACTGAAAGCGTTAATCCAATTCAGCATGTGCGAAGTGTAAAGTAGGCTTTCTCAACTTGATTCAACGCCTTCCAGCTGGAAGAATGATCTATTGTTTGTCAACAGAATTTTAACCCGTTTTGCAAATTGCCAGGCGACTGCATGTTGCGCGCCTCCGTCGCTGTTCGTTGAAATGTTACCATCTTTGTGCACAGCCATTGTTGCGCTGTTGACGGAACATTGCGTACAGCCTTTGTAAGCTACAGTGGCAGTTGTACGGTAGAGTAGCATTAAACGGTGTGACCCTTTTTCAATGAGGACCGTTCTTTTACCGACCTCACGATCAGCGTTGGTTTCATGCAGTCTCGCCAATTTATTCTTGGACGGGTTTGCTGTTGGCACACCCAATTTGCGGTTCCACGTTTGAAGCGGGAAGTATCCAACGTTTATCCAGTACGGCCAGTATTCACCTGAACTGTTGGATTCAATAAGCCGCCGGGTAGTCCAGACAAATTTGAATATTCACATGTATCTTTTTGGACAACTTTGTTCCCTAATTTCTGCGGGAAACTGAGTCTCGACGTTCATTAGTACTTGATTGGTAAATTAATTCCCTGCTGCGCTTCAGCAACGTCTCATTCAGGAAAGCCAGTCTTGTTGTGCCGAAATATACTTGTAATTAGGTGCAGTAAAGCAAGTTGAGTCCCACGTCTGTTTATTTCCAATAACAATGGTATATAAGGTTTCTCGATTGCTTGTTAAACTTAATAGTGTGGCCAATTAGGTACTCTCAAGTTTATAGTTTGAAAATGCCTGTTAATAGTTGTCTTTGTCGCAGGGATACGCGCTTGAAAGCACTTAAGCATTGTGAATTGTCAAAGTGAGCAAATGTGGAAAATTTCGCTGCAAGACGTTCAGTGCTTTGGATCTCGTTCGCTGGTCGCGTTTATTCTTCAGTGGTTCCTTGAGCTTACACAAGTTTTCTGTGTTGTCATTGCTTAACGTTATGGTTGTTATTATATTGTTATTATACGTTTTCATGAAGTTGTCTTTTCACGGATTTGTCCCGTTTTTGTTTCTTGTACGTTGGAAGATCTATAAGTAAACTGACACGGTCTCCCTACCAGCGGATGGATGAGAGTGGTTATAAGAAGACACGGTCAGAAAACGACGTACAGGTTTTGTCTCGGATATTTCGGAACGCTCGAGTTCCGTCTTCAGCGAGCAAGAGCAACTTTTTACTCCGTTGTCGGGTTAAATAAGAGTCAGAGACAAGGGTGGAAGTAATTACAGGTCAGTTCGGGAGGATGCAACATCTGGTTTTATTTATAATGGAATTCCAAACTTCGCTGACCTGTACACCCTTGTCGCGGTTAATGCAACTGTTATGTCTTATGTAAAAGGCTTCTTTAATCCGCCGCAGGTGGAAACGCTCTTCACGGCAGAGAATGCGAAGACCGCGAAACGAAGACTCAACGGGTTACCAACGCAACGCCGTGGACGACCCCAAACCCGCGATCCAACCAAGATCATGGATGAGGCAATAAAGGCTTCCGCGGTTGTTGAGCATGACTCCACATGCTCACTCGACCTACAACCGCGCATTCTCTGCCGTGAAGAGCGTTTCCACCTGCGGCGGATTAAAGAAGCCTTTTACATAAGACATAACAGTTGCACCAACCGCGACAAGGGTGCACAGGTCAGCGAAGTTTGGAATTCCATTATAAATAAAACCAGATGTTGCATCCTACCGAGCTGACCTGTAATTACTTCCACCCTTGTCTCTGACTCGTATTTAACCCGACATCGGAGTAAAAAGTTGCTCTTGCTCGCTGAAGACGGAACTCGAGCGTTCCGAAATATCCGAGACAAAACCTGTACGTCGTTTTCTGACCGTGTCTTCTTATAACCACTCTCATCCATCCGCTGGTAGGGAGACCGTGTCAGTTTACTTATAGATCTTCCAACGTACAAGAAACAAAAACGGGACAAATCCGTGAAAAGACAACTTCATGAAAAACTACGCCCCCGTTAAAAGACATCCTGTCTTTCGAAATTGTTATTATACATTATAACTTATTATTATGCATTGTCTTGTAAAAGCTGTTTTGGCATCTTTTTGTTTATACGCCTTAAACAACAGGATGACAAGCTAAATTTTTTGCCGTCCTTTGTTTAACCATTAGGTTGTTCAGATACGCGTTTTTCCACTCTTTGGTACGGTGAATCATTTTTGACATCGGCAGCGTAAAGCAACTCTTAACGGCTATGTTAGTTAATCCTACCCTTCCAAGGTAATGTCACTTGCAGCTCGTTATGCCGAACGAACACGCATGCGCGGATAACTGAATCGGCTAGTCCGATGGTCTTCCTTGACATTAAGCTCGGTTGCCTCTAAAGCTGTAACTGTTCCGGCTGTATAACATTAGCGACTAAGTGGTGTTAGCATACGAAAAATGCCAACTCCAGTTAATTGTGCGGGAGATGTATGACCTAACTCGATTTCAACGGCCACTATGTTAGCCCGAAAGATTTATCGAGTGATCATCCGACAACATAGAAGCTTGAACACAGCAAGACCGTTGACTTACTAAATGAGCGCTCACTCTCCCAGATCACTTCGGGTAGAGTGAAGCGCGTAGACATCTGAAACTGCAGATACAAAGGAATACTCTGAAACTGGAAAGGCGATACTGCTTATGGCATGCTCACGTGGTCATCATTGAATGCTGAAATAGTTACCAATAAGCGCTACCTCGCGATGCTTCGCCCGTGCGCATATTATTGTTAAGATGAACCCAAGTAGTTGCTCAGCAAATAAGCATGTTGTCGTCAAAATGGAACATGAAATCTGCATATGGCGCACTTTCTAGGTAAACTCACATTTGGCGTTAGAATTTGTGTGCATGGGAAAATGTTGTACTAGCGAACAGATATAGTCAACATTACTTTCTCTGCCACGCTACCACATTGGATTTGTTGGCTGAGCCAGCAAATTCAATGCATGTGTAGACGAGAAAGTGAAGCCTACTTTGTTCTTTCTCAGCTTCATTTGTATTTGCTAATAAATATTTGGAGATTCAATGTTTATGCATAAATAGCTTCGCAAAAAATAAAAAAAAAACTGAACTGTTGAACACTAGAAGTGCTGGGATTCAGAATCAGCACGGCAGTATCCATACGAGTCGGCACTGCCTACAATGAACACCCGTTAAAAATGCCGCAGCGGAAATTGCTGGAAAATCAAAACAAACTTCAGTTGCGAACTTGACTGTACGCTCATTAAAAGAAATACCACGAAAAAGTTTATTGAAGGATGATCATCAAATGGAGGGGGGTTATATAATGGGTAACCAAAAAGGACAAAAGTGTAGTTATGAATGAAAGCAGGTTTTCGTCAAAAGAGAGCTGGCCATTGCAGGTTATGGCAGTCACTCGTCCACAATGCTGTGATGCTTTATTCGCGACTATTTTGTACACAAGGTGTACACTACATAGCGTATTTCTGGGTCCAGTCACGAGCAAGCTGTTGGTAGCGCTCACGATCCGTCTTATAAATTCGCGCTATTTCCGGAACCAACGGATCGTCCGGATTTGGATCGCAGAGCAAGGAGCATATGCTCAGCAGCACTTAAGCGCAAAAAGGCAAGCAAACAATAAAACCACCGAAATCGGATTTTCAGATTACCTTTCGAAATGGTCAACGCCGGCGACCACTGGCTCCGCAAAATATCCAAGCAAATGCTTCCGTTACTGTTAATGTTCGGATGGTATATTCGAGTCGTGAACGCCACTTTTGGCGGTTTGAACGGATAGTCGGTCGGAAAATGTATTGTTAAGAAAAACACGCCGCCCTGATAAGCACTGTCTGGCTGAAAATGTTCCAAATTACGTCAACGGGCGATCGGAACGCAACTCATCATGATTCACGCAGACTCGGTCATTAGAAATGCTAGAAAAGAAGGAACATCGTCCCCATATCTTACCGGTCCCATAATCGTTGCTTGCCAATGGAACACTAGAACGATAATAAAGGATTTAACGATACATATTTAAAAAAGAACAGCAGGCAAAAATCATACAGTCGTCACCAACTGGACCGGCCGAACACAGAGCAGGAGGATCTCTGCCAATGTCTTGGAGTTCCTGCAATGTAAATTGCATTGACGAATCGTGCAAAGCAAGCAGGTACAACTAACGACTGAAAACAATTTAAAAAAAGGTAAGCCCTGAACGTCAACGGGAAATTGCTAGCTTATAAAAGTTCCAGTGGAATGCTCGCATACCGGGGATGTCTAGGGAAACATTAAAACGCCAAGCTATTTGCTGACTTCTTGAAAACTCGCTAACACAAACGTCATTACATGGCCTGCCTTCAGTGCAACGAGTCATCCTGCTTACGCTGGCTTCGAGCAGGCGTAGTAATGGACCAGCATACGGAAGCGGAAAACATCAACTAATGCTCTACCGTATATTACTCCTTGAGCCTAGGCTAAAGTCAAGCTCGAAGCAACGGCGGAAGAAAATAAAAATAAGTTGAAAACTTTAACACTGAAATTCCGGGATAAACGAAGCGAAGAGCAGGCAGGTGAAAAGTTTCGGGAAACGACAACTTACAGCGTGGACGAAAAGAAACATGCAAGATTCCGTAGCCGTAAACTTATGTGCACCATTTACTGAACGGCAAATGTCGCGATTGGTAATCAAGCAAACTGCCCAACAAGTAGTGGCGACGGGCTACTCGGCTACGCGCGCAACCTTGCCATAAGCCAGGGCGAAAAATACTTTGCAATGAAACGCTCGAATACCTTTTGAATACGCTTCAACGCCATCAATCAAACGATCACGCGGTTGGTCTCCGTAAGAACCGGAAATAAACTGGCAAAGCTCCGGTGAAAACGTGAAAGAAGTTATGAAAGTACACGGCAAGCTGAGCAGACCACGGTTACCCGTTGACCAACACTACCTACTTCAGTCACAATGACGGATACGTGCTAAAATGATGTTCAGGTACGAAAAATAGCGAATATTTTGGGCAATTTTCACAGCCTTGGGGCTATGATTAAAAATTGCAATGTAGTTAGGTTTTATTGCGAAAACATTTGCTGGAGCAGATGGCAATGCTACTAATTGGCAGGCTTTCAACACCAGAATTATGAAGTGTAATTGGCTATTTCGCTTTTGACCTGCTGAATTTTCCTTATTCACGCTTTACACTTGTGCAACAGCGCAATGCAATTTGTAAAAGCCTGCGAATAATTTATTGGTTATAAATAAATTATGTAATATATATATATATATATATATACAGTGAAATATTGAGTATCCATTAAAGAGAAGAAAAGAAAAGTTTGGTTATGAATAACAAATAATCGCGAGCAAACAAAATGCGCAACGCATACGGCGCCTGGCTGCTCGCGAGTCATCACCTAGCCAATGAAGAGTCACTAAAAAATAAACAGCTATTATCAAGTCTTCAATGCACGATATTCAGGTTTTGTAGCACAAGCAGTTCAAGCAGCCGACAAGGAGGTAAAGAGAATTTCTAATCCAACAGTACTGCACAATTTCTACAAGTAGCCTCCAATCCTTTGTAAGCTGCATTCATCAGTGGGAGGTGTTCTTTACTTTCCTTGTTCATGACGAATGGATTTTTCTAAACCGAGACCTAGATTTACTTCATTTGAACGTCAGCTGATAATGATGATTAACGTTCTCGTGATGCTGAGCGTTAAAATGAAGTCTTCCAGAAAAGCTAGTGTTCAGCCAATGCTCCTCAGCAATAACCAGCAACGTCTAATTTTTCCAGTGAAATATTGAGTGTCCATTAAAGTACTGTAGGCGGCTAGTGCCTGAAGACGCTTTAGCTAGGAACCTGAAGACTTCGTCGAGATTATTGTTTGTAGTGTGGTGTGTTACTTGAGGGTGAATAGTAAAGTCATTTTACGTTTTCCGTTCACGTACGTTGCATCGTTACAGTACCAAACCCATTTCTGGCTAGAAGTAATCTCCCCTAGTGATCACGCCCAAGCTCCACATTGATAAGCAAGCGATGCGTCACGCAGAGACTATTTTGTAGACTAATCTTGTTCGCAAAGAGAAGTGGAAACCCAACGAGTACGTAAAAAACTCAGTTCGCATTCATTCATAGCGTAATTTGCAGATATGACTGCATAAATGTAACCTGGAACCGGCGGACATCCGAGAAACGCTTTTTTGGGGTGAAAAAGTTCGATTCTAATATGTCTATAAACGTATACCTTCCTCAATGAGCACGTTATCTTTTTCCAAGTGCATAGGTAACGACGGGTAGACCTTCCAAAAGAGCATGTTAGGCGAAACTCCAGTTGCATCTTTGTGACCCGGACGTGTTACTTGAAAATCTAGGTACAGTAGAACAGCAGATTTCTTGTCTGCCGACAAATTGGTTTGCTGCTTGTGCTTTGTCTTAATTTGGCGGAAATGTTTTTGACTCGCTCCGAGTACGATCGAGGCGTAAACACATTTTCCCCCGAAGGAAGGCTGTTTCAAGTTGAATATGCCATAGAGGCAATCAAGGTTTGTACTGCCATTGCGTGTTGAACCGTTGCGCCGAAGTTTCATTTCCGATACAGCTGGGATCGACGGCCATAGGAATTCAAACGAAGGAAGGTGTCTTGCTGGTTTGCGAAAAGCGCATCACCTCTCCATTAATGGAGGAGCACAGCGTGGAAAAGATAATGAAGATCGACAGCCGCATTGGTGCGCTGCAGCGATTAAGTGCTTCAAACTGGAAACCAAGTAACTGTTCTAGGGTGCACGACCAGCGGCCTCATAGGCGACACGCGAACTTTGGTTGATCGTGCGCGCGTCGAAGCGTTGGTGAGCATTTCCGCGGTCTTTTGCGTAGTTGCATACGTACTTTAAGAACTACTGGTTCGTTTACGGAGAACAAATAAGCGTCGAGGGTGTAACTCAGTCGGTATCCAATTTAGCCCTAGAATTCGGCGACGATGACGCCGAGGCGGCCATGAGCAGGCCGTTTGGTGTGGCAATGCTTTTCGCAGGAGTCGACAAAACTGGTCCACGATTGTGAGTTACGCGTAAGGAAATGTTTCATCATACAGTTCCATTCGCAGGTTCAGTCTGGACCCTAGTGGAACATTCATTGAATGTTCGGCGAAGGCGATTGGTGCTGCTTGCGAAAGCGCCCAGCAGGTGCTTCAGGAGAAATACCACGCCGTACGCTTGGTTTGGCTTTTCGTTCCCATGTTCTAATCCTGAATATTTTAGGAAATTACAATAAGAGAGGCGCAGTTGTTAACCATCACTATTTTGAAACAAGTGATGGAAGAAAAAGTTACTTCAACAAATATTGAGGTAGGTAGACAAGGGCAGCGATGGTTCTCAACTCAGTAATGTGTTCATTTAGATGGCGGTTGTCAGCGAAAGTAAAGGCTACGTTTTGTTAGGAAAGGAAGAATTGGAAGAGCTGATTAAAGCTTGAAATGCCCGCATATGGCGTACTGTGTACTGAAAATTGCCTTTCTTATTGATTTGAAATGATGTGTTGTTGATCAGCCTTCAATTCGCAAAGGAGCTACGGCTTCTGTAAAGAAATGCATGGATATTGTGCCTGCGTTATGTCGGAAGTTGTCGTGAAACTGAAGGTGCGAGCTACAAGCGGAATATTTTATTGTGAAATTTTGTTTGAATATTTGTTCTTAAAAGATAGAAAATCTGATTCATTGTAACGGGTCGTTGGAATTTTGCGTTGTTGGACACATTTAGCCTGTTGATATTGTTTCAGTGTATCTGCAATTAACCAAAGAACCTCACCAGGCAACGATGGGTTAGTTTATTGGTGAAAAATTGCGAGGGCACTGTAACGTATTATCGAAGCTTTCGGGACGCTGTAGTCCCGTCTTCAGCGGATGGATGGAAAGAGCTAGTCGAATAGTCCCGTCGTCAGCGATACTTGAAACACGCTCATTCCATCCATTCGCTGCCGACCGGACTAGAACGTCCCGAAAGCTTCGATAGTACGTTACAGTGCCCTCGAAATTTTTTACCAATAAACTTACCCATCGTTGACTGGTGAGGTTCTTTGGTTAATTGCAGGTACACTGAAACAATATCAACGGACTAACCGTGTCAAAGAACACAAAATTCTTAAAAGATAATAGTATTCCGTTCGATGGTGACCTGCGCCTCACTACAAGCAAACAGACGAAGTGGTGCAATTCCGGGAGGCTATAGAACATTCGGCATCCAGAAAGCTCGCGTATACGCAAGCTTTCTGCATGCGGACTGGCGTATATATATATATACGATATATATATATATATATATATATATATATATATATATATATATATATATATATATATATATATATATTGAAGATCAGGTGTCTTGTAGCGGGTGTTGGCATGTTAGGTGTATTCACGGCTTGTACCCATTCCTGTGTATTCTGAAGTTAACGGAAACAATGCCCTACCAGCGGATGGATGGGCAGTTATTAGGAAAAGTTCAGAACACTGTAGAAACCTTACGAAGTTTTCGGAACGATCTTGTTCCAGCGTCAGCCGAAACACTACCAATAAATCGCTGACGACGGAACAAGATTGTTCCGAAAGCTTCGAAAGGTTTCTACAGTGTTCTGAACTTTTCCTAATAACCGCCCATCCATCCGCTGGTAGGGCGTTGTTTCCGTTAATTTCAGAATACACAGGAACGAGTACAAGCCGCGAAAACACCGTATATGTCATATATTCGTTTTCACCTTTTACGGGCGTAGCAAATGTGCTGATCTCGAGAAAGATAGCTCCAAAGTAAACGGGTGTTAAGCAGTTTGTAAATTCAATCAACCTTTACTTGATCATTCGGGGGTACTGCAAGCCAGTGCACTTAACAGTAAAACCATAATGTTGCATGTGCGTTTGCATTAGGAGAACTCATGGTTAGCGAAATCCTTTGTTCAAGATTTAGAGGCGGAGTCGACCTGTCAACACCACAAAACATGCTGGTATGGCTGAATTTATAGACTTGAATGCCAATTTGACATGACCATACGGCTTTGAAGACTGGTTTCTTTCTTCTAATATGACCATATGGCTGTAGTGAATGAGTTGATTACCTCATTAACTGCGGAATAGTGACCTCTATCTCTGCAGGACACGTCAGGTGGTTTCAAATCCCAAGAAAATTTTTTACAAACCGTTATCAAGTCGCAAGCCATGTCCATTTGCAGAGGAGCGCACGAAAACAACTTCAAGCACTAATCCTGTTTCTAACATTTTGCCCTTGTTGAAATAAGTGATGAAAACAAGTAATCTTTACTCGAGCAGAAACGTGCCTTGTCAATGCGAAGTGTAAATGCACAGTCCAACATTACGGCGTATTTTTATTACCTGCATGCCTCTACAGTATGAAATATAGTGAATTGGAGCTTTCTGGTCGTTCTTCTCGCTTGTAAAGTTCACTGGGTGGGTGACGGTTGGATTACACGATACGTCGCTTGTTTTAGTCATTAATTTCGGTGCTTTGTTTAGTATATTGTTCACCCATCATGGGCGCGTATAGATATGTGCAGGAAATTTGGAGAAAGAAGCAAAGCGACGTGATGCGCTTTCTGCTAAGGGTCCGCACGTGGCACTATCGTCAGATGTCGACCATTCACCGCGCATCGCGACCTACGCGTCCCGAGAGGGCACGACGCATGGGCTACCGAGCTAAACAAGGATTTGTGATCTATCGGATCCGCATTCGCCGCGGTTGTCGTAAGCGCAAAGTTACGAAGGGCCAATGCGGCGGCAAACCGAAAACGCACGGCGTGAATCAGCTGAAGCCGAAGCGCAACTTGCAAGCTATTGCCGAAGTAAGTTTCGTTATGTGCATTTCATCTTGGGGAACTGTAAAGTTGGACGGTTTTAGCAACGTGTTGGCCGACGTTGCGGTGCGCTAAGGGTTCTGAATTCCTATTGGATTGGTCAGGACTCGACTTTCAAGTACTATGAGGTGATACTGGTCGATCCGATGCACAAGGCAATTCGTCGTGACCCAAAGATCAATTGGATATGCAAGCCTGTAATGAAGCATCGCGAAATGCGAGGCTTAACCGCTGCTGGAAAGAAGTCTCGCGGTCTCGGCAAAGGTGGGCAAAAATTGAACATTCGTGCGGGATTGCTTGAACGCTTCTTTAGGTGTCGGCTATTCACAAACAATTGGTGGAAGTCGCCGAAGCTGTTGGAAACGTAGGAACACGCTGTCGTTGCGCAGAAAGCGTTGATCGGTTGGTTGAAAGTTGCAGTTTTCTTATTTGTCCACGCTTTTCTGAAGTTGGAAGTAAATCCATATGCGAAACACTTGTATATGATTCTGTGTAGTTTAAACCATGTTTCTGCTTCCTTCTGGAAAGGACGGGTTTCAGCATAACTGCCAACGAAATTTGGAATACTGGAATTCATGGTGTTGAAAAGCAAAGTTCGTTATAACGTACTAAGATGAGTTGTAAAATCTGCCGAACGACCAATCGTTCAGTCAAGGTTTAACGAGTGCATTAAGGATGAACAGTTAGTATATTGTTCTTTGTCGGAGTCTTGGTTATTAGTATGGTGATGGAAACAAATCCGCAACGTGAAAGTAGGCATAATAAGACCTATACTAGACGTCATATGGGCCGTTTCTTTTAGTAATATGGCATTGCTTGAAAATGGCAAGGTTTCTAGAACTAGGAAGCTTTGGCTCCCATCAAAGCTGTGTGTTCGCTGGAATGTTGCTCAGTTAAAGGCGTACGACCGCTTACTAAGTTGGAATTGCGTTAAGCGATTAATTTACGATATTGTTGGTACATGCAAACAATAAAGTAACGTGGTCGCTGCGGCTGAGGAAACTGTAATGCACAAAATTTAAACAAGATAATTAATTTGCTATGCCTATTTTTCCAATTTCGTCAAGGGATGTAGCTCCAGTGAACGGTAAATTTGATACTCAGTTCAACGAAGGAAATCTTCGGGTCAGTATCAAGATTTCGTAGTATTTCTCAAGTAGTTGATGGTAGAGTGGCTAACTGTTCAATAAAGTTACTTGCTTTAACGGACGAAACTCTCTCGACCTTTTTGCCTATACCCAGCATCGTTAAACGTCGATAAAAAATATGTATAGCTTTAGCATAATCGTAGTCGTTTGGTTTCTTAGAACTATCCCCTCTAGCACCATTGCCGCTAAGCCTTTTTCCCGTGGATGTACGTTCACTACAATAATGCGCAGGTTCGTTCTTACTACAGTACTTTGCACTATTCTTGTGTGGCGAACGACAGTTCGGTAGCACTTTTTCTTGGCTTAAAGGTACGCTTTTTCGATGTACAACCGTTGGGTGGAGTTAAAATCCATTTTCCAATTCTATCCGTGCACTGAGTGAACTTATCTAATTTTCCGGCGTTCACAGTTTCAGGCACTTGTCGCGAAACATGGTATTGGACGCCTCCAGTGACGCCAGGACCCAGTCAAGCAACGTTACTGAGCAGGAGAAGATTTCTCCGGCCTACATTGCCAAGGAGTTCGCCCATCAATACTACCGCGTGCTGAACATGGCCCCCAGCCACATCCACCGATTCTACAGCTACAGTTCAACGCTGGTTTTGGAGGAGGACGAAGAGCCGAGCGTTGGCCAGGCTGAAATCCAGAAGCGCTTCTCAAAGTCCGTCCTGCCTCACTGTTCAACTCGTATCTATGCAATTCACGGGCTGTACACCCTCAGCAACGGGGTTGTAGCGCAGGTAGGTGCATGTTCAACGTTTGGTGAACTAAATGGGGGGCGTCCTTATTCGGACGGAACTGTTTTAGAGTGGCATTTCAGAACTGACGTTTCCCTCTTAAGTTGTTTACCCGGTGGGCAGTATTGTTGTCGGACATAATGAAATAGTTACGCTTGACGATCATTTAGCAGAAGCGTTTGCAAAGGACTTTTTTATTTACCCGTTAGTGTGTCTTTTCTACCAACCCCTGCTCGCTGTACATAACTGCGTAGCTGTTCTTGATAAACAGTACCATTCTAATGCTCAGGTTTGCTTATGTCCTAGTATGGGTTGAGCTTTTCGTTGACATTAGCCTGTGTAAAGATTAATAACTTTACGTACCTTTTTTATTTGTATTCCTAACAATGCTTGACTTTCCGCTGCGTCTGTGAAAAGGGCAGGCTGAAGCTAATTTATCCCTGTGCTAAAGCCGTGATGCTTACGTTAATATGTGCAGCGTCTGAGTGTTTGATCGGCTTCTGCTAGATGGGATTTAAGTACTCCTCTCTTCAAATGCCATGGGATTTATTTTCCAATTGCTGACGTAACCGTACCCACTGCACGGCGCTGATGTACAAGTGTAACCAGTTCGTTGCATCATACCTGATTTCTTTTTAAAGGTAATTGGCGAGATGAGTTTGCCTGGAAAGCCAATGCGCTACTTCACCCAAACGTTCGTTCTTGAACAGCAAACGGCGCATAAATATTACATAAGCAATGACATATTCTGTTTCCTGGACAGTGCCAAAGCGAACTCATTGTGGCCATTACCCGTTGAAAGTTACGGTAAGTAGAGTGTAGTTCGTTTCATTCTTCGTTTACCGTTAAAATGATGACTTACTTGCCCTTTCTGATTATAATATCTGTGAGCGAAAAGTTTCATCATTTTCTGAAGCATCGATGAGCGTGCAGAATACGTGGTCATTTCTGTTTCACTTTGTTTATTGATGGATATTCAGAAAACGGTCGCTGTGTACTCGACGATGCCCGCGAGAACGTTTCCAATGCGAACAAATCCCTCCTGGATGCTCAAGCGGACGTTGAAGAGCGACAGCGATCGGACGGTACATTGGGCGCCATGTATGACTGGCCACGTTACTGCATGAACTTTTCGAATTTGTTCCTTTTCAGCAACAGCGGTGCGAACAGTAAGGTTAGCCGAAACGAGGAAAATGGAAAAGGTATGAAAGTTCGAAGTCTTCGTTTCAAGTCAATTTGCTTTTCACAGCTCTGAGCAGTAGTCCTTCCCGCGAGAATGAGGTGAGCACCGCCATGGAGCAGAAAGGTGGGCAACCATCTATTTAGTGGGCACACATCTTACTCGCTTGTTCATCAGGGCCTAACGTGCCGCCGGTCTCGTCGCAACCATCCGAGGGCGCCATACCAGAAGAGATTCATTGGGAAGAGCAGACCACGTGGGCTACCATTGTTAAAACTCCGAGTGAAAAGCAGGAGATCGATTCGCGCATTGAAGCCGGCTCCGAGAATCGAGCGGTGCGAAAAAATTTGGTACTTCAATAGGCTAGATCCCTTTGTTGCCCTGCGTCAGCAAGTGTAGTTCAGCATCTGTCGGTAACGGAGCAAGCCGGGCGCAACGAGTCGCTGACTTCGGAGGCTGTCGAAGTTCCTCAAAACCAAATATTCGTCGGAAATCTGCCTGAAGATATAAAGGAATTGGAAGTAAGAAACTGTTTCAAAGGTAAGTACCATTTCACGTCGACGCAAATCTGTCTGTACGGCCAATGATGTGTTTGTTGTGGTAATTTGCGGTTGATAGCTTATATGATAGCAATTCGTTCTGAGAATATTCCCCGCACACCATCCTATGCGCACTGCTGTTGTCGGAATCCTAAATATCCTTTTATTGTAGTATATGGGAAGGTGACCAGCGTCATTATTCGTTGCAAGCGAACATTGCATATGGGACGTGACGCTGGATTGGCAGTGTACGCGTTCGTTGCGTTCGCCGACAAGGAATCAGTGACTCGCGTTTTGAATGACAGTCAAAATGTGCTGGTGCGGGGGCATATCCGCGTTAATATCCAGTTGCGCCGTAGTCCGCAGCCTGCGCGACTGCGTTACGGGGAAGCAAGAAACGGTTACAGAGATGGTCGAAATACCGGTACAGACTACAATAATTGGCGCCCTCCCTACAAGGGGGGAGTGGATCGGTACGGACAGGCAAACAGTTCGTACGCGCGAAATGGTCCGCCTTGCAACGTTGGCGTCCTCAATGACATGGCCCGTAGGGGCCGCGTCTATCCGTCTCAAAGAGGAAGAAGTGCTCAATATCCTACTTAGTCCAAATGAATCCCATTGTTAACTGCCACTGTTGACTATTATTGGGTTTTTTCAATTCGCGTTGACGTATTGCTTTTCCGTTTGCCGAAAAGTAGATAGCATTTTGTTGACTATTAATTATAGTGCAGCAGCAGCAACTTATAGCCAGCTTAGCATTATACAGAGGTATTGTTCTCGCTCTTACACAATTTCTCTTCCTCTCCCCCTCTTGCTTTGCCCTCATCGATTCTCTCCTTGTTGATCCAATGCTCATGGAAATGTTTTTCTGTTTTTCCATTTCTCTTCGTCAACGTAAGCCAACGTTTTCTCTTGATGGCGATCGCGCGGTAGCCTTTTTCCTTTTGTCGCGTTTGCTTTTATTCAGGTGAAACTGGCAACCGGCTGCACGTCTTTCGAAAGTATGTGAATGGCCATTTTTGTCATTTTTCAAATTTTCAGCGTGCCGACCTCCCTCTGCCTCCATGTTTTCTTTTAGCATGAGCACTGCGTCCATTGTCTTGAAATAAATCGTGAAGTTGGTTAGTTTCTCCATTGGTTTCCTTTTAGGTGAACGTACAAGCAGTTCTCTTTCTGGGCGCCTCCTTTGCTCTTGTGATTTGCAAAATCGTGTAGCCATGCTCCAGCGGCCATTGCCAATAGTTCGTAAGGAACTGCGTTTGAACAAATTTTCCACCGCCGTTGCATTCGTCTGGTAAAATTATTATCTGCGCGGAGAGCGTTAAATATGTTTCTACTGCGTCAGTGAAACTCACTGCTCCACGTCCGCCGGTAAGTATGGAAAAATGAAGTTAGATAAATCGCACAAATAGTTCAGTCGTATTTGGCCACAATCGCTTGATTTTGCCCAATATTTAATCATCCCCTTTTCCGCATAACTTTGTTAAACCTCTTGTACGCTGCTCTGCAGTACAATAGTCCTAGGGAACGCTTCGATCACTTTCTGTAAGATTACATTTGTTTACTGGCGGCTGAAACACTTAAAGGTTGCATGACAATTCTGAATTACGAAACTGAGGTGGAACGTCAACTGTTAATTTTAAGGACACTAATTCAGCTTACGCGACGCGCGCGGCGCGTTTTAACCCGGCCGACGCAGGCTGTGTTTCTGATGTTGCCCGTTCTGATTCGCAGGTACCTGAGCATCATGAAGTATGGTCCGTATTCTACATCTCGTAATTTATAGACTTGTATGATTCCACATTTTCGACGCACCTTATCATTAGTGGAAACCTGAGGGGCTAAGCGCCGTTTCTAATTACCGGCTCAAATTGCCCAATTGCTTGTGGCGACAAGCGCTGACACTCATCTTCTCTTAGCAGAAACACTTGAGTTAATGGTTTCCTCTCTTCCAGTTCTTCTAGCGTATCCTCAGGACACTGTTCCTAAGGCCACTAGCTTCCGTATGGAAGGACCGCCTGTGTTCATGCATGTATAGATTGTTGCCTCATAACTTTCTGTGAAATTGGGCCCGGCTGATGTAGTGCGGCACATCGTTCTTCCTAGGACAGTATTTTTACCAGTGGCAGTCAGCAATGGACGTGGTCTTTTGATGTGGGCTTTTTGCAAATGTTTCTCCCTTAGTCTAGCTTGCTTGATTGCGTGATCTTGCTGTGCCGTCAGTATACGATGTGACGAACGTCCGGTTCCCGTACTAAGTGTATGCGCATGGTGCCTGCTAATGCTAGCAATTAGTATCAATCTTGGAACCCCTCCGACCAAGATGTGATCAGGAAGCTCCGCGGTGTTGTCTGAGATCAACCACGGTGGGCTATCAATAGTTTAAGAGCGTGGTGGTACGCTGCGTATGCTCTTAATGTCACTTGTCCTGATTCGCAAGTTCCTCTTCCCGAGCACTTGGCTATCTCGTCAATAGCACGTGGATTGAGCAGTCCATAACACTCCATTCAGGCGGATAGCATTAAGTTTTAAGTTAAGGAACAGCTTCAGCTGGCAAACGATTACTGACGTTGGTGCCGAGTACTTGTCTGGTCGGGATCGAGTGGCTGCGGGCAACAGTTTTGCCCCTGCAAACTTTTGCATTGCAGCAAAGTTCTGCTGTGTTCTCAAGCGCGCAAAAAGGCACGTTCGTCCACAGTGGAGTAGGTTTACGTGTTTTGCAAAAATCGTCACCATGCAATTGCACTTTCGCAAAGCTAGCCTGCCGAGTTATAGCGTACTGATGTGAATATTGACGAAATGAAGCCCAATCGAGTGGTACGTATTTTCATCTCAATGGCAGCAATTTGCGAACGAATTGTTGAGGATATTGCCATGCATTGGCCTTCTGCAAGACTGAGGATCAAGCCTCAATTAATCAGTCAATGTTATCCACCTAATACGAACGATCTGAAGTGCTGCGCTGTGAGACGACAGGAGTTCTTAGACGTTTCCGCGGGTTTGAATATCTGACATGCGTATGTTCAATTGTTAACTTCCGTTTTCAGTGTGCGCGCTTTCCAGTTTCGCTAGCAACTCATGAGCCTTCAGATATTGCTGCATGAGCTCTGTGAAATTGGTTTGCGCATGTCAGTATAGAACATTTTGCGTAATGTTCAGTGGTATTTTCGTTGCATTGTTGTTCAATGACCTGCTTAGTTTTGTGCAGGTCTAATATTACTTGGATGTTACGGTTGAAGCACCCGTACCGCCCCGTTATAAAGAAACCAATCTTCAAAGTCTAATATTACTATTCAAAATTAACTGCAGTGTGACATACTCATTATGTCGCCTTACGTAGAAAGGTGACCATAATTCAGCAAAGTAGGTTTGAGCAATTATCTGCCAAAAATAGCAAAAATATCGTTTGATCTTTTCTTATCTATTCTGAGTTCCGGTAATATTAATATTAATAGCTCCCGCTTCTGGCTAGTGTTGCATGACGGCTCGATATTTCATCCCGAAAGGTATATTTTATGCAAGAAAACTTGGAGCAGTATATGTCGGTTGGTAAGTGTCATGTGCCGATAACGAATAAACGGCATCCAATTTCTTCACCGTGTAATCGTAGCTCGCGTAAACGATAGCTGATTAGCTAAGTGGTTTCTTAACTTCCGGAATTCAAAGTAGGAAATAACGTGTTTCTCCTTAGCATGACGTAAGATCGATGTGATATCTGATCAAAAGAGTACTTTCTGTCGTTCAGCTTCTCCGTATATTGGGAGCAAATTGAGGGAAACTTTAATTTCTCGCCAAGAATATCCCCACAAAAGTTCATGTCCTCCGTCGAGAAGTATGTTCGTACGTGGTTAATGTTGTCTCCCAGCTTCCCATGTTTCGCTTCAAGTATTTAACTTCTCAAAGCACATAAAATGGTGCAGTGAGATTAATTGACACCTTGCCCATGTCAGACCTCCCAAAGCATCTGTAGCGCAACCGTTCTGAGCCTCCACTTTCCTTTGGGCATGTTTTGCTGGTTTAATGATTTTTTTGAGGAAGGGATTTCTAGGTCTTCCACAGTTCGTGAGTCCCCAACTGATAACGTATTAATAAAATGCTGACGAATGCCCTTTCCCTAGGACTAATATTACGTTCTATAACATTGAATTGCAACTGGCAGTCGTTTCATAACATCTACTTTTCATTTGAATCACTGACCGAGTTATGTGTGTGCCTTCGTAGGCTTAACAAAGAGGACGCGTAATGCTTTGTTGAGCAAAGATGTTTCACCTAAACGGTATATTTGTGCTGCGCAGGCCATGACTAAGTTTCAAACGCTTGCAGAGCAGTAGGCTGTGGCCTTGCAGGGCTACTTTTGCTGCGATTTGCCTAATTCAGTATTTGTCTTTGTCATCCATAATTTCATGTCATATGCTTAAATTGTTAGTGTGGTAGTGTGCCAACTTATTAATGCAAGTATACTGCAGCATCATAAACTATTGATGTTAGCGCTGGCTAATATATTAATAATTAAGCTGCTAGCCAAATGCGCGCTTAAGTGGCTTTGCTTTAACCGTACGCAGATTATGTGCGTACACTTGAAACAGCTGATTACTAATATAATGTTCGAATTTGAAGCATCGCAAAAGCTGAAGTTTTTATTCGTGTAAAATCTTTCTCTCTTAGCAACGGACATTCGTAGTTTCTATTCTGGTTCTTACGTCCTTGCTCACTATGTTTAAGCTGCTTGAGCACTCAGCCAAAGCGCCATGCAGCAAGCGGTATAACTCTTTGGGATGACACTAGCGCCGAGACAAGGTTGGTCCCTCATGTTCGAAGGGCAAATATCGCAGTGGAATTAATTGAAAACACGTAAATTGTAGAAACGGAATATCGATTGTCTTGTACCTACTTACATAAGCGTATATAATTTTGCATGGCTAAATGATTTCCACTTATTACCGATGCAGTTTTTTGATTCATAGTTCGTTTTCTAATAAAGTGAAACATTTCGCAAGACAGGATGTCTTTTAACGGGAGCATGGATCTTCATGTTATACTTTTTCACGGATTTTGTCCCGTTGCTTTCTGTACGTGATGGATCTGTAAGTAAATTGACACGGTCTCTCTACCAGCGGATGGATGAGAGTAGTAATAGGAAGAGCACGGTCAGAACACATCGTACGGTTTCTCGGATATTTCGGAACGCTCGAGTTCCGTCTTCAGCGAGCAAGAGAAAGTTTTTACTCCTTTGTCGGTTTAAGTACGGGTCAGAGACAAAGGGGAAGGAAGTACAGGTCAGCTCGGTAAGGTGCAACACGTGCTTTTATTGACAATAACATTCCAAGGATGGATTATGTCTAATGTATTAATGTCTAATGTATTATTATTACACTTTTGTCGCGGTTCAAGGATGGATTATGTCTAATGTATAAGGCTTCTTTGATTCGCCGCAGGCGAAAACGCTCTTCACGGCAGACAATGCGCGGTTGCAGTTCGAGTGGGCATGTGGGGTCATGCTCCACAACCGCGGAAGCCTTTATTGCCTCATCCATGATCTTGGCTGGATCGCGGGTTTTGGGTCGTCCACGGCGTTGCGCTGGTAACCCATTGAGTCTTCGTTTCGCCGTCTTGTATCGGGCCAGAGCAGTCGTGTATTCATGAAATCTGTCAAGTAAAGGTTTGCCCGTTTCTCCTATGTAGGAGGCATGACAACCACACTTGATTTCATAAACGATGCCTGGTCTCCTATCCAGTGGAACCTTGATCTTATCACTTCGTAACAGGGAACGGAGATTGTTGGAGCTTTTAAACCGAACATTAAAGTTTAAAGCGTGGCCCAAACGTTTGAAGCGCTCCCCCAAGCCATTATAGTACGGAACGTATAACACCGGGTTAGGTAACGAAGCGGACACCGGTGGGTTTATGGATGTTTTAAGTAACCTACGTTGTATAACAGAATTAATAAAGTGTTTTGGGTAGCCATTAGAGATTAGCGTTGTGCAAATGTATTTTAATTCGGAGTTTAGATACTGCGGGTCACAAACGTCAAGCGCGCGGCTTACCATGCCGATTATTATACAACGTTTAACTTCAATAGGGTGGTGGGAAGTGAAATGTAGAAAGCGGTCTGAATTTGTCGGTTTCCTACGGTTGTGTTAATCGTATTACCTTTTTTGAATGACTAGAACATCTAGGAATGGCAACTTATTGTTACATTCTTTTTCCATGGTAAGTTTAATGTTAGTAGGAAAAAGGGATTTCAGGTGTTCCAGGAAGGGTTCTTCAATGCCTGCTCTGATTATTGCAAATATATCAACTACGTATCTTTTGAAAAAGGACGGTGCTGACCCGGTCTCCCACGTGCTAAAAGCTTTTTCTTCGAGATGTTCCATGAAGATTTCGGCGAGAACGGGTGAGAGCGGACTGCCCATGGGGTCCCCGTCCTTTTGTGTGAAGAACCTGTCCTGGAATCTGAAGTGGTTTCCTTCCCGCATGCAAAAGGAGACAAGTTTAGTGACATGAAACGGGTTTAATTTAGTTCTTGCATGCAGATTACTGTCTGATTCCAATAGGCATTTTAGAATATCAATTGTATATCTGACCGGTATGGAAGTAAAAAGGTTCTTAACATCATAACTGACCAAAACGTCCGAACTATGTAGGTGTGCCGTTTTTATTTCGTTAACGAATTCTTTACAGTTTTTACATGCGAGTCACGATTTCCCATTAGTGGTTTTATAATGTTCTTTAAGTAAGTGGAAAGCTTGGACGTTAAACTATTAATACTCGAAACTACTGGTCTGAGTGGGACCCCTGGTTTATGAATTTTAGGGAGCCCGTATAATTCTGGGCATTTACTATTGCACGTGTAATAAAGCAATTTATTTAGTTTTGACAGAATTGGGTCTTGTGTTTCTCGTTTGTTGGAGAGAAACACGGCAAATTCCCCGTCGGTCTTTATTGTGCAATAAATATTGCGAGCTTTCGGACGTTACCTCGTCCATCGTCAGCGCTTATCTCGATGGACGATGGACGAGGTAACGTCCGAAAGCTTCGCAATATTTATTGCACAATAAAGACCGACGGGGAATTTGCCGTGTTTTTCTCCAACAAACGAAACAAATACCATGAGGTTTTACCCCGTACCAGGAAATCCTATTTTCTTGTGTTTCTCTTACGAAAACGTCCATTAAGTTTATCAGTTTTCTTCTGAGAGTGAGTGTGGGATCGTGCGCGATGAAGCGATAAACGTTGTTGTTTAAGAGTTCGTTTATTTTATCTGCGTACGCGCTTTGGTCTGAAATCACGACTAAGTTACCTTTATCAGCTTTAGTAATCAATATATCCTTACGAGATTTAAGATCTATAAGAATGTTACACTCAAACGGTGTGAGATTGGGAGGTGCCTTGGGATGTGCATGCAAAAGTAGGCTTGACACTGGACCCTTGATTTCTGCCGCCGTCTGGGGTTCGACGTTAGAAAGGCTGTGTTCAATGGATCACATGATATCTAACATGGGGAGATCCTTAGGTGTCGACATGAAATTTAACCCTTTAGATAACACGACTTTGTCGGCATTATTTAGGTTTGTGGAACTGAGGTTAACGACAATTTTATCCATATTGTTTTTGTTATTAGTATGGTTTATTTGGCCGTTTTTGCATGACCGCTTAAATTCCCACCCGCGTGAACAATACAACTTCTCGAGTTTCTTACGTAAGATTCAGGTCTGATTAACTTTTGAAGCGAAACAGGATTCTTTTATTTGCATGTTTAATTGATAGTAAAGGTCGGCCCCGATGTTTCGTGAGAGATACGAGGTTATTTCGAGCGAGAATTTCTTTAGATGCGCGACCGTGCTGCGGTGCTCCCGAATGGTAGCTTTTAACATGGAAACACCGGTTGATTTTATGATATTCTCCGTTCTCCTTTTATTTGTGTGGTTCCACTTTAGTTGGAAACATTTTGGAAGAAGGCCTGCGTCACGACATTGTAGTATAAAGGTCAGCTTACCGTAGGTGACCGATAACCGCAGAGCGGTTCTTTCAAGCAGCTGTGCTGCTTGTAGGCAATGTGCACCGTGAGCACTGTTGATATTTCGGAAGACAGGATGGGGATCAAAGTGAAACATTGGGATTGCTTGAAACGGCCAGCGGAGAGTAATTTCAGTTGCTGCTGTTCCAGGATTATGCTTTTCTTCGATATGCGGTTTTTTCCTGTTATCCATGATGATGGTCCTGTTGGTCTATTCAGACTTATTAATGTTTTGTACCTGTCGAAGTAACCCCGCTGTGCCGTCAGCGCAACAATATATCACAATGCCACACGCTGTCACGAAATACCCGTATCCCTGCAGAATATGTTTTAATTTTTGATGCATTAGAAATGCGGAAGAAAGCGCACGCGATTGTTGGGCTGATAAGAGGCTTTTGTCCCATTTCCTGCTAATAGCCATTGCAATGATCCTGTTGCCTTATTAGGACTTTGTCAATAACGTTCCGTAGCTTTGGGAGATAATCCGCTCTGTCGGCAGCGTAACGATGTCTCATTCCCGCTGCGAGTCACACTGTTACGCTGATGACAGAGCGGATTCGCTCTGAAACCTACGGAACGTTATTGACAAAGTCCTAATAAGGCAACAGTATTACTGCAATGGATATTAGCTGAAAATGAGACAAAAGCCTCCTATCAGCCCAACATTCGCGTGCACTTCCTTCTGCTTTTTTAGCATATCAGAAACTGTCAGTGGTCCACATTCAACAAGGAATGACGCATTTTTTGATGAAAGAATTATTGCGGTCTAATTGATGAATGGGGAAATGGCGTTTCTGCGAAATTTGTCAATACGTGACGGCCAGTTGCTTCGACCACTGATTGGTTCATTCCAAAAAATGTTGTTAACTTTTAACGTGGCAATTTCGAACGTTTCCTTGGCAATTCATTCAAATGTTTCATCTTTCAAATGTCGATATGCGACAACCGTGACCATCAATATGGGATTCTTCGTAGCAGTGCCATCATACATTGTTTATATTGCACTGATAGTTGGAAGTGACCACTGGGACATCCCGTCTGCAACGGAAAAATGCGTGACCGCACGACTGAACGAGTAATCCAAATATAATGATAATGGGTGCTGGTCAATGCATGACTGTTGTCCAGCTCAAACAGTGTTAATAGCAAAGTTGAAGTTCTTGGGTTTGGGTTTGAGAAATTTTGTTCCGTTTTTTTATTTTTAAAACTTCTTTACCGTTATTCATTCTTTATTATTTCAATGCTAAGTGCTTGCTAATAACGTAATTTGACGTGACCTATTTTAACTACCAGACATGGTTGTTATGAATGCCTTTTTATCTACGCCGCCCGGAAATTTCGGGGCTGTTCACTTGCCTTGCTTACTTGGCTGTTGCGAAGTTGTTTACTTTCAATCTGTTGTTGCATCACCGTTATGCAGTATTATTTATGTTGTTTTCCCTATTGAAGCCGAAAATCATTTACCTTTATTCACACGTTATTCCGGCTTAGCTGTGCCACTCATTTACGATGATTTTGAAAATTCTTCAGCAACTTTGTGAACAACGCCTCGTCGATGTATAAACGGACCGGCGATGGTAGGTCGGAAGAAAGTTGCAATAGCAGTTACGGAGGACAAATACCATCGATGGTCTCTTGCCTAATAGTAGCGCTCATTCTTGACATGATGCTACTAGTTAGAATACTTCGGCACCGTACTCGTAGAGCGGATCTTATCCTCATTGTTGGTATTGGCACTTGTGCATTCGAGGCCGGAATTAGCAAACGAATTCGTCGACCGTATTTCAGGATTTGTGATCAGCAACGCACTTCTGTCAATCGCCAGACTGATCGGCACAGAGCATGAACTATCAATGTATGAACTCATGCACGCAGATCTGAACGCTTGCGGTGTACTCACGCGCCTGGGATGCCTCTCGCAGAGGCCATCAACGTGGATAATAGTAGTGGGTTCGTTTACCGTTCGATTTACGTTATTTTTGATGTCGGTGGAGCGATTGGTATTTTTCATTAGCATCAGAAGCCATCGCTGGTTGTTCACCCCACGAAAAACAGTATTCGCCCTGCTAGTTGGAGCCATGCTCAGCGTGTTGGGCGTACTTCGTGGATTGTTGTACGCTTTCCAAGCGTCTGAGGAGAAAATATCTGCTACCTGTCACTTTGTCGACATTGTTGGCAAACATTACATTGTTATCTGTTCGATTACGTTAATCGTAATTGTTGCCGGCACATTGCTTTCCTACTTGTTCGTTATCATCATATTGAAACTGCGCAGCAAGAATTCGCAAGGAGGGTTGTACGGGTTGCGTCAGATGCGAGAAAAGTCGGTATGCAAAGGTCTAGCATTTACGTTCTTCGTAACCCTTGGAATGAACATTGCCCCATTGGTCATCCACATGTTGGCGAATCTTCAGCTCGTTGAAGCCAGCATGACAATTCTTGCCGTGCTGTTGGATCATTTGTTTCTCCCTTTGTCCTCCTTGTTACTCATTATTACACATCCGCGTTTGACCGTCCGCTTGCACTCGTTCATGAAATGCCCCCTTATTTCCTGGGCTAATCGATCGAACAACGTTGTTCACATGGGATAAATCAGCTTCTCAATCTGCTAATTACGTTCATCCGGGGTTCGTTGCCTGCGAGGGCACTTCAGCAAACTTACCGCGATCGCAGCCTTCTTCATACACCTGACGTTTGAATTTTGCTGCACGTAATGTGCGCCCTTATTTGATCCCCACTTGCAATAGTCCGTTCATTCATTACACGCGCATGACCGTTGCGCCGCCCAAGTAAATGAAACATGCCGAGGCAGCAGCACTCATGCGACGCAACTGGAACAACGCATGCACTTACTTTTTCGTTGTGGTGCATTTTTATAAAATCAACGAAATGGTGTTGCTGGATTAAGTGGCGTCGATTGTCTTTGTTCTGGTTAGCAAACAAGGCAAGGCTAGCGCAAATAATGACATAGGGGTGCCGACAAAATTTGGCAGTTCAGTAATCACACATCACGGGGAAAAATGCTGGCCAGACAAAATGCACAGGGCGCGCAGCCCCCGCGACGTGGGCGTTTCCCATGAAACATGTCCAGTTAGGGCGTTCTTCGCTTTCGAGGTCGAACGTACCTGCTGATCACATAGTGACTGTAAACAGTAAAGCGTTTCTCTGCAAGTCTGAGTTTAGAGTAGACAGTGGTCGACTGGCTGAAGGCACTTTTGTCAGCGCGATGTCCGATTGCATTATTTGCTGCAATAGTGCCGATCTTTTTATGTACGGTGAATGTGAGCATCCAATGTGTTTGACTTGCGGCTTGCGCATACGGTTTCTGGGAGGGTCGAACGAGTGCCCCGTTTGCCGCCAGGAGATGCGCACTGTAAGTCGAACTTTGCCGTTCCGCTACTATTCGAAGAGCAAATCCGTTTAAGTGTGTCGTCGTCGACGGAGCTCGCACTGTTCAGGACCACTCCGACTTTGTGACGGAGAAACGTTTTGAGTCGCGTGGCATAAAGTTTCAAAGTAACGAACTTCTTCGGAAGGCCAAGCACGTCCTTTCGTGTCGATGTTTCATATGCTGTAAAGGGTAGGCATGAACGGTTGCAGGGTCGTATGCGAGATGTTGTTTTTTTTTTAGGGAAACTGATTTCGCCGACTTCGATGGCCTTAGAGCGCATATGCAGCGTAAACACGAGTTGTTTTACTGCGAGATATGCGTTGCCAACATTCTAGTTGGTTTGCAACAGTGGTTGTCAATAGGGAATTTTTGAATTTTCAGCGTTTCCCATTCGAATTTGTATGCTACAGTCGCGAGCAGTTGGCTCTCCATCGTCGGGTTGGCACTTCGGATGATAAAAGCCAACGTGGTCATCCATTGTGCGAATTTTGCGATATACGATACCTTGACGATGACCAGCTCTATCGGTAAACTATTTTCTTGGAGCCGCTAATTACTGTCGTAACTTTTGCAGCCATCTTCGCCTTGACCATTTCTTTTGTCACCTGTGCGAAGCCACTGGTATAAACAAGTTCTTTGCGTGAGTATTGTCATCCGTTTTCCTAGTTCCTTTATGAATGTCACCATTGAATAATTTGGTTGATAATTCCGTACGGCAGGGCTGTTGGGGTGCCGAGCTTTTTTCTATGTTTTAAAGCTTGAGTTTGCAATCGCTGGACAGGAGATGTATCAGCGCTGGTTGACATATGGTGGTCAGAAAATAGGCGTATTTTTCTTGCTTAAAGCCAGTTGAAATTACTCATTTGCGATTAGCGCTTGTCCCCGTTGGATAAGCTTTGCTTGTGCGAACTTTGGGAACGGAATTGTTTGTCCAGCTTCCATCGGGCAACCAAACCTCCGAGGCTAATTATTTGGCGTTGCGATTCAAAGCTCCTATCTCTTGTTGTTTCAGCGTGTCTTCCAACAGTGAGTTACATGCTGCATTAAAATCAAGAATTGGCACTTTCAATTTCTTGCTTTTTTGGACCATGGCGTGTACGTGCCTGCTTTGTATGCCGTTTTATATGCACGAGCTAACGGTATAAGCTCTGCGATTGAAAATTTAACTGCTTGTAAAAGCATAAGGCGATGTTCGTTAAGTTACGTAATTATAAAATACCACGTACATTGTCTATCCTGCTTATGCCCTAAGTTTAAGAATAAACGCCTACGACCTTAGGTGATCGTACTCACATTTTGCTATGCGAGATGGCTTTCGTCGACTATGGGTGTATTTTGTTTTACTGGATTTGTTGAGCATTGTCAGTACGTTTTGTTTTGCTTAACAGTATTTTAATGAAGCTCCTTAATTTAAGGGACCGTCAGCACTTGGTGAATCACTTCAGGAATCGGCATCACCTGTGCGAGGAGGGCAGATGCAGGGATGAACCGTTAGGCGTTGCGTTTGCGCACGAAATTGACTTGCAATACCATCGGGCAACGGAACATGCCTCCGGTGCCGACAGAGGCAAAGTTCGTTTGGTTCATGCAATGGGTGTTGACGTGCAGCAGCGGCGTTACGGTAGACAAGACGACTCGTGGGGTTACTCGGTGGAGTCATTGGAAAGGTGAGTTAACATTACGGCGGGTAGCGTTGTGCGCGGTGGCAAAGAGATGGAACCGTCAGGATACCGATTGTGCCCAATCCAGTACCGACCTTCACGATGGACACAGCCGACTTTCCCGCCTTGGGCGGCAGCCAGAAGGGCGCCGCTTCGTCATCTGAAAGCCGACTCCCCTCTTGGATCAAACACAGGTCGCTGGATAGTTACTCTTTGGACGATTTTCCGGAGCTCGGCCGTCAACAACAAAGTAAGAATTTTCGTATTAAAGTTTGCTGCACTTGCTTGCTAGATTTGCTTACCCAAAAGCTTAAAAAGAGGCCGAACTACTGGTTGCGAAGTGTTTTATTTAAAATGTTAGGCCGTTGCGAGCTGCTTGCAGTTTCGCGCTCTTCATTGCTGGGCTGATAGTTTGACGCATGGTGGACCATGTGTTTTTTCTTGTAGCAATGTACGAAGTTAGGTTGGGGAATTTTCTTCCAAATCTTTTTCGCAATCGATTTTCCGAATGGCGAAATCACGAATGACGAGCGAAATCTCGAAAGTGAACTTATTCAGGCAGTATCAAGGAGGTCTGTTTACTTGAGCTTTGAAGTGGACAGATTTAAGAATCGTGCGCGGGGACGTGGGAAGACTTAGCAGAATAAAATAGGAAACGGTGCGTTTTTAAATGTTTAGTTTGGGACAGGTTGAAGAGTCAGCTAATACAGAAAGGATTGCGCGTTTAAATTTTAAAAATGTGGACATGTATCCTGCCATACTCCACGTACTGCATTAATACTATTGTCGTAGGCATAAGCTAAGGTTCCCGTAACGTGGTTTATTTTCTGCTGAGGTATAACAATTCAAAGTTGTGGAAAAGATGAAATGATACGGTGTCCTTGTTTAATCAGCTTTATTCGGCGAAGCTTTCAGAACGTACATGTTCCATCGTCAGCGCAATTCAGAAGGACTACCTATATATATATATATATATAGTTGAACATTGGGTTATATATATATATATAGTTGGGTATCCATTAATCCGGAATGCTCGGGACCGGGGGTATTCCGGATTTCGGAATTTTCCGGATTTTAGAATATGTGGAATGCCTTGAAGTTATTGAGCTACCAGTACACTGTTAGTACATAGCTGTGTTCCTACAGCGTACCTTGTGCATTTCTACGAATACGTATACATAAGTAAGTGCTAAGGTTTGGGCCGAACCCAAGTAGAAAATCCATTTACTGGCGCAGGTTGAGGTTGTAGTTAATCTCAAGCAGTTTATCTAGGAAATTAGTAGCTTCTTTCAATTATCGGGCGCGCCTTCCGCGGACGTCGAAGCTCTCTGCTGGGTGACGTTTTTGAACGCTTCGCTTAAGGTGATCTGCCTGGTTAATCGTGGTGTTTGTTGTAGAAGCTTTTCCTTGATTCTATAAATCGCCATGATGTCGTGCTCTGTCATGAACGCACGTTGCTCTAGTGCTTCAATAAGCTTGTCACACATTTTCACTGTCTCCTGTGTGGAAACCCTTTTTGCGGTGCTCACGACGTCCTCTTCGTCGTCACTGCGATTATGTTCACAATCATTCAAGACCATTTCAGCTATTTCGCCATCCGTCAGGGAAAAAGCGGTCGGAGCTTCGTTATCTATGTTAAACACCTCCTCGATGTCCACTTCTTCTAGTTTACTAATGGACTCCGAAGGGAGGCTGTTCGCATACCTAAGCATACCTGACCAACGACTGTGTTACTGTGTTACGATGATTTACAGGCGTCCCAGATTATCGTGCAAAAGATACGACGCAAAATGTCATTTTCGCCTGTGACGTCATATAAGTGACGTCATGTAAGCGCTAAAAAGTTCCGGATTTTGGACTACTCCGGATTTCGGAATTCCGGATAATGGATACCCAACTGTATATATATATATATATATATATATATATATATATATATATATATACGTACTGACAAGCAGGTGTACGTACTGGCGGTAACACATGTAAGCCATGTGCAAGCGCTTATAACATAGGAAATTCTTTTATTTTACGAGTGTTCGTATGTCGCTGCTAAGCGCGTATTCATTTCATTGCACTTGACTATCAAACGAAAGTGGAATTTATAAATTTATTTTTTCAATCGTTGATGCTTTTTGACTGTTGTGTATGTTGTGCTGTTTAAGGTGGTGGTGCTGACAACAGGGAAAACACAGCCAAAACGAAGAGGTATAGTCCCTTCGATGTTACAGAAGGTAGAGCCACTTCCAGCACGAAGGGAAACGAGAGAATTTCCATTAATCACTCAAATTTGAGTTCAGCTCCATCAACGTCCGCAGGTGCCCTCCAGTCACCCTTGTCCACCACTGCTTTATCAACGTTTCATTTCAGCTAGCCTGGGGGTTGGTCATTTTGGCCAACCAGCTTCGCATCCAGCAGTCACGAAAGGCCAAGTCGGTCCACTAGTTTCAAGAGCAGGCAAGTGCGGATTTACGGATGCAGATGACTTTCCCGAGTTACCGTCCAGCAGTGAGCGGCCCACACAAAAGAATTGGCACTTATGTTGCGACAGCGTTTCTTTTCCGCAGAAACGCTCAGCAAGGAAGCAGTCAGTATTTCCGTAGGCTGGAAGCAAGTCCAAGTTGGGAAGAAGGGAAGCCGCAGTGCCGTCGAAGGCTCTTCGAAACCGAGTGACCAGACTAAACCAAGACAGCCTACTTCGCAAAGTTGTTTCGCGGTTGCGCTACTTTGCCTACTGTGATTGTTTAGAAGACTCAAGCGGCGCGGTCAGCTCGAAAGTCGAGCAGAAGAAACTGAAAAGCGGCCCAACAAAACTTGTGAACAGCGCCGTCAGTTTTGAAGACGCTTTTCCTGCGCTCGGCTCGTCCAGTGTTATTAACAGTATGTCCATCTCGTTCAATGTGATTCCATTTGGTGGTTGGTTGTTTTGCAGAAGCAACCAGCAGCGGCCGCTGGATAAGTCCAGTATCCAACGG
This sequence comes from Trichuris muris, assembly GCA_000612645.2. Classification (NCBI taxonomy): domain Eukaryota; kingdom Metazoa; phylum Nematoda; class Enoplea; order Trichinellida; family Trichuridae; genus Trichuris; species Trichuris muris. Next base: position 15,838,024 of record CBXJ02000086.1, on the reverse strand, counting down.
CAAGCAGGTAAATAAGAAAGGTTTGTCACAACAGTTGTTGCCAAAAAAGACAATGTCGACAAACGACGATGATTATCCGGTTCTGGGCGAACCCGTCGCTGCCGTTTCGTTGAGTGATTTGGTTGCCGACTTGGGTGTGTCATTCTCCGATGCTCTGAAGACTATGGTATGGTTAAGTGTTTGAATACGTATTTATCTTTGGAATTTGTTTCCAGAAAAAAGAGGAGGACGCTAAACCACCCGATCCTGCCGAAATCAAACCAGGGGCAGGGCATGGTCTCATTCCGAAAACGATAGTTCAGCTTCGTTATTATTTTAGCAAATGGAGCCACCAGACCTTGACGAGGTCCAGTTCCCGCTCTTATCGTCGGAATTTGATAAGAAGTTAAAAAGGAAGAAGGAGAAGAACAAAGAGGCTACTCTAACGGCTGAAAAACGGGCGGAAGATCCGGTATAGCATGTTAAAGTTTTTTGCGATCCCGGTTTGCGAGCGTCCCGCATTTCTGAAGATTGAAGAGGGGCGAAGCGCAACTAGATGTTCCTTTCACGTTCTTACTTGTTTCTTTTTCGTTGAAACTGTTGGGTCCAGTACGAAGGATTGTGTTTTTTTGTCGAATAGATTTCGTTCAACCCAACGCCGTTTCCGTTTACCAGCACTGCCCATTGACCCGTAAAATCCGCACGTAGTCAACTTTCTTAAAAGGCTTTCGCGAGGGAATGTTCGCGGCTGTTGTAAGTGTCAATATGAAAGCGATAACAATGGTTCTCCGAAACATAAGTTCTGTTATGTGTAACTTGTTATCGTATCTGGCGCGTTAAAAGTTTTTTCGACTCGCAACTTCAAACATGCATGTCTCAGATCTTGATGCACTTTATTTGTCGAAACAGAAGCCATTAGAATCTGTCCATTTCTGCCACCAAGGTAGAAGTCGTTTAATTCTTTTGCTACGTGACTCTGCAGTTACAGAAGCGAAGAATTCATGGAAACCCTATTTGACTAGTACGTGTCCTTGTTGAGTGAGACTGTCCTTTTAGGGAGTAAGTCATGTGTTGTATTGTATGCACGGTATCAACCCCGTTCCTTCGTATAAAGCTTTATTCAAAAAAGCTGGCTGAACCGTTGACTGACCAGGCAGTTGGCATAACAATTTGTTTCGCCTGATGATGGGTACAGGGAGTACCCGAAAGCTCGCATTAAAAAGCTTTTTTGAATAAAGCTTTATACGAAGGAACGGGGTTGATACCGTGCATACACTACAATATTTGAATAATTACCCCCGTTAAAAGTGAAAAATGAAAATTTCATGAGTAAGTCATGTGCTTGTAAAAGACACTCAGTTTAAGAGAGGTCACATGAATCTGGTGGATGAAGTAAACGTTTGTATTACAATACCTCGAACTTCCGCAGAGCTGTGTGTAAGGTTCTGCGTTGTTATTCAGAGGCAGTGACCCATGACCCATTTAATTGATTGGTCTCGGAGGAATGCCTTTCTTTTTTGATTCCCTCTGTCGATTTTTTGTCAGTACTGTTCTGTGATGATGGTTTTCCCAAATTTCGAGTTGTTCTGATGGATTCTTTCACCGCCACCAAAACAGGGAGGTTATCGCTTTTCTGTTCCACATTCAGTTTTAAAATTCATTTTGGAGACTGACCTCAGTTCAACTATTGTGCGGAGGGTTATCGGGTTGTCCTATGGAATATGTTCTTCATAATAACAGTTTGAACAACACGTTCACTTCTGTTGCGATCAAGGAGTTGAGAGCAGCCCACGTTACGGCTAGTTTGAGCGGACTACTCTTAGGTCCTTGGCACCCGTTTGTAACGCTTTGTGCTGTCCGATTTGATCCAGATGTCCAACCGCATTTATATGATTGGCCTTGAGTCCTTCTGCGGTGTTGTGTTGTTTTCCTTGGCTTTGTATCAACAGTGTCGTTCAAGCAAACGATGATCATCAGTTGTGGAAGAGGGTCCAGGGCGGTGGATTATTTTGAAGCGGGTCATGTCCGTCCTGAAATTTTGGGAACCCGCCTAGGGATGCACGTTCACTGACGTGAATCCTAATTCGCTACTGATATTTTGGCCTTCTTTGTTAGCCTTGCAGCTAGACTTAAGTTCCTACAGTCTTCTCTCTAGTCGGGTGACCATAACTCCGCGGTCCCCAAGTTATCTATCTTCAACGTTAGCACCGAATTCAAGCTTCACAGCAGTACTCTACTTGAACATCAGGAGTAAGTGATGATCAGCTAGTTAGGAAAAGTCGTACGGTGTCGGAAAACGAAAGTATTTAAAGCACTTAATACGAAGTTTCTTAAAAATATTTTAAGCACTTAATACGAACAATAAAGATCACTTAATACGAAGATATTTCCATGACAGATGTATGTCGTATGTCATTTAGACGTTAACCATTGTAGCATTTGTTTTCCGCAGGCCTTTTAGGGTACCATTTGTCAATACGATTATTGCGCTGAAAGCTCTCAACCTTCCGTTCAATTTAATTTCATTCACGGAATTTTCCTTGCTCGTACTTTCGTGATAACTGGCGTGACTGTTACGGATTTCAACCGCTACAGCATGCTGGCTTTGTTCGAATTTACTTTGAACTTACTTAATTTGTTCTGGTTAATGGAAATCACCTGCGGGTTGTATTAAATTGTATTAGTTATTTCAAAGGCATAATGTAATTTTGTAGGCTACTGTAGGCAGTGTATTTCAAACGCATTCAAATCATGTAGTGGCTTTCTTAAACGGGGTAGATGCATTTTTTCATGCAGAGTATTCCTCACGGTATACACCCGTTTTTATAAAATGCTTTATTACTAAAAGCACATGATCGTGTTGATAAACAAGCCGCAACACATTTAGAGTGAACAGTCGTAAGTATTACGTAATAGAACTTCGCTCCGTTGGGGCAGAAGCAGTGCACAAGACTGACCTTTCTTCAGTTGGAGGTTGGAGGACCTTTCGCAAATTGTTTACACAACATTGGTCCTGCTGCGCGTAATTTGAAATTATTTAACAATTTGCGAAAGGTCCTCCGACCTCCAACTGAAGAAAGGTCAGTCTTGTGCACTGCTTCTGCCCCAACGGAGCGAAGTTCTACTTACGACTGTTCACTCTAAATGTGTTGCGGCTTGTTTATCAACACGATCATGTGCTTTTAGTAATAAAGCATATATATATACATATATACATATATACATATATATATATATATATATATATATATATATATATATATATATATCAGATTTCAAACACATGGTATCCCCCGTTTGTGATGAAAGCCATTTATTGGAACCAACAGCATAGCTTTCGGGTACCAACCTGTGCCCGTCATCAGTGCTCAAAAATAATTGAAGGCTACCGCCCAGGTTGGTCAGTCGATATGCATGCACTCCTGCTCAGCCGACCTAGGCAGGTGCTACATCAGTTGGGTCATACCTTCTACCGCGTCGACTTCGCAACCCGCCCTAGTCAGCCGTGCAGAAGCACGAGCTCCACAACCGACCGCCCCGGACAGTGCCAACACGATAACTAACAGCGGTCACATCTATCGAACGAAACCCGTCAACTCTCGGTAGTTTAAACCGAATCGAGTTTAAAACTCCATTCTTGATCTTGACCATCTTCTTTCAGCTCATCTCCGATGGCGTCCCTTTGATGGCCGCTTGAGAGCCGCCCGTGTTACCCATCTTAATATTCATTTTTCTTTCTCTAAGCATACGGGGTTCTTTTTCAAAATGTCAGATTTCAAACACACGGTATCCCCCGTTTGTGATGAAGCGGGGGATACCATCTTCCCTTGTCGTCCAACCTGGGCGGTAGCCTTCAATTATTCTTGAGCACTGATGACGGGCACAGGTTGGTGCCCGAAAGCTATGCTGTTGGTTCCAATAAATGGCTTATATCACAAACGGGGGATACCATGCGTTTGAAATCTGATATTTTGAAAAAAGAACCCCGTATGCTTGAAGAAAAAATGAATATATATATATATATATATATATATATATATATATATATATATATATCGATCTTTGTCACGGAACAAACCCGTTCAGTTCGCATCTTTCATTGATGGTCATAAAAGAGCGAGAGGCATATGGGGAGCTTTCGGATCTCCCCTGGATCCGTCTTCAGTGCTTGTGCCGACTGCGCAGTCAGTCAGTGGGTCCGCAAGTCTTATATATAAGGAAGAGAAAATTTTAATATGTATATATATATATATATATATATATAGTGTGAAAACGGCAGAATACCCGTTCATCATTGCTTGACTTCAAATAGCGTAGCTTTCGGGACCTCTCTTGGTCCCGTCTTCAGCGCAAATTTTGGACTCGGCGTATCACGCGAGTATAACAGTCAGTCACTCGTGACTATTATACTCGCTTGATGCGCTGAGTCCAAAATTTACGCTGAAGACGGGACCAAGAGAGGTCCCGAAAGCTACGCTATTTGAAGTCAAGCATTGATGAACGGGTATTCTGCCGTTTTCATACAATATGAAACTGAAACCCGTGAGAAATCCAATATTCAACTACACATATATATATATATATATATATATATTATATATATTATATATATATATATATATATATATATATATATATATATATAGAGGGAGAGAGATTGTTAAGCATTGGATAGGGTGACCACTCATGTTGTTGTTTGATAGGGCAAACTTCGTTCAAATAAGTAGGTTGTTTATTTTAACTTGTATTCGCAGAGCTTTCGGCACAGAGCTTTCCATCCTCAGCGTTTATGAATATGGTAGTAATCCATTAATCCTTAACTCGTAATTTTCTGAAGCGTATCGAGCAACTGGGCTTATGAAACTTGTTGTCCAATTATAGTCTCCATTAGCTGGCTGCCCTATTGAAGAGGGATTTGTGCGTTCCATGGCTGACGCGGTTGCCACAACTCCGGCGGAAAATGCCTATTCGGGAAGCGCTAACGAAGGAAGGAATGAAGCAGCGACAGATAGGGTTTGTATCCGCTATTGATGCATTCGCACTGTTCGAGCGGAAGTCCACTGCTTTCGTTTAAGTTGCCAGCGAAAGCGGCCTTCGTAACTGATGAGCAACTTGAGACCTGGAATGGTCGGTCGAGCGAGCAGACAAAACGAAGCACGGGAAAAAAGATGAACGGAAGCCAAGCGAGCGAGAAAGGGAAAAAGAGTAAACGCTTCAACACAAGTCCCTCAGTAGTTACGGTCCTCGACTTGACTTTTCAGAAAACGACGAAGCGAAAGTAAAAGCAAAGAAGGCCAAAGCTGCGTCGAAAACTCCTGATAAGGGCATAGTTAAGGCGCAGCAAGGAAAATTGAAAGTACAGACAATTTTATAGTCCTGTTCGCACGGACAATTGTATTCACTTAGGATTTGGACCGCGTGAAGAAGTCCTCGCCGGCTACAGGGAAAAGCACCAAATCTTATGGTAATGAGTCACACGACGAAGTTGGTCGTAGCAATGAAAGCGACTTGGACAACAGTGCGTGCAATGGCGTGTCGCCTTCGCCGTGCTTACCTGTTGATTGCAGAGTACGACAAGGAGTACATGACGAAGCAGTTGAAGGCAAACTGTTTTCGACTTTTCATGCTCGTCAAGTATCCAGAGGTGTTTAAAGTTTGCGAGCCAAAGAGTGCGCTGGCTTTGAACCTTGTTTTGTCATCACTTTGCCGTGGTCGTTTCAGGCTGCAGGATCCAGGTCGACTTGCCCTACAAAGAGCCGTTGCACTACCACCTGCGAAAACTTTTCTTTTTCATCCGCTTGCAGGCGGACCTGCCGGACAGCGAGATGGAGCAATTTTCCAATATTTGCCTTCAATTCAAGCAAGGGAACATCTCGGCCGGCGAAGTTTTCAGTGAGTTACTGTATCTGTTGGGAGAGAGGGTTTTCGTTGGCATATTCAAAGAGCTGTTGTGCCTTTGGAATGACATTCATCAGCAGCGTCAGTTGTTGAAAGTTTACTTGGAACATTGCGTTTTCACCATGGGGGTTGCCGATTGTGCGCTGGGATCGGTCAGAAATTGGTTGAAGGATATATCGCTTTGTCCTATGTGCTCCCAGGTGGTGAGCGACCAAGATTACGACGCGCATCTTGTGGCCCACCTAGGGGAAGATGATTCCTGACCTTTGGAGCCGCAGTTGGTGTTGCGCCTAATTTACTGCAGCTCAACAGTAAACGATTGCTATTACTTCCGTAAAACTTGTCGGCTATCCTGGGCATTGCCTACATTTAGTATATCTCTCAGGCACCATTTGGCCGTTTCTGTCGTCCAGGTGGGCTAGTACACGGTCCATTCATTTGTGTATCCATCAACCCAGAGTTACAGTCGATATCTGCCAACTTGATCGAAAAGCAGTTTTCTTTCCTTTGAAACTCCTCTGGACGGACCTGAACGAACGAACGTCGTTCGCATGCTAACAGTCGCCTTGAGCACAGGGGACGTCAGTAGCGAAATCTTGCAGGCAACAGAATAGTGTGTATACATGTTATTTAATCAAAGTATGCCATAATTTCACAAAACATAGGCACAGGACAGTAAGTAGTGGGGGTACCGCTCTGAACTGGCAGCCTTTGGACCAGTTGACAGTAGCCGCGCTTAGTCCGTACGCACCGTTGCAGCCATGGGAGTAGCAGGTGCATATGTGCAGCATTTGGTTTGGGCTGTTGTCGTGCCGGTCGCGATTTTCTCGGTCTCTGAACGGCAGTTGCAGCACTTCCTGCTTGTTGTAAAAATGACAAGAGTCGCGGTGGAGCCATCGGTACCAACGAACTATGGTCTGGTTGAAGCCCTGGACTAGCATTGAGTCGTAGCACCCGCGAATGAATCCGCGAAACGGCATTCCTGAAGAGCGACGTGGGCGTTACGCACTACGGTGAACGTCGGTCTGGTTTGCTTTGCCATTTCTGTTTGTTATCGAAATTCGGACAAAATTAGGCACTTATTTTCTTGTGGGCGGGAAAACTGCGTGGCAATTGAACGTCGAAGGAGCGAAAAGCGAAGGCTCAATTGAGCAAACGCTTTTTTGCTAATCGTCTGAATGGGGAGGAGAATCGACGATGGCCAAATAGGTTAGGTTGGAAAAGAACGGGCGATTACTCTTGTTCTTCCGTGAGTGATTCAATTAATGTCAGTTGTTGTTTACTCGGAAAGCGATGATCGATTAGCGTTTAACGGTTTTCCAAAAGTTACGCGAACATTCTTAGACTTACCGAGCAACGTTGTGTCCTCCCACATTTTAATGCACACGCTGGAGCAGTCGACCATGCCGATGCGGCTTTCCGCCGTGGGGAAGTCACATTCACTGGTAAAATTGAGCGGCCGCGTGAATGCTCGAGAGAGGAAAATCCAAGCGCCTTCGTAAAATGTCGACATACAACTGTAGCAGCGTATTTTGTCTGAAAATACGATCATTGATTCACGTGCACTGGTTCAGTCCTTCCGTAGAATGAACTGCGCTAAGGCAGTACTGTTTTCTGTCAATTAGTTTGTTCCTACGAGGAATACTTTCCTTAGGAATGCATTTCTTTCGACCTTTTTCTCACGATTGCGAAGGATCAAACGTCACTCAGGTACAGCAACACTGCGTCGTTTTGTTATCGTGTACGGGTGAAACAATACTTCGAGAGATCTTTTCAGAAGCGCATGGCTAAGATGTATGCGCGGACAGAGTGGCATGACATTGGTTTTCTTTCTCCTTACGTTGTTGGCCTGCGTTTTCGACATAGGTGTTAGCATACGAAACTAACCTTCTCTTGCAGTAATATAGTGTATGCACGGTATCCACCCCGTTGTCGTAAAAAGCTTTATTCATAAAAGCTTTTAATCGCGAGCTTTCGGGTACCCACTGTACCCATCATCAGGCGAAACAATTATGTCAACTGCCTGGTCAGTCAACGTTTCAGCAAGCTCCTTAGCCAGACCATTCAGGCTGGTGAGAACAACCATCAGGTACTATACCTGTACCCCTCAAGTGTCCGTCACCCGCCCAGTCAGTCCTACCGAAGAGCGAGCTTCCGCGATTAAAAGCTTTTATGAATAAAGCTTTTTACGACAACGGGGTGGATACTGTGCACACACTATATTATTTGAATAATTACCCCGTTAGAAATGAAGAACTTCTCTTGCAGTGCCAATAATCCAGAGGTCTTTTTATATACATTTGAAGATTGCATCTTTCAGTATGCTCCAGCGATGCGGATGCAACCCCAGTATTCAATGTAGCGCATCGCGAGGCTGTGCAGCCCAAGCATCCTTTTAAACTATAGGATGGGCGGAGTACTTTTTAAGTGTAGATCTATCTTGCGCAGCAGTTGTCACTTATTGCTGCGTGCCTCAAACCTGGGCGTATCGTTTGCCTAGTTTACAAAGCAGCGTCTGGGAATGCTAATGAATCCTTGCACTAATCTTCAATAAGCCGATTTGCAGGGTGCGCTGCCCTTCTGACCACCGCTTATCTTATCTCTCCAAGAGGGTTTGGTCCGTTACCGTTGACCGGAGTTCTCAAGTCTCGTCAGCTTTGACTTACTTTTCTTGCGCGCGCATGAAATGCTCCTGGCGTAAGCTAGCGAACCTGAATGTCCTTACAACAGCGCCAGACGTTTGCTAAACGTCCTTCAGCTCGAAGACCGGCAAAGAAAAGACCGTGAAGGAACAAACTTTCTCCTACCGCTTAGTTTCTTCATTTCAATGGCATGCTGTTCATTATTGGGATTGGAAGAAGTACGCTTTGGTTTACGGGTTCCTTTAGGAGCGTGCTGCTACGTTGCTCAAACTGCACGTCGTGACCTTTTTGCTTGCCAGTGCGAATGCCTCTGTCGTTTAGTCATCGCAGCGGTACGTTGGGAAAGTGACATTTTGCCCCGTTAAGCGAGCACTCAAAATGTATTCTATCCCACAGGAAGTGACGCTGACGTTTCCATTATCAACAAAAGCTTGTGTAAGTGGGCATAATGCACAAAAGTTTACTCTTTGTTATTTATGCAAATTGTTACGTACGTAAGAGATCGTGTATGAAGGTTAAAGTTCCTAGGAGTGGTGGTTATTTATGCCTGTTCAAGATAGATACGCTAAGAGTAGCGTTCGAGCATTAGCTTAGGAGCAACCGTAAGAAAAGGCAACCTGACGGTATTTCCGAACTGTTAGGGCTCGCTGTGGGCTTCTCGGCAGCCGTTGCCAGTCGTACAGGTAATGTGGAGCAGAGGACGAGCAGCCAGGTTGAGAACAGTCCAAATGGCATGCTGCTCCTTCGAAGGAGCCAACAAGGTCATATTTGTTGCGGCATATGGAAAGCCATGTAAGCAATCGCCTGGCAGGCCGCTTTGCCTAATTCTCTACGTCGACAATGAAGAACGTTATGATGACAAGCAAGAAAAGTAAGGCTACTAATTGGAGTACTTAAGCTATGTTTGTCCTAGGCTGCAACAACTGGCCGGAGAATGGCGCGCGCAGCTCTATCCCGCAATCAATGCCGCTGCTCAAGTTGTCCGCCCTGAAACATTGGATTAATAGAAATAGGTTCCCCTCGTTGCTGGAGCTCGTAGGGTACTCAGTGGACGGACGGCGCTTCAGGCGTACTTTGATAAGAGGGGATTCAGGGCATTATCGGCTGTTTCAGTTGACCAAATCATGAATCAATCAAATGGCAAGTAAACCAATTCGACTTTCCTAATCTTATTGGCCTGCAAGGCGCTAACGTCTAAGTGACGAAATGAGTCGTTAGCCGACGGCGTTAGGTCCACTTGACGGCGTAAATTGCTTTTTCAGGTTAACAGTCACTGTACTCTCTTGTCTGTGCAGCTCGAAAGGGACCAATCATTTTGTTCGCGCTCACACTTCCCTTCATTCACACCAGCTTTTGTATACCACTGTTAGTAGAATGAAGGGTGCCCGCAGAGGGTACGGTTCAGGTACTATCCGCAATACCTACTTAGGTTCATTCTGATTTCTTCGTCTTCATCGCCTACTGCGTTTGCCTTCATAACGAAGGATAGCGCGCTTGAAATTGGCGTCGTTTCTGTTATTTAGTTGCTTTTGTTCCTTCGCCAGTTTGCATGTGCTTTTCAACTGCACTGCCCCGTCTTCAGGCCCTGCAGTAGAAGAAGGTCGACCGCCAGAACGGGTTGGTGGCGGAATTTCAATATATTTGTGCTATTTAGACTTCCCAAGCTTTATTGTTGAAATTCTTATTAATGTTGGTGGGACATGTTCAGGTCGTATTACTTCACTTTGCGTGATTCCCATCCTGGGTGAATTGCAGCTCCGTGCCGCTGAAACATTTCTGGAAGTTCCTTATTGGTAGGTTCCTGAGCTGTGGTCGGGTGTAATGGGTGCCCTCTGCCTTGGGTGCACCTACGCCGTGCACCTCTCTGTCGTCTACCTCTCCTTTAGACCTTGGCTAAAGGATTTCAATTTTTCTAGTCTTCAACTGACGGCTATCTTCGAAATGGCTTTCGCCAAAGGTAGGGTTGGTTCCAAGTGGCTTGTCCTCGCTGCTCTTTTGCTCTCGAGTTCATTGTCGTTGCGTAGGCAAGCTTTTTAACGGCATTGATTTTCAAGTATACAAAGTTGTCTCCGAAGAAACCGCGGCTAATGGACGAAAGCAAAGTTCGGAATATTTCTTTTCACGCGTTCGAAGGTCCTTGGCACGCGCCATCGTACGGATGGCGAGGGAAGGGACGGAAAGCTCGTTAAGGAATGTGAGCACCCACTGTGGGCGGACTAATTTCACCAGACGAAAGTAGCATGAATAAGCCTATCCATCTTCACTACTTTTTGGCAACTTGGAAATGCGACATCTCATTGGGCCGAAGTTGAACGGCGGATATTTTTTATTAGGCGTACGTTTAGCGAAATGATAGTTGGCTGATCTGTCAATTTGGCTACTGGAAATTTTTTCGCGGCACAGCCGGCGCGCTCTCCCTTTAGGCACCGCGGGGAAGTTAATCTCGATTGCCGCGTATCTGTCAGTGCCCAGTGTGACCGCAAACGTTTTATCATCAGAAATTTGAACTCCATCTCTGTCGTCATTTTCGACCGCCATTGTCTCCCGAATATGCTAACGGGCTCGCACAGTATGCGTCTTGATCGGTGGCCGCGTAATTGACCAGCAAAGAAGTAGAAATTTGCGTGGGCAAAAATTCAATAACGCAAAGTGACTTCGCGGCAAGCTCGTTCTTACACTTCGCGCCCGGTCGACAAAGCAATCGGTGTAAATTCCATGTGTCCGCGTTTGTTTCTTGTATATCGCTTTCGCACGTTTTATTGAACACCTTAGCGGTGTGTCCTGTCCGACGAGTTTCGCCTCTCTCCCGCTATAAAGGCCGATGAAATTAATGGAACGCAGAGTAACGGAAAAGGAAGTGGGCCCCGCAGCGAAGCAGTAATGGGGTGTTTGGGAGCTTGGATTATTCCACATTATACTGCATCGATTGCCATTCTGACTCTATGCCTAATTCATTTGCAAATTTAGAGAATTATATTGAAAGTACTTGTTCCGTGGTGTACGTCGTTCAGTATTTTTACTATCTCTCTGCTGCGCGAGCTTCCCAACGGCCTCCTCGTTAAGTATGAATACTTCCATCAGTAATTGCTCCATATAGTTTGCATGCGAAAGCGGCCCAATGCTAAGGGGACGTACAAATGGCCAGCCGTTTTCCTTGATCGGAATTGAAGCCGGCTTTAGCTTGACGTGGTTATAACACCGATGCATGTTCGAAAGTGTCAAGCAAGCTTATGAACTTGTTTTGCAACTGCAAAGACAAGGAGAGTTGCGCGAGCTGCTTTTGGGAGACAGATTGAAGACCTGCGCTGCTGCTCACCTTTGAGTTTACTTTCTTTTGGAATTTAGCTGCATTCAGCCTTAAGTAGCCGCCTTTTTACCATTAGTTGGTGCCTTTCGAAAAGGATCATCGGCATTCCGATTAGCGGAGCAGGAAACGTTTGACGTCATCGCAACAGACTCGTGCTCGCAAAATGGCAGTCACAGTTTCGGTAATCTTGAGAGACGACGAAAAGTTTTCACGACTTTTACTTTTACGAGTGGGAGTCTGCCTTGCTCCTTCCTGTGGTGAACTTTTGGGGCTAATTAGGCGGAGGCTTTCTTGCTTGATTAGGACGCTGTCCCGCTCAGTCCCTTAATGCGGGCGATTTGGCCACTGTTTTGAGCACTGCATACTGGTGGGGACTTTGCCAGAATGAAAAACAGGTGCCTGTTGAAAATGCGTTTTAAGTGAACCTTCGAGAACAAGGACATGAGAATTATGCATTACATGCGTATAAGTCTTCTACATGCGTATATATATATAACTAAGAATGATACGGTATCCTTGTTCAATGAGCTTTAATTGGCGAAGCTTTCGGAACTAACGTGTTCCATCGTCAGCGCAAATCGAGAAGTTAATACTACGCAAATCGTCAGCGCTTCTCGATTTGCGCTGACGACGGAACACGTTAGTTCCGAAAGCTTCGCCAATTAAAGCTCATTGAACAAGGATACCGTATCATTCTTAGTTATGAAACGCCTTGTTACTAATATCTCTTGCTTCAATATATCAAAATTTCTCTACACGGTATCCCCCGTTATGGTACTATGCTTTAATAAGCTTTTTCTAAGCTTTAATAAGCTTTTATTGGCAAAGCTTTCGGGCATAACCATTGCCCGTCTTCAGTGCACAAAAATCACGGCTACCGCCCAGGTTGGTCAGTCAGTCTGGAGGCACTCCTGCTCAGCCGACCTAGGCAGATGCTACATCAGTTGGGTTCTACCTTGAACCGCGTCGATTTCGCAATCCTCCCTAGTCAGCCGTGCAGGAGCACGACCTTCACAACCGACCGCCCCGGACAGTGCCAACACGACAAATGACAGCATTGCTGTAATATAATTATTTGTTTATTTACGTGTGCGTAACAATCCATGACCAACTGTAAAAGCATTAATGAGACTTTCTGAAGTTTGAAAACAGTTTACTTATATACAAGGGCACAAAATGCTTCCAGATTTGCACAGGTGCAATAATCGTGGCAAAAGAACTTGTGGAACATGCTTGAACGAGCAGTTAAACACGTTTACAAGTAGCATGCTGAGAAAGTTAAATGTCAGCAATGTACTTGCAAAATAAGTATTTCAGAGGACTACAGCAAATGTGCAAGTTCATAAGCATTTTGAAATCCCTACGTGTACCTACATACACGTTTACATGCTGATCTAGCGCAATTTATGCCATATGCTCAAACCTGATAAAACTCCCTGTAATGCGACACAGTATTCATTCATATAGAATTTTGCGTCAGGCCAGGTGAACAGTGTTTAGGAAATGGGAAATGTTCAACGGCGGTATGTAACCGGAGTAAATAGCAATGTTATGTAGTGCATGACTCGTCCAATATGACGCCAGTTCTGCTAAATAAAAGGGTGTGAAAGTTGACTTCAGTGATAAAGAAGCTCAAGTGTTTTCAATGCAAAATGTTCATTCGATTGCAACATGTGGTTATTGATTAAGTGCTTCCTGTTCAATAACATTTTGCCTCAATTGCTTATTTTTTACCATTGGGAACGTGTTCAAACATTATACGAAGAAAGACGTGCATATGAATGCGTAGTCTGTCCCTTTATAACACGATCGATTAGGTAGTTCGGTCCCAGACCTCCGTTATCCTATGTTTTACAGCTCCTGTATGATGTCATTTCGCTTAATGCGAAATTTTCTAGGACCACAGTTTTTCATTATATAAAGACGGATTATATGAATTCACACACATGCATATGCATGCATGCATATATATATATATATATATATATATGCGGAAATTCGTGCCCTGGAAAATTTCACGTTAAAAGAAATCCCTTACGCAAGACATGCAAAACATGGGCAAACCGAGATATGGGACCAAGCGTTTTAATAGCTCGCGCTATAACAGAAGAAACTGTGCATTCACATGCAAGTCTGCTCGCGATCAACGCGAGTCCATTCTCAGTAGTAAACAAAATGAGGAAACAATTTGTGCGGAATATTGGATTGAGGGTTTCAATTCGTAATTACACGCAACAATGAACAGAACATTTGGCATTGTAAATACTGAAGTTTGTTCATACCATTGCTCGTTTTCTTACGTAAAAAGAGATTCATTACATTGCAATGCTTGTTCCGTTATATATATATATATATATATATATATATATATATATATATATATATATATATATATATATATATATATATATATGTAGGCTAAAAATTAAGAGGTGATTTCGTTGTTCTGCTAGCTTTAATGAGCGAAGCTTTTGGGACAAACATTTTCTGTCTCGAACGCAATTCGTACATTGGCGGAACAAGCTCATTCTGAGAACTGCGCTCAGTAAAATCTGCAGAACAAGGTAACTGTTTTATCATTTCGATCACAAGAAAACGCGTTATCCCTCAAGATTTTACGTATCAAACCAAATTAATACGACTATCACCGTTTACTGGCAACAACAACTTCGGAGCTTTCGGGGTTGCTCACACCCCGTCATCAGCGATAGAGACGCTCAAATTATGAACCTTAGATGAACTGCTGCTGTGACAATTATTTTATTGATGTATTAATTTGGTTTGACATGTATAACTACACCGTTACAAAACATCCTATCTTCAAGATTTTACGTATATGTATATATATATATATATATGTCCACATACATGTATGCATGCATGTATGTCCACTTACAGCATGTACAATGTTACTGTAACTTTCAGATGTCTACATTTGATCAATTGATTATCTGTTTATGCTCTTGTGGCAAGAACAGCGAGCCGCTGTAAACGTTTTGCTTTGTTTTGTTTTTCTTTTACCCTTTTTACAACTGGCGTGAGGAAGTACGTTAACTGTGGATTTAAATGCCTCCAAGCTGTTCTCTGTCCTTCTTGCAACGTAAAACTAAGAGTAGCTTGGTTCTGCATTGGTGACATAGTCCTGCTTCAAGCTTCTCGTTCGCACAGTTTCGCGGAGAAGTGCGGAACCCATCAATTCAGTGCTCAGCTCGTGGTGCTCCCAGGTTAAGACGGCAATATCCCGCTGGCGACCGCACCTCCCTTTGACGATGGCGGCCTCGAACGACCTGTTAACCTCTGATTGCGCAAATTGACTTTACGCGTAAACTTCCGCATCAGGTGTTGCTGCTTTCTGCCGTCGTTGTTCCTTCGTCGTTCGAACGCACTGTTCAGAAGGCCGAACATCTTAGAACAATATGATGTACTGTCCTAGGAGCTGTATCCGTCGTTGGTCTGTTACGGTGCCGGTAGTTTAGTGGCCGCGGCATGCAAAGGGTTCAGCGGAGGTCAAATCGTAGTGGTTGCCGGATCGCTCATCTCCTGAGCAACGTCAAAGCGTTCCATCATTTATTGTGATGTCGTTTGGAACAATTTCCTCATCCCTAATTAGCTTGTTGCCCCGTGTGAATTCAGCTAAATGAGTAAGTGACTTATTTCGCGGCGTCGTCAGTTCGCCTGAAGGTGAACGGCGTCTTTTGGAATGGGTTCTGCTCCATCCTTGCCCTTTGGGACATTGGTTTGTCCCGTTCGGGTGTGCCTTCCTTGCCAACGGTTGTTATTGTCGCTCAGCGCTTGAAATGCCTCCAGTCTTTGGCATCGCGGCGCCTGTTGCATTAAGGGGTTTGAGGGGGGGGGGTAAATTTGCGAGAAATGCTCCAGAGCTGTTTGCAACGCTTACGCCAGGCGAATCACGTAAATTCGCCCGGGTGGACGACGTAGGTGCGGTTCACCTGAGAAGGTTGCATGCATAATAGGCTGAATTACTATCACGCTATCAAAACATCGCGCGAACAGGCAATAGACTTTCTTATTGAAACCATAAATGTCTGATTCGGCTCGTTATGCTCAGCACGTATGTGTAGTTGCCCTGTTGTCACTTTGAATAAGCCAGATACAATTCATTATCGATTAATGCGGACACTACTGTTTTGTCCTGTGTTCTCGATTGCTGGTGGAACAGCCGCCTGCTTAGCCATTTTAGGAGCAATGAATTGCGTAGGACGGAAGCCGACCGGTCGAAGCGTTGCTAAACGGAGCTGTTGGTTGAATTTATCCCCTTTTCTCGGTTATTATAATACCAAACGCACGGAGCTCGTGCGCTCGCATGCAAGGGATTTCATGGAATAGGTTCATTCTAAGCAGATACGGGAACGTTGCGTTGTCGGCTCGCCGCCGCGGTTCGATTTGGCGGGAAAATAATTGACTTGCCAAACGGACACCCCGCATGGGCAGGTGAATCTGCTGGAAATTGCTTCACGCAATCGGAAGCACTTCGTTTTCCAACCGGCGAATAGTTGCGGGCAAGGACCAACTTCCGCGCGGGGCGGCGCCCGGGAAAACGACGGTCGTTTTTCTCAATGGGACCTTCCATCTTGCTCGTGGTCGCTTCGCAGTGGTCGACCGAAGCAACTTGACAGCACTGCTCTCCGGCGAACGCAGTGGGCCTTCTTTAAATTGCTTATTTTAAATTTTAAGTTCGTCAGGGGAATGGGACGAACGCTGACGAGAAGATCACTTCCAACGAGCGATCATCTCCGTCAGCAGCTCACGGCACGCGTCACCGTGGTCCCATAAAATCGGGCCTGGCATTCCCGAATCAGTCGAAACGATCTCGAGATTCATTAGCGATGCGCAACAATTGGCGTTCCGCCTCGAGGGCAAAATCCCGCATCGTTCTCGAACGATTTTGGCAAGCCACCCGACCTGTGGCGACCCATAGTCTCCGATTGCAACACACCCGCTTTTACGTGTCGCCTAGCCCAGCCTGAGTTGGTCCGCATTAGGTGGGCCCAATTTGCTCGCTCCTTCCCGTACGTATGAACACTTGGGGCGCATGACCGTTCCGTGGGTTGCTCTCGTTGCCGACCGGCTGTGGGGATTGCCAACGCTCCATTGCGACTGCTAGCAAGCCAGGTTCGCCGGATTTGCCTGGCAACCATAGTTTTCAAGTTGATCTACCAGGGTCAGGTGTTCGTCGAGTTGTCTGGGAAGCAGAAGTCGCCCAACGCTACGCTCAATCGGCAGGCGAAGCTGCCGGGAGGTTTTGCTCTTTTTTGCGAAGTCCACAACGGGCAAGGCGAAGTGTACGTTAATCACTTTTGGCGGCATTGACCAGCAGGCGCTCGAAGGTTGCGCGAACGAAACGCCTGAGGAGATGAGCCCCGCCTTTCTCTGCGTGAAAATTCGGGCCGGCACAAATTTTCGAAGGGGGCCTCTCCACCTGGGAGATGTAGCGTGTCTGTTCAGCAATTTGCCGCAGCGTCAGCTTGTCGCCCAACTGCGGCAACTTCAGGAAAGCCCTTCCTGGTCGCGCGCCTATAGCCCCATCCGTGGCTCGTTTCTGGGCTGGTCGTTTCCCGACAAAGGATGCCGTCGGGCGCTGCGGCGTTTCCTTTGCCATATAGGTGTAAACTGGACGTATCAGTTACAACAGTGAAGATTCGGTGGTTCGCTCAAGTATACGCGCGATCGCGTCAGCCAACTATAGTAGCCCCGACGAGCCCACAAGTCTTACAACTTCTAGGCGCTGACATCCAAATGACAGCCTTGGACAGTCGTCCCGCCCGACTGCGGCCTCGGGAGGTGTGACCGAACGGCGCGGAGAAGCACGGCGCAAAGGATGTGTTAATAATAGCGAAGAGGCGCTCGTCTACTCGGATTGTTGTTGCACTGGCATGTGCATCTCGTAAAAGCGGTGTGCACTTACGGGCTCTCGTTTCCTCGTAGGTGGGGGAGGCGCCGATGCGCTTGCTCGATTGACGGCAGTAGACCGGTCCGACTAGGTGCATCACTAGCAGGGCAAGCGCAAGTGACGGCACCGCCCGGTGACAACAGGACATCAAGTCTGGCCTTGTAAGGTCCGCTGCCTTTCGGTCTGCGTGCTATTGGGCGCTGTTGCTCAGACGGGCGACGGCGAAGCGCTCCTACGCGTCAGCGGCACGTTGCGCATACTTCGGCTTTATTGACGACGGGCTCCGTGCGGACACAACCGCCTCGTGGTAACAACCAGCTGCTTGGGACGCGACAGGGCGTTCTTTGCCGGAGTTCGCAGGTGGCGTCCTGAAAACAAACCAACGTACATGTATATAAAAATATATATATGCACACATTTTCAGCCAAAGCTGAATGGCAGATGCGCGCGTGAAATTGCGATAAAGTCCGTTTTGATCATTTCGCCCTGGCGGAACGAGGTGACAGCGATAGCATGGGCGACGACTCCCTTAAGAGAGATAGGGAGACTGCCGGAATGCTCGGCTTCGTTGCGGGGATGCGCCCCTGGAAGGGACGTAGGCCTTGGATGAATGCTGCAGTAAGCATGCTGCTCCCTGGTTGGTCACCCTAACGGCGCCGAGCGCGAAGGTCGGAAGAGGAAGGAGACGTGTGCATGCCCTGTCCTGGACAAGAGAAACAGCTCCCGGCGGGACAGTCCGCTACGTACCGCGCTATCGTATAGTTGCGCGTGATGATTGAATTGTTTCTCAGATATGATCTTTGCTTGGGCAAAGCCAGCGGGGCATGCCAATTCGTTTCGTAACCGCTCGAGGCCAAGGATGCCGGGAACGTCGTCGGAGACACTATTGCCAGCCGCGCGCCGGGCAAACTGGGACTGCATCTTGTGCTCGCCAAATGGGTACATGCAGGGGAAGAGTTGAAGGCTCCTTGCCGCTGCGTCAGACTCGCATCGATCATCATCATGCAGCATCTACTCTCTCTCTCTCTCTCTCCCTCTCTGTTTCTCTCAACTTCGCCTCTCTGGAGACAAATCCAAGCATGAACTTACATCACGGAGCAGCTCCGCGGTCGGCCGCCGCAGGAAGGGTGATGCGTCTCGCTTGCAACGCGGTATGTGCCAACACTTTTGAGGACACGGTCCGCGTGCATGCGCGGATCATCGGTCGGAAGATTCGTTCCCGTTGGCCATAGTCCCTTCTCGCGGCGAGCTATTTTTCGCTCTGCCGTCAACGGGACGACGATCGGAAGGGACGAAACTCAATTTGGCCACTGGCGCCCTCTGATGGCGCTTGGAAAAAATCTCGCTGCTCCAGTCTAACGAGATTCCGTTGTTTCGAGCGCGAAACGCGATCGGCCTATTATTGGCAAGCGAGGGGTCGGCGGATTTGGGTGACCAACGGGGGAGAGGATCTCCGGCTGGTCGGCGTAATGAAATGTTCATCCGGCCGGCTTAGCCGGTCGAGAACCGCTGATGGATCGCCAAGCAAGGCTGTTGATTCGGTTAAAATCAATTGCCAAGTGGTCCGCATAATGGGACCGATCACGACGGCAACGCCTTGAACAATCACGGCCCGAAGGACCGGGGGAGCGCATTGATATACGCGTAACGTAACGAGGCTGGTTGTGCCGAAGGGCGGTTGGCAATTCAAGATCCGGTCCGCCAAAGCGCGTGCCAAGTTGGCCGACCAGCCCGGTGAACTCGCCCTGGGGGCAGCGGTTGCGTGGGAAATATGCCACCTGGGTGCCCTTGTCGCTGGGAGCCCAATCGATGCGCAACGTTGGCAAACTTTTGTCCAATTCCGTCCGGTCGATTCGATGGTGCAATCGACGAGCTCCGCGCGCATACAAATGCGTACAATTCGCAAGACTCCAACTTCCGCCTCGCCGCGTGACAAGTCCCACCTGAAGCACGATTGCCCTAAGCAGCCGCCGTCTGGGTGGCCGTTCGAACAATTGGCAACACCGATCGCGCTGTGGATGGTGTAATATCCGCTCGGCCGGAATGCACGCCAACTTGAGGGCGTGTCGCCACGAAAGGTGGACGCTTGGAGAGGTTCTCAATGGCTCCGCCGCCTCGAGCGCCAACCATTGGTGGCTAGGCGGTCTTTCTATGGCGAGCCGTCTCTCTCTAGATCACTGTAACGATTGTACAACTATTATGCAAATTGGCTGCACGCCTATGCTCTTCGCAGGAGAAACTTAGCGTAGGGGGTGGGCCGCTCCTCGTCAATCTGCTTGGCAAGGGTGGCAGCGCGCCCTTTGTTCGCCACGCAACTTACCGCCAATTGGGTGTCGGTTTCCCACGACCCTGATGCGGGAGGTGCGCGTCCGCGAGTGTGTATGCACGCGAGCGAACGTCCGTCCGTGGAATTAGAGTTTCTTCTTCCCAGGCCTTTCGATTGTTCTGATCAATAGAGTGCGGTGCAATAGAACGACCGTACAGTTGATCGTTGGCGCCGCGAGGGCTTTGAAGTGTCTCCCCGACGGTCGACCGGGCTGATGAAAGCGTTAAAATTTAGGCGACCAACCACCGGTGCATCCGTCCCATTCCCGGGAGTCACTTTCCATTGGCGAAGTAGGCGCTCGCCGGCTAATTAACTGCTTTGGTTATTCATTAAATGGCCACTGTCGTTTGGCGACGACGACGACGACAACAACGACCACTGGAGGTCATGTGTGCACCGGCGTCGAAACGTCCCGTCGACCTGGCAATATTGGGCGCCCAACTGTCTGCCTTGGGCGCTGGAAATAAAATTCTGGAATTACGAAAAAGACGTTGTCGTGCGGGCGGGGTGTCGCCGCGGAAAGGCGAAATCTTCAACGGCGTCGCGCCATGCCAAGGCCTTCCCGGGCAGTCGATGGGTAGTACAGGTTCCATCCGGCCTTACCTTTGCGCCATTGCGGTCCCTTTGATCTTAGGCGGCAAAGGGATCGATGCCGCAAGGCCGATGCAGGTCGGAGGCCGAACCTAACGCGCCCGCACTTTGACGTAGCTCGAAGGGGGGTCCCAAAAATGGTTACCCTTCCGTCTTTGCTCGTTGGCGTCCGCAATGCAAGTGCAATTCGAGTTCGAATGCCAATTACGGCAAATTTATGGAAGGTGCGAAACTAGTCGGCCCGACGGTTTCAGTAAGCGCGGAGAAGTACTTCCGTTAATCACTTTGGAGCGACGCCGGGCTTTGCCGGCCGGCGGTTCTCGGCAATTCAAAGGAGAGCCGAACTCCTACCGTTGCGTCTCCTAGGCTTCGAGTGGCCTCGGCTTAAGGTCGGCTTTTATGTGAACG
This sequence comes from Trichuris muris, assembly GCA_000612645.2. Lineage (NCBI taxonomy): Eukaryota > Metazoa > Nematoda > Enoplea > Trichinellida > Trichuridae > Trichuris > Trichuris muris. The sequence goes on along the minus strand of CBXJ02000086.1, from coordinate 15,816,962 downwards.
TCCCTCCTGGCCTCCGCAGTTACGCTAAAGCTTAGCGTTGTCGCGGCCTTGAAGCGCGGATGAACTTTCGCCAGCCGTTGCTTCCCAGCGGTGCGGCTCCCGCCGACCACTCGAAAGGGCTTACCTGACTTTGGTGCCGTCTGGCAGCGTTGTTCCATTCCCGCCAATGCTTTCCGCGCCCCTTGTCTCGACTAGGCTACTGCCTTGGGAGCCCTCGGTTGCCTTGAGGGACGGCATTGGGCGTCCTGGGACGGATGGAGACGATTTTTGAGGAGTGCGCAAACGACCGACCTCGTGAACGGCGGATGAGCAACCTTGTCGATTCCTTCTGCGCGCCGGTCGCCAAGCTTAGGCGACCGACCAGATTGAATCATTGGTATCAATGGGAAACAAATTACGCGAATTAAATCAGTCACTAAACGCCGCAAATGCTGGCCGCTGAATGGATTCGACGCTGAGGACGCATTTTGGCTTTGAATTCGCGATGATCCGCTCTTGATCCTCCGTGTACGGCATGTCCGGGTCACCTCGGTTGGCCGGATAGTTCAAGTGCATGCGCAGGTTGTACTTCGCTTCGGCAGAGTTGGCCGGAAGTGCAACAGTTGGAGTAGGTGGGCGTCCACTGGGTTCACTTGCAGCACAAAGGATATCCCTTCGCAGTGGCGGTCTGCAATTGTAGATGGCGACATGTGGAAAAGGCAATCAGTGTCATTACGAAGAGGAAGTTTATCTTGCGTAGGGGCTGTTTCGCGATGGGCGTGCGGTTTCATGCTGGTGAGCGGGCGTTGTTTCACCTAAGAGTGGGCTGTTTTGCGCGAGGCTTTCCAAACAGAATCGGAACACCCCGACAGCTCGATAGCGCATCTTTGCAGGGCAAATTGGGCGCCGTTCAGTAGGGAGGTGCTTCTAGTTTAATAGATCCTGAGGCTGTGCCCACGAGGAAAGCCGACGGAATATCGGGCGAGTCGCACGCTGCTGAAAGTGGAATATTCCGCGCGACCCTCCGGCGGCCTCAAGCGAAAGGGACATCATCCCCATTGAGAGGTTGTTTGCGGTTTCGGTTCATTCTTAGCTTGTTTGCCTTTTATGGGGAGTACGACTGGCCGTTCTACTGTTGCTGCGCGGCCATTCAACTGGCGCAATGACAGTGTGAGACTTTTAAATCAAATTTATTGGCAAGGGGACCGCCGGCGGTCGTCCAAAGCGGTTAGCCGCCGTTTGCGCGCCGCAGAACTGTATGTAGCGACGATTGGCGTTTTACGTCCAAATCGAATTCTGCGGGAAAACGGCGCCTCTTTGCCATTGTCGGTTTGGCGCTTTTGCGCGTCAAACCAACAGTCAGCGTTGTGGGACTTCGTCTTCGATGAAGGCAGTTAGGGCAAATCGCTTGTCTCGGCATAGGTGATCTCTGCTGCGACATTTGGTAGACCGTTTCGTCAAACGGAATAGTGGTAAACATTGGGAGTTCGCCGAGTTGGAGAATCAATCGCGCACCATTTCTTCGTAGGGTGCAGTTAGACTGACGGATTTATTGAAAGATGAAAGGTTGTCAATCTTTGCCGAGTTCTGTAATGTCGTCCTGTGAAATTAATTTCTCAAACTGATCTACCTACGTGCACGGTGATTAATGGAGAGCCGCATTTAGATGGTTGGCGCCTTGAAGCGAGGGCAGTGCTGTTTGGCTACTTGGACGTTCCCCAATGTTGTTTGGCCGAAAGCGGGCTCGCATTCCTTGCATTCCCTTTCGTTGCGGGTTTGCAATTAAAGGGACAGTGGACGGCTTGCAGCTCCAAGCGTCGGGCTGCATAACCTGCGAGCAGTGGGCCGTTAACCTGAAGCATCTGTCCCCGCTGCCTTTATGTAGCCCATCTACTTTTTAGGATAGGCACTTGCGGGATTGAACGGCCGTACCGAGGAAACAACGTTTGCCTGAACGGACGTTTACTGCAAGTGGGATGTACTGCGTTTATGTACTGGACGCAATGCGAAGTTGCATTGCATTACCGAGGCCAATATTGTTGCCTTTACTTTCGCGCACTCGTAGTCTGCCAAAAAATCCCTGTACCCACCGTGAGCATGCCAGAATTCCCGTTTTCGCGAGTCGACGGTCACTGAACATTGTCGGCGTTCTTTATTCTGTCGACCAATTGTTGGCAAGCATACCGTATTTGGCCTTTTCCCCGAATGCTCAAAACAGCTATTACAAATTGAATGTCATGAAAACTTCCATTCTTGTACACAGCCTCCGACTTGTCGTAATTACCGATGGCATACGAAAAGCACGTTAAGATAGTACACACTAGATTTGTAAGGGTCGGCCAAATTTGCTGCAAAGGTCTTGATCCGTTGGCTCTATTTATAATAAAATAGCTGTTCGACGGTTGGTGTCGCACTAAGCATCCGATGCGCATGCTCGGCGAGACTTTTGCCGCTCCTACATAGTGCACTTTCATTGAGTACGCCTTTTGCTACGTCGTTAGCACTGTTCGCCCGGTCGTAAACAGCTTGGTTCATCTAATGTTGCCCAGCGCAAGCGATGGCAACTTTGATGACGTATAATCCTTACAAAGGGTTCCGCCGTTATTGTAACTTCATGACGCTATTATTTATTGTGGCGACTACTGATTATGGTGCACATTCTAACTTCACAACAGCTGCTCCTACGAGACCTGCATTTGCTTTGCTGTGCGCTCATTCACTTCCTGTTGCCTTACGAGAGACCTGTATGAATGGGGAACTTGTTTATGTTGCCTGAGGATCAATCATGCAAGGAATACGATGCAAGTGTGGTTGCGGATTGTTTGATTATTTATTAATGGGTAGACTCTAGTAAGGTGCAGAACGGGCACTAAGGTGATTATTTGTTTAGGGCTGACATTGGCACGGCTGTAGTTGAGCGGTACGTCCGCATTCTGGTCCTGCTAACAGAATTTAGCGTGGCAAGGGAACGGTTCCTTATCAGCGCACCGTGGTTTTCTTAGGAGCAATGTGCAACAGCGTGCGTTTCATTTGAGAGCTCCTCTTTACAGTTTGGCTGGTTTCGCAGGTTTGATTGAATGCCACCTCCTTTGTCTGAAGAGCAGCGCATCAGTGAGAGGATTCTTCTGGGCTGTAAACAGTTAGTTCAGTTACCGAACCGTTTATTTCTCCCACACTTTGCTCCACCGGACGTACATACCGCTTCGTACATTAATGTGCACTTGCACCTACTCGAGAGTAATGTCAGTGCGAAGCGTATGCTTTGCGAAGTTGAAAAATTTTGGACTGCGATTGAAAATAATCTTGCTCAACACAACCGATATGCTATTCTAATTTTGAGTTTCGACAGATTGAACTCGAAATATTTAGTGAAAAGCCAGCATTCGGCCGGAGTAGTTTATTTTTGATGCGCTTTTGCAAAATCCAAGAAATGACAACGTAGACAGCCACGGGCGAATTATGTTTGGCAAGTTATTAATAGTTTAAGCGGCGAGCGAATTTCATTGTGCTGCTCCGTCGCTGGGCAAAATGCGAGCAACCGCGTAAGGTCGCACGTAGCTCTGGTAGAGCTTCTCCGCTCCACGATATATGGGCAAGTAGAGCCACAACAGGAAGAAGCATTTCAGCAGCCAATAGAACGGAAAGTAGCCTATCACTTTGTCAGCGAAAAAGTCAATCAGGGAAAATAGCGCGAAGATGGTCCAGTAAGTTAGCCACTGGGTGTCGTCCCTCTTGTCCGCGGATTCAATTGCTTTTATGGACATGTAAGCCGGATAGGTGAAACCGACGGTGTTGCAGAGCAGTTTTGCAAAGTAGCCGACGATCAGGTAAACGACGAAAAGGACAGTCACTGCGGCAAAACATTCTTCCCTCTTTCGATTACTTGCGGCTTCGATCTTGGCAAACGCTTTACCAATGGGCTGCGTCTCGTCGTACAGAATTGTTTTCACGTCTTGCTTGATTTGCTCCAGCGCCTCAGCCATCGCCTCGTACGCAATGATAAGCAGAATATGTCAAGGCTAGTTGCTTACCGTACAGAGTGAAGGCTTTAAAACTGTCGATGGCTTGCTTTAAACTGGAAGAATCCGTTCGCAAATTAAAAGCCGTAGGAAAGCATTTAATTTGTGTTGGCGCTTTCCATTTCATTGCCCTTCACCTACTTTGCTCGTCTTACCTGACTATCATACATCTTATTTGCAAGCTTAATTCCCTGTTTTGCATCAGTCTGGCGTTCGCCGACTTCACGGAGCGATGCTGACGCCCTGTTAGGGCTATTTTACGCCTTTGCCAAAAGGGGACATCTTTGAGAACAGATCGCGGTACAGTTGGCACGGCAGTTGTGATCTGTCAGCGAACGCGCCGGATAGAGTCAAATAATTTGCAGCTTACTAAGAAAGAAATTAGCAACGCACTTGGAAAGCCATTCGCTTAGTGGTGGTGGACAAGAAGAATGCATCGGAGAATTGTTGTTATCCGGTCACCTCGTACCCGCCCATGGCAGAACAGCCGTTTCGATAACTTTGTCGGTACGGCAGAAATATTTTCTTTGCGGAAAGTACGTTCTCAATGTGATGGTATTCCGGCTTTCCCGCTTTTTGGACTGTACCTATAATAAAACCGCAAATTCCCGACCAGCGAATGGATGGGCGATTATTAGAAATATCACAGGTAAGAACGCTGTAGGAACTTCCTATCGTAGCTTTCGGAACGCCCTGGTTCCGTCGTCAGCGTTGTTGAAAGGGAATTGGTTTATTCCGCTCAGGGATCTTATAGGCACAACACGGGGTCAAGGTGGGGATCAGCTTGGTATGGTGCAGCATCTGGATTTATTAATAGCTGCATTCCACACCTCGCTAATCTCCACGCCTTGGTCATGATTGATGGTACGATTGTATCTTATGAACAATGCTTCCTTAATCCGCCTTAACTGGAACCTGTTTTCGCGGAAGATTACGTTCGGTCGCGGGTCAAGTGAGCAGTGGATGGCGTGCTCAGCGACCGCGGAGGCTTTGATGGCCTCTTCCATGATCTTTTTCGGAGCGCGGGACTGTGGTCGGCTACGGCGTACGGTATGTGACCCGTTAAGTCTTTGTTCTGCATTCTTGTAACGGGTCACGTACGCAATGTGCTCACGAAAGCTGTGTTGCCCGTTTCTCCAATATAGGAGGCGTGGCAACCACACGTAATTTCGTAAACTATGCCTTACCTAAGCCTAGACTCTAGGCTTAGGTAAGGGCAGAAATTGATTCCTACGGACGTGTTGCTTTCGTAATCCACAAGGGAAACATAACTCTTATGTTAAAGTCCAGACTTAGGTAGTGCCTGGAAGCATTGCCTATCGTGGTATCGTTTTTGTTCGATGTTGTACTCCGCTGCCGTTATTTATGGTGAAGGTGAAACAATAACGTTCGAGGATAAGTCCATTTTGGTTCGCGAGGCGTAGGAAAATCAATAGTTGCGCCACCTACATCCCAATGTCTGCAGCAAATTATATACCAATATGAAACCCGCATGTGTGACGTCACAGGAGGCGGTTGAAAATACCTGCATTTTCTTACATGGCGTCATGCTACAGTATGCTTATGGGGTACCCAGCATGCCAGGCCCGCTAACTTTTCCGTGGTATGGCTTAATATTTCATTTTAAGGCGGGCTTCTTTGCGGAATGGCATTATCCGACTGGAGCTCTGGTTCCTTCATAGTTTGCCTCACGAAATACATTTCACTGCCAAATTTCTAGACAAAAGTCAAGCGCATTTTCACCGCTCCAATCAGCTTGTAGCGGCCTAGCACACGCAGCCTGATAACCTCTGTTCACGACAGAATCATCCATACCACAGTTGCTAGATAAAGTGTTCATCTTGAAGATTGAGCGTTTTAAGTGTGAAGATTATGAAGACTGCATTAATCGCGAAGGAGAAGCGGAGGTCAGCGACACATGGAATGAACTCATCAGTAAAATCAAATGTTGCATCACACCTCCTGACCCCTCTCCTCAGCCTTTAAACAATCCTACTTCGGAGTCAACCCAGACATTACCGTTCGCTGAAGATGGAACAAGGTAGTTCCGAAAGCTGCGAATGGTTCAGTGTCCTGTAAAATTTCCCTAATAAATGTCTATCAATTCGCTGGTAGGGCGTTGTTGCCGATATATTTTCACAAACGTTTGACTTCCAAATGGGCACAAGCCGTACAAGAAATCCATGAGTAAGTTCATCGCCTTAAGCGGTGCTCAGGCAGTTCGCTGCAAGCAGCTGGATCAATTCTACTTTCCATTCGTAGCAGCAGTGCGACTTTCAGATTTGTCACTCTATACAGAAATCGCCATTTTGCAGTACGAAATTGTTGAAACCTTTGAAAGAGCAGTCAGCGCTTTCCGCTTTCTCCTGAAATAGTTTAAATCCCAAGGAAAACTAAGAAGTACGCAGCGACAAGCGCGTTTTGAATTCCATCAGCTACACTTTCCTTATTGAAATAAACGAAACCCATGAACAGTTTTCAAAAAAATGATGCCAGCTAAACGCAACTGGTCATCCACATGTTGTAATTCAGCTATGTGGATTGAAGTTCAGCTTCATTGAGCCTCAGTTAGTTCACCTACGTGGATACAGCTGATAATGAAAGCGAGAAAAACCGTTGCATTGTTTACTAATTAGCAAAGCGCTTACGGTAACGTGCTCAATGCAGCCAATGGCGCACGCATTTGAAAACAAGTGCTCAAAGCTATAAAAAGGTGAGAAGCAAACCGCAGTTTGGGGAATTGTGACATCCAAACAGCCTGAGCTCAAGCGGAGAACAATGAACGGACCCGTTCGAGCTGAAGAACATTCGCGCCAAATTGTATGTTGCGTAATATAGGGGAACCATGGTTTTGTTAACAGTTATTCATGCTACTTTCGCAGAACCGTAACGTGACGCCGCTGGCGGGTTCAGTGCAGATTACGCCACACACCCATCAATAAATAAGCTTGTTCCGATAAAACTGTTTCAAAGAGCTTAATACGGTCAACGTCCGCATAAAAATGCCTCTAAACGAAATCATCGCCATCTGCGACAATGGATCAGACGAAGAAACTTGTGTGTCCTCTGTAAATATGCAATATCTAATGGCGCATAACAACGAATGCGCGTCACCCAAAACAACTGAGACAAGCATGAACAAAAGAGAACGTAAACATGAGAGATTACAATCCTATTTTACTTATAGTTGACTGCGTTGACCAACTGAATCCATAGGTCATTCTTGCATGCCTTCTGACGCTTCAAGTTCTGCATAAATTCGTTAAATCGCGCTGGTCCGTTGGCCACGACGCTGAAAGCCACTTGAGCTGCTCGAACCAAATTGATAAGCTCGTCTGCATCCGACTGAACGAACTTCGGGTGAGACAGCTTTTGCATAGCTGCCTTGTGGAACATTTCGTGACACTTCTCCAACAACGACTGAACGCTACCGTGCGACATTGCATTCGACACTGACTACAAAACAAATACAAGTTACAAATCAACATAGACACTAAATTCAACAAATAATGACTTCTACTGTTGTGATGTTATTCTGCAAGTTCGGCGGTA